>CM060924.1:460431453-461832953 GCA_030737875.1 Allium sativum | reverse complement strand
ACTGAATGGGTCGGTGACTCTTTCCATGTAGAGATTTTATTTTTGTTCTCTGTTCATTTTGCTAAAAAGATTATGTATCAAAATAGGCGCGGCCTCTACTAGAAGATTATGCGGTGGACGAACTTATAGACCCACGATTAGGGAACTTCTTCTCAGAACAGGAAGTATGCTGCATGCTGCACGCGGCATCACTCTGCATTAGGCGTGATCCAGATGAACGTCCGAAAATGTCTCAGGTATACTTATATTTCCATCTTTATGTCTTCATAACAGTTTTAAAATACAAATATAAACATAATTATGGAACTGTTGTTGTTCTTTGTGTAGGTTCTGCGAATATTGGAAGGTGATATGTTTGAATCAAATTACTTCTCCACTCCTAGCTATGAGGTAGGGAATAGAAGTGGCCATTTCCGATCCCCATCGATGCATGAAGCATTGAGAGCCACTTGGGAGAAGGAGAAAGAAACACGATCTGCATCTTTTCGAAGATGATGCATGGTTCAAATTATATTTTTCTTGTTCAGCTCTTATTTGGCTTTTGTAAGGTGCATGGTGTATAGTGCGTTTTGTGTTAAGAGCTGTTGGTTTTGAAAGAACGGTGAACTACATGGATTATTATTGTTTAATATATCTCGACATTTTTAATGATTTACAGAATGTTTTAGAAAATGTTATGTACTACTGGTTTATGCATGAGTTTTATAAAGGGGTACTTTATGTTATATTTTTTAGTTTTACAGTAAATGATCTGGTGGTGTACGATGCGTTTGTTGTACCTGTATATATCCTTTTAAATCGGGTTGTTTTATGTCCATTTTGGGACCAGCTGGATGGACAAAAAATGCTTGTATTTAGTCGGTTTTTATGGTAGATCTTTGTCTGAACTTCGAACAGGTATCAGCTCAATCATATGTCAATTTGGTCCTTTGATAGAAGCTATTCTAAAGAGGAACATGGCTTGTCAGGTGTTGTATGACTTTCAGAATATAAATTTGGGGTGTTACAGTTATGTTTGTAAATTGTAACAGCTGTCGTTGCAACTCTCTGTGATGGTTAATCATTGTATTTCAAATTTTAAAGTATTTTGTATATGTATTTCTAATTATATGTATTATTTATGATAAATCCATATAACGGTAAATGTTTCTTTTTGCAAATAACTGTCATTGGAGTTGCAGATTCAAATGTTTGGGGTGATCACACATTGACATGTGTCTATCATATTTTAGGTTTTCAGAATTCTTTAATCACCATGGTTAGCTGGTAGGGGTGAGCATTATTCGGTTAAACCAAATAAACTAGTTTATTTTGATTGATTTGGTTTGGTTTTGAAATTAAATCGATTTGCAATCGGTTTGGAAAATTATTAAGTTCAGTTATTGGTTTAACCAAATTAACAAAACTTTTACTATATTTTCAAAATTATCGATATCATAATAAATACATTTAGGTTAGTTTGTTTATTCAAGTAAATTTTAATCATCGCCTATGTGTCAAAATTAATGTTAGAAAGCATAAAAATCATAAATAATAATACTCTAATCAAATATTTATAATTTATTTCAAACTATAGTAAATATTTCAACCACAAAGTATATATAAAAAAAAAATTAGTTCGATTTAATCGGATAACTAACCGAACCAACCAAACTTAATTTGGTTGGTTTGGTTTTCATTTTTGTTGGTTTTAGTTTGGTTTGACAAATTTCATCATCGGATAAACCAAATCAACCAAACGCTCACCCTTAGTTGGTATGGAAGGTGATTACAAAGGACAATTTAAAGGTTTTTAAGAAGGCAAATTCTATATGAACACGATTTTATGCTTAGTAGCCCCCTTTTTTTTAAGAAAAAACAGGCATACCCACGTTTACACTTAGTAGCCCCCCTTCATTTTGTTTTTCTTCCATTCTTGCCCCTTCACGTATAAAATCGAAAACCCTAAACAACGCAAATCACTTCGCATTTGCTATCGGCCAAGAAATTCATCACGCAACCATCATTTCCCCGAGATAACACATACAGGACGCGGTTTGATGAAAATCACGCAGAGCGTATACGTGATTGGTATAACATTCACTTTATTTTCAGCGACTGAGAAGAAAAAGATACGCAATTGATAAGGGTATTTTAGTCCTATAAATTTTATTACATTGTTTGGGGGGGGGGGGCTACCAAGCAAAAAATCGTGTTTGAATGGGATTTGCCTTTTAAGAAAACACTAGTTCTGATAAAGACGATGTGGTTGGAAACCATACCTACTAACAATCGTGCTTGGAAGGCCTTGTATCAAAGTGGATTCTTCTCGTGTTACGGGCGACAACTAACTTTGGCGTCTCATATTAAGTCATATTTCGGAGTAGAGTTTGGAATTGCTTTGTAGACGGATGATATCCAAAGGAGATAGATTCAAAAAGTCAAATTTCTTCCAACATTGTTTGTTGGAAAATCAGACGAAGGTATTTTTTAGAGTTGGACTTCATGGGTTAAAGAAAGTGCTTGATTATTTACATAAGATACTAGGGACAAGTAGCTACTTCTTCCACTGGTGAATGAAATATTTTATTTTCAGTGGATTCACTGTGCAGTTAAAGCGCTTATCGACTCCATAATGGGGGAGATGTAAAAAGCTGTAGCGGAGATAAAATGAGGAAATAGCGGGGGTAAAACAAATATGCAAAAAGGTTAGTTAAACGTAAAATTGAATATTTAAATTTAATTTGCTATCATTCTCACATGATTTTTGTAGAAAAATATAATATTAGTCAAACTCATATTACTAAATCAAAGAATATCATGTTTATGCGCACTAGATTTGATGTCTATAGTAGATTTCTACTTTATATTAGACACTTAAGACCCAAAAATTAGCTCTTTACAACAACTTTTTTGATTTGTTTTAAAAGAGAATTGATTAAATCAACCTTTGTATATTGAGATTGCTAAAGTGGATGCTAAAAGCCATTGATTTAACAAATTCAGCGGAATATAGCGGGGCTTAAAGCGAATCTACTGTTTATCATGGCTAAATTGAAATGGCGTAGCAGTTGAAGAGTGCTACAGGCAATAGCGGAGATATTGCGGGGCTTTAGAAGGGCTTTAACTGCATAGCGGTGGAAGACCCTGTTTGGAAATTAATCTGGCTGCGTTTTGAAGATGCTTTAATCTAATAACAATGGTGAGTTTGTCTCTAAAGAGAGTTCATTGATTTATGTAAGAAGCATGATATTTACGGATATTTCATTGTACTTGGAAATCCATAATCCAATGGGTTGCTGAGAGGGTGAATCCAAGTTTACTTGAAAGAGCCCATTGCTTAAGATTGACTATGAGCTTATTTAGAGGCATTTGGGCTGAAGTTTTACTAATTGCAGCATACATTATAAATCAAATACTATGCTTATTTTAAATCAAAAAATACCATGCTTATCCATAGATAAGTAAATTTCTGAAGAAAGGTAGGAAGGTAATAGTGTATCGTAGCTATTTTGTATTTTTTCATTGTCCTTTGCGTGTGCATTATACGAGTGATCAGGGGCGGATCGAGGCCATGGCCAGCTAGGGCCAAGGCCCTAGCGGGAATTTTTTTTTTTGGCAAAAATTTAATGGTTACCTAAATTGGCCCTAGCTAGAAATGTAAACAATGCCTTATCTGAGAGGAGGGAAGGCCAAACCTTGGCCTACATGATATTGTAAGTAGCTAGTTCAAGGTAGGTTAGTACATGCTGATATATATCTAAAAAAATTTGAAGAAATTTTGCAATATGGGACAATTTTTGGCCCTAGCTCAAACCAAGAGCTAGATCCGCCACTGTGAGTGGTGATAAGTTGGAGGCTAGAATGGACTAGTACACATTTAAGCGATATATGGATGGAGTTAAATGTTATCGCATTTGGAATCCAGGATAGAAAGATTGTACATTCCAAACATGTTACATTTGTTAAGTTCGTATTGTTTAAACATAGAGAGGATTTACCTCTACATCATATTTAGGTTCTGATAGCCATAATGGGATAAAAATGGTTCCCATATTTCATCGTGGAAGCGGAGTTAGAGTAGCAAAGGAGGTTGGTGAAATCAGTTGATATAACGTAAAAGAGCAGTATAAATTCATCGTCTATTATTGTTGGTGATATGCATGATTGAAACTTAAAGGAGTTTAGATGATGTTATACCTATTCGAGCAAGCTATAGGACCATTAAGTCACCTAAGGGAGTGATTAAAAGCAGCAAATTTGTCGTACAAGTGATCCATGATGAGAAATTTGACATTAAAAAATCCGAGAAATTAAGCGATAGTTCAAAAAGGATGTGTGTTATAAAAAAGAAGTTAGTGTTTGTGAAAAAGAATGAGACTTGGAGCTTGTATCACCTCATCGAGAAAGATGAGCCATAAATTTTAAATGGGTGTTCAAGTAAGGGATCATAGGAGATGGTCAGAGTAGCTGCGAAAGAGTTTTCATTAAGGAAGAAAAAGAAGTATGATATAGTTTTTCTCCTGCATTGAGAATATCTCCATTCGGATTTAAACTGACATAGTTGCTGCTTATGGCTTGGAATTGGTGTTACTTGGTGTGAAGTTCATTTTTTGCATGGTGATCTAGAGGATATCATCGTCATGAAGTAATCATACATATTTGAAAAGGAAGTTGCATATTCTAGTTAAATAACTCTCTTTGTAGACATCTGTAACCAACGTGATAAATATACGGTCAGCTTCTTTCAGCTTTCAGTTGGTATTACGAGGATGTTGAAGATGCATTTAATTGCATCAAGCATTTAAAATTATAATTGGATGTGTTTTCTCTTTTATGTGGATAACATGTCAATTGCTTCAAAGAATAAATGTTAGTTTTAAATTTAAAATGTAATTCGAGATGAAAGACCTTAGAGAAGCTATGAAGATTTTAGAGATGAAATCAAAAGAAATATAAAGATTAGACTTTTAATGCTCACTAAAAAGATTAAATAGTGAAATTGCTTACTTGTTTTAGTACGGAAGGAGAAAAAAGAATTAGCCACTCGTTCCTTTGCACATTATGAAGGCTCTCAAACATCAAAGAAAGTCAATGCTTACTGAAAAAGGCACCCTATATGTGCTTAGTGGGTATTGATGTAACAACCCGTATTTTTATAACGTGTTATAACCATAAATCAAGACCGAATTAATTTTTAGATAAGAATCAAGGACAACGGGTTACGCCATTACGTTCGTCTCGAAACTCTGCTTGGAAACGAGTCCGAGTTTTCGAAAATCGGAGTCCGCATGACCAAGTTATGACCCTTCGAAGTTTTCAGAAATTTTCAAGTTCAGAACAGCTCAGAATTCGAATTCAAACCCCAGAACGGACTGGGCGGGAAATTTCCCGCCCAGGACCAGGTCGACCTGGGGGTCGACCATAGTGTCGACCTGCCCAGGACCAGGTCGACCATAGAGTCGACCTGGGTGTCGACCTGGTTGCCGAGCTCATTTTTGAGTCAGGATTCACTCTGATGTTTCTAGTCCGATTTCTATCTAAATTCGTTGGCCAGACCCTATATAAACAGCCCCTAACTCTAGTCTCTCTACACAAATTCTCTCTGGCCTTATGCTGCTAAAACCCCGGTTGAAAAGTTAGAGAAAAGGGATTGCTTCTTCTCCAACAAGGCTACGTGTAGAGTATTGTTGTTTGGGGAATTTCTGTTAGACTCGAGATTCAACATCACCTCTTTGTTTTCTAATTCTCTAACCACGATCTGTAAGCCCCAGTTACTTTTAGATCTAAACTTTAAACTTAATATGGACATGTTGTAAATCGAGATTGAACCTAAGTATGATAATTATCTTGGATCTATCATTGTATATCTTGGATTTATCACTGTTCATTTTGGATCTATTATTTTGGATCTACTATTTGTTCACCTTGGATCTATTCATCTTGAATCTTGACTTGTAGGAATATTTGCATGAAATTGATTTGGGGCCTATACATGTTGTAAATCTAAAACCCTTAATATTCATGCCTGTGATGTTGAAACAGTTATTATTCACAAGTTTGGGATTATTATCTTACGTCAACTGTTACCATGACTATCACCCTATTTTGCTAGATTGGATATTTGAGACCACTATTCCATATGCCAGTATTGTTGTAATCGTTTATCTCAAGTTATACCATGCTTGACTTGTAATCACTTTTGCCACCTTATGCCAGTTCTTTCTATGTTATTCCCTAATTAGATTTGTTTGTATCGATTAGAGTTTACGTGCGATGGGAATGCGATTGGGTAGATTAGGCAAAACCTGAATTTACTATAAACTTGAAACATGAACATTGTTATAACTTGAACCTAGATATGGACATGAACTTGACACGAAAACTTAAACATGGACATGACGCTAGAATGAATTTGAAAATGGCCAACTCGAGGTTGGGTTGAGTTTGCAGTGTAAATCTGCTCGGAACCGCCCGGCGAATCCAGTGACTGCAAATAATAGGATCCAATGTGGGTAGTTGGTCATATCGCTCGTAAAACCCGAGGTTAGACTATGTTGTGGTGTAAATCTGCCCGGAACCGCCCGGCAAATCCAGTGACCACAACAACTAGTCTAATGTGAGAGGTTGGGGTGCATTAATGAATTAATGCCACATGATAGGGTTAAGTCATGAACCACTTGAATATACTTAACCAATTTGACACGATGATTTGATAGGGTTAAGTCATGAACTGCTTGAACACACTTAACCATCTTGATGCATGATTTGGTAGGGTTAAGTCACGAATTTGAATGACAACACTTAACCCATTAGAAACCCTAGTTACGCGGTCCTTTTCAGCAGTAACTCACTTAGATGTATCACGATACCCTGGGACTAGCCAGGGTGGGGCACGATTATTGGGTTGATTGTAAGCGACCAGAACGACGGCTGAATAGGTGTGCCACTGTAGGTTTAGGCGGACTATGGTCGTGCACGTAGTCCAGAGTTGAAAAAGCATGCATTGGGCACCAGTAGGTTTACACTGTGCGTGCTTGATTCATGTTGATGGTTGGCACCCTAGGGCTTGATACACCCTATGGTGGACCTAGCACAGGTGACTACATTTCGTGATTTGGCCATATGACACAGACACATGACGAGCTAGAACTTGTAGGGAGCCGATCGATTAGTAGATCGTATTGTAGGACCCCGTAATGGGTCCTTTCATGATAATGGGCCAAGGGATCATTTCATGGTTAATACTTGACATGGGTTAGAATACTAGTACAGTTGGTGCAGCGAATCTTGAATATGCGATGCTAGACTTGATTTATCTTGTTATCTTAGTTATCATGCCAGACTTATCATCATCCTTATGTTTACTCTCCGTTTATTCATGTCTTGTTAACTTTACTAGTTTTTACACTGAAAGTCACTAGGGCTCACCAATCTTTATGACTGACCCTTTTTCTTTCGTTTCCCTCCCAGGTTCTCAGGGAGGAAACTCTAGCTCTTAGCTTGGATTTAGCTTGCTTTCTGTCAGCTCATGAAAGGTTTGGTCTTGAGCTATGCTATGGCTGCACTTCTGCTATTTTTGGGGAATAATTTACTTTTGTTATTCTAAGTTTATGCTTCTTTATCTAGAACTTGATGTAACGGAATAATGACAATTTGTACTTTGGATATATAAGGTTTTGTCTCTTTTCTTGAAAGTAATGAGATTTGGTTTTTAATTTCTACCGCTGCTTTATTTATGTTCTGTCTTGTGATATCTCTGTGCATGTTTACCTAGATAATGCTCCACCAAAACTAGTGCATTCCTTTTGTGAGTGACCCTAGCGGAGGTGGGGTGTTACATTTGGTATCAGAGTAGAAGGTTACTAGACTGGGCAAAAGTTTCAAAAACCTTCTAAAACTATTTTCAAAACCATTTATAAAGAAGCATTTGTCAAGAAAAGTTTTGTTTTTAAGAAAAGGCTATTCCCCCAAAAGCCATTAGCACTTTCCTTTGTTTCCTCGTTTGAATCTTTTTCTTTTCGTTTTTCAGCATGTCTGACCTTAACCTTCCTGAGGGAGTACCCGTACCTGGATGGTTCCGAAGGTACTTAGAAGCTAGGGCCAACGGCGCGTGCCCGGCAGACATCCCTCCTCCTCCTCCCCCAGTGGTCGCGGTTCCTCCTCCTCCTTGTACCACCTTCGCCAAAATATGCAAAGACTTTAAAGCAATGGGCGGCAAGAACTTCGTTAGAACTGAAACCTTCGTTGAGGCACGAAACTGGCTAAAGGAGACTGAAGACTTGTTTATTATCTTCGATGTGGAGGATCATAGGAAAGTTCAGTTGGCAGCATGGTTGTTGAAAGAGGAAACTACATTTTGGTGGGAAGTCACCAACGCTACCAGGCTAGTTGAGACTTGGGCAGACTTTAGAGAGAGGTTTGGGCTTAAATTCTTATCATCAGCAGAAGAGAACCTTTAGATGGAGAGGTTCCTAGCGCTCAAGCAAGGGGACATGTCTGTTAGGTAGTACGTGAATAGGTTTAATTAGCTTGCTCGGTTCGGTTTGGACTTGGTCAATACGACCCAAAAGAAGGTTGTATGCTTTGCTCGAGGATTGAACCAGCCACTACACAGTTTGGCCATAACTCATATACCCATGGGGGCGACCTTTGAAAGCTTGGTGGATATGGCCCTACTTCACGAGGAAGACAAGAATAGCAAGAAGGATGTTAAGCCTAATGAGGCTCTGAATAAGAAGGTTGACTTCAAGACGGGTGGCAACAAGAATAACAAGAACAACAACAACAATGCTAACAAACCACGTGAGACAAGGAAGTGCAACTTTTGTGGTATTACGGGACATCTAGCTAAAGATTGTAGAAGGAAGAAGAGAAAGTTGGGTGAATGCTTTCATTGTGGAGATACTGGACACTTCAGTAAGGATTGCCCTAAGAAGCAAGGACAAGGGCAAGGGCAGACCCAGCGAGCAGGACCTTCTGGATGGCAGTTGCATGCCCTCAACACCACTCCAGCTCTTGATCGAGGTAGTAATATTTCTGTAGAAAGCCTTTTTTACATTTCTGAATTTCCTGTTCGAACCTTATTTGACTCTGGCGCATCGCATACTTTTATTTCTTCTGATATTGCTGAAAATCTGCACCTAAGTACTAGTCTTGTTGAGGATCCCGTTAGTGTTTCAAATCCAATTAGGCGCTCTGCTCATTTATCTATGATTTGTGTGGATTTGAGGATTTCTATCTTAAGCGTAGAATTCACGTGTAATGCTTATGTTCTCGGATTTATGGGATATGGTTTGATCCTAGGTATGGATTGGCTTTCCAATTATGGAGCCATTCTTGATTGTGAACGAAGGGTAGTGAGGCTCATGACTCGCCTTGGTAATTCCCTTGAAATTTCTTGTAACCCGAAGGGTCCGATCGTGTTGTGTTTTCTTGAATCTCTTGACTCGTCCATCGACAATTTGCAATCTGTAAGAGAGGTCCGAGAATATCCAGATGTCTTTGATGAGGTGAAGGGGTTACCCCCTAAACGCGAGATAGACTTCCGAATTTATCTTGTTGATAATGCCAAGCCAGTTTCATTGCCCGTTAGGCACATGGCCCCGCGAGAAAGAAGAGAGCTCAGTAAACAAGTTAAGGAGTTTCTTGAGAAAAATTTCATAAGATGAAGCATTTCTGAATGGGGTGCTCCGGTGGTATTCGCTACTAAGGCGGATGGTTCGCTTCGTCTATGCGTAGATTATCGTGAGTTAAACAAGCTGATGAAGAAGAATAGGCACACACTGCCAAGAATCGACGATTTGTTTGACCAGCTTGTGGGAGCATCTGTTTTCTCTCAACTCGATCTAGCCACAGGATTCCATCAGCTTAGAGTGTCTGAGGATAGCATTGAC
Source organism: Allium sativum (assembly GCA_030737875.1). Taxonomy (NCBI): domain Eukaryota; kingdom Viridiplantae; phylum Streptophyta; class Magnoliopsida; order Asparagales; family Amaryllidaceae; genus Allium; species Allium sativum. The sequence continues at coordinate 461,823,078 of CM060924.1, read as the reverse complement.
AAAACTGCGTTTAGGACTCCAGATGGGTTCTTCGAATGGCTCGTCATGTCGTTTGGGTTAACGAATGCACCCGCGTATTTTGTAGATTTGATGAGTAGGGTGCTTTGGGACTTCCTTAACAAGTTTGTGGTGGTTTTTGTGGATGATATTTTGATCTTCTCAAAAGATGAAGAAGAGCATGCTTGGCATCTCAAGGAAGTCATTAATACGCTTAGAGCACACCAGTTAAAGGCTAAGTTCTCCAAATGCCATTTTTGGAGAAAGGAAGTTCGGTTTCTTGGACATGTAGTTTCTAAGCAAGGTATAGCTGTGGACCCCGCAAAGGTAGTCGCGGTGCAAGACGGGAAAATTCCTAAGAATGCAACGGAGGTGAGAAGCTTTCTCTATTTGGCGGACTACTACAGGAAGTTCATTAAGGACTTCGCTAAGATTTCAGCCCCTCTTACTAAGTTAACAAAGAAGAACCTGGCTTTTGCATGGGACATAGAGTGTGACGTTGTTTTTCAAAGGCTTAAGAGAGCCCTTACTACAGCTCCAGTTTTGGCATTACCCGGCAGAGGCAAGATGTTTACGGCGTACACAGATGCGTGCGACACGGGATTAGGCGCTGTCCTAATGCAAGATGAAGAGTGATATGCTACGGGGGCAGACAACTTAAAGTTCATGAGAAAAACTATCCCACACATGACTTGGAGTTGGCCGCGATTGTTTTTGCGCTTAAGGCTTGGCGCCACTATCTTCTAGGTGAAAAGTTCGAGTTGTACTGTAACACCCCACCTCCACCAGGGTCACTCACAAAGGAATGCACTAGCTTTGGAGGGGCATTATTGGTAAACATGCATAATGATATAGCAAGGCAGGACATAACATATATATATATATATATGTGTAAATAAACAGAGTACGTAAATAAAACAGCGGAAGATTTTTAAACTATTTCAAAAACAAGTCTGGTACATCAAAATGTCAATTTCCCAAATAAACAAGTCTAGTACATGAAGTAACATCATCTGAAACTGAAAAAGGAAAACATAAAAGTAGCTATCCCCAAAGTGGAAGAAACCATAGCAAGCCCAAGTCCAAAGCATACATGAGCTATCCAAGAAAGCAGCTAGGATCCAAGCTAGGCTCCTGTATTCCCTCCCTGAGAACCTGGGGGGGGGGGGGGGAAACGGAAGAAAAGAGGCGAAACAAAACGGGTCAGTCAAAAAGACTGAGTAAGCCCTGCTACGATCAGTCTATAAACTAATAAAGTTAACATCATGATGGAAACTGAGGTGATTATAGATAACAACATACTGGCATGAATAAATCAACTACAAGATAGATAGAGGTGTCATCGCATAAAGCAAGGTTAAGTTTTTGCACCACGGTGTACTAGCAAACCAACATAACAGGTATTGATCCCTTAGCCCAAACTTTGGCCCAATAACATGAAGTGACCTTAATAAAAGGTCCAGCCCACGGTCTAGTCGATCGGCTCCCTATAAACCTAACACGTCAAGTGTTGGTGTCCATATGGCCCACGTATGGATGTAGTTAGACTGTGCTGGGTCCCCCTTTTGGGTGTATCAAGCCCTCAGATGTCAACCCCAGACACTTAAGCAATAATGCACAGCTCTAATCTACTGGTACCCGTGCCTCGAGTTTGTCCAATATCGGACTACGTGCACGTCCGTAGCCCGCCGAACCCGCACCGCTGTACCACTCGGCCATCGCCCTTTGGTCGCTTACATCTGCCAGTAATCGTGCCCCGCCCTAGCCTAGCTTCTAGGGTTGTGAATGATACCAAACTGGGATTACTGTTAGAACAGACCACGTTGCTAGGGTTTCCCAAGAGGGTTAAGTGTGATTTAACCCTTCACTAATCCTGGATTAAACTGGTTAAGTGTGGCTTAACCCCATTCTAATCCCTTGAGCTCCCAAATGGATTAAACTAGTTAAGTGTAACCAATGGTTCACGACTTAACCACATTCTAATCCCTCGAATCCCCAAATTGGTTACGTATTAGTGGACCCTGACTTAACCCTAATCATGAGGCATTAATTAATTTAATGCACCTCAACCTCTCACATTAGACCTTGTTGTGGTTACTAGTTAGGCCGGGCGGGTCCGGGTAGCTTTACACCACAACTTGGTCTAACCTCGGGTCTTGGCACCACATGACCAACTTCTCACATTGGGTCCTATTGTTTGTAGCCACTAGTTAAGCCGGTCGGTTCCGGGTAGAATTACGCTACAAACTCAACCCAACCTCGAGTTGGCCACACTTTTGTTCTCTAAGTGTCATGTCCACTTTATTTTAAACACATAATTACAAGTTAACAAATGCTTGGGTAGACCTAACTTAATAGGTAAATTCCCAAGGGGTAGACCTAACTTAATAGGTAAATTCCCAATCTTATATTTTCATGTATTTTAAGTTTACCCCAAAACCCCCAACGTCATTCTATCGCTTACATATTCGTAGTAACGCATAAAGGATAGGAAGAGGGAACTTGGCACAACATACATGATAAACTTGCACAACAATCATGCATAACATGTTAGACTTGCACAACTTAGCATAGTGATCTTGCATATTACCATAAAACATGCACAACATGTTAAACTTGCATAACTTAGCATAATGAACTTGCATATTGCCATAATCATGCATAACTCGTCAAACATGCACAACTTGTCATTTTAAACTTGCATAAACATGCACAACTTGTCAAAACATGCACAACTTGTCAAAACATGCACAACTTGTCATTTTAAACTTGCATAAACATGCACAACTTGCCAAAACATGCACAACTTGTCAAAACATGCACAACTTGTCATTTTAAACTTGCATAAACATGCACAACTTGCCAAAACATGCACAACTTGTCAAAACATGCACAACTTGTCATTTTAAACTTGCATAAACATGCACAACTTGCCAAAACATGTAGAACATGGCATAATAAGCTCGCATTGGCATGCATAACTTGTGAAACATGTAAAACATGGCATAGAAATCTCGCATATGCATGCATAACTTATGAATCATATAAAACATGGCCTAGCGAGTTCGCATAAGCATGCATAATCAACTAAACTCACATAAATCTCAACTTTCACCAAACATTAACTTTAGAGTTTGTAAAGTGAAGGTAAGAGGGCTTACAATGCTTATGCGGACTCAAATGAGTATAACAAATGCAAGAAACCCCTTATGCAACTAATTAAGACCCCCAAATGCAAGCAAACTTGATCAAGACTCCTCCTTTATGATGCCAATTGAAAAACAAGCCTTTAATGCAAGCTAAGGAGGATCATACAAGCCTAAATATGCTTGTATGCATGGAAAATTACTTAGGAATTATTAATGAAGAGATTGGAGGCTAGGGTTTTAGGTGGAGGCCATGAGAGTTTAGATTTTGGCATAGTTTTGTTGCTAGGGTGATTAATGAGGCTTTAGGGTAGGATTAGGGGCTTATTTATAGAAGATTAGAGTGATTTAGACCATAGGATTAACCCTAGGTGAATTTTGGCCCGTCAGATTTCGGAATGCTCTAGAACCAAGCCCCAAGACCCAGCCCAAATCAAAAATGGTGCACCAGGCTAGACTGCCTGGGCACCCCCTGTCGACAGGGCTGTCGACAGGGCAGTCGACATGCCTAGACCCCTGTCGACAGGCCTGTCGACATGGGGTCCTGGGCGGGATTTTTCCCGCCTTGGCCCAGCTGGCCCAAACCCTTGTTTCTAATTTCAAATTTAAATCTGTTTTTACTTAGAAATTCTCTGCAAACTTCAATGGGCCTTAACTGGGTCATACGGACTCCGATTTTCGAAAACTCGGACTCTATTTCGCGTATTTTTCCGAGACGAACGCAATGGCATAGCCCGTTTCCCTTGATTCCCATTTTATAATTTAATTCTGCCTCAATTTATGTTATAACAGATTATTAGAAATACGGGTTGTTACATTCTCCCCTCCTTAAAGGATTTCGTCCCCGAAATCTTCAAGTTAGGAAGAACGTATCCTACCATCCAATCATCCATCTACTCAAAGCATCATCCACGAGCAATCATTGTCCTTAAAAGATTCTAAATGTGGTATGAACATATGCAAAAGTGTGTGTATATGTACTTATCTAATGCAAAAATCAGGCGGTTACTGATACAGCAAACCTCCTTAATGCATATGTATGTAAATCAGGCGGCTACTGATACAGTAAACCTCCTTAATGCATATTTATGTCAGTGAAATGAATCCATATGTATGCAAATTCCTAATATAATGTATAATATCTACATGCGTGCTCAACCATACATCCATATGCAACATCCATGTGATAGCATACGAATTTCATCCATGAATAAGCATAAACACTCATGCACATGCAATATGAGGAGTGTGTGAGCCGATCTAGTGCCTAATCGTGTATAATGCATCCACGAGCAACCACTTGCAAACACTTGCAACCACTTGCAACCATCAAACATAACATGTTTCAAACACATGTTTCAACCAAAGGGTTTCTACCTAAGGTTCTCATGACAAGATAGACACGATAAACTAGATAACTAGACGAACTTCTTCTTGGATTTTCAAGAAATCCATTCCCACTTTGACATACAGTACTAACCGATGAGTCTTAACCCCCTTATGGAGTTTACAACAGAAATAAGGTCGAGAATGGGACCGAGAGGATATATACGAAAGATAACTTGCAAGCAAGCTCCACAGGAAAACTAGGATCAAGGATGCACTCTTAAAAAGAGATATGATGCGCGTATCTAGTCTTCACTCTTCTTAGTCACGTTTTCTTGAGCTTAACTCTACGGTGCTTTGACTGTCTCTCACTTCATGATTCCTTGGCTTCCTAACTCCTATTTTCCAAATTCGAGTTGGACCTTATTTCATTATCGCCTTTCGTCTTTCTCTTCCACTTATTATCCTTTCTGTATACTTGGCTTAAACCTAATTATAACCTCATGATTCATGCAAGCTCTCCAAAATTCACATAATCTATCGAGGTGTTTTCACACTTCCCTTGCGGAACCCCCAATAGAGGTAATGGCCCACTGGGCTTCTATGACTTGGCCTTAACTTGGTGGCACAACACGCATCCCGAGACCAACATGGCCACCTCCTCGAGTGATGCGCACCTTCAAGAGCCTTCTTTACCAAGTCTTTCACTCGAGGAACACATAATCTCTCATCGTGCCTTAGTCATCCCTTGTCATCTATAATATAACTAACGAGGTGACTTAACATCTCGCCTCAAATCAACTGGTCCATGTTCTTGACCAACTGCGGGTCTTCTTCCCGTGAAACCCCCTTCTTGATCTAGAAGAGTAAGTCTAAGCTCCGGGAATGCTAACTAACTAGCCAAACGGAGAAGGTTTCTTACTTCAATTGCCCTCCTCTGAGTTTTCCGGTTTTAAACCGCAAACAGAATCCACCGCTAGGCCTTACTTAGGAACTATGTGCCCAAGAAATCCAACTTCTTTCCTCCAAAGTGACATTTGGAGAACTTGACCTTCCACTGGTGGCTCTAAGCGTATCCATCTCCTTCTTGAGATGTCTAACATGCTCTTCCTCGTTCTTTTGAGGAGATCAAAATATCGTCTACGACGACCCTGACAAACTTGTTCAAGGACTCGCTAAACACCCTACCCATCAAGTTCACGAAATATGCGGGTGTATTAGTCGAACCAAATAGTATGACTAGTCATTCTAAAACCCATCTAGAGTCCTAAACGCAGTCTTGTCAATTCCATCCTCAGCCATCCTAAGCTGATGGAATCCGGTAGCTAGATCAAAAGAAAACGGATGCTCCTACAAGCTGATCAAACAAATCATTGATCCTTAGTAACGGTTATCTATTCTTCTCACGAAGATCTACACACAAGCGAAGCAAACCGTCCACATCAGTAACGAATACTACTGGAGTACCCTACTCGACAATGCTTCGTCTCAGGAAGTTCTTCTCAAGCAACTCCTTGACTTGCTTTCTTAACTCTCACCTCGTGAGGTCATGTGCCTAGCCGGCCACGAAACTGGCTTGGTATTACCAACCAGATAATGCGGAAATCCATCCCACGTCTAGGGATAACCCCTTTTTCCTTCCCTAAGATATCAGGATATTCTCGGACCACCCTCACCGATTGCAAACTATCGATAGACGAGTTGAGGGACTCAAGATAACAATCATGACGGGACCCATAGGGTTGCTAGAAATTTCTAGGGTATTACCGAGGCGGATCATGAGCCTCACACCCCTATATGCAAAAACCCAGAATGGCTCCAAAACCGGACAACCATCCTATGCCCAAAACCAACCCATATCCCCTGAAACTGAGAATAAAACATCCCACGAGAATTCTATACTCAAGATAGAAAATTTCAAATCCACTCAGACCACAGACAAACGGGTAGAACCCCCAATTGGATTCGAAACACATACGGGATCATCAACTACACTAGTACTTAGGTGCAAAACTTTCAACTAGATCAGATGAAATAAAACTATGCGATGTGCCAGAATCAAACAAAGTTCGAACAGGGAAAATCAGAAAATGTAAACAAGATTTTCAACAGAAACACTACCTCTATCATGAGCTGGAAAACGGGGTTGAGGGGATGAATTCGCCCTCCAGATAGTCCTGCACACTGAGTCTGACCTTGCCCTTGTTTCCTCGGGCAATCCTTGCTGAAATGTCCAAACTCACCACAAATGAAGCATTCGCCCCGCTTTCTCTTTTCCTTCTTCCTACATTCCTTGGCCATATGTCCAACGTTACCACAGAAGTTACATTTTATATTCCCTCTTGGCTTGTCCTTGCGGTTGTGGTTATTCTTGCCCCATTTCCCGGAATTTACTCCTTTGCCTTGAGACTCATTTGCCTTGACCTCTCTCTTATCATTGCTACCTTCTTCTTGAAGTAGGGCCAAATTCACTAAACTCTCGAAAGTCGCCCCCAAGGGTATATGAGACAGGGCCAAATCACGTAATGGCTCGTTTAATCCTAGAGCAAAGTGTAGGGCCTTCTCCTGAGCTGTATTAACCAAGTCTAAATCGACACGAGCCAGTTGATTAAACTTATCTATGTATTCCCTAATAGTCATGTCCCCTTGCTTTAGTGATAAGAATCTCAGTCCAAACCTTCCTTTAAAGTCATCCCAAGTCTCAATTGGCCTGGTCGCGGTGGTGACTACCCACCAACGTGCAGCTTCTTCCTTTAGCAACCATACTGCTAATAAAACCTTCCTGCGGTCACTTATATCCAAGGTGGCTAAAAGATCTTCGGTCTCTTTCACCCAATTCCTTGCTTCTACAAAAGTCTCTGTTCCATTAAAATTCTTGCCACCCATCCTCTTAAAGTTCTTGCAAGTTTCCGCAAAATCCGCTTGTGGAGGCTGAGGGGGAAGAGGAACATCAGCTACGGGAGGAGGAGGAGGAACAGCGGCCTCGACTGGGGAGACAACATTAGGGACACCCGGGACTGGTGCCGTGACTTCCAAGTACCGACGAAACCAATCGGGTATCGTTACTCCTTCGGGCAAGATGAGATTATCAGACATGCTGGAAAAGAAAAGAAAAGAGTTCAAACGAGGAGTCAAAGGATAGTGCTAATGGCTTTTGGGGAATAGCCTTTTAAAAACAACTAGACTTTTCTTTGGAAAATACTTTATACTTGGTTCTGAAAATAGTTTTTCGAAAGTTTTAAAAAACCTTTTTATCCCTTCTCGTAAACCATATGCTCTGATACCAAATGTAACACCCCACCTCCACCAGGGTCACTCACAAAGGAATGCACTAGCTTTGGAGGGGCATTATTGGTAAACATGCATAATGATATAGCAAGGCAGGACATAACATATATATATATATGTGTAAATAAACAGAGTACGTAAATAAAACAGCGGAAGATTTTTAAACTATTTCAAAAACAAGTCTGGTACATCAAAATGTCAATTTCCCAAATAAACAAGTCTAGTACATGAAGTAACATCATCTGAAACTGAAAAAGGAAAACATAAAAGTAGCTATCCCCAAAGTGGAAGAAACCATAGCAAGCCCAAGTCCAAAGCATACATGAGCTATCCAAGAAAGCAGCTAGGATCCAAGCTAGGCTCCTGTATTCCCTCCCTGAGAACCTGGGGGGGGGGGGGGGGGGAAACGGAAGAAAAGAGGCGAAACAAAACGGGTCAGTCAAAAAGACTGAGTAAGCCCTGCTACGATCAGTCTATAAACTAATAAAGTTAACATCATGATGGAAACTGAGGTGATTATAGATAACAACATACTGGCATGAATAAATCAACTACAAGATAGATAGAGGTGTCATCGCATAAAGCAAGGTTAAGTTTTTGCACCACGGTGTACTAGCAAACCAACATAACAGGTATTGATCCCTTAGCCCAAACTTTGGCCCAATAACATGAAGTGACCTTAATAAAAGGTCCAGCCCACGGTCTAGTCGATCGGCTCCCTATAAACCTAACACGTCAAGTGTTGGTGTCCATATGGCCCACGTATGGATGTAGTTAGACTGTGCTGGGTCCCCCTTTTGGGTGTATCAAGCCCTCAGATGTCAACCCCAGACACTTAAGCAATAATGCACAGCTCTAATCTACTGGTACCCGTGCCTCGAGTTTGTCCAATATCGGACTACGTGCACGTCCGTAGCCCGCCGAACCCGCACCGCTGTACCACTCGGCCATCGCCCTTTGGTCGCTTACATCTGCCAGTAATCGTGCCCCGCCCTAGCCTAGCTTCTAGGGTTGTGAATGATACCAAACTGGGATTACTGTTAGAACAGACCACGTTGCTAGGGTTTCCCAAGAGGGTTAAGTGTGATTTAACCCTTCACTAATCCTGGATTAAACTGGTTAAGTGTGGCTTAACCCCATTCTAATCCCTTGAGCTCCCAAATGGATTAAACTAGTTAAGTGTAACCAATGGTTCACGACTTAACCACATTCTAATCCCTCGAATCCCCAAATTGGTTACGTATTAGTGGACCCTGACTTAACCCTAATCATGAGGCATTAATTAATTTAATGCACCTCAACCTCTCACATTAGACCTTGTTGTGGTTACTAGTTAGGCCGGGCGGGTCCGGGTAGCTTTACACCACAACTTGGTCTAACCTCGGGTCTTGGCACCACATGACCAACTTCTCACATTGGGTCCTATTGTTTGTAGCCACTAGTTAAGCCGGTCGGTTCCGGGTAGAATTACGCTACAAACTCAACCCAACCTCGAGTTGGCCACACTTTTGTTCTCTAAGTGTCATGTCCACTTTATTTTAAACACATAATTACAAGTTAACAAATGCTTGGGTAGACCTAACTTAATAGGTAAATTCCCAAGGGGTAGACCTAACTTAATAGGTAAATTCCCAATCTTATATTTTCATGTATTTTAAGTTTACCCCAAAACCCCCAACGTCATTCTATCGCTTACATATTCGTAGTAACGCATAAAGGATAGGAAGAGGGAACTTGGCACAACATACATGATAAACTTGCACAACAATCATGCATAACATGTTAGACTTGCACAACTTAGCATAGTGATCTTGCATATTACCATAAAACATGCACAACATGTTAAACTTGCATAACTTAGCATAATGAACTTGCATATTGCCATAATCATGCATAACTCGTCAAACATGCACAACTTGTCATTTTAAACTTGCATAAACATGCACAACTTGTCAAAACATGCACAACTTGTCAAAACATGCACAACTTGTCATTTTAAACTTGCATAAACATGCACAACTTGCCAAAACATGCACAACTTGTCAAAACATGCACAACTTGTCATTTTAAACTTGCATAAACATGCACAACTTGCCAAAACATGTAGAACTTGTCAAAACATGCACAACTTGTCATTTTAAACTTGCATAAACATGCACAACTTGCCAAAACATGTAGAACATGGCATAATAAGCTCGCATTGGCATGCATAACTTGTGAAACATGTAAAACATGGCATAGAAATCTCGCATATGCATGCATAACTTATGAATCATATAAAACATGGCCTAGCGAGTTCGCATAAGCATGCATAATCAACTAAACTCACATAAATCTCAACTTTCACCAAACATTAACTTTAGAGTTTGTAAAGTGAAGGTAAGAGGGCTTACAATGCTTATGCGGACTCAAATGAGTATAACAAATGCAAGAAACCCCTTATGCAACTAATTAAGACCCCCAAATGCAAGCAAACTTGATCAAGACTCCTCCTTTATGATGCCAATTGAAAAACAAGCCTTTAATGCAAGCTAAGGAGGATCATACAAGCCTAAATATGCTTGTATGCATGGAAAATTACTTAGGAATTATTAATGAAGAGATTGGAGGCTAGGGTTTTAGGTGGAGGCCATGAGAGTTTAGATTTTGGCATAGTTTTGTTGCTAGGGTGATTAATGAGGCTTTAGGGTAGGATTAGGGGCTTATTTATAGAAGATTAGAGTGATTTAGACCATAGGATTAACCCTAGGTGAATTTTGGCCCGTCAGATTTCGGAATGCTCTAGAACCAAGCCCCAAGACCCAGCCCAAATCAAAAATGGTGCACCAGGCTAGACTGCCTGGGCACCCCCTGTCGACAGGGCTGTCGACAGGGCAGTCGACATGCCTAGACCCCTGTCGACAGGCCTGTCGACATGGGGTCCTGGGCGGGATTTTTCCCGCCTTGGCCCAGCTGGCCCAAACCCTTGTTTCTAATTTCAAATTTAAATCTGTTTTTACTTAGAAATTCTCTGCAAACTTCAATGGGCCTTAACTGGGTCATACGGACTCCGATTTTCGAAAACTCGGACTCTATTTCGCGTATTTTTCCGAGACGAACGCAATGGCATAGCCCGTTTCCCTTGATTCCCATTTTATAATTTAATTCTGCCTCAATTTATGTTATAACAGATTATTAGAAATACGGGTTGTTACATGTACACTGATCACAAATCACTTAAGTACCTCTTTTCGCAAAAAGATTTGAATCTAAGGCAGCAGAGGTGGATGGAATTCTTGGCATCATATGACTTCGATATAGCTTATACCCTTGGCAAGGGTAACGTGGTGGCGGACGCGCTAAGTAGAAAAAGGTTGACTTTGAGCCCCTTGTTTGTTGAAAAGAAAAGACTTGAGTTTATAGCAACCTTTGATTTTACACCTGCTGTTGAGTCATTGGCTGCTACGCTAGCATCTCTTGAGTTAAGACCTACACTCCTAAATCAAATAGGGACTTCACAGAAGGAAGACCCACAGATAGTCGAAATCATGGACAAGCTGATTAGTGGTGAGACGTCAGGTCACCTCGGTAGGTATGCCATAGATGACAAGGGATGGCTAAGGCGTGATGGAAGGCTATGTGTCCCACAAGTGGGAGACTTAGTAAGGAAAGTACTCGAGGAGGCGCATCACTCGAAGATGACCATACATCCCGGAGGGGATAAGATGTACAGGGATATGAAACACAATTTCTTTTGGCCTGGAATGAAAAAGGACGTGGCAGAGTTTGTTTCGAAGTGCATGGTGTGCCAACAAGTAAAGGCCGAGTCGAAGAAGACCGGTGGGCTATTACATCCTTTGTAGGTTCCGCAATGGAAATGGGAGAGTATCTCGATTGATTTCGTGGATGGACTGCCTAGGTCAAGGAAGGGAAATACTAGCATATGGGTCATAGTTGATAGACTCACGAGAAGTGCTCACTTCATTCCGGTGAAAAGCAAGAGGACCGCATCATGGCTAACATCTATTTACCTTCGAGAGATAGTACAGTTTCACGGGGTTCCTTCTAGTATAGTTAGTGATCGTGACCCAATTTTCACTAGCCAGTTTTGGAATAGTCTGCAAGAAGCAATGCGTACGCGACTGAGTTTAAGCACGGCCTATCACCCACAGACGGTTGGTCAAACCGAAAGGGTAAATACGGTACTAGAGCATCTCTTGAGACTGCATTCTTGATTTTGGTGGTACTTGGGAAGACCATCTCCCTCTCGTGGAGTTTGCATACAATAATAGCTACCAAGCTAGCATAGGAATGACACCGTTCGAAGCCTTGTATGGAAGACCGTGCAAGTCACTAACTTGTTAGTGGGAGACGACAAATAGGCTTATACTTGGGCCCGACATGATAAGGGACACTTCTGAGAAGATTGAGTTGATACAAAGACGGATGAAAACGACCGAAGATAGACCGAAATCTTATGCGGACAAGAGAAGGACATACCTAGAGTTCCAAGTCGGAGATATGGTCTTTATAAAAGTTTCTCCTTTACGCAATGTGGTTCGTTTTGGAGCGGGTGGAAAGCTAGCACCAAGATTCGTAGGACTGTTCCCTATCACTGAGAGGATTGGGCAGATGGCCTATAAGGTAGACTTACCCGAGAAGCTGACCGGAGCACACAATGTCTTTCACGTCTCGCATCTCCGAAAGTGCTTACATGAGTCGGCCGAAGTGGTTGAGCCAAGCATCCTTGAAGGCGTAGAAGTGGAAAAAGAAGCAACATTGAGGCGAGTTCCGATTCGTATCTTAGGAATGGAGATCAAGAAGCTTAGGAATCGAGAAATCAAGCTAGTTAAAGTACAGTGGAGTGAAGCCCAAGAAGACGCAACTTGGGAAACCGAAGAGAAGATACGCGCGCTTTACCCATTTCTTTTTTAGTGTACATTCTCGATCTCTTTTCCTATAAACTTGAAAACCTTTCATATCATGCTTTTACTACCTATGTTTGCCTTGTTATCTTCTCAATCTTATCTTGAGAACCTTAGGTAGAACCATATGGATGTAAACATGTAATTGAAACATGTTATGGTTGATGCTTGCAAATGGTTGCAAGTGTTGGCAAGTGATTGCTAGTGGATGCATGACACACATTAGGCACTAGATCGGCTCAGTCACATTTTCATGTTGCATATGCATGAGTGCTTATACTGGTACATGGATGAAACTTGTTATGCTATCACTTGGATGTTGCATATGAATGAATGTTATGTGCACTCATGTAGAGATTATAAATTATGTTAGGAATTTGCATACATGTTGGACTCATTACACTAACATATCTCGCATTAAGGAGGTTTACTGAATCAGTAACCGCCTGATCTTTTGCATTAGATAAGTACATATACACACACTTTCTGCATATGTTCATACAGCACTAGAAATCTTTTAAGGGCAATGGTTGCTTGTGGATGATGTTTTGAGTAGATGGATGATGGATGGTAGGATACGTTCTTCCTAACTTAGAGATTTCGGGGACGAAATCCTTTAAGGAGGGGAGAATGTAACAACTCGTATTTTTATAACGTGTTATAACCATAAATCAAGATAGAATTAATTTTTAAGATAAGAATCAAGGGCAACGGGTTATGCCATTACGTTCGTCTCGAAATTCTGCTTGGAAACGAGTCTGAGTTCTCGAAAATCGGAGTCCGTATGACCAAGTTATGACCCTTCGAAGTTTTCAGAAATTTTCAAGTTCAGAACAACTCAGAATTTGAATTCAAATTTCGAATTCAAATCCCAGAATGGACTGGGCGGGAAATTTCCCGCCCAGGACCAGGTCGACTAGGGGGTCGACCATAGTGTCGACTTGCCCAGGACCAGGTCGACCATAGAGTTATCCTGGGTGTCGACCTGGTTGCCGAGCCCATTTTTGAGTCTGGATTCACTCTGATGTTTCTAGTCCGATTTATGTCTAAATTCGTTGGCCAGACCCTATAAAAACAGCCCCTAACTCTAGTCTCTCTACACAAATTCTCTCTGGCCTTATGCTGCTAAACCCTCGGTTGAAAAGTTAGAGAAAAGGGATTGCTTCTTCTCCAACAAGGCTACGTGTAGAGTATTGCTGTTTGGGGAATTTTTGTTAGACTCGAGATTCAACATCGCCTCTTTGTTTTCTAATTCTCTAACCACGATCTGTAAGCCCCAGATACTTTTAGATCTAAACTTTAAACTTAATATGGACATGTTGTAAATCGAGATTGAACCTAAGTATGATAATTATCTTGGATCTATCATTATATATCTTGGATTTATCATTGTTCATTTTGAATCTATTATTTTGGATCTACTATTTGTTCACGTTGGATCTATTCATCTTGAATCTTGACTTGTAGGAATATTTGCATGAAATTGATTTGGGGCCTATACATGTTGTAAATCTAAAACCCTTAATATTTATGCCTATGATGTTGAAACGGTTGTTATTCACAAGTTTGGGATTATTATCTTATGTCAACTGTTACCATGACTATCACCCTATTTTGCTAGATTGGATATTTGAGACCACTATTCCATATGCCAGTATTGTTGTAATCATTTATCTCAAGTTATACCATGCTTGACTTGTAATCACTTTTGCCACCTTATGCCAGTTCTTTCTATGTTATTCCCTAATTAGATATGTTTGTACCGATTCGAGTTTATGTGCGATGGGAATGCGATTGGGTAGATTAGGCAAAACCTGAATTTACTATAAACTTGAAACATGAACATTGTTATAACTTGAACCTGGATATGGACATGAACTTGACACAAAAACTAGAACATGGACATGACGCTAGAATGAATTTGAAAATGGCCAACTCGAGGTTGGGTTGAGTTTGTAGTGTAAATCTGCCCGGAACCGCCCGGCGAATCCAGTGACTGCAAACAATAGGATCCAATGTGGGTAGTTGGTCATATCGCACGTAAAACCCGAGGTTAGACTATGTTGTGGTGTAAATCTGCCCGGAACCGCCCGACAAATCCAGTGACCACAACAACTAGTCTAATGTGAGAGGTTGGGGTGCATTAATGAATTAATGCCACATGATAGGGTTAAGTCATGAACCACTTGAATATACTTAACCAATTTGACACGATGATTTGATAGGGTTAAGTCATGAACCGCTTGAACACACTTAACCAACTTGATACATGATTTGGTAGGGTTAAGTCACAAATTTAAATGACAACACTTAACCCATTAGAAATCCTAGTTACGCGGTCCTTTTCAGCAGTAACCCACTTAGATGTATCACGATACCCTGGGACTAGGCAGGGTGGGGCACGATTACTGGGCTGATTGTAAGCGACCAAAACGATGGCTGAGTACATGCGCCATTGTAGGTTCAGGCGGACTATGGTCGTGCACGTAGTCCGGAGTTGAAAAAGCAGGCATTGGGCACCAGTAGGTTTACACTGTGCGTGCTTAATTCGTGTCGATGGTTGGCACCGTAGGGCTTGATACACTCTATGGTGGACCTAGCACAGGGGACTTCATTTTGTGATTGGGCCGTATGACACAGACACATGACGAGCTAGAACTTGTAGGGAGCCGATCGATAAGTAGATCGTACTGTAGGACCTTGTAATGGGTCATTTCATGATATTGGGCCAAGGGATCATTTCGTGGTTAATATTTGACATGGGTTAGAATACTAGTACAGTTGGTGTAGCGAATCTTGAATATGCGATGCTAGACTTGATTTATCTTGCTATCTTAGTTATCATGCCAGACTTATCATCATCCTTATGTTTACTCTCCGTTTATTCATGTCTTGTTAACTTTACTAGTTTTTACACTGAAAGTCACTAGGGCTTACCAGTCTTTATGACTGACCCTTTTTCTTTTGCCCCTTTTTCTTTCGTTTTCCCCCCAGGTTCTCAGGGAGGAAACTCTAGCTCTTAGCTTGGATTTAGCTTGCTTTCTGTCAGCTCATGAACGGTTTGATCTTGAGCTATGCTATGGCTGCACTTCTGCTATTTTTGGGGAATAATTTACTTTTTTTATTTTAAGTTTATGCTTCTTTATCTAGAACTTGATGTAATGGAATAATGACAATTTGTACTTTCGATATATAAGGTTTTGTCTCTTTTCTTGAAAGTAATGAGATTTGGTTTTTAATTTCTACCGCTGCTTTATTTATGTTCTATCTTGTGATATCTCTGTGCATGTTTACCTAGATAACGCTCCACCAAAACTAGTGCATTCCCTTTGTGAGTGACCCTAGCGGAGGTGGGTTGTTACAATTGACGTAAGCTATGGTATGTGCACAAAGCCTAACAATGCACATGGTGTTAGATTAGTGAGTAGATATATTAAAATATAGGAAAGACGCATTGGGAGGTAATGAAGTATATTTTGAAGTATCATAGAGTTACTCTAGATCATTAGCTTGGCTTTGAAGACAAATACATAGATTTTAGCTTTGTTTTATGATCCTCACTATGTTAGAAATAGAGATTGAAAGAATTTAACATTACCTTATATGTTTACACTTGGAGTGAAATTATTAGTTTGAAAGCAAAATTAAAGATGTTAGTTAGTTTGTCTACTATAGAGGTCGGGCCAATAACTACAGTCGAAGCATATACTCAAAGTGATTGATGTATGATTTGGGTTTTATTAATTATGGAGTAGTGATGAGCTGTAATAGTTAATGTGCAATTCACTTCACTGAAAATTCAGTTTTCATCTTAAGGACGAACCGTATAAAAGCAAGGAAGTCATTTCTTGTCTCGACAAATGAGAAAAGCTAATTTGTCTTCAAATGTCTGCACAAAAGTGAACATGAAAGTATATAGGTATCTAAATAACATGGCTCGGTTGTGTATACACATTTATATGCAACAACAATCTAAATAACAGAAGAAACAATAAATTGAAGCAAGAAACTATCACACTAGAGTTTTTAAACTTGTTCGGTCCTCCCATTCTATGCTAAGTCTCGGTGCGTCACTTTAGATTTTCCATTGATCGAAAACATCATATCTTGGAGGAATAAACGAAGCAATTGTTTGTTGGCTTTGATAGTCTTATATTCGATGAACATGGATTTTCACTTGAAATATAAGCCTTTCTATTATCTCGTTTGATGATTCAATATGCATGCATAGTAATTATGGAAGTATATAAGGAATTTGTGACGGCCCGCCCCGCACCAACCGACATTTACTCCAAAAGTGCGCTGTACACATGTCTAGTTAGCACGGAACGGGTCGTGAGAAAAAAAAAAGGAAGAAGGAAATGAACATACAAAGAACCTGTAGAATGTCTCACAGCGCATAGAACAAAATATAATAATAACATACTTGACATAAAACAGGAGAGACAGTGCATAAGCTGAAAATTAGAACTAAACATCATAGCAGCGGAAATCCAAAATACAGCTTATTACAACTTTCAAACTGTCTCAAAGCAAAAATAAGATAAAGGAGGTACACTACTAATGCCCAAGTAGCGACCACCAACGACACAGGGAGAATGTGTGTGTGTGTGTGTGTGTGTATATATATATATATATATATATATATATATATATATATATATATATATATATATATATATCATACGTGAAAGCCTTCTGCCCGCCTCCGAATCAGCTACTCGCGCATCACCAGCTAACCTGTCTCTAGTCTGCTCGTGTGAGCACCCAGAGTAATAAGAGGAGACATAAAACTCTGGGTCAGACATAAAGCCTGGTATGAGCGATAAGCATCTAAAGTGAACAATAACAGGTAGACTAAAACATACCTGAACCTGGACCTGCAACCAAAGAGTTAGCACTACATACTGTACAACACTCTAAGGTACCATATCAAACAGTGTAAAGATACGGAGGTGGGGAAGGTGTGCATGTCATAATGATGGCAAACAATCAAACATAGCATTCATCCTCACATCTCTCACTCAGTGCGTAAAGCATACGATATTCACCACTTCGATCACCCAACATACCTTGCTACGATCACTCTGCCCCATGAAGTCATAAATGGCTTCACTGCATTGATAACATAGCCACTAATCCTTTGCTATGTCCACTTTGCCCCATGGAGTCACAAGAACCCCACTGCACTGGCTCATAGCCTTACCAATCCTTACTATGTCCACTTGCCCCATGGAGTTATTCACCCCATCTGCGCTGGCTCATAGTCTTACTACGCATCACCTTGCCCCTCAGGTCATAATGACCCTACTGCACTGATAACGTAGTCTTGCTACCATCACCTTGCCCCTCAGGTCATAATGACTCTACTGCACTGATAAGTAGCCCATCATTCATTCTTAGTGGTGAATCGAAGTTATGAACGTCGACAACTCCTTAGCACACGTCCCGCGGCAAAGTCCAACCATGAAGTGAACTCATCGGTTCCCAACTGGATCCTGAGCTCTAACTCCCCATATTGGACTACCTTTGCATCTCGGGTTATTGGTCAATACTGGGTCGGGTCGGGTTCCTCCTCAAGCAATCGGTTCGGGTCGGGTGTTCTCCATTGGGTCGGGTCGGGTCTTCTTCTAGTACGGGTCGGGTCTTCTCCTGATGCGGTTCGGGTCGGGTGTCCTTCATCTGCTCGGGTCGGCCGTTTCTCCTCGGTTCGGGTCGGGTGCCACTCCTCCTCCAGTCCCTGCTTCCGCTCCGATCCGCCTCGTCATCCTTCACGCGCTTCGATGCGATCCATCCTCCTCTATCCGCTCCGATCCCTCCTCTTAAATCCGATCCGATCCCAGTTCAGTTAGCGTGGCCTTCCTTTTTGCCAATTTTCTCAAGTGTCAGGTTCCGATCCAATCGGGTTCCTTGCCCAGTTCAACATATCCGATCCGAGCCCCATATCCGATCTGATCCGAACCCTGCACTGTTTTCTGAAACTATTCCAGCAAGTGTTTACGCCATTCGACGACGTTTTCGACCATTCTAACTATTGAAATCAATCACAAAGCATTTCATACAGTCATAGCAACATGCATAATCAACCACAAACATCAAAACATCAACATGATAGGTTAAAATGGATCAAACATACCCAAAACCCCATATTTCCCCCTAAGCATGTTTAGGTGAAACTAACGATAGGATTAGCAAAACTTAACCAAATTAACCCAAATTCATATCAGAGGTCTAAAACATTATTTAAGAATTTATGAACATTTTTCCCGAATTTTATCATGCGTAATTTCGCTAATTAACACTAATTACCCTTAACTAGCCATAATTAGTGTAAAACTATGCAAATCACTCACCTTAGCCACAAATAAACTAAGATCTGAAATAAATCTCTGATTTGATGTGAATCCCAATGCTAAACAGCAGCTCCAATGTTGCTTTGGTGTAGATCTTCCTTGATTAGATGTTGCTAAGCTTAATCCTTGACCAAAAGATGATTTGGAGGTGATTTAGAGGTTAGAGGCCATTTTTAGGGTTCCTTGGTGATAAGTGGAGGCTAGAAAACTGAAATGGAATGATGCTCTATCTCATTTCAGCCTTCCCATAACCCTAATCCCGAAATGGGTTATGGGCCTACTCACTAATCACCCGATTTGGCCCGGTTAAGCAGTTTTTCACCCTCCAAACCTTATTTCAGCCATATCTCCCAAACGGTAAGTCCGTTTGGCTATTATGACCACTCTACGGAAAGGTAAACCATCAAACGAATCCAATGGAAATGGTTTCAGGTCAAAATTCCTTTCCAATCAAAAGTTATGGACAAAACAGTACTAACTAGGGGCAAAATGGTCATTTAACATGGGAAATGAGTCAAATGGATGTTTCCCAAAGTTACATGACCATACGACTTCACATGGGAAAGAAATAAATATTCTACGATCCCCCGATGCGTAGAATGCGGGTCGTTACACTCTCCCCCCCCTTAAGAAATTTCGCCCCCGAAATTCCCTAATCAAAACACACACAAAGGTCCTGCATGCCTATCAATCATAAAACAACAATCAACCATGCAAAATAAACAAATCAAATCTACCCTAGCATGCGGAAAAGCTAAATTACGAAGTAAGTCTTACCAGGCAAAGAGTTCTGGATATGCCTTCCTAATGCTCTCTTCTGTCTCCCAAGTACAATCATTCTCGTCCTCGCCCCACTGAACCTTGACTAGCCTCACCGCCTTCCTTCGAAGTTGCTTCGTATCGTGCCCCACAATACGAATCGGCTTGCGGTTCCCAACCGCCTCGGGTTCTACTTCGAAGTCCTCTAACTGATCAGGTGAAATAGTCATATCTGAGTCGTGGACGAACTTCCTTAGTTGGGAAACATGAAACACATTGTGAACTCCCGCCATCTTCTCTGGTAAGCCAACTCTATATGCCAAATTCCCGACTAGTTCAAGAACAGGGAATGGGCCAACAAATCTTGGTGCCAACTTGCCTCTCCTGCCAAATCGAATCACACTCTTCAACGGAGAGATCTTGACAAACACCAAGTCACCAACGGAGAATTTCAAGTCTCTTCTCCTCTTATCAGCATAACTCTTCTGCCTATCTTGGGCAGCTTTCATTCGTTGCTGAATGATCTTAATCTTATCCGAAGTTTCTCTCACCACATCAGGTCCAAGCACAAACTTCTCGCCAGTCTCTATCCAACATGATGGTGAGTTGCACGGTCTTCCGTACAAAGCTTCATATGGAGCCATACCGATACTGGATTGGTAGCTATTATTATATGCAAACTCTACTAGATGCAAATGGTCATCCCATGATCCACCAAAATCCAATATACATGCTCTCAAGAGATCTTCCAATATACGATTCACCCTCTCCGTCCGACCGTCGGTCTGAGGATGATATGCGGTACTGAGATGTAATCCTGACCCTAGAGCCTCTTGTAAGCTCTTCCAAAACCCACTAGGGAACAACGGGTCTCAGTCACTCACAATGCTTTTGGGTACTCCATGAAATCTCACTACCCACTTCATATACAATTCTGCCAACTTGGCTGCCGTTCTGGTCGATTTGACTGGTATAAATCTGGCACTTTTAGTCAATCGATCCACAATTACCCAAATGCTATCATATCCCGATCTAGTCCTTGGTAAACCATCGATGAAATCCATCGAGACTTGCTCCCATTTCCATTCGGGAATCTCTAATGGTTGCAACAACCCACTAGGCTTCTTTTGCTCCGCTTTAACTAGCTGGCAATTCATGCATTTGGATATAAACTTCCCAACGTCTCCTTTCATCCCTTCCCAGTAGCAAGTCTGTCTCATGTCTCGATACATCTTATTACCAGCGGGATGTATAGTCAGTTTTGAGTGATGACATTCCCTAAGCACTTCATCCCTCAAACCATTTACGTTGGGTACAACTAGTCTTCCATTCTTCCGAAGCCATCCATCTCGATTAAGCCCATACACATTCATCTCCTCACCGTCGATGTTCATCTCTAACTTGGAGATGATTTCCAATAGATTAGGATCGTTCCTCTGGCTAGAACCAATCCGCTCTATCAAAGTGGATCTGATCGCCAAACTTGCTAACATGACTGGATCCAATTCACACTTTGGTCTGAAACCAAACCCCGTGATATACTCGAGTTGCTTCCACTCAAGAAACATTGCCCCTAAGCTGGCATGTCTCCTACTCAAGGCATCGGCTACCGGATTACCTTTCCCAGGTGTGTATGCGATATCAAAATCATACGAAGCCAAGAACTCTAACCATCTCTGCTGACGGAGATTCAGATCTTTCTGAGAGAAGAGATATTTCAACGATTTATGATCGGTAAACAACTCAAATCTTTCTCCCAAGAGATAGTGTCTCCACATCTTCAGCGAAAATACAATCGCTGCCAATTCCAAATCATGGGTAGGATACTTCTTCTCATGCGGCTTTAGCTGTCGACTAGCATAAGCTACAACCCTACCTCCTTGCATCAGTACTGCACCCAGTCCGGTACCACAAGCATCCGTGTATACCGTCATCTCTTCATTCCCTTTAGGAATGACTAACACTGGCGCACGTGTCAACTTCTCTTTTAGACTCTTGAAGGCATCCTCACACACTCCGTCCCAGACGAAGGACTGATTCTTCTTAGTCAACTGAGTCAACGGTGCTGCTACCTTGGAGAAGTCCTGGATAAACTTACGATAATATCCAGCTAATCCCAAGAAACTTCTTACATCTGTTACATTCTTGGGTGTAGGCCAATCCTGTACCGTAGCCACTTTCGCAGGGTCCACGACAGTACCACTCTCTGAAACAACATGACCCAAGAATCTCACTTCCCTTCTCCAAAAATGACACTTAGAGAATTTCGCTTTCAATTGGTGTTTCCTCAACACCTCCATCACTATCCTCAAGTGTCCCTTGTGTTCCTCCTCTGTCCTTGAGTAAACAAGGATATCATCCACGAACACAAGAACAAACTTATTCAACTGATCTCTGAATACTCGATTCATAAGATCCACAAAGTAGGCTGGTGCATTGGTCAACCCAAACGGCATGACCAACCACTCATAAAATCCAGACGACGTCCTAAATGCCGTTTTCGGAACACTCTCATCTGCTACTCGAAGCTGATTAAATCCTATCGTGAGGTCCAACTGGGAGAACACTCTTGCTCCTTCCAGTTGATCAAACAAATCATCTATCCGCGGTAGAGGATACTTATTCTTCCTCGTCACCTTATTCAACTCGCGATAGTCCACACACAAACGAAGGGAACCATCTGCGTTAGTGGCAAACACAACTGGTGCTCCCCACTTGGAGACACTCCTTCTAATAAATCCCTTCTTCAAAAGATTGCTGACTTGCACCCCGAG
The DNA here is from genome assembly GCA_030737875.1 of Allium sativum. Classification (NCBI taxonomy): domain Eukaryota; kingdom Viridiplantae; phylum Streptophyta; class Magnoliopsida; order Asparagales; family Amaryllidaceae; genus Allium; species Allium sativum. The sequence goes on along the minus strand of CM060924.1, from coordinate 461,800,531 downwards.
CTCTCGCTGCTCCCTTGGTGCCATACGACGAAGTGGCATCACTATAGGTCTGGCATCTTTCACTAAATCAATACGGAACTCAATCTCTCAGTGTGGTGGAAGCCCGGTCACCTCCTCGAAGACGTCCGGATACTGGCCAACCACGGGCACATCTGACAACTCATCCTGCGGGATGTCGAGGGAATTTACAAAACTAGCCATAACCCCATCACTAGGTAGACTACCAAACACTACCCTCCGCCCATTATCCGCCCTCACTGTCACCAAAAAGCCCTCACAGTCTACCACCACCCCGTATCTTTGGAGCCAATCGACTCCCAATATAATGCCATACCCAGTAAAGCCCAAAACAAAGCAATCACATACAAACATACATCCATGACTCGATAAGACCAAATTCCTGCAAATCATACTAAGGCTAGTCGAACCACCAATTGGGTTCGTCACAACCAATGGTCTATCGACTATCTCGGGTTCCAGTCCCAACCTATCTACCAGGTCACTAGATATGAAGGAACGGGAAGCCCCAGTATCAAACAAAACTCGAACTGGTACATCATAAATAGAAAGCATACCTTGAATAACAACATTCTTTCCTTTCACCACCGCAGTTGGGGCATTCGACGAAGAAGGAACAACATCAATAGCATATGCTTTCACAATCTGCTTCTCCTTAAGAGGTTGCGGACACTTATCCTTCTGATGTCCCATTTGACCACAGTTATAGCACTTCCTTTCCGCTGACTTGGCCCGACATTCTTTAGCATAATGGCCCTTCTTTCCACAGCTGAAGCACTCAACATCCTTCTTACTCTTTTTCTGGCCACCCTTAGATTGGTCCTGCTTCCTCTTATTCTGAGAGCTATTCTTGCCTCCACTGCCTGCTTGCGGCTTTGGCCCTTCTGCAAATGCAGCCTCAGTCTTTGACTTAGGGTAAAGACTCTCTAATCTCAAAGCTTTCCCTACAATCGATTCAAAATTCTCATCGATGTGGTTGATAAGCCTTTCCCCCAAGTATCCATCCAAACCAGTAATGAACTTCTCATTCTTCTTCTCAGGAGTATCGATAAGAGATAGTCCATATTTCGACAAAGTATCGAACTCAGTAATATAATCAGAAACTGCCCTTCCGTTCTGCTTGAGTTCCAAGAACCTCTTAAACAACACTGACTTCTGGGCAGCTGGAATGAACTTCTCGCTAAAGCGAGCCTTAAACATAACCCAAGTAACCTGGTCCTCTGGAGTAGCTGTTCTAATAGCATTCCACCAATTCATCGCTCGCCCTTGCAGCTGACGAGACGCTAGCCTTCTCTTCATCGCATCCTCAAGACCCAAGTCATCAAAGATACGATCACAGCTATCCATCCAATCTTGAACATTTGTGGCTGACTCCGTTCCGTAGAACGGCTTTCCACCAAGATTAGTGTAATCCTTGCACAACTTGGCGAAATCGACCCTAGGCGCCTGCACTACTGGGCCAACACCAACTCCGGGATTGGTAACTGCCCCTTGCACTTCTCTAAGCATGTCTCTCATGAGGTTAGTAAACATCGCCCTCATGTCAGCGGCATTCCCTTGGTTGGTCCCTCTACCAGCACCCCTCGTATCTCGGCTCATCGTCAATCTGAAAAAGGGAAACGATTAACGACCCCATAGTGGTGCTAGTGCAGTGCGACTTCATTCTTATACTACTAATAGTATATATATACATAGCTTTTGAAAACCAAAGTAATCACAAATACGCGCTCTCATATACGTACTAACTCTCCCTAGTGTCTTTCCCTAGGTTAACTACGCAACCTAGAGCTCTGATACCAAGTGTGACGGCCCGCCCCACACCAACCGACATTTACTCCAAAAGTGCGCTGTACACATGTCCAGTTAGCACGGAACGGGTCGTGAGAAAAAAAAAGGAAGAAGGAAATGAACATACAAAGAACCTGTAGAATGTCTCACAGCGCATAGAACAAAATATAATAACAACATACTTGACATAAAACAGGAGAGACAGTGCATAAGCTGAAAATTAGAACTAAACATCATAGCAGCGGAAATCCAAAATACAGCTTATTACAACTTTCAAACTGTCTCAAAGCAAAAATAAGATAAAGGAGGTACACTACTAATGCCCAAGTAGCGACCACCAACGACACAGGGAGAATGTGTATATATATATATATATATCATACGTGGAAGCCTCTTGCCCGCCTCCGAATCAGCTACTTGCGCATCACCAGCTAACCTGTCTCTAGTCTGCTCGTGTGAGCACCCAGAGTAATAAGAGGAGACATAAAACTCTGGGTCAGACATAAAGCCTGGTATGAGCGATAAGCATCTAAAGTGAACAATAACAGGTAGACTAAAACATACCTGAACCTGGACCTGCAACCAAAGAGTTAGCACTACATACTGTACAACACTCTAAGGTACCATATAAAACAGTGTAAAGATACGGAGGTGGGGAAGGTGTGCATGTCATAATGATGGCAAACAATCAAACATAGCATTCATCCTCACATCTCTCACTCAGTGCGTAAAGCATACGATATTCACCACTTCGATCACCCAACATACCTTGCTACGATCACTCTGCCCCATGAAGTCATAAATGGCTTCACTGCACTGATAACGTATCCACTAATCCTTTGCTATGTCCACTTTGCCCCATGGAGTCACAAGAACCCCACTGCACTGGCTCATAGCCTTACCAATCCTTACTATGTCCACTTGCCCCATGGAGTTATTCACCCCATCTGCGCTGGCTCATAGTCTTACTACGCATCACCTTGCCCCTCAGGTCATAATGACCCTACTGCACTGATAACGTAGTCTTGCTACCATCACCTTGCCCCTCAGGTCATAATGACTCTACTGCACTGATAAGTAGCCCATCATTCATTCTTAGTGGTGAATCGAAGTTATGAACGTCGACAACTCCTTAGCACACGTCCCGCAGTAAAGTCCAACCATGAAGTGAACTCATCGGTTCCCAACTGGATCCTGAGCTCTAACTCCCCATATTGGACTACCTTTGCATCTCGGGTTATTGGTCAATATTGGGTCGGGTCGGGTTCCTCCTGAAGCAATCGGTTCGGGTCGGGTGTTCTCCATTGGGTCGGGTCGGGTCTTCTTCTAGTACGGGTCGGGTCTTCTCCTGATGCGATTCGGGTCGGGTGTCCTTCATCTGTTCGGGTCGGGCGTTTCTCCTCGGTTCGGGTCGGGTGCCACTCCTCCTCCAGTCCCTGCTTCCGCTCCGATCCGCCTCGTCATCCTTCACGCGCTTCGATGCGATCCATCCTCCTCTATCCGCTCCGATCCCTCCTCTTAAATCCGATCCAATCCCAGTTCAGTTAGCGTGGCCTTCCTTTTTGCCAATTTTCTCAAGTGTCAGGTTCCGATCCGATCGGGTTCCTTGCCCAGTTCAACATATCCGATCCGAGCCCCATATCCGATCCGATCCGAACCCTGCACTGTTTTCTGAAACTGTTCCAGCAAGTGTTTACGCCATTCGACGACGTTTTCGACCATTCTAACTATTGAAATCAATCACAAAGCATTTCATACAGTCATAGCAACATGCATAATCAACCACAAACATCAAAACATCAACATGATAGGTTAAATTGGATCAAACATACCCAAAACCCCATATTTCCCCTTAAGCATGTTTAGGTGAAACTAATGATAGAATTAACAAAACTTAACCAAATTAACCCAAATTCATATCAGAGGTCTAAAACATTATTTAAGAATTTATGAACATTTTTCCCGAATTTTATCATGCGTAATTTCGCTAATTAACACTAATTACCCTTAACTAGCCATAATTAGTGTAAAACTATGCAAATCACTCACCTTAACCACAAATAAACTAAGATCTGAAATAAATCTCTGATTTGATGTGAATCCCAATGCTAAACAGCAGCTCCAATGTTGCTTTGGTGTAGATCTTCCTTGATTAGATGTTGCTAAGCTTAATCCTTGACCAAAAGATGATTTGGAGGTGATTTAGAGGTTAGAGGCCATTTTTAGGGTTCCTTGGTGATAAGTGGAGGCTAGAAAACTGAAATGGAATGATGCTCTATCTCATTTCAGCCTTCCCATAACCCTAATCCCGAAATGGGTTATGGGCCTACTCACTAATCACCCGATTTGGCCCGGTTAAGCAGTTTTTCACCCTCCAAACCTTATTTCAGCCATATCTCCCAAACGGTAAGTCCGTTTGGCTATTATGACCACTCTACGGAAAGGTAAACCATCAAACGAATCCAATGGAAGTGGTTTCAGGTCAAAATTTCTTTCCAATCAAAAGTTATGGCCAAAACAGTACTAACTAGGGGCAAAATGGTCATTTAACATGGGAAATGAGTCAAATGGATGTTTCCCAAAGTTACATGACCATACGACTTCACATGGGAAAGAAATAAATATTCTACGATCCCCCGATGCGTAGAATGCGGGTCGTTACAGAATTCTTAAGTGAAAAAATGATATAAAGTTTGATGAAAAGAAGGTTCAAGAAAGTAAGATGTTGGAGTAGTTTAATTCAATTCTAAAGTTAGGCTTTATTTTGTAGGAAACGAACAACTTCTTAGAAGAGTTATTCTACTTACAAAAGCAACTACTATCTGAAGAAAAATCATCAAACGATCACAAACTGCTCGATGCGTGGTTTCAAAATTGATCATTATTTGATATTCAGTCGGTTAGGGACAATTATTAGTCTACCGATTGAGAACACAAAAACTAATAGAGGAAACATCAAAATTTAATTGACTCAATAAAAAATTCTACTACTTCATCGGACTGAATTTGTATGTAGTAAACACCCCAGTCGACTGAATTTAAATTCAGTTGACTAAATTAGAAGAACTGTTTTCTTGAGGATAATGTAAGGTTCGGTCAACTGAATTTAAATATAGCCAATACCCTCAATAAACTAAACATGTGTATTTTGGTTTATATATATTATGCTCTGTAAAATTTATTTGCAAATACTTTTGGCCTTTGTATTGGAAATTTTGTGTGCCAGTGATATGTATATATGTAGAATCAGGTAGGAAATTTTCAAATAAGTCTCAGAGTAATTATGTACTATGTCTTATCGACAACTCAACTTTTCTTTTTCCGCTTCTTGTCATTGAATTATCAATGCCTTTAAAACCTGCATAAAAGTTGTAGCATGAGATACACAAACATATATCATTTAAATAATCATACAATCGGGGTTCTACCATTTCCCCTTTTTTGATGATGACAACTATATCTATGGGTGTGTATATGTATATACACACATACACCCCTTAATGAATGCTCCATCGCTCACCATACTTTCTTCTTTTTTGTTAATGATATAAAGGATTAAATCAGATAAAAGTAAAAGACATGCCAAATTTTCTTTAGTTCCATCATCCATAAATTTAATCCTCTAATGATCTGCATGGCAGATTTGCTATTTGAAATCCATCTCATCCTTTTATCTTTTTTTATTACTTGCAAAAAACAAATTCTATACTTTGGTACCCATTTCCTACATTACAGTCCAGAGGGTTAGTTGAAGGTAAACATACCCAATAGGGTTTGATGGAATCTTTAAAAATGTAATTTTTATTATTAACAACTTCGTTAAAATAACCATCAATGAATTTTTCTCTTTTCATTTAATTAGGAGAAACATAAATACTTCAATAATTTTATTTATATTTCCTATCAATGGTTTTGTATTTCTAGAGATATTAGAAACATTATACTTATGGAAATACATGAATTTCTATAAAAGGTGGATTTACATTTTACTGGGCATGGAATACTAGCATTATCCTTTTTATTACATATGAAAGCATAATGCTATTACAGTTTTCTTTATTATAACCTACACTGCTTTTATTATCCAATGGTCTAGAACTTAATAAAATTAGATTTAAGCTATTTTAGCAATCGTTAAATTTTGCGGCTCTTTCATTAAGCTCATTAAATTTTGTTTTATATTCATAATTTTTTTTCACAAGTTTTAAATTAGTTTCTCATAGTATTAATTTCTTTAGTTAATTTTAAATTCTTATTACGTGATTCTACTTTTTAATGTCAAAAACCGGGAATCTGAATTATCCAAAGAAACTTCAGAATCATTTTTCTATGCATCAAATTCTTAGCAAATTTCCATTTTCCATTTCTAATGATGATTAAATTTCTCAAGTTGACCTAGATTAGAAAAAAAAAATTATAAAGAAATATTTAAGGATCCATTCTCTTTTTCTACAACACGTTTTCATTTTTTAGTGTATTAATTTCTAGCTTATATTTATTCATTTTATTCGAACACTCTTTATTATCCTTTTTATTATTTGTAAACTCTTTAAACAAATCATCAAGAAACTCATGTAATCAAGTACTTGGTGCCTCATTAGTGTCTTATATGGTGGAGCATTCTACCTCATTGTCGTATGCATCATGTTTTAGCAACGTAACATGCATGACAATATTTATTAGTTGTTGTGCTTTCACTATATCTTCTTTTCGACGTTTTTCTATGATGTTGTGTCTAATAGGACACCAGGCTTTGGTACCAAATGAAAACACGCAAGGATATAAGATATTTTAACAAGATGCTCCTCACGACTTTCTCCAAAATGTCTCGTGTCGAGAAACACAAATTTTTGAGTTTAAAAACTAAAACCGAATAAACTAATATAAAAAAATTTGATCGAAGATGAACCACCAAACCAAAACATATTACAATGGAAGAAATATAATAAAATAAATTCACTAAAAATAATTGTCTTAGAATATATTATATCATAGAGCCTTCTTAGAAAGCATTAGTGCATAATTCAAATAAGAGTAAAGGATAAAGTACAATATCAAAATGCAGTTAAAGTGCTTGGCTGCTCCATAGCCGTGGAGTTGTGAAAAGCTACAGCAGTGATAAAGTGGGGAAATAATGGGGATAAAGCAGATATGCAAAAAGGTTCGTTAAATGTAAAATTGAATATTTAAATTTAGTTTGCTATCATTCTGACATGACTTTTATAGAAGATTCTAATATTAATAAAACTTATATTACAAAATCAATGAATATCATGGTTATGCACACCGGGTTTGATGTCTATAATAGATTTCTAATTTATAATAGACGCTTAAGACTCAAATATTAGCCCTTCACAACAACTTTTTGATTCGTTTTAAAAAAGAACTGGTTAAATCAACTTTTGTATATTGAGATTACTAAAGCGGATGCTAAAAGCCATTGATTTAGCAGATGTAGCATAATATAACGGGGATTAAAGCGGATCTACTTGATAAAAATATACATATTATAAGTCAATCTCTGCATATGGTATGCCATAATATGAGGAAATAATATAAATATCATTAATGATATTATTTCATAACTGTAGCCGTACGTATAAATGGTATGCCATAATATGAGGGAATAATATAAATATCATTAATGATATTATTTCAATAACTATAGAGTATGTATAAATGGTATGCCATAGTATGAGGAAATAGAATAAATATCATTAATGCTATTATTCCATAATTGCAGCAGTACATATGACTGCATGTATCTTGTAACTTTATATATTTGTGATTACTGAATGGAAAGCATCCATTTCTTCAACTCTTCATCATGGTATCAGAGCAATGATCCAAAACAATTCATCTTCCTCTTCTTCAATGGCTCCCATTAACCAAACTTCATCCTATTAGTTTCTCAATGGAAGTGATCCCACAAAGCCCTACACTTTTCTAGGTAAACGTAATTGGTGCCGAGAACAAGGACATGTGATTGCTCGTTGTCCTTTATTTAAGCAAAAGTTTCCTAAATTCATTCCTCCTTCAAATTCTCAACCTCCATCAAACCGATTCACACCAAAGCCTCAAGCAAACATCGCAAATCCCTATGCCTCTTCATCCTCTTCAACATGGCTTCTCGACAGTAGTGCTTGCCACCATGTCACGACATATCTGAACTGTGACACCCGATGTCCGTTAATGTCACTCACAAAGGGAATGCGTTAAGTTTCGTGAAGCGTTATAGTAAACAAAACGAAAATATTACAAGACAGACATATATAATAACAGCGGAATAAATTATTTATCATAAGATACCGTGGTCCAAAAACATCACATGTCTGAAACACAAAAGCCCATTACAACATAAAAGCTACTGTCTTGTACTTCAAAAATATTAGAGTATATAAAAGAAGTAAAATTCCCCAAAAACAAAATATAGCCATAGCAACAAGGATAGGAGCTTGAGCCATACATATCAGCAGCTCCACCAAAAGTAAGTAAAATCACGGTCAAGCCTGAGTTTTTCCTCCCTGAAAACCTGGGGGGGGGGGGGGGGGAGGGGAGGGAATGAAAGAAAGAAGGAGAAAAAAAGGTCAGACATAAAGTCTGGCGAGTCTAGTTATCTTTAGAAAGTAAATAAATAAAAGTAGCATGACAAACATATAAAGTGGATAAGAGAGATTACTACATAAAAGACAAGTGCGACAAGGTAGACAGGATAAGGTGTATACGCTTCCCTAAAATGATTACTCTGCACTATTACTAGTATATCCAGAATGAGATGATCCCTTCCACTATAAGGTGGTAGACTTAGGCATTCGTCCAAGTGTACCCTAACTACTACCGTAATCGATCGACTCCTTAATCCACGTAGATACTCTATGCTGGCCCCACCATAGGATATTTCACGTCCTAAAGTGGCAAACCCTCGCTGATATGCACAACCCCATATCTACAGGTGTCAAGGTCGTCTTATCCTCTTATGCCCGGCTCATGCATGCACATGGCCCGATCGGTTTGCGCCGCCCACACCGTCCTCCACGTTTGGATCTCTTACAATCAGTCCAGTAAGCGTGCCCCTTCTCCAACCTAGTATGGAATACATGTTTTGATACCAACTCCGGGTTACTGGATGAAACAGGTTCCACACGATATGATACAATCTCTCCCCTTTGTCTTGTATCCCCCTCGAGGTTTTCCATTTGATTGTGTATACCATTAGGTGTCTTTAATTACAAATCTTTATTATCTCCACCGGTTATGTATACCGCTAGGCGTCTTTAATTACGTAACCTTATCGGGTTAAGTTTGTGGGCCTATATGTAAATATTACCCACCTCCTCCAGATTTTCTTAACCCATCCACTGTCCAACCAATTTTACTTAACCCTAATTTTAGTTCATAATCATACAATCCCTAGGGATTAGGATTAGATTAGGTTAAGTAGTCCAATTTATTACCATGTCCATTTATGGTTTATAATGGGCTAGACCTCCTACATTAGGCCTACAACTTGTGGATGCTGGATATGTCGGTCGGGTCCGGGCAGTCTTATTCCACAAGTTAGGCCTAACCTCGTGTCTTAGCCCGACTCGTATTTGCGCACTTAGTCCTCTCACATTAGGTTCAACATTAGTGGTTGCTGGATATGCTGGTCGGGTCCGGGCAAACTTCCACCACCAATGCAACCTAACCTCGTGTCATAAGTGCAATTACAATTAATTTTAATTATTAGACATTGCATTCTTATCCAATTATTGCCTATGTCTTTATGGGTGATTATGCCCCTTTTTCTCCATTTTGAATTATATATCCAATTCATATAAACATTATTTAAATTACGCCAATTTTAACCTTTTTTCCTCCGTTCCCTAACTAACGCATTCACATATAGTTGGCGGCATCTAGGCTAGAAAGTAACCTAGTCATGAGCAATAAAAGGGAAAGGTGATGGGAAAAATGACAATAGTGATCATTCTAAAAGTGACATAAACATATATACTTGCATAAACAAGTAATAGGCATAATAAAGTAGACATGAAAACAAATCTAGTAAAAAGGGTAATGATAAAACTAGATCCAATACTTAGGATGAACAGATCCAAATAAGAATTCATATATCCAATAACAACAGATCTCAATTAATCACAATATGATGATCTAGATCTAAACAAAAGTTCAATTGTCCATATAATGATAATCCCAAATTAACCACAAACTAGACAAAGGTTCAGATTCACAAAGGTGACATGATAAACTAATCACATGTGAATTAGATCTACAAAAATAGATCTAGCATAATAAAGATTGAGATCCAAGAATATTATAGGTTTATGATTCAAGATAGATCCAAATCACAGTACTTTCACGTTATACTTTTATTCATTTAAATCTAAAAGTAACCTAGAACTCACAGTGGCTGGTTTAGAAGATAGAAGTAGAAAAGAAGCTTATTGAGTTGTAAATCTATGCTTGAATCTCTAAGTGATTTGCAAAGTTGATAGTTGTAGAAGAAAGGATCTGTCTTAGTTCAAACACCGGCAGCATTTGGCCTCCATGATTTCCAATGAAGAAAACATGAGAAATGAACACATATTTATAGTTTCCAGCACCTCTGAAACTGACTACAACGTCAGGCCTAGGGGTGTCAATACCCCAGTAGGGTGGTCGACCCCGGTGTCGACACCCCTCTAGGGGGGTCGACCCCTTAGAGCGAGAAATTTGCCGCCTTCTGCCATTTTGATTTTTGAACCCTTTGTGGATAAGGTTCTGACTCTTATCTGACTCACACACACACACACACACACACACACACACATATATATATATATTTCTTCTACGCATATACAAACTTAAAATCCTCATAACTTCTTCATACGCTATCCGTTTTACGCAAACCAAATGTCTACCTTGATCAGAATTTCGAGATGGACTCAATGGCGCAGTCTGTTTCCCTTAATTCCAAATATTGAATTAATTATTATTTAATTTATCCTCTTTAATGTTAACAGAATTACGGGGTGTTACATTCCCCCCTACTTAAAGGATTTCGTCCTCGAAATATCTAAGTTGAGAAGAATGCATATCCTACCATCCATCATCTATCTACTCATCCATCAATCATTGGCATCCACTATCCTTAAAGATTTCTAATGCTTATATGAATATATGCAAAGGTGTGTGTATATGTCCCAATACTAATGCGAAGATCAGGCGGTCTACTGATTTCAGTTGACCTCATTAATGCAATGCATGTTAATGCCATAAGTCCAATATGTATGCAAATAATCCTATTATAACATGTGAGTTCTATATGTATGCACACTCATTCGTCCAAATGCAACATCCATATGCTAATACATCCATTTCCATCTATAAAAGAAAAGAAGATGCACACACATGCATAAGCAGTATGAGAGTGATTGAGCCGATCTAGTGCCTAATGTATGTGTATATGCATCCACTTGCAGCCACTAGTAAACACTTGCATCCATCAAATATAATATGTTTCAAACACATGTTTATATCCATAGGATTCCTGTCTAAAGGTCAAAAATACTATGGATAGGATATATTCAAATGATAGAAACAAGCACAGATATTTTTTTTGGAAAAAGGAGTTAAGAACATACCCTCGAAAAGAAAAGGGCACGAAGCCTGAATCTTATCTTTGGTCTCCCAAGTCGCATCCTCTGGGTTATCTCCCCCATTGAACCTTTATCAGCTTGATCTCGTTATTGCGTAGCTTCTTAACTTCTGATCCAAGAATAAGGGTAGGAACTCGTCTAACTGTAGCCTCCAGCTCTACTTCCACTTCTTCCAAAATGCTTGGCTCAACCACTTTTGCGGTGTCATGCTAACACTTCCACAAATGAGAAACATGGAAAACATAATGAACACCGGATAAATTTTCTGGAAGCTTTACTATATAGGCCATTGGGCCAATCCTCTCGATTATGGGAAATGGTCCCACAAACCTAAGTTCCAGCTTCCCTACCGATCCGAAGCAAACCACATTCCTCAAACGTGACACTGTAATAGAAATTAAGTCTCCCGCTTCGAATTCGATGTCAGTCCTTTTCTTGTCTGCATAGGTTTTGTGCCTATCCTGGGCCGTCTTCACCCGTCGTCGAATAAGGTCAATCTTCTCGGACGTTTCCCTAACCATATCTGGTCCAAGTAATAATCTTTCTGTAGATTCCTACCAACAGGTCGGTGAACTACAGGGTCATCCGTATAATGCTTCGAAGGGTGCCATGCCAATGCTAGCTTGATAACTGTTGTTATAGGCAAACTCTACTAAAGGAAGGTGCTCTTCCCAAGTCCCTCCAAAGTCTAGGATACACAGCCTTAAAAGATCTTCAAGAATTCTGTTCACCCTCTCTGTCTTCTGTCGATCTGAGGATGATATGCGGTGCTCAAACACAACTGTGTACTAATGCTTCTTGCAAACTCCTCCAAAATTCACTGTTAAAGATGGGGTCATGATCGCTCATGATGTTGGAAGGTTCCCCATGAAGACTAACTATCTCTCAGACATAGATTGCTGCCAACCATGGTGCCATCCTCTTACTTTTAACTAGAATAAAGCGAGCGCTCTTAGTGAGTCTATCTACCACAACCCAGATACTGGTGTTGCCTTTCTTTGATCTAGGAAAACCATCTATGAAATCCACAGATATGCTCTCCCATTTCCACTGTGGAACCTCCAAAGGATGAAGTAAACCACCTGGCTTCTTTTGCTTAGCTTTAACTTGCTGGCAAACGAAACATTGAGAAACAAATTCGGCCACATCTTTCTTCATCCCAGTCAAAAAGAAAACCCTTTTCATGTCTCTGTACATTTTATCACCGCCTGGATGAATGGTCATCTTAGAATGGCGAGCATCTTCTAGGACTGCATTTATCAAGCTTCCAGTTTGAGGAACACAAAGCCTTCCGTCTCGTCGCAACCACTCCTTTTCATCTATGGTATATCGACTGATTTGACTAGAAGTCTCCCCTTTTCGGAGTTTATCCATGATTTCTAAAATATGTGGGTCACCTTGTTGCGAAGCTCCTATCTGATCCATAAGAGTTGGTCGTATCTCCAATGATGCAAACAAGTCAGGCAAAATCTCGATGGAGGGTTTAAAATCAAAAGTTGAGATGAACTCCAAGCTCTTCCTCTCCTCAAACAGAGGACTTAAGGCCATCCTCTGTCTACTTAGTGCGCCAGCCACCACATTACCCTTGCCAGAGGTATAAGTGATTTCAAAATCATAAGAAGCTAAGAACTCCATCCACTTTAGTTGCCTTAAATTAAGATCCTTCTATGAGAACAGATACATGAGAGATTTGTGATCGGTGTATAATTGAAATTCTCTCCAAGTAAATAATGACGCCAAGTCTTTAGCGCGAATACTATTGTAGCTAGCTCTAGATCATGGGTGGGATAGTTCTTCTCATGAACTCTCAACTGTCTACCCCCATAGCACATTACTTTCCCTTCTTGCATCAGAACCGCACCAAGCCCTGTACCACATGCATCAGTGTAAACTGTAATCACTTTGTTCCCATTAGGCATAGTCAAGACTGGGCCTGTTCTAAGAGCCCTCTTCAAACATTGGAAAGCAACATCACAATCGATATCCCATGAAAATGCCAAGTTCTTCTTCGTCAGCCTGGTGAGTGGGGATGATATCCTCACGAAGTCCTTAATGAACTTCCTATAATAACCCGCCAATCCAAGAAAGCTTCTCACCTCCATTGCATTTTTAGGAATCTGCCAATCTTGCACCGCAACTACTTTCGTGGGATCCACATCAGTCCCTTCTTTTGGAGACTACATGCCCTAAGAATCTCACCTCCTTTCTCCAAAAATGGCATTTGGAGAACATTTCCTTAAGCTGATGGTTACAGAGAGTTTTCAAAACTTCTCTCAAATGCTGGGCATGCTCTTCTTTGCTCTTAGAGAAGATCAAAATGTCATCAACAAAGACTACGACAAATTTATTTAGGAACTCCCGAAACACCCTACTCATTAGATCGACAAAATAGGCGGGCGCATTTGTCAGCCAAAAGGCATAACTAGCCATTCAAAGAAACCATCTGGAGTCCTAAAAGCAGTCTTATCTATGCTGTCCTCAGCCACCCTCAACTGATGAAACCCCGTAGCCAAGTCCAATTGAGAGAATACCGAGGCCTCGACAAGCTGGTTAAACAAGTCGTCTATCCATGGAAGTGGGTGCCTATTCTTCTTTGTGAGTTTATTCAATTCTCTATAAGCCACACACAAACGAAGCGAACCATCCACCTTAGTTGCGAATACAACTGGAGAACCCCATTCATATATGCTTCGTCTAATAAATCCTTTCTCAAGTAGCTCCCTAACTTGCTTACTCAGCTCCCTCCTTTCCCTTGGAGCCATATGGCGCACTGGTAATGCAACTGGCTTTGCATTATCCACCAGATATATATGAAAGTCGATCTCATGCCTAGGAGGTAAACCCCGTACCTCATCAAAAACATCATAATAATCTCGGACCACTGGAACGGATTGCAGATCATCGATACATGCATCAAGAGACTCTAGGAAATTAAGCATAACAGACCCTTGGGGGTTATAAGAAATCTTGAGGATCCTCCCATGACAAGTTAGAAGCGTAATGACCCTCCTCTTGCAATACAGATTGACACCATACATGGTAAGCCAATCCATTCCTAGAATCAACCCATAGCCCATAAACCCGAGCACATATCGTCACATTCAAACTCGACGCCTAACACAGATATTTTCAGACCCTGAAAAATCATAGATAAATGAGCCAAACCACCAATGGGGTTTGAAACAACTACGAGATCCACTACCATACTAGTAATTAAGTGTAGAGATTCAACCATAGAACTAGATATAAGTGAATCTGAAGCGCCAGAATCAAAAAGTGTTCTTATAGGATGGTTTGAAAGAGAAATTAAACCTTCCACAGAAAATTTTCTACCTCTATTAGGAGCACTGATCGAGAGAGCATGCACCTGCCCTCCAGAAGTTCTTGCCGTTTGATCTTGTCCCAGCGATCCCTGTTTCTTGGGGCACTCTCTAGCAAAGTGTCTGACTTCTCCACAATTAAAGCAAGCGTTCTTCCTTTTTTTTTACAGTCTTTGATCAAGTGACCTTCTTTCCCACAACTCTGACACTTCCTTTTCTCCTTACCCTTGTCATTTAATCCTCCTTTCTTCTGTTGTTGTTGTTATTGTTGTTGTTGTTGTCCTTTCTTGGGCCATGTCTTCATGTTTTGCGTTGTTTCCTCATCTTTTACCTCCTTTTTCTCCCCTTTCTCTTCCTCATACATCAAGGCCACATCAACAATTCTTTCAAAGGTGGCTCCCATTGGGATGTGGGACATGGCTAACCCATGAAGAGATTTATTTAGCACTTTAGAAAACCGCAAAGCCTTCTTATGCGGAGTGTCTATCAGTTCCAGTCCAAATCTTACCAGCTGGTTAAATTTGTCCACATACTCTTTAACCGTTAAGTTCCCTTGTTTGAGTGCTAAGAACCTCTCCATCTGCATGCTCTTCTCAGCTTGGGAAAGGAATTTCGTCTTAAACCTCTGTCTAAAGTCATCCCAAGTTTCCACCGGACGACCTGCTTTGGTTACCTCCCACCAAAATGAAGCTTCATCCTTCAATAGCCAAGCAGCTAACTGAATCTTTCTTCGATCCTCTACTTCAAAGATTACAAACAAGTCCTCGGTCTCCTTGAGCCAGTTCCTAGCTTCCACAAACGTCTCAGTTCCATGGAACGACTTCCCTCCCATAGCACGGAAATCTTTGCAGATCTTTGAGAAGTTGTTTGCACGTGGAGGAGGAGGAGGAGGAACAAGTTGTGCAGTTGGGGGAGGAAAGTTTCCTTGACCTTCGGCAGGCGCCGTGGCCTACAGATACCTACGAAACCATCCTGGTATCGTAAAGCCCTAAGGAATGTTAGGTTCCCCAGGCATGTTGAAACAGAAAAGGTAAGAGATTAAGACAAGGGACCGAAAGATATTACTTATGGCTTTTTGGGGAATGTTTTTCAAAACAGACTTTTCTTTTTGCAAATGCGTTCTTTTAAAACCTTCTTGAAAATAGCTTTCAAAAACTTTTATCTAATCTGGTAACCTTCAGCTCTGATACCAAGTGTGACACCCCTCTGTTAATGTCACTCACAAAGGGAATGCATTAAGTTTCGTGAAGCGCTATAGTAAACAAAATGGAAATATTACAAGACAAAGATATATAATAATAGCAGAATAAAAACTTTATTTATCATAAGATACCGTGGTACAAAAACATCACATGTCTGAAATACAAATGCCCATTACAACATTAAAGCTACTGTCTTGTACTTCAAAAATATCAGAGTACATAAAAGGAGTAAAATTCCTCAAAAACAAAAATATAGCCATAGTAACAAGGATAGGATCTTGAGCCATACATATGAGCAGCTCCAGTAAAAGTAAGCAGAATCATGGTTAAGCCTGAGTGTTTCCTCCCCGAGAACCTTGGGTGGGGGGGAACAGAAGAAAGAAGGAGAAACAAAAAGGGTCAGACATAAAGTCTGACGAGTCTAGTTACTTTTATCAAGAAAATAAATAAAATTTGCATGATAGACATATGAAGTGGATAAGAGAGATTACTGCATAAAAGACAGGTGTGACATGGTAGACAGGATAACGTGTATACGCTTCCCTAAAATGATTACTCTACACTATTATTAATATATCCAGAATGAGATGATCCCTTCCACTATAAGGTGGTAGACTTAGGCTTATGTCCAAGTGTACCCTAACTACTACCCTAATTGATCGGTTCCTTAGTCCGCGTAGATACTTTGTGCCGGCCCCACCGTAGGATGTATCACGTCCTAAAGTAGCAACCCCTCGCTGATATGCAAACCCCATATCTACAGTTGTCACTGTCATCTTATCCCCTTCTGCCCGGCTCACGCACGCACATGGCCCGGTCGGTTTGCGACGCCCACACCGTCCTCTACATTTGGTTCTCTTACAATCAGTCCAGTAAGCGTGCCCCTTCTCCAACCTAGTACGGAGTATATGTTTTGGTACCTACTCCAGGTTACTGGATGAAACAGGTCCCACACAATATGATATAAGCTCTCCCCTTTGTCTTGTATCCCCCACTAGGTTTTCCATTTGATTATGTATACCACTAGGTGTCTTTAATTACATATCTTCATTATCTCCACCGGTTATGTATACCACTAGGTGTCTTTAATTACATAACCTTATCGGGTTAAGTTTGTGGGCCTATATGTAAATATTACCCACCCCTTCCAGATTTGCTTAACACATCCACTGTACAAACAATTTTACTTTACCCTAATTTTAGTTCATAATCTTACAATCCCTATGGATTAGATTAGGTTAAGTAGTCCAATTTATTACCATGTCCATTTATGGTTTATAATGGGCTAGACCTCCCACATTAGGCCTATAACTTGTGGATGTTGGATATGCCGGTCGGGTCCGGGCAGTCTTATTCCACAAGTTAGGCCTAACCTTGTGTCTTAGCCCGATTCATATTTGCGCACTTAGAACTCTCACATTAGGTTCAACATTAGTGGTTGCTGGATATGCCGGTCGGGTCCGGGCAGACTTTTACTACTAATGCAACTTAACCTCGCGTCATAAATGCAATTACATTTAATTGTAATTATTAGACATTCCATTCTTATCCAATTCTTACCTATGTATTTATAGGTGATTATGCCCCTTTTTCTCCATTTTGAATTATATGTCCAACTCATATAAATATTATTTAAATTATGCGAATTTTAACCTTTTTCCCGTCCCCTAACTAACGCATTCGCATATATTTGGTGGCATCTAGGCTGGAACGTATACTAGTCATGAACAATAAAAGAGAAAGGTAATGGGAAAAATGACAATAGTGATCATTCTAAAAGTGACATAAACATATGTGTAATAGGCATAATAAGGTAGACATAAAAACATATCTAGTAAAAAGGGTAATGATAAAACTAGATCCAATATACTTAGGATGAACAGATCCAAATAAGAATTCATATGTAACAGATCTCCATTAATCACAATATGATGATCTAGATCTAAACAAAGGTTTAATTGTCCATATAATGATAATCCCAAATTAACCACAAACTTGAGAAAGGTTCTGATCCACAAAGGTGACATGATAAACTAGTCACAGGTGAATTAGATCTATAAAAATAGATCTAACATAATAAAGATTGAGATCCAAGAATAACACCGGTTTATGATTCAAGACAGATCCAAATCCAGTACTATCACGTTATACTTTTAGGCATTTAAATCTAAAAGTAACCTAGAACTCACAGTGTTTGGCTAAGAAGATAGAACTAGAAAAGAAGCTTATTGGGTTGTAGATCTACGCTTGAATCTCTAATTGATTTGCAAAGTTGATAGTTGTAGAAGATAGGATCCGTCTCAGTTCAAACACTGGCAGCATTTGGCCTCCATGATTTCCAATGAAGAAAACAAGAGAAATGGGCACATATTTATAGCTGCCAGCTCCTCTGAAACCGACTACCACGTCAGCCCTAGGGGTGTCAACACCCCTGTAGCGGGGTCGACCCTGGTGTCGACACCCCTTAAGGGGGGTCGACCCCGGTGTCGGCACCTCTCTAAGGGGGTCGACCCCTTAGAGCGGGAAATTTGCCGCCTTCTGCCATTTTGATTTTGAACCCTTTGTGGATAAGGTTCTAACTCATATATGACTCATATGTATATATATAATTCTTCTATGCATATACAAACTTAAAATCCTCATAACTTCTTCATACGTTGTTCGTTTTACGCAAACCAAATGTCTATCTTGACCAGAATTTCAAGGCTGACGTAATGGCATAGTCCGTTTCCCTTAATTCCAAATATTGAATTAATTATTATTTAATTTATCCTCTTTAATGTTAACAGAATTACAGGGTTTTACATGAACAATTTATCCCTTCATGCTCTTTATGATTGAACCGAAGAGTTGATCGTCGGTGATGGTAAAGGCCTTAAAATCAATCATGTCGGTTCTTGTTCTTTATCGCTACTCAAACTAAATAATGTCTTAGTTGTTCCTCCCATGTCTAAAAATATAATTTCTGTTTCTTATCTTTGTCATGATAAAAATATCTCAATTGTCTTTTTTTCCACCTATTTTCATATGAAGGATCTCAAAACGAGGAAATCTCTATTCTAGGGGCTAGTTGCAGCAGGGATTTATTAGCTCAAATCCACAATCCCTATAGTCTACACAAGAACAACTAGTTCACTTGATTGACATCATCATTTAGGACACCCGTCTTGTAATGTCTTTAGGAAAGTTGTTTCCAAAAATAAACTTCATGTTCCAAGTATCTCCACTTTAGATTGTAATTCATGTGCTTGCAATAAAAGTCATAAGCTTCCTTTTTCTACTTCCTCTATTGTGCATACTTCCCCACTTGAGTTTGTTTATTCTGATCTTTGGACATTACCAATTTACTCTCATGATGGATTTATATATTATCTTATCTTCATTGATTGTTTTTCGAAATTGGTTGTATAATTTGAAACAAAAATCAGATGCAAAACATGTATTCATTCGCTATAAAGCTCTAATTGAAAAATACTTTCAACTGCCTCTCTAAACTCTCTACTCAGACAATGGTGGTGAGTATGAAAGCCTACATAACTACCTGTCCATCAATGGAATTTCGCATCTCACAACTCCACCCCACACCCCTCAACATAATGGCTATTCAGAGCGATGACATCGACACATTATTGAGAGATTTCTATCACTCTTAACTCATGCTAAAATGCCCCTTGAATATTGGACAAATGGTTGCTCAACAGCTATTTACTTGATTAATCGACTTCCCAGGCCAACTCTAAACAATGTGTCACACTACTTTAAATTATTCAGCCAACATCCTAATTATTCCAAGCTTCGAAGTTTTGGGTGTCTTTGCTACCCATGGCTTAAACCCGACAATTCTCACAAACTTGAACTCAAATCTCAACCACGTACTTTATTGTCTCGAATCAAACACTAATCGTGTCTATGTTTCTCGTCATGTTCACTTCAAAGAGATCATTTTTTCTGAACTTAATAATTTTACTACCTCCTTGTCTGACCTAGTGGAACAATGGGCACCTTTCACATTACCTTTATTATCAAATACTCAATATTCCTCTTCTTATTCATTGCAAACTGACTCACCTTCTAGCACACCTCCTACCTTATTCACCACTTCACCCCTTTCATCTCCTATATCCGTAACAAACTCATCTCAATCTCCTAATACCACTGCCGAGCTTTCCTCTACTTCATCTCGATCAAACCTTAATATATCCACATCTACAAATTCAACATCCAACGATCATATATATTCTCCTCAAATGACCACAAGACTACAACATGACATTAGGAAACCAATCAGTAAACTGAATTTAAATGCGGAAGTCCATGAAATCAAGATCCCAGAAAATATCACCTAAGCATTAAAAAGCCCCATTTGGTGTAAAACTATGGATGAAGAGATTAATGCATTGGTGAAAAATAGAATTTGGGACCTTATACATTCATCTATGTCACAAAATGTAGTGGGACGCAAATGAATTTTTTGAATTAAAAAGAATAAGGATGGTAACATTATTTAGTATAAGGCTCACTATGTTGCAGTAGGTCTTAAATCAGAGAGCTAGCGTCGACTACGGTGAGACTTTTACCCCTGTAGTTAAACCAGCCATAGTTCGGCTTGTGCTTACACTTGAGATTAGCCAAGGTTGGTCATTGCGCCAAATTGACATAAACAATGTTTTTCTATAGGGCCCACTCACTGATGATGTGTACACCATACAACCTCCTGGCTACCCAGATCCTATACATCCAACACATGTATGTAAATTAAATAAGGCATTGTATGGGTTAAAACAAGCTCCAAGAGCTTGGCATAAAGAATTACGACAATATTTAATTGAGTTGGGATTCAAGAATACGGTCTCTGATTCATGCTTGTTCAATTGCAAAAAAACGTGACATCATTTATCTGTCGGTTTATGTGGATGATATATTGTTACAAGTAATGCAAATCATGCTCTGGAAGCTTTTATAAAAAAACTGGCAGCATGTTTATCACTTAAAGACCTTGGAGAATTATCTTACTTCCTGGGAGTGGAAGTAGTGCCTCATCCAAAAGGTATTTTCTTGAGTTAAAAGAGGTATATTGCAGATATTTTGTCCAAAGCTAATATGGACATGCAAAACCTGTTGCAACACCATTAGCAACTCTTCCTCCGTTAACTATACATGGAGTTCTTCTCAACGATCCTACTGAGTATTGTACTCTGATAGGTAGTTTACAATATTTAAGTCTCACAAGGCCTGATGTGCAATTCACAATGAACAAGTTAGCTCAATACATGCAGCGTCCAACTGAGGAACGTATGCAATCTCTACATCATCGTCTTCGGTATCTAAGTGGTACATCTAATATCGGTTTAATTATACACAAAATTCACCTCTCATACTCCATGCTTTCTCTTATGCGGATTGGGCTGTGATAAAGACGACTACATTTCTACAACAACATATATAGTCTATTTGGGTAATAATCCTTCTCTTGGACGTCAAAGAAGCAGCGTACAAGAGCTAGATCATCTACCGAGGCCGAGTACATGGCAGTGGCAAATGCTACTGCCGAAATTCTTTAGGTAGGAAATTTATTCAAAGAGCTTGGTCATAACCCCACTCTCGCGCCAGTCATCTATTGTGATGATGATGGAGTTACATATGTGAGGGCTAATCCGGTTTTTCATTCTAAAATGAAGCATCTGGGATTAGATTACTATTTTGTCACAGAGAATGTGCAAAGTGGAAACTTGAGGGTCTCTTACCTCTCCACCAATGATCAGCTTGCGGATGCCCTCACCAAGCCACTACCACGTACCTCCTTCATAACATTGGTTAGAAAAATCTATCTTTCATCTTGGCCGTCCGTTTTGAGGAGGCGTGATAAGGATTGACATATCATAAGTCAATTTGTGTATATGGTATGCCAAATAGTATAAATATCATTATTGATATTATTCCATAACTGTAGCAGTACGCATAAATGGTATGCCATAATATGAAGGAATAATATAAATATCATTAATGATATTATTCCATAACTGTAGCAGTATATATAAATGGTATGCCATAATCTGAGGAAATAGAATAAATATCATTAATGATATTATTCCATAATTGTAGCAGGACGTTTGATTGCATGTATCTTGTTACTTTATATATTTGTGATTACTGAATGGAAAAGCATCCATCTCTTTATCTCTTCATCACTACTGTTCACCAGGGATAAATTGAAATAGCGTAGCAATGGAAGAGTGCTACATGCTATAACAGAGATATTGCAGGGATTTAGCGTGGCTTTAACTGCATACCGGTGGAAGACACTATTTTGAAATTTATCTGGCTGTGATTTGAAGGTGCTTTGATCTAATAACAATGGTAAGTATCTCTCCAAAGAGTTCATTGATTTATGTAAGCAGCATGGTATTTTCAGATATTTCAATGTACTTGGAGATCCATATTCCAGTGGGTTGCTGAGAGGGTGAATCCAAGTTTACTTGAAAGAGCCGATTGCTTAAGATTGACTATGAGCTTATCTAGCGACATTTGGATTAAAGTTTTACCAACTGCAACATACATTATAAATCGAATACCATGCTTATCCATAGACCAGTAAATCCTGAAGAAAGGTAGGAAGGTAAAGTAGTGTATTTTGGCTATTTTGTAAAAAAAAAATCATTGTCCTTTGCCTGTACATCATACAAGTGATGGTAAGTTAGACGCTAGAACGGACTAGTACACATTTAAGGAATATATGGATGGAGTTAAATGTTATCGCATTTGGAACCCAGGATAGAAAGATTGTACATTACAAACATGTTACATTTGATGAGTTTGCATTGTTAAAATGTAGAGAGGATTTACCTCTACATCATATTTAGATTTTGATAGCCATAAAGGGATAAATGGTTCCCATATTTCATCGTGGAAGCGGAGTTAGAGTAGCAAATGAGTTTGGTGAAAATCAGTTGATATAACGTAAAAGAGCAGTAAAAATTTGTCATCTATTATGGTTGGTGATATGCATGATTGAAACTTAAAGGAGTATAGATGATATTATACCTATTCGAACAAGCTATAGTACAATTAAGTCACCCAAGGGGTATAGTGATTGGAAGCAGCAAATTTTCCGTACAAGTGGTTCACAATGAGAAATTTGACATTGAAGAAGCTGATAAATTAAGTGATAGTTCAAAAGGATGTGAGTTATAAAAAAGAAGTTGTGTTTGTGAAAAAGAATGGGACTTGGAGTTTGTATCACCTCATCGAGAAAGATGAGCCGTAAATTTTAAGGGGTGTTCAAGTAAGGGATCATAGGAGATAGTCAGAGTAGTTGCGAAAGAGTTTTCATAAAGGAAAAAAAAGAAGTATGACGATAGTTTTTGTCCTGGATTGAGAATATCCCCACTTTGATTTAAGCTGCCATAGTTGTTGCTTATGGCTTGGAGTTGGCGCTACTTTATGTGAAGTTCATTTTTTACATGGTGATCTAGAGGATATCATCGTCATAAATTAATCAGACAGATTTGTAATAAGTGGAATTGATCATTGCGAGAACTGTTTTTATGGACTTTTGTAACCAACATGACAGCTGTATGGTCAGCTTCTTTTAGGCTTTCAGTTGGTTTGCATTTAATTGTATCAAACATTTAAAAATTTAATTGGATGTGTTTTCTCTTTTATGTGGATAACACATCAATTGCTTCTAATAATAAAGCTTAAATTTAAATTTAAATGTAATTCGAGATGTGTTGACACGCTTTTTACTCAAAGCCATTACACGTCAAGTATTTGGTGATCGACGCGCTCAAGCATCAAATAACACAAAGCAGTTGGGTCGAAGTCCGGTCGCAAACATAAGGGGACCTGAAACCTCTATTAGATGGTCTCTTTCGGGCCTAATGAAATTCTTAGTCAAACTATCATCTGAGCCGAAGGCGAGCCATCAAGCGGGTCCGGGCGCAGCGCCTGTAGGGATCCGGGGCCCCACAGTCCCGATGGCGATCGACCTAACCGGTTATGTCGAACCAGTGGGCACCACCTGATTCATTCGGTTTTCTCGGATCTGGAAGCTCAAATTTCTTTAGTTTGAACTCATCAAAATTTGGATTCCTTCACTTCGCGTAGAGGAACTTCGACACCCTAAAACAACAAGGTTTCGGCACCAAGAAGTTTGACCTCCGCCTCGTCAGTGTCGTACCCATAGAGAGGTTTGAAATTTCGTATCCCCCAGGGGGTTCAAAATTTTGAACCCCCTGGAGGGGTGCGAAATTTCGTATCCCTCAGGGGGTACGAAATTTCGAACCCCCTGGATGGGTGCATAATTTCGTATCCCCCCAGGAGGTACGAAATTTCGAAGGGGGGTGCGAAATTTCTTATCCCCCCGGGGGTTCGAAATTTCGAATCCCCTGGATGGGTGCGAAATTTCATATCTGCCCAGGAGGTACAACATTTTGAACCCCCTGGATGGATGCGAAATTTTGTACCCCTGGCCAGGGGGTGTGAATTTCCTGATATGAGTTGTTTTATAGGGATCAAAAATTGCTCTTGCGAGTCCTGCTGCTCACCTACTCTCACCTACTCCCACCTAACCTCCCACCTATAAATACCCCAATCCTTGGCCTTCATTTGTATCCTTCTCCCTTGGAATTTTTGGACCTTAATAGCTCCAAACACTCATTAATGGCTTTCAACACCTTCACCATAACCATTAGAGATGGCATGGATAATTAAAACATGGCATGCATGTTTTCCATCAACACATGAACATTAACAAGGATTGTTATGCTACTTTTGAACTTCATGGACATGAACACTAAACTTGGATATTGTTGACCAAGTCAACTCATCTCAAGGAAGAAGAAGGGAAATTTGGTCAAAGTGTAGAACAAACATATATTTTGTTATCCATTGTAACACTTTGAACTTAGCTGTTGTTCGAAATTGTACAACTTTGTAATCAACAAAAGATATGATGAATGATGGTTATAAAGTGGATGTAGGTGTTAGTGCCGAACCACTACAAAAGCTGTGTCTCCCTGCATTTACATTATTTACTGCTTGTTTGGATAATTGTTTACACATACACATTGGGTGTTGGTGTGCGACAATTTTGCCCATCAACAAGATGAAAGACCTTAGAGAAGCTATGGTGATTTTAGAGATGAAATCAAAATAAATATAAAGATTAGACTTTTAATGCTCACTAAACAGAATAAATAGTGAAATTGCTTACTTGTTTTAGTATGAAAGGAGAGAAAATAATTAGCTAACTCGTTCCTTTGCACATTATGAAGGCTCTCAAACATCAGAGAAAGTCAATGCTTACATAAAAAAGGCACCTATATGATCGTAGTGGGTAATGACGTAAGCTATGGTATGTGCACAAAGCCTAACAATGCACATAGTGTCAGATTACTCAGTAGATATATTAAAATACAGGAAAGACATGTTGGTAGGTAATGCAGTATATTTTCAAATATGTTAGAGTAACTCTAAATCATTTGCTTGGTTTTGAAGAAGAATATAGGGATTTTAGCTTTGTTGGATTTTGTGATCCTTACTATGTTAGAAACAGAGATTGAAAGAATTTAACATTACCTTATATGTCTACACTTGGAGTGAAATCTATTATTGTGAAAGCAAAATTAAAGATGCTAGTTGCTCTTCTACTATAGAGGTTTAGCCAATAACTACAATCAAAGCATATACTCGAACTGATTGATGTATGATTTGGGTTTTATTAATGATGGAGTTGTAATGAGATGTAACAGCGAATGTGCAATTCACTTCAATGAAAATTCGTTTTTCATCTCGAGGACGAACCATATAGAGGTAAGGAAGCCATTTCTTGTCTCGATGAATGAGAAAAGCTAGTTCGTCTTCAAATGTTTGCACTAGGTGAGCATGAAAGTGTATAGGTATCTAAATAGCATGGCTCAGTTTTGTATACACATTTATATGCAACAACAATCTAAGTAACAGAAGAAACAGTAAAGTGAAGCAATAAACTATCACACCAGAGTTTTTAAACTTGTTCGGGTCTCCCATTCTATGCTGAGTCTCAGTGCTTCCATTTGGATTTTCCATTTTTCGAAAACACCATATCTTGGAGGAATAAACGAAACAATTATTTGTTGGCTTTGAAAGTCCCATATTCGTTGAACATGGATTTTGACTTGTAGTACAAGAATTTCTATTATCTCATTTGATGATTCAAGATGCATGCATAGTAATTATGGAAGTATATAAGGAATTCTTAAGTAAATAAATAGTAGAAAGTTTAATGGAAAATAGGTTCAAGAAAATAAGATGTTGGAATAGTTTAATTTAATTCTAAAGTTAGGCTATATTTGTAGGAAACAAACAACTTTTGGAAGAGTTATTCTACTTAGAAAAGCAGCTATTATTTGAAGAACAAGCATCAAACGATCACAAAGTGCTCGATGTGTGGTTTAAAAATTTGATCATTATAGGATATTCAGTCGGTTAGGGATAATTGTTAGTCTACGGATTAGAACAGAAGAATTAATAAAGGAAACATCGAAATTTAATCGACTCAATAAAAATTTCTACTACTTCGTTGGACTGAATTTGAATTTAGTAAACACCTCGATTGACTAAACTTAAATTTGGTTGACTAAATTAGAAGAAATGTTTTCTTGAGAATAATGTAAGGTTCAGTCATCTGAATTTAAATATAGCTAATACCCTTAATCAACTAAACATGTGTATTTTGGTTTATATATATTATGCTCTGTAAAATTTATTTGCAAATACTTTTGGCCTTTGTATTGGAAATCTTGTATGCCAGTGATATGTATGTATGTAGAAACAAGTGGGAAATTTTCAAATAAATCTCATAGTAATTATGTACTCTTGTCTTATCGATGACTCAACTTTTCTTTTTCTGCTTCTTATCTCTTTGAATTATCGATCCCTTTAAAACCTGCATTAAAGATGCAATGTGAGATACACACACATATCATTTAAACAATCATACAATCAAGGGTCTACCATTCCCCCTTTCTGATGATGTCAACTATATCTATGGGGTGTTAGTGTGTATATATACACATACACACCCCTTAATGAATGCTCCATTGCTCACCATACTTTCTACTTTTTTGTCAACTATGTAAAGGATTAAGTCAGATGAAAATGAAAGACGTGCCAAATTTGCTTCGGTTCCATCACCCATAAATGTTAACCCTCCAATGATTTGTATGGTAGATTTTCTTTTTGTAATTCATCTCACACTTTTATCTTTTTTGATTACTTGCAGAAAACAAATTCTATATTTCGGTGCCCATTTCCTACGTTACAGTCCACAGGGTTAGTTGAAGGTAATGTTAGGATTGTCTCGCATGTTGCTAAGGAGGAATGATGGTTTGATACAACAATCCCACATCATGGAATATATTGAACGAATTGTGTACAAATATGAGCTGGTAGACACGTAACATCATGGATTCCTTTTGTTATATGGGAGTTGTGTGCCAGCTCATATTCGTGTAAGGGAGGGGGATTTGTTCCGACCGTCGTTACATAATAGTGGTATCAGAGCTAAAGGTTCGAACTGCGCCATGCAGGCAAGGCAGTGCTCTCAAAAAATACTCGTAAAATGCGAATCAAAGGGGAGACTGTTAGGATTGTCTCGCATGTTGTTAAGGCGGAATGATGGTTTGGATACAATAGTCCCACATCACGGAATATATTAAAAGAATTGTGTACAATATGAGCTGGTAGACATGTTCAGGGATTCCTTTTGTTATATGGGAGTTGTGTGCCAGCTCATATGCGTGCAAGGGAGGGGGCTTTATTCCGACCATCATTAGATAACAGTCCATCATTCCTCCTTAACAACATGCGAGGCAATCCTAACAGGTAAGCATACCAAAAGGGTTTGATAGAATCTTTGAAAATATAATTTTTATTATTAACTTTATCATCAAAATAACCATCAATGCATTTTTCTTTGTTCTTTTAATTAGGAGAAACATAAATACTTCAATAATTTTATTCATGTTTCCTATCAATGGTTTTGTATTTCTAGAGATATTAGAAACATTGTACTTATGGAAATACATGAATTTCTGTACGAAGTGGATTTACATTTTACTGGGCATGGAATACTAGCATTATCCTTTTTGTTACACATGAAAGCATGTACAATACTATTACAATTTGCTTTTTTATAGCCTATACTACTTTTATTATCCAAAGGTATGGAACTTAATAAAATTAGATTTAAGCTATTTTGGCAATCGTTAAATTTTGCGACTCTTTCACTAAGCTAAATTAATTTTGTTTTATATTCATATTTTTTTTTACAAATTTAATTTTTTTTCCCGTAATATTAATTTCTTTAGTTAATTTTAAATTTTTAGTACATGATTCTACTTTCTAATGTCAAAACCGGGAATTTGAATTATCCGAAGAAACTTCAGAATCATTTTTCTATGCATCAAATTCTTAGAAAATTTCCATTTTCCATTTCTAATGATGATTAAATCTCTCAATTGACCTAGACTAGAAAAAAATATCTAAAGAAATATTTAAGGATTTATTCTCTTTTTCTAAAACATGTTTTCATTTTTCAGTGTACTAATTTCTAGCTTATATTTACTCATTTTACCCGAACACTTTTTTATCCTTTTTAATATTTGTAAACTCCTTAAATAATTCATCAAAAAACTCATATAATCAAGTACCCAGTGCCTCTTTAATGTCTTGTATGGTGGAGCATTCCGCCTCATTGTCGTATGCATCATGTTTAGCAATGTAACATGCATGACAATATTTATTAATCGTAGTGCTTTCACTATATCTTCTTTTGGACGTTTTTCTATAATGTTGTTATGTCTAATAGGACACCAGGCTTTGGTACCAAATGAAAACACACAAGGATATAAGATAATGTGACCAGATGCTCCTCACGACTTTCTCCAAGATGTGGCGTATCAAGAAATACAATTTTTTTAGTTTAAAAACTAAAACCAGATAAACTAATATAAAAAATATGTTCAAAGATGAACCATCGAATATTTTTTACAATAAAAGTAAATAATAACACAAATTCGCTGAAAATAATTGTCTTGGAATATATTATATCATAGATCCGTTTTAGAAAGTATTAATACATTATTCAAATAAGAGTAAAGGATAAAGTACAATATCAAAGTGGTACATAAGGAAAACCGTACTGTTAAGATAAAGTAATAAATATATAACATGGATATTTCAACTAATTATCAGAACTATAACAAAAGTATCCTACATCTAGTGACTTCATAGCATGTGCATAGTGACATATGTAATATATGATTTAAAACCATTTTAAGACACTTTAAATTTAATTTATAAAATCATATATGCATTTAGATATATTAAGAGTCATTTTAAATTTAGAAATCATTTCAAAAGCCATTTTAATACCATAATAAAAATCATGGTAGGGTGAGAGATAATATGACTAACATTAACAAAAGCTGCATAATCTTATGCCCTATTAAATGTGGCTCTAGTGTAAACGCCATGCAAAAAACCTCGTTTATATTGGGTTTTGTGTGGAAATATATGAATTTTATAGTTTTCAGTTATATATAAATTATATATTTAAATAAAGTGGATTTTCTTTTAAAGGACAAACTTTGCAAAAAAAAATGATGACAAGTATGGAAAGTTTCAAAATTAGGGAGAAGGTCACATTTACATTAAAAGTGAAATGAAGGGGGACCACTATCCTTTTTACATTTAACTAACATTTGCCCTTCTCCCTAATTTTGAAACTTTCCATACTTTTCACCAATTTTTTGTTAAGTTTGCCCTCCCTATTTTCCACTTAAATTAATCCTTAATTAATAGCTTAATAATCTTAACTGCCTTTATAATTTTTGCAATCCACACCTTATTTGGCTTATAAACAACCAAAGTCAATCAGAATATGTTCTATTGGTGTTAGTATCCTATTAGTAAACAAAAATATACCGAAGGGATATTAATAAGAACTTATAATGGAGTAATAAAGTATAGTAAAACAAATACATTATCCATCTTTTTGACCGAAGTTGGTTTTCACTGAAATCAAAATGTAAAGGCCAAGACAAGATTATCCACGAACTTGGGAATATTCTTAGAAGACCAATATGAATACCCTTAAGAAGTTGCGAAGGAATAGAGCTTAAAAATATCATTCAGTACTAAGCACTTTTTTTTTTGTCTACAATGGCCGCCAAAACAATGGATGACGGAGTAATAGCCTGTGCGATATTCACCTAATGCTTTTTTCAAGGAATAAGCAGACACTTTGAAGATTTTCTTACAGAAATAAGACAAATACAAGTGGAGTCAGAAACTCTAAGAAATAGAACAATCTAAAAGAATAAGTGCTTGGATCATAATGGATGATAGACAGAATATCAACAGAAAGAAGAGAGGGAGTCCCCCTTAAAAACAAAGTAGATAAATATGACTTCTCATCGGTACCAAGCTGATTTTTCTGCCTAGTGGGATCAAGCTTTGCTTCGTCGTTCTTGGATATAGATCTAGACTTGGTATTTCATTGGCCTTTGTTTTTATTAGATGACTACCCTGTTTTCTAGTTCCAGTGGGAGATCTTTGGGGGATTCTACGTCAGACCTTCTTGGACCATTCTTCTATTTGAGTAGATATACCGAGTCATGGGAGATCTTTGGGGCTTTATGGTTCCAGTAGGGATTTAGCTCGTTGTTCTATTCGCTCATCGCGTGGTAGCCGTCGAGTGGGTCCTTCCACTCCTCGCACCATTCGCACATGCTCTATAGTGGCGTCCGAGCTTATCATCAGATCTACTCGACACACGTTGTATCTTATACGAGTTGAGCTGAGTTGGGGGTTAGTTCTGTTTCTTGTCTGTGTTTTCTTGTTTCTACTTTTCTGATTGTGTTTAGGTATCTCGATGATGAATTTCCTTTTCTAGAACGTTGGTGGTATCAGCAACGATGCGTCTATAGAGAGACTCAGGCGCATTGTTAAGAAGCACTATATCCATTTGGTGGCCATTCTGGAACCTATGTTTGGGCCGGAAGAGATCACCAAATCCATTCTTTCCCTTGGTTTTGGCGGGGCCTTACCCAAAGTTTCGAGCAAGGTTTGGATCCTTTGATCCAAAGACATTATTGCCCACCCTGTTTTCGACTCCGACCATCTTCTCTCGGTTTCCTGTTCATGCCATGCCTTCTCTGAGTCGTTCCGGTTCTCTGCTGTCTACGCTAAATGCGACAGGTATAAACGTTCTTCTCTTTGGAACGATATCCTTGGCCTTTCTGTGTTAGGTTTCTCAGTTTTGGTCTTGGGTGGCGACTTTAATGTTGTCACCAACCAAGCTGAAAAGCAGAGAGGCAATGCTGTTAGCCGTGTGGTAGTGGTGGATTCCAATGACTTCATTAGTTCGGGACTGGCAGAGGTCTCCTTCATCGATTCGGCGTTAACTTGGTGTAACAACCAAGAAGGTCCTAATCGGATTCTTTCTAGGATTAACAGAGTATTTAGATCGTAGAGTTGGTTCAGCCTTCCGTTCATGTATTCTGTTTCTCATCTGCATCGGACCTTCTCGAGACTATGCTCCTATGCTTCTTTGTTGCACTCCCATCACTCAATCTAGCCCATCCTCTTCCAGGTTCCAAAGTATGTGGAGATCTCATCACTCGTTCCATCGAGTTGTGGAAGACTCATGGAACTCTCATGTCATTGGTTCGCCTGCTGTTGCCTTCTCTCGTAACCTCAAACAACATAAGACTTGTCTCAAGTCTTGGAACGTCTAGGTTTTCAAGAATATTTTCGACCGTGTCAGAGCGGACGAAGAAATTCTTGTGCCAGCAGAGGCTTCTTTCGACGAAGACCTCTCTATTTCTAACAAGGAGGTGTGGGTGCTGGCCGAACTTGCCTTTCCCTTGTAACTTCATATCGATAATGGCTATCTCTTCCAAAAGGCGAGGAATAAGTGGGTTGTCGACGGAGATTCGAACTTCAAGTTCTTCCACTCTTCCATTCATAAGAAGAATAGACTTCTTACAATTAGCAAGATCCAACGCTCCGACCTTTCTGTGGCTTCCCCTCCGGGGGAAGTGAAGGAGACCATCCTTTCTCACTTTTAAACTTTTCTCGGTTGCAACTCTGTTCTGGACCCTGAACCAGCTCTCTTTGCCTTCTGTAATAACCCGGAATTTCTAAACCAATTTAAAAATTTTAGTTTAGCTATTTTAATGGATTTTATAGATTTAAAATGATTTCTTTTAAATAATAACGACTAAATTTTTTTAAATCAAAGTTAGAATGTATAAATTTATTTTAATCATAAATAGAGTTTGAAATGGCGTGGTAGTTTGAAAATTCGATTTTTAATTTCAGCTGAATGTATAGAATTCAATATAAATCGAATTTCAGTAAAGCCAGAAATGTTAGAGTCTTTTTAGTTATATCTTTCTAATGAATGTGAAAAATTCAGATTTCATAATATAAATTATTAGTTATGTCCAGTTTAAAATTTAAAATAGTCACTGCGAAATTTATTTATATATATATATATTAATATAATTTATAGACCTTAAAAATAGCCATTTTGCAAACGACCTCCGTTTTCGATGAAACCACATGTATTGGATCCGGAACATCAAATTATTGTTAGATTTCAAATTTCATAATTTTTGGGATTGCGTAGTGAATTTAAATGCGTTTGGTAATCTCAGTTTGAATGTGATTGACTGTAAAATGGCCATTTTTCAAACGGTCTCCAAATTCGATGAAATTAGTTTCATTCGGACTGTATCGCCAAAACATAGCTAGATTTATTTTCTATAATTTTTGGAATCAGCATGTGGCCCTGGTAAATTAAAATGTACGTTTAAATTCAATATATATTGATTTATATTTTAATTTTGATGAAAACTGATCGAAACAGTCGAATTGGCTTACGAAATATATCCCATTGTGTCCAGAATGGGCGTATTTATCTGGGGGAGACAGTCATTGGGTTTGATTTGGAGATTGTATCAATAAATGAGCAAATTGATTTCATTAACTCATAACTAGAAAAGTCTTCGTCTCTCCGAGCTTGAGGTTCTCAATAGCGGTGATGGATTGGGGAGTGACGTAGAAGTGGAATTCTGGCCATGAATGCAGCGGATTTGGAGGGATTTTCATAGCCATAAGGGTGTTCGATTTCATCAAGACTAGAGGAGGAGGATGGCGTCGCTGGTGGCTTCGACATGGCGTGGGTGATGGGGGGTCCGGCGTGTCGACGTGGCGGTTGTGGGTGAGGGATGTCGACGAGCTGATGGGTTCACGGGCGCGACTTTTTCTAGAAGTAATGAAGAGGGCAAGGGAAAAAAGGGGATTAGGTTAATTAATTAATTAATTAATTATTAATGACTTGTTTAATTATTTATATGTATAAAAGGTCATATCTTTTACATACGAGGTCGAAATTCAACGATTTCAGTCATATTGGATTCGCAGCGTCGAACATTGCAACATGGAACTGACCAGAACGGAAACAAAAGCAGTTGGATTATATAATGAAGTTGAAATCGTCTTGAAATGAATTTATAAAATACATTTTAAAAGTAAATCTAATATATAATATTTATATTATATATATTTAAATGGCTTGAATAGAACGCGTCGCGCAGCGTCCATTAGCGAATTTCAACCATTAACTTCAAATTGATGTAACGGGAGATTCGATCGTTGAATTCTCCTAAAACCTGAACCGTTGGGTTTGTATCGAAAAGATCTTTCCAATGAATATAAGAATTTTAAATTTGAATGGTTGGATTTTAAATTATGTCCAAATCAATTTTAAAAAAGGTCGCTATGGATGCAGTTCGGTGGCCGTTATTGGAAATCGACTGTAAGGGCATTAACAAAATTATTAAAAAAATGGAAAAATTGTGTAAAATCATAATAAATGATTTGGAAAGATTTTAGGTGGAAAATTCAAGTTTTAAAAAGATAAAAATATATTTTTATCCAAATAAACTAGTTAATAATTGGAATAATAATCCAATTATTTTTAGAAATAATAAATTGGATTTGAAAATGGGTTTTAAAATAACCAGAATTTTCCAACGAATAAATTGGAATGTATTTGGAATGGAAATAGTCTTCGGAGTATTTCGATATTTGATTCCGTGATTATACGGATATCGTGAGGAATTTGGAAGATACAGATATCGATATTCCCAATACGATATCCGTTGGTTTCAGAATTTGATATTGAATGTAAGCCGATATTAATTTCTATTCATAGCCTTGTATTTAATATCAAATTGGATTTTGGGTTTGTCATGAACGGTATCTTAAATAACACTGTTCTTAAACCCCGTTGAGAAAAGAATAAATCTTTTAATTAAGATTTAGAGAAATTTACCAATTAATTTAATTGGAACTGAAATGAAAGTTGATTTTGGGGTTTATTGTGAATGATGTTTTAAACGACATTTGTTCATTAATCCAAGTTAGCAGTAAAGACATGATTTGGAATTTATATATCTTTTTCTTAAGTTTTAATGGAAATTTTCCAAATATAAGATTTTCCAGTTTAATATATTAAATTGGAATTGAATGGAATTCGATTTGGTAATAATCGAAATGAGATTCTGCGAAGGAAAACCAATACTATTTGTGGAATTTAAAAGGCCTTGCCGTTATTCCGTTTATAATGTTAGTGCGATGCGAAAATTAATATCAATTATATATTGTTATGATTTCCTTGAAGATTCCATAGTTATTGGAAGGTGATTTGGGTTTATCGTGAACTTTTTTTTAAATGACATTGATTCTTTAACCCAGAAAAAGGCAGGATTAATTTCCTAAATTTAATGATTTTTGGAGATTAAAACTAAGAAGAGTTTAATAAATCTTTGAAAAGATTGGGATGTGAATGGGATAATTAAATTTATAGAATTCTTGAAATGATCGAGAATGGAGTACCACCATTTTTACTCTAGGCGATAGTTAAATCTTTAATTAGATTTGAATGTGAAATGGTAATTAATTTTACCGATAACACAGCGGGTGTTAGATATGGGGTATTACCAGATTTTCTCCATGGGATGGATAAGTTGGGATTGGAAAATAAAATAAAGAATTACTTTGATAAGGCTCGATATTCCCGACTAGTTTTATAAACCTTAATTTGATTTAGAATTGTTAAAAGATATGATAAAATCTTTTGAAATTGATATCCAAAGGAGGATTAAAGAATAAATTTAAAAGAAATTATCTTTGATAAAATTAATGGGAACCTTTCCCTAAAGATATGTTTTTTTAGCACTTGATTATTGACTATAAAATATGTGAATTATTCGGAAAGATTGGGTTTAAACCATTCTGAATAATTATCATGACGACTAAAAGTAAATGAAGAAGACGTTGGTTGAAGACCGGAGATCTTCACATCATATGGATGATTACTTATGTCTTGATTGGGCTGTACACCAAGACAAGGTAATAAGTGGTGATCGTCCACACGTACTTGGAGATTGACTGGATACGTGAGGGCCTCTCTCCTGTATTGGACATATGGAACGAGGAATAAGGTGCCTCCGGTTTCGTTCAGACCTAGAACGGATTTGTAATTGGATGTGTGTCTGACATTGGATTTCATTATGTGTTGATTATTTCTATCAAATATATATCTAATTAAATATATATCTATTTGGTGGCGGAGAATTTATTCTCTTGCTTAACACCCTTCTCTGAGACGTACGAGCTTAGAGGTTGTGTATTGATAGACATTAGTTGCATGGTGTGAATTGTCAATGTGGCATGCTAAGTTGCAAATGATCAAGGCTTTTGTTGAAAAGTAGAGTCATGTGGTTGATGATCAAAGCACAGATTTAAATAGCATAACTTTGTTTATAGCTTTAATTCGCGAGCCTCACACCCGGTATGAGTCAAAAACGGGACAGTGACTGCAGGGAGTGCATGCGTTTCTTTCTAGCTAGAAGTGGTGTCATGGTATGGAGCCCAGCCATTTTTACTTATGTGTATGATGGATTGCGAGGTGCCTCGAATTTGAGTCCCTAGTGGCTCTTGATATGGTCGACATACCGACTAGATTTTATGTTCCACAGGGTAGGGAAACATGTTGTTCAGGAATTACCAATCCACTAAAGTAAGTGTGAACCGACCCTGAAGATCTAGGGGCCGATGCGTTATGTTCCTGAGGCACGGGCTAGAGTGTCTCAGATCGGTGAGGATGATCCGTTGCCTCGACTCATAGATGGAATCCAATTTCCAATACGTGACTTTTCGATTTTAGTTGTAAACCTATATGGCGACATAGTGGCATGGGACACTCATGTCGTCTTTGATTGATACATTTATATTTGAAGTTGTTTTTGACACTATGCACTTATAGTAATATAAAAAAAGATTTTTTTTAAAGCGTATCAAGCATGTTTGACTATTAAAAGCTAAAACTCTGTTCTTCGACTTGCATTGCATTGTGTAATGGGACCTAAGTCTTATAATAGCTTCATTTTTCGAAAAGCATTATGCTGTTTATAAACTATTTTATTTCAGAGTATTCATGGGAGTAAACCCGTTCTGTGACATACAGCGTGGTCCCGTGATTTACCATACATTAAAATAAAAGCTAATAAATGTTTTTAGTTCTCAACCAGTCCCATGACTGACTCGGAGTTTGTTGTTCCTACCTAAACTCTGGGTGCCTATATTTTCCACATGGGAAGCTAGTAGTTTGGTTTTTGCAGTTTTCTTTTTAATAGGATCCTGGATTTACTGTTGGAGCTATATTCGGAAAGCTTTGTATCCGTGTATTTCTTTCAGTTGTGTTAGTCGATGTATTTCCGCTGTAAATTGTATTTATACATTTAAATTTCCGCTGCTATGTATTTTGAATCTCTGATATTATATTTTCGTTGTGTAATATTTATTCATACTATGATATCTCGTACTCTGACGTAATTGCTATAATAGCAATGAAATTTTCTAGTATTTATGTTCTGATTAGTTGAATTCTCAAAGCAATCCGTTGTTTTCCGTCTCTTCGGAGATCGGGGGATTTCGGGGCATTACATTTGGCATTAGAGCTTTGGTTTACAGAGCTCGAGAACATGACACATTAGAACCGAATGAAATAATTCATTAGGGATAGGATTACTAAAATCCTATAAGAATAACTCGTTAGAGATAGGGCTAGTAATGCCCCAGAATGAGTTTAAAGAGTGTTATTTATAAAAATGAATTTAATTTTGAAAAGTATGTCAAATAATACATATTTGAGTATTTGATTTTATATTTAATTTGGACTATCGGGTATACGAAGATCTTGAATATAAGCATAATTAACGTGTATTCGAAGTCTAGAATATGCTGGGTAGATATAGAATCACACTCTAGTCACCTGGGGATGATCCTGGTAATGTGATCACATTATCAGTGCTTGTGTTCGAGTTTCAGAGGTGGGATATCTATAATTTCCAATTGACTAGTGTGAGAACCAAAATTTATTTAGAATCTATTGTTCGTAATTTGGCACTGAAAATATGATTTTTGAGTATATATGGAAGATGTATATATTTTTGGAAAATCAACCAACTAATCGATTACTGGTTGTGATGGATGACAATTAGTTTGATTAATAAAAATATTGTAATGATAAAACTAATAAAAGAATGAACGATAAGTAAAGCCAAACCAAATATAATATAGAGATGAATTAAAAATTTAGTTTGAATAGGAGTTATATGTAGATAGAGATGCGTACATATATATGTTGAGCAGGATAATGGATTCGCTGTTCAATAGAGAAATATATTGCGTGCCCGACAAAAAAAGTAAACCTTAATGAGTTGGTTGCGCATTTTTATTATTATATAAACTCATGTGAATGAAATTGGATGCGTTGTGATGGTTATTCTGTGTGAGATTATAAACCACGCCATAAGACAGCAACAAATAAATTATAAACTACACCGCATGACATATACATGAAGACAACATATCATATTCCATATGAGCATTTGGCGCTTATATGATGAGGTTGGGATTGCCATACGGGCGAGATGCTTGTATGGCGAGGACTGAATTAAGAGTTGAACAGAAGACTGATTATGTAGTTAATTAAGAAATACATGTAACGGTGCTTGGGGCAGGATTTGATAAAAATCCTATACAAGTCTGGAGATGACAAAAATTAATGTCTCTCTTGTTTTAGATACGACACATGGATTATTTTATTTCCAACACTGGGGCAAGGCCTGAGATTTCGACTTTTAAACGTTCTCCCTTGTACACAAATAGGTCACCAAAATTGTGATGCTTTTTATTGATTTATTGGGTGCCTAATACGGCCCAATAAATTTATCAAGCCCTCCCTGTACAAAATAGGTTATGGCAAAGTTTTTCAAAAATTTAGGTTGTTAGCCCAATTTTTGAGAATGTAGAAATTTTTTAGAAACTGAAAAGTTGAAGAATGAAAGTTGAGTTGGTTAGTTAAACGACTTTCAGCTTCGTTCCTTTTCAAGGAAGAAAAGATTTTAAGTGGGGGAGATTATAACAACCCAGAATTTCAGAACCAATTTAAATTTTTTATTTTAGCTATTTTATTGGATTTTATAGATTTAAAATAATTTATTTTATATAATAATGACTAAAAATTTAGTTAAATCGAAGTTAGAATGTATAAATTTATTTTAATTATAAATAGAGTTTGAAATGGCGCGGTAGTTTGAAAATTCGATTTTTAATTTCAACTAAATGTATAGAATTCAATATAAATTGGATTTCAGTAAAATCAGAAACGTTAGAATCTGTTTAGTTATATCTTTCTAATGAATGTGAAAATTTCAGATTTCATAATATAAATTATTAGTTATGCCCAGTTTAAAATTTAATATAGTCGCTGTGGAATTTATGTATTTTTTAATATAATATATAACCCTTAAAAATAGCCATTTTGCAAACGACCTCCATTTTCTACGAAACCACTTTTGTTGGATCCAGAACGTCAAATTATAGTTAGGTTCAAATTTCATAATTTTTGGAATTGATATGTGAGCGTAGTGAATTTAAACGAGTTTGGTAATTTTAGTTTGAATTTGATCGACTGGAAAATGACCATTTTTCAAACGGTCTCCAAATTCGACGAAATTAGTTTTCTTAGGACCGTATCGCCGAAACATAGCTAGAATTATTTTTCTGTAATTTTTGGAGTTAGTATGTGGCCTCAGTAAATTAAAATGTATGTTTAAATTCAATATGTATTGATTTATATTTTAATTTTGATGAAAACTGATCGAAATAGTCGAATTGGCTTACGAAACATATGCCATTATGTCCGGAATGGACGTATTTAGCTGGGGCCGACAGTCGTTGGGTTTGTATCAATAAACAAGCAATTTTTGAATTAAATAATAATAATATATTTATATATAGGGTCAAATTTGGTCAAAACCCTAGGGAAATATTCCATTGGCCATATTTCTCTTCAGCAGCTCAAACGGAATGAACGATCCAAGTTTTCAGATCTTCCACCTCAAAAATCTTCAAATCTACATATTAATTTCATCAACTCATAACTGGAAAAGTCTTCTTCTCTCCGGGCTTGAGGTTCTCAACGACGTGATGGACTGGGGAGCGATGTGGGGGCAGAATTATGGCCATGAAGGAGGCGAATTTGGAGGGATTTTCAAGGCCATAGGGGAGCTCAAGTTCATTAAGACTGGAGGATGAGGAGGAGGATGGTGTCGCTGGTGGCTTCGACATGGCGTGGGTGATAGATGGTCCGGCATGTCAACGTGGCAGTTGTGGGTGAGGGATGGCGACGAGCTGATGGGTTCAGAGGCGCAACTTTTTATAGGAGTAATGAAGAGGGCAGGGGCAAAAACGAGATTAGGTTAATTTATTAATTAATTAATCATTAATGACTTGTTTAATTATTTAGATGTATAAAAGGTCATATCTTTTACATATAAGGTCGAAATCCGACGATTTCAGTCACATTGGACTCGCAGCGTCGAACAATACAATATGGAACTGACGAGAACAGAAATGGAAGCAATTGCAGTTTTTGATAAAATTAAACGCACATTTAATTTTATTAAAACAATCATGATCAGTTAAAGAATGGCGGAGTGGAACCCAAAGTGAGAATTCTCTCACTAGAATATTTGTATAGTTATTTAATTTATTTTATAACTGTAAATATATAGAAATTTTCCAGTGTTGAATTTTATCTGTTGTATGTGACATTGCTTGAGTTCAACACATGAACTATTCATGACTCATCGGCACAAGAAGCGTTGTTTGAATGTCTGACACTCGTATTTCAAACAATGTGGATAGACTTTGTGGTTGTTGAAATGTGATGTAAATATTCATTTATAATTTATCCAGTGAAAATTGGTTAAGTAGAAAAATAATTCAAACCGAATTAGAATTGGTTATTAACCTATGATTTATTTAAATAGACTATTGCTGTTTGAAACCCCACATTGGTATTGGGATGATATTTGACATACACTAATCCCAATATTTAGTTGTATGTCAATCGATGGGTTGACATACTGTGATGAGCATTATTTATTTATTTTAAACACTTATACAGTTGTAAAATGCACTTTGGATGATGTTTGATTGTTGAATGATTATTAGTCGTTATTGTTGAATACGTGCGATGTATGAAATCCATATAACTGAAATTATATGGGAATCGATTGAGTCACATTCTGATTCAAAGATGATGAATATTTTAAAATAACGAATATTTTAAAATAACGAATATTCAATGAAGAATTAAAAATATGATTTTTGATGTCCGATTTTGGATGGACATGAAAATATTGGAATATATGAAGCCGAGTCAGTAGATATTCGCTATTTTAACTTGAACGGGTTTATCGATCAATTTTATTCATTTTATAATGAATATCGATAATAATTGATTTCAAAATATGATATTTTGAAAATGTTATCATTTTAATATTATAATGATATGGAATATTCAATTTTGATTCAAAACTGAAAATGAAGTTGAAATCGTTTTGAAATGAATTTAAAAAATGAATTTATAAAATACGTTTTGAAAGGAAATCGACAAAATATATAATATATATAATATATTTAATTGGCTTGAATAGAACGCGCCGTGTAGCGACCGTTCGCGTATTTCAACAATTAACTTCAAATTGATGCAATGGGAGATCCGACCGTTGGATTCTCCCAAAACTGGAACCATTGGGTTCTTCTCGAAAAGATATTTCCAATGAATATAAGAGATTTAAATTCGAATGATTGGATTTTAAATTATGTCCAAATCAATTTCAGAAAAGGTCGCTATGGATGCATTCGGTGGCCGTCATTGGAAACTGACTGTAAGGGCCTTAATAAAATTAGTAACAATATGGAAAAGTTGTGTAAAATCATAATAAATGATTTGGAAAGATTTTGGATGAAAAATTCCAGTTTTCGAAAGATAAAAATATATTTTTATCGAAATGAACTGGTTAATAATTGGAATAATAATCCAATTATTTTTAAAAATAATAAATTAGATTTGAAAATGGGATTTAAAATGACCAGAATTTTCCAATGAATAAATTGTAATGGATTTGGAATGGAAATAATAATCAGAGTATTTCGATATTGGATTTCGTGATTATACGGATATTGTGAGGAATTTGGAAGATACACATATCGTTACTCCCAATACGATATCCTATTGGTTTCAGAATTTGATATTGAATATAAGCCAATATTAATTTCTATTCCGAGCCTTGTATTTAATATAAAATCGGATTTTGGGTTTGTCGTGAATGGTGTCTTAAATAACACTGTTCTTAAACCCCGTTGAGAAAGGAATAAATCTTTTAATTTATATTTAGATAAATTTACCCATTAATTTAATTGGAATTGAAATGAAAGTTGATTTTGGGGTTTATTGTGACCGATGTTTCAAACGACGTTTGTTCTTTAACCCAAATTAGCAGTAAAGATCTGATTTGGAATTTATAAATCTTTTTATTATGATTTAATGGAAAGACCGGGTTTAACCCATTCTAAATAATTATCACGACTAAAAGTCATTGAAGAAGATGGTGGTTGAAGACCAGAGATCTTCACATCGTATGGATGATTACTGATGTCTTAATTTGGTTGTACACCCAAGACAAGGTAATAAGTGTTGATCGTCCAAACGTACTTGGAGATCGATCGGATATGCGAGTGCCTCTCTCTTGTATTTGAAATACGG
Organism: Allium sativum; assembly: GCA_030737875.1. Taxonomy (NCBI): domain Eukaryota; kingdom Viridiplantae; phylum Streptophyta; class Magnoliopsida; order Asparagales; family Amaryllidaceae; genus Allium; species Allium sativum. The sequence continues at coordinate 461,758,323 of CM060924.1, read as the reverse complement.
GACGAGGAATAAGGTGCCTCCGGTTTCGCTAAGACCCAGAACGAACTTGTAAATGGATGTGTGTCTGACGTTGGATTTCATTCCGTGTTGATTGATTTCTATTAAATATATATCTGTTTGGTGGCGGAGAATTTATTCTCTTTCTTAACACCCTTCTCTGAGACGTACGAGCTTAGAAGTTATATATTGATAGACATCAGTTGCGTGGCGTGAATTGTCAGTGTGGCATGCTGAGATGCAAATGATTAAGGCTTTTGTTAAAAAACAGAGTCTTGTGATTGATGATTAAAGCACGACTTTAAATAGCATAGCTTTTTGTATAGCGTTGATTCGCGAGCCTCACACCAGATATGAGTCAAAAACGGGATAGTGACCACAGTGAGTGCATGCGTTTCTTTCTAGCTAGAAGTGTTGTCATGGTATGGAGCCTAGACATTTTTACTTATGCGGATGATGGATTGCAAGGCGCCTCAGATTTGAGTCCCTAGTGGCTTTTGATATGGTCGACATACTGACCAGATATTTTACCCCATACGATAGGGAAACGTATTGTTCAGGAATTACCAATCCACTAAAGTAAGTGTGGATCGGCCCTGAAGACCCAAGGGGCGATGCGTTATGTTCTTGAGGCACGGGGAAGAGCGTTTCTGCAATAACCCGGAAATTCTGAGTCAATTTAAAATTTTTATTTTGGCAATTTTGATTATTTAAAATGAATTATTTTAAATAATAATGACGAGAAATTCATTTTGAATAGAATTTGAACGTATATATTTATTTGAATTGTCGTTAGAATATAAATATTTATTTTAAATTATAAAAGAAATTGAAAATGGCGCGGTAGTTCGATAATTCGATTTCAAAATTCAAATGAATGTACCGGGTGCAAAATAAACCGGATTGTAGTGAAACCAAAAATATTTGAATCTAATTGAGAATATATTTCCAACGAATCCGAAAAATCAAAATTTCATAGCGGGAATCAAAAGATACGTCTAGTTGAAAATTCAGAATAGTCGCTATGGAATTTCGGCCCTTAAAAATGGAAATTTTGCAAACGACCTCGGTTTTCGACGAAACAACTTTTGTTGGATCCGCGATGTCAAATTATTGCTAGATTCCAAATTTCATAATTTTTCGATTCGATATGTAAGCGTGGCGAAATAAAACGCGTTTGGCCAGTTTCAGTTGATTTTAATCGACTGGAAATATGCCATTTTTCAAACGGTCCCAGAATTCGATGAAATTAGTTTTGTTAGGACCGTATCGTCAATACGAAGCTAGAAAATATTTTTCGGGAATTTTTCTAGTTAGTATGTGGCCCCGGTAAATTGAAATGTGTGTTAAAATTCAATATGTAGATTTATATTTTGATTTTGATGGAAACTGATCGAAACGACCGAACTGGCTTGCGAAACATATCCCATTGTGTTCGGAATGGGGGTAATTAGTCAGGGGCGACAGTCGGTGGGTTTCGTTTGGAGTTCGAACGAAAAATTAACTTTATGGAGAATAAATAAATAATTAAATTAATATATAAATTTAAAACTCTCACCTAACCTTCTCTCTCTCCATTCTTAGTCAACCCCCCCACGGGTTTTCCAAATCGTAGAAAAAGGGAAAAGAAAAGAAAAGAAAAGTGGACACCTCGTTCGAAGCGCCGCCACATCTGGCGATCGCCACCCCTCTCACGCCACAGCCGCTTCCTCCCCCTACCCCCTCCAGTTGCCGACGCCCTCCCTCTCGCTTCTTGCTCTTCTCCGATGAAAAAACCAAGCCCTAGCCACTGGAATTCGCACCCTACGCCACCGTGGGCCTTGCCTCTGACCTCCGTTGCCGCCGCCGCCTGAGCAGACCTCCGGCGCCCCTCCCCGACCGCGAGCAGCCCCCTCCAGTCAACAAACGACAGTAGTCCTTTTTTCCCTCCAATGAATCAATGTAAGTCTTTTTATTTTATTTCATTTATTTTATTTTATTTCTTATTCATATAGCGTATAAAAGACTGGATTTTTATTTAGTGGAATGACATGTAAAGAATACATTTTTCAATATAAAAAAAAAAAAAAAATGATCACGAAGCAAAATATAATCTTTTTATATGTAATGGTTTAGAAGAAAAATTAGATTTTGAATTTATAAAGATTTGATCTTTATAAAGTAGGAGTAATAAAAATATGATCTTTATATAATAGAAGATATAAAAATATTATTTTTATATAGGTAGAGTATTAAAAATATAATTTTTATAATATAGAAAGGTTAAAAATATAATTTTTATAATATAGAAAGGTTGAAAATATAATTTTTATAATATAGAAAGGTTGAAAATATAATTTTTATACTAGTGGCATATTAAAAATATGACTTTTATTCATGTAGAGTAATAAAAATGTAATCTTTATTAGGCGAAGAGCAATATGAAAATATAATTTTTATAACGAAGTGAAGATAAAAATAGGATTTTTATATAATAGAGAATATAAAATTGTGATTTTTATATATGTAGTGAATACGGGCAACGAAAGTGATGAAGGGCGAGGATGGCGAAGATTTACTACATATGAAGAGTCACGGTGTTTGGTATAGCTTGGGTGAGAACTTCTCACCTTTAATTTAAATTTCTAGTTAAAAATATATAGTAGGATGCAGACGGTGTTTAGTAGCACCCGACACCCGTCATCCATAGACCATAGACGGCTTGTATGCTTGTTTGTTTGATTTTGATGTGTAGTTGATTGTGTGATGTGAAATGAAATAAAATATTTATATAGTTGAAATAAAATATTTTATAGTGGAAAATATTTTATAGTTAAAAATAGAATTTTTAACGTGTATATGAAATGAAATAAAAATAAACAAATCGGACGATTTGTTTATATACCCACATTTGACTGATATTGATTGGGACGGTAAATTTTACACATCGCCCAACTGCACAAATAAAATCTGTGTTCGATTGGTTGAAGCCCCACACGGGTATTGGGATGATATATGACGTACACTAATCCCAATAATTAGTTGTATGTCGATCGATTGATGGACAGACTGTTATAAGCGTTAAATATTTATATTTGATGCTCATACAGTGTAGAATGCACTTTGGATGATGGTTGATTATTCATCGTTGTTATTGTATACATGTGTTGTAGAAAATCCATATAATTAACATTATATGGTAATTGATTGGGCCTCATTCCAGTTTTGAAAAAGAAATATTTGAAATAGAATATTTGAAGAGAAATATTTGAATAAAATATTTGAGGAGAAATATTTGAAAAAGAAATATTTGAAATATAATATTTGAAAATAGAAATATATGAAGCCGTGTTGATTAGATTGAGCCATTTTGACGCGAACGATATTTATATCGATTTTATTCATTTTATAATGAATATTGAAAGTGATTTCAAAATCTGATATTTTTGAATAGAAATGAATTCGAATTGAAATTGAATAGAAATGAATTCGAATTGAAATTCAAATAGAAAGGTATTCGAATTGAAATTGAATTGAAAACGAACTGAAATTGAATTAAAAATCGATTTGACTTGAAATCAATTTGAAATGAATTTAAAACGAATTCATAAGGAAAAATTCAATTTTGATTTGAATTTGAAAAGAAGTTGAAATCGTTTTGAAAATGAATTTAAACGATTTATAAAATACGTTTTGAAAGGAAATCGATGAAATATATATATATAATATATATATATATATATATATATATATATATATATATATATATATATATATATATAATGGCCTGAATAGAATGCGCCGCGCTGCGGCAGTTCGCGAATTTCGACCATTGACTTCGAATTGACGTTGCGGGAGATCCGACCGTCGGATTCTCCTAAAACTGGAACCGTTGGGTTCGTATCGAAAAGAGCCTTCTAATGAATATTATAGATTTGCAATCTAATGGTTGGATTTGGAATTATGTCCGAATCAAATTTGGAAAAGGTCGCTGTAAGTGCAGTTCGATGGTCGTTGATGGAAATCGAATGTACGGGCCTTGATAAAATTATTAAAAATAGTAATAATTTGTGTAAAATCATAAGAAATGATTTGTGAAGAATCGGGATGAAAAATTCCATATTTGAAGAGATAAAAATAGATTTTTATCGAAATGAACTAGTTTTGAACTAGAATTATAATTCTATTTATTTTTAAATAAATAAATTGAATTTGAAAAGGGTTTTAAAAGTAACCAGAATTTCCAATAATTGAATTGGAATGGATTTGAATCGAAATTGTCTTTGGAATATTTCGATGTTGGATTTCGTGATTATACAGATAGCATTATGGAAATTTGAAAGATGTATAGATATCGTTATTTCCAATACGATATTTGTTGGTCGTAGAATTTGATATTGAATATAAGCCGATATATTTTCTATTCAGAGCCTTGTATTTAATATCAAATGTGATTTGGGTTTGTCGTGAATGGTGTGTTCATTAACACTGTTCTTAAGCCCAGTTGAGAAAAAGATTAAATCTTTTTATTTAGATTTGATGAAGTGTACCAATTAAATAATATTTAATTGGAATTGAATTGGTATTGACTTTTGGGTTTATCGTGAACAGTGTTTTAAATAACACTTGTTCTTTAACCCGATAATTAATGCAATGTGATTTCGGGTTGTCGTGAATGGTATCTTCAATAATACTGTTCTTAGACCCAAAAAGGAGTTAAGAAAATCATAAACTAACTGGAGGTTAGTTAAGTTGATTGGTTTCTAGGGTATTGATCTAATGTTGGTTTCGGCCTTCGGGGTTGATACTTAGGGAACTGCTCACTTGCTAATTTACGGTTGGGGACTGATTGAAATGTGATGTGATTTTGGGGTTTATTGTGAACCGTGTTTTAAATGACACTGATTCTTTAACCTAGTTAAAGATTAAAACTAAATGGAGTTTTAATGAATCTTCAATTAGATTGAAAAGATCGAGAATGGAGTATCACCAGTTTTGCTCTAGGCGATAGTTAAATCTTTAATTAGATTTGAACGTGAAATGGTAATTGAATTTACCAATAACACCGTGGTGTTAGATATGATGTATTACCAGTTTTACTTCATAGGATGAATAGGTTGGGATTGGGAAATAAAATAAAGGATCACTTCGGTATGGATCGCTAATCCTGACTAGTTTGAATTGATATTCAAAAGTAGATTAAATAATAAATTTAAAGGATTTATCTTCGATAACATTAATGGGAACCTTTCCCTAAGAATGTGAAATTTAGAAACTAACTGTCGGTTAGCTAAGCAGAATGGTTTTCTGGATATTGATCTGATGTTGGTTTCGACCTTCGGGGTTAATATTTGGGGAATTATTCTCTTGTTAATTTACGGTTAGTGACTAATAAATTGGAATGAGGCGTATGTTGTGTTTGTGTAACACTTGTTTATTATATACGCGAGTTATTCGGAAAGACCGGGTTTATCCCATTCTGAATAACTGATACGACGATAAGTCGAAGATGAAGACGGTGGTTGAAGACCGGAGGTCTTCACGTCGTTTGGATAATTACTGATGATCTTGATTGGGCCGTACACCCAAGAGGAGGGAATCAGTTGGTGGTCGTCCAGACGTACTTGGAGATCGATGGATATGCGGGGTACTAGGTGCTTCCGGTTTCGTTCAGACCCAGGACGAACTTGTAAATGGACTGTGTGTCTGACATTGGATTTTATTCTGTGTGATTGATTTCTATTAAATATATATCTGTTTGGTGGCGGAGAATTTATTCTCTTGCTTAACGCCCTTCTCTGAGACGTACGAGCTCAGTGGTTATATACTGATGGATATCAAACGCATAGAGTGAGTTGCCTGTGTGGCATGCCTAAGTGGCAAATGATCAAGGCCTCTGTTGAAAAGAAAAGTCTTGTGGTTGATGATCAAAGCAAGGCCTTTGTGGCATAGCTTTGTGTAATGTTTACTTCGCGAGTTTCACACCCGGTATGAACCAGAAACGGGAGAGGACATCAGGGAGGGCATGCGTTTCCTTCTAGTTAGAAGTGGCGTCAGTGGTTTTACATGCCCTGACGAGTTTGACTTATGTGGTTGTTGGTTTGCGAGGTGCCTCGGATATATCGGTGACTATGTGAAGCCGATGGAGTCATTCGTTGGCTCATTTACGCCCCATAGGGCGGGGAAACACATGTTCATGCATTTTAATCCACTTCGTGTGGATCGACCCTGACAATCCAAAGGCTTGACTGAGTACTTGCCTGAGACACGGACTAGAGCGTCTCGAATCGGTGGAGGACTATCTTTTGCCTCGGTTCATACCATAAATGATAACCCAACTTCCAATACGACGTTTGGCGGTTTTGGTTGTATACCTATATATGGCGACATGATATATGGTACCCATGCCGTCTATGATTGATATTTATGATTGTATATAAAATCAGAAACTAACTGAAAACGAGCTAAGATGGGTGGTTTCCTGGGTATTATTCTGATGTTGGTTTCGGCCTTCAGGGTTAATACTTAGGGAATCATTCTCTTACTAATTTACAGTTGGAGTCTGATTAAAAATAAAAACATGAAATTTAACGTATCAAGCATTCTTTGGCTATTATAAGGGAAAACCCTATCCCCCGGCTTGCGTTGCATTGTGTGATAGGACCTGGGTCTTATAATAGCTTCATTTTTCTTTATTTAGCATTGCGCTGTTGTTATATGCACTGGTATTCTTGGGAGGAAACCCGTTCCGTGTTATACGGCGTGGTCCCTTGATTTACCTAACTTTAAAATAAAGATTAATAACTGTTTTAGTTCTCACACCAGTCACATGACTGACCTAGAGTTTATTGTTTTAACCTAAACTCTGGGTGCCCTTATTATGACACTGGCAGCTAGTAGTTTTGGTTTTGCAGATTTATATTCATAGGATCCTGATTTTCAGCTGGAACGATATCCGGAAAGCTTTGTATCCGTATATCTCCTTCTAGTTGTGTTTTGTATTATCTTCCGCTGCGATGTATTTAAATATAATCTAAATCTCTGTTATTTTCTGTGTAATATTTATTCATTTATACTCTGTATATTCTTGTATTCTGATGGAATTGTTGTAATATACAATGAAATGTTCTTCCGTATGCATTCTATTTTGTCGTGTTCTCAAAACAATCAGGGGTTTCGAACGGTCTGGGTCAGTTTAGCGACTGATTCGGATCGAGCGAAATTCCTTTTCATTACAGCTGGTATCAGAGCTTTGGTTTACAAAGCTCAGAGAACAAGACACATTAGAACCATACGAAAGAATTCATCAGAAATTGGATTAGTAATATCCAATGGGAATGACTCATTAGAGATAGGATCAGCAGTATCCTAGAACGAGTGTGAAGAGTATATTTTCGGAATGAAAACAATTTTTGTTTTGAAAATTTAAATCAACTATTCGTATTTGATTATATATTATATATTGAATTTGGACAATCTGGTATATAAAGATTTTGCGTATACGTCTGATCCGCGTGTATTCGAAGTTTTAATATACTGGATAGATATAGAATCACACTCTAGTCGCCCGGAGATGGTTCTGATGATCGCTATAGTTCGAACATCATCAAAATTTATTTTCGAGTGACGAAAGTGAGATTTCTATATATTTCCATTAGGCTGGTGTGAGAACCAAAATTAGATAGGGCATATGGTTGTGATTTGGCATCAAAAATGTGATTTTTGACTATGTATCAAAAGTTATGAATTTGAAACGTTAAATTCACCAATTGATTGATGGTTGTGTTGTTTGATTATTGTTTTGATAATTTTTAACCATTTAGGCCAAACTGAACCAAATATTGAACTGTATTGGAAATTGTTTGAAAATGCATGCGAATACATGTACTTACATTGAACAGGTCATAGCAAGGAGGCTAGAGCATAAGAATAAAATTTGTTTGCCCGACAAATAGGTACATGTTTATCATAATTTTCTGTTTTGTTTGGGTGATGATGATTTTATGAGCCGATTGGCTTTTTCTTTTTCTTTTTGAGATCAGAGGGCCTGTATGGCAATTTCGGGATTTTCTCGGTGCTCCCGGTGCAGGGGAGGTTATGGCGAAATTTTTCAAAAATTTAGGGTGTTAGCCAAATTTTTGAAAAATTTGAAAAGTTCTTAGAAACTGAAAAGTTGAAGAACTTAAGCCGTAGTGAAAATAACGAAAGTTGAGTTAGTTAAACAACTTTCGGATTCGTTCCTTTTTGGGGACGAAAAGTTTTAAGTGGGGGAGATTGTAATAACCCGGAAATTCTCAATTTAAAATTTTTATTTTGGCAATTTTTATGAATTTTGATTATTTAAAATGAATTATTTTAAATAATAACGACGAGAAATTCATTTTGAATAGAATTCAAACGTATATGTTTATTTGAATCGTCGTTAGAGTATAAATATTTATTTTAAATTATAAAAGGAATTGAAAATGGCGCAGTTGTTCGATAATTCGAATTCAAAATTCAAATGAATGTACTAGGTGCAAAATAAACCGGATTGTAGTGAAACCAAAAATATTTGAATCTAATTGAGAATATCTTTCCAACGAATCCGAAAAATCAAAATTTCATAGCGGGAATCAAAAGATACATCCAGTTGAAAATTCAGAATAGTCGCTATGGAATTTCGGCCCTTATAAATGGAAATTTTGCAAACGACCTCGGTTTTCGACGAAACCACTTTTGTTGGATCCGCAATGTCTCGATTTTATATGTGAGCGTGGCGAAATAAAACGCGTTTGGCCAGTTTCAGTTGATTTTAATCGACTGGAAATTGGCCATTTTTCAAACGGTCTCAGAATTCGATGATATTAGTTTTGTCAGGACCGTATCGTCAATACGAAGCTAGAAAATAATTTTCGGGAATTTTTCTAGTTAGTATGTGGCTCCGGTAAATTGAAATGTGCGTTAAAATTCAATATGTAGATTTATATTTTGATTTTGACGGAAACTGATCGAAACGACCGAACTGGCTTGCGAAACATATCCCATTGTGTTCAGAATGGGGGTAATTAGCCAGGGGCGACAGTCGGTGGGTTTCGTTTGGAGTTCGAACGAAAAATTAACTTTATGGAGAATAAATAAATAATTAAATAAATATATAAATTTAAAACTCTCACCTAACCTTCTCTCTCTCCATTCTTTGTCAACCCCCCTTATCATTTTTCCAAATCGAAAAAAAGGAAAAGTAAAGAATGAAAAAACGTGGACACCTCGTTCGACGTGCCACCACATCTGGCGATCGCCACCCCTCTCACGCCGCCGCCGCTTCCTCCCCCTACCCCCTCCAGTCACCGACGCCCTCCCTCTCGCTTCTTGCTCTTCTCCGATGAAAAAAACCAAGCCCTAGCCACTGGAATTCGCACCCTACGCCACCGTGGGCCTTGCCTCCGTTGCCGCCGCCTGAGCAGACCTCCGGCGCCCCTCCCCGACCGCGAGCAGCCCCCTCCAGTCAACGAACGGCAGTAGACCTTTTTTCCCGCCAATAAATCAATGTAAGTCTTTTTATTTTATTTCATTTATTTTATTTTATTTCTTATTCATATAGCGCATAAAAGACTGGATTTTTATTTAGTGGAATGACATGTAAAGAATACATTTTTCAATATTAAAAAAAAAGAAATGATCATGAAGCAAAATATAATCTTTTTATATGTAATGGTTTAGAAGAAAAATTAGATTTCGAATTATTAAAGATTTGATCTTTAGAAAGTAGGAGTAATAAAAATATGATCTTTATATAATAGAAGATTTAAAAATATTATTTTTATATAGGTAGAGTATTAAAAATATAATTTTTATAATATAGAAAGGTTAAAAATATAATTTTTATAATATAGAAAGGTTGAAAATATAATTTTTATCATATAGAAAGGTTGAAAATATAATTTTTATACTAGTGGCATATTAAAAATATGACTTTTATTCATGTAGAGTAATAAAAATGTAATCTTTATTAGGCGAAGAGCAATATGAAAATATAATTTTTATAACGAAGTGAAGATAAAAATATGATTTTTATATAATAGAGAATATAAAATTGTGATTTTTATATATGTAGTGAATACGGGCAACGAAAGTGATGAAGGACGAGGATGGCGAAGATTTACTACATATGAAGAGTCGCGGTGTTTGGTATAGCTTGGGTGAGAACTTCTCACCTTTAATTTAAATTTCTAGTTAAAAATATATAGTAGGATGCAGACGGTGTTTAGTAGCACCCGATACCCGTCGTCCACAGACCATGGACGGCTTGTATGCTTGTTTGTTTGATTTTGATGTGTAGTTGATTGTGTGATGTGATGTGAAATGAAATAAAATATTTATATAGTTGAAATAAAATATTTTATAGTGGAAAATATTTTATAGTTAAAAATAGAATTTTTAACGTGTATATGAAATGAAATGAAATAAAAATAAACAAATCGGACGATTTGTTTATATACCCACATTTGACTGATATTGATTGGGACGGTAAATTTTACACATCGCCCAACTGCACAAACAAAATCTGTGTTTGATTGTTTGAAACCCCACATGGGTATTGGGATGATATATGACGTACACTAATCTCAATAATTAGTTGTATGTCGATCGACTGATGGACAGACTGTTATGAGCGTTAAATATTTATATTTGATGCTCATACAGTGTAGAATGCACTTTGGATGATGTTTGATTATTCATCGTTGTTATTGTATACATGTGTTGTAGAAAATCCATATAATTAACATTATATGGTAATTGATTGGGCCTCATTCCAGTTTTCAAAAAGAAATATTTGAAATAGAAATATTTGAAATAGAATATTTAAAGAGAAATATTTGAATAAAATATTTGAGAAGAAATATTTGAAAAAGAAATATTTGAAATAGAATATTTGAAAATAGAAATAGATGAAGCCGTGTTGATTAGATTGACGCCATTTTGACGCGAACGATATTTATATCGATTTTATTCATTTTATAATGAATATCGAAAGTGATATCAAAATTTGATATTTTTGAATAGAAATGAATTCGAATTGAAATTGAATAGAAATGAATTCGAATTGAGATTCAAATAGAAAGGAATTCGAATTGAAATTGAATTGAAAACGAACTGAAATTGAATTAAAAATCAATTTGAATTGAAATGAATTTGAAATGAATTTAAAACGAATTTATAAGGAAAAATTCAATTATGATTTGAATTTGAAAAGAAGTTGAAATCATTTTGAAAATGAATTTAAATGATTTATAAAATACGTTTTGAAAGGAAATCGATGAAATATATATAATATATATATTATACATATATATAATGGCCTGAATAGAAAGCGCCGCGCTTCGGCAGTTCGTGAATTTCGACCATTGACTTCGAATTGACGTTGCGGGTGATTCGACCGTCAGATTCTCCTAAAACCGGAACCGTTGGGTTCGTATCGAAAAGAGCTTTTTAATGAATATTAGAGATTTGAAATCTAATGGTTGGATTTGGAATTATGTCCAAATCAAATTTGGAAAAGGTCGCTGTAAGTGCAGTTCGATGGCCGTTGATGGAAATCGACTGTACGGGCCTTGATAAAATTATTAAAAATAGTAATAATTTGTGTAAAATCATAAGAAATGATTTGTGAAGAATCGGGATGAAAAATTCCATATTTGAAGAGATAAAAATAGATTTTTATCGAAATGAACTAGTTTTGAACTAGAATTATAATTCTATTTATTTTTAAATAAATAAATTGAATTTGAAAAGGGTTTTAAAAGTAACCAGAATTTCCAATAATTGAATTGGAATGGATTTGAATCGAAATTGTCTTTGGAATATTTCGATGTTGGATTTCGTGATTATACAGATAACGTTATGGAAATTTGAAAGATATATAGATATCGTTATTTCCAATACGATATTTGTTGGTCGTAGAATTTGATATTGAATATAAGCTGATATATTTTCTATTCAGAGCCTTGTATTTAATATCAAATGTGATTTGGGTTTGTCGTGAATGGTGTCTTCATTAACACTGTTCTTAAGCCCAGTTGAGAAAAAGATTAAATCTTTTTATTTAGATTTAATGAAGTGTACCGATTAAATAATATTTATTTGGAATTGAATTGGTATTGATTTTTGGGTTTATCGTGAACAGTGCTTTAAATAACACTTGTTCTTTAACCCGATAATTAATGGAATGTGATTTCGGGTTATCGTGAACGGTATCTTCAATAATATGTTCTTAGACCCAAAAAGGAGTTAAGAAAATCAGAAACTAACTGGAGGTTAGTTAAGTTGAATGGTTTCTGGGGTATTGATCTGATGTTGGTTTCGGCCTTCGGGTTTGATACTTAGGGAACTACTCACTTGCTAATTTACGGTTAGGGACTGATTGAAATGTGATGTGATTTTAGGGTTTATCGTGAACCGTGTTTTAAATGACACTGATTCTTTAACCTAGTTAAAGATTAAAACTAAATGGAGTTTTAATGAATCTTCAATTAGATTGAAAAGATCGAGAATGGAGTATCACCAGTTTTGCTCTAGGCGATAGTTAAATCTTTAATTAGATTTGAACGTGAAATGGTAATTGAATTTACCGATAACACCGTGGTGTTAGATATGAAGTATTACCAGTTTTACTTCATGGGATGAATAGGTTGGGATTGGGAAATAAAATAAATGATCACTTCGGTATGGATCGCTAATCCCAACTAGTTTGAATTAATATTCAAAAGTAGATTAAAGAATAAATTTAAAGGATTTGATTGTATACCTATATATGGCGACATGATATATGGTACCCATGCCATCTATGATTGATATTTATGATTGTATATAAAATCAGAAACTAACTGAAAACGAGCTAAGATGAGTGGTTTCCTGGGTATTAGTCTGATGTTGGTGTCGGCCTTCGGGGTTAATACTTAGGGAATCGTTCTCTTACTAATTTAAAGTTGGAGTCTGATTAAAAATAAAAACATGAAATTTAACGTATCAAGCATTCTTTGGCTATTATAAGGGAAAACCCTATCCCCCGGCTTGCGTTGCATTGTGTGATAGGACCTGGGTCTTATAATAGCTTCATTTTTCTTTATTTAGCATTGCGTTGTTGTTATATGCACTGGTATTCTTGGGAGGAAACCCGTTCCGTGTTATACGGAGTGGTCCCTTGATTTACCTAACTTTAAAATAAAGATTAATAACTGTTTTAGTTCTCACACCAGTCACATGACTGACCTGGAATTTATTGTTTTAACCTAAAATCTGGGTGCCCTTATTTTGACATGGGCAGCTAGTAGTTTTGGTTTTGCAGATTTATATCTACAGGATCCTGATTTTCAGCTGGAACGATATCCGGAAAGCTTTGTATCCGTATATCTCCTTCTAGTTGTGTTTTGTATTATCTTCCGCTACGATGTATTTAAATGTAATTTAAATCTCTGTTATTTTCTGTGTAATATTTATTCATTTATACTCTGTATATTCTTGTATTCTGATGGAATTGTTGTAATATACAACGAAATGTTCTTCCGTATGCGTTCTATTTTGTCGTGTTCTCAAAACAATCAGGGGTTTCGAACGGTCTAGGTCGGTTTAGCGACTGATTCAGATCGAGCGAAATTCCTTTTCGTTACAGTTTCAAATCATTGAGGACGATCCTTTGCCTTGACTCATAGATGGAATCCAGTTTCCAATACGCGACTTTTCGGTTTTAGTTGTAAACCTTTATGGAGGCATAGTGCCATGGGACGCTCATGTCGTCTATAATTGGTACATTTATATGTGAAGTTGTTTTCGACACTATGCACTTATATTAATATAAAAAAAATTATTTTAAAGCGTATCAAGCATGTTTGGTTATTATACCGGCTTGCATTGCATTGTGTGACGGGACCTGAGTTTTATAATAGCTTCATTTTTTGAAAAGCATTGCGCTGTTTATAAACTGTTTTATTTCAGAGTATTCATGGGAGTAAACCCGTTCTGTGACATACGATGTGGTCCCGTGATTTACATACTTTAAAATAAAAGCTAAAAACTGTTTTTAGTTCTCACACCAGTCCGATGACTGACTCAGAGTTAATTGTTTCTACCTAAACTCTGGGTGCCATATTTTCCACACGAGCCGCAAGTAGTTTTGGTTTTTGCAGATTTTTTTTTAACTAGTATTGGATTTACAGCTGGAGCTATATTCGTAAAGCTTAGTATCCATGTATTTCTTTCAGTTGTGTTAGTTGATGTATTTTCGCTGTACATTGTATTTATACATTTAAATTTCCGCTGCTATGTATTTTGAATCTCTGATTTTATTTTTCTGCTGTGTAATATTTATTCATACTCTGATATCATGTACTCTAACGTAATTGTTGTAATAGCAATGAAATGTACTAGTCTTTGTGTTCTGATGAGTCATGTTCTCAAAGCGATCTGCTGTTTTCCGTCTCTTCGGAGATTGGGGAATTTCGGGGCGTTACACCTTCATTCCCAGGTTATTCCTGCCTTCGGAAAGTGATGACCTTGCCGCTCCCCCTTCTTCGGAAGAGATTCGCGCTTGTGTCTTCGCTCTAAGTAAGGACAGTGCTAGTGGACATGATGGATTCAATGGGGTTTTCTTTCGATTTGTCTGGACGATCATCCAATTGGACTTCTGTCAGGCAGTTCGGTTCTTCTTCTCTGGTGGAGATCCGCCTCAGGGTTGGAATTCCACTAACTTGGTCCTTATTCCAGAGTGTGAAAATCCTCTGTCCTGTGAAAAATTTCGCCCAATCAGTTTTGTGTAACTTTTCTAACAAGGTTTTCTCTAAGGTCCTGGCCACTAGGCTAGCTCCGTTTCTCCAGCGTATTATCTCAGCTTCTCATGTTGGATTTGTAAAAGGTCGTTTGATTATGGATAACGTCCTTTTAGCCCAGGAGCTGGTGTCGCAGATTGATCAAAAAGTCAGGGGTTCTAATGTGATAGTCAAACTAGACATGGCTAAAGCATACGATGGAATGTACTGATTTTTCATCGTTAGGGTTCTAAGGGCTTTTGGGTTTCCAGAGGCCTTTATCGATCTTACCTGGAGGCTCATCTCCAACTGCTGGTTTTCCACTCTCATTACTGGATTGACCAATGGGTATTTCAAGGCGGGAAGAGGACTTCGTCAGGGAGATCCTCTGCCCCCTTCTCTATTTGTTATCGTTGCTGAAGCTTTCGTCCATGGATTGCACTCACTTACGATAGCTAACTAGATTCAGCGATTTGGCTTCTCTCTATGTTGTCCAATCATCTCTTCCTTATCCTTCGCTGACGACATTATCATTTTCACGAATGGTAGCTACCAGTTAGTCCATTGTCTTGTCGGGCCCATTCAACACTATGAGAGGTGCTCTGGACAGCTCATTAATACTGCTAAGAGCTACTTCGTTTCGGCTAGAGATATGTCTGAGGTTACATCTTCCTAGGTCGAAATCTTCACTAGTTTCAAGGCGGCTTCACTTACCTTACCTCGGCATTGTACTTTACAGAGGTCGTAAGCTAAACACCATTTTCAACCCCCTAACCGATAAGGCTGGGGGTAGGATCCTTAGGTGGAATGCGTCGCTTCTCTCTCAAGCACGAAGACTAGTTCTTATACAGTCAGTGCTCGACTCTATAGGATCACATGTCTTTGCTGGAATGACTCCCACTTCTTCTTCTTTCAGATCCTACCAATCGTTGGCTTAGTCCTTTTCTGGGGAAGAAAAGAAAATGCTTGTCATCACCATTGGATCTCTTGGGACATCACCTGTCGTCCCAAAAGAGAAGGGGCTTTAGGCCTCCGAAATCTAAAGGATACCCGTACTGCCTTTGCTTACAAGCTGTGGGCTAGGTTTGACGCGAACGATTCCTTATGGGAAATATTCCTTCACGCCAAGTGTCGCAGGCTTCTGCCAATGAAATTTACCAGTGTCCCATCTTATGCTAGTGAGACGTGGAAACGCATGCAATCTGTGAAGGCGTTTTCGGATTATCACGGTGGCAGATCCGGATGGGACGACAGTCCATTCTCGATTAGAGCGGCTTGGAGCTTCGCGAGGAAGCCGCCTCCTCATCTTTTTCTCTTCTCCTTCGTATGGGATGTTCGTATTCCCCTGAAGGTTTCTCTTTTATGTGGTTCCCGATCGCAGTGGCTCGCAGGATCTTTTGATGTTTCTTCGATCCCTGCAGCTTATCGAGAAGACATTGGTTGAACCAGTTGCTTCTAGGTTTGAGGGACCCGTCCATCTTTCCTATCCACACCTCCCTACCCCCTTCTTAAACGCTGATTTTGTTTGTTAGTACTATAGGGCTTGGATTTACAGGTTTGTTGGATCGCTAGGACTTGGTTCTTCACGAGATGGACTTGCTTATTGGTTTTGGAGCTCTCCCTGGGAAGGGATGTTGGTTCTCATATCTTGCGAGTTGGTTGACCTTTTAGTGGTATTCAGCCTTATCTCTTAGGTTGTTCGCTTTGCGACTTTATTTTATTTCAAGCCTCTTTCGCTCGCAGCGCCGCCTGGCTGCTCGTTGGTTTTTTGGGAGTTCCATTTGTTCTGGTTTTTTTACATGTTGTTGTACTTATGAGCCTGTTCTGGTTTTTTGTACTAATTCGCTCTTGTTTTGTTCACAGTTCTTGATGATTCTACAGAACTGTTTTTGTGCGCCATTGGAGAATGGCTTTATTCCCCCTTTTGTTATATTATATTTCTTTTGTCAAAAAAGAAAGATGACAACCCTTTTAAATACAGTACCTATATCATTTTCAAAAGAATTTTCACTTTTGGGTCATTATTATTTTCTATCTCCCCTCACGATTGTAACACCCCGTATATTCTGTAATCGTATAAGTAACAAATCAGAGAATAATTAATTTTTAAATTAAGAATCAAGGGAAACGGGTTGCGCCATTGCGTTCGTCTCGAAATTTTTCTTGGAAACGATCCGAGTTTTCGAGAAACGGAGTCCGTATGAGGGAGATATGGCCCTCCGAAGTTTCAGAAAATTAAAGAATCGAAAACAGCTCGAAAATTCGAAGTCAAACCCAGAAGCGGACTGGGCGGGAAATTTCCCGCCCAGGACCCAGGTCGACTAGGTGGTCAACTGGGTAGTCGACCTCCCCAGGGCCATGTCGACTATAGTGTCGACCTGGGGGGACCAGGTCGACCATAGTGTCGACCTGGGGTCGACCTGCTCCCAAAACCCACTTTCTGAACCTGATGCATTCTGATGTTTTTGGCCGATTTTCTGACCAGATTCATGACTCTAAACCTATATAAACAACCCCCTAGCCTCATCCCCTCCACACCATTTCATTCTGTCTATATTCTGCCTCTGAGCTAATTAAAAATAAAAATGGCGTCGCTACTCTGCTGAAATCTGAACTGGAACTAGGACTAAAGCATCTTCTTCCAAACTGATTGAAATTAAAAGAGAACAACTGCAACTCTTCTTCTTCTTTAATCCAATCAAGGCAAGTATAGTTATTTTCCGCTATAAACGTTAATTATGATTGTGACATGAATTGTAAATCTGAATTTGAGGTTATGACTGTTCTGTTCTGTTTAGATCTATCTTATCCTGTATCTCTTTCTTTTTTCTGTTCTATAGCCAGACTAGTACGAGCCTACGCCGAATCTCATAAGAGATTAACGCACAAACGCTAAACTTTGGGACAAAGAATGAACGATGGCACAACTGGACATGACTAATTTATGACTAAATGGACATAGTTTGTAGACTAGATTTAGATCTATGCATATTCTGTGAATTGAAAGAAGAGGAACCATTGTATGTTAACATGTGACTTGAGACATTGGACATAACGCATATTTTGAATTAAGATCTATTATAATTCAAAGTTCTAGATTGTTGGGCATATTGTTTATATAACAATTCATGACTTGAGATAAAAAGAGAATATGACTTAGGTGTGAAGATCTATATTAAGATTTGATAACTATTAAATGTGAATAACACCTAAGCGGGAGATTTTTGAATATATGACATGCATTGAAATCAATGGCTATATTTGGTATAATTTATATGTGAATCTCTTGTACTAGGCAAGTTTAAGTAAATTTGAGACATGTGTAATATGGTGAATTATGACCATAATCTGTGCCATGTAAATTCAATGCAAACGTGGGGTATATGATCACATTGTGAATCATGACAACTATTTAGGCATGCAAACTTAGGATAAATTTACAATTAGGCAAGATATGTTGATGAAACTTTAAGGAATGATTAGTTCTGTTATATTGCCTAATCTGCTAGTTCTGTTACATTGCCTAATCTGCTAGTTCTGTTATATTGCCTAATCTGCTAGTTCTGTTATATTGCCTAATTTGCTAGTTCTGCTACATTGCCTAATCTGCTAGATCTGCTCATCTGCTAAATCTGTCATCTGCTAAGTCTGCTGAAAATGCCTAATCTGTTATATACTAAATCTGCTAAATTGCTTAATCTGCTATATCTGTTAAGTCGCCTAATCTGCGAAATCTGTTATCGGCTATATCTGTTGAGTTGATATATTTGGTCTGTTATTGACATAATCTGAATTGGCTATAGTTATGAATAATTGACATGTATATTAGGCGTGGGCATAAATGGTAAATTATTAATTAATTGGCCGCAAAGATAAATATGGATAACTCGAGGTTAGAATGAGTTTGCAACGTAATCCTGCCCGGAACCACCCGGCACATCCTGTGGCTGCAAACAATAGGTTCTAATGTGAGAAGTTAGTCATAACGTGCTTGAAACTCGAGGTTAGACTCAGTTTGTGGCAGAAACCTGCCCGGAACCAACCAGCCTAACCAGTAGCCGCAAACTGTCAGTCTAATGTGAGAGGTCTGGGCATTAATATATAATTAATGAAAATCTGGAATAAGTATGATGTCTGAAATGTTTTGGGTAAATAGGGTTGACCAACCGGACTGATGAATTTAATAAAACCTGTTTCGTGAATCTGTAGGCCCAATTACAAAGTTAGACAAATCAGTAATATGTTAAACCCGTATATCTGATCCGTTAGTCTGAAAACTTGTCTGATCTATGAACTAGTTGATCTGGACTCTGTATGTCTGAACTTGTAAAAAAGTTAATCTGAAAATCTGTTAGTTTGGGGACACAAGGTTAGGAGGGGAATTACTTGTGTCATTTGTTGTTTGGGACCCATATTAGTCAGTAACCCTTTCTGGTATCAAAACTTTGACCCAACAGTAGGTAGGGTCCGGGCACGCTTACTGAACTAATTATAAGTGGTTCATTCTGATAATGGCGAGGGGTGTTGATGGTGCGTTCCAACCGGGTCATGTGCGTGAATGGATCCCAGTCTGCCTCTGAGGATGTAAGACGCCGTGACATCTGTAAATAGGCCTGTGCCAATTGGTTGTCACTTTAGGGAGTGATACACCCTATTGTGGAGCCGACACAGGGTATTTATGTATTAGGGAGCCGATCGCTTGGGGTAGGATTTTAGGGTACACTTAGTTTCTGTCTGTTTCTGTTGGTACTGTCTGTTTCTGTTGGGTGGCAACACCTGTCTGCGTGGTACCGTCTGTTCGGGTGGTAAAGGCCCATTTACAAGTGTACACCTAATTCTACATTCTGTTTCCGTAGGGATTAATCTGTCTGTTTCTGTTCGGGTGGTAAAGGCCCATTATTAATATTCTATTTCGGTCTGTTTCTGTTCGGGTGGTAAAGGCCCATTATTAACTTTCTGTTTCTGTGGAAATTATTCTGTTCCTGTTTCTGCTTCAGTTTGGACATTAGGGTGACAACTAATCCTGTTATACTAGTATTAGTGCAGAGAAATGAAATAGTAATATTACTCTGTTCCTTCTGTTTAACTAAGTACATCTGCTGCTTCTGTTACTATTATCTCTCATCCAGTTTTATCTGCATGCCATGATTATTATTATCTGTTCATATGCTGAAAGTCACTGGACTTCCCAGACTTTATGTCTGACCTTGCTTGTTTTCGCCCCTTTTCTTCCATTCCCCCCCCAGGTTTTCCAAGGAGGGAATACTTTAGCTTGATCCAGATTTCTTCTGCTTGAAGTACTTAGAGTGCTTAAAGTATGGCTCGACTCCTTATGGCAGCTTCTGTGGGGATTATGATTTTAAATTTTGTACTCTGATGATTTTTCTGAACAAGACTGATATTTATGTACTTGATTTTTTGGTAAAGATGTAACCAAACTGATTTATGTTTTCCACTGTAATAAAGTTATAATTTCTCAAGTATTGTTTATCTGTCTTGTAAATTTCTGTTCTGTCTACTAAAACGCTCCACCGAAGTTAAGGCTTTCCCTTTGTGAGTGACCTTAATGGAGGTGGAGTGTTACACTTGGTATCAGAGCTGAAGGTTACCAAATTAGATAAAAAGTTTTTGAAAACTATTTTCAAAAAGGAAGCATTTTCAAAAATAAAGTTTGTTTTGAAAAACATAATCCCCAGAAAAGCCATATATCTATCTTTTCCGTTCTCCATTTTAAATCTTTTTCTTTCATTCCAGCATATCTGGGAATCTTAACTTTCCAGAGGGCGTGCCAATACCTGGCTGGTTCAGGAGGTACTTAGAGGCTAGGGCCAACGATGCAGGCCCAGCGGATATTCCTCCTCCAGCTGCAGCGATTCCTCCTCCTCCGCCCCCTCCTCGTGCGATTGCTTTTTCAAAGATCTGTAAAGATTTTAGGGCCATGGCTGGAAAGGATTTCAAGGGAACTGAATCATTCGTAGAAGCGAGGAACTGGCTCAAGGAAACTGAGGATCTGTTCGTTATCTTCGAGGTGGACGATAGGCAGAAGGTACAATTGGTGGTATGGTTGCTCAAGGATGAAGCTTCCTACTGGTGGGAAATCACTAACGCTGAGAGGCCGGTTGAAACATGGATGGATTTCAGAACAAGGTTTGAGACAAAATTCCTCTCGCAAGCTGAACGAAGTCTACAACTGGAAAAGTTCTTATCTCTTAAGCAAGGAAGTATGACGGTCAGGGAATACGTCAATCAGTTCAACCAACTGGCTATGTTCGGATTAGATTTAGTCAACACCCAGCATAAAAAGGCTCTCCGCTTTGTTAAAGGATTGAACGAGCCACTGCACAGCCTAGCCATGACCCATGTACCCATGGGAGCGACTTACGAGAGATTGGTGGATATGACACTACTGCACGAGGAAGACAATGGAAAGAAAGAAGAGGCAAAGAAGGAAGAACCACAGAACAAGAAAGCATGGCCCAAAAAGGAAACACAAAAGAAGGGTGAAAAGTATGAAGATAAGAAGGAGAAAAAGGGCTTTACTTGTGGAAGCTCGACTCATCTGAACAAGGATTGCAGAAAAAGAAAGGGCACTTGCTTCAACTGTGGTGAGATAGGACATTTCACTAGGTACTGTCAGAGGAAACGAGGACAAGGGCAGAGGGCAGGACCGACTTCTAGAAGGCAGGCGAACACTCTCGAGGCTAGTGGATAGGATAGAAGTAGGAAAACTTTCTGTAGGAGGTTTAATTTCTTTATCTGATTTTTGAGTTAAAACTCTTTTCTGATTCTGGCATTTTGATTCTGTAATCGATACTCTGCACTTGAATACTAGTATTGTTTCTGATTCCGCTGTAGACCTAGACCCATAAGGGTTATGACTCATCCAATTGTGCAAAGTTGGGTATCTGTGTTGAGCGTTAAGTTGACTATGACGCATACATTCTGGGTTTTTTATCATGCTTAGTTTTCTAAGAATCATTTAGTAATCTGATCTGTACCGGTAATCTATAAATATCTAAATATTTCTGATAAGGTTGATATTTCCAGTTTTGACATTGTTTAAAAAGGGTAATCCTCTGGGTGTCAATCTGATGTTGATTTCGGTCTTCGGGGTTGATACTTAGGGGAATTTGTCTCTCAACCAAGGTCTAATGGAAACCAAGTTTTTGTTTTATCTGTACTCGCTTCCATCATTCGACTGTATCCTATCGATCGAATCTTCGAACTTTAGATAGGAATCCTATGGATGTAAACATGTGTTTGAGACATGTTATGCTTGATGGTTGCAAGTGGTTGCTAGTGGTTGCCCGTGGATGCATATACACACACTAGGCACTATATCAGCTCGAAAAACACTCTCATACTACATATGGATGTGTGAGCATTTTAATTTTTTTTGGATGCAAAATGATTGATTCAGCACATGGATGTTGCATATGACTGAATGGTTATGCACTCATGTAGAAATGATATGTAACAAATAGGAAAAATTGCATAAATGCTGGACTCATGGCACTAACATAATTCGCATTAAGGAAGTCAACTGAATCAGTGGACCGCCTGATCTTTACATTAGATAAGGAACATATACACACACTTTTGCATATTTTCATACAACATTAGAAGTTTTCTAAGGATAATGGATGCTTGTGGATGATGGTTGAGTAGATGGATGACTGGATGGTAGGACACATTCTTCTCAATTTGAAGATTTCGGGGATGAAATCCTTTAAGGAGGGGAGAATGTAACACCCCGTATTTTCTATAATCGTATAAGTAACCAATCAGAGAATAATTAATTTTTAAAATAAGAATCGAGGGAAACGGGTTGCGCCATTGCGTTCGTCTCGAAATTTTGCTTGGAAAAGAGTCCGAGTTTTCGAGAAACGGAGTCCGTATGAGGGAGATATGGCCCTTCGAAGTTTCAGAAAATTTCAGAATCGAAAACAGCTCGAAAATTCGAATTCAAACCCAGAAGCGGGCTGGGCGGGAAATTTCCCGCCCAGGACCCAGGTCGACTGGGTGGTCGACTGGGTAGTCGACCTCCCCAGGGCCAGGTCGACCATAGTGTCGACCTGGGGGGGACCAGGTCGACCATAGTGTCGACCTGGGGGTCGACCTGCTCCCGAAACCCACTTTCTGAACCTGATGCATTCTGATGTTTTTGGCCGATTTTCTGACCAGATTCATGACTCTAAACCTATATAAAGAGCTCCCTAGCCTCATCCTCTCCACACCATTTCATTCTGTCTATATTCTGCCTCTGAGCTAATTAAAAATAAAAATGGCGTCGCTACTCTGCTGAAATCTGAACTGGAACTAGGACTAAAGCATCTTCTTCCAAACTGATTGAAATTAAAAGAGAACAACTACAACTCTTCTTCTTCTTTAATCCAATCAAGGCAAGTACAGTTATTTTCCGCTATAAACGTTAATTATGATTGTGACATGAATTGTAAATCTGAATTTGAGGTTATGACTGTTCTGTTTTGTTTAGATCTATCTTATCCTGTATCTCTTTCTTTTTTTTTCTGTTCTATAGCCAGGCTAGTACGAGCCTGCGCCGAATCTCATAAGAGATTAACGCACAAATGCTAAACTTTGGGACAAAGAATGAACGATGGCACAAATGGACATGACTAATCTGTGACTAAATGGACATAGGTTGTAGACTAGATTTTGATCTACGCATATTCTGTGAATTGAAATAAGAGGAACCATTGTATGTTAACATGTGACTTGAGACATTGGACATAACGCGTATTTTGAATTAAGATATGTTATAATTCAAAGTTCTAGATTGTTGGGCATATTGTTTATATAAAAATTCATGACTTGAGATAAAAAGAGAATATGACTTAGGTGTGAAGATCTATATTAAAATTTGATAACTATTAAATGTGAATAACACCTAAGTGAGAGATTTTTGAATATATGACATGCATTGAAATCGATGGCTATATTTGGTATAATTTATATGTGAATCTCTTGTACTAGGAAAGTTTAAGTAAATTTGAGACATGTGTAATATGGTGAATTATGACCATAATCTGTGCCATGTAAATTCAATGCTAACGCGGGGTATATGATCACATTGTGAATCATGACAACTATTTAGTCTTGCAAACTTAGGATAAATTTACAATTAGGCAAGATATGTTGATGAAACTTTAAGGAATGATTAGTTCTGTTATATTGCCTAATCTGCTAGTTCTGTTACATTGCCTAATCTGCTAGTTCTGTTATATTATCTAATCTGCTAGATCTGTTATATTGCCTAATTTGCTAGTTCTGCTACATTGCCTAATCTGCTAGATCTGTTCATCTGCTAAATCTGTCATCTGCTAAGTCTGCTGAAAATGCCTAATCTGTTATATACTAAATCTGCTAAATTGCTTAGTCTGCTAAATTTGTTAAGTCGCCTAATCTGCGAAATCTGTTATCGGCTATATCTGTTGAGTTGATATATTTGGGTTGTTATTGACATAATCTGAATTGGCTATAGTTATGAATAATTGACATGTATATTAGGCGTGGGCATAAATGGTAAATTATTAATTAATTGGCCGCAAAGATAAATATGGCTAACTCGAGGTTAGAATGAGTTTGCGGCGTAATCCTGCCCGGAACCGCCCGGCACATCCAGTGGCTGCAAACAATAGGTTCTAATGTGAGAAGTTAGTCATAACGTGCTTGAAACCCGAGGTTAGACTCAGTTTGTGGCAGAAACCTGCCCGGAACCAACCGGCCTAACCAGTAGTCGCAAACTGTCAGTCTAATGTGAGAGGTCTGGGCATTAATATATAATTAATGAAAATCTGGGATAAGTATGATGTTTGAAACATTTTGGGTAAATAGGGTTAACCAACCGGACTGATGAATTTAATAAAACCTGTTTCGTGAATCTGTAGGCCCAATTACAAAGTTAGACAAATCTGTAATCTGTTAAACCCGTATATCTGATCCGTTAGTCTGAAAACTTGTCTGATCTATGAACTAGTTGATCTGGACTCTGTATGTCTGAACTTGTAAACAAGTTAATCTGAAAATCTGTTAGTCTGGGGACACAAGGTTAGGAGGGGAATTACTTGTGTCATTTGTTGTTTGGGACCCATATTAGTCAGTAACCCTTTCTGGTATCAAAACTTTGACCCAACAGTAGGTAGGGTCCGGGCACGCTTACTGAACTAATTATAAGTGGTTCATTCTGATAATGGCGAGGGGTGTTGATGGTGCGTTCCAACCGGGTCATGTGCGTGCATGGATCCCGGTCTGCCTCTGAGGATGTAAGACGCCGTGACATCTGTAAATAGGCCTGTGCCAATTAGTTGTCACTTTAGGGAGTGATACACCCTATTGTGGAGCCGACACAGGGTATTTATGTATTAGGGAGCCGATCGCTTAGGGTAGGGTTCTAGGGTACACTTAGTTTCTGTCTGTTTCCGTTGGTACCGTTTGTTTCTGTTGGGTGGCAACACCTGTCTGCGTGGTAAAGGCCCATTTACTAGTGTACACGTAATTCTACATTCTGTTTCCATAGGGATTAATCTGTCTGTTTCTGTTCGGGTGGTAAAGGCCCATTATTAATATTCTGTTTCGGTCTATTTCTGTTAGAGTGGTAAAGGCCCATTATTAGCTTTCTGTTTCTGTGGAAATTATTCTGTTCCTGTTTCTGCTTCAGTTTAGACATTAGGGTGACACCTAATCCTGTTATACTAGTATTAGTGCAGAGAAATGAAATAGTAATATTAGTCCGTTCCTTCTGTTTAACTAAGTACATCTGCTGCTCCTGTTACTATTATCTCTTATCCTGTTTTATCTGCATGCCATGATTATTATTATCTGTTCATATGCTGAAAGTCACTGGACTTGCCAGACTTTATGTCTGACCTTGCTTGTTTTCGCCCCTTTTCTTCCGTTTCCCCCCAGGTTTTCCAAGGAGGGAATACTTTAGCTTGATCCAGATTTCTTCTGCTTGAAGTACTTAGAGTGCTTAAAGTATGGCTCGACTCCTTATTGCAGCTTCTGTGGGGATTATGATTTTAAAGTTTTGTACTCTGATGATTTTTCTGAACAAGACTGATATTTATGTACTTGATTTTTTGGTAAAGATGTAACCAAACTGATTTCTGTTTTCCACTATAATAAAGTAATAATTTCTCAAGTATTGTTTATCTGTCTTGTAAATTTCTGTTCTGTCTACTAAGACGCTCCACCAAAGTTAAGGCTTTCCCTTTGTGAGTGACCTTAATGGAGTTGGGGTGTTACAACGATTGTAAGAAAAGTAGGTGTTTTTAGTTGCTTTAGATTTAAGAACTTGTCACTACTTTATACTTGTGATCCCAATTCTCGTGCTAGTAAGTAAAGTTTACAGTGGATATAGCTAGAGGTTATTGTACCAATATAAATTCGTTATTGTTTTCTCTGTTTTAATTCATCCCTTGCTAGATTTTTCTCATGTTAATAGGATCTTAGGTGTTGAGACATTTTCATTGTAACAGCTCCTAAAATAAACATAAATTAAACACAAGTTAATTTAATTTAAAATAAGTAGGGAAAATCTATAAGGAGTTAATGGGCTAAAAAAATGAAATTTTGAGTAATTAGGAATTCGGCCACAAAAGTATTGTAGTTTCGTTCGCGACGAGATTCTGGTTTATTTCCATATTCTATTTACTGAAAATGGAGTCCGTATGAAAAAGATATTAAAAAATCAAGTTGTGCATATATACTAATGTACAAAGTTTGAATTTCAAACAAATAAACAAACAAAACTAGAACATATTAATTTGGATAGGCAAGAAAAGAATATTCCTTTTGAATTCAGATTTGTGTGTATATATTTATACATAGTGAGCACAAGAATAATTAATATAAGGTAACAAATAAATCAAAATAAATCAAGGTATTAATAAAAAGTAACGTACATGAGACGTTATCTCCTGGGCTCGACTCCGGAAGGGAGTCGAACTCCCCTCTAGGAGGGTGTTGACCTCCCCAATAGATTGCCCTCCAATAGGAGCTGTTGACCACCCTCCTGTAGGGGAGCCCAGTAAGGGTTGTTTAGAAGGACGTATTTATATTTTTCATTAAAAAGATTGCTTAAATTTAATTTATTGAATCCAATGGTACAAATACACGATGTCAACTAAAAATAAGACTCCAAACACTCACTCAGAACCCTACAAACATTCTTCTCCAAGCCTCCATGATGTATTTCTGCCATTGCTAATTATGGAAAAGAAAAGGGTTTAGGTTCTTTTTCTAACTCCCAACTTATTCTTTCTCTTCTATCCTGTTCTAATATAAATTTAGATTTAATCTGTAGTTAAGATTTTTATATATAAGATTGTAGTATGTGATTCTTATATATATATACACATATACATGTATATATATATATATATATATATATGAAAGGGTTAACCACAATTGATTACGAAGGCCAAATCCAAAAATTATTGTGCACAATTCTATTGTTGCGCATTCTTACGACATTGTGAGTGGAATTCATTTCAGATACTATTTTCTGTGATTTTCTAGTTTAAAGTTGTAATATTGTGCCTAGGAAAATTTGAGTTATTGCGAAAAGAAAACAATGTAAAATCCCTAAAATCTTCCATTTGTTTTATATTTGTATATGTCAATCTATTTGTATATGTATTTTTGGGATTGTTGAAATAATAAAAGAGAAACATGATTAGTGTTGTATAATTATCTATATTAGTCAGATTCATCTTATATGGTTTTGTGTAAATTCATACACATGGCTTTGTGCAAAAGGTTAAAATTTGGATGAAATTGTAAATTTGAACAGGTTTAAAACTCTATTTTTTCTAAATAGAGTATTTGAACGTATTTTTTACAAGTTGTCCAAATATTAAGGTTTTGCATATGAACGTCCATAAAAAGTGAATCCGTTTGAAATAGGAATTATATATATAGATATTTATAGATATATGGCACTTTGTTAACTTTTATTATTGACATAATCAAGTCAAAACTAGGTTGCAAGTTCTGCGTTTTTATTATTGTTTTCCCATTTTTATTGTTACATGTTAATATGTACATTTATGCTAGGACTGAAAGGAATATGGGAAATAACTTGTACACCTTTAATTTTTGATAAGGATTGATATTTCAAACATGGCTAGGAATTTAATTTCGTTTGCTTAATTCATGCTTATGTGTATATATATATATATATATATATATTCATTTATAACATAAACAACATAACACTAATATGTATTAAGTGTGTAATAAATACAGTTAAATTTGGAATTTGAATTCCCATAGGAATTTGTATGCTTGTGTGTGTTAAAGGGTTTAGATATATTAATGACACTTAGGCACAAGGTTAACCATTACTTATAGAAGAAGATGCCCGGAACTGACCGACATATCCAACATCTACAAGTAAGTCCGGTTAATGTGAGGAGTCTAAGTGCCATGAGCTATTATAATTAGTACACTATGATACAAAGTTAGGCCTAACTTGTAGTAGACGCCTTCCCAGAACTGTCTGAAAAATCCATCATCTACAAGTGGTTGGTCTAATGTGAGATGTCTATATATATGTTTGTGAAGTAGGTCTGCTTTAAAGAAAAGGTATTAACTACTAATCTACCTTGATTTGGGTATTAAGTAGTTAGGATTAGGTTCATTCCTAAGGTTCAGTCCTTGGTTTAGGACCTAAGTGATGGGACTCGCCCTTACAAAGGTCTTAAATGGTCATTCAGTTTGCTTTCCTCTTATATGATATTAAATGGTCTTATTAGATGGTAACGTGAGTAGGGTAGTTCTCTAAGTAATGTCCACTTCCTATCTAGAGGCTAATGAGGGCTGACCTCAGGACATATTATATATATGGCCCAAAGGAACCAACGTCTAAGTGAAGTATTAAGTGGCTAGAAGTTCACCTATAAGGACAAGTAGATAGTAACAAGAGGGTCCGCCGGGAGGGTTCTCTTAAAATGAAGTTAAGTTCCTAACCCAAACCTGGTAGTAAGTGTTCATTACTATTTCTCGACCTACAAGAGAAATTATTTATGACATTGATGTTAGAGATAAGACCTTAAGTGGTTAGGGTCCGCCATAGTGTATTAAGTGACTGTAGGGATGTCCACCTTTAATAAATTAGTAAATGGCCTTAAGTGACTAGGAATAACTTGCCTTATGGGGTATTAATTAACCATGAGAATTTCCACCCTTAAAATTACCTCGTAGGTAATTTAGTGATTGTAAGCACGTCCGCTCTTAGATTCACATATAAGGCCTTAAATGTCTGCTAGATTGTCTGCTTGATATGTTTAATTTTGTGTATGTTTGTTACGTAGACATATCATGAAGATTTATACTGCCAAATATAGGAAATAATTATTCCTAATCTTATCTGTATTTCATTTACTAGAACTTTATGTTTTGACCTCCCTCCTCTTAACACTAATAGGTTAGTATGTGAGACTATTGATAGGGCATCAGGTACGAATGCTTGGAGGAGGAGCCTCTGAAGATTTAGTTATTATGGTAGTAGCCTTATTTTTATTGTTGTTATGTAAATGGGATAATGAATGATGTACCTGTTATCATCTACGAGATTTATTGTATCAGAATTTGTGACTTTTAATAATGGTACATTTATTTTATGCTATTATATTTTATCCCTACTGCCGTGTGAGATTCTGATTTTTTTTGTTTAGTTTACTTTGTATATCAGTTTTAGTAATTCCTTATAAGAACCAACAATCCATTTAGAGTAGCTCTAAGTTTTGATGGGTCTTTTCCGGGTTGAAATTTATGCCTACTCCGAGTGAGTTGTTACGTTGGTATAAGAGCATAGGTAGCCCGATTACGAGGAAGTATACATATGAGTGACGTATTTGTTATTTGAAAAGGTTTTCAAATATATATATATATATATATATATATATATATATATATATATATATATATATATGTGTGTGTGTGTGTGTGTGTGTGTACTATACCCAAAAAAAATACTTAATTATACTAGTAACCTTATCCTTCTTTCTTTTGGGCCTTAGTACTATCATAAGAAGTCCATTGTATGGTTTTTCCTATTTCAAATATAAGAAATGGTTGACAACGAGCCCGATTAGGTGAACTGAGCAAGGCCTCGTTACTTGCTAGAATGGTTCCAACAGTAACTTAGGACCTAAAACAGGCCCCTACTCCAATCTTGCCCAGAACCAGCAGCTCAACCCGCTGAAGAGGCCCTCAACTTCCCTCGTCTTTGTAAAGATTTTATGAGTTTAGGAGGCAAGTCATTTTTAGGAACTGATAACTTCGCTGAAGCTAAAGCATGGATCTGCAAGTGTAGAAGGATCTTTGAAGCTACCCGAGGGGATGATCAGCTTAAGCGTAGGGTAGCGACTTGGCATTTGAAGGGAGTGGCCCTTGAATGGTGGAACCTGATTTTACAGGAGAGTGTAAGCAGAGTATTTACTTAAGAAGAGTCTAGGACCCGTTTGAGGCTAAGTTCGTAACTAATGCTGAGAAGAATTTGCAACTGGAGAACTTATCTAGTTGAATCAAGGGGAGTTAGACCTAAAAGATTATGTGGCAAACTTTACAGAAATATCTAAGTTTGGAAGGGGGTTAGTGGATACCCCTATCGATAAAGCCCTTATGTTTATTAAAGGATTGAATTATCCATTGAGAGAAATGCTTTTGTCCCAATTGATGTTTGGAGCTATGTATGATTCCCTGGTTGAGGCAGTATCCAGCTGAGAATGTTAAAGAGGTTAAGACTAATAAGGGAGAAGGTACCTCCAAACTTTGGAAAGAGTAAAAATGAAAAAATTTTGACTTAAGAAGAAGGGAGGAAAATTTGAGAAAGAATCTAAGATATGTTCTAGGTTCCATTAGAAAGGGCATGAGGCGAAGGATTATAGAGTGAATCTAGCAAAGTCCGAGTTTAAGGGAAAATGCTTTAACTTTCATCAGGATGGGCACTTGGCAAGGAACAACCCTAATCCAAAGGTTGTGTAGAGTGGTAAAAACTAAGCCTTGGAGGCAGCATCAATTTATAGTCAGCCACCCAGAGATCAAGGATAACATGCATTGGAAGGTATAATTTCTATCTTAGGGATTTCTTTGTGTGCCCTATTTGATTCAGGAGACACCCACTCCTTCAGTGCTAGGAAGATTGTTGATTCTTTGAAATTTCCCTCATCCCTTGCTAGCCATCCCATAGAGGCGTCTAACCCTAGCGGAAGGACTATGCAACTTTCATTTGTGTGTAAAAACCTGGTATTGGACATCGGTGATGTCGATTTCTTTTGCGATGCGTGTTTACTTGAATTTGAGGGGTATGGTCTTATTTTGGGAATGAACTGGCAATCATATTATAGGGTCATCCTTAACTGCGATAGGAGGATAGTTTGTTTGAGAAGCATAGAGGCCGCAACTTAGTAATCCCTTGTAGGACATGGAATAGGGATTTAGTCTTGTTTTCCTCATCACCTAATTTAGAAGGACCATCTTTGGCACTGATTTCATTTGAGTTTCCCGATGTTTTTGAGGAGGTTGTAGGACTCCTACTCCACCAAGATATATCATTTAAGATAGACCTCGAAAAGGATGCGAGGCCTGTAGTAGTGTATTTGAGGCATATCACTCCTAAGGAATGGTGAGAGCTTGATAGACAAATCTCGGAATTATTGCGGAAAAGGTTTATTCGTAGGAGTACCGCTGAATTGGGTGCACAAGTAGTGCTTTCCACAAAGTCTAACGGATCTTTAAAATTTTGTATGGATTACTGGGAACTTAACAAGGTTACTAAAAAGAATAGATAACCATCACCAAGGATTGATGACTTGTTTGACCATTTGGGAGGAGCCCAAATATTTTCCTAGTTTGATTTGGCTACTGGATTTCACTAATTAATTTTTTTGTAAGAGTATAAGCTCAAGACAGCGTTTAGGATGCCAAATGGACTATTTGGGTTGAAAGTTATTCCTTTTAGTTTGACGAATTCCTCTGCTTTCTTTGTAGACCTTATGAGTAAGTTATTTAAAGGCATAATTTGTGGTAGTATTTGTAGATGATATTATTATCTTTTCCAAGGAACATGAGGATCACTTGAGAAGAGTCCTCAAAATTCTAAGGGAGAACCAACTTAGAGCCAAATTCTCGAGATGACACTTTTGGAAGAAAGAAGTCAGGTTTCTAGGGAATATTATTTTGGGAAAGGATTAGGATAGACTATAACCCCCACCTCCACTAGGGTCACTCACAAAGGGAATGCACTAGTTTTGGAGAGGTATTATCGAGATAACATCACAGAATTATCACAAGACAGAACATAAATAAATAATTAAGTAAACAGCGGAAGAATTTATGAGCAAAACAGAACTTCATTTCATTCCAAAATAAACCATGTCTTTTACAAACATTTCAAATAACTTCATTACAACTGTCTTGTAATAATAGCCAAAGAATCAATAACTTAAAAACAGAAAAACAGCTTATTCCCCAAGTGCAGTAAAAAGAAGCAGCCATAGCAAACCGTACATGCTGAGCCAAAGCAAGTGATATCCAAGCTAAGAGCTAGTGTTTCCTCCCTGAGAACCTGGGGGGAAAACGAAAGAAAAAGAGGCGAAAGGAAAAGGGTCAGTCATAAAGACTGAGTAAGTCCTAGTGACTTTCAGTGTAAAAACGGTTAAAACAACCTGTCATGTATGAACTGGAACTAAACTTAAGAATGGTGTCAAGGTAAACAAGATAGACTAAGGTGATCAGGATAAGTCAAGACAAGTCAAGTAAAGCATCACATGTTCAAGATTCGCTGCGTCGACTGTACTAGTATACTAAGCCCATGTCACAAGTTAATCACGAAATAAATCCCACGGCCTAATATCATGAAATGACCCTGAAACGGGGTCTGTCCCAAGTACGGGGTCCTACAGAGCGATTATCTAGTCGATCGGCTCCCTACAAGTTCTAGCTCATCAAGTGTCCGTGTCATACGGCTAATCACGAATGTAGTCAATGTGCTGGGTCCACCTTCGGGTGTATCAGCCCTAGGGTGTCAACCCCTGACACGATTCAAGATGCACAGATAAATCTACGGATACCCAGTGCCTGCCCCGGAATACGTGCACGACCGTAGTCCACCGAACCTACACTGGCATACCCCACTGTCGTCGTTCACCTCTTACAATCAGTCCAGTAATCGTGCCCCACCCGGCCTAGCCCCAGGGTACCTTTATAC
This sequence comes from Allium sativum, assembly GCA_030737875.1. NCBI lineage: Eukaryota > Viridiplantae > Streptophyta > Magnoliopsida > Asparagales > Amaryllidaceae > Allium > Allium sativum. The sequence goes on along the minus strand of CM060924.1, from coordinate 461,725,326 downwards.
ATCTAGAGGGTTACTGCTGAAAAGGGTCGTGTCTAGGGTTTCGCCTAACAGATTAGGTCATGTAATTCGTGACCTAACCCTGCCTAACCGATTAAGTCATGTAATTCGTGACTTAATCCTTTTCCAGTCTAGTCATGTCAAGATGGTTAAGTATGTCATTTAAATTCGTGACTTAACCCGCCTACGTGTCATGTCAAGTTGGCTAAGTGTTGTCGTTTCAAGTTCATGACTTAGCCCTACAAATCATGTTCAAGTTGGTTAAGTTATCTTTTCATGTTCATGACTTAACCCTAATTGGCATTAATTGATTTGTTAATGCACTGAACCACTCACATTGGATCCTATTGTTCGTAGCCACTGGATTTGCCGGGCGGTTCCGGGCAGGTTTACACTACGAACTCAACCCAACCTCGGGTTTCAAGCGCGATGTGACCAACTACCCACATCGGATCCTATTGTTTGTAGCAATTGGATTTGCCGGGCGGTTCCGGGCAGATTTACACTACAAACTCAACCCAACCTCGAGTTGGCCACTTTCTCGTTTTCTAAAGTCATGCCCATGTTCTTATCAGATTCGTGCTATTTTCATAGCATGTTCATATGTCAATTTCGTGCCCAACTAAGGCATGTTTCAAGTCAAGTTATGGCATGTTCAAGTCAAGTTTTCGTGCCATATTTCATGTTCTACTTATGCCAAATTTCACGGTTTATGATTATAATCAATTCAAGTTTTGCCTATTCTACCCAATCGTATCCCCAACGTATATAAACGTACTTCGTTCGCAAGCATAAACAATTTAAGAGATAAAGGGGAATAACACCAAACATGTGATAGGCATACGTGACAATTCCAACATCACTTGCATAATAAACAGGTTATAACATATCACATGGTTTCAATACTAGCATGATGATAACTTGGCATAGTAATGTTTCCAACTTAGTTTAACACGATGATTTCAACTTTACATCAAAGGCATAATAATCATTGCGGGCATAATAATAATTTTATTACAAACATGAAACATTAAAAGCATGGTAATTCTAATAGGCATAGTGGATTCCAATTTAGCATTTCTAACATAATGATTCATCTAGCATTATAAACATAATGATTCCAACTTTTCATCATAACCTAGCGATTCCCAATTTGTCATTAACATGATAGGTATATTAACACCACAGGCATAGTTTCATTAACATCATAGACATGGTTTAATTAGCATCATAGGCATGGTTTAATCAACATAAAGATTTCAATAAACATAGTGATTCCATGGACATGTATTAGTCCAACTTGCCATACAATTAAGCCCAAGTGATTCATAACAACATCAAAATCATGATAAGTTTAACTTGCAACATTAACATAGCAATATTCCCAAATTATGATTCAAAGTTAAACAATATAAACATGGATTAATAATAGTTCCTAAATCAGGTTTCAATTCATAGCATGTCCATGTTATTTCAGCGTTTTTGCCTAAAAAGTGACATAGAACTTACTACATGAAGCAAGCAATCCAAATCAAAACTTTAAATCAAATAGCCCCAAATCCGTTGTCTAAAGCGTCGTAGTTGTTGTAGCTTCTAGTTGTAGCCTTCAAGAATCATCCTTCGTCTTCTTTAATTTTGCTCTTTGTATTTTTAATTTAGAGTTCTAGGTTTAATGGCGGCTGCATGAGTGCTAAAATGAAATAGTATGATTTAGGCTAGGTCTTAGGGTCTTTTTATAGTTGTAGGCAATTGATTTCAGCCTTTAGATTAACCCTAGAATGGGTCTGAGCCATCCAAAATCGTCACAAGCCCCCAAAACAAGACCCAGGAGCCAAAACAGGTGCACCAGGCCGACATGGCCGACCAGGGAGGTCGACCCCCAGGTCGACACCTAGGTCGACTCCCCAGTCGACCTGGGGGGAGGTCGACACACAGGTCGACCCCCAGGTCGACTTTAGTGTCGACCTGGTTGGGGGGGGGGGAGGTCGACCCTAGTGTCGACCCCCTTGTCGACCTGTCTGGGCGGGATTTTTCCCGCCTACCCTGAATTCTGAAAATTTGAATCTGTTTTTGAATTTGAATTTTTCGTGAAACTTTGCGAGGCCATATCTTGATCATACGGACTCCGATTTACAAAATTTCGGACTCTATTTCGCATATTTTTCCGAGACGAACGCAATGGCGCAACCCGTTTTCCCTGATTCATATTTTAACATTTAATTCTGCCTTGATTCTTGTCTTAACATGTTGTTAAAATTCGGGTTGTTACATAGACCCTGCTAAGGTAGGAGCTGTCCAAGAAAGGAAGATACCCCTCAATGCAATGGGGATCAGGAGTTTCCTTGGGTTAGTAGGATACTACCGGAAATTTATCAAAGATTTTGCAAAGTTCGCAACCCCTTTATCCCAATTGGCGAAGAAGGTTCACAAGTTTGTGTGGATTGAGAAATATGGAGTTTACTTTGAGAGGTTGAAGGAATCTCTCACAAGTGCACCTATTCTTATTATCATGGATGGAAATAAGATATTTACGGCTTTTACGGATGTATGTGGGACATGTTTAGGAGTGGTACCATGTAGAAGGGTAGAATAGTTGCCTATGCAAGTAGACAACTAAAGGACCACGAGAAAAGGTACCCCATCTATGATTTAGAGTTATTAGTAGTGGTATTCGCCCTTAAGTTGTGGAGACATTATCTTCTTGGAGAGAAGTTTGACTTATTAACTGATCATAAGTCTCTTAGGTATTTGTTTTCTCAATGAGATCTGAATGATGAAAGCAAAGATGGATGGAATATCTTGCATCTTTTGATTTCGCCATTCATTATACCCGGGTAAGGGTAACGTCGTGGTCGACGCTTTGAGCTGGAAGCACGCTACCATAATGCTATCACCAAATGGAGACAATCGTAATTTCTCTCTAATTCCAGTTTGCAACCAGTGTATGAGGCAACTCAAGTATTTCTTAGAGCTATAGAGATAAGACCGGTTCTGATGGAAAGGATCAAGAGTGAGCAAGACCTTGATGTCGAATTACAGGTATTAAAGGAAAAATTTCTGAGGGAAAATATTTCCCTCATTCTGGTAGATATTTTGTTGATGATAGCGGTAGCTTGAGGAGAGATGGCCAGATTTGTGTCCCTAGAAGTATGGATCTTAGGAAGGAGATTCTTGAGGAATGTCATAGGTCCAGAATGACCATACACCACCGAGGTGACAAAATGTTTATGGACACGAAGAGAGGCTTTTATTGGGAAGGAATGAAAAGAGACATGGAAGAGCTTATTTCTAGATGCTTAACTTGTCAAAGAGTGAAGGCAGAGCAAGGGAAGCGAGAGGACTTTTGTTACCCTTAGATATTCCCACTTGGAAATAGGAACATATTTTTATGGATTTTACTGATGAGATTCCTAGGAGTAAGAAGGGAAATGAAGCCATTTGGATCGTAGTGGACCGATTAGCCATTAAGACCCATTTTACTCTGATCAAGAAGAGTAGGACCACCAATTTATTAGCCAAGTTGTATGTTAAGGAGGTTGTTAGGCTATGTGGGATTCCAACTACTATAGTCAGTGATAAAGACCCGTTATTTACTAGCGAATTTTGGAAGATTCTTCAAGAAGCTATGGGAACCTGAGTTTGAGTACTCCCTATCGTCCGCAAATAGATGACTAAGCAGAGAGAGAGTCAACATAGTCTTGGAAGATCTTCTTAGAGCTAGCATAGTTGACTTCAAATTGCCAACTTATTGGTGGGAAACTACCAACATGGTTTTACTAGAATTTGATGTTGGAGATTTGGTATTTATCAAAGTTTCCCCTCTGAAGAAGATAGTTTGGTTTGGAAAGACTGGGAAGTTGTCTTCTAGGTTTATTGGGCCTTTTAGAGCTTTCGACAGGACTGGGAAGATGTCTTACTGAGTGGGTCTTCCCGGACGTTTGATGGGAGTCCACAACATTTTTCCATGTTTCTCATCTTCGCAAATGCCTTCATGATTCAGCCGGCAGACTCGAGCCTAATGATATTAAGGACTAAGAGCTTTGAGTTGGAGTTCAGGTTGCCTCGTTCCATTAAGGATAATGGAGAACGGAATCAAGCGGCTCCGTAACAAATCTATTTGCATAGTCCAAGTTCACTGGGGAGACAACCCTGCAGAAAGCACTTGGGAAACTAAGGAGAAGATTATACTAACTCATCCATAGCTTTTCTCGGGTAATTAATTTCTCCTAATTTCTCGTTTTTGGTTGCACGACGGTTCTTAGATTGGATTATAGGAGACGGATGCAACAAAGTTGCACTGTGCACTTATATAGAATTATATGCATATTAGGATGTTTATATGCATATTGCATCACTTATTACACATACACGCTAGGATAGAGCTCATTACTTGCAAGTCTAGAGTTCATTATCACTGTAAGTTATGGATGTTTGTAAAAATAATATGGGTGTACAACTTGGTTGTTTAGAGAGAGTTGTGTTCTTCGCCCCTTCAAAAAACTTCAGGATGAAATCTCTTATAAGGGAGAAGAATGTAACACCCATAAAATAAACATATATTAAACACAAGTCAATTTAGTTCAAAATAAATAAGCAAAATCAGTAGTAAGCTAATGGGCTGAAAAATGAAATTTTTAGTAATTAGGAATTGGGCACAAGAGTATTTTAGTTGAGTTTGTGGTGAGATTCTGATCCATTTTCATATTTTACTTACTAAAAAGGGAATCTGTATGCAAAAGATATTAATAAATCAAGTTGTGTGTATATATTAATGTACAAAGTTTAAATTTCAAATAAATAAATACACAAACTTGGAATATATTAATTTGGATAAGCATGAAAAGTTGTCCTTTTGAATTCAAATTTGTATGTATATATTTATACGTAATGGGGACCAGAATAATTAACATAAGGTAACCAATAAATCAAGGAATTAATAAAAAGTAATGTACATGAGACGTTATCTCCTGGGCATGACCCCAGAAGGGGGGTGGGGTCGACCGCCTTCCTATAAGAGCGGTCGACCGCCCTCCTATAGGGGAACCCAATAAGGGTTGTTTTAAGGAGGGGATTATTTATATTTTCCATGAAAAGGTCTGCTTAGATTTAATCTATTGAATCCAATGGTTCATATTCACGAATGTCAACTACAAATTAGACCACAAACTCTCACTTAAAATCTTACAACCATTTTTCTCCACGTCTCCATGCTGCTTTTCAACCAATACTAATTCCGGAAAAGAAAAGGGTTTAGGTTCTTCTTCAATCTTCCTGACCTATTCAATCTCTTCTATTTTATTCTAATATAGATATAGATTTATAGATATAAGATTCTAATATGTGATTTATTGATTTGAAAGGTTGGAGCACGTTTGTTTATGAAGGCCAAATCCAAAAATTATTATACTTAATTCTGTTGTTTCTCATTCTTTTAACACTGTGGGTGGAATTTATTTAAGATAATATTTTTTATGATTTACTAGTTGAAAGTTAGATTATTGTGCCTACGAAGATTTGAGTTATTTCGAAAAGAAATAATGTAAAACCCCTCAAATATTCCATTTGTTTTATGTTTATATGAAGAAATTATCAATCTATTTGTATATGTGGTTTTGGGATTGTTGAAATAATAAAAGAGAAACATGATTAGTGTTGTATTGTTCTCTATTTTGGTTGGATTCATCTTATATGGTTTTGTGTAAATTCATGCATATGCTTTTGTGCAAAAGGTTAAGATTTGGATGGAATTGTAAATTTAAATGGGTTTAAATCTCTATTTGCTAAATAAAGTATTTGTACGTATTGTTACAAGATTTCCAAATATTAAGGTTTTTCTTGTAAACGTACGTAAAAGCGAATCTGTTCAAAATAATATATATATATATATATGACACTTTGTCTATCTTTTATTATTGTTGCAATTAATTCAAAACTTGGTTGTAAGTTCTGTGTTGCTATTATTGTTTTCCCATTTTGATTATTACATGTTAATATATACATATATGGCATGATTGAAAGGAACATAGGAAATAACTTGTACACCTTTAATTTAAGATAGGGATTGACATTTCAAACGTTATTAGGACGTTAATTTTATTCGCTTAATTCATGCTTATATATATACTCATCTATAGCGTAAACCACATAATATTAATACGTATTATGTGCGTAATAAATAAAATTAAAATAGGAATTTGAATTTGAATGTCCTTATAGTAATTTTTATGTTTGTGTGTGTTAAAGGCTTTTGATATATTATTGACACTTAGACACGAGGTTAACCATTACTTGTAATAGAATCCTGCTAGGAACCAACCAACATATCCATCATCTACAAGTAATCCCGGTCAATGTGAGGGGTCTAAGTTCCATGGGCCGTTGTAATTAGCACACTATAACATGAGGTTAGGCCCAATTAGCAGTAGAAACCTGCCTGGAACTGCCCGACTAATCCAGCATCTATAAGTGCTTGGTCTAATGTGAGATGTCTAGTGTATATTATTTGTGTGTGAAGTAGACTTGCCTTATAGAGAAGGGATTAAGTTCCAGACCTACCTTGATTTAGGTATTAAGTAATTTGGACTGGGTCCACTCCTAAGGTTCATTCCTTGTTTTAGGACCCAAATCATGGGCTCGCCCTTACAATGGTCTTAAACTATCATTGTGTAACACCCTACATTTTAAATTAAATAATAAAAATAAAATTTTGAAAAGTGTTTAGAATTTGATAATGGAATTAGCGCCATCGTGTCTGTGGCGATTTTCTGATCAATTTAGACATATGGTTTGCAGAAAATGGATTTAAAACGAAAAAGATATCTTTAAATGAAGTTTTAGAACAAACATGAAAAAGATGATATAAGAAGAACACAAATAGGAATAATAAATACTAATGTTTTCAGTCTTGTGAACAAAAGGCTAAGTAGGTGACTTGGTAAGACATGCATGTAACAGCCTGCATTTTACGTATCGGAAGATCGTAAAATATTTTTATTTTACTCCCTAAGGGTTGGGTCATTTTCATCTTTTGATATGTTGCTTATGGGGATGTGAGACATGTCCATAATTTTTACCAATTTTGTTTGGGACCTTTTTGCCCCTATCAGTCTTGTACAGGGAATAACTTTTGACTTAGGTCGAATCGAAGGGTGAGACCTGTGCCATTGGAAAGGAATTGATGGTTGCCTTTCCGTAGAGTGATTACATTAAAATTTGGCTCAGCGGTTTGGGAGAAATCGTTGTTTTAAGGTTTTTCAATTGGTTGTCCAGGTTTTGGGAGTCCAATGGGCTGATTTGGGGAAGGCCCATTCGTGGTTTGATGAAAGGGTAAAAATAGGGGGTGAGGGATATGGGAAATGGTTTAGTTTCTTATTCTCCCATTTGGTGCCCTGTGCTCCTCTTTTCTCTAACATCTTTCCACCATTAGAAATCATAATCTAAGGAGGGAAATTGAAGATCTACACCATTGGAGGCTAGATCTACATCAATTGGCAAGGATTCATCGGATCAAGGTGTTTGGTGCGAGGTGCTTGCTGTCCGGATTCATATTCCATTGATTTTAGCTTGTTTTGGAGGATTGATGAGTGATTTACATCTCTTAAATGATTGCAATGAAGTATATGAGTGTTTGTGTATGTTTTTTAAAAATCATATTTAAGTGTTTTACCTTAGATATGCACCATGTTTAGTCCATGTTCACATGAGTCACCTTATCATCTCATCTACTAAGTTTAAATAATTGATTCTATGTTATTCCATATGATTATGCAAGTTATATCTTTAGTTTTGTTTATATGTTCATTCATGATGGTTTTTGGTGTGATTGTGTATGGTTTAGGGAAAACTATTTTTTTCATGTTGTTAGCAGATACATACCATGTTTTTGATCATATTTGATGGATTAGACAAGCTGATTTTGTCGAATCTAATGTTTGGCGATGTTTTGGTGGAAATCGGTGTGGTATTAGTGAAGTGCAAGTTTTGGGTCGCACGAAGGGGGTCGTTCGCACGTGGAGTAGTTTCTTGGAGGACAAGACAGAAATAGGGATCGGTCGCACGAAGCAGAAGCGATCAAGGTCGTTTGTGCAAGTGGAAAAAGCCGGGGGTTTTGGCTTTAAGAAGCAGGTGATCGGTCGCTCATGGTGTTGGGTTGGTCGTGCATTCCTAGATGGTTGTTTGGTTCGAGCGAGCTTGGGTGATGGGTCCGAGCGATCCTTTGGGTGAATTAATCCAGTCGATCGGTCATCTACTGGTCATGCAAGGATGAGCTGGACGGTCGTACATGTTTTGAAACATGGATGTATGGTCCAACTAACACTGGCAGGTCGAGCCAAGAAGTACGGGTCGGTCGCACCATGTTGGGTCGGTCGGTTGAGCAAGACAGGGTCGATTGAGCAAGGCAGTGCAATGATGGTATAACTTCAAAGTGAATTCAAGGAGGAAGGTTCAAAGTGTTAAAAGGTGCTCGTTGATTGGTGTAGGACAATGAATGAGGTGACCACTCAAAGGTTGTGAGTTGGTGGATAATGATTGCTCGAGAAGGTTGCTTAAGCTGTGAAAAGTCGCCAAGTTGGATAACTAGAGATGTGAAGCTGAGAGGTTATCATTGTCGTAAGTTCTAGCTGGCTCAAAGGAAAGGTACGATGGGGGAACCCAAAAGACCGGTTGTAGGTCGAGTACCTTGGATATCGTTGAAAGGCCTAGTTGTCAAGGTTGGACATACATATGTATCATTGAAAGGCGTATGGATCTTATGCTAGAACTGGGGTTACCATTAGCCCTTGACATGTGGCAAGTTTGACCGTCATATGATTAACGATGGTTTCAAAGCAGGATTGGTGGTGATAGCCAGAGTCAGTCATGGATGATTGGTTGTTCTATTTGTACCGTCTCATGTTGGTTGTTTGCCGTTGAAGGGGATGTTCCTTGGGTGCTTGTCTGATATTGGTTTTGGCCTTTGGGGCTTATGCTTGAGGGATGTTGAATTCGATTAGGATGGTTTACATGAGATACATATAATCTGGATTTTATGAGTGTTTTACCATGATTGAATGGGTGTTCTGGTTTCCATGGATGAATGGTTGAATTGTTTATCGTAAAGGCTATCACTATCCAATGTGGGGAAGATGGGAGTTGAGTTCTTCTCTGGTGTTTGGTAGATTGGTTTGTTAATCTACCTATTCTTATATACTATATTAATGAAGTTTGTTAGCTGTTTTATCGCTCAATAAGACTATTGTCTGACTCAAGGTTTTGTGTTTCCTCTTATTACCTTGGGCTATTCATCCGGTTGTGGATGCACAGACTGAGTAGTAGGTGACAGGTGATGCTTTATTGTGGATGATGATGCTGATCGATAGTGAGCCACGTACCAGTTTTACTACTATCTAGTATTTCTAATTCCGCTGTTTGAGTTGCTCTATGAGTGCTGTAGTGAGGTCTTATGTACATACTTAATATTTCCTATGATGTTGGAATAATCTTTTGGGATCTTGTGAAAGTTTGGAAAGTTTGTTATATAATGCTTCACTACTATTACCCATTATATATGTTCTATTATATTTTATGCTTGCGCTGTGAGTTCTACGACAGGTTCCGATGTATTTACCTACCTTGATGATCGTCCATAGCTGTCGTGCACACCTTTTCGCGCATTATTCCTCTTGTTTAGTGCGGGGGCGATGGGCAGTCGTCACAATGCACTTCCCAGGGTAGAGGTCAGGAGTTCGAGTCTCGTCAATGCCATGTTTTTAATTTTAGAGGGATGGCTAAAGGAATGCATGTCTAAGAGAAAAATACACATAAATGTACATATAAGAAAAATCATAAATATAGGTGAGTATATATATATATACATACATGTATATGTATATATGTATGTAATATATATATATATATATATGTATATGTATGAATATGAAATCCATAAGTAACCTAGAATCAATCAAAATGAGTAAGAAATAAGTGATGACATAAGCCGTTTGAATTTTGAAAAGAAGTGAAGTCGTGCATTAATATATACGCAAAAAGTCAAAAGTTAAAATTAAAAGTGTAATTTAAGAGCGTGAAGAAATAAATGTTAATGAATGAAAAATAGGCAAGAGAATAGCTATATTTGAAAATTGAATATATATTAAAAGAAAGTAATCAATTAATTGATAGCGTTAATAATGACATTAATTGAGCTGCTATTAACGGGAAAAAAATTAAAGAGTTATACACATATATATAAAAATATATGGATAAGCTTAAAATTTGAAATTGGATATATGTTATAAATGGAAGAAAATAATTTACATAACTAATATTCAGAATGAAAAACGAACGTTAAAAGACAACGTTAAGCAAGAATTTATTATCAGCAAGATTAATGTTAATGGCCCAGGTCATGGGTCGACTAAGACAATAGATGGGTCAACCTATGGGTTAACACACCTTAGAGGTAGGTCAACACATCTCTAGGACAAACTGACGTATTATTTTGACTCATACGATTCGGATTTTATTTTATTTAATTCGACAGACTAGAATCTCTTGGACACCTATAAATAGACTAGCAGGACCTAGCCTCCAGCTCATATTTTCTAAGACGATGCCAAGGCCCTAACATTTTCTCTCTCCTCTAAATATTTCAGAAATTAGAATATTAGTTTTTAGAAATTTTGATTCAATTTTTGAAGACAAAGATTATAGATCTACAATATAGGTGTTCAGATTTTTTGTCTACATGAGGTAAATTATATGAATTTGAATTAGTAAAGTTTCTTTCTTTCTTTTAAGCACTAGATTTGTAAATCTATGGTAATCTTAATATTAGATTCAATTAAAAAGACAACAGAATAGCAAATCTGAATCAGACGCAAGGATTGGAAAGCAGTCAAGTAAATGGATTGAAATTATACCCCTTGAGGAACGTTATATTCATCGTTAACATTCCCTGTAAATATTAACTTGATAAATCATTGAAATTTGTGGTAATTGCAGTACAGTCTATTTTTAAGTACGTTAAGAATATTGCTGTTGTACAGATCTATTTTATTAATTCTGCTTTTGGGTTAAGAATTACTATAATACTAAAATCATGAAAATGACAAGGATTATGCATATGTTCTTAAGATTGCTATTCAATAACAAATTGGATATGTTGTAAAAACGGATTACAGTGAAATTGGGAATAATGGAAAAAGAATTGATATGCCTAATTTTGTGCTGAAACTTTTCAGTAATTGGAAATGGAAAATTGAAAACAGGAATTAACATCTAACTCAGAAAATAAAAAGGGAAAATTAGTAGCAGATTGAGTAAGTTAGATTTCATAAAAATGGATATATTTTCGTAACAACAAAATGACTAAGAATGTATTTGCAAGAAAAAAAGGAAAAAGGGATTAGTGTGAAATAGGGGTTCTTTTACCGCATTGCACACTAATTCAAATTATATGTCCGCAATGAAAATAAAGGAAATAACTTTCAACTGCTGATCTTAATTGATGTACATTATGGAAATATATCTTTATATCTTTCGTTAACCGATGTAACTAAATGTGCGAAGTATTTTCCTAAAATAGAAAGGTTACAATAGTAAAAGTTGGTTCATATTATGGAACCTAAGGAAAATGTGATGAACGGGGAATATAACCTTTCAGTTATGTGAATAAGAATTAAATATAATTAGTAGGCTTGTCCCAGAGACAAGTTGAATTATAACATAGGTTATAACTAATACGAAAAAGAGAATTGATTAACAAACCTTAGTTAGGGGAACTAAGTTAACAAGTAAACTCACAACAACTATTGTGATAACAATGTAAGATAAGCTTAGGATTAAATAAAAAAGAATGAAGTAGGTTATTAGTAGTAGACTTATTAGAAGTGTTAAGTCTAATAAATGTAATAAATAATAAGCCGAAGCCTGCTCTGGCGGCATAGGGCTGATTAACGAAAGTAAGTAGCTAATTGTGAGCTAATGAACCAAATAACTTAAATAAAAAATGAATATATGGATTATTAAGTTAATTAGTAATGTGGTAAGATAAAACAAGCGCGTAATTAAAATATAAGATGTAGGATATAATAACACGATGACGTGATGCGCTTGGACCACTCCGTACATATGGAGATAAAGAACCCAATGGGTAGATCATCACGGTGTCTGGAGAAACGAAAGGTGCACATCTAACTAATTATTCTACAGGACTGGAGGGAGGCACGTGGCTTTTGCGGGACATGACAGGGTACTCCGTGATGGTCCTCTACGGTAGGCGTTTGGGCTATACCCATAGAGGTGTGGCCTGTACGGTACCATGCGTTGAGTATACCTTGACTGCAACTAGTGAGTGGTAGTCAGAAGGCTATGGCTGATGGCATTGGGTGATTCAGCGATTTGCCTCGCCAGTGGGGGAGGTTGGTCAGGACCTAATTAATTATAGTAATCGTCGGATACCTGTCATTGATAGTTAGTGGGATACCAAAAGACTAGAGCTAAATCGAGAGGCCAATGATCTTTCACTATTGGGACATTGGATGAGGGACACACCAAATAGATGCTTAGACTTGTTATTAGGGCATGTCACTTAGCTCTTGAAAAAGGCTTTCATTAGTTGAGTGAGGGGACAGGGTGGGGCCATAGCCACCTCGAAAAGACAAACTATATGTGAATATCTGTATTATAGGCCTAATAAATATGTCCTTTACTTATTTTGAAATCTCCCAACCGAGTTCTGTGCATTGGATGCAGCCCTACTATGGGATTCAGGTTATAGTAGGCAGTGCGTTCGTGTGAGGGTTTAGATACACGCACTTGGTGGTGTATTGTATACATTAGGGAATTACTCCGTGTTGGAACGTGATTCGACCAAGGAGTTGAGATATGAGGATCCGTATATTTACATGGCATAGTGACGGTGGTTATGTGCAATTATGTGACGTGACGATATAAATTTCTGTATGTTGTTTGGCATAGGATAAAGTTTTTGAACGCTTCCATGGTGTGACGACCGAGACCATAAGAAGAGGGTACTATGGGGAGTATCTTGAGATATCGGGTATAACTACGTATATACTATATTAGGTTTAGTCTACTGGGGAGTAGATGGGTACGACGTGAGTGCAGATCCTTGAGTGTTGTTAACCCAAATAACCTAATAATTAAGAAAATATAATTGAATTGTATATGGAGGGTAACTTCAGAATGTATAATTTGTCCATTTATCAGAACTCTGTGTTCTGACCCCCTCCTCATAACATACTTGCATGTTAGGTTTATGACAGTGATTCGGTAACCTTTGGACACTTGTTAGACAACGTTATTATTTCGGTAAGGCCATATTTGATTATTATATTTTATCCATTTTGCTGTAAGATCTTTTATCGAGCTCGGCTGTATTCATTATCTTTGTCTTTTGACAACTCAAGCTTCGATAGATTGTGATTTTTGAGAAAAATTCGGTCTACTGAAATTCGGGTTATTACACATTAGATCTACCTTCCTCCTATAAGGTATTAAATGATCCTATTAAATGGTAATGTGAGTAGGTTAATTCTCCAAATAATGTCCGCTTCTCATTTAGGGGCTAGTGAGGGCTGACCTAGCGATGAATTATATATATGGCCTAAATGGACCACATCTAAGGGAAGTATTAAGTAACTAGGAGTTCACCAATAGGGACCGTTATATAGTAACAAGACGATCCGCCATGAGTGTTCTCTTAAAATAAAGTTAATTTTCTTAATGCAAACCTGGTAGTTAGTGGCGTTTACAATTTCTCGATCTACAAAAGAAATTATTTATGATGTTGATGCTAGAGATAAGGTCTTAAGTAGTTGGGATCCACCATAGGGTATTAAGTGATTGTAGGGATGTCCCCTTTAATACATCAGTAAATGACCTTAAGTGACTAGGAATACCCCGCCTCTTGGGGAAATAAGTAACCCTAAGAATGTCTGCCGTTAAAATTTCCTTGTAGGCTATTAAGTGACAGTAAGCACGTTACCCTTAGATTCACATATAGGCCTTAAGTGACCGCTAAAGTGTCCACCTCATATGTTTAATTTTGTGTATGTTTGTTACATAGACATAACATGAAGAGTTTATATTACTAAATATAGGAAATAGTTATTCCTAATCTTATCTGTATTTCATTCACTAGAACTTTATGTTTTGACCTCCCTCCTCTTAACATTAATAGGTTAGTAGGTGAGATTGTTGATTGAGAATGAGGAACGATTGCTTGGCGGAGGAGCCACTCGAAGATTTAGTTATTATGGAAGTAGACTTATTGTTATTATGTAATTTGGATAATGAATATTGTACCTGTTATCATCTGTGAGACTTGTTGTATTAGAATTTGTGATTTTTAATAATGGTACATCTATTTTATGTTATTATATTTTATCCCTTCCGCTGTGTGAGATTCTGATTTTCCGTTTAGACTGCTCTGTATATATGTTTTAGTAATTCTTTATAGGAACCAATGATCCTTTAGAGTGGCTTTAAGTTCAGATGGGACTTTTCTAGGCCGAAATTTAGGCTCACCCCGAGTGGGTTGTTACATTCATCATCGATATTTTAATGCTTTCGTAGAGTCTAATGAGCCTACAACTTAGATATAAACGTCTGCTTTGGATCGGACCGATCCAGAGCTTTATCATTAAGAATTTTAGAAGGAATTTCAATTGGAAAGTAATGGCACCTGGGATACGTGGAAGTTCTCTAGGAACAATTATTAGAGATAGTGAAGAAGTCCTCATTTGACGAAGGTTAGTAACCAACATCCTAAAGATATAATATCCTTGTCGAGCCTTTCTTAAGGAATGACGGAGTCACTGAAATGGTTCTTGAATTAGTTTATCATTTTAATTACGAAGGTGATCCAACCAAAGGATAGCTTAACTCTTATGGAATTGGTCTTGGACATTCATTTATACATTGATTTCACCATAGCTTAAAAAGATACGACTTTAGCTATGGGGAAATTCTATTGGAGCACCAATCGGTTTTTACGATTGGAATTAGCTAATTTAGCTGCAGTAAAGAGTCATGTTGAACAATTGAAAGAAGTTATCCAAGTCAACACATAAACTAAATAAGATAGAGAGAGCTCTGATACAATGGAGGTTAATATGGGAATTGTAATAATCATAAGAAAATAAATCATCGCTCTACTGGTAGTAGAAACGAAATTCAAAACTGCCTGAGAAACATACTGCATGAGGATCATAAACCCTTAAAAAATACACTGGAAAATATACCCCTTTCCACATAGGGAATGTAATTGTATTAAAAGCCACTAGCAAGGTGGGGACTTACACAGAGTAACGCTAAGAAAATTACTGTCACTTTTATGAAATCAATAGACATAACATGAACGAACGCCATAATTTTGAGAGATTTTATTGAGGATATAATAAGAAAGAGGAGGCTCTTCCATACGTTAGGGAACCACAAGACATTGGTCAAGACCCTATGCTTGAACCTCTATTTATGATGTTTTGATTGTAATAATTATATACGATAATATTCTTGTATACTAACATTTATCGCAAGAATAACCGAGAAACAAGAATTCAAGAGTGTAAAAGTGCAAAATTCAAGAACGTTAGGAATTGAAGAAATAGACCACGAGCTTTAAATTTATTTATATGCTGAGTCTATAATTATTTCAAAAAATTGTTAAAATCTCTCCTTGATATATATAATATAGATCATAATTTTTTTTAAAGCAAGGAATACACAAAAATACTGTCCATTCATCCGCTTGAACATCCTAGTTCAGTCGACTAAATGTTGGGTATTCATATCCTATTATAAGAATATCCAGCTGGCTGAACCGACAGATTTAGCCAGTTGAATTCATTATTTTTTGTACTATATCCTTGAGGCCTAAAAATTTATACAACTCAGCCAACTGAAATATATTTTCAGCCGGCTGAACGACTATTTACTGAAAGGGTGCTTCTTTTCAACGAACAAACACAACTCTTAATAAACAATTATGTCTTTTTCCTATTGATCAAAGCCTTTAATGAAAAGAATCAACCTTTTATTATATATAAATAACTTTCTTAATCAATTTCTCTATTTATCCAATCTTTCCTTTTCTTGATTTTTAAGCTATCTTATATTATTGCATTCCAAGATTCAGTTACGCTCAATTCCATCAATTTGTCATTAACAACCATTACTTTCATATTCTTCAGTGCCATAAACTACATATATATCTTCAAGGAGATGATTATAGGAAGTTTGTAATTCAAGTGACTCATCCGTGCTATTTCAAAGAGCACACTACAACTAACCATTCGTTATTTTTAATTATAAGATTAAGTGCCTATATCCCGTTTAAATTAGACAGTTAAGCTTGTGGCCTATGAAATCTAGTGGAGTATGTAAACTTATTCCTTCGGGTGAAGAGACGGTTGTTGGTAACATTAATTCTAGAAGGAGTCTGGGACTCGACATGGAACGATGTTTCAAACCAATATAAAAATCCCTGGTGTCATTTATTTTTATTTACTACTTTTATATTGTTTTTGCACTTAATTTTTTCCATTACATGTATTTCCATATTACTTGATTACTCGACTCTCAATTGGTATCAAAGCAAGGCTATCATGTAATCGTAAAAGAGTTATTTAATATCATGTTAATATGGAATGTAACACCAAGACTATTGCTAACACTAGTTTTCTAGAAAGATAATCCACTGTACGACCCTAGTAAATAATGGATTGAATTATAGTTGTTGGGGTACTGGGATAAGGATTTATATTCAAGTGAATAGTTATGAAACATGAAATATTATGCAAAAAGAATATGTTGTTCCTACTACTAAATACTCTGAATGGTCTAACACTCAAATCCTTGATGCCGCTGCTAATGATAAAGCTATGAATATGTTGTATTGTGCCTTAGACAAAAATGAATTTAATCGTGTAAGCATGTGTATATCAGCTTACGAAATTTAGCGTACACTAAGAGTTACACATGAGGGGCACTAATAAAGTAAAACAAAGTAAAATCTCTATGCTCAAAAATCAATTTCAAAATGAAGCAGGATGAAAGTATCAATGAAATGTACTCTAGATTCCAAGTTATATATCATTCACTGTAAGGACTAGGAGAAATTTACATGGACTTTATTGTTGTTTCCAAAATTCTCAATTCTTTAATGAATGAATGGGAAGAAAATGTCTTAGCAATTGAAGAAGCTAATGACATTTGGACCATAAAACCTGAAGAATTGGTAGGAAGTTTAATGTGTTATAAAGTTAATCTCCAGGAAAAACGAGTATAGAAACAAGATAAAAGGAATATAGCATTCTAAGAAACACAAGAAGAATAAAATTTTATTGAAGAAGATATGGCATTCATCGCTAAGGATTTCAAAAAGTTTTTAAAACCCAAAAAGACCAACTAATTCAGAAGCAACAGGAATAGCTCCAGCAATAATGACAAGGCATCATTATAATTAGAATGTTATGAATGTCATTTGAAAGGCCACAAGATGAAAGATTGTCCTGATCGAAAGAAAGAAAAATTTAAGCACATAAAAAACTTTATTACTTGGGACGATTCAGAATCTTCTTTATCTTCAGAGTGACTCAGACGGTGATACCTATGTTATATTACGTGCTAAGCGAGGTGAGGTGATGGAAGCCTCGCTTCACTTAATGGTGCTTAAGCGATGCTTAAGCACTGTTTTAAGTGCTAAATCCATTTGGAGTCCAAATATGCCTAATGACTCTTAAATAGAGCCTAATTAGCGCTTAAACAACAACTAAGCAGCGCTTAAGTAATGCTTAATTATTTATATAAGTAATTCATCACGTAATACTATACATAAATGCTGAAGTTTAGGCGAGGCGCTACTAAGTGCTGGATAAAGCGTGCTTAAGCGCTATAAAAGCACGCTTAAGCGCTAGTCACTTAAAGCCTTCCGCTTTTTAAAAGTTAAGCAATGTATTTGCCAAAATTGCTTAAGCGCTGCTATAGCGCGCTTTTCCTAACATAGAGTGATACAGAACAAGCTATTGTTTGCTTTATGGCCTTAAAATTTGATGTAAGTGATTTATCATTCGATGATCTTTTAGAAAAAAAATTATGGATTATTTGATAAATTAAAAGCAATAAACGAAAAAATAAAGAGAATTTTGAGAAAAAAATAGACTTGAATTAGAAGCTGAAATGCTCAAAGATGAAAAGAAAATCCTAAAAGAAGAAGAACTTGAAACAACTCAAGAATCTTGTTCGAATTTGACAACTCAACTTTCTATTCTAAATCAGGAAATATAAACTCAAAAAGAAAAGAGTGATGTTTTTGTATCAGAAAATCATGAACTTAAAATAAATATTAAAATTTTGTAATTATATAACTCTAGCCTTAAAACTAAGTTAGATAACATTACTAAAATTATTTCTAATTTAATTAAAGTAATGAAAATCTTTCCAATATTTTATAAAGTTCCCAGACTACTTTAAATAAAAAAGGGTTTAGGCTATAAGGAATAAATATATTAAGTCTGTTTTTGAACCTACTAAATATATTAAAGTTTGGGTACCAAAAACTAATAACTATTTGATTAGAAATAAATATATTAAGTCATTTGTAGATAATATTCATAAAAATCAAAATTATACTTACAAAATGAAATCTGAGCCCAATTGTGTTTGGCTTCTTAAAATCTAACTTTTAGGACTCTAATAAAATGTGGGTACCATTGTTTTATTTATATCCTTTCAGGCATTACCAAAGAAAAGAGGAAAGTGGATTTCAAACAATTGTTGTTCAAAACATATGACCGGAAGCATGGACATGCTAACAAACTGTAACAACCCGTATTTTTGAAACCAATTTAAAATTTATTTTAATTGATTTTCAGAGAAATTAAATATTTTAGATGAATCATTTTGAGAATAAACGACTTATAATTTATTTAAATCAAAGTTAGAACGTGTAAATTTAAATTTAAGTAAAACGAGCATGAAATGATGCGGTTGTTTGAAAATTTGATTTTAAACTTTGACTGAATGTATAGAATTCAATATAAATCAGAATTTGATCAAACAAGAAAAATTAGAATATTGCGAATGGTAATTTTCTAATGAATATAAGAAATTGAGATTTCACTTAAAAAAATTTAAGTTATGTCTAAATTAGAATTTAGAATAGTCGCTATGGAATATATATATATATATATATATATATATATATATATGTTATATAACCCTAAAAAATAGTCATTTTGTGAATGACCTTCGTTTTCAACGAAACCACTTCCTTTGGGTTCAAAATGTCGTTTGCATGTTTTAAAAACTACAAACATCGATACCTTTAGAGTTGGGTAAATTTTGATCCTTTTTCTTTGTGTATATGACCAAAATATCACTTTTTACATATGGATAAATTTGGACTCGAAACCACTTCCATTGAGTTCAAAATGTTGTTTATGTGTTCGAAAACTATAAGCTTCAATATATTTTGAGCTTGTGAAAATTTGGACTTTGGTTGGGGCTTGGGTTTGCTAACCAAGCCCACTCTATATAACCAAATCAGCCCTCTCCCTCTCTTTCGCCTTTAGCACTTAGAAGAAATTCGAAAATGGGGAAAGGAATGGGTGATTAAAATTCCTAATCTAGGGATTTCAATTAGTGGCTCAAATCAAAGGGGATATTGAAGAGGAAACCTTGGTAATCTTCCTCTTCATCTTCTCCATCTTCTCTAGCTTATCTCCTCTTCTATTTTCAAGGATTCCTATGACCTAATTCTTAGGAGATTCATTTGTGTTAGGGATTGCAGAATGGATCGTTAAGGAAAAACAAACATTAGAGGGGGAGTGAATAGTGTTTTTGAGAATTTAAACAAAATCTAAAACTTATGTGAACTACTATATGTATCAAACACCACAGAAACAATCACAAACATAGAATCAAACATAAACACAAATATAAACAAAGTACAGTGCAGAAAAGGAAAGAACACACCGGATTTTATACTGGTTCCGAGTTGCTCCTATGTCCAGTCCCACGCAACGCTGGATTACACAGAGTTTTATTACTATATCAATAGTCAATTACAACCTCCTGATTTCACGACTACAAGGGATACCACCGATTCCAACCTCCTTGCTTTCACGGCTACAAGGGATACCACCAATTACCCATCCTTGATTTCACGGCTACAAGGGATACCACCGATTACTTACACAACCCAAACAATTACAAATAGCCTATAATTCTTCAATAGCACTTGATTCAAAGAGTAATGAGTAAAGAGTGTAGAGAGAAGAAGATTAGTGAAAACAGAATTGAATTCGGCAGAGTATAGGTGTATAAATCATAAAAATGATAAATAATATTGGTGTAATGAAAGGGAATGAAGAAGGAGAAGAAGAAGTTATAAAAAAACTCGAAATCAACCCCTTTTTACAGTGTGTGAAAGATTACAACGTCTCAGAACTGTCACAAATAATGAAAAGACACTTCCTTTCAACTTTAAAAGAATGGCAGCCATATGTCGACATGTATATATATGTATGTCGACATATACATGTACAAAATTGAAATTTGAATATTTTTCAAATGTTTTGATATATATTTAATTTTGGAAATCCTTGAATTAAAATATAGTGTTATAAATAATCATTATAAAGTAGAAAATCATATGAAAGCATAAATATAAACTATATAAACATATTTATAAAATTATAGAGTCTAAAACTATATAAATATAAAGTTTAATATTTACATAAGACTTATAAAGTATAAACTTATAAACTTAAGTTTAAAATCAAAATAAAAATAGAAAGTAAAATAGAGAAGAAAGAGATTGAAGATAGAATATAAAAGCAGAATTTGAAAAACAGAATTTGAAATTATTTTGATTTTGAACCTGGAGTGTTATTCAAAGTCTTATATAATCTAGACTCTATAACTATATTTATTTTGAACTCTTGAAATCTTTAATACTCATGAGTCTTGAACAAGGTTTTAAATCTCGGGTTTCGGTCTCGTTTCGTTTTGAAAAATTTTAGGATCCAATCTCGTATCAGGTGAGATCTCGGACGAGATAAATGTATATCGGTGCTCATCTCGGAATTATATCTCGGTTCTTAAATTACATCTCAGAACGATCTTGGGCTACATGATGTTTTCCATATTTAAGTATGCGAATGAAGTTGTAAATATAAACTGCAAAAATAAATTAACTTGCTTAGTTTTCAGAGAGAACAGTTGTTTTTAATGATTTACAGCTTAAAATTCCATCCAAACTATAGAGTATAGACGGTAATAAATAATGAGAACATTGAGAAACAACACATAATATCACAATTAGATGAACATAAATTGAAACATACCATCACATAAGCACATCACTTGCATTTGTTCAAATCTTTAGCTGACTTACCTGCACATTAAACAAATAAAAGTAAGATGTGAATTGCCTATATCATATACATTAATACGAACACAATAAATAAATAGCTATAAATTAAAATAAATTGTCTAATATGGCATAATATTTATAAGTAAGTTAATCAGAGAGCCCCCAGGATCCAAACATGCAAAAGGTCTTAGTAGTCATTAATCATCCAAAATAACATCAAGTTTTTCTACTATTTATATTTTCATTACAAAAGCAACTTTTTTTATAGCAAAAGTCTGTCTAATCTTCATTTCCAGATTCTACTCTTCATTTGCAGAATCAGAATCTGATGTTGAAGAAGTATCTTCATCCGACATATCTAACTCATTGTCTTCAACGAATAGATCTTTTCCCTTTCTAGATGATAGCATACGAGATGTTTTAGCTCTTTTCCTTGCTCTTCTAGTTTTTTTGCTCGCCTCGCTACCCATAGCTTTAGCAACTTCAACCCATGTTAGTGCCTCACCTAGAAATACTTCTTCATCCTTGTCATCGTCTGAACCTATAGTTTCATTGTTCAATCCTTTAGATGCACCTAGCCATTCATCCACTAGCCCGTCATGGTGGTGAGACGCCGAAAGAGCATCTCCTGTCTTAGTACCAAACTTTGATTTAAGTTGAGAATTAAACTTGACAAAAACCAAATCTCTTAGTTTGTCCGTAGATAGTCTATTTCTCTTTTTGGTATGAATCTGCAAGTATTTAGAAATATGTACAACATAAGATAAAGTAGACTTGCATATTAAAGAGAATACATACTAATGACACATGCAGCAAGTTGTTTGTTGAAGAAGATGCTTTATATGACAAATTGTTTAATGTAAATATTTCTCCATGCTTGTGCAGATGCAGGACAACATTGGAAATGACACATGCAGCAAGTTGTTTGTTAAGAAGATGCTTTATATGAAAAATTGTTTAATGTAAAGATGTAACAAAATGTTACTCACATAGCAAACAATAGAAATGTATGTTTACTGTTGGTAGCAGATATAAATGTATTTCATTACCTTAATGCAGTGAATGTGACAATTGTCATTAAGATTTTGTTATTTGTTACTACCTCTTTGATTACATGAACTGAGATTGTGCTCCCACCTCTTTGATTATATGAAATGAGATTGTCAGCAACATTTTCACCTTCGTTGATTGACACATTATATAGAATTGATTGTCGTGTTGCTTCCTTTGTGTCTTTTTTTCCTTTGTAGTCAGTATTGAGTCTTTTGCCTTTTGTCTTACCACTACCGAAACTTTTAAACAAGGACCACAATCACCTTGTATACCAGCCAAATGTTGTTTAAATCGAGTAATTCCTCCGCTAAATTCTTTATTGCAAAAGAGACATATAGAACGCCTACCACCATTGACTTTAGTTCCCAAAACGGATCGCCTTTAATTTTACCGGCGGTTTCTGTTGGTGTAGCATTTGATGCAGTACCCGAAAATAAATCCATACTAAAAAATAAAAAAATATTTCAGTTCATGCTACAAAATAATTCAGTTCATGCTATAAAAATAATTCAGTTTTATTTAACTAAACAGACAAACAACTATGACATTTTAGCTGAATTTACGTTTTCAAACTGAATTTGCTAGTGTTCTACCTTTCTGCTGCAAACTTGATATTCGTTTTCAACTTGATTTTCGTTTGCAAAGAAAGGGAGAGTCCAGAATAAGAAGTAGAAGAATTAGAAACAAAACAACAAAGATGAAAGAGAAATGGAACACATAGAATTTAAGAATTGGGGATTTAGGGTTTAGCTAAAAGTAAGATCTGATTCTGAAAATAAAGACCTACCTGAATTTGAAGAGGAATCTTCACGAAGAGGAATCGCTTGCTTTCCTGAAAGAAAAAACCCTAGGCATGAAGTTGAGTTGAGAATAAATCAAAACGAACGATCTGAATGAAATAACGTACAGAGAAAGTGGTTCAGTTCTGGTATACTTAAAAAAGTAATTTGGGCCTTAATTTAAGTTGCAAACCATAGGCCCACCCAACACAACATAACAATAAAAATCAAAATATACCAATTTCGGCCGAGATCTCGCAACTGAATCTCATCCGATATTTCGTCCGAGATATGTAAATCTCGGCCGAGATTCCACCCAAACGAGATACATCCGAGTTTTTCTGTTTCGAATCGCCTCACGTTGAAAATGAGATCTCTGCCGAGATCTCGGCCGAGATTTCCGAGATTTAAAAGCTTGGTCTTGAAACATCTCTGAATTCTGAATCTCTAACATCTTTAAATTGTACAGTCTTCAATAATAATTCTATATATAAATCCTGCATATGTATGTATATATGTATATATATATATATATATATATATATATTCTAGACAAAAGTGTTAGTATATATTTTATAATCAACTAATATTGAAATAAGGTTGTTGTAATCAGAACTCCATTTTCCAACAATTTGTTCGTGTTTAGGTTAGGGATTTGCATGCAATATTGGAAGAGAAGTTGATTTTGCCTGGGATTGGATCTGTTCCTTATTTGTAGACAAGCAAAGGTGAGTTATTCAAGAACCCACGTCTATACCACAAGCTATTAGCTTGTAAAAGAGTAATTTAGTATTCATTTGAGTTTGCATGTGCTAGTGAATTGGGTAGGCTAGTGTAATTTAGCCGATTCCATGTATCTATGTTTCCCTCAAATGAAAATTGTGATTATGGTTGTCCGTATGATCTAGTTCATATGTACGAGTTGATTTGGTGATGTAGAATATCCAGTGTCTCCCCGACAAAGTATTAATTCTTCACAAATCGCTTGAATCACTTTTGCATGCTTTGGTTTGGAATTTAGTTTACTTTTGAACTTATAATCAAAACCATCACAAATATTTTGTATGAATCTTTGTGCATGTGAATTTAGTGTTATGAGTTGCTTCGGTGAGTTTTGGAAGCCTCATATTCAAGTATATAACAACATAGGCCTTGGGCATTTGCCGATATCTATTTGAACATGTTTTGTAGGCAAAATTATTCTCTGGCCCAGATTCAGACGTTTGAATATTTTGAGCCAGACGTCTGATCTGCTACGAATAATTAAAAAAACATGAGCACCAAAATTTAGAAGTATGAATTTTTCCATTCAGACATTCTGAATTTTACCTCAGACATCTAGGTTGGAAACTTCAGAAGTCCGAGTTACAGGCAAAGAGTTATGTCTTTGGAAACAGCATTCAAACGTCTGAATTATAGGGTCGGATGTCTGAATCCTGTTTTTGGAATGTTGACCAGTAGCAACCACATTCAACAATTTAGGTCCGTCCAGGCTCTTTCCCGACCCAGTTTCGGCCCATTTCGCCATTGTTTGTGACTTTTCAGTTTCTTTAATTCGCAGTTATCTGCAAATCGACTTTTTTAAAATCGGTTCAAATTATTTTAAGCGATTTAGAATGTGTGCAAACCAATTTTGCTTGATTTGTAAAATGAATTATGGATATGTTATGACATGAGTATTTAATTCGATGACCGAATTAAATTCTTGATTAAACCTTTTTACATAATGTAGTGAACGGCGTAGACCAATGGTTTAACCAAGGATATAATTTGATTTGAAATTTTATGCGAGAATTGTTTGAAAAGATCGAGTTAAATCTCATTTCAAATAATCAAATGAAGACTAAAAGTCGAGGATAATTGTGACACCCCACAACCGTTAATGTCACTCATTAAGAGAATGCATTAAGTTTCGTGAAGCGTTATAGTAAACAAAAACAGAAATATTACAAGACAGATATAAAATAACAACGGGATTTAAAACTTTATTAAGCATAAAAAATCATGGTTCAAAACATAGTTACATCATGAGTCTGAAATACATAAAACCCAGTACATCAACTTAAATTTTTTGTCTTGTACTAAAATCATCAGAGTACAATAAACATGAAAAAGGCATAATCCCCAAAAGCATAGGCATAATAGAAAAGTTACGAAATCAAGCGATACATCTAAGCAGCTCCATGCAGGATGAAAGAAGAATCCTGATCAAGCTTCAGTATTCCCACCCTGAGAACCTTTGGGGGGAGAACTGAGGAGAAAGAAGAGGAAACAGAATAGGTCAGACATAAAGTCTGGCGAGTCCATTTACTTTTAGCATATAAATAAATAAAGCATCATAACAGGCATATAAACTGGATAAGAGAGATAATGACATATAAGGCAGGTATGACAAGGTAAACAGGATAACCTGAACATAAAGTATATCTACAGCGCTTCTCAAATACTTTCCTTTCTCTATACCAATACTAGTATCACTAGAACAAGATGATCCCCAACAAGTATAAGATTGTAGACTTAGGCGTATTTATAGTGAGAAGTTTTACCCCCATACAATAAAAGGAAGCCCAATTGAACAAACCAGTGTTATACCTAAGGATAATAACGGGCTCCTAAACATACCAGAGTCTAGATGTACCCTAATTACTACCCCAATCGATCCGCTCCCTACTCCGTAGATACCATGTGCATGCCCCACAGTGGGATGTATCACTTCCTAAAGTGGCAACCCTTCATTTCCAGGATGTGCACAACTATATCTACCGATGTCACAACGTCTTATCTTCCCGAGCAGGCGGACCCACACACGCACATGAACCCGATGGAATGCGCCATCAGACACCGTCCCCTCTTTTGGATCTCTTACAATCAGCCCAATAAGCGTGCCCCGACTCCGACCTAGTTCGAAGTACTCGTTTGATACCTATATATGGGTTACTGACTGAAACGGGTCCCACACACAAGACGATACAAGCTTCCCCCTACGCTTGCATCCCCACTACTAGAATTTCAACAGGTTATGCCATACCAGTGTAAAAAGACTACATAACCCTACATGTTAAGTTTGTGGGCTTATATATACATATTACCCACCACCCCAAGATATACTTAACCCTCCCATTATTTCAAGCAAGTTTACTTAACCCCTACTCAAGTTAACATGTTCATGTAATCCCTATGGATTCAACCAGGTTAAGTATCCAAGTTCATTACCATTTATTCATTTATGGTTATGATGTGCTAGATCTCCCACATTAAATCTACAACTTGTGGATGCTGGATATGCCGGGCAGGTCCGGGAAGACTTCTTCCACAAGTCGGACTTAACCTTGTGTCTTAGCCCATTATGTGTTTATGCACATAGACCCCTCACATTAGATTCACCACTTGTGGTCGCTGGATATGCCGGGCGGGTCCGGGCAGACTTCTACCACAAGTGTAATCTAACCTATTGTCTAAGCTCAGATCCAATTCATAGTCATGTCAACATAACTTAGATACTCAGGTTATGGCAGATCTGATATGATTCATTTAGTCACAGGCTTAGATCCAATTCATATCATGTCAAGATTAACTTTTAAGTATTCATATCTAAAAATAGCGTAGACTCACAGAGAATGGATCTAAAAAACAGAGGAATAATTGCAGATGTTGAATCATAGATCTTTGAATCTTGAATGACTTGATTGTTGAAGAAGAGTAGGCTATTTTAATCTAGGCAGAGGAAACATCTAGTTCTCCATTGTTTTTGGTGCGTAAAAACAAGAGAAATGGGGTCCTATTTATAGCCTAAATCTAATGAATCTAGCCAAGAATTCAGTCCATATACGTAGAAAGTATTTCGCCTAGATCTGAGGGGTGTCGACATGGGTATCTACACCCTCCTTATAGTGTCGACCCATGGGTCGACACCCCTAGGGAATGTTGACTCCCAACAGGTCCATTTCCCTCCCAGACTTCCCACTTCTGATTCTGAATTATTTTGAACGGTTTTGACTTGGTTATGTGTGTGTGTATATATATATATTATGTGTATGCAAACTTTAGAACTTAATAACTTATTCATACGATGTCAGTTTTACGCAAACCGAGTGTCTATTTTGACCAGACTTCCTAGGTGAACGCAATGGCACAGTCCATTTTACTCAAATCTGAATATTTAATTACGTATTCCCTAGTTTATCATCTTTATTGTTGTTAAAATTACGAGGTGTAACATTCTCCCCTACTTAAAGGATTTCATCCTCGAAATCTCCAAGTTAAGAAGAATGTATATCCTAACACCCATCACCCATCTACTCATCCACCAATCACAGGTATCCATTGCCCTTAAAAGATTTCTAATGCTTATATGAACATTTGCAAATGTGTGTGTTCATGTCCCTATACTAATGCAAAAGATCAGGCGGTCTACTGATTAAGTCGACCTCCTTGATGCAATTTAATTTGTTCCATGAGTCCAACATGTATGCAAATAATCTTATTATAACATGTAAGTTTTATATATGTGCACAATCATTCATCCAAATGCAACATCTATATGATGATACACTCACTTTCATCCATAAAAAAGAAGAAAAATGCACACACATCCATATGCAGTATGAGAGTGATTGAGTCAATCTAGTGCCTAATGTGTGTGTACATGCATCCACGAGCAACCATTAGCAAACACGTGCGTCCACTTGCATCCATTAAACATAACATGTCTCAAACACATGTTTACATTCATGGGATTCCTACCTAAGGATCGAAGATTCGGTCGATCGGATATACTTAAATGGTAGAAATAAGCATGAATAAAAGCTTTAGAAAGGAAGCTAAGAACATACCCTTGAAAAGAAAATGGTATGAAGTGCGAATCTTGTCTTCGGTCTCCCAAGTTGCATCCTGTTGGTTACATCCCCACTGAACTTTCATCAATTTGACTTCTTTGTTGTGTAGCTTCTTAACCTCAAATCCAAGAATACGGATTAGAACTCGTCTAACTGTCACCTTCCGTTCCACCTCTACTTCCTCAAGCATACTCGACCCAACTACTTCTGCGGTATCTTGCAAACACTTCCGTAAATGAGAAACGTGAAAAGCATCATGAACGCCGGACAATCCCTCTAGTAGCTTTACTCTATATGCCATTTGGCCAATCCTTTATTGGAACTTTCCCTATAAATCTTGGTGTCAATTTCCCTACAGATCCAAAGCGAAACACATTCCTTAATCCTGATACCTTGATGAAAACCATGTCCCCCGCCTCAAACTCAATGTCAGTCCTTCTCTTATCTGCGTAGGACTTCTGCCTGTTCTGAGCTGTCTTCATGTGTCTGTAGATAAGGTCAATCTTTTCTCAAGTTTCTCTAACCATATTTGGCCCAAGTAGAAGTTTTTCTATAGATTCCTACCGACAAGTCAGTGATCTACAGGGTCGCATGTACAATGCTTCGAAGGGTGCAATGCTAATGCTATCTTGATAACTGTTGGTGTAGGCGAACTTCACTAATGGAAGATGCTCCTCCCAAGTCCCTCCGAAGTCTAGGATAACAGTCTTAAAAGATCCTCAAGGAATCTATTCACCATTTCTGTATGTCCATCGGTCTGAGGGTGATAAGCGGTGCTCAAACACAACTATGTACATAATGCTTCTTGCAAGCTCCTCCAAAATTCACTGGTGAAAATGGGGTCATGACCATTTACGATACTGGAAGGTACTCCGTGAAGACGGACTATATCACGAATGTAAACTGCTATCAACTATGTTGTCGTCCCCTTACTCTTAACTGGAATGAAATGAACGCTCTTAGTAAGCCTGTCTACTATAACCCAAATATTGGTGCTGCCTTTCCTAGATCTAGGCAAACCATCAATGAAATCAATAGAGATGCTCTCCCACTTCCACTGTGGGATCTCCAAAGAATTAAGTAAACCACTGGGCTTCTTTTGCTCAGCCTTGACTTGCTAGCAAATCAAACATTGAGAAACAAACTCTGCCATATCTTACTTCATCCCAGCCCAAAAGAAAACCCTCTTCATATCTCTATACATCTTATCACCGCCTGGATGAACAATCATCTTAGAATGATGGGCTTCCTCTAAGACTGTCTTCAACAGACTCCCAACTCGAGGAACACAAAGCCTTCCATCCCATTGCAACCACCCTTTATCATCTGTGGAATATCTACTGAGGTGACTAGAAGTCTCCTCTCTACTGAGCCTATCCAGGATGTCTGAAATCTGTGGATCCTCTCGCTGCGAAGCTCCTATCTTATCCATTAGAGTAGGTTGCACCTCTAGTGATGCCAATAAATCAGATATAAACTCAGAGGAGGATCTAAAATCAAAAGTCGGTATAAACTCTAAGCTTTTCCTTTCCACAAACGGAGGACTCAAGGCCATCCTCTGCATACTCAATGCGTCTGCTACCACATTACCCTTGCCCAGGGTATAGGCAATCTCAAAGTCATAGGATGCTAGGAACTCCATCCACCTTTGTTGCCTTAAATTAAGATCCTTCTGCGAGAACAAGTACTTGAGATGTTTATGATCAACTCGAACTTATCTCCAAGTAGATAATGGCACCACGAATTATGCGCGAATACTATGGCAGCTAACTCTAAGTCATGGGTCGGGTAGTTCTTCTCATGAACTCTTCGTTGTCTACCTCCATAACACACTACCCTTCCCTCTCGCATCAGAACCACACCAAACCCTGTACCACATGCATCAGTGTATATTGTGAACACTTGGTTCCCATCGGGCAAGGTCAAGATGGGGGCTGCTGTCAGAGCCCTCTTCAATCGCTGGAAAGCATCCTCACAATGTACATCCCAATAAAATGTCAGATTCTTCTTCGTCAGCCTAGTGAGTGGGGCTGATATCTTTGCGAAGTCTTTAATGAACTTCCTATAATAGCCTGCTAACCCCAGAAAATTCTCACCTCCGTTGCATTCTTTGGAATATGCCAATCTTGAACTGCAGCTACCTTTGCGGGATCTACTACTATCCCATCTTTAGAAACCACATGCTCTAGAAATCTCACTTCTTTTCTCCAAAATTGACATTTGGAGAACTTTGCCTTAAGCTAATGATCACAGAGAGTTTTTAAAACCTCGCTTAATTGTTGGGCATGCTCTTCCTCCCTCTTCGAGAAAATCAAGATATCATCAACAAAGACCACAACGAACTTATTTAGAAACTCTCGGAAAACCCTACACATCAGATCAACAAAATAGGCGGGTGCATTCGTCAACCCAAAAGGCATGACGATCCACTCAAAGAAACCGTCCGGAGTTATAAAAGCGGTCTTGTCTATACTGTCCTCGGCCACCCTCAACTGATGAAACCCCACAGCCAAGTCTAACTAAGAGAAAACAGATGCACCAACAAGCTGGTCAAACAGATCATCTATCCTCGTAGGTGGGTGCCTTTTCTTTTTAGTAAGTTTATTCAACTCCCTATAATCCATACGTAAGCGAAGCGAACCATCCGCCTTAGTTGCGAATACTACTAAAGCACCCCATTCATATATGCTTCGCCTAATAAACCCTTTCTCAAGTAGCTCCCCTACTTGCATGCTGAGCTCCCTTCTTTCTCTTGGACCCATATGGCGCACACACAATGCAACTGCCTTTGCATTGTCCACCAAGTATATGCGAAATTCGATCTCGTGCCTCGGAGGTAAACCCCAAACCTCATCAAAAACACTAGGGTACTCACGGACTACTGGTACCGATCGCAGATCTTCTATAGATGCATCAAGTGACTCTAGGAAACTAAGCATGACAGACCGATTTGGGTCACAAGAAATGTCGAGGGTCCCCCCATGGAAAGTCAAAAGTCTAACGACCCTCCTCTCATAGTCCAGAATGGCACCATACATGGCTAGCCAATCCATCCCTAGAATCAAACCATAGCCCGTGAAATCAAGTGTATATGCATCGCACTCAAACTCAACAGTTGGTTGAACTTGTTAACATACTCTTTGACAGTCATGCCTCCTTGCTTGAGTGCCAGAAACCTTTCCATTTGCATACTTTTCTCAGCTTGAGAAAGAAACTTTATTTCAATTCTCTACCAAAAATCATCCCAGGTCTCCACTGGACGCGCTACTTGTGCCACTTCCCATCAGAATGAAGCCTCATCTTTTAGCAGCCAAGAGGCCAGATCATCAACTTCGAAAATTCCACACAAATATTCCTTCTCTTTAAGCCAATTCCGTGCCTCTACGAAAGTTTCGGTTCCTCGGAATGGCTTTCCACCCATAGCATAGAAATCTTTGCAGACCTTAAAGAAATTATCAGCTCGCGGAGGAGGTGGAATAGTGGGTGCAGCTGGAGGAGGAATGTCTGCTTGACCACCGGCAGGAGCCGTGGCCTCTAGATACCTACGGAACTAGCCTGGTATCGTAACGCCCTCAGGAATATTAGGTTCCCAAAACATGTTGAAAAGGAAAGGAAAAGGGATTCAAACAGATAATCGAAAGATATTACCAATGGCTTTGGGGAATATGTTTTCAAAAAAGACTTTTGCTTTGAAAATGCTTTCTTTTAAAACCTTTTTGAAAACAATTTTCAAAATCTTTTATCCGATCTGGTAACCTTCAGCTCTGATACCAAGTGTGACACCGCGCATCCGTTAATGTCACTCATTAAGAGAATGCATTAAGTTTCCTGAAGCGTTATAGGTAAATAGAAATAGAAATATTATAAGATATATATATATATATATATATATATATATATATATAATAACAGCAGAATTTAAAACTTTATGAAGCAGAAAACATCGCGGTTCAAAACATAGTTACATCGTAAGTCTGAAATACATAAAACCCAGTACATTAACTTAAAATTTCTGTCTTGTACTAAAATCATCAAGAGTAAAATAAACATGAAAAGAGAATAATCCATAAAAGCATTGGCATAGTAGAAAAGGTATGAAATCAAGCAGTACATTTAAGCAGCTCCAAGCAGGATAATAGCAGAATCCTGATCAAGCTTGAGTATTCCCACCCTGAGAACCTGGGGAGGGGGGAACAGAAGAGAAAGAAGAGGAAACAAAATAGGTCAGAGATAAAGTCTGGCGAGTCCAGTTACTTTTAGCATATAAATAAATAAAGCATCATGACAGACATATAAACCGGATAAGAGAGATAACGACATATAAGGAAGGTATGACAAGGTAAACAGGATAAACTGAATAGAACGTAAATGTTAGTGCTTCTATAATACTTTCCTTTATCTGCACCAATACTAGTATCACTAGAACAAGATGATCCCCAACAAGTATAAGATGGTAGACTTAGGCATACTTCTAGTGAGAGGTTTTACCCTATACAATAACAGGCAGCCCAACTGAACATACTGGAGTTACCCCTAAGGATAGTAACGGGCTCCTAAACACACCAGAGTCTAGATGTACCCTACTTACTACCCCAATCGATCGGCTCCCTGCTTCATAGATACCCTGTGCTGGCCCCACGTAGGATGTATCACTTCCTAAAGTGACAACCCTTCATTTCCAAAATGTGCACAACCATATCCACTGATGTCATAGCATCTTATCTTCACGAGCAGGCTGACCTATGCACGCATATGAGCCCGATGTAATGCACCGTCAGACATTATCCCCTCTTTTGGATCTCTTACAATATGCTCGTTTGATACCTATATACGGGTCACTGACTGAAACGGGTCCCACACACATGATGATACGAGCTTCCCCCTACGCTTGCATCCCCACTACTAGGATGTCCATAGGTTATTCCATACCAGTGTAAAAATATTGCATAACCCCATAGGTTAAGTTTATGGGCTTATATATATATACATATTACCCATCTCCCCAAGATATACTTAACCCTCCCACTATTTCAAGCCAGTTTACTTAATCCCTACCCAAGTTAACATGTTCATGTAATCCCTATGGATTTAACCAGGTTAAGTATTCAAGTTCATTACCATTTATTTATTTATGGTTATGATGTGTTAGTCCTCCCACATTAAGCCTACAACTTGCGGATGCTGGATATGCCAGGCTGGTCTGGACAACTTTTTTCATAAGTCGTACTTAACCTCATGTCTTAGCCCATTACGTGTTTATGCACTTTGACCCCTCACATTAGATTCACAACTTGTGGTCGTTAGATATGTTGGGCGGGTACGGGCAGACTTCTACCAGGTGTAATCTAACCTCGTGTCTAAGCGCGGTTACTGTTTCTAATCACTGTAATTCTTGGCATTTCATTCTTTAACAATTATCCCTATTTCATTACAGGTTTTCAAGCCCCTTTTCAAAGTCATATTTATCATGTACCATATGCCCCAAATTTAGATCTAAATCACAATTTGATTTAGGCCCCCAATCCATATTCATGTATTTAATACAAGTTATGCCCGGAATTTCCAATACAAGTTATGCCCCAAGTTCAACGTTTCCCTCTCATTCCCAATTTCACGCGTTCACATATTTCAGTGGTATGCCTAGACTCGAAGGTAGCCTTGCTATAGAATAAAAAGGGAAAAGAAGAAGGGAAGAGAACAGAAATAAACATAATAACAAGATTGACATATGATGGCAGAAATAGGCATAGTAACTAATAAACATATAGTGACAAAATTGGGCATAATGACAAGATAGGCATAAAGATAGATCAGATGAACATGTGATAATAAACAGATTGGGCATAGTGTCATGATCACAAGCAGGTATGATGAGATCTAATCAGTGAATTAGATGTACAAATAATGGAAGATCTGACATGATAAGTAGGCATAGGCTTAGATCCAATTCATAGTCATGTCAAAATAACTTACATTCTCAGGTTATGGAAGATCTGATATATTCAATTAGTCACAAGCTTAGATCCAATTCACATCATGTCAAGATTAACTTTTAAGTATTCATATCTAAAAATAACATAGACTCACAAAGAATGGATCTAAGAAACAGAGGAATAATTGCAGATGTTGAATCACAGATATCCGAATCTTGAATGACTTGATTGTTGAAGAAGAACAGGCTAGTTTAATCTAGGCAGAGGCAGCATCTAGTTCTCCATTGTTTTTGGTGTGTGAAAATAAGAGAAATGGGGTCCTATTTATAGCCTAAAGCCAACAAATCTAGCCAAGAATTTAGTCCACATACGCAGAACCGTATTTCGCCCGGATCTGGGTTGACACCCTAAGGGGGTGTCAACCCCCAACGGGTCCATTTCCCTCCCAGACTTCCCGCTTTAGATTTTCAATTATTTTGAATGTTTTTGACTTAATTATGTATATATTTATTTATTATGCATATATAAACTTCAGACCTTAATAACTTCTTCATACGATGTCTGTTTTATGCAAACCGGGTGTCTATTTTGACCAAAATTCCAAGATGAATGCAATGGAACAGTCCCTTTTACTTAATTCTGAATATTCATCTTTAATGTTGTTAAAATTACGAGTTGTTACAATAATGAAGATGGTGAAAGACTGGCAATCTTCACATCGAATGGATTACTACTGATGCCTTGGATATGGGTAGCTCCCTTAAAAGGGTTATAGTGGTAGTTGTCTGGACATACTTGTTGATTTTTCGGATATGTGAGGGCCTCTCTCCTGTATCGGACGTACATGATGAGGAATAAGGTGCCTCCAGTTTCATTCAAACCCAGAATGAACATATGAATGGATTGTATGTTTGACATTGTATTGTGTGTCATATTCGTTGATCTTTGAAAAATATTGGTAGCAAAAAATTTATTCTCTTGCTTAACACCCTTCGCTGAGATGTATAAGCTTAGAGGTTATTTATTGGTGGAAATCAATTGTATCGTATGGATTGACAACGTGGCATGCTGGATGCAAGTGATCAAGGCTTTAATTGAAAAGCAGAGTCTTGTGGTTGATGATCAAAGCACATCTTTAATTAGCATTGCTTTATGTATAGCATTAATTCGCGAGCCTCACACCCTGATATGAGTCAAAATGGGATGGAGGCCAGACAATTTTACCTATGTAGATGATGGATTGCGAGGCGCCTCGGATATCGAGCCGACTAAAAGGCTCAGTGATAGGTCCTATAGGACCAGGAAACATATTGTTCAAGAATAACTAATCTTCAAAATTAAGAGAGGACAAGCCTGCAAGATCCAAGGGTCACGTGTGTTGATACTGGGCATCCCGCTCGAGATGGCCCAAAAATGGTAAGGAGTACATCCCTTGCCTTGACTCATAACATAAATCCAACTTCCAATATGACATTGTGAGGTTTTTGATTGTAAACCCATATGGCGACATAATATATGGTACCTATGCCGTCTAGGATTGATACATTTATTTTGAAGTTGTTTATAAAATATCTAGACACTAATAAAAGTATCAAATGATTTTGTTTTATGCGTATCAATTATATTTGGCCCTTACAATGTTAAACTCTATCCTCCAGCTTGTGTTGCATTGTGTGATGGGACCTGAGTCTTGTAACAGCTTCATTATCTTAAAAAAACATTGCATTGTTTATTTGATTTATTTTATTTTATGCATGGTCATTCTGAAAGTGTCGATAGACGACTTTAGGCAGGATCAGTAATGTGGATATGCGGAATATAAGATATATACTAAGAAAGATCTCACAGTAGCAAAATCACAGATAAGTAAAATTTTAAATGGAGTAAAAAAGAAAAAATCACACCAGGGCTTTTTATACTGGTTCGGAGCACCGTCCTACGTCCAGTCCCAGACCACTCTCTGGATTTTCACTAACAACCTCACTTCACCCGGAGGAACAGGTATACAACACTACTTGATTTACGGGCCACAAGCTTACCCACTTGATTTCACGGGCTACAAGATTACCCACTTGATTTCACGGGCTACAAGCTTACCCACACAGGACTTTACCCGAGCAGCCGAACGGGATTTCACGCCTCTAACAACACTGAGGACTTCAACACTTGCCTGATCACATACAGGACTTCAACCAAGATGAATAATCTTGTAGTTTGACAATGTGTGTTCTTAATAACACGGATTTGTCACTTGTAGTACACCATTCCTATAATCTTATCCTCAAGTATGTAATGTGTATGTAAAGATTGAAGGAAGTATATTACTTATTGAATCAAGAGATATGAAATAATTTCAATGATTCAATAAGCAATTGAAATATTTGAGAGCTTTTAGAATGCAAGAGTATTTAGAAAGTAAGATCAGAAATTAGAGCAAGAATCGGTGATTTGAAAGTATGATTTCAAGTCTATTTATAGTATAGAATAGTTGCATTCCTTCATGAAGAGTTTCTACAAAAGATTGCATCCGTTTCCATTGAAAATTAAAGAGAAAACTCTTGATGAATGGAAGCAACCCTTCATAAAAAAGGCTTGCTGTTCGGGACTGGTCGACTGGTTGAAAATCACCAGTCGACTGGTCAACTCTTTGGAAATTTGAAGAATAAAAAAAATAGCCGTTACGTGCAAACACAGTAAAACCGGTCAACCGGTCCTTTTTGGGCGGTCGACCGTTTTCTGGCTATGGACCGGAGGACCTCGTTCCATAGTCTATATCACTCTGCACTCTTTCCCGGTCGGAGCCTGGACTGTTTGGGCTTTTTCTGTGACTTTTCAATTCCTCAAATATACAGATTTCAGCAATGAAGTTTTGTGCATTCGTATTATACTTTGAGGATAGATTTTAACATATTTCTAACACGACTCAAAGTAAAAAAAAACCTTAGCTCTATGAAATGATCTTCATTACACCTTTATATGTTGGCATCGATCAAAATCTTGTCTCAACATTCTCCCCCTTTTTGATTGATGACAACACCTTAGATTTTCTCTCTTTAAATATAAAGCTCCCCCTGAATTTCTGCAACATTTGTTAGTTCATAATGTAACTAATCTTACCTTTTGATTATTGCATTAACAAATGTTTGCACACATATACTATTACCATGTTAAGCTCATACCTTTAAATGATAGTATATGTAACATGAATGATATGAATAATTATAAGAGAGAATATTCTCCCCCTTTGTCATCGATTAAAAAGAATAAATACCATAATAAGCACAGTAATCGAGAGTAGTAGAGAATACAACTAATTATAGCACCTTTGATAAGCTGAGTTTTCAAAGATATTTAGAGATACCGAATAACCTTCTCTTTGTTGTGGTGTACCTACAAAATATACACATATATAGTTTTGGTACCCACTTGCTTTGTGTGGGTCCATGGGTTAGATGGAAGGTAACCATACCCAAGAGGGTTTAATGGAACCTTTAAAGATAAAATTTTCATTATGAACTACCGAATCAAAATAATCATCGATATATTTTTCTCTGTTTTTCCAACTTACAGGAACCCAAATACTTAAGTAATCTCTAGTGATATTCCTTTTCGTACTTCTATATTTATTATAAATACCGTTAGTCATAGAAGTATTTGAATTTCTATAATAATTGGGTCTTGGATGTGCATTAGTACTAGCAGTGATATTCTTATTGTACATAAAAGCATATCTAGTACTATTTCTATGATTGGTTTTATTATATCCTATACCACTTTTGTCATGTAAAGGTCGAGATCTAGACAAAATCATGTTTAAATCATTTTGACCTTTATTAAATTTCGCGAACTTATTTGTACATTTGATTCCACAGTCGCGATTGATATTTTGAAAAGAAACCTTGTTATTAATACCCTTATTTAATTCAGAATTCTTCCTTTTTAAAGTTCTATTCTCATTTTCAAGACAACTAATTTTAGATTCTGAATTATATAAAGATGATTGTAATTTTCCTTTTGAGTCAGAAATTTCATTTTGCAAAATATTACTATTCACCTTTAAGAACTCACATTCTTTAGGTAATTCCAAATTCTTTTCAGTTAGAGCTCCATTCTCTTTTTCAAGAGACGAAATTAAAGAACTAGAATTATTTAAAGAATCTTCTAATGATTTATTTCTATTTTGCAAAAGATCGATTTCCTTTAAAAGAATATTGTTTTAATCTTCTAATCGCTCATTTTCTATTTGAAGGAAATCTTTTTGAGAAACAAGCTCTTCTAAGGTATTTTCAAACCATTTGGGTTGTTTTACGAAATGATTGTTTTCTTCTTTTAATTTGGAATTTTCTTGCTTGTAATTTTTTGACATAGCTAAAATGACTGAATTGAGTTTCAATAATTTTTCATGGTCCAACAAAAGATCTTTAAATAATGAATCTGTACATACCGATTGTGATCTGACTTTAGCCATGAGACGCTTGTTTCCTTGCTCTCCTGATTCTGCTTTGTTACTCTTCCATTTTCTAATTCCCTGAATAGATTTCTTTATTTCCATTTGTTCTAGGATGTTGTTACGATCTCTAGAATACCAGGCTCTGATACCAATTGAAAGTGTCGATAGACGACTTTAGGCAGGATCAGTAATGTGGATATGCGGAATATATGATATATACTAAGAAAGATCTCACAGTAGCAATATCACAGATAAGTAAAATAGTAAATGCAGTAAAAAGGAAAAATCACACCAGGGCTTTTTATATTGGTTCGGAGCACCGTCCTACGTCTAGTCCCAGACCTCTCTCTGGATTTTCACTAACAACCTCACTTCACCCGGAGGAACAGGTATACAACACTACTTGATTTACGGGCAACAAGCTTACCCACTTGATTTCACGGGCTACAAGCTTACCCACTTGATTTCACGGGCTACAAACTTACCCACACAGGACTTTACCCGAGCAGCCGAACGGGATTTCACGCCTCTAACAACACCGAGGACTTCAACACTTGCCTGATCACACACAGGACTTCAACCAAGATGAATAATCTTGTAGTTTGACAATGTGTGTTCTTAATAACACGGATTTGTCACTTGTAGTACACCCTTCCTATAATCTTATCCTCAAGTATGTAATGTGTATGTGAAGATTGAAGGAAGTATATTACTTATTGAATCAAGAGATATGAAATAATTTCAATGATTCAATAAGCAATTGAAATATTTGAGAGCTTTTAGAATGCAAGAGTATTTAGAAAGTAAGATCAGAAATTAGAGCAAGAATCGGTGATTTGAAAGTATGATTTCAAGTCTATTTATAGTATAGAATAGTTGCATTCCTTCATGAAGAGTTTCTACAAAAGATTGCATCTGTTTCCATTGAAAATTGAAGAGAAAACTCTTGATGAATGGAAGCAACCCTTCATAAAAAAGGCTTGCTGTTCGGGACTGGTCGACTGGTTGAAAATCACCAGTCGACTGGTCAACTCTTTGGAAATTTGAAGAATAAAAAAAAAGCCGTTATGTGCAAACACAGTAAAACCGGTCGAACGTTTTTTGGCTATAGACCGGAGGACCTCGGTCCATAGTCTATATCACTCTGCACTCTTTCCCGGTCGGAGCCTGGACCATTTGGGCTTTTTCTATGACATTTCAATTCCTCAAATATACAGATTTCAGCAACGAAGTTTTGTGCATTCGTATTATACTTTGAGGATAGATTTTAACATATTTCTAACATGACTCAAAGTAAAATAAAAAAACCTTAGCTCTATGAAATGATCTTAATTGCACCTTTATATGTTGGCATCGATCAAAATCTTGTCTCAACACATTCCAATGGAGTAAACCTGTTCCGTGAAATACATTGTGGTCCTGAGATATGCCTTACTTTTAAATAAGTCAAGCAATTGTAGGATTTCTCATACTAGTCTCATGGCTGACTCATTGTTTGTTTTTCCTTGCAAACTCGGGTGCCCGTATTTTAACATGGGCAGCCTAGCGAACATGTGATTGGCTTTCTTTTGGATATGCACCATAGCATTGGGTGCTCTTTTGGCAGAAGATGAAGACTTGTCTTTTTTTCATTTCTTTTGAACTCGTAAACATTATCGTATGAATGTTTATATCTAATTCCGTTGTAGACTTATTACCTATTTGATGAAACTGGTTATGTACTAAGTATGATCCTGTATCTGTGTAACTCTGATGATGATGATTATCATTCCGCTATGACAACTATATACAACATTATTTTTGTGTACTAACATTTATTGCAGGAATAACTAAGAAACAAGAATTGAAGAGCGTACAGGTACATAATTCAAGAACACT
Source organism: Allium sativum (assembly GCA_030737875.1). Taxonomy (NCBI): domain Eukaryota; kingdom Viridiplantae; phylum Streptophyta; class Magnoliopsida; order Asparagales; family Amaryllidaceae; genus Allium; species Allium sativum. The sequence goes on along the minus strand of CM060924.1, from coordinate 461,685,019 downwards.
AGGAATTGGAAAAAATAGATTCACGAGCTTCAAATTATTTATGTATTAAGTCTATAGTTAGTTAGAAATACTGTTGAAATCTTTCCTTTATAATATAGATCATAAAATTATTATTTATAAGTAAGGAATGGCCTAAAAAATACTATGCATTCGGCCAGCTGAACACCCTGGTTCAGTCGACTGAATGTTGGGTATTCATATCGTTTGAATATCCAACTTGTTGAACAAGTAGATTCAGTCGACTGGATTCATTGTTGTTTTACTATATCCTTGCGACCTCAACTTTTATACAATTTAGCCAACTGAAATGTATTTTCAACCAGTTGAACGATTATTTACTGAAAGGGTGCTTCTCTTCAACGAACATATACAACTCTTAATTAAGAGTTATGTATGTTTCTATTGATTGAAATCTTTCATGAAAAGAAGAACCCTTTTATTGTGCATAAATAAACTTCAAAATCCAAGCTTTTAATTATCCAATCTTTCGTATTTTAAATTCAAAGCCATCTTATATTCTTACGTTCTAAGTTTTCAATTACATTCAAATTCCATCACCTTTGAAAATCATTACTTCCATATTCTTCATAGACCATAAAATATATGTGTATCAACAAGGTGAAGATTAGAGGAAGTTTGTAATTCAAGTGATTCATCCATGTTATTTCAAAGATCACATTACAGTCAATCATTCATTACCTTTTTTTAGAAGATCAAGTGAGCCTCTAACCCGTTTAAATTAGACTGGTAAGCTTATGGCCCATGAAATCAAATGGAGTCTTGTAGAATTGTTCCTTCAAGTGAAGAGAGGGTTGTTGATAGCATTAAATCTTGATGGAGTCAGGGGCTCCGAACCAGTATAAAAATACCTAGTGTCATTTATTTTTATTAACTGCTTTTATATTGTTTCTGCACTTAATTTATTCTATTATATGTATTTCCATATTACTCGATCTTGCTCAACTCTCACCCTAAAGGGCATTTTTTTAAGGAGAACAATAAGGACTCAGTGAAGAAAGGCCTATATGAACTGATGGAAGGCAAGTTTCCAGTACAATAACTATAGGATTGAGCTGGAAGGTGTTAGGGCTGAGATGATGGTGACAATGGTTTTGATGAAAACAACCTTGTTTTAACAATTATTATTATAAAATATATACTAACGTTATTGCGCGCACACACACACACACGCACACACACACACACACATATATATATATATGCAGGAATTATATACCGGTATTGATCTGAAGACTGTACAATTTTAAAGATTCAAGATAATTGATTTCAAAGAAGAAGAGTTCAAGATTGAAGACTCATGAGTAAAAAGAGTTCAAGAAAACATGATAATTTATAGAGTCTAGAATTTTTGTTAGAACTCCATAATAGTATTGAATCTCTATTTTCAAATCGACTATCAATTTACATCTTCTTATATCTCTTTTTTCGCAAAGCCGACTAGTTTTTAAAGTGACCGCAAACACTTTTTTATTATAACCAATAATATAAAATACAATATGGTATAGGTGATTGTAGTTAGCAATCAGCTATTCAGTTTTTAAGGTGGGCTGTCCACTGCTTACGGAGTTTGTAGTGTTCCGTCCACTCTACCTATTAGGCTTATAGTACCGAAGCTAGTCTGTACTAACTAGCAACATTATTGCATGCTCAAACTCTCCACGCAGGGAGAGAATAAAACAAGTACATACTACAATTTGTAGTGAATTACTTATGAATACAAAGATAACAGAAAAAATCTGTTTAAAGTAAAGGCAACAATATTTGTGGCGTGTCATGACTTGACCATAGCATGGGCAAAATCTATAAAGTGCAGTAGCTATAGAAAAGCCATACATCAGCAAGCCTGTTTTCTTGAGCACACAAAAAAGTATAGCAGCTGATGTGCATAGATAACATGGTATGTTTACATAGTAGCCAATATGTCGAGGAATGGAATAGGAAGGAAACAGAGACTGATCACCAAAGAGGCAACAACCACGAGAGCGGAGGCTTCACCAATGTCACTGTCTTGATGACCAGGAGAAGCTTCTGCTAGAACCCAAATACACATATCTCACCATCGCAAACCAAAACAGTACTTTTTCATAAAAAAATGCTATATTGATTGCAACCAAGCATTGCACAGGAGAACCCTCGCCAAGTAAACATCAACAAGAATCGACGCCTGATCGTCTCGTGTTATGTCAACGTTCTCCAACGGTGAAACTCCCATACAAAAACCGATTAGTCAAAAGCAGTAAGACAAACCATGAATATGAGCAGAGCACTATAACATAAAAGGTACTAAGCTACAAACACCAAGCCAACAACCAAGCTCCTCGTTATACAACAGAACCAAAACAACCCAGTACCAACATCAGAAAACTACTAACAAGAGACTGACTCGTAAAGCATTGAATACCTAAATCATAAATTGTTCCATCACAGACAAGGAGTCGAAACGCGTAACAATAAAACATAAATAACATTGCTTCTCACTAGTTATTCCATGCTAATGTTCAGATGCCATCCATTATTGTTCATCATCAGTTGAATAACGCGTTGCAGAGGGCACATAGTTGCCTGGAATAGTATCCGACAGCGGGTAAAGATGACTTCAGTACTGAATTCCATTTGATCTGAGGAAAAGGAGAAGAGATTGAGGATAGTAGGGGTTGTAGATCAGTGTAAATTTCGTGGGTAAAGCTTGATTTGGAAGCGAATTATGGGTTAATGGAAAAAGACTATGCATGGCGAAATCATAGTGTTGAGGAGGAGAGAAAAAGAAGACGATGCAGGTGGAAGAAGAGATTCAACCGAGAAGAGAAATGTTTGAGAAAGGAGAATGACTATGACACCATTTACAGTCTTTTCTAGAAACGAAGCTTTTTTCTTTTTTAGTCTCATCCTTAAATTTTTTTCTTGACTTTTTTAGTGGCACTTCTTCTTTTTATATCTTATTTTCAGATTGATTTCAAAATTACTTCCTATTTGAAAATATATATCTTTTAATTTTACTGAATTTTAAATCTAAATCCTAATTTGAGTATATTGGATTTGATTACCTATGTTTTAGTTTTTTTTATCTAATTCAAATATTTACTTATTTATATCTTTGTTTTAATGTATATTATTTAATTTTCAATCCTTATGTTCATAGTTATAGTTTTATATATCTTTAGTTTTAAAGCATTCTTATAATGTTTATATTTATAAATTTATATAAGTTTTAAATAATCATAAATGTATGTTTTGAAGTTATATTTATACCATATTACACTATTTTATTATAGAGAACAAAAGTGTTTTTAAACTCCAGAATTACCTAGATTTATTTCAACATCATTAAGATTGTTTTCAAAATATTCAAATTTCAAAATTTCTCTAAGGCATGTCAATATGCACTACCTACCATGTTGAAATGGTGACTATTAATTTTCAAATTCAAATTTCAAAAGTCGTGTTTATTGGTTTAAATCCTTTCCGGAAAGGATATGACTGTTGAACACCTATATAGGCTTCTAAATTTGAAATTTTATAACTAACTTCATTTTATCTTCCTCTCTCTTATCCCCTCTCCACTTTCACGCTTAAATTTTCAAGTTTCTATATTCAAACTCTACCGAATTTTAAAGCGAATTAAATTAATTCAATTTTATTTCGATTATCTACCCACCTCTCTTAAAGATTTGTAACGACCCGGAAAATATGAACCAATTTAAAAGTTTTAAATTGGCTATTTTAGTGGATTTTAAATACTTAAAATAAGTATTTTTAATAATAACGATGAAAAGTAAGTTTGAATCGACATTTGAAAACGAATATGATTAATTCTAATAAATATGGCCTGAAATGGCGTGGTAGTTTCAAAATTTGAATTCAAACTTTCACTGACTGTACCGGGTGCAAAACAAAACGGATTTGAGTGAAACCAAAAATATTTAAATCAGTTAGTGAATACCATTCTAACGAATCTGAAAAATCGAAGTTTCATAGCGGGAATCAAAAGTTATGTCCAAATGAATTTTCAGAAAGTTTGCTATAGAAATTATATCGCCCTTGAAAATAGATGTTTTGCAAACGACCTCGGAATTCGACGAAACCAATTTTGTTGGATCCGGGATGTGAAGTTATTGCTAGGTTTCAAATTTCATAATTTTTGAAGCTAGTATGTGAGCGTGGCAAAGGAAAATGTGTTTTGGTCAATTATAGTTAAATTGGATCGACCAGAAAAGGGCCATTTTACAAACGGTCTCGGAATTCGACGAAACTAGTTTTGTTGGGACTGTATCGTCAAAACATAGCTAGATTTATTTTTCTGGAATTTTTCGAGTTAGTATGTGACCCCGGCAAATTGAAATGTACGTTCAAATCAAATATTGAATGTTTTATATTTTAATTTGAATGAAAACTGACTGAAACATTCGAATGGACCTTCGAAACATATCCCATTGTGTTCGGAATGGGGGTAAAACGCTAGGGACGACAGTCGTTGGGTTTGGATTGGAGTTCTTATGAGATAGGGGGTATTTTCGGATTTTTGAAATTAATAAATATAAAAAAATAGGCCGGCCAATCACAATTCTCCCCTCCATCTTCTGTCTCCCCGACGTGACCAAATCAAAGGCTGAAACCGCCTCTTTTCTTCCCGACCAAAATCCCGCCGCCTCAGCCACTTTTAGCGCCACCTCCAGTTAAGTTTTCCGTTCATCTTTCCCTCCTCTTCAAATCAATACCCACACGCCTCCTATCATCGACCCTAGCGCCAAAACCACCTCCTCCAAGGTCAGCCCTTTCCGCCGCCGCCACGAACACTGGGCCCCACCGAGTGCCACCATGCCCACCTCGATTTGTGCGCCGTTCGAAGCTCTACAACGTGATGCTGACGGATTTCCACCTCGCTTCAAGGATTCGCCGAAAACCTTAAACCTAGTTTTGAACACCAAGTTGAGGTAATTGGCTGTGTATATTTTAAATCAATTTTAACACTTTTAAACCGTTGCAAACTTGTAAAAATCATATCTTTTTCATGTGTGATCGAAATCCAGTGAAACAAGAGACAGTGGACCCGTGAGGACGTCTTCTACATTTTAGAAGAGACCGCATATTTTTCTGAGCCTTCTGCTATTTTTGGTGGAGTGGAACCCAATGTGAGATTTCTAATTTATAAACGATATGAAAAACGATGATGTATAAATTATATAGTCGATGTATGAGTTATATAAGCGTTGTACACCTCTTGTATAAGCGTTGTATAAGTCGTACGTTCGATATATAAGTTATATATGCATTGTAAAAATTATATATGTGTTGAATAGAAGTGAAATGCTTATATATATATATATATATATATATATATATATACGCCCCTCGTCCACAAACCATAGACGATATTTATTGATTGTGATTGGTGTGAAAATTGGTTGATAGCGAATGGTTGATTGAATTGCTTGTGGTTGGAATTGATTGATTGTGGTTGAAAAATACCCGTTTGTGGTTGAGAATTATTTGGTTGAAACCACATAGGATTAGTTTGTGGAAATGAAAAAAATATACATGCTGCCTGCGTGCGAACTAGATGCATGATTCCCCATTGTCAAAGCTGCGAGGCTTTAAGGTAGAGCGAGGAGCCGTACTAGGGACGGCCCCGGTTTTAACTTCCCTGCCGTTATGCTGCCAAAATTTTGAATAATATTCATGTGTTAGAATTATTTTCCTATGTTGAAACTATATTCGTGTGTTGAATAGAAAACCTTCATGTGTTGAATAGAACTTCATTCGTTGAATAATATTCATGTGTTGAATTGTATTCGTGTTTAAATAAATTGTTTTATAATAAAAATCATATTTTTATCATTTATATGAACTATATAATATAATCGTGTTTTGGAATAAATTGTTTTAACAATAAAAATCGCATTTTTACTCTATATATACAAACTATAGAAAACATTCATATGTTGAATCGAAATTCATTTTTTGAATAGAAATTCATGTGTTGAAGGGTATTCATGTTTTAAATAAATTGTTTTGCAATAAAAATCACCTTTTTATTTTATATGTACGAATTTTGAATAACATTCATGTGTTGAATAGAAATTCATTCGTTGAATAGAAATTCATGTGTTGAATGGTATTCAGGTTCGAAAGAAATTGTTTTATAATAAAAATCATATTTTTTATCACCTATATAGACTATATAAAATAGCCGTGTTTAGAAATAAATTGTTTTATAATAAAAATCATATTTTTATCACTTATATGAACTATATAAAATAGTCGTGTTTTCGAAATAAATTGCTTTACAATAAAAATCACATTTTTTCTGTATATATGAATGGTTAAAAATAGCGAAGTGTTGAAATAATTGTCGGTTGGATAAAAATATCATTTTTATCAAATGTATGAAAAGGATATAGTTTTGAAATCGAAGAATCGAGATATATATATATATATATATATAAATAGAATTGAAATATATCGAATAGCGATACTGCAGTTCGTGTTTTGAAACGGTGATTTCAAACGATTAGTGCGGGAGATCCGACCAGCGGATTTTCTCGAAACCGAAACCGTTGGGTTCGCTTTGGAAATATCTTTCCAACGACACCAACTTTGTAAAGATCCAACGGTTGGATTGTCTGGAATGTTTAATTCAAATCTGAAGAAAAACAGCGCCAGAATCGATTATATTTATATATAATATATAAATATAATTATATTAAATCGAATAACGACGCTGCAGTTCGTATTTTAAAATTGAAACTTCAAACGATTATACCGGGAGATCCGACTGTCGGATCTTCCCGAAACTGGAACCGTTGGATTCGTTTTGAAAAGATCTTTCTAATGATGTAAATTTTGTGAAGATCCAACGTTTAGATTTTCAGATATGTGTAAATCAAATCTAAAGAAAAACAGCGCCATGGTCGCGTTATGTCCCGAAGCGTCGTTTGAATAAATTGGCTATTTTAAAATAAATAAAAATAGCGATAAATCATTATAAGATATTATAAACGATATGGATGCGATATTTAGAAACTAACTGAAGGTTGGCTAAGTCGAATGGTTTCCTGGGTTTTGATCTGATGTTGGTTTCTGCCTTGGGGGTTAATATTTGGGAAATCGTTCTCTTACTGATTTACGGTTAGCGACTAATGAATTGAAATGATGCATATGTGTGTTTGTGTTGCACTTGTTTATTATATACGCGAGTTGCTCAGAAAGACCGGGTTTAGCCCATTCTGAATAACTAAATCGACGATAAGAAATCGAAGATGAAGACGGTTGTCGAAGACCGGAGTTCTTCACCTCGTTTGGATGGTAACTGATGTCCTGATTGGGAGGCATCCCGAAATATGAATAATGAGTGGTGATCGTCCAGACGTACGTGGAGATCGATGGGTTTGCGAGGTATATAATGCCTCGGTTTCGTTCAGACCCAGAATGGACTTGTAAATGGACTGTGTGTCTGACATTGGATTTTATTCTATGTTGATTGATCTCTATTAAATATACATCTGTTTGGCGGCGGAGAATTTATTCTTTTGCTTAACGCCCTTCTCTGAGACGCACGAGCTCAGAGGTTGTATATCGATGGACATCAGTCGCATGGCATGAATTGCTAGTGTGGCATGCCTAAGTGGCAAATGATCAAGGCTTCTGTTGAAAAGCAAAGTATTGTGGTGATGATCAAAGCACCGCCTGTGTGGCGTAACTTTGTGTATAATGTGAATTCGCGAACCTCACACCCCGGTATGAACCAGAAACGGGAGAGGACCTCAGGGAGGGCATGCGTTTCTTTCTAGCTAGGGTGGTGTCAGTGACCTACCAGCCCTGACATTTATATTATTTTCACCTGAGTGGTTGTTGCTGTTGTGAGGCACCTCGGTTATATCGGTCGATCCGGGACCGATGGAGTCATTCGTTGGCTCATTTGCGCCCCATAGGGTGGGGAGACGTATTGTTCAGGCATTTTAATCCACATCGGTGGACCGACCCTGTCGCTCCAAGGGTCGATGCGTTCTGATCCTGAGACATGGTAGGCTAGATTGTCTCAAATTCGGTAAGGACTATCTTTTGCCTTGGTTCATGACGGAAATCCAGTTTCCAAATACGTGACTGTGCGGTTTTGATTGTATACCTATATATGGCGACATAGTGGTATAGGGCATTAATGCCGTCTATGATTGATACTTATGATTTGAAATTGTTTTTGAAACATATAAACACTAGTAGTAATATCAAATGCTTTTGTTTTATTCGTATCAAGCATATTTTGGCCATTATAAGGTAAAAACTCTATCATCCGGTTTGCGTTGCATTGTGTGATGGGAACTGAGTCTTATAATGGCTTCATTTTTGTAAAAAGCATTGCGATGTTTAAAGATTTACTTATTTTAAAACACTTGCAATCCAATGGAGTAAACCCGTTCCACGAAAGTGGCGTGGTCCTGTGATTAGCCATATTATAAATGTGTTAAGTAGATTTCTCATACCAGTCCCATGACTAACTCGTAGTTTGTTTCACTTGCAAACTCGTGTGCCCCTCTTTCTACACGGGCAGCCATGTATTCAGGTTTTAGCAGACTCTTTCTGGATAGCTGGAGCTGAAGATGGATTCAATCATTTATCTATTTTATGCTGTTCAGCTCCTATTGTACATATTATGTTTGTTTTCCGCTGTAGACATTTATGTATAGCTGAACTGTATTTGTACTAAGTATGATCGTGTATACTGTGTAACTCTGATGATTACGTTTATCCAGTATATTCTGTTGTGCATTATCTGGTGTATTTATTTAATTCTGTCCTGTTGTTATCTGTTTATGTGTTATATTCCAAAGATTGCCCTTGCCACTGTCAGTACAGGGTTCAGGGTCGTCTCATTTGGTATTAAGCTTAGTGCTGGAATATAACATATTAACGAACTCGTCAGAAATAGAACCAGTAGTGTTCTAGGATGGGTAGCTCATTACAGATAGGATCAGTAATGTCCTATTATGAGTAAAGCAGAATGAAATACACCCCAGTAGACACATTTACGTTTGAAGTATTTGTCTCTATGTTTTGAAATATCTTTTCTGTTGACCTGACACTTTGTTTGCTAATTGCAGACGTACTAGAAAATGAGTGGCAGAAACAGAAATAATCGTATAGCTCGACAAGCTAATGAGCCAGTTGTGCTCCCACCGCCAAAATCATATATAGAAGTTCTATTCAAGAGATTTCGAAATTTGGGTGGATCACCATTCTTAGGCAAAGAGTCCATTATGGAAACGCAAGCTTGGATTCATTCTGTAGAGAAAATCTTTGAAGGTTTAAAGCTGAGAGATGACCAGAAAAGATTACTGGCGTCTTGGGCACTCAAAGAAGAAGCTTTGTTCTGGTGGGATTTGACTATCAAAGATAATCCAGAAGGTGATATCACCTGGGATAGATTCAAAGTGATTTTTCTAGAAAGATTTACTCCTCCTGAAGCAACTGAGCGGTTATGTGATGAATTCTCTTATCTGATACAAGGAGATATGACCATTCCAGAATATCATAAGAAATTCAACGTACTTTCTCACTTTGCTCCTTATCTGATTCAAGATCCAAAGAGGAAGAATCTGAGATTTATTCATGGCTTGCAAAGGAAATATCAGAATAGTTTAATGAGGAATGTGAAGTTTCCTTTTTTTGAAATGATATACATGGCCTACTAGTATGAAGATCTCGATAGGAAAGGTATGTTGCGAGACGAAGAGGAAATTAGTTCTAGCAGCAAAAGAAAATTCGAAGCTGATAGCCCAGAGACAAGTGCGCAGCATAAGGCAAGTACGAAGGCTGAGGTCAAAAGGAGGCTCAAGGTTGGTCAGAAAAAGGTAAAGACAGTCATATGTCTAAAGTGTGATCAGCAAGGGCATTCGATGAGGAACTGCAGATCTTCGAACAGACGAAAGGATGGTGGGTCTATATCCGAGAAGAATTTTCAGGAGGATAGAAAGTGCAGTCAATGCCGTCGGACTGGTCATCTTAAAAAGGATTGCCGGCTATTTAAGAGATCCAAAGCAGTGCATATAAATGAAGTAGCAGAGACTTCTGAGCCCTCAGCTAGTCAGGGAAGACCAGATGTTTTGGAAGGCACGCTTAATGTCAAAAACATTCCAGTTAAAGTGCTGTTTGATACAGGCGCGTCACGAAGCTTCACTGCCAAGAATGCGGTTAAGAAGTTGGATTTGAATTTGAAGAAGCTCAAGGAACCAATGACTGTCCATAATCCGGTTGGGGGTTCCCTCAATCTTAGTTGGGTTTGTGCGGTGCCTGTCTCTTTTTCCTATTATAAGGTCCCTACTATCTCTATTGTCATGAATTTGACTGAATTCGATCTTATTTTGGGACTGGATTGGTTAACCAAATATGAGGCAGAGGTTAGATGCGCCGAGAGGGTTGTTAAGGAAAAGGCCCAATCAGGGAATTATATAACCATACCATGTGAAGGCCCGAATTCTAATAGAAAAGATTTTTAGTCGGCTTTAGATGTTTCTCCTGCTCAAATAGAAAATATCCCTGAAGTCACAGAGAATATTCCCGACCTCGTAAAAGATATTCCTATCGTCAAGAATTATGTGGATGTGTTTGAAGAAGTTGTTCGCTTACTTCCGCAGAGAGAAATAGATTTCAAGATCGCTTTGATTCCGAATGCAAGGCCAGTAGTTCACGCTATTCGAAGAATGTCCTTGAAAGAGAAAGAGGAATTAGACAATCAAACAAGACAGCTTGTATGGAAGGGTCTAATCAGGCCTAGTTTCTTTGATTGGGGAGCAGCAGTGGTGTTTGTCCCAAAGTCTGACGGTACTCTATGGCTATGTGTGGATTATCGTGATCTGAACAAACAGACAATAAAGAATAAATATCCATTGCCACGAATCGATGATTTATTGGATCGTCTGAATGGAGCACAAGTATTTTCAAGGATGGACCTAGCTACAGGCTTCCATCAACTTCGAATTGCCGAAGAGTGTGTTCCTATGACAGCATTCAGAGGTCCAAACTTATTCTATGAGTGGTTAGTAATGTCGTTCGGCTTATGTAATGCTCCAGCATACTTCGTCGATTTGATGAATCGAGTGTTCAGAGGAGTCCTGAATAAATTTGTTCTGGTTTTTATTGATGATATTCTAATCTTCTCTAAATCAAAGGCCGAACATGAAAAGCATTTGGAACATGTTCTAGAAATTCTGAGAAGGAATGTTTTAAAAGATAAACTATCCAAATGTATATTCTGGCAAGATGAAGTAAAATTTCTGGGTCATGTCGTATCAAAAGAAGGAATTGCTGTGAATCCAAGTAAATTCACAGCTATTCAAAATTGGAAACGGCCTAGTACTCCCACAGAAGTCCGAAGTTTTCTTGGATTGGCTAGTTATTACCGGAAGTTCGTTAAAAACTTTTCGAAGATATCTACTCACTTAACAAAGCTTACAAAGTAGCACGCAAAATTCAAGTGGACTCCAGAGTGTGAGGAGGCTTTTGAGGAGCTAAAGTTAAGATTAACAACTGCTTCAGTGTTAACCATCAACGACGGTAATCAGGATTTAAAGGTCTGGACAGATGCCTCTAGAGAAGGCCTTGGCGCAGTATTAATGCAAAGAAGTCAGGTGATCGCTTATGCTAGCCGTCAGCTAAAGCCACACGAGAAAAACTACGTCACTCATGATCTTGAGTTGTTGGCTATCGTATTCTCTTTGAAAATCTGGAGACACTATCTTCTGGGTGAGAAATTTGAACTGTTTACAAATCATCAGTCGCTAAAGTATCTGTTCACCCAAAAAGACTTGAATCTGAGGCAGCAACGTTGGCTAGAGTTTCTTGCAGCATACGATTTTGAGATTCTATACACTTCAGGGAAAGCCAATGTCGTGGCCAATGCGTTAAGCCGAAAGAATGAAATGATCGCCAGTTTTATTATCACGACTTCATTGATAGATAAAATATCTGCTCTTCAGAAGGATGATCACTTCATTTAGAAGATCAGAGAGATAATTCAGAAAGGTGAGCCCTCGAGTTTTCAAGTTGATAATGATGGGATTCTAAGGCTAAAAGGTCGAATCTGTGTCCCTAACATTGTTGAGCTCCGAAAGGAAGTGCTGGATGAATGCCACAAGTCAAAACTTAGTATCCATCCGGGAGTAAGCAAAATGTATAATGACATCAAATGCACTTTCTGGTGGAAGTCGATGAAGAGGGACATTTCTTTATATGTTAGTCGATGCCCTACTTGCCAGCTAGTCAAAAGAGACCAACAGAAACTGGCTGGATTGTTGCAACCGTTGGACGTTCCAGATTGGAAGTGGGAACATATTTCCATGGACTTCATAGATGGTTTGTCCAGAACCAGAAAAGGAAATGACAGTATTTGGGTGATCGTAGATCGCTTCATGAAGACCGCCCATTTCATACCTGTCAGATCATACAGAACTGCTCAAAGTCTGGCGCAGATATACTTTAAGGAAATTGTAAGGCTACATGGAGTGCCGCTCAGTATAGTCAGTGATAAAGATCCAATATTTACTAGCAAATTCTGGGAGGCATTTCAATTCAAACTGGGAACGAAGTTGAACTTGAGCACCGCTTATCATCCTCAGACAGATGGTCAGACTGAGAGGGTGAATCGTATACTAGAAGATCTATTGCGGGCTTGTGTTCTAGATTTCGGTGGATCATGGGAAGACCATTTACATTTGGCTGAATTCTCATATAACAACAGCTACCAAGCGAGCCTGACAATGTCGCCATTCGAAGCATTGTATGGTAGACCGTGCCGATCTCCTGCTTGTTGGGTCGAACCTGGAAATAGACTTGTATTGGGACCGGATATGATCCGTGGGGCTGCCGACAAAGTCGATTTTGTTAAGAAACGATTACTCGCCACTCAAAGCCGACAGAAGAGCTATGCTGATTCGAGAAGAAGGGATTTGGCGTTTTCTGTTGGTAATTATGTGTATATAAAGGTTTCTCCGATGAGAGGCGTGATTCGCTTTGGCAAAACTGGAAAATTAGCACCCAGATTTATTGGTCCATTCCCTATACTAGAACGGATTGGAACTCTCGCTTATAGAATTCAATTGCCGGATTGGTTGCCTGGAGTGCATGATGTATTTCACATATCTCAACTTCGAAAGCACGTTCATGATCCAGACTTGATTGTGGAAGAAGCAGCTCAAGGATATTGAAATTACTCTAGAATTAGCTATGAGGAGAGAGCCGCTAAAGATTTTCGGCAAAGAAACCAAAGAGCTGAGGAACAAGAAGGTTCACTTAGTCAAAGTGCAATGGAGTGGAGATCCGCGAGATTGTACTTGGGAAACTGAGGAAAGCATTCAGAAAGCCTATCCTAAGTGTCGAGTTGATATCTCTGATTGACTCCGGTGCATGGTACCTTTACCATACTTTGCATTACCATTGAGTTCTCTACTTTGTTTTTATTTTCTTTCCATGGACGTGCACTTTTAATTCTATAGTCTGATTAATTTAAAAAGAGTGTATGAATTAATTTGTATGATTTTGAAAAGTTAAAAACAATTTGATTGTTGTTTGTGTTGTGTGATAGTAGATTTGATTAATTAAATTATTAAAACGGTAGTTAATTTAATTAATGAGAGAATGAATGGTGGAATTTATTCAATTAAATCACACATTGAACTGAATTAAAAATAGATAGAAATGTATACATGTGCATTATATATGTTTAAATGGGTAAATGGACAGCTATTGAGTAAAGATTTTATTTGCGTACCCGACAAATAGGTAAACCTTAATGAGTTGGATGCGAAATATTATTATATCAACTCCTTGAATGCCATTGGATGCGGAGTGCTGGTTATTCTGTGTGTAATAATAAACATCGCCATAGGATAGTAACCATTAATTTTGAACTACACCACATGGCATACTTCTTGAAGATAGGCATACTTCATCATATACCACATAAGCATTTGGAGCTTGTGTGACGAGGTGGAAGATTTACCATACGAGCGAGAGGCTTGTATGGCGATGACTATATATTACAGGTTGAACTGATGACCGATATAGACCATATAAAATTGTAACGATAAATTTCCAGATTGATAAAAACCCCGCACGGTTCTGGAGTTTACAATAATCACGTCTCTCTAGTCATTAGATACGGCACATGGATTATTTATTTCCCACACGGGACGAGGTGACGAGGATTTATCCTCTGGAGCAATTAAAATACACACTCCCTCAGGCTTTGACAGGGTGACGAGAATTTATTCTCTGGAGTTATTATCTATACACGCTCCCCTGTAAACACTAGAATATATCACTATAAATATGTGTATGCTTTATAGGATTTATTGGGTACCTAATACGGCCCAATAAATTTCCAAACCCCTCCCCGTATAAAGGAGGTTATGGCGAAAATTTTCGAAAATTCCGGGTGTTAGCCAAATTTTTGAAGAATTTGAAAATTCTCAGAAACTGAAAAGTTAGAGAATGGAAGCCAGATTGAACGTAGAGTTGATTAATAAAACCACTTTCGACTTTGTTCCTTTTCGGGGACGAAAAGTTTTAAGTGGGGGAGATTGTAACGACCCGGAAAATCTGAACCAATTTAAAATTTTTAAATTGGCTATTTTAGTGGATTTTAAATATTTAAAATAAGTATTTTAAATAATAACGATGAAAAGTAAGTTTGAATCGACATTTGAAAACGAATATAATTAATTCTAATTATAAACATGGCCTGAAATGGCGTGGTAGTTTCAAAATTTGAATTCAAACTTTGACTGACTGTACCGGGTGCAAAACAAAATGGATTTGAGTGAAACCAAAAATATTTAAATCTGTTAGTGAATACCTTTCTAACGAATCTGAAAAATCGAAGTTTCATAGCAGGAATCAAAAGTTATGTCCAAATGAATTTTCAGAAAGGTCGCTATAGAAATTATATCGCCCTTGAAAATAGACATTTTGCAAACGACCTCGGAATTCGACGAAACCACTTTTGTTGGATCCGGGATGTGAAGTAATTGCTAGGTTTCAAATTTCATAATTTTTGAAGCTAGTATGTGAGCGTGGCAAAGGAAAATGTGTTTTGGTCAATTATAGTTAAATTGGATCGACCAGAAAAGGGCCATTTTACAAACGGTCTCGGAATTGGACGAAACTAGTTTTGTTGGGACCGTATCGTCAAAACATAGCTAGATTTGTTTTCCTGGAATTTTTCGAGTTAGTATGTGACCCCGGAAAATTGAAATGTACATTCAAATCAAATATTGAATGTTTTATATTTTAATTTGAATGAAAACTGACTGAAACATTCGAATGGGCCTTCGAAACATATCCCATTGTGTTCGGAATGGGGGTAAAACGCTAGGGACGACAGTCATTGGGTTTGGATTGGAGTTCGTATGAGATGGGGGGGTATTTTCGGATTTTTGAAATTATAAAATATAAAAAAATAGGCTGGCCAATCACAATTCTCCCTTCCATCTTCTCTCTCCCCGACGTGACTAAATCAAAGGCGGAAACCGCCTCTTTTCTTCCCGACCAAAATCCCGCCACCTCAGCCACTTTCAACGCCACCTCCAGTTAAGTTTTCCATTCATCTTTCCCTCCGCTTCAAATCAGTACCCACCACGCCTCCTATCATCGACCCTAGCGCCAGAACCACCTCCTCCAAGGTCAGCCCTTTCCGCCGCCGCCACGAACACTGGGCCCCACCGAGTGCCACCATACCCACCTCGATTTGTGCGCCCTTCGAAGCTCTACAACGTGGTGCTGACGGATTTCCACCTCGCTTCAAGGATTCGCCGAAAACCTTAAACCTAGTTTTGAACATCAAGTTGAGGTAATCGGCTGTGTATATTTTAAATCAATATTTACACTTTTAAACCGTTGCGAACTTGTAAAAATCATATCTTTTTCATGTGTGATCGAAATCCAGTGAAACAAGAGACAGTGGACCCGTGAGGACGTCTTCTACATTTTAGAAGAGACCGCATATTTTTCTGAGCCTTCTACTATTTTTGGTGGAGTGGAACCCAATGTGAGATTTCTAATTTATAAACGATATGGAAAACGATGATGTATAAATTATATAGTCGATGTATGAGTTATATAAGCGTTGTACACCTCTTGTATAAGCGTTGTATAAGTCGTACGTTCGATATATAAGTTATATATGCATTGTAAAAATTATATATGTGTTGAATAGAAGTGAAATGCTTATATGTATATATATATATATACGCCCCTCGTCCACAAACCATGGACGATATTTATTGATTGTGATTGGTGTGAAAATTGGTTGATAGCGAATGGTTGATTGAATTGTTTGTGGTTGGAATTGATTGATTGTGGTTGAAAAATATCCGTTTGTGGTTGAGAATTATTTGGTTGAAACCACATAGGATTAGTTTGTGGAAATGAAAGAAATATACATGCCGCCTGCGTGCGAACTAGATGCATGATTCCCCATTGTCAAAAGCCGCGAGGCTTTAAGGTAGAGCGAGGAGTCGTACTAGGGACGGCCCCGGTTTTAACTACCCTGCCGTTATGCTGCCGAAATTTTGAATAATATTCATGTGTTAGAATTATTTACCTGTGTTGAAACTATATTCGGGTGTTGAATAGAAAACATTCATTTGTTGAATAGAAGTTCATTCATTGAATAATATTCATGTGTTGAATGGTATTCGTGTTTTAAATAAATTGTTTTATAATAAAAATCATATTTTTATCATCTATATGAACTATATAAAATAATCATGTTTTGAAATAAATTGTTTTAACAATAAAAATCGCATTTTTACTCTATATATACAAACTATAGAAAACATTCATGTGTTGAATCGAAATTCATTCGTCGAATAGAAATTCATGTGTTGAATGGTATTCGTGTTTTAAATAAATTGTTTTGCAATAAAAATCATCTTTTTATTTTATATATACGAATTTTGAATAACATTCATGTGTTGAATAGAAATTCATGTGTTGAATAGAAATTCATTCGTTGAATAGAAATTCATGTGTTGAATGGTATTCGGGTTCGAAAGAAATTGTTTTATAATAAAAATCATATTTTTTATCACCTATATAGACTATATAAAATAGTCATGTTTAGAAATAAATTGTTTTATAATAAAAATCATATTTTTATCACCTATATGAATTATATAAAATAATCGTGTTTTCGAAATAAATTGCTTTACAATAAAAATCACATTTTTTCTATATACATGAATGGTTAAAAATAGCGAAGTGTTGAAATAATTGTCGGTTGGATAAAAATATCATTTTTATCAAATGTATGAAAAGAATATAGTTTTGAAATCGAAGAATCGAGATATATATAAATAGAATTGAAATATATCGAATAGCGATGCTGCAGTTCGTGTTTTGAAACCGTGATTTCAAACGATTAGTGCGGGAGATTCGACAAGCGGATTTTCCCGAAACCGAAACCATTGTGTTCGCTTTGGAAATATCTTTCCAACGACACCAACTTTGTAAAGATCTAACGATTGGATTGTCTGGAATGTTTAATTCAAATCTGAAGAAAAACAGCGCCAGAATCGATTATATTTATATATAATATATAAATATAATTATATTAAATCGAATAATGACGCTGCAGTTCGTATTTTGAAATCGAAACTTCAAACGATTATACCGGGAGATCCGACCGTCGGATCTTCCTGAAACTGGAACCGTTGGATTCGTTTTGAAAAGATCTTTCTAACGATGTAAATTTTGTGAAGATCCAATGGTTAGATTTTTAGATATGTGTAAATCAAATCTGAAGAAAAACAGCGCCATGACCGCGTTATGGCCCGAAGCGTCGTTTGAATAAATTGGCTATTTTAAAATAAATAAAAATAGCGATAAATCATTATAAGATATTATAAACGATATGGATCCAAAATTTAGAAACTAACTGAAGGTTGGCTAACTCGAATGGTTTCCTGGGTTTTGATCTGATGTTGGTTTCGGCCTTCGTGGTTAATATTTGGGAAATCGTTATCTTACTGATTTACGGTTAGCGACTAATGAATTGAAATGATGTGTATGTGTGTTTGTATTGGACTTGTTTATTATATACGCGAGTTGCTCAGAAAGACCGGGTTTACCCCATTCTGAATAACTGAATCGACGATACGAAATCGAAGATGAAGACGGTGGTCGAAGACCGGAGTTCTTCACCTCGTTTGGATGGTAACTGATGTCCTGATTGGGAGGCATCCCGAAATATGGATAATGAGTGGTTATCGTCCAGACGTATGTGGAGATCGATGGGTTTGCGAGGTATATAGTGCCTCTGGTTTCGTTCAGACCCAGAACGGACTTGTAAATGGACTGTGTGTCTGACATTGGATTTTATTCTGTTTTGATTGATCTCTATTAAATATACATCTGTTTGGCGGCGGTGAATTTATTCTTTTGCTTAACGCCCTTCTCTGAGACGCAGTAGCTCAGAGGTTGTATATCGATGGACATCAGTCGCATGGCATGAATTGCTAGTGTGGCATGCCTAAGTGGCAAATGATCAAGACTTCTGTTGAAAAGCAAAGTCTTGTGGTGATGATCAAAGCACCGCCTGTGTGGCGTAGCTTTGTGTATAACGTGAATTCGCGAACCTCACACCCCGGTATGAACCAGAAACGGGAGAGGACCTCAGGGAGGGCATGCGTTTCTTTCTAGCTAGGGTGGTGTCAGTGACCTACCAGGCCTGACATTTATATTATTTTCACCTAAGTGGTTGTTGCTGTTGCGAGGCACCTCGGTTATATCGGTCGATCCGGGACCGATGGAGTCATTCGTTGGCTCATTTGCGCCCCATAGGGCGGGGAGACGTATTGTTCTGGCATTTTAATCCACATCGATGGACTGGCCCTGTCGCACTAAGGGTCGATGCGTTCTGATCCTGAGACATGGTAGGATAGATTGTCTCGAATTCGGTAAGGACTATCTTTTGCCTTGGTTCATGACGGAAATCCAATTTCCAAATACGTGACTATGCGGTTTTGATTGTATACCTATATATGGCGACATAGTGGTATGGGGCATTAATGCCATCTATGATTGATACTTATGATTTGAAATTACTTTTGAAACATATAAACACTAGTAGTAATATCAAATGCTTTTGTTTTATTCGTATCAAGCATATTTTGGCCATTATAAGGTAATAACTCTATCCTCCGGTTTGCGTTGCATTGTGTAATGGGAACTGAGTCTTATAATGGCTTCATTTTTGTAAAAAGCATTGCGATATTTAAAGATTTACTTGTTTTAAAACACTGGCAATCCAATGGAGTAAACCCGTTCCACGAAAGTGGCGTGGTCCTATGATTAGCCATATTATAAATGTGTTAAGTAGATTTCTCATACCAGTCCCATGACTGACTTGTAGTTTGTTTCACTTGCAAACTTGGGTGCCCCTCTTTCTACACGGGCCGCCTTGTATTCAGGTTTTAGCAGACTCTTTCTGGATAGTTGGAGCTGAAGATTTGATTCTATCATTTATCTATTTTATGTTGTTCAGCTCCTATTGTACATATTATGTTTGTTTTCCGCTGTAGACATTTATGTATAGCTGAACTGTATTTGTACTAAGTATGATCCTGTATACTGTGTAACTCTGATGATTATGTTTATCCAGTATATTCTATTGTGCATTATCTGGTGTATTTATTTAATTTTCTTCTACTGTTATCTGTTTATGTGTTATATTCCAAAGATTACCCTTGCCACCGTCAGTACGGGGTTTGAGGTCGTCTCAAGATTCAACTGCTATTCAGGGTTATGGGAGTTTTTGTAATCAAAGATCACAAGATCAAAGTTCTATCGAGTCATCCTTCCAAAACTGTTACGGAAAAGGTATGGCTGTAGCCCATACAAATCAGCTAGGTGTGATCGTAGCCCATAAGTCAATTAAGTCTCACTATACTTCGAAAAAAGGCGGGGTGTATATCATGGCCAGTGAAATCGAGGATTGTATTTTGAAGATTATATTGAAAAGAAATCAACATCAACCCGGAGTTGTGTGGGACTAGGTATAGGGTAACTCTGAGCCAGTATAGAAATCATGGTCTGTTCTTTCCTTTACCACGTTTACTTTTGATTCTGCATTTGTGTTTGATTCAGTGATCATTACATAACTGTGATTTGCATTTATTTCCGATTATTTCAATTAGATTTCACAAAAACTATAAAATTCCACTAAAAACTATTCACCTCCCTTTAGTGTTAAGTTCTCCTTAATATCCTTAAACTGCATTTCCTAATAATTAGCATCGGAGTATTGATTTTCAAAGTTATTATAATCAGATTTTTGAAAAGATTTAAATGGTAACCAACACTGGTAATGTCAGCAATAACCTAGTTCTTTTGTAGAGGGTCAGTCCACCATTAGATGACCATTATTTATTAGTAGTAATTATGCAAATTGGGCTTATAGGATGAAAATATATTTACAATAAACATGATTAGACACTTGGAATATCACTTAAATAGAGTATGTTAAACCCATAGCAAATTCTACACAGTGGACTATTGAGCAAAAGGTTACAACACAGAATAATTTAAAAGCTATGAATATTTTATTTTTTTTCACTTGATAGAAATGAATTTAATAGGGTGTCTGTGTGTGAGTTTGGATATGAAATTTGGAAAACTTTGCAAGTGAATCGAGAAGGAACAAGCAAAGTTAAACAACCCAATATCAACGTTAACTAACCAGTTTCAATTATTTAAAATGAATCTGAATGAGTCTATCTCTGATATGTACTGGAGGTTCTAGGAGATCATTCATTCATTAATGGCCATGGGAAAAATATATTCATAAGAAGACCATGTCAGGAAAATCCAGTATTCGTTAATTCTTGAATGGGATCAGACTAGCGGTCGAAAAAGACAATGATATCTATGCTATAAAAATTAAAGAATTAGTTGGAAATTTCATGTCTTTCGAAGTTCAGAGCAATAAAGTAGAAAAATTAAATCATCAGAAAAGAAAACAATATCATGTAGCGCAATAACCGAAGATTCAGACTCAAATAGTGATAATGATGAAGAAATAGCCTTGATGACAAGGAAACTTAGAAAATCCCTAAGATATAGAAAGGTGAATAATTTCAGAAGGAATGATCATAAAAATCCTGTAAAAAGTAATGAGATCACAAATAACATCAGATGCTTCAACTATGATGAACCATGGCACTTGAAAAGAAATTGTCCATGTCCAGAAAAACAGTTTCACCCTTCAAATAATAATTCTTCAAAGAAAAGAATAAAGGCTTATGCTACCACACTTGATGACTCCAAGTCATCCTCAAGTGACGAAGAACGGAAAACAAATAATCAAATATGTGCTTCATAACTGTACTCGATTCAAAAAATACTAGAAATTGGATCTAAAAATAGGCACATATTCATAATTTTATTAATATTGATTGGTTGAATTGTTTTTTGTTTTGCTTGCCTTGTTTGAATTTTTTTGAATTTAAATTCAAATTCAATATTTGAATTTTAAATTCTAAAATTTTATTTCTTAATGAAATAAGTAAAATATTAATATAAAACTATATTATATTAAAAGATATTGTAGGAATTATATAAATAAGAATATAATATATATAAACAATCAAAAGTAAAAAATATATATGTCTTTTGGAAATATAAAAGACATGTCGACATGCCCTACCTTACATGTCGACATGCCTCCTGGAAATTTCAATTTCGAACTTTTGAAATTCGCTCCTCCTTTTCACCAACTCCAATGTACAGAAAAGATGTCCTTTTTAAAGAGAACATGTTTATAGACTTTTCTATTTATCTATCTATTATTATCATCTCTTTCTGTCTTTATTTCAAAATTAAAATTTATATTCATTATTCTCTACTCTTCATAAAAACTATCTAATGGCTTCCTGAAGAACTCCAAGCATTATGAGGTTATCCAAAGCCACCAAAGGCTATCTTTTAAACAACCCAAAATCAATCAAAGATTACATCAACTATGTAAACGTTGGTGTAACATCCCATATTTTCTGTGTATTTAATTTTCAAATTTTAAATAAATAAAATATAATAATATTGGATGAAAATCAAATTTTGTCGACTTTAATGATGATGATTATTTGAATGGAGTATAAATAGATTTTAAATTTAGTTTATACTTAGAATTGGTGCAATTTGAAATTTTATATTTTATTTATTTAATAAATTGAGTTATTAGTTATAATGGAAATTCAAAATTTAACTGGATAAATGGAGAATTCTAAGTTGGGGAATAATAACTGAAATTCAAATTTAAGATTTAAATAATCAAATTAAGATATTAAAATGTGTGAAATAAATTTATAGAATTTATTTAAGTTATGATTTGGTTAAATTTGAATTTATAAATATTTACATTTAATTTAAACAGTTAATCAAATAATTGAATATTTTATTTATGTATTTAACTGTGAAATTTAACCGTTTTGGCGACTCTCTCGGAATTCGACGAAACTGGCGCCATCAGAACCGTAACGGTGAATTATTATTGGATTTCAATTTGCGTTACAATCTGACTTACCGTTTGACCGTACGAGAGAAAATGCGAACGAGAGCATTGTATAATAAGATGACGGTGTGTTCAACATTTGGGCCTTCTATATATATATAAATCAAGTTCATTTCCACATCACCAGCCCATTCTTTACTACGTTCATTTTCCTCAATCTATTTTTTTCTCTCTAATGGCTGAAACCCAATTTTCAAAACCCTAGAAAATAAAAAATCATAACTTGAAAATCAAATCTTCTCAAACCATAGAGTATTATATACCGAATCGAAGCCCTCGACGGTACGAACCTACGGGTGTACTCAGTTTTGACATGCAAGGCCTGGGGCTGCGGAAAATCGCAGTCAAACGCTGCAGTTTTCGAAACCCTAAGTGTGGAATTAGGGGTTTTTGATTCCGCGGTTAATCGGAGATTCAAAGACATGGGTTTTGAAGAGGAAAATCATACGAGTTCAATGGTGGTTACGGCATGGTCTAGAAGTCATTGTAGTGGTCGGATTTGGTGTTTAAAGCTTGAATTTCCGTTGGGTTCATCAGTTCGCCGGCGGCCAGGCAAGCCACCGGAGGTCACGGCGTCGGGCTGGTAGGAGCGGCTCGGAAGGGGCTTTGGATTGGAGGCGGTCTTGGGTTGAACGGTGGTCGGAGTGCGATGCTAGGTACGGTCAAAGTTGGGCGTATTGGGTTCTTTTTCCGCCATATATGGTAGCGACGGGAGCGGGAAGAGGAAGCTTCCCTTGGTGACGTGGCGTGATAGGAGTGGGTGAGAGATTTTTTTTATTTTAATTATTTTATATTTAAGAATCCGTATAGAAAAACACTGATAACTCGCTCGTTTTAAATCGGATTTGGACGCGGTTTGTTGCGTTGGGATCGTGGTGGAATTGCGGACATTTTGGCACTAACCTGGCTACGTTTAGAGACTGTGAAATTTTGGGCTATGGTTGGACGTACGATCAACAAAAGACCCAAAGGTGAGTGATTTTCTCACTCACGAAATACTGAATTATTCCCATATTTATTGAATTAAATTATGTAGTAAATTTGGTTGCATGGTTGTGTTGGATTGTTGATGTGTTGTTAAATGTACATGCAAGTGTGTTAACATTCAAATTTAAGTCAATAATTAGTTATTTAATTAAATTTAAATTTCTAGTTTGAAATTCGAACCTTTATTAAATCCTGAAACAGTTAACGCTGATCAGTTGAAGTAAATGGTTATGATGGATGTTGGTTGAAATTTATTACTGAGTTTATAGTGACATTTTAATGCTCCTTATTTCAGTATATTGTAATGCATGTTGATTTGGACGATAAATCTCATTTACCCTTGATGTTACGGGCATCTAATAAACCCGGGATTTATCGATAAAATAAATTAAGAACACAGAGTGAAATGATAAACCTCTGTGACCCTGATTTGGATTGAAATGATAGATCTACATATGTAACTCTGATAATCGTTGTATGGTATAGATAAATGTATGTATTTCAACTGTTTTAAACTGTTAGTTATTTATTATATGTTGTCCTTCCGCTGTGAGAATTCTGTTGTTGTTCTTCTCTTTTTTTTCTTTCGTCTTTTCCCAATAACTGCCTATATTTGTGATTTGTTTGGGTTGACATGTGTGGTTTATTGTCGATTTGAACGGTCAAAAAATGTGGGTTGTTACAGTTGGTATCAGAGCGATGGTTGGCGACAACCTTGGCTCTGTTTGGGAATTATCTCATTAGAGATGGGGTTAGTAATGCCCTAGAATGGGTTTGAGTGATATAAGAGAGCGTACTTGTATTTTTGGTAAAATTATTTTTCATTGTGTTGGTTTGTTCTATTGAATATTTATGGATTCTAGTCGATATATGGGACGCCATAGAATCGATAGGAATTTCTGAATAATCGAACAGAATGATCGACATAATGTATTTTTTTATTATATTTTATATATATTATATATACTACTAGTGGTTTTAAGTGTATAATCATTGGTCGTTATAAGTAAGGGGTAATAATAAGTTACTACCTATTATGGTTGATTAGATAATAAATCTAATAAAGAAAATTCAAAGATTTATAGAATATTGAAATGAAATCCTTTAAGTAAAATGGGGTGCATAATATATTTTGCAAACCAAATAGAAATAAACTTGGAAACTTGATTCTAGGAAGCTTATGAAATAGTTTTACCAAGTTAAAATAATATCGAATTATGAGAAAGGGTTATGGAAATAGTTTTCGAAAGGATTTTTAGGATTAAAGTGAGAAATCCTTTCTCGGGCATCAGAATGATTTCGATGATGAGTGCACACATTATCGACGGTTATTCTGAAGTGTTTGAGTGGGGGAGACCACTCCGTATTTCATAACTGGTTTGAAAGGGGTTTTTGAATTGAATTTCCATATATATAGTATAAAATTTTATATAAAGGTATTAGTATATGATATTTAAAGTCGAGTTTAAGATTCAACCAGATTTAAATCTACGTGTTCTTAGTTAATTTAAGATTTGGTTTTTAAAATTTCATATGGTTTGGTTTAAGAATAGTATTAGTATATATATGTGTGTTATTCTAAACTTGATTTATGAACCCAGAATTGAGCAATTAAGTTCATCTTAATTAATGACGTTGATTTAGGTACTAAATTAACTTGATTCATGGGAATTTTAGGCTCTGAAATCATGAAATGGACTTAAGAATTAAGAAAAATCGTCGCGAAAATCTTTGAACTTGAATGGTACTTAAGTTTAAATAAATTCCAAGTTGGTCAATAGAGGTGTTAGCGAAGTTGGAATTAACTACGAAATAAAACTCAACTTAAGTCAACTAAATCGAATATGAAATTTAGTTATGAAGAAAAATAATAATCCTCATAACTTGGGGTATTTAAGTTAGCTTGAGGGAGAGTTGAAAGAACATAAGTTGTTATAAATTTATGGATTGCCGATAAATTAAAGTCGCGAGAAATGAGGTGGTTAATGAAATATGAATGATCGATGAAAGAAAAAAGAAATCTAAATGGTAACCTTATTAGGGTATAATCTCGAATGTAAACCTGAGTACGAACGATGAAATGAATGAGTAAGAAACTTTTGGTCGAACGGAATGTAGTTTAATTTAAGTAAAGAAAATCAAGTTAAATAGATATAACTAAGGAAATCAAATCATAATGATGGGAGATCTAGGTATAAATCTTAGTTATGAGCATTCTTTGATTCAAACCATGAAAGGTGAGTTGAGTAAATGAGCGAGTTAATGAAATAATATTTGATGAAACATTGAATGGGAATAAGCAAGGAAGAAAATGGTTAAATGAATAAAGGAATCATTAACAAATAGAAGTGCCAAAACAAGAAAAGGGAAAGTAAATATAGAACTGGCTATACGGAATAAGGTAATAGTTAAACAACTCCCAATTCGGAAATTAGAGACACTGAAAGGAGATGTAAGAATAAAACTCAATCTGTGATAGATTAACTTAAAGAAAGCGACCTGAGAAATTTAAATAAGTTAAATTGGAATATTATGTTGAGGGTTGGTCGAGAAAGAAAATTTAAGTTTAATAAATGATATCAAATAGTATGGTTTATATAAAATCATAACTGACCTCAATCCATTGGTGTAGACTGGAAGTTAACTAAAACAAAGCAAAAGTGAAATAAACTGAGAATCAGAAATACGGAAAAAGTATAAGAGATAGAAACTGAAGTTGAATTCATTAAATTAGAATATCGAAAGGACTTAAAACTAAGAGGATTCAATTAAGGAAGGTAAATAAGAAAATGGTTAAGGTATGAATTAAAGTACCAAAATAAGAATAATGAGATGCAAGATAAGTGAAAGGAGTGAGTGTGGATGAACTTGAATAATTTAGAATAAATGAATCGGAACTAATTCAAGAGAATGGTTAAGCGAATGTGGATAAACAAAATATTATTCAACAAAAAATGGATTAAGTAACTCGGAATAAGTAATGAAGTTTGGCAACTTAGTCTATATTCATGAAATCATGTTTTAATAAAATTGAGCAAGTTGGAAACGTTATAAAGGGAATTCAATGTTATTTGAAATTGGGTACTTGAAATGAAGCGAGAAATGAATAGAACGATATTGAGATTTAATAAGAGATTGAATATGAATTCATTTCTAGAATAAAAAGGTGATAACTAACTTTGGAATGGTAAAGACCTATAAAAATATGGGAATCCGGAGGTTGAAACTCCAAGCAAAATAAATCAACGTTTATGTCAAATCTAAAATATTCAATAGGTTGAAGTAAAATGAGCATAACTTTTGATGGGCTGATCGGAATTCAATGATTCCGAACTTTTTAGAAACCTTAGAAACTGAGATAAATTTTGTGTTAATAAAGCTATGGCTAGTTTCCAAGTCTATTAGGTTGAAAACCGAGAACTAGTCGTAGTTGTATGCGCAGAAAATAAAAATCTGAACTGAATACCCATGTTGTTTTGGCCATAACTCCCAAACGAAACATCGGATTTTAACGTGCGAGTACAATTCGGAAAGGCCTGAATGCAAACTAAAACTTTCTATAATATGCTAGTCAAATTCTGATGTTTAGGGGGTTAAAAAGTGGATAGAACATTTCAGACCTGCAGTTTTAGGGCAGGGGCTGAAGTGTTCGGTTTTATTAAAACAGTCATAACTTTTGGACGAATTGTCGGAATTCGACGAATCCAGACAATTCGGAAAGCCTGAAACAAATACCATAACTTTTGCCTATGTTTTAGTCAAATTCCAACTTTTAAAGGGTGATAATCAATGATTTTTTCGCTGGTCTGTTATGAAAATCTTGGTTTTGTGGTTGTATTGCTTTGTGTATGTTATGTAAGCAATATAAATTTGCCATGGATTGTTATATATCTGATTCTTATGCATGTTTGAGTGTTTTAGTAGGTGCAAGGATTGGAATTACGCTTGGAGTTCGCTTGCGCTAAAAGCTAAGTGCTAAAAATAAATAAATTGGCATATGAACGCTAAGGAGGTACGTATTGGGGATTATTTTGGGTTTTGGGGTTTTGGTTTTGTGTTTTCCCCATTTTGGGATGCCTCATCATATGATGGGATGATGTTTGAGTTTATATGTATGTTGGGATTTTTCCCAGGCCTCTCCATACAAAGGAGATGCTGCCGAAATTTTTCGTGATTTCGGGAGTTAGAAAATTTTGAGATTTTTCAACTATATAACTCTATTTTATAAATACTAATTTATAAGTATGGATTTGAAAGTATAGTTTGTTTAATACTTTATTTCGTTCTCTTTTTGAGGACGAAAAGATTTTAAGTGGGGGAGAATGTAACATCTCATATTTTCTGTGTATTTAATTTTCAAATTTTTAATAAATAAAATATAATAATATTGGATGAAAATCAAATTTTGTTGATTTTAATGATGATGATTATTTGAATGGAGTATAAATAGATTTTAAATTTAGTTTATACTTAGAATTGGTGCAATTTGAAATTTTATATTTTATTTATTTAATAAATTGAGTTATTAGTTATAATGGAAATTCAAAATTTAACTGGATAAATGGAGAATTCTAAGTTGGGGAATAATAACTGAAATTCAAATTTAAGATTTAAATAATCAAATTAAGATATTAAAATGTGTGAAATAAATTTATAGAATTTATTTAAGTTATGATTTGGTTAAATTTGAATTTATAAATATTTACATTTAATTTAAACAGTTAATCAAATAATTGAATATTTTATTTATGTATTTAACTGTGAAATTTAACCGTTTTGGCGACTCTCTCGGAATTCGACGAAACTGGCGCCATTAGAACCGTAACGGTGAATTATTATTGGATTTCAATTTGCGTTACAATCTGACTTACCGTTTGACCGTACGAGAGAAAATGTGAATGAGAGCATTGTATAATAAGATGACGGTGTGTTGAACATTTGGGCCTTCTATATATATATAACTCAAGTTCATTTCCACATCACCAGCCCATTCTTTACTACGTTCATTTTCCTCAATCTATTTTTTTCTCTCTAATGTCTGAAACCCAATTTTCAAAACCCTAGAAAATAAAAAATCATAACTTGAAAATCAAATCTTCTCAAACCATAGAGTATTATATACCGAATCGAAGCCCTCGACGGTACGAACCTACGGGTGTACTCAGTTTTGACATGCAAGGCCTGGGGCTGCGGAAAATCGCGGTCAAACGCTGCAGTTTTTGAAACCCTAAGTGTGGAATTAGGGGTTTTTGATTCTGTGGTTAATCGGAGATTCAAAGACATGGGTTTTGAAGAGGAGAATCGTACGAGTTCAATGGTGGTTACGGCATGGTCTAGAAATCATTGTAGTGGTCGGATTTGGTGTTTAAAGCTTGAATTTCCGTTGGGTTCATCAGTTCGCCGGCGGCCAGGCAAGCCACCGGAGGTCACGACGTCGGGCTGGTAGGAGCGGCTCGGAAGGGGCTTTGGATTGGAGGCGGTCTTGGGTTGAACGGTGGTCGGAGTGCGATGCTAGGTACGGTCAAAGTTGGGCATATTGGGTTCTTTTTTCGCCATATACGGTAGCGACGGGAGCGGGAAGCGGAAGCTTCCCTTGCTGACGTGGCGTGATAGGAGTGAATGAGAGATTTTTTTTATTTTAATTATTTTATATTTAAGAATCCGTATAGAAAAACACTGATAACTCGCTCGTTTTAAATCGAATTTGGACGCGGTTTGTTGCGTTGGGATCGTGGTGGAATTGCGGACATTTTGGCACTAACCTGGCTGCGTTTAGGGACTGTGAAATTTTGACCTATGGTTGGACGTACGATCAACAAAAGACCCAAAGGTGAGTGATTTTCTCACTCACGAAATACTGAATTATTCCCATATTTATTGAATTAGATTATGAAGTAAATTTGGTTGCATGGTTGTGTTGGATTGTTGATGTGTTGTTAAATGTACATGCAAGTGTGTTAACATTCAAATTTAAGTCAATAATTAGTTATTTAATTAAATTTAAATTTCTAGTTTGAAATTCGAACCTTTATTAAATCCTGAAACAGTTAACGCTGATCAGTTGAAGTAAATGGTTATGATGGATGTTGGTTGAAATTTATTACTGAGTTTATAGTGACATTTTAATGCTCCTTATTTCAGTATATTGTAATGCATGTTGATTTGGATGATAAATCTCATTTACCCTTGATGTTACGAGCATCTAATAAACCCGGGATTTATCGATAAAATAAATTAAGAACACAGAGTGAAATGATAAACCTCTGTGACCCTGATTTGGATTGAAATGATAGATCTACATATGTAACTCTGATAATCGTTGTATGGTATAGATAAATGTATGTATTTCAACTGTTTTAAACTGTTAGTTATTTATTATATGTTGTCCTTCCGCTGTGAGAATTCTGTTGTTGTTCTTCTTTTTTTTTTTCTTTCGTCTTTTCCCAATAACTGCCTATATTTGTGATTTGTTTGGGTTGACATGTGTGGTTTATTGTCGATTTGAACAGTCAAAAAATGTGGGTCGTTACATTTGGTAAAGGCGATACGGTAAAATTTATTTTCAATGATTTTCGATCTTATGAACTTGAAATTCTTTTTAATCAAAATGGGGTTCTTAGTTTGATTGATTCTAGGTTGAAATTCTTTTTAATCAAAATGGTATTCTAGGTTTGATTGATTCTTGGAAAAATGATTATGTTTGCTATCCCAATCCAATAAAATGGTTTATGCTAATTTGAATCGATGTTTTTTTACCAAGGATACGCAAATGAAATTCGGAGTAGTTTAAGACATGACCGAAAGACCTTTCACCATATTTTTGAGAATGATGAACATCTTGAATTTAAAATTCGATATTTTCAACCAAAAGAAAAGACTGTTAACTTACTTCTACAACATATCAGCACACAACGTTAGGAAATTTCAATAGTCTATCCAATAAGATCCTCCTTAAGAACCAAAAGATAATAGCAGAAAATCGAAAGATTTTAAAGAGACCGTTTTTTAACAAGATGGAAAGGATCTCTTCAAAGATGAATAAGTTCTTCGGGAAAGTTAGTCGCAAGCTTGGATTGTCTTCATTTTCATTATCCTTTGCTGATTCTAGTTTTATTACCTTATTGTAGCAGTTTCTTTTTTAATATCGTATTTTCATTTCTTGTTATGTATCATCTTTATGTACCGTTATTAAAATTATCAATGAAGTTCTTATATTTCTATTTATTACCTCTAAAATATCTCCAGAATAAACAATAGAGTATTAAAAACAAGTAAATATAAATCAAAATTAAGAAAAACTCACAAACTTTCCAAAATTCAAAATATGTAGGAGATTGCAGACATGGGCTACCCCACATATCGGCATATAACTACCAATTTTTCAAAAATGTTTGAATTTAAAAACTGTCGTAACCAACTTGTGTCTATTCATTTTAAATGAATTCTGGAGCCTATAAATAGCTATGTCTTTTAGAAAAACATATCTTTTCGTTCCTTCTTAACATTCACTTATTATATTTTCAATTTTGTCATTCCATGGCTTCACCCATTTATAGTAAGTGAAAATCTAGAAAAATTCTTAATTCCTTCAAGAATATTCTATATATCATCCTTCGTAATCAGCGTCCCTTAGAGTTGAGTCAAATGTAGATGATTAAGAATCAAGAAAGGAATTTCGATAACATGCGTTGGATGATCTCTACACGCAATAAAGAAGAAGAATTAATGATTCAAAAGGCACTTTTATCAGGAAAAAGAAGAACGGGAGGCTTTAAAGGCTGATCTGGTCTTCGAGGAACAAGGATGGGTAGAAGTTCCAAGAACATATGAATTTATATTTAAAATTGATGTGTTTTGTTTACATTGATTTAAATTTGAATAATCTAGTTTTAATATTACTTGCCTTATATTAATTCTATTTAATAATATCATAATGTTAAGGGAAGTATTATATATTAGAACTATTTCTTAGTTAAGAATAAGTCTTATCATAGTTTTAAGTGCATTTGAGTTAGTTCTCAAACTAGGTTTAGCACTGTATTAGTTTAAGGGGGAGTATCGTAGATCAATTATGGGGATATAGTTTTTGCTGATGACAAAGGGGAAGAATTATAAAATAGGCTTAGAATAAGGCGAAGTTGATAGTTTTAGAAGGATTTATTAGAGTAAAGAGGAGTAATTGAAGCAGTAAGACATCAGGTAAGTATATTTTATAAATAAAGGTTGTCATCATCAAAAAGGGGGAGATTGTTAGGGACTGAGATGACGATCATGATGGTTTTCATGACAACAACCTTATTTTAACTATGATTGTTATAAGATATATACTAACATTATTGCATAGAAATATATATATATATCTGTGTGTATGTGTGTGTGTGTGTGTGTGCATGTGTATGTGGGAATTATATACAAGTATTGATTTGAAGATTGTATGGTTTTAAAGATTCAAGGTTAAAGATTTAAAAGAAGAAGAGTTCAAGATTGAAGAATCATAAATAACAAGAGTTCAAGAAAATAATAAGTTATAGAATCTAGAATTTTTGTTAAAACTCCGTAATAGCACTGAATCTATATTTTCGAATCTCCTATCATTTTAAATCTTCTTATATTTTATTTTCTAATTGATTTCAAAATTACTTCCTATTTTAAAAAAATATCTTTTAATTTTCAAATTGATTTCAAAGTCACCTTGTAACAACTGGAAAATCGGAACCAATTTAAAATTTTTATTTTGGCAATTTTAATGAATTTTGAATATTTAAAATGATTTTTATAAAATAATAATGACTAGAAATTTATTTGTAATAGAATTAGAAGGTGCAATTTATTTAAATCGAAGTTAGAATATAAATATTTATTTCAATTATAAAAGGAGTTGGAAATGGCGCGGTAGTTTGAAAATTCGATTTCAAATTTCAAATGAATATACAGGATTAAAAAAAAACCGGATTTCAGTGAAACAAGAAATATTTGAATATGTTTGAAAATATCTTTCCA
The DNA here is from genome assembly GCA_030737875.1 of Allium sativum. Lineage (NCBI taxonomy): Eukaryota > Viridiplantae > Streptophyta > Magnoliopsida > Asparagales > Amaryllidaceae > Allium > Allium sativum. The sequence continues at coordinate 461,652,453 of CM060924.1, read as the reverse complement.
ACGGATGTGAAAATTCCAGATTTCATAGTGGGAATAAAAAGTTATATCCATTTGAAAATTCAGAGTAGTCGCTATGGAATTTTATATAATATATAGCCTTAAAAACAGCGATTTTGCAAACGACCTCCGTTTTCGACGAGAACACTTTTGTTGAATCCGGAATGTCAAATTATTGCTAGATTCCAATTTTCAGAATTTTGAAATCAATATGCGAGCGTGGTGAATTTAAACGTGTTTGGTAAATTCAGTTTGAATCTAATCGACTGGAAAATGACCATTTTTCAAACGGTCTCCAAATTCGACGGAATTATTGTTGTTAGGACCTTATGATCAAAACATAATTAGATTTATTTTTTGGGAATTTTTGGAGTCAGTATGTGGCCCTGATAAATTAAAATGTACGTTTAAATCCAATATATATTGAATTATATTTTAATTTAAATGAAAATTGTTCGTAACGGTCGAATTAGCTTACAGGACATATCCCATTGTGTCCGGAATAAGGGTATTTGGCTAGAAGCGATAGTCGTTGGGTTGGATTTGGAATTCGAATTGAAAATTCACTTTTTGGAATTAATTAATCAATTAAATGTAATATATATATATAGTCATTCAAGGTCAAACCTTCATAAATCCTTCCTTGCAGTCAAAACTCCTGAGCCGCCTCAGCATATGATCAACGGAAGAAACATTCCAATCTTCTTCATCCAAAATCGCAAAATCCATGCGATGGATTTCAAAATCTCCAATGGCAAATATGTTCAACATCGCGAGATCCTTCTCCTCAACGGTCATGATCTGAAATGAGGCTGCGTGGAGGCCGATTTCGTGCCTCGAAGGGCTTCCGTTTGATTTTCGATTTTCGTGCACTATGGGGGTGCGAGCCGGGTGGTGCTCCGGGCATGTGAAAGTGGTGCATAGGCGGTCGAAGTGGAGGGAGTTGATCGGCTTCCGGCGTGGTGGTTTGGCGGCACATGGTGGTTCTTTATTCCGACGATGGGTTCCTATCGGCCTATAGAGAGCGTGAAGAAAGGGGGTTAAAAACCCTAATTGTGTAATTAATTATTAATTAATTTTATTTAGTTATTAATTTTAAATGATTAACGATTAAAGTACCATAACTTTTCCAAACAATGTCAAAATGGAACGAAATCAATTTCTATGGACTCCTGTTAACTATATCTACATAGTGGAACAGACCGGAACAGGAACGGAGCAAATAAGAAATTCAAGCAAATTCAAAATAAAAAATGTACAGAAATTCAGAAATAAAAGAACGGAGGAGTGGAAACGACTGTGAGAACTTCTCTCACTATATTTTTTTGTATAGTTATTTATTTTATAGTGAATATTAGGCTCACGTCCCTATTTTGAAACTTAATTAGGCTCACATCCGGTCATAAACTTATTGTAAATTAGGTCCCTGTTTTCAAAACTTATAAAATAATAATTAAAAAAAATAAAAAAAAATCGTAAATTAGTTATAAAATATATTACGCATTATAAAAAAATTCAGTTCAAAAAACAACAAAAATAATGTCAGAAAGAAGAAAACAGCAAAAAAACAGAAAAAACTGCAGTTAAATGCATAATATTATGCACTTTTTTGATTTTATTGCATGCATATATGCAATTATTGCAGTTCTTCCAGCGGATAGATTTAACATAATTTTTCAGTTCATTTTTATTTGCATCCAAATGTGCAAATTTCTCAAAAAAATGCACACATGTGTGCAACATTTTTATAGGATAAAAAGTAGGGACCTAATTTATAAAAAAAAACAAAGTTCTGAAAATTTTTAAACTCGCCCCCTATTTTATTTTTTCCGCCTTTTTGTATTTTTTTAAAATAAATGTGCGTACGTTCATAAAAAAAAATCTAAAATATGGAAATAATGTCAGGAATCTACGGAAATCGAAAAAAAAATAGTTGCATACATTTATGCAATTATTACTGATAATTGCATATATGTATGCAACTTTTCTGTAAGTTGTTTTCAGATTAAAATCTGAAAATAAACCTGCACAAATGTATGCAAGTATTTGAAATTTTTGCGCACATGTATGCATTTATTTGCATGAATAAAAATCAACGAAGATGTATGTAGTGAAAAATATGCACGGATGTATGCATGAAAGTGATATATGTGCATACTATTATGCATTTAACTGGAAATTTCGTTTTTTTTTGTTTTTTTGATTTTCGACGCCATCGTTGATGGTTTTTTGTTCTGAATTTTTTAGTGTTTACATGTTTTATTTAAATACGAATTTACGTGATTTTTTTATATTTTTTTATGACCTTTCAAAAAATAGGGACCTAATTTACAATAAGTTTATGACCGGGTTTTTTTTATATTTTGAAACTTAATAGGGACCTCTAAAAAACGCACCCTATTTTATAACTGCATATATGAACTACTCTCTGTCGTCCATAGACCATGGATTTGTATTGTGTTGTGATTGTGTCGTAAAAATAATATATATATATACATATGCGTTGTGAATATATATATATATATATATATATATACGCGTTGTGAAAATAAAATATATATATATATATGTGTTGTGAAAATTATATATATACACGTTGTGAAAATAATATATATATATATATATATATATGAAATTTGAATAGTATATATATATATATAGGAAATTTGAATAATATATATAAATACGAAATGTGAATAATATATATACGAAATTAAAATATATATATATATATATGAAATGAAAATAATATATATATATATGAAATGAAAATAATATATATATATGAAGTGCAAATAATATATATATATATATATGAAAATATATATATGCATAGTAAATAATATATATATATAGATGAAATATGAATAAATTTGTTAAAAAATAAAAATAACATTTTTATTGTATGTATGAAGTGTTAAAAACATTCATGTGTTGAATAAATTATTTGAACAATAAAAATAACATTTTTATTGTATATATGAATCACTAAAAATAATCGTGTTGAATAAACTGTTTGAAAAATAAAAATAACATTGTTATTGTATGGATGAACCCTTAAAAATAGTCGTGTAATGAAATAAATATTTGTTTATTGAAAATATTATTTTTAACATGTATATGAAGTGTTAAAAATAACCGTGTGTTGAAATAAATATTTGTTCATTGAAAATATTATTTTTAACATGTATATGAAGTGTTAAAAATAACCGTGTGTTGAAACAAATAATTGTTCGTTAAAAATATAATTTTTAACGCATATATGGAATGGATAAAATTGTAATGATATGGATTATTCAATTTTGGTTTCAAATTGAAATGGAAGTTGAAATCGTTTTAAAATAAATTTAAAGTATTTATAAAATACGTTTTAAATAGAAATCGACAATATATATATATATATATATATTAATGGCTTGAATAGAAATCGTCGCGCCGCGGCAGTTTACGAATTTCGACCATTGACTTCGAATTGATATTATGGGAGATCTGATTATCGGGTTCTTCTAAAACTGAAACCATTAGGTTCGTATCGAAAAGAGCTATCCAAAAAAAATAAGAGATTTGAAATCTAATGGTTGGATTTGGAATTATGTCCAAATAAATTTGGAAAAGGTCGCTGTAAGTGCAGTTCGGTGACCGTTATTGGAAACTGACTGTACGGGCCTTGATAAAATTATTAAAAATATTAATAATTTGTGTAAAATCATAATAAATGATTTGGAAAGAGTTAGGATGAAAAATTCCACATTTGTGAAGATAAAAAAATATTTTTATCAAATTGAACTAGTTATGAACTAGATTTGAAATCCAATAATTTTTAAGTAAACAAATTGGATTTGGAAAGGGTTTTAATATAACCAGAAATTTCCAATATATAAATTGGAAAGGATTTGAGTAGAAATAATCTTCGGAATATTTCGATATGCGATTTTGTGATTATACGGATATTGTTGTGGGAATTTAAAAGATACTGATATTGTTATTCCAATACGATATCCGTTGGTTTCAGAATTTGATATTGAATGTAAGCCGATATAATTTCTGTTCTGAGCCTTATATTTAATATCAAATTGGATTATGGGTATGTCTTGAACTGTGTTTAAATGACATTAGTTCTTTAACCTAAGTAAAAGTAGGATTAATTTCCAAAAACTTGAACAATCAATAAGAAATAATTTTTAGGATTAAAACCAATTAGAGTTTCAATAAATCTTTAATTAGATTGTGAATGAATAAATGGTAACTGAATTTAACAAAACACATGATGTGATTAAACCAAATTTACTTGGTTGTTGATATTCATGATTGTGATTGATTGATTGTTTAGATTGTATTCGACCGATTTATGAGCAAGATATGCTTTTACATTTAGCATTGGTTGGGTAGAAATATTGGTATGCTAACATCTTGTGAAACACTTCACGATTTGTCTATGAGATGTGTAGCGATGTTATTGTGTTCATTTCAAATTTAATGAATGATTTTGAAATGATATTTTTCTTAAGTGAAAAGAAATGTATTCCCGATTTTGGACAGGGAATGTTTTATAAAATAGAAAGGATTTCAAGGGCTAAAACCCGATGATTTTGAAATGGTTTGGAAATGCATAATGGTTTTACATTGTAGTTCATCACATATTCGATTAGTTGCTATTAATGATGTATCTGTTTGGTGGCGGAGAATTTATTCTCTTGCTTAACACCCTTCTTTGAGATGTACGAGCTCAAAGGTTATGTGATTAATAGTGACTGATCATATGTGTGAATTGCTGATGTGAAGTACTATAGATTTGATTATACTTATGACTATGTTGTTAAGTTATTTTCCCTACTTCGGGATATAAAATGGTTTAGTGTGTGGCTAAAGATTCAGGTGACCCGAGAGCGACTAAAACTATAGGCTGGATCCAGTGCCTTAGGGTGAGTGGTCAGCAGTGTATCCTGCTTCATGCGTGGGAGGTGCACACACACATACACACACACACACACACAGATATATATATATATATATATATATATATCGAGTTGGAGCGGCGCTTACTGCCCGGTCTGAGGGAAAATTCCCGATATTTGGTTGCATACTTGTTTGCATGCATTGTTATGTTTTGGAACTCATATTTCCAAACGATTTGATTTGAGATACGGAAGTGAAATCTACTTTGATATAAAAGCTAGATATGTATTTCAAATGATTTGAAATAGAAATCGGGAAATAAAGTCCAAAGGAATACTTTTGTAAATTGAAATGGATTTGGAAAATCTAAGTGTGGTGATTAATCTAAATGGGTAGATTGGAGTATTGCATGCGGGTTGATGTATAGTAGATCCATATCTCTACTACCGATTGTTGTTTATGCACTGGTATTCTTGGGAGGAAACCCATTCCGTGTTATATGGCATGGTCCCTTGATTTACGTTTAAAGTAAAAGATTTAATAACTGTTTTTAGTTCTCACACCAGTCACATGACTGACCTGGAGTTTATTGTTTTAACCTAAACTCTGGGTGCCCATATTTTCCACACGGGCAGTCAATAGTTTAGTTTTGCAAATTATTTCATTTAGCAGGATTCTAGATGGAAGCAAAAAGTTGTGTCCAGAGTATTGATAGTCTTTCTTTGTGTTATTTTACTTGTTTTCGCTGCATTGTATTACATTTATTGTAAATTAATCTTCCGTTGTATTATATTTCGATACACTAATATATTTTGTACTCTGATGTAACATTATTATGATGTTTATAAAAGACTTTTGTTATTTTTTCTGATGTGTTATATGCCCAGAGTTAGCGTATGCGGGATTCAAACGGACTTGGTCGGTTTAGCGATCGATTAATTTCGAGCGAAATTTGTATCATTATAGTTGGTATCAGAGCTTTGATTAACTCAAATCTTTGGGATGCAACTCGTTAGAACAGAATAAAAGACTCATCAGGGATTGGATTAGTAATATCCTATGAAAGAAAACTCATTAGAGATAGGATCAGTAGCATCCTAGATTGAGCAACTCATTGGAGATGGGCTTCTTAACGCCTTAGAATGAGTTGAGAGTGACAAGTTTATAATTAACGTATTTGTGATTATATATATTATATGGTTTTAAAAATATGATTTTTTTAATATATAAAAGTTATATATATTTGAAAAGTTAATCAACAAATTGATTGTTGGTTGTGTTGTTTGATTATTAGTTGACTAGTTAAATTATTCAAACCAATATGAGCATGTAAGGTGAATTTAGTCAAATTGAATCAAAATTTGAATGGAATTGAAATTGATTGGAATTGCATACATGTACATGCATATATATTGAACAGGTCATAGCAAGGAGGCTAGAGAAGAGGAATAAAATTGTATGCCTGACAAATAGTTACATGTTTACTATTTTCTTGGGTTTGGATGATTTTATGAGCCGCTTGGCCTTTTCTTTTTCGTTTTGGACGATGAGGGCCCTGCGTGGCTAGTTGCGGTTTTAAATATCACCCTATACAAAGGAGGTTATGGCAAAAAATTTCGAAAATTTAGGGTGTTAGCCAAATTTTGGAAAATTTTAGAAAATAAAAAGTTGAAGAATGAAAGCCAGAATGAAAGTTGAGTTGATTAGTTAAACAACTTTTAGGTCCGTTTCTTTTTTAGGACGAAAAGATTTTAAGTGGGAGAAATTGTAACAACCCGGAAAATCGGAACCAATTTAAAATTTTTATTTTGGCAATTTTAATGAATTTTGAATATTTAAAATGATTTATTTTAAATAATAACGGCTAGAAATTTATTTTGAATAGAATTAGAACGTATAATTTATTTAAATTGAAGTTAGAATATAAATATTTATATTAATTATAAAAGGAATTGGAAATGGCGCGGTATTTGGAAAATTCAATTTCAAATTTTAAATGAATATACAGGATTCAAAATAAACCGGATTTCAATGAAACAAGAAGTATTTGAATCTGTTTGAAAATATCTTTCCAACGGATGTGAAAAATCCAGATTTCATAGCGGGAATAAAAAGTTATGTCCAGTTGAAAATTCAGAATAGTCGCTATGGAGTTTTATATAATATATAGCCCTTAAAAACAGCGATTTTGCAAACGACCTTCGTTTTCGATGAGACCACTTTTGTTGAATTCAGAATGCCAAATTATTGCTAGGTTCCAATTTTCAGAATTTTTGGAATCAATATGCGAGCGTGGTGAATTTAAACGTGTTTGGTAAATTCAGTTTGAATTTAATCGACTGGAAAATGACTGTTTTTCAAACGGTCTCCAAATTCGACAAAATTAGTTTTGTTAGGACCGTATCGCCAATACATAACTAGATTTATTTTTTGGGAATTTTTGGAGTCAGTATGTGGCCCCGGTAAATTAAAATATGTACGTTTAAATCCAATATTGAATTATATTTTAATTTAAACAAAAACTGATCGTAACAGTCGAATTGGCTTACAGGACATATCCCATTGTGTCCGGAATAGTGGTATTTGGCTAGAAGCGATAGTCGCTGGGTTGGATTTGGAGTTCGAATGGAAAATTCACTTTTTGGAATTAATTAATTTAATATATATATATATTCGTTCAAAGTCAAAACCCTCATAAATCCTTCCTTGTAGTCAAAACTCCTGGGCCACCTCAGCATACGATCGACGGAAGAAACATTCCAATCTTCTTCATCCAAAATCGCAAAATCAATGCGATGGATTTCAAACTCTCCAATGGAAAATCTGTTCAACATCGGGAGATGCTCCTCCTTAATGGTCATGATCTGAAATTATGCTGCATGGAGACCGATTTTGTGCCTTGAAGGGCTTTCGTTTTAGTTTGATTTTCACGCACTAAGAGGGTGGGAGCCGGGTGGTGCTCCGGGCACGTGAAAGTGGTGCGTAGGCGGTCAAAGTGATGGGAGTTGATCGACTTTCGGCATGGTGGTTTGGCGGCACATGGTGGTTCCTTATTCCGACGATAGGTTCCTGTCGGCCTGTTGAGAACATGAAGAAAGGGGGTTAAAAACCCTAATTGTGTAATTAATTATTAATTAATTTTATTTAGTTATTAATTTAAATGATTAACGTTTAAAGTACCATAACTTTTTCAAACAATGTCAGAATGGAACGAAATCAGTTTCTATGGACTTGTTTTGATGATATCTACACAGTGGAATATACCGGAACATGAACGAAGCAAATAAGAAATTCAAGCATATTCCAAATCAAAATTGTACAGAAATTCAGAAATAAAAGAACGGAGGAGTGGAAATGACTGTGAGAACTTCTCTCACTTTTTTTTTGTACAATTATTTCTTTTATAACTTCATATATGTACTGCTCCCTGCCATCCATAGACCATGGACGATTTATTTGATTGTATTGTGTTTTGATTGTGTTGTAAAAATAATATATATATATATATATATATATATATATATATATATATATGCGTTGTGAATATATATATATACGCGTTGTGAACATAAAATATATATATGTGTTGTGAAAATTATATATATACGTGTTGTGAAAATAATATATATATGAAATTTGAATAGTATATATATAGGAAATTTGAATAATATATATATGAAATGTGAATAATATATATACGAAATGAAAATATATATATATATAATGAAAATAATATATATATATATATGAAGTGTAAATAATATATATATGAAATGTGAAAAATATATATATGCATAGTGAATAATATATATATACGAAATGTGAATAAATTTGTTAAAAAATAAAATTAACATTTTTATTGTATGTATGAAGTGTTAAAAACATTCATGTATTGAATAAATTATTTAAACAATAAAAATAACATTTTAATTATATATATGAATCACTAAATATATTCATTTGTTGAATAAACTGTTTGAAAAATAAAAATAACTTGTTATTGTATGGATGAACCCTTAAAATAGCCATGTAGTGAAATTAATATTTGTTCATTGAAAATATTATTTTTAACATGTATATGAAGTGTTAAAAATAACCGTGTGTTGAAATAAATATTTGTTCACTGAAAATATTATTTTTAACATGTATATGAAGTGTTAAAAATAACCATGTGTTGAAATAAATATTTGTTTGTTAAAAATATAATTTTTAACGCATATATGGAATGGATAAAATTGTAATGATACAGAATATTCAATTTTGATTTAAAATTGAAATGGAAGTTGAAATCGTTTTAAAAAAAAATGTATAAACGATTTATAAAATACGTTTTAAATGGAAATTGATGAAATATATATATTATATATATTAATGGCCTTAATAGAATGCGCCGCGCCGCGGCAGTTCGCGAATTTCGACCATTGACTTCGAATTGATATTACGGGAGATCCGACCGTCGGATTCTCCTAAAACCGAAACCGTTGGGTTTGTATCGAAAAGAGCTTTCCAACAAATATAAGAGATTTGAAATCTAGCAGTTGGATTTGGAATTATGTCCAAATCAAATTTGGTAAAGGTCGTTGTAAGTGCAGTTCGGTGGCCGTTATTGGAAACCGACTATACGAGCCTTGATAAAATTATTAAAAATATTAATAATTTATGGAAAATCATAATAAATGATTTGGAAAGAGTTAGGATGAAAAATTCCACATTTATGAAGATAAAAATGTATTTTTATCAAATTGAACTAGTTATGAACTAGATTTGAAATCCAATAATTTTTAAGTAAATAAATTGGATTTGAAAAGGGTTTTAATAAAACCAAAAATTTCCAATATATAAATTGGAAAGGATTTAAGTATAAATAATCTTCGGAATATTTCTATATGCGATTCCGTGATTATACGGATATTGTTGTGGGAATTTGGAAGATACTGATATCGTTATTCCAATACGATATCCGTTGGTTTCAGAATTTGATATTGAATGTAAGCCGATATAATTTCTGTTCTGAGCCTCATATTTAATATCAAATTGGATTATGGGTTCGTCTTGAACTGTGTTTAAATGACATTAGTTATTTAACTCAAGTAAAAGCAGGATTAATTTCCTAAAAGTTGAATAATCAATAAGAAATGATTTTTGGGATTAAAACTAATTGGAGTTTCAATAAATCTTTAATTAGATTGTGAATGAATAAATGGTAATTGAATTTACCAAAACTCGTGATGTGATTAAACCAAATTTACTTGGTTGTTGATATTCATGATTATGATTGATTGATTGTTTAGATTGTGCTCGACCAGTTTATGAGCAAGATATGCTTTTACGTTTAGCATTAGGTTGGGTAGAAATATTGGTATGCTAACATCTTGTGAAACACTTCACGATTTGACTATGAGATGTGTAGCGATGTTGTTGAATTCATTTTAAATTTAATGAACGATTTTGAAATGATATTTTTCTTAAGTGAAAAGAAATGTATTCCCAATTTTGCACAGGGAATGTTTTGTAAAATAGAAAGGATTTCAAGGGCTAAAGCCCGATGATTTTGAAATGATTTGGAAATGTATTATGGTTTTACATTGTAGTTCATCACATATTCGATTAGTTGCTATTAATGATGTATCTGTTTGGTGGCGGAGAATTTATTCTCTTGCTTAACACCCTTCTTTGAGATGTACGAACTCAAAGGTTATGTGATTAATAGTGACTGATCGTATGTGTGAATTGCTGATGTGAAGTACTATAGATTTGATTATACTTGTGATTATGTTGTGAAATGATTTTCCCTACTTCGGGATATAAAATGGTTTAGTGTGTGGTTAAATATTCGGGTGACCCGAGAGAGACTAAAAGTATGGGTTGGATCATGTGCCTTAGGGTGAGTGGTCAGTAGTGTAGCCTGCTCCATCCGTGGGAGGTGCACAAACACAGGGCGCTTACTGCCCGGTCCAAGGAAAGATTCCCGATATTTGGTTGCATACTTGTTTGCATGCATTGTTATGTTTTGGAATTCATATTTTCGAACGATTTGATTTGAGATCCTGAAGTGAAATCTACTTTGATATAAAAGCTAGATATGTATTTCAAATGATTTGAAATAGAAATCGGGAAATAAAGTCCAAAAGAATAATTTCTGTAAACTGAATTGGATTTGGAAAATCTAAGTGTGGTGATTAATCTAAATGGGTAGATTGGAATATTGCATGTTGATTGATGCATAGTAGATCCATATATCTATTACCGATTGTTGTTTATGCACTGGTATTCTTGGGAGGAAACCCGTTCCGTGTTATACGGCGTGGTCCCTTGATTTACTTTTAAAGTAAAAGATTTAATAACTGTTTTTAGTTCTCACACCAGTCACATGACTGACCTGGAGTTTATTGTTTTAACCTAAACTCTGTGTGCCCATATTTTCCACACGTGCAGTCAGTAGTATAGTTTTGCAGATTATTTCATTTAGCAGGATTTTGTATCGAAGCGAAAAGCTGTGTCCAAAGTATTTATAGTCTTTCGCTGTTTTATTTTACTTGTTTCCTTTGCATTGTATTACATTTATTGTAAATTATTCTTCTGCTGTATTATATTTCGATATACTCTGATATATTTTGTACTCTAATGTAACATTGTTATGATGTTTATAAAAGTCTTCTATTATTTGTTCGGATGTGTTGTGTGCCCAGAGTTAGCATATGCGGGACTCGAATGGTCCTGGTTGGTTTAGCGATCGATTGATTCCGAGCGAAATCCGTATCGTTACACACCTGAACTACACCCCCTGTCGACATGGTGACCGTTAATTTTCAAACTCAAATTTCAAAAGTCGTGTCTATTGGTTTGAATCCTTTCCTAAAAGGATATGACTATTTAACCACCATAAACAGGTTTCTAATTCCAAATTTTATAACTAACTTCATTTATCTTCTTCTGTCTTTCCCCTCTCCACCTTTACGCTTAAATTTTCAAGTTTTTATAATCAAACTCTACTGAATTTCAAAGCAAATCAAACCAATTCTATTCTATTTTGATTCTATATCATCCTCTCTCAAAGATTCAAGTGATATTCAGAGTTATAGGAGTGTCTGCATTCTAAGATCTCAAGAACAAAGTTCTATCTAGTCTTCCTTCCAAAACTGATAAAAAAGGTAAGGTTGTAGCTTGTACAAATCAAATTGGGGGGGGGGGGGGGGGTGATTGTATCCCGTAAATCAATCGAGTCTCACTGTATATCGGAAATAGGTATGGTGTACCTTGTGGCCTATGAAATCAAGGATTGTAATTTGAAGATAATATTAAAAATATATCCATACTAACCCAGAGTTGTGTAGGACTTGATGTAGGGTAACTCCAAACCCGTGTAAAAATCCTAGTGTGTTCTTTCCTTTACTACTTTTACATTTAATTTTGTGTCTACATTTGATTATGTGATCATTACATATACGTGGTTTGCATTTGTTTCTAATTAATTCAATTAGATTTCAAAAAAAACTATATAATTCCATTAAATAATATTTATCCCCCCTTTGGTATTAAGTTTATCTTAAGATTCTTAATCCGCATGTCCCAACAGATGGAAACTAAATAACATGAGTGCTTGTTGAAGCAGGTACATAGTAACTTTGTCACAGAGGATAGATATTTGGCATAGCAAAAAAGGATCGTAATAGATAATGCAATATTTAGAAATGTGGACTCCAATGGGGTCAAAGCACCCGATCTTATGGTGTCCATGGACAATGATAATACTATGTTCGGTCTTGTTATTACCGGACGTTCTTCGAACATTATTTGACTAGATGAAGATTAGTATGAAGGAGATTACAACATGTAAGATTTAATCCAACAATTTATGGACAAGGCTATAAAACTACTTGGCGATTGATTTTTACATAGAGTTGGGCAATATAGGTTACATGGTAGTGCAGATAGAAGTTTGTTATTGTAGATTAATAATCATCATATAATTTCTTTCTTGCCTAGTTGAACCTTCTTTATTTTAGAATAGCATTAGCTCTTGGGTGTCTAACGATGAAGTTTCCCATAGAAAACAGGGTTTGATCGACAAGGGGAGTCCAAAGCGCAAGCATGGAATTTTGTATTGTAGAATCGAGTGAAGCGAAGTTATAAAAAAAGGACAAAAATGTAGAAAGGATTCTCTACATTCATAATCAACTAGCATTTCTGTAACGACCCAGATTTTTGAATAATTTATTTTAAATATTTAATATTGTTTTAAATATTTAGTTGATAATATAAATGATATTTTATATTGAATTATCAATTTAATATGGCTGTTTATATTTACATTCGAATTTAAATTTCAATATCAAATCACAGAGTTCAAAATAACGTTGTAATATTGAAGATGGCAGTTGTCACGTCAAAATAGCGGTCCGGGGTTTTAAATTAAAAGACCGCCAGACAATTTAATTTAAAGTAAAAAATCAAATCAATTTCATTTTCAAGCCGACCAAAAATTTATAGTAGCCGACCTAAACTGAAAATCGCGCAACTGCTTTCTTCTCGAGCAGTAATATTTGTTTACCAGGTTCAGTATCAAGCAGCACAATTTTAATGGCTGTGTACCTCCTGTCTCCCTCCTCCTTCTATAAAATCGCGACTAATTCCCCCTTCTCTCCTTTAATTTCTGGCATAATCCATTCTCTATAAAAATGAAATCAAAGCCGTCACCCCTCTTTACTTTCAAAAGCTAAAATACCTCTTTCAAAAATCAAAGCGTAAGCCGTGACTGAAGTTCATCGCAAGTCCATGGGACAACGCACGTGAAGTCGCGATGGCATCGTGGTTCACAGGGAGGAAGAAGGTCTGTGGTTGCTGAGAGTTAGAAGAGGCGCGACGGATTTTAGTGAAAATTGGAGGAGATTTGAAGTCGCAAGGGACTGGGTTGATCAGTAGGGTAAATCGAAGCGAGAGGAGGAGTTTTTGGCAAGCTCGGTGGTGCCAAGGTCGTGAGATATGGGGTTCGCTACTTCTTGCTGTTGCAGTCGAGGAGTTGGAAACGCGATTTGATATGGAGCAGCTCGAGTTCTGAAATCTTTTGATAACTAAAGGTAGGTCGAGCTGTTGAAAAATGGTAATATCATATTCGAATTCATCATCTGTAGGTGAAAACAGAGGTTAGAAGGGGGAACGATGAGGTGAACATACGATGGTGGAAGGGGTTCGTTTTCATTGTAGTAGATTGCGTTGGGTATTAAAGGGGATGACGAACTTGAACTCTAAGTGCTGGATTGAATTGAGTTTGTTATGACTAGTAATGAACTGGGTTGTTTGAAGTCTGCAGTGGAATAGGGAGAAGTTTGGGGCTAATAGTTTTAGGACAGTGGAGCTGAGGCAAAACAGATGAATTTTGCAAGAGGGGAAGAAGGATTTTACGAAGTAACTAGATCGAAGTAAAGCAAGGTTCGATGAATTTCGGATGGGCTTGTGGAAATTGAAGCATTTGCAGTGAAGAGTTGTTCGAGAATGTATTTTGTCATTCGTCGAGTGAGTTGCAAGTAAATAAGGTATACGCTTTGATTAAATTTTAATTATATAGAATAATTCATTTAATAGTTTAGTTAAGTAAATAATTGGTTAATCGATAATAATGAAATGAACCATCGTAGGTGCAAGGCATATTAATTCGAGTTGATTCAAAAACGCGAAGATGCCATTTAATCGGATATTCGACAAATTAAAATCGCGGTGAGTAAATCTCACTCACCTTTAGAATTATTTTTATTTCATTAAAAATAATTGTCTGTTGCTTGTGTGAATGATTTCTGGTTGCTTTATATATATTAGTTATTTAGGCTATATATATATATATATATTGGGTTGATTGATTGGTTGGATTCCCGCAGTCTCATTAGCGGATGCCCGCAGTTTCATAGCGGATGATTACCCTATACGCCCCACGCTATGATTAGTGGATGACCTTCTATACCGCGATATTCTGCCATGAAGCAGAATGGGTATTATTTATGTGCTAACCTCTGTGGATGCAGGAAAACAGGTTGGAGGAATCAACTGGATTCCTCAAAAATATATTATCTGTTTGTTTATTTGATTGCATATATATTGTTATATATGATATGTTAGAAAAATAAATAATTCGTTGCTTTGTGTGTTTAAATATCACCGGGCTTAAGTAATGATATTTAAAAATATCGTAAAGAGGATATTTGAGATTTTAAAAAGGAAAAATTCTATTTTTAAATAGAATTTGAATTTTAAATGGAAATAGAATATAAACTTGTTTTTTTTAAAATAAACAAGTAGTTTCTTTTTTTAAACGAAGTTGTAAATAGTTCTTTTATAACGAAATTATAAATGAAGTAAAAGAATTATCATTAGATAATTCAAAAATAGAAATACAAGTATGAAATTGGAAATGGGAAATCTATCTTCAAGGAAAAGTAGAAATATCTATTGAAGTCGAGACTTGTTTAAAAGAAATAGGATGTGAAATGGAAAGTTTAAATATAGAACTCGAATGAAAAGTGAGTATAACATTTGAATTTTTAAAAGGAGTTTAAATATTTGAATTTTAAGAGGAGATTGAATATTAGAAATTAAAATAGAAGTTCAAATAGAATTTGAATAGACGAGATTAGAATGAAAAATAGAATTTGAATTCAAGGAATTAAATAAAATTTGAATTCAAAGGAATTCGAATAAAGAAATTCAAATAGAGATTTGAATGTAGATTTTCAAAATAGAATTTGAAATATAGAATTTCAAAGAAGAATTGAATAGAATTTGAAATATAGTATTTCAAGGAGGAATTCAAAATGTGAAATTTGAATAGAGCTTTGAATGGAATTTAAATATGAAATTTGAATTGAGATTTGAAATAGAAATTCAAGTGTTGAATTTGAACATGGAATTGAATATAGAAATTCAAGTAGAAATTTGAATATGAGATTTCAAAATAGAATTTGAAATAAACTTTGAAAAATAGGATTTCAAAGTCGAATTGGAAATAGAATTTCAAATAGGATTTCAAATAGGAGATCCAAATGATTTCGAAATGGAATTTGAATTCAAGGGAATTCAAATGGATTTGAGTGAAGAAATTCAAATGGTATTAATAATGAGTTTGAATATTAGAATTCAAATGGGGCTGGAAACGAATTTGAATATTAGAAATCAAATGAAAAAATGAAATTTGAATATAAGAGATTCAAATTGAATTTAAATAGGATTTAATCTATGGAATTTGAATATGAAATTCAAATGGGCTTTAAACTATGGAATTTTGAATATAGAAATTTAAAAAGAAGTTTGAATATTTGAATTCCAATAGAATTCAAATATAGAAATTGGAATATAGAAAGTTCAAATGGAATTTAGAGTTTGAATAAAAGAATTCAAATGAATTCAAGTATTGAATTTGAATATAGGGAATTCAAATAGGAATTTAAGTATTGAATTTGAATATCAAATAGAAAAGGAATTGGAATTTGAATTTAGAATTCAAATAAAAGTGAGATTTGAATTTGAATCAAGCAGAGTTAAATGGAGCTGAATTCATTTTAAAGAAGTTTAGAGGTTTAAAGGTTCATATATATATATATATATATATAAATATAATTAAAACGAACTCGCCGTAGCGCTGCAGTTCGTAAAATAGCGATTCGAACTTCAATCGAATATACAGGACCCAATTGAAGTCGGAATTCTTTGAAACAAGAAACGTCAGGACCAGTTTGATAATAGTTTTCTAATGAAAGAGAAAAATCTGAATTTCGTCGTATAGATTTTGAGTTATGTCAAAATCAAAATTTCAAAAAAAAAGCAGCGCCGTAAACCATTATAAACCATAATGGATTTTATATATAAATATTGGGATTTTTAAGCAAATAAAAATCCGGATTGCCATTTAAAAATCTAGACTTGAGTTAGAAAATAAATGTGAACTCAAGTGAAGTAAAGAAGATGATTTTTGAAACAATAATCCTATTTTTGATTATTGAATAGAATTAACTAAATCAAAGGAGAATTAGTAATTGAGTTTGAACTAAGGTCGAACTTTGAAAAGTGAAAATTTGGGATTTGTAAATATATATTCGAAATCGAATATAGAACAAAAATTGAAATTTGAATTCAATTATTTGATAAGTATGTTGGAATATATTTGAAATATGTTATATTCCAATAAACAAGCGAAATAGACCAACGAGTTAATTAACGAGTTAATTAACGAGTTGGGTCAAAACGAGTGTATGAAATTGAAATACATTGGACAGGTATAGACATACAGGAGACAGGTATGGGACAAGGATAATGCAGGTATATAAATAATGTGCTCGACAAAAGGTACATGTTTAATTCATATATGAGTTTTATGCGCCGTATCGGCAAGCCGCTTGGCTTCTTCTTTTTCTTTTTGAGATTAGAAGATACCGGGAAGCTATTTGAAATTTCCCGATGCTCCCGATACAGGGGAGGTTATGGCGAATTTTTCCGGGAATTTAAGGAGTTAGAATATTTTTAAGGAATTTGACAATTTGAAATCTATATATCGATACATATAGAATTCGATAAGGAGACGAAATCAAAAATAGCGTAAAGAGCCAATATGGTTATTGAAAATATTTGGTTAACAAATATTGATAGAGAAAATAGAGAAGTGGTTTAATTAATGAAATATTAATTAAAGAGCCCAGTGATTTGTTTGATATGTTTGGATGAACACTTGTTTTTATTCGATAGTTAAATCACAGACTATCGAAGTTTTGACCATCGTTGTCAATATGGAGAGACCGGTTGGATTATTATCCGAAGAACCACTCCGTATCGGCATAAGCGTTGCGAACCAAATATGCTGAATATATTGAAGACGGAGTAAAGTGCAAGGGCTTTTCTATTAAATAGAAATAGTGCCTTCGGTTTCGTTCAATCCCAGAACGAACGTAAATGGACGAATGTCTGACAGAGTATTTCCAATGATCAAATGGGTTGGTCTGTATGAATGTATATGGTTGCAACGGATTTATCCCTTAGCATAATATCTAGAATATTTGTGCAAACTCAACTAGTGATCAACGGATCTGACGATGTGGCATTCAAAGTGATGATGCTATCAAGGAATGGTAAGTATTCGTAGCCTCAGGCCTCAACAACCGGGAAAGGACAAAAATCAGGCAGGCAGCATGGCTATGTGGGTCGCACCCATTAGGGTGTATAATCACCTATCTAGAGAAATTCCTTTTTGTTTCTAAATCTATCGATTCTGCCCATTCGGGAAACGGTGGTTTGAGTCCAACCGTTGGTGATATACATTCGATACACTCAAGCGAAATGAGTGGTCGGTCATGTGTGGGCCGGGTTGCAAGATGTTCTTGTTGAACCCAGTGTATTCCTCTCTAGAGATACACAGTCGGAAGGTGGTCCCATACCTTGTCATGTTGGAAATCCAATCTCCAATAAGCGCCATGCGGGTTTTGATTTTTTAGTATATATGTAGAGCGTGAGATGCAAGCGTTCTGCTATTTGGTTATTTACTTGATGTAGACATTATTATAATATCACTGGATTTTCGTATTAAAGTGTTTTGGGTTATAGTAAGGTAAAAACCGTCCGTGTTTATGTGTGGGCTGGTCTTACTATTATCTTTTCTTTCGAAAAAGAGTTTTGAAAGTTAAACAAGTGGTTGGAGTTTACTCACACCAGTCCCATGACTGACCCAGAGTTTATTTTGTTTTGTTTTTCCCTAAACTCTTGGGTGCCCAAATTTGTACGGGCAGTCAAGTAGTTGGGATTTCACAGATTCATTTGAAGGAGCTTGAAGCAGGAGGCTTCAACGTTAGTTATTTAGAGTTACTTCCGCTGGATCAAATGTTATGTGTACTCTGATGATGGTATGTATATATGCACCAAACAGATTTGTATTTCAAAGCTTATGTTATATAATATATTTTATTCGTTCCGCTGTGAGTTGTGATCTTCGTTTTTCTTCTATTCTAATATTTCTTTCTTTCTATTTCTCATCCTCTAACTTCTTTCTAATAATGAGTCGTATTTCTGTGTTATTTGGGTTGGACGTGTGGTGTATTTAGTCAACTCAGATAGCTCGGATTTGCGGGCCATTACAGTTGGTATCAGAGCTTAGGTTGAGCGAATACCTAGGCTTGTGTGGCATGTGCTCATTAGAGATAGGGTCAGTAGTACCCTAGAATGAGTTGAGTATGAATATACGAGAGAGCGTATTTGTCAATTGATATAAAATAAAAATTTTGTTTTATATTGTGTTGACTTGTCTGTTGAGTGGATTATGATTTCTGATCGAATCGTGGGACGCCACGACGTCGATAGGAATTTCTAAACACTTGAACAGAGGATTGAACACAGTATTGTTTTAAAAGGGGTAAATGAAATAATTTTACCCAAAATTTCTATTTTGATATAGAAAGAATAATTTTCTAGAATTATTATTATATGGATATGTTGGGTGTTGATTTTATAATCAAATGAGATTATAAACTTAGAACGGTTATTTATAAACAAATAGAATTTGTATAGAAATTAAATATACAAATGAGATGAATTAGAATTAAATTCAAACCAGAATTTGAATTTAAATCCTGGGAAGGTTGAAAATATTTCCAAAGTAATATAGCTTTGTGATTAAAGGGTTTTTGAATCAAAATCATTTTGAATAGATTTTGAAATAATAAAGCACTGAACTCACTTCAGTGGCTGGGAAATAATTCTGATGATGATTGCAACATCATCAGTGTTCATTTCCGAGTTTCTAAGTGATAGGTTGCTACCTTAGAAAGTTTTGATGGAAATTTGTTGGAAAGAAAACAAATTGGTTTGAATATTCAAATGTTTTGAATTGAGATGAAAATAAATATAAGTATACATTTATGGGATTTCAAAAGAATTTGAAAAGAAAACCCAGGGATTTGAATTCTGGAATTGAAATTTAACTTAAACAAGTTAAATGGGTCGAAGTGAGTGAATTGATTAGAATCAATTTGAATAGGTTTATTGGAATATAGATTGGATATAAATGGATTGATCGTAGATCATTCGAATCAAATGTGTGAAGACCAAAAGTTTTGGTGAAATTAAATATGTTGAAATATAAGGAGTTGAGTTTCAATATAAAGGAGTTTTGAAAAGCAATGGATTTGTATCATTTTTCCTACCTTAGCAATTTCGAGGACGAAATTATTTTAAGGGGGGAAGAATGTAACGACCCAGATTTTTGAATAATTTATTTTAAATATTTAATATTGTTTTAAATATTTAGTTGATAATATAAATGATATTTTATATTGAATTATCAATTTAATATGGCTGTTTATATTTACATTCGAATTTAAATTTCAATATCAAATCACAGAGTTCAAAATAACGTTGTAATATTGAAGATGGCAGTTGTCACGTCAAAATAGCGGTCCGGGGTTTTAAATTAAAAGACCGCCAGACAATTTAATTTAAAGTAAAAAATCAAATCAATTTCATTTTCAAGCCGACCAAAAATTTATAGTAGCCGACCTAAACTGAAAATCGCGCAACTGCTTTCTTCTCGAGCAGTAATATTTGTTTACCAGGTTCAGTATCAAGCAGCACAATTTTAATGGCTGTGTACCTCCTGTCTCCCTCCTCCTTCTATAAAATCGCGACTAATTCCCCCTTCTCTCCTTTAATTTCTGGCATAATCCATTCTCTATAAAAATGAAATCAAAGCCGTCACCCCTCTTTACTTTCAAAAGCTAAAATACCTCTTTCAAAAATCAAAGCGTAAGCCGTGACTGAAGTTCATCGCAAGTCCATGGGACAACGCACGTGAAGTCGCGATGGCATCGTGGTTCACAGGGAGGAAGAAGGTCTGTGGTTGCTGAGAGTTAGAAGAGGCGCGACGGATTTTAGTGAAAATTGGAGGAGATTTGAAGTCGCAAGGGACTGGGTTGATCAGTAGGGTAAATCGAAGCGAGAGGAGGAGTTTTTGGCAAGCTCGGTGGTGCCAAGGTCGTGAGATATGGGGTTCGCTACTTCTTGCTGTTGCAGTCGAGGAGTTGGAAACGCGATTTGATATGGAGCAGCTCGAGTTCTGAAATCTTTTGATAACTAAAGGAAGGTCGAGCTGTTGAAAAATGGTAATATCATATTCGAATTCATCATCTGTAGGTGAAAACAGAGGTTAGAAGGGGGAACGATGAGGTGAACATACGATGGTGGAAGGGGTTCGTTTTCATTGTAGTAGATTGCGTTGGGTATTAAAGGGGATGACGAACTTGAACTCTAAGTGCTGGATTGAATTGAGTTTGTTATGACTAGTAATGAACTGGGTTGTTTGAAGTCTGCAGTGGAATAGGGAGAAGTTTGGGGCTAATAGTTTTAGGACAGTGGAGCTGAGGCAAAACAGATGAATTTTGCAAGAGGGGAAGAAGGATTTTACGAAGTAACTAGATCGAAGTAAAGCAAGGTTCGATGAATTTCGGATGGGCTTGTGGAAATTGAAGCATTTGCAGTGAAGAGTTGTTCGAGAATGTATTTTGTCATTCGTCGAGTGAGTTGCAAGTAAATAAGGTATACGCTTTGATTAAATTTTAATTATATAGAATAATTCATTTAATAGTTTAGTTAAGTAAATAATTGGTTAATCGATAATAATGAAATGAACCATCGTAGGTGCAAGGCATATTAATTCGAGTTGATTCAAAAACGCGAAGATGCCATTTAATCGGATATTCGACAAATTAAAATCGCGGTGAGTAAATCTCACTCACCTTTAGAATTATTTTTATTTCATTAAAAATAATTGTCTGTTGCTTGTGTGAATGATTTCTGGTTGCTTTATATATATTAGTTATTTAGGCTATATATATATATATTGGGTTGATTGATTGGTTGGATTCCCGCAGTCTCATTAGCGGATGCCCGCAGTTTCATAGCGGATGATTACCCTATACGCCCCACGCTATGATTAGTGGATGACCTTCTATACCGCAATATTCTGCCACGAACCAGAATGGGTATTATTTATGTGCTAACATCTGTGGATGCAGGAAAACAGGTTGGAGGAATCAACTGGATTCCTCAAAAATATATTATCTGTTTGTTTATTTGATTGCATATATATTGTTATATATGATATGTTAGAAAAATAAATAATTCGTTGCTTTGTGTGTTTAAATATCACCGGGCTTAAGTAATGATATTTAAAAATATCGTAAAGAGGATATTTGAGATTTTAAAAAGGAAAAATTCTATTTTTAAATAGAATTTGAATTTTAAATGGAAATAGAATATAAACTTGTTTTTTTTAAAATAAACAAGTAGTTTCTTTTTTTAAACGAAGTTGTAAATAGTTCTTTTATAACGAAATTATAAATGAAGTAAAAGAATTATCATTAGATAATTCAAAAATAGAAATACAAGTATGAAATTGGAAATGGGAAATCTATCTTCAAGGAAAAGTAGAAATATCTATTGAAGTCGAGACTTGTTTAAAAGAAATAGGATGTGAAATGGAAAGTTTAAATATAGAACTCGAATGAAAAGTGAGTATAACATTTGAATTTTTAAAAGGAGTTTAAATATTTGAATTTTAAGAGGAGATTGAATATTAGAAATTAAAATAGAAGTTCAAATAGAATTTGAATAGACGAGATTAGAATGAAAAATAGAATTTGAATTCAAGGAATTAAATAAAATTTGAATTCAAAGGAATTCGAATAAAGAAATTCAAATAGAGATTTGAATGTAGATTTTCAAAATAGAATTTGAAATATAGAATTTCAAAGAAGAATTGAATAGAATTTGAAATATAGTATTTCAAGGAGGAATTCAAAATGTGAAATTTGAATAGAGCTTTGAATGGAATTTAAATATGAAATTTGAATTGAGATTTGAAATAGAAATTCAAGTGTTGAATTTGAACATGGAATTGAATATAGAAATTCAAGTAGAAATTTGAATATGAGATTTCAAAATAGAATTTGAAATAAACTTTGAAAAATAGGATTTCAAAGTCGAATTGGAAATAGAATTTCAAATAGGATTTCAAATAGGAGATCCAAATGATTTCGAAATGGAATTTGAATTCAAGGGAATTCAAATGGATTTGAGTGAAGAAATTCAAATGGTATTAATAATGAGTTTGAATATTAGAATTCAAATGGGGCTGGAAACGAATTTGAATATTAGAAATCAAATGAAAAAATGAAATTTGAATATAAGAGATTCAAATTGAATTTAAATAGGATTTAATCTATGGAATTTGAATATGAAATTCAAATGGGCTTTAAACTATGGAATTTTGAATATAGAAATTTAAAAAGAAGTTTGAATATTTGAATTCCAATAGAATTCAAATATAGAAATTGGAATATAGAAAGTTCAAATGGAATTTAGAGTTTGAATAAAAGAATTCAAATGAATTCAAGTATTGAATTTGAATATAGGGAATTCAAATAGGAATTTAAGTATTGAATTTGAATATCAAATAGAAAAGGAATTGGAATTTGAATTTAGAATTCAAATAAAAGTGAGATTTGAATTTGAATCAAGCAGAGTTAAATGGAGCTGAATTCATTTTAAAGAAGTTTAGAGGTTTAAAGGTTTATATATATATATATATATATATATATATATATATATATATATATATAAATATAATTAAAACGAACTCGCCGTAGCGCTGCAGTTCGTAAAATAGCGATTCGAACTTCAATCGAATATACAGGACCCAATTGAAGTCGGAATTCTTTGAAACAAGAAACGTCAGGACCAGTTTGATAATAGTTTTCTAATGAAAGAGAAAAATCTGAATTTCGTCGTATAGATTTTGAGTTATGTCAAAATCAAAATTTCAAAAAAAAAAGCAGCGCCGTAAACCATTATAAACCATAATGGATTTTATATATAAATATTGGGATTTTTAAGCAAATAAAAATCCGGATTGCCATTTAAAAATCTAGACTTGAGTTAGAAAATAAATGTGAACTCAAGTGAAGTAAAGAAGATGATTTTTGAAACAATAATCCTATTTTTGATTATTGAATAGAATTAACTAAATCAAAGGAGAATTAGTAATTGAGTTTGAACTAAGGTCGAACTTTGAAAAGTGAAAATTTGGGATTTGTAAATATATATTCGAAATCGAATATAGAACAAAAATTGAAATTTGAATTCAATTATTTGATAAGTATGTTGGAATATATTTGAAATATGTTATATTCCAATAAACAAGCGAAATAGACCAACGAGTTAATTAACGAGTTAATTAACGAGTTGGGTCAAAACGAGTGTATGAAATTGAAATACATTGGACAGGTATAGACATACAGGAGACAGGTATGGGACAAGGATAATGCAGGTATATAAATAATGTGCTTGACAAAAGGTACATGTTTAATTCATATATGAGTTTTATGCGCCGTATCGGCAAGCCGCTTGGCTTCTTCTTTTTCTTTTTGAGATTAGAAGATACCGGGAAGCTATTTGAAATTTCCCGATGCTCCCGATACAGGGGAGGTTATGGCGAATTTTTCCGGGAATTTAAGGAGTTAGAATATTTTTAAGGAATTTGACAATTTGAAATATATATATCGATACATATAGAATTCGATAAGGAGACGAAATCAAAAATAGCGTAAAGAGCCAATATGGTTATTGAAAATATTTGGTTAACAAATATTGATAGAGAAAATAGAGAAGTGGTTTAATTAATGAAATATTAATTAAAGAGCCCAGTGATTTGTTTGATATGTTTGGATGAACACTTGTTTTTATTCGATAGTTAAATCACAGACTATCGAAGTTTTGACCATCGTTGTCAATATGGAGAGACCGGTTGGATTATTATCCGAAGAACCACTCCGTATCGGCATAAGCGTTGCGAACCAAATATGCTGAATATATTGAAGACGGAGTAAAGTGCAAGGGCTTTTCTATTAAATAGAAATAGTGCCTTCGGTTTCGTTCAATCCCAGAACGAACGTAAATGGACGAATGTCTGACAGAGTATTTCCAATGATCAAATGGGTTGGTCTGTATGAATGTATATGGTTGCAACGGATTTATCCCTTAGCATAATATCCAGAATATTTGTGCAAACTCAACTAGTGATCAACGGATCTGACGATGTGGCATTCAAAGTGATGATGCTATCAAGGAATGGTAAGTATTCGTAGCCTCAGGCCTCAACAACCGGGAAAGGACAAAAATCGGGCAGGCAGCATGGCTATGTGGGTCGCACCCATTAGGGTGTATAATCACCTATCTAGAGAAATTCCTTTTTGTTTCTAAATCTATCGATTCTGCCCATTCGGGAAACGGTGGTTTGAGTCCAACCGTTGGTGATATACATTCGATACACTCAAGCGAAATGAGTGGTCGGTCATGTGTGGGCCGGGTTGCAAGATGTTCTTGTTGAACCCAGTGTATTCCTCTCTAGAGATACACAGTCGGAAGGTGGTCCCATACCTTGTCATGTTGGAAATCCAATCTCCAATAAGCGCCATGCGGGTTTTGATTTTTTAGTATATATGTAGAGCGTGAGATGCAAGCGTTCTGCTATTTGGTTATTTACTTGATGTAGACATTATTATAATATCACTGGATTTTCGTATTAAAGTGTTTTGGGTTATAGTAAGGTAAAAACCGTCCGTGTTTATGTGTGGGCTGGTCTTACTATTATCTTTTCTTTCGAAAAAGAGTTTTGAAAGTTAAACAAGTGGTTGGAGTTTACTCACACCAGTCCCATGACTGACCCAGAGTTTATTTTGTTTTGTTTTTCCCTAAACTCTTGGGTGCCCAAATTTGTACGGGCAGTCAAGTAGTCGGGATTTCACAGATTCATTTGAAGGAGCTTGAAGCAGGAGGCTTCAACGTTAGTTATTTAGAGTTACTTCCGCTGGATCAAATGTTATGTGTACTCTGATGATGGTATGTATATATGCACCAAACAGATTTGTATTTCAAAGCTTATGTTATATAATATATTTTATTCGTTCCGCTGTGAGTTGTGATCTTCGTTTTTCTTCTATTCTAATATTTCTTTCTTTCTATTTCTCATCCTCTAACTTCTTTCTAATAATGAGTCGTATTTCTGTGTTATTTGGGTTGGACGTGTGGTGTATTTAGTCAACTCAGATAGCTCGGATTTGCGGGCCATTACAATTTCAATTAAAGCATGGCCTATGGCTAAGGACCTATAAAAGGTTTGATGAGTTTATGGATCCCAATAAGACATCAAAGGAAGTGCAGGCTGCACAGTTTAGTATCCAGGGTATGTCGCAATCAATAAGGGAAAGCCTACTATGGTTCTATAAATTTGATATTAAATCATTTATTAAGAAAGGAGCTGGTTAATTTCCTCCAAGGTTTGTTAGATACATGAGAATATATGAAGGATATCGTCAAATATATCATGTCAAGCACTGAACAAAGATCAAAATTTTATGTCAGTAAAACTGAAAGTTGCAGTCTGATCCTTATTTGATCCACTAAGATGAGGGAAGAAATGAATAAGTAAATGACAATTAGTTTGCCTGCGATGTCATATACACAAAATAGGTAATAATTCCATGCTAGTTAAGGCGTCAAATGGAAAGGGGCGGGCGATTTTCAACTACTGGGTTTTGAAAAAGGCATGACCAAAGACTAATTTACTAGCATAGGTTGATCAGTTAGTGGATAGAACTGCTAGATATAAGATGCTCTTATTTATAGATGCTTATTCAGGATATAACCAACTATAGATGCACGAAGCGGATAAATAAAATACTTGATTCATAACAAATTTGGTATCACAATGATATTAAATAACGTCATTTCGTTTAAAGGATGTGTGAGTTACATTACTACAAAAATAAATTAAAATAAAGACTGACATTTTCAGTCTTTAGATCAATTATTCAGTCTTTAAATAGATTTTAAAAACTGACTAAAAACTGATGTATCAGTCCCAAAATGTCAAGTCTTAAAAGATATTTGAGACCGAAGAATCGGTCTTAAACTTAAAAATCGAAATTTCAGTTTCAAAAATACCTAGTAACTGAATTGTAAAGACTGATGATAGTTTATAATCAGTCTCAAATTATATATATAATTTCCATTGATGTTTTTAATACATACCCATAAATACATGACCTAAAAACAATGCTAATAAATATATATAAAGCAATATAATATCACTAATAATCAAGTCCATTTGCACAACATTATCCTACAATAATAATGGAAATATGTTTAACAAACATACATTATTACAACACACTGAAAATGCAAAAAAAAGAACCCAGCAAATACAAATGGTTAATGCTAGCAAGAAATATACAAGATATCTCTGTATATATCAGCAAGTAGACCATGTAACTAGGTACCCTCACACGTGGTTGACGTGCTTCTAATTGAGAGGCTATTGACAGAGCAAGTTGAAAAACCTGCCAATATGGAGATCTCCCATCAATGCCTTTTTTCAAAAGTAAGCATGTTTAGAATAATTTGTATAATTAAAGCTCAAAAGTAAAATACTAGTAAAGTTGTTTACAAACCAGTACAAGGACCTATAGTTAAGCAACAGACGAATCAGACCACAAATCAAAAAGTGGTTCTCCCATAGTAATCAAATCACAAAAACATAACTTTCCCAATCTGTCTCCTCCTCAGTTGAATTAAACAAAGAAATAAGGGAATGTGGTGCATCTCTAATGGCGAATCCGAAAAGCTAGCAGTGGCATTCTGAATGCCAGTAGTCAAAGTTTGCATCTGTCTAAACGAGAAGGATTGGACATCGCCCACAGTAGATAGGAAATCACCAAAGTAGTACATAAAAGGTCACCGGTCTGAATAAATTAATGTAATAGTTTTATCTGATTGTTTCTTCATTCTTGAGTGGCACTGATTTGATGGTAACCATAGAAAAATTTAGAACTATCCACTTGACTTGAGTAAGTAATGAAATAGTGAAACAGTGGGTTTGAAAAGGGAGAAGGCTATTTTTTTACCTGCTAGGAAGACGACCAAGTAGTGGGTTATGACGATCTGAACATCCCTATGAAGGAAAGCTCGGATTGCCTTGAGGAGGACGAATCATAACACAAACAAAAGAACATTTCATTGTTTATTACAACAATTCCATCAGAATACAAGAATATACGGAGTATGAATAAATATTATACATTAGATAAATATCAGAGATTTACAATTTACAATGCAGCGAAAAAATAATTCAAAACGCAATGAAAGGAATATACGGATACAGAGCTTTCCGAATATCATTCCAGCTGTAAACCAGCATCTTGTGAATATAAATCTGCAAAACCAAAACTACTTGCTGCCCGTGCGGAAAATAGGGGCAACCAGTGTTTAGTTAAAACAATAAACTCCAGATCAGTCATGTGACTGGTGTGAGAACTAAAACAGTTATTAATCTTTATTTTAAAGTTCGGTAAATCAAGGGACCACGCCGTATAACACGGAACGGGTTTCGTCCCAAGAATACCAGTGCATAAAACAACAGCGCAATGCTAAATAAAGAACAATGATGCTATTATAAAACTCAGGTCCCATCACACAATGCAACGCAAGCCGGAGGATAGAGTTTTTACCTTATAATACCCAAGAATGCTTGGTACGTAAAATTTCAAGTTTTATTATTACTATAAGTATATAGTGTCAAAACAATTTCAATCATAAGTATCAATCATAGACGGCATAAGTGCCCCATACCACTATGTTGCCATATATAGGTTTACAATCAAAACCGCAAAATGTCGTATTGGAAGTTGGATTTCCATCTGTGAACTAAGGCAAGGGATCGTCCTTACCGCTTCGAGACGCTCTAGCCCACCCCTCAGGATCACAATGCATCGACCCTTGGATCTTCAGGGACGGTCCACACGGAGTGGATTAAAATGCCTGAACAATGCGTTTCCCCACCCTATGGGTCGTCAATGAGCCAAATGACTCCATCAGTCCCGGATCGACCGATATAACCGAGGCGCCTCGCTATCCATCATCCACCCAAGTAAAAGCCAGGGCGTGTAAAACGCTGACACCACTCCTAGCTAGAAGGAAACGCATGCCCTCCCAGAAGTCCTCTCCCGTTTCTGGTTCACACCGGGCTGTGAGGCTTGTGAATTAATGCTACACAAAGCTACGCTATATTAAAGCTGTGCTTTGATCATCAACCACAAGACTCTTCTTTTCAATAGAAGCATTGATCATTTGCATCTCAGCATGCCACACAGGCAATTCACGCCATGCAACCGATGTCAATCACTCACACAGAATGAAATCCGATGTCAGACACACATCCATTTTCAAGTCTGTTCTAGGTCTGAATGAAACAGGAGGCACCTTATTCCTCCCCCATATGTCCAATAAAGGAAGAGGCCCTCGTATATCCGTCAATCTCCAAGTACTTCTGGATGATCACCACTTATTACCTTGCCTTTGGTGTACAGCCCAATCAAGACATCAGTAATCATCCAAACGATGTGAAGACCTCTGTTATTTGACCACCGTCTTCATCCTCGACATATCGTCGAATCAGTTACTCAGAATGGGATAAACCCGGTCTTTCCGAATAACTCGCGTATATAATAAACAAGTGCTACAAAAACACATAATACGCCTTGAACCAATCCAGAATATTCCTTTATTCAAATATTCATATACTTTGGGAAAGGTTCCCATTAATTTTATAAAAGATAAATTCTTTAAATTTAATTTTTAATCTTCCGTTGGATATCATTTCAATCTAATTAAAGATGCATTAAAACTTCACTTGGTTTTAATCTTCCCAATAATCAAATTAACGATTGTTTAACTTGGGAAACCATATCCTGTCTTTAACTGGGTTAAAGAATCAATGTCATTTAAAACATGGTTCACGATAAACCCAAAATCACATTCCATTCCATCAGCCTTTAACCGTAAATTAGCAAGTGAACAATTCCCAAAGTATCAACCCCGAAGGCCGAAACCAACATCAGATCAATACCCAGGAAACCATTCAACTTAACTAATGTCCAGTTAGTTTCTGATTTTCTTAACTCCGTTGGGTCTAAGAATAGTATTATTAGAGATACCGTTCACGACAACCCAAATCACACTCCATTAATTATGGAATCTTCACGGAAAAACAAATCAATATATAATCAATATCAACTTCCATATCCGACTAATAATATAAATGGAATAACGTCAACGCCTCTTAAATTCCATATGTATTAACAGTCTTCCTCCACTGAAGTTCACTTCGATTATTATCAAATCGAATTCCATTCAATTCCATTCAATTCCAATTTAATGTGTTATATCGGAAAACTTTACTTTGGAAAATCTCCTTTAAATCTTAACAAAAGATTTATAAACTCCAAATCACATTTCACTGTAAATCGAGATAAAAAACGAATGTCGCTAAAACACAGTTCACACAAACCCAATTCACATCCCATCAGCGTAAATTAGTAAGAGAACAATTCCCAAAGTGTTAACCCCGAAGGCCAAAACCAACATCAGATCAATACACAGGAAACCATTCAACTTAACTAATCTCCAGTCATTTTCTAATTTTCTTAACTCCATTGGGTTTAAGAACAATATTATTAAAGATACCATTCACGACAAACCCAAAATCCAATTTGATATTAAATACAAGGCTCTGAATAGAAAATATATCGACTTATATTCAATATCAAATTTTGAAATCAACAAAAATCATATTAGAAATAACGATATATATATATATATATATCTTTCAAATTTCCATAACAATTTCTGTATAATCACAAAATCCAAGATCGAAATTTTCCGAAGACAATTTCGATTCAAATCCATTTCCAACTTGTATATTGGAGATTCTGGTTATTTTTAAAACCATTTCAAATCCAATTTATTTATTTTAAAAATATTTGGATTATAATTCTAGTTCATAACTAGTTCATTTCGATAAAAATCTTTTTTTATCTTTTCAAATATGGGAATTTTCACCCCAATTCTTTCCAAATCATTTATTTTGATTTTACACAAATTATTGATATTTTTAATAATTTTATCAAGGCCCGTACAGTCGATTTGCATAAACGGCCATCGTACTACACTTACAACGACCTTTTCCAAATTTGATTTGGGCATAATTCCAAATCCAACCATTATATTTCAAATCTCTCATTTTATTAGAAATCTCTTTTCGATACGAACCCAACGGTTCTGGTTTTAGGAGAATCCGACGGTCGGATCTCCCGTAATATCCATTCGAAGTCAATGGTCAAAATTCGCGAACTACAGCAGCGCGGCGCGTTCTATTCAGGCCATTATATTATATATATATAATATATATTTTATCGATTTCCTTTTAAAACGTATTTTATAAATCGTTTCAAATTCGTTTTCAGAACGATTTCAACTTCATATTCAATTTCAAATCAAAATTGAATATTCTACATCATCGATATTTAAATGATAGTATTTTCAAAACATTAGATTTTGAAATCAATTCCTTTTCGGTATTCATTACAGAGATGAATAAGATCGATAAGTATATCATTCACGTCAAAATGGCGTTAATCTAATCAACACGGCTTTATATATTTAAATATTTTCGTGTCCACCCCAAATCGGACATCAAAATTAGATTTTGATCTTTTACTGAATATTATTTTAAAATATCCATTATTTTAAAATGATTGTTATTTAAAACTATTCATTCTTTCTGAACTGGAATCAAACACAGTCAATTACCATATAATGTGATTTACATGGATTTCATATACACATGTATACAACAACAATCAAACACAGTCAACCATCATCCAAAGTGCATTCTACACTACATAAGCATCAAAAATAATTATTTAACGCTTATAACAGTCTGTTAATCAATCGATCGACATACAACTAATTATTGGGATTAGTGTATGTCCAATATCATCCCAATACCCGTATGGGGTTTCAATCAATCAAACACAGATTTTATTTGTGCAGTTGGGCGATGTGCAAAATTTATCGTCCCAATCAATAATAGTCAAATCAGTGTACATAAACAAATCGTCCGATTTGTTTGTAAATATTTATTTTATATACACGTTAAAAATTATATTTTTAACTATAAAATATTTTCTTCCATTCTACATCACAAAATCAATTTTCACAGTACCAACAAACAAGCATACAAGTCGTCCATGGTCTGTGGACGACGGGTGTCGGGTGCTGCTAAGCACCGTCTGCATCCTAGTATATATTTCTACTGGAAAATAAAATAAAAGTGAGAATTTTTCACCTAGAAGCTAAACCAAACGCCACGACTCTTCATATGTAGAAAATCTTCGCCATGTTTTAGTCATTGCATATATAATCTGAAAATCATTTTTTTATCGAATTAAAAGTTATTCCATAACATGACTATTTTATTAATAGTATACTTAGGCTAAAAATCCTATTTTTATCTTTCTAAAAATATTTTCATGTCGTACTCTAGTTAAAAATTATATTTTTAACTTATAAAAATATTTTCTTTAATACGATAAAACAAAGAAAATATATTTTTCAAATCAAATAAATCCCATTTTTCAATTCAAGAAAATCGTATTTTCCTACCGCTACATCTTATTTAAAGACATATTTTTATATAATTAAAAATCAAACCTTTTACGTTATAAGAATCAACTCTTTAACATCTCTTCATACAAATAAAAATTCAATCTTTGTCTTATTAAAAATCTATTTTTTATCGTATTAAAAATCTAACCTTTCTCCTACTAAAAATCTATTCTTTCTTTCTATAATAATCTATTCTTTTTCTTTAGAAAAATCCAATCTTTTTCATGTTAAAAATGTAATCTTTTCTTTAAAAAAATCATTTCTTTCTACTAGTAAAAATCAAACCTTTCCTAACACCAAAACCAAAACTTTCTTGAATTAAAACTGAAATTAAAATCTACATTATTAACTACACTTAATAAACTAAAAACTAAGTAATTAAATTAATAAATTACGTTAAATTTCATCGTTCTTCGAAGAGGGGGGGTCCACGGGGTCGGGTTTGGGCTGAGGTGGCGCGGAAGGGGTGCGGATGGTGGAAGGGGCAGGCGCACGGGGGTCTGGAGCCAGGGGAGGCACGACCGTGGTCTATGGTGGGTACAACATGGTGGAGGCGGGTTTTTAATGGCTTGGGCTTTGAAATCAAGGAGGGAGGAGCCTAGTGGGGGTAATGGCCATCGCCTGTAACAACCCGAAAATCTGGGCCAGTTTAAAATTTTTATTTTGGCAATTTTAGCGAATTTTGATTATTTAAAATGAATTATTTTAAATAATATCGACGAGAAATTTATTTTTGAATATAATTCGACGTATATATTATATACGTCGTCGTTAGAATATAAATAATTATATATAATTATAAATAGAATTGAAAATGGCGCGGTAGTTCGATAATTCGATTTCAAACTTCAATTGAATGTACCGGATGCAAAACAATCCGGATTTTAGTGAAACCAAAAATAATAGGACCTCTTTGTGAATATATTTCCAACGAATTGGAATAATCGAAATTTCATAGCGGGAATCAAAAGATATGTCCAGTTGAAAATTCTGAATAGTCGCTATAGAATTCAGGCCCTTAAAAATGGAAATTTTGCAAACGACCTCGGATTTCGACGAAACCACTTTTGTTGGGTCCGTGATGTCAAATTAGG
Organism: Allium sativum; assembly: GCA_030737875.1. Taxonomy (NCBI): domain Eukaryota; kingdom Viridiplantae; phylum Streptophyta; class Magnoliopsida; order Asparagales; family Amaryllidaceae; genus Allium; species Allium sativum. The sequence goes on along the minus strand of CM060924.1, from coordinate 461,618,884 downwards.
GCTAGGTTTCAAATTTCATAATTTTTCGAATCAATATGTAAGCGTGGCAAAGGAAAACGCGTTTGACCAGTTTCAGTTGATTTTAATCGACTGGAAAATGGCCATTTTTCCAACGGTCTCAGAATTCAATGAAACTAATTTTGTTAGGACCGTATCGTCAATACGAAGCTAGAAAATATTTTTCTGGAATTTATAGAGTTAGTATGTGACCCCAGTAAATTGAAATGCGCGTTCAAATTCAATATATAGAATTATATGTTGATTTTAACGGAAACAGATCGAAACGGTCGAATCAGCTTATGATACATATCCCATTGTGTTCGAGATGGGGGTAATTAGCTAGGGGCGACAGTCGTTGGAGGTAAATTGGAGTTCAGATAAAAATCCACCTTTTTGAAATAAAATAAATAAATTAAAATATTAAATATATAATTCCCATGGTCCACCCCCTTTACATTAACCCCCCCTCTCGTTTTCCTATTCCCAAATCAGAATTTCAAAATCAAAAAAAAAAACTGGACGATGACCTAATCGTGCCTCCCTCCACCATCGACGACTCAGGCGATCCTCTCCCCCTAAACCGCGAAGCCCTACCTCCCCATACCCGAACCCGATACCCCCAAAGCCCCCTTACGACGGAAACACCCTGCGCCCGCCTCCACAGACGGCGCTCAGCCCCTCTATCACCTGGCCGTGCTCTTCCCCGACCACCAGAGGTCCGACGCCCTCCGACAGCACTACCCACTTCGACGCTCAGCAACCCCATTCCCCCCTTCTCCCAATTTATACGGTAAGTTTTTTTTACTTTCTATTTTGTTTAGGAAGGAAAAACAACAATCTTTAACAGTGAAAAACAATGATTTTATTTGACTAATGAAGATAAAGAAAATCAGATTTATTTATTTATATTATAGTTAAAGAAAATCAGTTTTATTTATTTATATTATAGCAAAGAAAGATAAGATTTTGTTTAAGGAAAGATTAGAATTTGTTCATTAAAAAGATTCGACCTTTAGTAGAAGAAAATTAGATATAGAATAGTGTTGTAATAATATATTCCTTTCATATAGAATAGCGTTGTAAAAATATATTCTTTTCATATAGAATAGCGTTGTAAAAATATAATCTTTTCGTTTGTTATAGCAGTATAAAAAATTCTATTTTTACAAATATGAAATAGCGATAAAAATTCGATTTTTATATATAACGAAGTAGCGAATTAAAAATATGATTTTTATATAATAGAGAATATAAAAATGTGATTTTTATATGTGTAGTGAATACGAACGACGAAAGCGACAAAGGGAGAGAACGATGAAGATTTCCAACATATGAAGGATCGTGGCGTTTGGATTAGCTTTGGTGAGAACTTCTCACTCTTCAATTTCTTTTTCTAGTTATATATATACTAGGATGCAGACGGTGTTTAGTAGCACCCGACACCCGTCATCCCCAGACCATGGATGGCTTGTTTGTTAAATTGTTTGGTTGTGTAGTTGGTTAGTTTATTTGGTTTGAATTGAATTGTTTGGTGAAATGGATTGAATTTGATTGATGTGTGAATGGCGTGGGCCTTCACTAGACCGGGGATAAGGCTAGGCCTTGTCCCGTTTCTAGTATCGTGTCGTTATGCCACCGAAATTTTCTAAAAATAAGTTAGAAAGACAAAGATAACATTTTATTTAATAAATGAACCGAATAGAATATTCATAGGTTGAATAAAATAGTTTGATCGTTAAAAATATAATTTTTAACGTGAATGTGAATAAATAAATATTCATTTACAAACCGGACGGTTTGTTTATGTACACCTATTTGAAGGACATTGATTGGGACGATAAATTTTACACATCGCCTAACTGCACAAATAAAATCTGTGTTTGATTGTTTGAAACCCCACACGGGTATTGGGATGATATTTGATGTACACTAATCCCGATTGTTTAGTTGTATGTCGATCGATTGATTGACAGACTGTTATAAGCGTTGAATATTTGTATTTGATGCTTATACAGTGTAGAATGCACTTTGGGTGATGGTTGATTATTCATTGTTGTTATTGTATACATGTGTTGTAGAAAATCCATATAATTAACATTATATGGTAATTGATTGGGCCTTATTCCAGTTTCGAAAAAGAAATATTTGAATAGAAATATTTGAAATGAAAATATTTGAAATAGAAATATTTGAAACAGAATATTTGAAAATATCAATATATGAAGCCGTGTTGATTAGATTGACGCCATTTTGACGTGAACGATATTTATATCGATTTTATTCATTTTATAATGAATATCGAAAGTGATTTCAAAATCTAATATTTTGAAAAGAATAGAAATTCGAATTGAAACAGAATAGAATTGAATTCGAATTGAAATTGAAAATAAATGAATTCGAATTGAAATGCAACTGAAATGAATTTTAAATCGATTTGAAATGAATTTAAAATGAATTTAAATTGGAATATTCAATTTTGATTTGAAATTGAATATGAAGTTGAAACCGTTTTGAAATGAATTTAAAACGAGTTATAAATCGTTCTGAAAAGAAAATCGACGAAGTATATATTATATATATTATATATATAATATAATGGCCTGAATAGAACGCGCCGCGCCGCGGCAGTTCGTGAATTTCGACCATTGACTTCGAACGGATATTACGGGAGATCCGACCGTCGGATTCTCCTGAAACTGGAACCGTTGGGTTCGTATCGAAAAGAGCTTTCTAACGAATATTAGAAATTTGAAATCTAACGGTTGGATTTGGAATTATGTCCAAATCAAATTTGAAAAAGGTCGCTGTAAGTGCAGTTCGATGACCGTTGATGGAAATCGACTGTACGGGCCTTGATAAAATTATTAAAAATAGTAATAATTTGTGTAAAATCATAAGAAATGATTTGTGAAGAATTGGGGTGAAAAACTCCATATTTGAAAAGATAAAAATAGATTTTTATCGAAATGAACTAGTTTTGAACTAGAATTATAATTCTATTTATTTTTAAATAAATAAATTGAATTTGAAAAGGGTTTTAAAAATAACCAGAATTTCCAATGATTGCATTGGAGTGGATTTGAATCGAAATTGTCTTCGGAATATTTCGATGTTGGAATTCGTGATTATACAGATGTTGTTGTGGAAATTTGAAAGATATATATTTATATCGTTATTTCCAATACGACCTTTGTTAATCGTAGAATTTGATATTGAATATAAGCCGATATATTTTCTATTCAGAGCCTTGTATTTAATAACAAATGTGATTTGGGATTGTCGTGAATGGTGTCTTCATTAACACTGTTCTTGAACCCAGTTGAGAAAAGATTAAATCTTTTTATTTAGATTTAATGAAGTGTACCAATAAATAATATTTAATAGGAATTGAATCGATATTGATTTTTGGGTTTATCGTGGACGGTGTTTTAAATAACACTCGTTCTTTAACCCGATAATTAATGGAAGGTGATTTTGGGTTTACCGTGAACCGTGTTTTAAATGACACTGATTCTTTAACCCAGTCAAAGATTAAAACTAAGTGGAGTTTTAATGAATCTTTAATTAGATTGAAATGACCGAGAATGGAGTAGCACCAGTTTTGCTCCAGGCGATAGTTAAAACTTTAATTGGATTTAAACGTGAAATGGTAATTGAATTTACCGATAACACCGTGGTGTTAGATATGAAGTATTACCAGTTTTACTTCATGGGATTAATAGGTTGGGATTGGGAAATTAAAACCAATGATTACTTCGGTAAGGTTCGTTAATCTCGACTAGTTGAATCGAAATTCAAAAGAAGATTAAAGAATAAATTCAAGGAATTTATCTTGGATAAAATTAATGGGAACGTTTCCCTATGAATGTGAAATTTAGAAACTAACCGTCGGTTAGCCAAGTAGAATGGTTTTCTGGATATTAATCTGATGTTGGTTTCGGCCTTCGGGGTTAATATTTGGGGAATTATTCTCTTGATTAATTTACGGTTAGTGACTGATGAATTGGAATGAGGCGTATGTTGTGTTTGTGTAACACTTATTTAAAATGTACGCGAGTTATTCGGAAAGACCGGGTTTATCCCATTCTGAATAACTGATACGACGATAAGTCGAAGATGAAGACGGTGGTCGAAGACCGGAAGTCTTCACGTCGTTTGGGTGATTACTGATGATCTTGATTGGGCTGTACACCCAAGAAGATGGAAACAGTTGGTGATCGTCAAGACGTACTTGGAGATCGATGGATATGCGGGGTACTAGGTGCCTCCGGTTTCGTTCAGACCCAGAACGGACTTGTAAATGGACTGTGTGTCTGACATTGGATTTTAGTCCGTGTGATTGATCTCTATTAAATATATATCTGTTTGGCGGCGGAGAATTTATTCTCTTGCTTAACGCCCTTCTCTGAGACGTACGAGCTCAGGGGTTATATATTGATGGATATCAAACGCATGGAGTGAATTGCCTGTGTGGCATACCTAAGTGGCAATTGATCGAGGCTTCTGTTGAAAAGCAAAGTCTTGTGGTTGATGATCGAAGCACGACCTTTGTGGCGTAGCTTTGTGTAACGTTTACTTCGCGAGTTTCACACCCGATATGAACCAAAAACGGGAGACGGACCTCAGGGAGGGCATGCGTTTCCTTCTAGCTAAAAAGTGGCGTCAGTGGTTTTACACGCCCTGACGAGTTTGACTTATGTGGTTGTTGCTGTTGCGAGGCGCCTCGGTTATATCGGTTTCGGCCGATGCATTCTGGTCGGCAGACGGACCAGACTTACGCCCCAAAGGGCGGCGAAACGCAGTGTTCAGGCATTTTAATCCACATCGGTGGACCGGCCCTGTCGTTCCAAGGGTCACTCGAGCTCTGATCCTGAGACTCGGGCTAGACAGTCTCGAATCGGTAGAGGATCTTGCCCTTAGCCTCGGTTCATACCATAAATGAAATCCAACTTCCAAATACGTGACATTTGCGGTTTTAATTGTAGAACTAGTATGGCGACATGATATATGGTACCCATGCCGCCTATGATTGATACTTATGATTTGAAGTTGTTTTATACACCATGCACTTATAATAGTATCAAATGATTTGTTTTAAACGTATCAAGCATTCTTTGGCTGTTATAAGGGAAAACCCTATCCCCCGGCTTGCGTAGCATTGTGTGATAGGACCTGGGTCTTATAACAGCTTCATTTTTCTTTATTTAGCATTGCGCTGTTTGTTTTATGCACTGGTATTCTTGGGAGGAAACCCGTTCCGTGTTATACGGCGTGGTCCCTTGATTTACCTAACTTTAAAAACAAAGATTAATAACTGTTTTAGTTCTCACACCAGTCCCATGACTGACTTGGAGTTTATTGTTTTGACCTAAACTCGGGGTGCCCCTATTTTGACACGGGCAGCTAGTAGTTTTGGTTTTGCATATTTATATTCACAGGATCCTGGTTTACAGCTGGAACGATATCCGGAAAGCTTTGTATCCGTATATCTACTTCTAGTTGTGTATTGTATTATTTTCCGCTGCTATGTATTTAAATGTAATTTAAATCTCTGATATTTCTGTGTAATATTCATTTATACTCTGTATATTCTTGTAATCTGATGCATTGTTGTGATATACAATGAAATGTTCGTCTGTTTGTGTTCTATTTTGTCGTGTTCTCAAAACAATTCGTTCTTTCTCTTCTCTTCGGGGACCGGGGAAGTTCGGGTCGTTTCATCGTGGTATCAGAGCTTTGGTTTACAAAGCTTAGAGAACAAGGCACATTAGAACCGTACGAAAGAATTCATCAGATATTGGATTAGTAATATCCAATTAGAATGACTCGTTAGAGATGGGATCAGTAGTATCCTAGGACGAGTGTGAAGAGTATATTTTTAAAATGAAAACAAATTTTGTTTTGAAAATCTAAATTAACTATTCGTATTTGATTATTTAATTCATATTGATTAGGACAGTCCAGTATATAAAGATTTTGCATATACGCCTTGCAAACGTGTATTTGAAGTTTTAATATACTGGATAGATATAGAATCACACTCTAGTCGCCCGGAGATGATTCTGATAATAGTTCGAACATCATCAGAATTGGTATTCGTGTTTCGAAGGTGTGATATCTATATATTTCCTATTGACTGGTGTGAGAACCAGAATTAGATAGGGCCTATTGTTGTGATTTGGCATCAAAAATCTGATTTTTGACTATGTATCAAAGTTATGAATTTGAAAAGCTAATCAACTAATTGATTGATGTTTGTGTTGTTTGTTTATTTGTTTGCTAATTCTTAGCCATTTAGCCTAATTGAATCACATATTGAATTATATTGAAAATTGGTTGCGTTTGCTTGCATATACTTGTACTTACATTGAACAGGTCATAGCAAGGAGGCTAGAGCAGAGAATAAAATTTGTTTACCCGACAAATAGGTACATGTTTACTACATAATTTACTGTTTTGTTTGGATGATGATGATTTTATGAGCCTATTGGCTAGCCGCTTGGCTTTTTCTTTTTCTTTTTGAGATCAGAAGGCCTATATGGCAATTTCGGGATTTTCCCGTGGCTCCCGGTGCAGGGGAGGTTATGGCGAAATTTTTCGAAAATTTAGGGTGTTAGCCAAATTTTTGAAAATTTGAAAATTCTCAGAAACTGAAAAGTTGGAGAATGCAAGCCAGATCGAACATAGAGTTGATTAATCAAACCACTTTCGACTTTGTTCCTTTTCGGGGACGAAAAGTTTTAAGTGGGGGAGATTGTAACAACCCGAAAATCTGGGCCAGTTTAAAATTTTTATTTTGGCAATTTTAGCGAATTTTGATTATTTAAAATGAATTATTTTAAATAATATCGACGAGAAAATTATTTTTGAATATAATTCGACGTATATATTATATACGTCGTCGTTAGAATATAAATAATTATATATAATTATAAATAGAATTGAAAATGGCGCGGTAGTTCGATAATTCGATTTCAAACATCAATTGAATGTACCGGGTGCAAAACAATCCGGATTTTAGTGAAACCAAAAATAATAGGACCTCTTCGTGAATATCTTTCCAACGAATTTGAATAATCGAAATTTCATAGCGGGAATCAAAAGATATGTCCAGTTGAAAATTCTGAATAGTCGCTATAGAATTCAGGCCCTTAAAAATGGAAATTTTGCAAACGACCTCGGATTTCGACGAAACCACTTTTGTTGGGTCCGTGATGTCAAATTAGGGCTAGGTTTCAAATTTCATAATTTTTCGAATCAATATGTAAGCGTGGCAAAGGAAAACGCGTTTGACCAGTTTCAGTTGATTTTAATCGACTGGAAAATGGCCATTTTTCCAACGGTCTCAGAATTCGACGAAACCAGTTTTGTTAGGACCGTATCGTCAATACGAAGCTAGAAAATATTTTTCTGGAATTTATAGAGTTAGTATGTGACCCCAGTAAATTGAAATGCGCGTTCAAATTCAATATATAGAATTATATGTTGATTTTAACGGAAACAGATCGAAACGGTCGAATCAGCTTATGATACATATCCCATTGTGTTCGGGATGGGGGTAATTAGCTAGGGGCGACAGTCGTTGGATGTAAATTGGAGTTCAGATAAAAATCCACCTTTTTGAAATAAAATAAATAAATTAAAATATTAAATATATAATTCCCATGGTCCACCCCCTTTACATTAAACCCCCCCCCCCCCCCCCCCCCGTCATTTTCCTATTCCCAAATCAGAATTTCAAAATCAAAAAAAAAAAACTGGACGATGACCTAATCGTGCCTCCCTCCACCATCGACGACTCCGGCGATCCCCTCCCCCTAAACCGCGAAGCCCTACCTCCTCATACCCGAACCCGATACCCCCAAAGCCCCCTTACGACGGAAACACCCTGCGCCCGCCTCCACAGACGGCGCTCAGCCCCTCCATCGCCTGGCCGTGCTCTTCCCCGACCACCAGAGGTCCGACGCCCTCCGACAGCACTACCCACTTCGACGCTCAGCAACCCCATTCCCCCCTTCTCCCAATTTATACGGTAAGTTTTTTTTACTTTCTATTTTGTTTAGGAAGGAAAAACAACAATCTTTAACAGTGAAAAACAATGATTTTATTTGACTAATGAAGATAAAGAAAATCAGATTTATTTAATTATATTATAGTTAAAGAAAATCAGTTTTATTTATTTATATTATAGCAAAGAAAGATAAGATTTTGTTTAAGGAAAGATTAGAATTTGTTCATTAAAAAGATTCAACCTTTAGTAGAAGAAAATTAGATATAGAATAGCGTTGTAAAAATATATTCCTTTCATATAGAATAGCGTTGTAAAAATATATTCTTTTCATATAGAATAGCGTTGTAAAAATATAATCTTTTCGTTTGTTATAGCAGTATAAAAAATTCTATTTTTACAAATATGAAATAGCGATAAAAATTCGATTTTTATATATAACGAAGTAGCGAATTAAAAGTATGATTTTTATATAATAGAGAATATAAAAATGTGATTTTTATATGTGTAGTGAATACGAACGACGAGAGCGACAAAGGGAGAGAACGATGAAGATTTCCAACATATGAAGGATCGTGGCATTTGGATTAGCTTTGGTGAGAACTTCTCACTCTTCAATTTCTTTTTCTAGTTATATATATACTAGGATGCAGACGGTGTTTAGTAGTACCCGACACCCGTCATCCACAGACCATGGATGGCTTGTTTGTTAAATTGTTTGGTTGTGTAGTTGGTTAGTTTATTTGGTTTGAATTGAATTGTTTGGTGAAATGGATTGGATTTGATTGATGTGTGAATGGCGTGGGCCTTCACTAGACCGGGGATAAGGCTAGGCCTTGTCCCGTTTCTAGTATCGTGCCGTTATGCCGCCGAAATTTTCTAAAAATAAGTTAGAAAGATAAAGATAACATTTTATTTAATAAATGAACCGAATAGAATATTCATAGGTTGAATAAAATAGTTTGATAGTTAAAAATATAATTTTTAACGTGAATGTGAATAAATAAATATTCATTTACAAGCCGGACGGTTTGTTTATGTACACCTATTTGAAGGACATTGATTGGGACGATAAATTTTACACATCGCCTAACTGCACAAATAAAATCTGTGTTTGATTGTTTGAAACCCCACACGGGTATTAGGATGATATTTGATGTACACTAATCCCGATTGTTTAGTTGTATGTCGATCGATTGATTGACAGACTGTTATAAGCGTTGAATATTTGTATTTGATGCTTATACAGTGTAGAATGCACTTTGGGTGATGGTTGATTATTCATTGTTGTTATTGTATACATGTGTTGTAGAAAATCCATATAATTAACATTATATGGTAATTGATTGGGCCTTATTCCAGTTTCGAAAAAGAAATTTTTGAATAGAAATATTTGAAATGAAAATATTTGAAATAGAAATATTTGAAATAGAATATTTGAAAATATCAATATATGAAGCCGTGTTGATTAGATTGACGCCATTTTGACGTGAACGATATTTATATCGATTTTATTCATTTTATAATGAATATCGAAAGTGATTTCAAAATCTAATATTTTGAAAAGAATAGAAATTCGAATTGAAACAGAATAGAATTGAATTCGAATTGAAATTGAATATAAATGAATTCGAATTGAAATGCAATTGAAATGCAATTGAAATGAATTTGAAATCGATTTGAAATGAATTTAAAATGAATTTAAATTGGAATATTCAATTTTGATTTGAAATTGAATATGAAGTTGAAACCGTTTTGAAAATGAATTTAAAACGATTTATAAATCGTTCTGAAAAGAAAATCTACGAAGTATATATTATATATATTATATATATATAATATAATGGCCTGAATAGAACGCGCCGCGCCGCGGCAGTTCGTGAATTTCGACCATTGACTTCGAACGGATATTACGGGAGATCCGACCGTCGGATTCTCCTGAAACTGGAACCATTGGGTTCGTATCGAAAAGAGCTTTCTAACGAATATTAGAAATTTGAAATCTAACGGTTGGATTTGGAATTATGTCCAAATCAAATTTGAAAAAGGTCGCTGTAAGTGCAGTTCGATGACCGTTGATAGAAATCGACTGTACGGGCCTTGATAAAATTATTAAAAATAGTAATAATTTGTGTAAAATCATAAGAAATGATTTGTGAAGAATTGGGGTGAAAAACTCCATATTTGAAAAGATAAAAATATATTTTTATCGAAATGAACTAGTTTTGAACTAGAATTATAATTCTATTTATTTTTAAATAAATAAATTGAATTTGAAAAGGGTTTTAAAAATAACCAGAATTTCCAATGATTGCATTGGAGTGGATTTGAATCGAAATTGTCTTCGGAATATTTCGATGTTGGAATTCGTGATTATACAGATGTTGTTGTGGAAATTTGAAAGATATATATTTATATCGTTATTTCCAATACGACCTTTGTTAATCGTAGAATTTGATATTGAATATAAGCCGATATATTTTCTATTCAGAGCCTTGTATTTAATAACAAATGTGATTTGGGATTGTCGTGAATGGTGTCTTCATTAACACTGTTCTTGAACCCAGTTGAGAAAAGATTAAATCTTTTTATTTAGATTTAATGAATTGTACCAATTAAATAATATTTAATTGGAATTGAATCGATATTGATTTTTGGGTTTATCGTGGACGGTGTTTTAAATAACACTCGTTCTTTAACCCGATAATTAATGGATGGTGATTTTGGGTTTACCGTGAACCGTGTTTTAAATGACACTGATTCTTTAACCCAGTCAAAGATTAAAACTAAGTGGAGTTTTAATGAATCTTTAATTAGATTGAAATGACCGAGAATGGAGTAGCACTAGTTTTGCTCCAGGCGATAGTTAAATCTTTAATTGGATTTAAACATGGTAATTGAATTTACCGATAACACCGTGGTGTTAGATATGAAGTATTACCAGTTTTACTTCATGGGATGAATAGGTTAGGATTGGGAAATTAAAACCAATGATTACTTCGGTAAGGTTCGTTAATCTCGACTAGTTGAATCGAAATTCAAAAGAAGATTAAAGAATAAATTCAAGGAATTTATCTTGGATAAAATTAATGGGAACGTTTCCCTATGAATGTGAAATTTAGAAACTAACCGTCGGTTAGCCAAGTAGAATGGTTTTCTGGATATTAATCTGATGTTGGTTTCGGCCTTCGGGGTTAATATTTGGGGAATTATTCTCTTTATTAATTTACGGTTAGTGACTGATGAATTGGAATGAGGCGTATGTTGTGTTTGTGTAACACTTATTTAAAATGTACGCGAGTTATTCGGAAAGACCGGGTTTATCCCATTCTGAATAACTGATACGACGATAAGTCGAAGATGAAGACGGTGGTCGAAGACCGGAAGTCTTCACGTCGTTTGGGTGATTACTGATGATCTTGATTGGGCTGTACACCCAAGAAGATGGAAACAGTTGGTGATCGTCCAGACGTACTTGGAGATCGATGGATATGCGGGGTACTAGGTGCCTCCGGTTTCGTTCAGACCCAGAACGGACTTGTAAATGGACTGTGTGTCTGACATTGGATTTTAGTCCGTGTGATTGATCTCTATTAAATATATATCTGTTTGGCAGCGGAGAATTTATACTCTTGCTTAACGCCCTTCTCTGAGACGTATGAGCTCAGGGGTTATATATTGATGGATATCAAACGCATGGAGTGAATTGCCTGTGTGGCATACCTAAGTGGCAATTGATCGAGGCTTCTGTTGAAAAGCAAAGTCTTGTGGTTGATGATCGAAGCACGACCTTTGTGGCGTAGCTTTGTGTAACGTTTACTTCGCGAGTTTCACACCCGGTATGAACCAAAAACGGGAGACGGACCTCAGGGAGGGCATGCGTTTCATTCTAGCTAAAAAGTGGTGTCAGTGGTTTTACACGCCCTGACGAGTTTGACTTATGTGGTTGTTGCTGTTGCGAGGCGCCTCAGTTATATTGGTTTCGGCCGATGCATTCTGGTCGGCAGACGGACCAGACTTACGCCCCAAAGGGCGGCGAAACGCAGTGTTCAGGCATTTTAATCCACATCGGTGGACCGACCCTGTCACTCCAAGGGTCACTCGAGCTCTGATCCTGAGACTCGGGCTAGACAGTCTCGAATCGGTAGAGGATCTTGCCCCTAGCCTCGGTTCATACCATAAATGAAATCTAACTTCCAAATACGTGACATTTGCGGTTTTAATTGTAGAACTAGTATGGCGACATGATATATGGTACCCATGCCGCCTATGATTGATACTTATGATTTGAAGTTGTTTTATACACTATGCACTTATAATAGTATCAAATGATTTGTTTTAAACGTATCAAGCATTCTTTGGCTGTTATAAGGGAAAACCCTATCCTCCGGCTTGCGTAGCATTGTGTGATAGGACCTGGGTCTTATAACAGCTTCATTTTTCTTTATTTAGCATTGCGCTGTTTGTTTTATGCACTGGTATTCTTGGGAGGAAACCCGTTCCGTGTTATACGGCGTGGTCCCTTGATTTACCTAACTTTAAAAACAAAGATTAATAACTGTTTTAGTTCTCACACCAGTCCCATGACTGACCTGGAGTTTATTGTTTTGACCTAAACTCGGGGTGCCCCTATTTTGACACGGGCAGCTAGTAGTTTTGGTTTTGCAGATTTATATTCACAGGATCCTGGTTTACAGCTGGAACGATATCCAGAAAGCTTTGTATCCGTATATCTACTTCTAGTTGTGTATTGTATTATTTTCCGCTGCTATGTATTTAAATGTAATTTAAATCTCTGATATTTCTGTGTAATATTCATTTATACCATGTATATTCTTGTAATCTGATGCATTGTTGTGATATACAATGAAATGTTCGTCTGTTTGTGTTCTATTTTGTCGTGTTCTCAAAACAATTCGTTCTTTCTCTTCTCTTCGGGGACCGGGAAAGTTCGGGTCGTTTCATCGCCGGAGGTGGGGAAGCGAAGGGAAGCGGTGCGGAGGGGGGTGTGAAGGCCAGAGCGACGGCGTATCGATCTGGAGAAGGGGGCTTGACTTTTGACCGGCTTTGAAAGTGATTGGGGTTGGGGGAATAAATGTGTTTATACAATTATATTTTTAATTCTTTTTAATTCAGAAAAAGCAACTTTTTATTTCGATCTCCAAACGAGACCCACCGACTATCGTCTCTAGCTTAATACCCTTATTACGAACACAATGAGATACGTTTCGTAAGCCAGTTCTGCTATTACGATCTGTTTTCATCAAAATTAAAATATAAATTAATATAACATTCAAAATTGATTTCAACGTATGTTTCAATTTACTGGGGCCACTTACAGAGTCTAAAAATTCCAGAAAAATTATTTCTAGCTTTATATTGACGTTGCGTTCCTAACAAAACTAATTTCATCAAATTCTGAGACCGCTTGAAAAATGGCCATTTTCTAGTCGATCCAAATTGACTAAAACTGTTAAAACACGTTTTCTTTTGTCACGCTCACATAATGATTCAGAAAATTATGAATTTTGGAATCTAGCAATAATTCGACATCCCGGATCCAACAAAAGTGGTTTCGTCGAAAACGGAGGTCGTTTGAAAATTTCCATTTTTAAGGGCTAAATTCCATAGCGACTATTCTAAATTTTCAACTGGGCATAACTTTTTATTCCCCTATGAAATTTTGATTTTCTGGATTCGTTGGAAAGATATTTTCGAATAAATTCTAATATTTTTGGTTTCGCTAAAATCCGGTTTTTTTTGAATCCTGTACATTCATTTGAAATTTGAAATCGGATTTTCAAACTACCGCGCCTTTCCTTTTATAAATAAAAATAAATATTTATTTTCTAACATTGATTCAAATAAATATGTACATTCAAATTCTATTCAAAATAAATTTCTCATCATTATTATTTAAAATAATTCATTTTAAATATTCAAAATTCATCAAAATTGCCAAAATAAATTTTTTAAATTGGTTCAGATTTTCCGGGTTGTTACAATCTCCCCCACTTAAAATCTTTTCGTCCTCGAAAAGGAACGGAGCTGAAAGTTGTTTAACTAATCAACTCAACTTTCATTATTTTCATTACGGCTTAAGTCCTTCAACTTTTCAGTTTCTAAAAAACTTTTCAAATTTTTCAAAAATTTGGCTAACGCCGTAAATTTTCGAAAAATTTCGCCATAACCTCCCTTATACCGGAGCATCGGGAAAATCCCGCAATCGCCACATCCAAAACGAAAAAGAAAATGCCAAGAGGCTAGTCAATCGGCTCATAAAATCATCAAAAACCCCAAGAAATACAATAAACATGTACCTATTTGTCGGGCCAACAATTTTATTCTTCTGTTCTAGCATCTTTGCAATGACCTGTTCAATGGATACACATGTATATGCATGCAATTTCAAGAAATTTTCAATACAGTTCAATGTTTGGTTCAATTTGGCCTAAATTTACCTTTCTTTCAGATGTTGATTTAAATAAATAATCACACAACACAATCATCAATCAATTAGTTGATTATCAATTCAAATTCATAACTTTGATACATAGTCAAAAAATCACATATTTGATGCCAATTCACAACAATAGACCATATCTAGTTTTGGTTCTCACACCAGTCAATTGGAAATATATAGAAATCCCACTTTCGAAACTCGAACATAAATACTGATGATGGTGCACCGATCATCAGAATCATCTCCGGCCGACTAGAGTTTGATTCTATATCTATTCAGTATATTAAGACTTCGAATACACGTTTGCAAGGCATATATGCAAAATCTTTATATATTGGATAGCCAAATTCAATACAAATAAATATTCAAATATGTATAATACGGTTTAAATTTTCAAAAAAAAAACTTTGTTTTCATTTTTATCTTAAAAACACTACTCTTCTCACTCGTTCTAGGATACTACTGATCCCATCTCTAACGAGTCATTCTCATTGGATATTACTAATCCAATCTCTGATGAGTTCTTTTGTATGGTTCTAATGTGTCTTTTTCTTTAGCTCTGTAAACCAGAGCTCTGATACCAAACTATGACGGCCCTAAATTCCCCGTGAAGGAAAGCCCGAATTGCCTTGAGGACAAGACGAATCAGAACACAAACAGAAGAACATTTCATTGTTCATTACAACAATTCCATCAGAATACAAGAATATACAGAGTATGAATAAATATTATACATTCGATAAATATCAGAGATTTACAATACACAATGCAGCGGAAAAATAATACAAAACACAACTGAAAGGAATATACGAATATAGAGCTTTCCGAATATCATTCCAGCTGTAAACCAGGATCCTGTGAATATAAATCTACAAAACCAAAACTACTAGTTGCCTGTAACACCCCACGTCCATTAATGTCACTCGCAAAGGGTATGCATTAACTTCCATGGAGCATTTTAAGTGAATATAGAACAGAAAAGCACAACAAGACAGATATAAAGCAGTACTTGAAAATTTAAAACTTTATTTATTGCAGCAGAAGGTAAATATGTTTGGTTACATCATCAAAAACCATAAACCAAAGTCAAGTACATAATATCCATCTTGATAAAACAAAGTATATAATCCCACTACTACAAATAGCCATAAAGAAAATGATAGGTTGAACTTTACTTCAGTAATCCAAATCCAAGTGCTCCCAAAGAGATCCCAATCAACCTGGGGAGGGGGGGGGAGGAAAAGGAAGAAAAGAGGTGGAAGCAAAGGGGGTCATACATAAAGTCTGGCGAGTCTGATAACTTTAACAACATAATTATTAAAGAAATATGATAAGATATAAGCTGGAGAATAAGGTAATGATTGTGTGAACCACATGGGTATGGCAAGGCAATCAAGAGAAACAGAGATAACGTTAATGGCGCTTCCTAATCAATATAGGATAACTAGTATACTCTATACTGTATTGTACTAACACTAACTGCAACCTTACTAGTCACTCTAGAAATTTGATCCCTCTTGGCTAAATAGAACGATGTTAGCTTCGTGTACTAGTAGATGCACCCACTATCCTCCATGTTTGACTGTATATCTCTAGTTGCTATCATAGGTACCCAGCGTGTACCTATCCCCACTAGATGTACCTCTTCAATAAGTATTAATGGTAATTCCATGTACTCCTAGCTAACGTCATAGGTGTCGCCTGCTCCTATCTCCACTAGGTGTACCCCCTTAATAATTATTAATAATAGTGGTAGCTTCGTGTACCCCTAGCTGACTACATAGGCACCGTCTGCTCCTATCTCCACTAGATGTACCCACTACCCTGCCCTATTCGATCGGCTCCCTAACTCGTAGATACCCGTGCTGGTCCCATAGTGGGGTGTATCACTCCCTAAAGTGGCAACCCAATACTACCAGAGATGCACGGCTTATACCTACACGATGCAACAACGTCTTACCTACCAGCCCGGACCCACGCACGCACGTGACCCCGTTGGACTTGCGTTGCCACCGCTAACCCGTTTTGGCCTCTAACAATCAGACTCAGTAGGCGTGTCCCGTCCTCGACTTGGGTCAAGCTCACAAAGATACTTAATGGGCTACTGGACTGAAAAGGCCCCCCATGCTTGACACAAGCTTTCCACCTAGGCTTGGTCCCCTCTAGTACATCTCACTTAACCCCCTTCATGTCCACTTACATGTTTTAATTTTGGTTAAGGGTTTCTATTAGTAATTCCACATGCCACCCAAGGCACCCACTTTACCCCTATGTCCCACTTTCATGTTTTACCTTGGTTAAGTGTTACTAATCGTATTTCCTCATGCCACACAAGGCACCCACTTAACCCCCATGTCCCACCACATGTTTTACTTTGGTTAAGTGTTTCTTAATTCATTACTACCGTAACCCCTGTTGGACCTCTCACATTAGACTGGCATTTAGTTTGGGCCTTTGACCTCTCACATATTTGTCGGGCGGGTCCGGGCAGTCTTACACCACAAATGATTCCAACCTCGTGTCTTAGGCAACTAGTTGTACATAATTAATTTTCCCTAAATTTGAATTACTTTCCCTATTCAAATTTCCATATTTATTTGTGTCCATAATTTATCACCCAAATTATGCTCATCTATTTATGGTGTATAAATTATACCAATTTCATCACTAATTAATTTTATTCCTTAAAATTAATTACATGCCTTTTTAGACCATTACATGCCAAATTCACTATATGTGTGTATCCACTATTATCCCCATCGAACCCCCGTCATTCGTTCGCTTAACATGACATATACATATTAGACTAGCAAATAGTCTAATACTTAAAAAAAGGGAATTAACATCACTGTTGACACAATTTTTGGCAAAAGCTGTCACACATGGAATTCCTGAATGATAACATGCTCGAGCGATGGAAACAACGTCAGAAGACATTGAGAGATTTGGTCAAACTCACATCCTCAACATAAACAGGCCCAAAACTCCTATCAAACGACCTGTTTTGGGCCCGAAAACAGCAATTACGGAGCTAAACTCCGTAACTTTTGTAGATCTTTGAGTTAGCTTCAGTTTGAGCTTCGGTTTGGCTCAATCGGACTTATGGTTTGAAAGTTAGGCCCGTTTCCGTAAACTGGTATAATCTGGCAATTTCCTGGATAAAGCGACGAAGCAGCACGCGATCGGAGTATCATCACGCACCCTCGGATCGTCCCTCAGCGGATTGCCCTCCTCAGACCACGACCTGTTCGTGGTACACCTCACGATCCGACCCGATCGCCAGCACTTCACTTCAGCTTCACCATGCCGCTCACGACCAGACTCGGCTTGTGATAGCCATATCACGATCCGACCCATGACCGCGATCCGACCTTCATACCTGCGGATACGCTCCCTGTTTTGACCTATTCTCATGCCACATCTTGCTCCTATTATCCTGGATCGGGTGTCACGTACCCATCACGATCTGGTCAACCCAGAAGCTCTCCTACAACTATAAATACACCATTTGAAGGCATTTTCAGGGGACATTTGGCGATTCTTCTTCACTGCTTCCACCATTACTGAAGTGCAAGGACTTTGCACTTTCCTACAGTCAAATTCTTCTCTTTTCTACACAATTAACACATGGATTACGTGTATAAACCCTTGTAACCTCAACTAACACACGGATTGTGTGCTTGCATGTAACTGATTCTTATAATCTGTCAGTATAACAATATGATTATAAAGTGGACGTAGGCTACATCTACAACCGAACCACTATAAAAACTTTGTGTTTCTCCTCTTTATTTACTGTTTTCTGCATTCTATGACCTGTGATCTGCGTTTGGGTGTTAGGCCCAGATTTTGGTCAAACATTTTGGCGCGCCAGGTAGGGGGCACACGACAACTTCAACTTCTTCTTGGATTTTTTGGCTATTGGATCAATGGCGAACAAAAGGAAGAAGACTGGAACTTCCACTCATGCCGATGATGCTAATGCTGAAGGCACAAGGAACGAGGCAAGCCAGGAACCTTCCTTTCATGGAGATCCTTCTTGATAGTTGACCAGAGATGAGATGGATGGAGTTCTCGCTGAACTTGGAGATCAGATGGCACGGCAAGACGATCTCCTCCAGAAACAACAGGAAATGATCAACCAATTCTTCGCACGGATGGATGGAAGGCCGAGCAATGCTCAAGACATTGGGGACGGAGCCACTGAAGTGGCACGCACATGCCACCATGATCAGATCGGGTCAGGCCCAGCGACCCGCGACCCGCCAGCACCAGTGCTCGGGGGCAACCCACTCCCCATTGCAAATGCACAACAACCTAATTCAGCTTAGGTTCATATAGACACCGGATTGCGAGCTCCTGCTCCTCAACAACATCAAACGGTTCGTGATCTACCTCCAGGACCCAACCGGATCTCCCCCCTGCTTTACGATCCGGCCTCACGATCTGGACTTCACGAACCTACCTCACGAACCGTCCCCCTCGATCCACGATCCGCGAGCCGCGATCCCCAGGCGACAACTCACCGGCTTTCGTTTTCTCTTGCACTCAACGCTGGGGGCACCAGCTCTGATCTTGGCAGTTTACAACAGCTTTTTGAAGGAAATCGGCTAGCAGAACTGATTGAACGCCTCTCGAGAGGCCGCACTTATCAGAATGACGTGGATGACGTCAATCTCAACCCGTTCACTCAGGAAATCAGGAATTCCCGCAATCCTCCAGATTTCAAACTCCTACAACTAGAGCCATACAACGGCAGAACGGATCCTACCGTGCACCTGATGCGCTACAAACGGCATATGGAAGTTCAAATGGCATTGGAAAACGTCATGGCTAAATGTTTTCCCCTCTTTTTGACTGATATAGCAGCCACGTGGATTCGGCAGCTGGAAACAGAAACGATCAGCAGTTGGAACATGTTGGTCGCACGCTTCATTGAACAATTTCGTGTCCACATCGCACGACCCAAGAACGTCATGTAACTCACCACAATCAAGCAAAGGCCCAGAGAAACTCTGCGTTCCTTTCTGGAAAGATTCAGCGTTGCAGCAGCATCAGCCGATCTCCCTGAACCGTCGATGGTACTGATGGCAGTAGTATCCGGCATTCTAGATAACTCAGAGTTCAAAAAATCTTTGTACCGAGACCCACCACGAAATCTCGGTGAATTCTACCATGAAGCAGACAGATTTCTGCGCGAGGAAGATGCAACTTCCGAGAAGAAAACCCTTGAAGTCAACATGCTCAAAGATGGAGAACCGTCTGATTCTGGAAACGGCAAAGGAACAGCCAATGCAAAGAATGATCGTAATGCTCTACCCCGGAGAGGGTCCAGATACGACAAATACAGTGAAATGAATGACACCCTGAGCAATATCTACGTAGATACAGGGCGTGCCGCCACCTATCCAAGGCCTCCCAAGAGGGAGCCAACACTAGCATAACGCAATACTGGCAGGCACTACATATTTCATGACATGGATGGTCATAACACTGATGACTGCAGACATTTGCGAGACCTTATCGAGGATCGGGTCAGGTGAGGAGAACTACCTGAGTACGTCATTCAACCAACAGCGCCCAGATCTGCGCTACCACCACCGACTCCCCGGAGAGGGAACAATCCCGGATCGAGCAATCGAGGGCTTATCATTAACTGATCCCACTCAGCGGATCTCTTCAGTTTGCTGGACTCCGGTCCATAGTTCATGTTTTTGGGTTTTTAGGAGACTTCTCGCCCTCCTTTGTTTTCCCTGCATGTAATAAGAGCAATCAGATCAGCCCACAGCATGGAACCGGCTTGTGGTCTCCAGTCGTGTCCGGCAAACGACTGCTGGATTTTCATGAATTAGCAATAAGCATTGAGCTCCGGCGCCTAACTGGATCCGTCCAGTATAAACATTGAGCTCCAGCTCCTAACTGGATCCGTCCAGTATAAACATTAAGCTCCGGCTCCTAACAGGATCCGTCCAGTACAAACATGAGCACCGGCTCCTAACTGGATCCGTCCAGTATAAACATGAGCTCCGGCTCCCAACTGGATCCGTCCAGTATAAACAAATTCTCATGTGCTTTTCCTTGGTCGTCTTACTCCGGTAAGGCCGTCTTGGAACTTCAGGTGCTTTCCCTTTGTCGTCTTACTCCGGTAAGGCTGTCTTGGAACCCCTCTAACATCTGCTCGAATGGTTTACTCCGGTAAGGCCATCTAGGAAATATTCTTGCATTGTTTGTTTATCTTCTTGCAGGTACAAACTCCTGGCCTTCTTGGATTTCTCTGGCCTTAATATGATCCCGTGTGATCGTCAGTTTTCTGGCCTTAATACGATCCGGCGTGGTCGTCGCATTCTGGACTTGGATTTCTCAAATTATCCAGAACACATCTTCCTTCAACCAACAAGATAAGTTCTGGGGGGTAAACGTGTTGACTCATTTTTTGGCAAAAGCTATCACACGTGGAATTCCGGAATGATAACATGCTCAAGCGACGGAAACAACGTCAGAAGACATTGAGAGATTTGGTCAAAATCACATCCTCAACATAAACAGGCCCGAAACTCCTATCAGACAACCTCTTTTGGGCCCGAAAACAGCAATTACGGAGCTGAGCTTTGTAAATTTTGTAGATCTCTGAGTTAGCTTCAGTTTGAGCTTCGGTTTGGCTCAATCGGACTTACGGTTTGAAAGTTATTCCCGTTTCCGTAAACTGGTGTAATCTGGCAATTTCCTGGATAAAGCGACGAAGCAGCACGCGATCGGAGTATGGATCATGCACCCTCGGATCGTCCCTCATCGGATCGCCCCTCATCGGATCGCCCTCCTCAGACCACGACCCGTTCGTGGTACACCTCACGATCCGACCCGATCGCCAGCACTTCACTCCAGCTTCACCATGCCGCTCACGACCAGACTCGGCTCATGATAGCCATATCACGATCCGACCCATGACCCCGATCCAACCTTCCTACCTGCGGATACGCTCCCTGTTTTGACCTATTCTCATGCCACATCTTGCTCCTATTATCCTGGATCGGGTGCCACGTACCCCATCACGATCCGGTCAACCCAGAAGCTCTCCTACAGCTATAAATACACCATTTGAAGGCATTTTAAGGGGACTTTTGGCGATTCTTCTTCACTGCTTCCACCATTACTGAAGTGCAAGGACTTTGCACTTTCCTACAGTCAAATTCTTCTCTTTTCTACATAATTAACACGTGGATTACGTGTATAAACCCTTGTAACCTCAACTAACACACGGATTGTGTGCTTGCATGTAACTGATTCTTGTAATCTGTCAGTATAACAATAAGATTATAAAGTGGACGTAGGCTACATATACAGCCGAACCACTATAAAAACTTTGTGTTTCTCCTCTTTATTTACTGTTTTCTGCATTCTGCGATCTGTGATCTGCGTTTGGGTGTTAGGCCAAGATTTTGGTCTAACATTTTGGCGCGCCAGGTAGGGGGCACACGACAACTTCAGCTTCTGCTTGGATTTGTTGGCTATTGGATCAATGGTGAACAAAAGGAAGAAGACTGGAACTTCCACTCATGCTGATGATGCTGAAGGCACAAGGAACGAGGCAAGCCAGGAAGCTTCCTTTCATGAAGATCCTTCTTCATACTTGACCAGAGATGAGATGGATGGAGTTCTCGCTGAACTAAGAGATCAGATGGCACGGCAAGACGATCTCCTCCAGAAACAACAGGAAATGATCAACCAATTCTTCGCTCGGATGGATGGAAGGCCGAGCAACGCTCAAGCCATTGGGGACGGAGCCACTGAAGCGGCTCGCACAGGCCACCATGATCAGATCGGGTCGGGCCCAGCGACCCGCGACCCGCCAGCACCAGTGCTTGGGGGCAACCCACTCCCTATTGCAAATTCACAGCAACCTACTTCAGCTCAGGTTCATATAGACACCGGATAGCGAGCTCCTGCTCCTCAACAACATCAAACGGTTCGTGATCTACCTCCAGGACCCAGTCGGATCGCCCCCCTGGTTTACGATCCGGCCTCACGATCTGGACTTCACTAACCTACCTCACGAACTGTCCCCCTCGATCAACGATCCGCGAGCCGCGATCCCCAGGCGACAGCTCACCAGCTTCCGTTTTCTCCTGACCTCAACGCTGGGGGCACCAGCTCTGATCTTGGCAGTTTGCAATAGCTTTTTGAAGGAAATCGGCTAGCAGAATTGATTGAATTCCTCTCGAGAGGCCGCACTTATCAGTATGACGTGGATGACGTCAATCACAACCCGTTCACTCAGGAAATCAGGAATTCCCGCAATCCTCCAGATTTCAAACTCCCACAACCAGAGCCATACAACGGCAGAACAGATTCTACCGTGCACCTGATGCGCTACAAACGACATATGGAAGTTCAATCGGCATCGGAAAACGTAATGGCTAAATGTTTTCCCCTCTTTTTGACTGATATAGCAGCCACGTGGATTCGGCAGCTGGAAACAGAAACGATCAGCAGTTGGAACATGTTGGTCGTACGCTTCATTGAACAATTTCATGTCCACATCGCACGACCCAAGAACGTCATGTCACTCACCACAATCAAGCAGAGGCCCAGAGAAACTCTGCGTTCCTTTCTAGAAAGATTCAACGTTGCAGCAGCATCAGCCGATCGCCCTGAACCATCGATGGTACTGATGGCAGTAGTATCCGGCGTTCTAGATAACACAAAGTTCAAAAAATCTTTGTACCGA
Organism: Allium sativum; assembly: GCA_030737875.1. Taxonomy (NCBI): domain Eukaryota; kingdom Viridiplantae; phylum Streptophyta; class Magnoliopsida; order Asparagales; family Amaryllidaceae; genus Allium; species Allium sativum. The sequence goes on along the minus strand of CM060924.1, from coordinate 461,595,688 downwards.
GACCCACCATGAAATCTCGGCGATAACTCAAAGAAGATGCAACTTCCGAGAAGAAAACCCTTGAAGTCAACATGCTCAAAGATGGAGAACCGTCTGATTCTGGAAAAGACAAAGGAACAGCCAATGCAAAGAATGATCGTAATGCTCCACCCCGGAAAGGGTCCAGATACGACAAATACACTGAACTGAATGACACCCTGAGCAATATCTACGTAGATACAGGGGGTGCCTCCTCCTATCCAAGGCCTCCCAAGAGGGAGCCAACACTAGCACAACGCAATTCTGGCAAACACTGCATATTTCATGACATGGATGGTCATAACACTGATGACTGCAGACATTTGCGAGACCTTATCGAGGATCGGGTCAGGCGAGGAGAACTACCCGAGTACGTCATTCAACCAACAGCGCCCAGATTTGAGCTACCACCACCGACTCCCCGGAGAGGGAACGATCCCGGATCGAGCAATCGCGGGCTTATCATTAACTGATCCCACTCAGCGGATCTCTTCAGTTTGCTGGACTCCGGTCCATAGTTCATGTTTTTAGGTTTTTAGGCGACTTCTCGCCCTCCTTTGTTTTCCCTGCATGTAATAAGAGCAGTCACATCAGCCCACACGCACGGAACCGGCTTTTGGTCTCCAGTCGTGTCCGACAAATGACTGCTGGATTTTCATGAATTAGCAATAAGCATTGAGCTCCGGCTCCTAACTGGATCCGTCCAGTATAAACATTGAGCTCCGGCTCCTAACTGGATCCGTCCAGTACAAACATGACCTCCGGCTCCTAACTGGATCCGTCCAGTATAAACATGAGCTCCGGCTCCCAACTGGATCCGTCCAGTATAAACAAATTCTCATGTGCTTTTCCTTGTTCGTATTACTCCGGTAAGGCCGTCTTGGAACTTCATGTGCTTTCCCTTTGTCGTCTTACTCCGGTAAGGCCGTCTTGGATCCCCTCTAACATCTCCTCGGATGGTTTACTCCGGTAAGGCCATCTAGGGAATATTCTTGCATTGTTTGTTTATCTTCTTGCAGGTACAAACTCCTGATCTTCTTGGATTTCTCTGGCCTTAACATGATCCCGTGTGATCGTCGGTTTTCTGGCCTTAATACTATCCAGCGTGATCGCCGCATTCTGGACTTGGATTTCTCAAATTATCCAGAACACATCTTCCTTCAACCAGCAAGATATGTTCTGGGGGGAAAACGTGTTGACACATTTTTTGGCAAAAGCTGTCACACATGGAATTCCGGAATGATAACATGCTCGAGCGATGGAAACAACGTCAGAAGACATTGAGAGATTTGGTCAAAATCACATCCTCAACATAAACATGCCCGAAACTCCTATCAGACAACCTTTTTTGGGCCCAAAAACAGCAATTACGGACCTGGGCTTGGTAATTTTGTAGATCTCTGAGTTAGCTTCAGTTTGAGCTTCGGTTTGGCTCAATCGGACTTACGGTTTGAAAGTTATGCCCGTTTCCGTAAACTGGTGTAATCCGGCAATTTCCTGGATAAAGCGACGGAGCAGCACGCGATCGGAGTATGGATCACGCACCCTCGGATCGTCCCTCATCGGATCACCCCTCATAGGATCGCCCTTCTCAGATCATGACCTGTTCGTGGTACACCTCACGATCTGACCCGATCGCCAACACTTCACTCCAGCTTCACCATGCCGCTCATGACCAGACTCGGCTCGTGATAGCCATATCACGATCCGACCCATGACCGCAATCCGACCTTCATACCTGCCGATACGCTCCCTGTTTTGACCTATTCTCATTCCACATCTTGCTCCTATTATCCTGGATCGGTTACCACATACCCCATCACGATTCGGTCAACCCAGAAGCTCTCCTACAGCTATAAATACACCATTTGAAGGCATTTTCAGGGGTCTTTTGGCGATTCTTCTTCACTGCTTCCACCATTACTGAAGTGCAAGGACTTTGCACTTTCCTACAGTCAAATTCTTCTCTTTTCCACACAATTAACACGTGGATTATGTGTATAAACCCTTGTAACCTCAACTAACACACGGATTGTGTGCTTGCATGTAACTGATTCTTGTAATCTGTCAGTATAACAATAAGATTATAAAGTGGACGTAGGCTACATCTACAGCCGAACCACTATAAAAACTTTGTGTTTCTCCTCTTTATTTACTGTTTTCCGCATTCTGTGATCTGCGTTTGGGTGTTAGGCCAAGATTTTGGTCTAACATTTTGGCGCGCCAGGTAGGGGGCACACGACAACTTCAACTTCTGCTTGGATTTTTTGGCTATTGGATCAATGGAGAACAAAAGGATGAAGACTGGAACTTCCACTCATGCTGATGATGCTGATGCTGAAGGCACAAGGAACGAGGTAAGCCAGGACGCTTCCTTTCATGGAGATCCTTCTTCATACTTGACCAGAGATGAGATGGATGGAGTTCTCGCTGAACTGAGAGATCATATGGCACGACAAGACGATCTCCTCCAGAAACAACAGGAAATGATCAACCAATTCTTCGCTCGGATGGATGGAAGGCCGAGCAACGCTCAAGCCATTGGGGACGGAGCCACTGAAGCGGCTCGCACAGGCCACCATGATCAGATCGGGTCGGGCCCAGCGACCCGCGACCCGCCAGCACCAGTGCTCGGGGGCAACCCACTCCCTATTGCAAATGCACAGCAACCTACTTCAGCTCAGGTTCATATAGACACTGGATTGCGAGCCCCTACTCCTCAACAGCATCAAACGGTTCGTGATCTACCTCCAGGACCCAATCGGATCGCCCCCCCTGCTTTACGATCCGGCCTCACGATATGGACTTCATGAACCTACCTCTCGAACCGTCCCCGTCGATCCACGATCCGTGAGCCGCGATCCCCAGGCGATAGCTCACCAGCTTCCGTTTTCTCCTGCACTCAACGCTGGGGGCACCAGCTCTGATCTTGGCAGTTTGCAACAGCTTTATGAAGGAAATTGGCTAGCATAACTGATTGAACGCCTCTCGAGAGGCCGCACTTATCAGAATGACGTGGATGACGTCAATCACAACCCGTTCACTTAGGAAATCAGGAATTCCCGCAATTCTCCAGATTTCAAACTCCCACAACTAGAGCAATACAACGGCAGAATGGATCCTATCGTGCACCTGATGCGCTACAAACGACATATGGAAGTTCAAATGGCATCGGAAAACGTCATGGCTAAATGTTTTCCCACCTTTTTGACTGATATAGCAGCCATGTGGATTCGGCAGCTGGATACAGAATCGATCAGCAGTTGGAACATGTTGGTCGCACGCTTCATTGAACAATTTCGTGTCCACATCGCACGACCCAAGAACGTCATGTCACTCACCACAATCAAGCAGAGGCCCAGATAAACTCTGCGTTCCTTTCTGAAAAGATTCAACGTTGCAGCAGCATCAACCGATCGCCCTGAACCATCGATGGTACTGATGGCAGTAGTATTCGGAGTTCTAGATAACTCAGAGTTCAAAAAATCTTTGTACCGAGACCCACCACGAAATCTCGGCGAATTCTACCATGAAGCAGACAGATTTTTGCGTGAAGAAGATGCAACTTCCGAGAAGAAAACCCTTGAAGTCAACATGCTCAAAGATGGAGAACCGTCTGATTCTGGAAAAGGAAAAGGAACAGCCAATGCAAAGAATGATCGTAATGCTCCACCCCGGAGAGGGTCCAAATACGACAAATACACTGAATTGAATGACACCCTGAGCAATATCTACGTAGATACAGGGGGTGCCGCCTCCTATCCAAGGCCTCCCAAGAGGGAGCCAACACTAGCATAACGCAATTCTGGCAGACACTACATATTTCATGACATGGATGGTCATAACACTGATGACTGCAGACATTTGCGAGACCTTATCGAGGATCGGGTCAGGCGAGGAGAATTACCCGAGTACGTCATTCAACCAACAGCGCCCAGATCTGCGCTACCACCACTGACTCCCCGGAGAGGGAACGATCCCGGATCGAGCAATCGCAGGCTTATCATTAACTGGTCCCACTCAGCGGATCTCTTCAGTTTGCGGGACTCCGGTCCATAGTTCATGTTTTTTGGTTTTTAGGTGACTTCTCGCCCTCCTTTGTTTTCCCTGCATGTAATAAGAGCAGTCACATCAGCCCACACGCACGGAACCGGCATGTGGTCTCCAGTCGTGTCCGACAAACGACTGCTGGATTTTCATGAATTAGCAATAAGCATTGAGCTCCGACTCCTAACTGGATCCGTCCAGTATAAACATTGAGCTCCGGCTTCTAACTGGATCCGTCCAATATAAACATTGGGCTCCGGCTCCTAACTGGATCCGTCCAGTACAAACATGAGCTCCGGCTCCTAACTGGATCCGTCCAGTATAAACTTGAGCTCCGGCTCCCAACTGGATCCGTCCAGTATAAACAAATTCTCATGTGCTTTTCCTTGGTTGTCTTACTCCGGTAAGGCCGTCTTGGAACTTCATGTGCTTTCCCTTTGTCGACTTACTCCGGTAAGGCCGTCTTGGAACCCCTCTAACATCTCCTCTGATGGTTTACTCCGGTAAAGCCATCTAGGAAATATTCTTACATTGTTTGTTTATCTTCTTGCAGGTACAAACTCCTGGTCTTCTTGGATTTCTCTGGCCTTAATATGATCCCATGTGATCGTCGGTTTTCTGGCCTTAATACGATCCGGCGTGATCGTCGCATTCTGGACTTGGATATCTCAAATTATCCAGAACACATCTTCCTTCAACCAGCAAGATATGTTCTGGGGGGCAAACGTGTTGACACATTTTTTGGCAAAAGCTACCACACATGGAATTCCTGAATGATAACATGCTCAAGCAATGGAAACAAAGTCAGAAGACAGTGAGAGATTTGGTCAAAATCACATCTTCAACATAAATAGGCCTGAAACTCCTATCAGACAACCTCTTTTGGGCCCGAAAACAGCGATTACGGAGCTGAGCTTTGTAACTTTTGTAGATCTCTGAGTTAGCTTCAGTTTGAGCTTAGGTTTGGCTCAATCGTACTTACGGTTTGAAAGTTATGTCTGTTTCCGTAAACTGGTGTAATCTGGCAATTTCCTGGGTAAAGCGACGAAGCAGCACGCGATCGGAGTATGGATCACGCACCCTCGGATCATCCCTAATCAGGTCGCCCCTCATCGGATCGCCCTCCTCAGACCACGACCCATTCGCGGTACACCTCACGATCCGACCCGATCGCCAGCACTTCACTCCAGCTTCACCATGCCGCTCATGACCAGACTCGGCTCGTGATAGCCATATCACGATCCGACCCATGACCGCGATCCGACCTTCATACCTGCAGATACGCTCCCTGTTTTGACCTATTCTTATGCCATATCTTGCTCCTATTATCCTGGATCGGGTGCCACGTACCCCATCACGATCCGGTCAACCCAGAAGCTCTCCTACAGCTATAAATACACCATTTGAAGGCATTTTCAGGGGACTTTTGGTGACTCTTCTTCACTGCTTCCACCATTACTGAAGTGCAAGGACTTTGCACTTTCCTACAGTCAAATTCTTCACATTTCTACACAATTAACACGTGGATTACGTGTATAAACCCTTGTAACCTCAATTAACACACGGATTGTGTGCTTGCATGTAACTGATTCTTGTAATATGTTAGTATAACAATAAGATTATAAAGTGGACGTAGGCTACATCTACAGCCGAATCCCTATAAAAACTTTGTGTGTCTCCTCTTTATTTACTGTTTTCTGCATTCTGTGATCTGCATTTGGGTGTTAGGCCCAGATTTTGGTCTAACATTTTGGCACGCCAGGTAGGGGGGCACACGACAACTTCAACTTCTGCTTGGATTTTTTGGCTATTGGATCAATGGCGAACAAAAGGAAGAAGACTGGAACTTCCACTCATGCTGATGATGTTGATGCTGAAGGCACAAGGAATGAGGCAATCCAGGAAGCTTCCTCTCATGGAGATCCTTCTTCATACTTGACCAGAGATGAGATGGATGGAGTTCTCGCTGAAAGGAGAGATCAGATGACACGGCAAGACGATCTCCTCCAGAAACAACAGAAAATGATCAACCAATTCTTCGCTCGGATGGATGGAAGGCTGAGCAACACTCAAGCCATTGGAGACCGAGCCACTGAAGCGGCTCGCATAGGCCGCCATGATCAGATCAGGTCGGGCCCAGCGACCCGCGACCCGCCAGCACCAGTGCTCGGGGGAAACCCACTCCCTATTGCAAATGCACAGCAACCTACTTCAGCTCAGGTTCATATAGACACCGGATTGCGAGCTCCTGCCCCTCAACAGCATCAAACGGTTCGTGATCTACCTACAGGACCCAATCGGATCGCCCCCCTGCTTTACGATCCGGCCTCACGATATGGACTTCACGAACCTACCTCACGAACCGTCCCCCTCGATCCACGATCCGCTAGCCGCGATCCCCAGGCGACAGCTCACCAGCTTCCGTTTTCTCCTGCACTCAACGCTAGGGGCACTATCTCTGATCTTGGCAGTTTGCAACAGCTTTTTAAAGGAAATCGGCTAGCAGAACGGATTGAACGCCTCTCGAGAGGCCGTACTTATCAGAATGACGTGCATGACGTCAATCACAACCCGTTCACTTAGGAAATCAAGAATTCCCGCATTCCTCCAGATTTCAAACTCCCACAACTAGAGCCATACAACGGCAGAACGGATCCTACCGTGCACCTGATGCGCTACAAACGACATATGGAAGTTCAAATGGCATCGGAAAACCTCATGGCAAAATGTTTTCCCCTCTTTTTGACTGATATAGAAGCCATATGGATTCGGCAGCTGGAAACAGAATCGATCAGCAGTTGGAACATGTTGGTCGCACGCTTCATTGAACAATTTCGTGTCCACATCACACGAACCAAGAATGTCGTCTCACTCACCACAATCGAGCAGAGGCCCAAAGAAACTCTGTGTTCCTTTCTGGAAAGATTCAACGTTGCAGCAGCTTCAGCTTATCGCCCTGAACCATCGATGGTACTGATGGCAGTAGTATCCGGCGTTCTAGATAACTCAGAGTTCAAAAAATCTTTATACCGAGACCCACCACGAAATCTCGGCGAATTCTACCATGAAGCAGACAGATTTCTGCACGAAGAAGATGCAACTTCCGAGAAGAAAACCCTTGAAGTCAACATGCTCGAAGATGGAGAACCGTCTGATTCTGGAAAAGGCAAAGGAATAGCCAATGCAAAGAATGATCGTAATGCTCCACCCCGGAGAGGGTCCAGATACGATAAATACACTGAACTGAATGACACCCTGAGCAATATCTACATAGATACAGGGGGTGCCGCCTCCTATCCAAGGCCTCCCAAGAGGGAGCCAACACTAGCACAACGCAATTCTGGCAGACACTGCATATTTCATGACATGGATGGTCATAACACTGATGACTGCAGACATTTGCAAGACCTTATCGAGGATCGGGTCAGGCGAGGAGAACTACCCGAGTACGTCATTCAACCAACAACACCCACATCTGCGCTACCACCACTGACTCCCCGGAGAGGGAACGATCCCGGATCGAGCAATCGCGGGCTTATCATTAACTGATCCCACTCAGCGGATCTCTTCAGTTTGCTGGACTCCGGTCCATAGTTCATGTTTTTAGGTTTTTAGGCGACTTCTCGCCCTCCTTTGTTTTCCCTGCATGTAATAAGAGCAGTCACATCAGCCCACACGCACGGAACCGACTTGTGGTCTCCAGTCGTGTCCGGTAAACGACTGCTGGATTTTCATGAATTAGCAATAAGGATTGAGCTCCGGCTCCTAACTGGAACCGTCTAGTATATACATTGAGCTCCGGCTCCTAACTGGATACGTCCAGTATAAACATTTTGCTCCGGCTCCTAACTGAATCCGTCCAGTACAAACATGAGCTCCGGCTCCTAACTGGATCCGTCCAGTACAAACATGAGCTCCGGCTCCCAACTGGATCCGTCCAGTATAAACAAATTCTCATGTGATTTTCCTTGGTCGTCTTACTCTGGTAAGGCCGTCTTGGTACTTCATGTGCTTTCACTTTGTCGTCTTACTCCGGTAAGGCCGTCTTGGAACCCCTCTAACATCTCCTCGGATGGTTTACTCCGGTAAGGCCATCTAGGAAATATTCTTGCATTGTTTGTTTATCTCCTTGCAGATACAAACTCCTGGTCTTCTTGGATTTCTCTGACCTTAATTTGATCATGTGTGATCGTCGGTTTTCTGGCCTTAATACGATCCAGCGTGATCGTCGCATTCTGGACTTGGATTTCTCAAATTATCCAGAACACATCTTCATTCAACCTGCAAGATATGTTCTGGGGGGGAAACGTGTTGACACATTTTTTGACAAAAGCTGTCACACATGGAATTCCTGAATGATAACATGCTCGAGCGATGGAAACAACGTCAGAAGACATTGAGAGATTTGGTCAAAATCACATCCTCAACATAAACATGCCCAAAACTCCTATCAGACAACTTCTTTTGGTCCCGAAAACAGCGATTACGGAGCTGAGCTTTGTAAATTTTGTAGATCTCTGAGTTAGCTTCAGTTTGAGCTTCGGTTTGGCTCAATCGGACTTACGGTTTGAAAGTTATGCCCGTTTCCGTAAACTGGTGTAATCTGGCAATTTCCTGGATAAAGCGACGAAGCAGCACGCGATCGGAGTATGGATCACGCACCCTCGGATCGTCCCTCATCGGGTCGCCCCTCATCGGATCGCCCTCCTCAGACCACGACCCGTTCGTGGTACACCTCACGATCTGACCCGATCGCTAGCACTTCACTCCAGCTTCACCATGCCGCTCACGACCAGACTCGGCTCGTGATAGCCATATCACGATCCGACCCATGACCGCGATCCGACCTTCATACCTGCGGATACGCTCCCTATTTTGACCTATTCTCATGCCATATCTTGCTCCTATTATCCTAGATCGGGTGCCACGTACCCCATCACGATCCGGTCAACCCAGAAGCTCTCCTACAGCTATAAATACACCATTTGAAGGCATTTTCGGGGGACTTTTGGCGATTCTTCTTCACTGCTTCCACCATTACTGAAGTGCAAGGACTTTGCACTTTCCTACAGTCAAATTCTTCTCTTTTCTACACAATTAACACGTGGATTACGTGTATAAACCCTTGTAACCTCTACTAACACACGGATTGTGTGCTTGCATGTAACTGATTCTTGTAATCTGTCAGTATAACAATAAGATTATAAAGTGGACGTAGGCTACATCTACAGCCGAACCACTATAAAAACTTTGTGTTTCTCCTCTTTATTTACTGTTTTCTGCATTCTGTGATCTGTGATCTGCGTTTGGGTGTTAGGCCCAGATTTTGGTCTAACGGTCACATACACACAATAATAGATCTAATTTGCATCTAACTTGCAATTAAGAATTACAACATACTTGCATTGTCTTTGTGTTATCAAGGATCCAAAAATCATAGATCTAAAAGGTGTATGAACATAGTTTTACACTCAACTAGCCTAGGTAATTATCACAAACTTACATAAACTATGTATGTCGTCAACCTAGACATAAAGATGTCATCTTGCATAACTATGGATCCAATAAAAGGTGTTAACCTGAGTAAACTATGGATCCACATAAAGGTGTAAACTTGCATAACTATGCATGTCATAATTTCAACATAAAAATGTCAACTTGAATATGGATCTAAACTTTAAAGGTGTGAGCTTGTATATATGTGAATCCAATTATCACTTAAACTCGCATATGAACATAATACTTGTACGAACTAGCATATGTTCCACATCCATATTTGCATAAAAACTGATGTTATAAACCTAGGTGATTGGATTATAAAAAGGGATTCATTGACACAAGTTAACATCATGAACTACTAGCATATATTTTAGATCCAAACTTACATAACATCATATAACTCGCATACAACTTGCGTGATCCTATTAAGTTGCATAACATCATATGTACAACTTGCATAATCATATTATCTTGCATAACATCATATATGAAACTTGCATAATCATATTAACTTGAATAACATGATGTATAAAACTTGCATAATTATATTAACTTGCATAACATCATACATAAAACTTGCATAATCATGTTAACTTGCATAATCATATTAATCTTGCATAACATCATACATGAAACTTGCATAACATCATATATAAAACTTGCATAACATCATATAATATGAATCAAGTTAACATACATGATTAAACATATGAATTAGATTCACAACCACAACTTATAATCCAACGTACCTCACATCATAATTAATTTAGCAATTATTTTGTTAAAGTGATCAAACTCACCATTCAACGAAGTTCTGGAATTTATTAGTGTCCCTTTGTTGTAGTTGAATTTGCTGTTGGATTGAATTGAGTTGCTTTAATCTTCTTCTATTTGGTGGTGGCTACTCTAGGGTTCAAGACGACAGCATGGCGGCCATAGTTTTATTTTTAATTTTGATTTAGGGTTTGAGTCTATGGGTCTTTTTATAGAGCTTTGAATTAATTTACAGCCGTCAGATCACTCTAGAATCCATCTAGGCCTTAGAAACCAAGAAATGATGTCAACAGACCAACCAAAAATCGCTACCTAAGCCCTAAAACATAAAATTTCGTCATAGACCATTTAGGTCCGAGGGGACCAATTCCAAACCTCCTGAGTCGACCCTAGGGTCGACCCAGCGGGACTCGGTCGATCGACCCAGCGGGACTCGGGTTGACCGCTAAAATAGGTTGGTTTGGTGTTTTGCCTTCCCGCTTCCGCTGTTTTGAATTTTTTTCTTAAATTTTAGGTTGAATTTTATTTTATTTATATATATATATATATATCTTCCTAATTAACCATTTTCACACTAAACTACTTTTTGAACCGCGTTCACATTAAGCCGCTTTTTAGCCATTCCCCTAGAACAAAAATATGGCATTGGCGGGGATCGAACTCTGTACCTCTTATATGCAAGTCACATGTTCCTACCAAATGAGCTACTAAGTCTTTTGCTTACAAAACTTAGAACAATGCTAAACATTTATTCTTTAATTTAGTTAATTCGATTATTCAAAAATCCTGGGTGTTACATTCTCCCCTCCTTAAAGGATTTCGCCCCCGAAATCTCCAAGTTAAGGAGAATGCATATCCTAATATCCAAACAACCATCTACTCAACCATCAAACACAGGCATCCATTGTCCATATAGAATTTCTAATGCTATATGAACATATGCAAAAAGTGCATGTATATGTTCCTTATCTAATGCAAAATCAGGCGGTCTACTGATTCAGTTGACCTCCTTAATGCAAACCATGATATTGCCATGCGTCCATTATGTATGCGAAAGAACCCTATCGATACATATTATTTCTACATGTGTGCACAACCATTCACCAAAATGCAACATCCATATGATAGCACAACCATTATACATCCATTAGCTTAAATATGCACACACATTCATATGCAATATGCAATATGAAGTGACTGAGCCGATCTAGTGCCTAAAGTGTGTGTATATGCATCCACGAGCAGCCACTAGCAAACACTTGCATCCACATGCATCCATCATACATAACATGTCTCAAACACATGTTTCAATCATAGGACTACCCTATCTAAAGGTCAAAGGTACTAACGAGAGGACATACTAAAGATAAGATAAGTATAAGGTAAGCGATAAAGGAGAAACTAAAAGTCATACCCTCGAAAAGAAAAGGGTATAATGAACGCATCTTCTCTTCCGTCTCCCAAGTAGCACTTTGACTAGCTTGACCACTCGATTCCTCAACTTATTAACCTCCGACCCAAGAATGCACGTAGGAGCTCGCCGAATCGTCGCATCACGCTCTATCTCCACCTCTCTAAGCAAGCTCGGCTCTACCACTTCCGCGGTCTCGTGCAAGCACTTCCTCAAATGTGACACATGGAATACATCGTGTACGCCACTAAGTCTCTCGGGCAACTCCACTCTATACGCCATCTGCCCAATCCTCACCTTAATCGGAAACGGCCCTACGAACCTTGGTGCTAACTTCCCAACGGACCCAAAGCGAACGACGTTCCGTAATGGAGACACCTTGACAAAGACCATGTCCCCAATATCAAACTCAAGATCTGTCCTCCTCTTGTCCGCATAAGATTTCTGCCTATCTTGCGCCGTCTTCATCCTCCTTCGAATCAAATCGATCTTTTCCGAAGTTTCTCTAATCATATCGGGCCCAAGTAAGATCTTATCTATAGACTCCCACCAACATGTAGGCGAACGACATGGCCGTCCAAAAAGAGCCTCGAACGGTGCCATGCCAATGCTAGACTGAAAGCTGTTATTATATGCAAACTCCACCAACGGAAGATGTTCCTCCCATGTACCTCTGAAATCTAAGACACACAACCTCAATAGGTCTTCTAGAATACGATTCACCCTTTCGGTCTGGCCGTCCGTCTGAGGATGATATGCGGTGCTCAAACATAACTGAGTCCCTACCGCCTCATGCAAGCTCTTCCAAAATTCGCTAGTAAAGACAGGATCGCGGTCGCTCACTATGCTAGAAGGAACACCGTGCAAACGAACTATTTCTCGAATGTATACGGAGGCTAACCATGGAGCATTCCTCTTACTCTTCACTGGCATGAAATGGGCGCTCTTAGTAAGTCGGTCAACCACGACACAAATCCCCGTATTACCCTTCCTCGATCTTGGTAATCCGTCAACAAAGTCCATCGAAACACTTTCCCACTTCCATTGTGGGACCTCCAATGGGTGAAGCAATCCACCGGGCTTCTTTTGCTTTGCTTTTACTTGTTGGCACACCAAGCATCTAGCAACAAACTCTGCCACGTCCTTCTTCATACCGGCCCAAAAGTAAACTCGTCTCATGTCCATATACATCTTGTCCCCACCGGGATGGATGGTCATCTTCAAACGATGTGCATCATCAAGGATGGTCTTCCTCAAGTTCTCGTCCTATGGTACACAAAGTCTACCGTCCCTACGTAACCAACCCTTATCATCTAGGGTATACCTACGGAGATGGCTCGATGACTCCCCTCTTTTGAGGTTTTCTACTAACTCAACCAACTGTGGGTCGTCTCGCTGTGCCTCGCCAATCCGTCCCAAAAGCATAGGTCTGACCTCAAGGACACTAGCAAACTGGTTACAAAATCAATGGATGGTCTAAAGTCAAAGGTAGAGATAAACTCTAAGCTACGTCGCTCGACAAACAAAGGACTCAATGTCAACTTTTTCCTACTCAAGGCATCCGCCACAACGTTACCCTTGTCAGGGGTATATGCTACCTCGAAATCGTAGGACGCCAAAAACTCCATCCACCTTTGTTGCCTCAGGTTTAGATCTTTCTGAGAGGACAGGTACTTTAACGACATATGGTCTGCAAGCAACTCAAACTTCTCACCAAGCAAATAATGATGCCAAGACTTGAGCGCAAAAACTATGGCAGCCAATTCTGAGTCATGGGTAGGGTAATTCTTCTCATGGACTTTCGACTGTCTACCACCATAACATATCACCCTTCCCTAGAGACCACATGCCCTAAAATCCTCACTTCTTTTCTCCAAAAATGTTATTTTGGAGAACTTAGCTTTAAACTGGTGCGCTTATAGGGTCCCTAAGCTTTCCCTAAGATGTAGGGCATGCTCTTCTCTGCTTCTAGAGAAAACCAGGATATTATCCCATGCAAAATCGTCACAACTATCCATCTCTCACACAGACCATCCTAGTCGAACTCGACATCCCCCAAGTGCAGGCCCCAAAGGCCTAAACCAATATCAGACAAACACCCAAGGGATACCTCCTTCGAATTCAGACGACCTACGTGAGATGATACTAGTAAGATGGCCAACCAATTGAGCACTTGACCGACTCTGGCTGTCCTTGCCAGTCTTGCTCCAAAACCACCGCTTATCACATAACTGGCTTTGCTTAATCTATTAAGCACATACAAAAACATATTTCGCGCCTCTGGGTAAACCCCACACTTTATCAAAGACGTCTCCATACTCATGGACCACACAAACAGACTCCCAATCATCGTTGGATGTGTCAGAAGATTCTAGGCAGCGAAGCATCGCTGAACCCCTATGGTCACAATAAATATGAGGGTCTTTCCATAACGAATCAATAGTCTCACTACCGTCCTTTCACAATCTAGGATGGCACCCCGCCTGGCTAGCCAATCCACCCCTAGAATCAAACTATAGCCCGTGAAACCAAGGACGAAGGCGTTACACTCAAATCCAACGCCCAAGATAGACACTCTCAAATCCCGACAAACCATTGAAGTATGAGCCGAACCACCAACAGGATTTGAGACTAGGATGAGATTCTTAACTAGACTAGTATTTAGGTGAAGTGTTTCAACTAACGAAGCAGATACTAACGAGTATGAAGCGCCAGAATCAAACAAAGTTCAAAGAGTATGATAAAGAAAACAAATTTCAACCTAGACGGTCCTATCCCCATTAGGTATACCAGCCGTGAAGGAATACAACTACCCTCCAGAAGATCCTGTACTTTGTCCTTGCCTCTTTGGACAATCCTAAGGTGTCCTATTTCTCCAAAACAACTAGCCTTCTTCTACACATTCTCCATTCATGACCTCCCACCAAGACGAGGCCTCATCCTTCATTAGCCAGGCAGCTAGCTAGACTTTTCTTTCATCATCCACTTCAAAGATTCTAAACAATTCTTCTACCTCCTTTAGCCAGTTACGAGCTTCAGCAAATGTCTCTGTCCCGTGAAAAGGTTTTCCACCCATTGCTCTAAATTCCTTACATATCTTAGCAAAAGTATCGACGCGAGGAGGAGGGGGAGGAGGAGGATGAGGAGGAGCATTTGCTGGACCTGCGGTGGCGGCCCTAGCCCCGAGATATTGACGAAACCAACTGGGTACATGAACACCCTCTAGTATCTCAGATGCTTCAGACATGCTGAAACGAAAAAGGAAAGATTCAATATAAAAGAACCAAGGGAAAGATATATGGCTCTTTGGGTTATGCTTTCTAAAATATACTTTTCTCTTGAAAATACTTTCCTTAAAACATACTTTTGAAGGTACTTCTTTATAAAAATTCTTTTGAAAAACAGTTTTTTATTTTCAAAATTCATATATGTTCTGGTAACCTTCAGCTCTGATACCACGTGTAACACCCCATGTCCATTAATGTCACTCGCAAAGGGAATGCATTAACTTCCATGGAGCATTTTAAGTGAATATAGAATAGAAAATCACAACAAGACAGATATAAAGCAGTACTTGAAAATTTAAAACTTTATTTATTGCAGCAGAAGCTAAATATGTTTGGTTACATCATCAAAAACCATAAACCAAAGTTAAGTACATAATATCCATCTTGATAAAACAAAGTACATAATCCCACTACTACAAATAGCATAAAGAAAATGATAGGCTGAACTTTACTTCAGCAATCCAAATCCAAGTTATCCGAAAGAGATCCCAATCAAGCTCCACTAGTACTAGTTCCACCCTTAGAACCTGGGGGAAGGAGGAAAAGGAAGAAAAGAGGTGGAAACAAAGGGGGTCAGACATAAAGTCTGGCGAGTCCAATAACTCTAACAACATAATTATTAAAGCAATATGATAAGATATAAGCTGGAGAATAAGGTAATGACTGTGTGAACCACATGGGTATGGCAAGGCAATCAAGAGAAACAGAGATAACGTTAATGGCGCTTCCTAATCAATATAGGATAATTACTATACTATACTCTACCGTACTGTACTGTACTAACACTAACTGCACCTCTACTAGTCACTCTAGAAATTTGATCCCTCTTGGCTAAATAGAATGATGATAGCTTCGTGTACTACTAGATGTACCCACTATCCTCCATGTTTGACTGTATATCTCTAGTTGCTATCATAGGTACCCAGCGTGTACCTATCCCCACGAGATGTACCCCTTCAATAAGTAATAATGGTAATTCCATGTACTCCTAGCTAACGCCATAGGTGTCGCCTGCTCCTATCTCCACTAGGTGTACCCCCTTAATAATTATTAATAATAGTGGTAACTTCGTGTACCCCTAGCTGACTATATAGGTGCCGTCTGCTCCTATCTCCACTAGGTGTACCCACTACCCTGCCCCATTCGATCGGCTCCCTAACTCATAGATACCCGTGCTGGTCCCATAGTGGGGTGTATCACTCCCCAAAGTAGAAACCCAATACTACCAGATATGCACGGCTTATACCTACACGATGCAACAACGTCTTACCTACCAGCCCGGACCCACGCACGCACGTGACCCCGTTGGACTTGCGTTGCCACCGCTAACCCGTTTTGGCCTCTAACAATCAGACCCAATAGGCGTGTCCCGTCCTCGACTTGGGTCGAGCTCACAAAGATACTTAATGGGCTACTGGACTGAAAAGGCCCCCCCATGCTTGAACAAGCTTTCCACCTAGGCTTGGTCCCCTCTAGTACATCTCACTTAACCCCCTTCATGTCCACTTACATGTTTTAAATTTGGTTAAGGGTTTCTATTAGTAATTCCACATGCCACCCAAGGCACCCACTTAACCCCTATGTCCCACTTTCATGTTTTACCTTGGTTAAGTGTTAATAATCGTATTTCCTCATGCCACCCAAGGCACCCACTTAACCCCCATGTCCCACCACATGTTTTACTTTGGTTAAGTGTTTCTTAATTTATTACTACCGTAACCCCTGTAGGACCTCTCATATTAGACTGGCATTTGTGGCTACTAGATTTGTCGGGCGGGTCCGGGCAGTCTTACACCACAAACGAGCCTACCCTCGTGTCCATACAATTGTCATGCATTTAGTTTGTGCCTTTGACCTCTCACATTGGGCTACCATTTGTGGCTGCTAGATTTGCCGGGCGGGTCCGGGCAGTCTTACACCACAAATGAGTCCAACCTCGTGTCTTAGGCAATTAATTATACATAATTAATTTTCCCCAAATTTGAATTACTTTCCCTGTTCAAATTTCCATATTTATTTATGTCCATTATTTATCACCCAAATTATGCTCATCTATTTATGGTGTATAAATTATACCAATTTCATCACTAATTAATTTTATTCCTTAAAATTAATTACATGCCTTTTTAGGCCATTACATGCCAAATTCACAATATGTGTGTATCCACTATTATCCCCATCGTACCCCCGTCATTCGTTCGCTTAACATGACATATACATATTAGACTAGCAAATAGTCTAATACTTAAAAAAAAGGGAATAAACGTCACAAAGTCACATACACACAATAATAGATCTAATTTGCATCTAACTTGCAGTTAAGAATTACAACATACTTGCATAGTCTTTGTATTATCAAGGATCCAAAAATCATAGATCTAAAAGGTGTATGAACATAGTTTTACACCCAACTAGCCAAGGTAATTATCACAAACTTACATAAACTATGTATGTCGTCAACCTAAACATAAAGGTGTCATCTTGCATAACTATGGATCCAATAAAAGGTGTTAACCTGAGTAAACTATGGATCCACATAAAGGTGTAAACTTGCATAACTATGCATGTCATAGTTTCAACATAAAAATGTCAACTTGAATGTGGATCTAAACTTAAAAGGTGTGAACTTGTATATATGTGAATCCAATTATCACTTAAACTCGCATATGAACATAATACTTATACGAACTAGCATATGTTCCACATCCATATTTGCATAAAAACTGATGTTATAAACCTAGGTGATTGGATTATAAAAAGGGATTCATTGACACAAGTTAACATCATAAACTACTAGCATATATTTTAGATCCAAACTTACATAACGTCATATAACTCGCATACAACTTGCGTGATCTTATTAACTTGCATAACATCATATGTACAACTTGCATAATCATATTATCTTGCATAACATCATATATGAAACTTGCATAATCATATTAACTTGCATAACATGATATATGAAACTTGCATAATCATATTAACTTGCATAACATCATTATAAAACTTGCATAATCATGTTAACTTGCATAATCATCTTAATCTTGCATAACATTATACATGAAACTTGCATAACATCATATATAAAACTTGCATAACATCATATAATATGAATCAAGTTAACATACATGATTAAACATATGAATTAGATTCATAACCACAACTTATAATCCAACGTATATCACATCATAATTAATTTAGCAATTATTTTGTTGAAGTGATCAAACTCACCATTCAACGAAGTTCTGGAATTTATTAGCGTCCCTTTGTTGTAGATGAATTTGCTGTTGGAATGAATTGAGTTGCTTTAATCTTCTTCTAATTGGTGGCGGCTACTCTAGGGTTCAAGACGACAGCATGACGGCCATAGTTTTAGTTTTAATTCTGATTTAGGATTTGACTCTATGGGTCTTTTTATAGAGCTTTGAATTAATTTACAGCCGTCAGATCACTCTAGAATCCATCTAGGCCATAGAAACCAAGAAATGATGTCAACAGACCAACCAGAAATCGCCACCTAAGCCCTAAAACATAAAATTTCATCATAGACCATTTAGGGCCGACGGGACCAATTCCAAACCTCCTGAGTCGACCCTGGGGTTGACCCAGCGGGACTCGGGTCGACCCATAAAATAGGTCGGTTTGGTGTTTTGCCTTCCCGCTTCCGCTGTTTTGAATTTTTTTCTTAAATTTTAGGTTGAATTTTATTTTATTTTTATATATATTTCTATATATATATATATTTCTATCTTCCTAATTAACCATTTTCACACTAAACTACTTTTTGAACCGTGTTCACACTAAGCCACTTTTTAGCCATTCCCCTAAAACAAAAATATGGCGTTGGCGGGGATCGAACTCTGTACCTCTTATATGCAAGTCACATGTTCCAACCAAATGAGCTACTAAGTCTTTTGCTTACAAACCTTAGAAAAATGCTAAACATTTATTCTTTAATTTGGTTAATTCGATTATTCAAAAATCCGGGGTGTTACACTGTCCGTGCGGAAAATAGGGGCACCCAGAGTTTAGGTTAAAACAATAAACTCCAGGTCAGTCTTGTGACTGGTGTGAGAACTAAAACAGTTATTAATATTTATTTTAAAGTTCGGCAAATCAAGGGACCACGCCGTATAACATGGAACGGGTTTCCTCCCAAGAATACCAGTGCATAAAACAACATCGCAATGCTAAATAAAGAACAATGAAGCTATTATAAGACTCAGGTCCCATAACATAATGCAACGCAAGCCGGAGGATAGAGTTTTTACCTTATAATAGCCAAGAATGCTTGGTATGTAAAATTTCATGGTTTATTATTACTATAAGTGTATAGTGTCAAAACAATTTCAATCATAAATATCAATCATAGACGGCATTAAGTGCCCCATACCACTATGTCGCCATATATAGGTTTACAATCAAAACCGCAAAATGTCGTATTGGAAGTTGGATTTCCATCTATGAACCAAGGCAAGGGATCGTCCTTACTGCTTCAAGATGCTCTAGCCTGCCCCTCACGATCAGAACGCATCGACCTTTGGATCTTCAGGGTCGGTCCACACGGAGTGGATTAAAATACCTGCATAATGCGTTTCCCCGCAGTATAGGGCGTCAATGAGCCAAACGACTCCATCGGTCCCGGATCGACCGATATAACCGAGGCGTCTTGCTATCCATCATCCACACAAGTAAAATATCAGGGCGTGTAAAACGCTGACACCACTCCTAGCTAGAAGGAAACGCATTCCCTCCCTGCAGTCCTCTCCCGTTTCTGGTTCACACCGGGCTGTGAGGCTCATGAATTAACGCTACACAAAACTACGCTATATTAAATCCGTGCTTTGATAATCAACTACAAGACTCAGCTTTTCAACAGAAGCCCTGATCATTTGCATCTCAGCATGCCACATAAGCAATTCACGCCATGCAACCAATGTCAATCAATCACACAGAATGAAATCCGATGTCAGACACACATCCATTTACAAGTTCGTTCTGGGTCTGAACGAAACCGGAGGCACCTTATTCCTCCCCCATATGTCCAATACATGGGAGAGGCCCTCGCATATCCATCGATCTGCAAGTACGTCTAGACGATCACCACTTATTACCTCGCCTTGGGTGTACAACCCAATCAAGACATCAGTAAGCAGCCAAACGATGTGAAGACCTCCGCTCTTCGACCATCGCCTTCATCCTCGACATATCGTCGAATCAGTTATTCAGAATGGGATAAACCCGGTCTTTCCGAATAACTCCTATATATAATAAACAAGTGCTACAATAACACAACATACGCCTTATTCCAATCTAGAATATTCCTTTATTCAAATATTCATATACTTTCGGAAAGGTTCTCATTAATTTTATCAAAGATAAATTCTTTAAATTTATTCTTCATTCTTCCTTTGGATGTCATTTAAATTTAATTAAAGATGCATTAAAACTCCACTTGGTTTTAATCTTCCCAAAAATCAATATTAACGATTGTTTAACTTAGGAAACCATATCCTGTCTTTAACTGGGTTAAAGAACCAATGTCATTTAAAACATGGTTCATGATAAACCCAAAATCACATTCCATTCCATCAGCCTTTAACTGTAAATTAGCAAATGAACAATTCCCTAAGTATTAACCCCGAAGGCCGAAACCAACATCAGATCAATACCCAGTAAACCATTCAACTTAACTAATCTCCAGTTAGTTTTTGATTGTCTTAACTCCATTGGATCTAAGAATAGTATTATTAAAGATACCATTCACGACAACCCAAATCACACTCCATTAATTATGGAATCTTCACGGAAAAACAAATCAATATATAATCGATATCAATTTCCATATCCGACTAATAATATAAATGGAATAACGACAACGCCTCTTAAATTCCATATGTATTAACAGTCTTCCTCCACAGAAGTTCACTTCGATTATTATCAAATCGAATTCCATTCAATTCCATTTTAATATGTTAAATTGGAAAACTTTACTTTGGAAAATCTCCTTTAAATCTTAACAAAAGATTTATAAATTCCAAATCACATTTCACTATAATTCGGGTTAAAGAACGAATGTCGCTAAAACACAGTTCACAACAAACCCAATTCACATTCCATTAGTCTCTAACCGTAAATTAGTAAGAGAACAATTCCCTAAGTGTTAACCCCGAAGGCCGAAACCAACATCAGATCAATACACAGGAAACCATTCAACTTAACTAATCTCCAGTCATTTTCAAATTTTCTTAACTCCATTGGGTTTAAGAACAGTATTATTAAAGATACCATTCATGACAAACCCAAAATCCAATTTGATATTAAATACAAGGCTCTGAATAGAAAATATACGACTTATATTCAATATCAAATTCTGAAATCAACAAATATCGTATTGGAAATAACGATATATATATCTTTCAAATTTCCATAACAATATCTGTATAATCACGAAATCCAACATCGAAATTCTCCGAAGACAATTTCGATTCAAATTCATTTCCAATTTATATATTGGAGATTCTGGTTATTTTTAAAACCATTTCAAATCCAATTTATTTATTTTAAAAATATTTGGATTATAATTCTAGTTCATAACTAGTTCATTTTGATAAAAATCTGTTTTTATCTTTTCAAATATGGTATTTTCACCCCAATTCTTTCCAAATCATTTATTTTGATTTTACACAAATTATCGATATTTTTAATAATTTTATCAAGGCCCGTACAGTCGATTTCCATAAACGACCATCGAACTACACTTACAGCGACCTTTTCCAAATTTGATTTAGGCATAATTCCAAATCCAACTGTTAGAATTCAAATCTTTCATATTCATTAGAAAGCTCTTTTCGATACGAACCCAACGGTTTCGGTTTTAGGAGAATTCGACGGTCGATCTCCCGTAATATCCATTTGAAGTCAATGGTCGAAATTCGCGAACTACATCAGCGTGGAGCGTTCTATTCAGGCCATTATATTATATATATAATATATATTTCATCGATTTCCTTTTAAAACGTATTTTATAAATCGTTTTAAATTTGTTTTCAGAATGATTTCAACTTCATATTCAGTTTCAAATCAAATTTGAATATTCCATATCATCGATATATAAATGATAGTATTTTCAAAACATTAGATTTTGAAATCAATTCCTTGTCGATATTCATGACAGAAATGAATAAAATCGATAAATATATCGTTCACGTCAAAATGGCATTAATCTAATCAACATTGCTTTATATATTTAAATATTTTCGTGTCCATCCCAAATCGGACATCAAAATCCGATTTTGATCTTTTACTTAATATTATTTTAAAATATCAGTTATTTTAAAATGATTGTTATTTTAAAATATTCATTCTTTCTAAACTGGAATCAAACATAGTCAATTACCATATAATGTGATTGATACGGATTTCATACACACATGTATACAACAACAATCAAACACAGTCAACATCATCCGAAGAGCATTCTACACTGCATAAGCATCAAATATAATTTTTTAACGCTTATAACAGTCTGTCAATCAATCGATCGACATACAATTAATTATTGGGATTAGTGTATGTCCAATATCATCCCAATACCCGTGTGGGGTTTCCATCAATCAAACACGGATTTTATTTGTGTAGTTGGGCGACGTGTAAAATTTATCGTCCCAATCAATATTAGTCAAATCAGTGTACATAAACAAATCGTCCGATTTGTTTATAAATATTTATTTTATATACACCTTAAAAATTATATTTTTAACTATAAAATATTTTCTTCCATTCCATATCACAAAATCAATTTTCACAGTACCAACAAACAAGCATACAAGTCGTCCATGGTCTGTGGACGAAGGGTGTCGGGTGCTGCTAAGCACCGTCTACATCCTAGTATATATTTCAACTATAAAATAAAATAAAAGTGAGAAGTTCTCACCTAGAAGCTAAACCAAACGCCACGACTCTTCATATATAGAAAATCTTTGCCATGTTTTATTCATTGCATATATAATCTGAAAATCATATTTTTATCGAATTAAAAGTTATTCCATAACATGACTATTTTATTAATAGTATACTTAGGCTAAAAATCCTATTTTTATCTTTCTAAAAATATTTTCATGTTGTACTCTAGTTAAAAATTATATTTTTAACTTATAAAAATATTTTCTTTAATATGATAAAACAGAGAAAATATATTTTTCAAATCAAATAAATCCCATTTTTCAATTCAAGAAAATCGTACTTTCCTACCTCTACATCTTATATAAAAACCATATTTTTATATAATTAAAAATCATACCTTTTACATCATAAGAATCAAATCTTTAACATCTTTTCATACATGTAAAATTCAGTCTTTATCTTATTAAAAATCTAATTTTTATTGTATTAAAAATCTAACCTTTCTCCTATTAAAAATCTATTCTTTCTTTTTATAATAATCTATTCTTTTTCTTTAGAAAAATCTAATCTTTTTCATGTTAAAAATGTAATCTTTTCTTTAACAAAAATCATTTCTTTCTACTAATAAAAATCAAACCTTTCCTAACACCAAAAACCTAATCTTTCTTGAATTAAAACCGAAATTAAAATCTAGATTATTAACTACACTTAATAAACTAAAAACTAAGTAATTAAATGAATAAATTACCTTAAATTTCATCGTTCTTCAAAGAGGGGGGGGGGTCCATGGGGTCGGGGTTAGGCTGAGGTGGCACGAAAAGGGGTGCGGGTGGTGGAAGGGGATGGCGCACAGGGGTCTGGAGCCAGGGGAGGCGCGACCGTGGTCTGTGGTGGGTACAACATGGTGGAGGCGGGTTTTGAATGGCTTGGGCTTTGAAATCGAGGAGGGAGGTGCCTTGGGGGGAGGAGGAATGGCCATCGTCGGAGGTGGGGAAGCGGCGCGGAGGGGGGTATGAAGGCCAGAGCGACGGCTGATCGATCTGGAGAAGGGGACTCGACTTTTGACCGGGTTTGAAAGTGATTAGGGTTGGGGGAGTAAAAGTGTTTATATAATTATATTTTTAATTCTTTTAAATTCACAAAAAGCAACTTTTTATTTCGATCTCCAAACGAGACCCACCGACTATCATCCCTAGCGTAATACCCTTATTCCGAACACAATGGGATATGTTTCGTAAGCCAGTTCGGCTATTACGATTAGTTTTCATCAAAATTAAAATATAATTTAATATAACATTCAAAATTGATTTCAACATACATTTCAATTTACTGGGGCCACATACGGACTCTAAAAATTCCAGAAAAATTATTTCTAGCTTTTTATTG
Organism: Allium sativum; assembly: GCA_030737875.1. Lineage (NCBI taxonomy): Eukaryota > Viridiplantae > Streptophyta > Magnoliopsida > Asparagales > Amaryllidaceae > Allium > Allium sativum. Next base: position 461,571,358 of record CM060924.1, on the reverse strand, counting down.
ATGATACGGTCCTAACAAAACTAATTTCGTCAAATTCTGAGATCGCTTTAAAAATGGCCATTTTCTGGTCAATCCAAATTGACTTAAACTGTTAAAACATGTTTTCTTTTGCCACGCTCACATATTGATTCAGAAAATTATGAATTTTGGAATTTAGCAATTATTCGACATCCCGGATCCAATAAAAGTGGTTTCATCGAAAACGGAGGTCGTTTGCAAAATTTCCATTTTTAAGGGCCTAAATTCCATAGCGACTATTCTGAATTTTCAACTGGGCATAACTTTTTATTCCCGCTATAAAAATTTTATTTTTTGGATTCGTTGAAAAGATATTTTCAAATAGATTCTAATATTTTAGGTTTCGCTAAAATCCGGTTTATTTTGAACCTGTACATTCATTTGAAATTTGAAATTTGAAATCGAATTTTCAAACTACTGTGCCATTTTCAATTCCTTTTATAAATAAAAATAAATATTTATTTTCTAACATCGATTCAAATAAATATATACATTCAAATTCTTGGTAAACAAGGAACTCTTGGTTCAGATTCATTTTAAATTAATTTATACATTCAAATTCATCGTAATTATTAAAATAATTCATTTTAAATATTCAAAATTCATCAAAATTGCCAAAATAAAATTTTTAAATTGGTTCAGATTTTCTAGGTTGTTACAAGGGTAGTGGATGTAGTGGACGCAAAATTGCATAATCCACATCAAATGGTATGGCACAGATCACTACAGACACCATTAGATTTGAATGTGAAATAAATTCGAGCCATTAGAATTTCAAGTGCTTAAAAAAACATGAACAAGATTAAAGGAAGTGTAAATGGTCAAAATCTTTACACACCATTTGCTAACTGAATTTCTAATCTTAAGATTACCAAAAAAAGACCGTAATTATTAGTTTTAAAGTGGTATCTAATTAAAAACTGAAAATTGTCAGTAACTGTATGAGAGTCCCTAATCAGGTTTTATTTTGTAGTGCATTAAAAGGGAGGTAAATTCTATGCTCGGGAATCAAATCGAACAAACGATGGAAGTGTAAGTGGATTGTATGCTCATAGAGTATCAAGTTTTGTAGACACATTTAGATGATCTCTCTAGGATATCTAAAATTTTAAGGAACAATTGAATAAGGGTTAACCCTTGATATACTCTTTTATAAATTAATTTGAGAATTTTTAGGCTCTATTGTGAGTTCTAGGGGCATCGAGCAAATTCATAAAGGTTGATGTCTTATAGAGTGTAAGAGCACTAATTATGAAAAAGGATATAAAGCTTAAATCTGAAGATTGCTTCTCTATATCAGTTCATCTCAAGAGCAACGATAAGTAAATACCATTCTGTTAAGCACTTTAGAAAAGGTAAGAAGAATGTCGGAAAAGAAGAAAAATATCAGGAAGCTTTTGAGGAGTTGCTAGGGCACTTAAATACACCATTGGTTCTATCTATACATTGAATATGGAGTGTTTTCTATTTATATATTGTTGTCTATTCATGCAGTAGACGTGACAATAATCCACTAGTCAATTACATCAACAACCGAATAAATTGAACCAAAATGAACAACACGAGTCTGAAAAACTTGCATAATCCTTATTGATTTCGCCAAGTAAGCTACAACCAGAATTGTGGGATCTTCTGATTAAAGTTTAGGTTATTAACATTATCAGTGTGCTATACATTGGAAAAGGATGAGCTAACTATATATTCATTGTTGTGAATCATTTTACAAAGGACATAAAGAGGAACTACTTGCCATAAATACGACGAAAGAAAACGACCATTTTCATGATGAAAACATCATCAGGAGGTTCATAGTATCTTATAAGATCCAAATGGACAATGAATTCACATTGAGAAGGCCAAGTTTAATAGTTTATGTGATCGGTATAGAATTGAGAAAAGCTTTCCGCATATCTACATGCGAACATGTAGGTGAATATGGTGATCAAAACCATCAAGTCTTTCTCGAGGAAACAGTTAACTAAAGACAAATGCTATCGAATAAATGGGCTTCCACAAACATTGTGGGCTCATAGGAGATCCAAAGGTAAACAAGGAACTCTTGGTAGGGTTCTATGAGACGACCCCCTATTTTTCCTTTAATTTTTTAAAATTTTATTTTGCATATTTTATTATAAATCTGGGTCATCCTCTCAAAATGGTCATCCCCTTTTTATATAACTCATCCAGGATTCACTCATACCAATATAAGAATATTAGTTTAATTCCTGATTTAATCTAACTTGTATATAAGAAGATATACAAGTCTCTTTTGCTTAAATCAAAGCTTAAGTTTTAAAAAGAAAAAGTGCATAAATGGTTATTTTTCAATAGCAAAATATTGATTATTTTTAGTTCAAGTTAACAAAACACAACAAAGCATAATATAAGATGTTATTTTTCTAATATAAATATCTCTTGCAATTTTTCAAATATTATGCCATACTTAAATCTCTTGGAATTATCTGGTTATAAAAGATGTATTGTTGCAATGCCTTGGTCAGGTTACAAAAACGTTATAAGAGTTCTCTAAGCCCTGCTTAATGTAAATACTGGGTTATTTTGGCAAGTCTTTTTTTCCAGAAATCTTATTGCCATAGTGTAAACATATTCAAACTTCAAGTCATATAAAATATGTGTTTCAATCTTGTATAAATTCCAGGTTTTAAAGTTAAAATTATGCCTATTTAATAATGTCAAAGTACTTTATACAACCCGCCTTATATATGGGCATATTGCCATGCAAAACTTATGTATATCTGTACCAAGTTTAAATATATTAGGTTATAAAGAGAAAAGATTTTCCACTCAAAGCAATACCCTATCTATATCAAATATAACTAGGTCATATACCTAGAATTTCTAGGTACTTTAAGTTACTTGTATGTAATATGTCAGCACTATATGTATGTATATAACTGTCACATTAGTACGTTTCTATGGAAATACGAAAATAGGATGAAACTAACCATACTCATTTTTCCTATTATAAATCCAAACATATGATTTTTGCAAATATCTTTGTAAGCTTCCATGTAATTGCCCATATCATCTAAGCTTATATCACTATAGGTACAAAGTAACAACTGGTTCAAAACTAGGATTTATCACTATATTTGTATTCAACAGATTCTAGATCTTATCAAAACTAATAGATATTCATTTCAATAGATTAAATACTGTATTTTTAAATCAACCAACAAAGAAACATATCTTGTAATCAGTCTATAATAAAGTAACCCATCCAGGCATACATAATCCAGCTAAACATCACGAAAACTTCACTAAGCATTTCTAGTCCTTTCTAAGTAATCTTTCTCCTACTTTCACTTTCCTTGTTGATTCCCTGCACTAATAATTGAGATTGTCTCATCATAAAATGAGACATCCTAGTGATGCATAAAAGAAAATAGGATTAGACTTGAGCCTTGTGTGAGCAAATCACTTAATACATGACGTCAAACTTATTAGGTTAGCCAAGATAATGCTTCATTATATAGGGATACTAGAAGTATTTCTTATGCATGTCTATTTATCATAATAATGATATTGTGTATGTGCATGTATCAAGGTTTCTTTCATTTATACTTGCAACATACTAAATCATTTATCCAAGCATAATGGGTACATGATTTAACACATAAATCAACACAGATATCAATCTAAAAAAAGTGCACTAAACTCAAACTTTTTATCAGATTAATCCAACATTCCCGATTTCTCTCGTACTAAAGCATATTTACTTACTATTTAGAAGCATATTTCTTATCATAAGTTTTTCATTTTTATCCAGGTCATTGCTATTCCTTAACTCAATGTGCACACTGTCTGGGTCGTTCGGTTATCCTAGAACACTCTATTAGGGAATGCAGATCTTAAGGCAAGACTAACAATAGAGGGGGGTGAATAGTGTTTTCAAAGAATTTATGAAAATCTAAAAGTTATATGTTCTACTATATGAATCACTTACAATAGAGATGATCAAAGACAAAGAATCAAACACTGACACAGAAATGAACAAAAATAAAATGCAGAAAAGGAAAGAACATACCAAATTTTACACTGGTTCAGATTACTCCTATGTCCAGTCCCAGCAATGCTGGATTGTGCAGATTTTTATTAATATCACTATCCAAGTACAATCCCCTTGGTTTCACGGCTACAAAGTTAACACCACTCCAACCACTCTTGATTTCATGGCTACAAGATTACCACCGCTCCCTTTCCTTGATTTCAGGGCTACAAAGAACACACCCTTTCCCAAACACTTCCCAAATGATTACAACAACCCTATAACTCTTCAATAACACTTCAATTCAGAGAGTAATGAGTATAGATTGAAAATAGAAGAAGTTTTATATAATGTGAGTAGAAATCTACAAAGTAGAAGGTAGAAATCAATAAAATATGAAATATTAATGGTGGTATAAAGAGGGGTGAAGATGGAGAAGAAGATATGTTAAAAAATTCGAAATCAACCCCTATTTATAAGATTTGAAAGGTTGCAACGCTTGTGGAATGTTTCAAATAGTGAAAAGGCACTTGGTTTGAAAAGTGAATTTTGACAGTTATATGTCGACATAGACATATATGTATGTCAACATAATCATGTACAAAATATTTTTAAAACATTTTTCAAGTGTTACGTTGTGTGTATTATTCTGGAAATTCTTGAACTAAAACTTAGTGATATAAATGATTATTCTAAAGTATAAAATCATATGAAAAAATAAATATATATTATATAAACATATTTATAAAATTATAAGGTTTAAAACTATAAAACTATAAATAACTATATAACTATATAAACTTATATATATATATATATATTAAAACTTTAACTTTATTTAAAATCATAAGTAAGAAAGAAAAACAATTTGAATTTGAGTTTTATAAATTAGAAATTGAAAAACAGAATTTGAATTTGGACCTGGAGTGCTATTCAGAGTCTTACATATAAACAAGACTCTATTATTATACTTGTCTTGAAATCTTGAACTCTTGATAACTTGATTACTAATAAGTCTTGAATCTCTTTTGAATTCTGAGCCTCTTGAATCTCCAAAACTGTACAGTTTTCAATATTTAATCCATGTATACAAATCATGCTTACGTACGTATATATGTATTCTAGATAGAAATGTTAGTATATATTTTATAATCAATTAATATTGAAATAAGGTTGTTGTCATCAAAACTCCATTCTTCAATAATCTCCCCCTTTTTGATGATGACAACTTTAGTTTATAAAATATTCATACCTGTTTATTACCTGTTCACACTATCTGATCTGGTTCTTCTAATGCTCTCCCTGTCCTTATGAATTCTACATATTTAGCCTTAAACTAAGTCTAATTAATCCTTATTTTATAATTTATCCCCCTTTGTCATTATTAAAAAGAAATTCCAAATGCACTCCCATTAAATCCTATAACCTATGTTTATGTATATATTTTATGATGCTTAATTCTATACTAAGTAACTAATATACATAACTCCCCCTAAATTTATGCCTATATTATATCGGTATTCTATTATAACCATTCTAATACTAATACCTAAATCTGCAAGAAGAGAATATTGTAAGAAGTAAATAATTCTATTATTGTTTTACAATTCGTACAATACAATCCAAAGCAAATTACAATATTTCACGAAAGTGCGAAAATACTATGTACGTTTTACATCGAATAAACAAAAAAACTAACGTCTAGTGACTCTTCACGAATTGGGGTAATGGACAAAAAATTTCACATTTCGTACAATTATATTCCTGTCTCGATCGAACGGAACTTCACCAACACATACGACTTGATCATCCTCTTCCATGCCCTCTTGTTGTGCCTCTTCTTGTTCCTCCTCTTCAACCAACTCTTCCAATTCTTCCTCCTCTAATACTGGATTATCATCTTCGATGACAATCGGATTTTCTTGATTATCCATGTAACCCGCCGTATTATTTAATGTAATTAAAAATGTATATATATCCACAGATACGATTAATATGGTGATGTATAATGAAAATTAATTAATATATGAAAGAAAAAAAAAGATTGGTTGCATGCGATGTAAATATGTTGCATGCACTGATTTGCAAACATAATGCATTAACATTAAAAGAAAAAGATTCATGCATTGGTTTAATTTAAGTATTGTAACTAACATGAAAAAGAGAAGTAAGGAAAGAACAATAATTATCATTGTCCTAAGACTTATTAACAAAAGACTTTGTAGCTCAGTTGGTTAAGGCATTGGATTTGTAACATGGAGGTCGGGGGTTCGAACCCCGACGGCAGCATAATTTCTATCTCTGTTTTAAAGAGGGCCAACTGAACATGCAAATATATGTACATATACAAATTCAAAATTTGAAAGGATAAGAACGTACATATAAGGAAATAAAGAAAATATATGTATATACATGAGAATATATACATATATATATGCACAAATATATGTATACGAAAGATAAAATTTAAGATAAGGCTATAGTAAATGAAATATGGCAAGAATTAAATAATGGTGCAACATCGTTTGAATTTTGAAAATAAAATGAAAGTTGTGCGTATATATATACGCGTAAAATGGTCGTTAAAGGAATTGTATACATATAAGAATATTTCATGTGAATAAAACAGTTAAATAAATTCCAGGAATTCAAAAGTTCGAAATTCAAATTTTTGCGCTAAAACAGCTTGTGGGACCCAATGCTGACTTAGCACTGCATGTACGATAAGATTTGGCTAGATTCATCTGCGAACCTGGACTATTTTCTTAACTAGGTTCAATGCTGACTCAGCGCTGCGTGTACGATAAGGTCTTGAGCAACTATATAAACAGCCCTGGTCTTCTTCTCTATTCACAATTCTTCTCTACCCTTATGCTGCAAAGATTCTTAGTAAACATGGCTTCCTCTCCTTCTCTTAATCAAATAATAAATAAAATAATATATATAAAATAAATCAAGACGAGGAGGCGCTGCTCAAAGACTTTCAAAGAGGCGATTCAAGCTAGAATTCAAGTGAAGATTCGAACGACTACAACGACCGTTTTTCTACGAATCATAGCAACGCCATCTTTCTATTCTAATCTAATCTCTGTAAGTCAGTTATTTCTAGATTTGAACGTTTCTCTTTTCGTGACATGAAATTAAAGGAATAAAAGAGTATGCCAATTCTTTCTATTGAATCAGTGCCTATTTCTTTGGACCAAATTAAGAACTGTTATGATTTCGAGGACAAATAAGACTGTAACTATGAAACTATGGACCTTAGAACCATATGCCTCTTTGACTATGAACATTGCCTAAGACTATGAACATTGCCTAAGACTATGAACATTGCCTATGACTATTGTAACGAACTGGGATTTTCGACTCCGAAAATCAACATCAAACTACCATGTTGACCATTCAGACATCGAACATTCCAGATCATTAATAGAAAGAAGTTAGGGGGTGAGAATAGATAAGATAGAAATATTAGAATAGAAGAAGAAGAAGAAGAAGAAGAAGAAGAAACACAACACAGAGTCTCACATCGCAGCGGAACAAAATATAATACAGAAATAAATCTTTATTGAGAACTTTAGGAATACTTACAGTGGGACAGTTATAATAACCTGTTCCCATATACCACGCAGCGGAATAGTAGCTATATAATATCATACGTCTGGACTCTTCCATCTCGTCTCTGGACTTCACGGCATTTGATAACCTGTACACTCCGGGCTAACCCGAGCATTTACAAAACACCGGGTCAGTCTGGTGAACCAGAGTGAGATAAACTCGCACAGTATAAGGGTAAATCATCCAATCATGATTTTAAAGTTAAAAATCTTTTCAAAAGAAAAGGATAATCGTAAGACCAAATCCACACATAAACACAGACGGTTTTTACCTTACGATAACCCAAAACAGTTTTGAAACCAATATCTTTTCCTGATATTATAATAATGTCTAAATACAAGTAAATAACAATCTAGTGGAACGCTTGCATCTCACGCTCCACATATATAGTATACAATCAAAACCCGCAGGCGCTTATTGGAGATTGGATTCCGACCTTGACAAGGTATGGGACCACCTGCCGATAGTGTATCTCTAGAGACGAATACACTGGGTTCAACAAGAACGTCTTGCAACCCGGCCCTCACATGACCGACCACTCATTTCGCTTGAGTGTATCGAATGTATATCACCGACGGCTGGGATCAGCAACCATCTCCCGATAAGGGACAGCATCGAAACATAGATTTAAGAAACAAATAGGACTTCCTCTAGATAGGTGATTATACACCCTAATGGGAGCGACCCACATAGCCATGCTGCCTGCCCGATTTTTGTCATTTCCCGGTTGATGAGGCTTGAGGCCAGAATTAACTTCTGATCATCTGGTCACCATTCACTTTGAATGCCACATCGTCAGATCCATCAGATATCACTAATTGACGTCCCCAAAAATACTCTAGCTGGAAGCTAAGAGAACGGCAACTCCCCGCCAACAACTATCGTACGTTTGAAGAAATCAATGTACGTGATCCTTTGGAAATACTCTGTCAGACACTCGTCCATACAAGTCATCCAGGAACAGGATGAACCGAAGGCACTGTCCTACTGCATCCAATATAGGAATCACCCCATGGATCAGTAGCGAGAAGTCCTTGCAACCCGTAGATTCCAACCACGACAGAATCACAACTTATCTCTGCTTGGCAGGCAGAGAATATTAGTGGTTCTTCCGTTTATGAAAATCCACGGTCTTCAATGCTCCATCTCGACCATCTTCTGAGATCTTCACGTATTTGTTGGTCGGAATGGTTTTCGAATATAAATTCGATCCCGGTCTTTCCATATCAACAATCGTATTGGGCGGGTTTGATAGTCGGTGATTTAACTATCAAAATAAACAGTGTTTCAATCATGACACTCCAATGAGTTTACTGGTCCAGTATTCAGCTTCACTTGGCCTTTTTTATTAAAACAAATTGATTCACTTCAGCTTAATTAAAACTTCTAATTCGTTTAACATTTTAAAAATACGATACTTGATTCTTATATACTAACGTTCTCAAAAACCAATTCTTTATAATACTTAGTAAAATAACCATATTCAATTTACTCTTAATTCTCCTTTCAAACACATGTTACATCATTCTTTACCATTTAAACTTGAGGAATCCCTTCAGGTTATTACTCGTAAACAACGTTACGCAATATCGTTTATTCCATTCTTGGATTATTAACTAATATTTAAAAATAAAACTAAACTTTACATTTCCTTTCTTCGGATCTCTCGTTATATATTCATCAAATTTCACCAAACGTTGCATTATTTCACTAATGGAAATAATGAACTATCACCAACCTCTTTTACTATTACCAACTAATATTATCCTCAGATAATCCTGATGTCATTCAAGTTGGGGTATTTTAATTACCTCTCAGACCTTACTCAACAACGTTCATATCCTCAGACAAATATAAGTTGTAATCAAACTAATATACCATTCCAATCTCAAAACAATTTCCATTATAACTCGTATTCGGTTATACAACCCTACGACCCATTTTTTTCCCAAATTCACTTTTACCAATCTCCTTTCAAATCTATTCGACCATTTCCACTTTGGAAACCTTATTTGAATTCTCCCCTTTTTACTTGACCACAACCTTGAGTAACGTTAATTTAGAATTAACGATATAACACCCCAACTTCTTTTATCTAATTCTGATGTATTATAACCCTTTCACCCTTTTCCTCTTTTTACTTATTCAAGTTTAATTTAAGAAATCGTACTTGCTTAAAAACCTCTTTATAACTTCGTTATAAAATCTCGGGTTTAAACGTAACAGCTGTTTATAAACTCCTTTCACCATTTAATTTGATTCCATTTCAACATCGATCACTTTTTACATTTATTCAATTACAACTAATTTCTTAAACCACTATTAATCAGGATAATCCTTTTCTTTAATTAATATCTATTGTAAAATAGTTAATTCCTTTATTAGCTAAAATAAATAGTAAATCCCTTTTAAAAACCTTATTTAAATTTAAACAATATTTATCTAACTATTTTAATCAAAACACATTTATTTGATAATCAACTCTAATTCAAACGGGTCGATTTAATTATCTCAAAACTCGATTATCTCATTAACCGATTCTAATTAATCCTCATTTTAAATTAATTAAAAATATAATTAATTTAAATGATTCCATTAATTGTTTTCTTTACAAAACAATTATCAAAGTTTAATCATTCGATTTATTCTTTTTCTTATAAATCTGATTAACATCAGCATTTACATTACCAAATAAATCATTAACCAATCAAAGTCTTAAATAAATAAAATATTCATTTAATTCCCTTTTAAAACCCTTATTCAAAATAATCCCTTTTCAAAAAACTATTTTCAGTTATAAAATAAATTTTATAACTTTATCTCTATCGACTCACCTGACAGTGAATCAAAACGATTAATTTTCTAGGCCATACGCTGCCAAATACCCAACCAATATCACCCATTGGGTTAAACTAACAAATGTTGAACATTCAATAATCAACCATCAAATCAATCACCCCAAACAGGACAATTCATATATGATAATATGAAAATAAATAATATATTTGAGGAATCCGGTTGGATCCCTCCAACCTGTTCTTCCCTGTATTCAAATGGTTATCTCAAATCAGACCATTCGGTTTTGTTTAACTGAAATGAATGACGACCATTTAACATCAACCACAAGCAATTCAAAACAATTCAACCATTTAAACACGTTTATAAATAAACGTGACCAACCAAGGTGAGTTACCTTTATTGGAACCAATCGTTAAAAATAACGATTTGGTATTTCACTGAAAATTAAACACAGTTTAATTTCATCGGTTAAATCAACAGTTAAATAGATAACTAGCAAAGCAGTCAACCATTGGCAAGCAAAGCACACAAAATAAAAATACCCAATTTATATAAAATATAAAAAGGGTAACTGAGTGAGTTTAACTCACCTTGTATCGATTTTCCTAGAAGACAGTTGGTTTCGGTTGATTCCAAATGCGTTCAAAACAACTTCGAAATATTTGTGTTCGTCGATATGAAACCGGACACCACTTGCTTCATTCCATGCTGGTAACACAAATATGCATCGTAAATTTTACCGCTAGTTACTTTTTAAAATAACAATACTAAAATTCTAAAACAAAAATCTTAATTACGGTCACTGTACTCTTAGATTAGGCAATTTAAAATTGTTGATGATGGTTTAAATTGTAAATTAACGTGACCGTATACTTGTCAAAACCGATCCAATTTTGAATTCCATCTGGCATTGTTTTGCTTCGTTCGTTTACTGTCAGCGCCCTTTCTCGAAGTCCCTGTACAATCATAATATATGATTATTATGACTAACTAATTAATTCCCTTTAATTAAATAAATTAATATTGGTTTAATTAGTTTTAGGTTAAAGATATCCAGACCGATATGTTTTAACGTGCTTTGCTATCCTCGCTTGTTACAGCTGCTCTTCATCTTCATTTGTTTCCAAGCCGATAACTCCAGAATCACGGATGGACTAAAACTTCACCAATCCTCCACCGTCTTCCATGAATACTGTTTCCATCTTTGTCGAGCCCTTCGTTGCCTTGCGTCCTTTCTTCCCACTGCCGCGGCTTCGATGGCCTGCCGGACCACCGTCCACCAGCCCCAACTGAAGTGCCTTAGTCCCCTCCGCCTTCCACTCAAGTCTCGCTCCCTCTAACTCCACCATTCGCTTCCAGTTCATCCACAAAACCCGTGACTTCCAACCCCAGATCTGATGTTACCAACTCAACCGCCTCACCTTGCTCGACCACCGCCTTCAAGCTCGATGATTCCAGGTCGTCCCGTCGCCTACAGTTGGACTGCGAGCACAGCTACTTCGGTGACCATTTCCACCCTCCTCGGCCAACGATAGCCGATCGCCACCGTCCAAGTCAACGAGCTAGTCTAGCTCTTCATCTTGGTCGTTGAAAACATTATGATTCAAGTTGTTACTTTGGAGGAAAATAGAGAAGGTTGCTGGAAGATTTCAGCCGTGAAAAAAAAAAATGAACGAGAGGGCCAGTCCTTTATATGTGTGAATTTCGTGGAGGCCAAGGAGTTGAGGGAGATAGGTTTGCAGATTAATACGTAGAGTAGCTATTGCTTTTGTCCTTGTTGTACCGTGTTGGAAGGACTTAAGGGTACGAAACTTGGGTGCCACGGTTTGAAATGGATTGGTAGTCACGGCAAAGTAAAATTGGCAGCAAGGCATTGAAAATGTGGGATTGAAAATGTAGACGCAAGAAGCTACAGTGAAGGAGTGGTATAATAATGTACCACACTTCATCGTGAGAAATTTCGTTATAAACCACTATAAACGATTTTTGTTTTCTGATAAAATGGCTAATCTTAGTGTAAAAAGATATTCCGGATCCAATGAGACAAGTTTCGTCGAAATCCGAGGTCATTTGAAAAAAAATCCTTTATGAAACCAGAAATAAACACGCTTTTTAATTTTTCACGATCACCAGATAAGTCAAATCAACTTGAAACTGCGAACACTGACAATAACTTTTCGATACGAACCCAACGGCATTAGTTTCGTCGCATTCTGAGACTGTGGCCCCGGTAGGCTATTTTTAACGCGTACCGCACTACCCTTCCGAACACCAAATTTGCCGGTCTTTAAAAATAACAAACTATATATCTACCCTGACTCTAATCGACGATACGAACTCAACGGAACTGGTTTCGTGGCCTAATTTGATTGTCTGTTCAAGTTACACTCTAATATCCCTTTATTCAGTTGAATAAATTTAATTGCAATGAACGAGCGCTTACGGCTACCATGGTCACATACAACATCGGTTTTCCACGCCACTCACCACCGTACAAAAATTTAGTGATACAGTTCTAATGAAACTGGTTTCATTGAAAACAGAGTCCGTTTGCAAAACGGCTATTTTAACGTGTATATAACGGTTTTCATAGCGACTATTTCAAAATTTGATTTGGCCATAACTATCAATATATAACACGAAATCTGGATTTTCCTCTTTCATATGAAAATTATCATCAATACGACTCCAACGTTTCTTGTTTCACAGAATTCCGGCTTATATCAGATCTTGTATCCTTGGTTGAAGTTCAAAACTCCATATTACGAACTGCACGCCATTTTCAAGCTCGATTTATAATTATATAAATATATAACATTCGTACTCCATTTGAATAACGAATATCCATTTATATCCCAAATAAAATATTTAAAATAAATTTAAATATTCAGATTCAAATGGTCGAAAAACACGGGTCGTTACATTCTTCCCCCCTTAAAATAATTTCGTCCTCGAAATTGCTAAGGTAAGAAAGAACGTTATAAACTCATTAATTTCAAATCTAATTTATTTTTAAATTAGAAACCAATTTCAATACTATATATAGATATTTTCAAAAGTATTGAAAATTTTCTAACACTTTAAATTTCCGAAAAATTTCGCCAGCACCTCATCTGTACGGCTCAATCGGTACAACTACAACTCGCCTTTCTAGGTCTTCACCAATCCAAAAGAAAATAAACAGCCAAGCGGCTTGCCAAATAGGCTCATAAATAACCAAACCCATATAAAAATAAACGTGTACCTTTTTGTCGGCATATCATTATATCCCTTCCATCTGCTGCCCTATCAGCATATACAGACGCATTTCCAAACAAAATTCCAATTTTAACCTTGAAACCAAACTCTTCACGAGTCCAGACCAAATCCCATTCTTAACTCAATTTCCATCCAATTTTAATTTCAACCTTTAACTCCCCAGTCCGATACCATTTCAGATTCCTGTCTCATTAGTCAAAATCTGATTCGACATGATATATTATATCCCGATTCAATTTCCAGTTAATTGGTTTCAATTCAATTCATATTTGTTTTCACAAATTCCTATTTAATTCTGTTTTTATTCATGCCATCTCTCCTGGGAGTTTAAACAGTTCAACACTTTCAAAAATCAAATATTCCTTTTCAGGATTCAAAACAACTTGTTTTTCTCAAAATAATTCGAAAACAAAATCCTTGGTAGTAATCCGTCACTTACAACTCGAAAATGAACACTGATGATGTGGCCAGCATCATCAGAGTTATTTCCCAGCGATCGAAGTGAGTTCAATACTATATTACTTATCAAAACCATATTTAAACATTTTCATTTTGAAATCTATTTCAAAATACCAAACACAATGCTTGTAAACAATTTAAAATCTCGCAGGATTTTAGAATTCTCATATATTCAATCCAGGTTCATTTGCAATCACCTTTCCCACTTTTGTGATTTTAATTCCAATTCTGATTTTAATTTCAGATTTTATAAATCTGCTTTTATATTATACGAATTCCAATTGGTTATTTATATAACCATTTCAATTATAACCAACCAACACATCCAATATACTATAATACTTCAAATATTAATCCTTCTTTTATATTAAAATATAATTTGGGTAAAATTATTTTATTTACCCTCTTTCAAAACATACTGTGTCGGTTTATCGTACTTGAGTGTTTAGAAACCCCTATCGATACAGTGGATCGAACTGATCGACCAGAACTCATAAACAACTCAACCAATAAATCTCCACAATATAAAACAATTTTTATAAAATCTACAAATACGTTCACTCGTATATATATACTCAACTCAATCTAGGGTATTGCTAACCCCATCTCTATTGAGTCACGCCACAGAGCCAAGGTAATCACTTAACCTTCAGCTCTGATACCACTGTAACGAACTGGGATTTTTGACTCCGAAAATCAACATCAAACTACCATGTTGACCATTCAGACATCAAACATTCCAGATCATTAATAGAAAGAAGTTAGGGGGTGAGAATAGATAAGATAGAAATATTAGAATAGAAAAAGAAGAAGAAGAAACACAACACAGAGTCTCACATCGCAGCGGAACAAAATATAATACAGAAATAAATCTTTATTGAGAACTTTAGGAATACTTACAGTGGGACAGTTATAATAACCTGTTCCCATATACCACGCAGCGGAATAGTAGCTATATAATATCATACGTCTGGACTCTTCCAGCTCGTCTCTGGACTTCACGGCATTTGATAACCTGAACCTGTACACTCCGGGCTAACCCGAGCATTTACAAAACACCGGGTCAGTCTGGTGAACCAGAGTGAGATAAACTCGCACAGTATAAGGGTAAATCATCTAATCATGATTTTAAAGTTAAAAATCTTTTCAAAAGAAAAGGATAATCGTAAGACCAAATCCACACATAAACACGGACGGTTTTTACCTTACGATAACCCAAAACAGTTTTGAAACCAATATCTTTTCCTGATATTATAATAATGTCTAAATACAAGTAAATAACAATCTAGTGGAACGCTTGAATCTCACGCTCCACATATATAGTATACAACCAAAACCCGCAGGCGCTTATTGGAGATTGGATTCCGACCTTGACAAGGTATGGGACCACCTGCCGATAGTGTATCACTAGAGACGAATACACTGGGTTCAACAAGAACGTCTTGCAACCCAGCCCTCACATGACCGACCACTCATTTCGCTTGAGTGTATCGAATGTATATCACCGACGGTTGGGATCAGCAACCGTCTCCCGATAAGGGACAGCATCGAAACATAGATTTAAGAAACAAATAGGACTTCCTCTAGATAGGTGATTATACACCCTAATGGGAGCGACCCACATAGCCATGCTGCCTGCCCGATTTTTGTCATTTCCCGGTTGATGAGGCTTGAGGCCAGAATTAACTTCTGATCATCTGGTCACCATTCACTTTGAATGCCACATCGTCAGATCCATCAGATATCACTAATTGACGTCCCCAAAAATACTCTAGCTGGAAGCTAAGAGAACGGCAACTCCCCGCCAACAACTATCATACGTTTGAAGAAATCAATGTACGTGATCCTTTGGAAATATTCTGTCAGACACTCGTCCATACAAGTCATCCAGGAACAGGATGAACCGAAGGCACTCTCCTACTGCATCCAATATAGGAATCACCCCATGGATCAGTAGCGAGAAGTCCTTGCAACCCGTAGATTCCAACCACGACAGAATCACAACTTATCTCTGCTTGCCAGGCAGAGAATATTAGTGGTTCTTCCGTTTATGAAAATCCACGGTCTTCAATGCTCCATCTCGACCATCTTCTGAGATCTTCACGTATTTGTTGGTCGGAATGGTTTTCGAATATAAATTTGATCCCGGTCTTTCCATATCAACAATCGTATTGGGCGGGTTTGATAGTCGGTGATTTAACTATCAAAATAAACAGTGTTTCAATCATGACACTCCAATGAGTTTACTGGTCCAGTATTCAGCTTCACTTGGCCTTTTTTATTAAAACAAATTGTTTCACTTCAGCTTAATTAAAACTTCTAATTTGTTTAACATTTTAAAAATACGATACTTGATTCTTATATACTAACGTTCTCAAAAACCAATTCTTTATAATACTTAGTAAAATAACCATATTCAATTTACTCTTAATTCTCCTTTCAAACACATGTTACATCATTCTTTACCATTTAAACTTGAGGAATCCCTTCAGGTTATTATTCGTAAACAACGTTACGCAATATCGTTTATTCCATTCTTGGATTATTAACTAATATTTAAAAATAAAACTAAACTTTACATTTCCTTTCTTCGGATCTCTCGTTATATATTCATCAAATTTCACCAAACATTGCATTATTTCACTAATGGAAATAATGAACTATCACCAACCTCTTTTACTATTACCAACTAATATTATCCTCAGATAATCCTGATGTCATTCAAGTTGGGGTATTTTAATTACCTCTCAGACCTTGATCAACAACGTTCATATCCTCAGACAAATATAAGTTGTAATCAAACCAATATACCATTCCAATCTCAAAACAATTTCCATTATAACTCGTATTCGGTTATACAACCCTACGACCCATTTTTTTCCCAAATTCACTTTTACCAATCTCCTTTCAAATCTATTCGACCATTTCCACTTTGGAAACCTTATTTGAATTCTCCCCTTTTTACTTGACCACAACCTTGAGTAACGTTAATTTAGAATTAACGATATAACACCCCAACTTCTTTTATCTAATTCTGATGTATTATAACCCTTTCACCCTTTTCCTCCTTTTACTTATTCAAGTTTAATTTAAGAAATCGTACTTGCTTAAAAACCTCTTTATAACTTCGTTATAAAATCTCGGTTTAAACGTAACAGCTGTTTATAAACTCCTTTCACCATTTAATTTGATTCCATTTCAACATCGATCACTTTTTACATTTATTCAATTACAACTAATTTCTTAAACCACTATTAATCAGGATAACCTTTTCTTTAATCATTATCTATTGTAAAATAGTTAATTCCTTTATTAGCTAAAATAAATAGTAAATCCCTTTTAAAAACCTTATTTAAATTTAAACAATGTTTATCTAACTATTTTAATCAAAACACATTTATTTGATAATCAACTCTAATTCAAACGGGTCGATTTAATTATCTCAAAACTCGATTATCTCATTAACCGATTCTAATTAATCCTCATTTTAAATTAATTAAAAATATAATTAATTTAAATGATTCCATTAATTGTTTTCTTTACAAAACAATTATCAAAGTTTAATCATTCGATTTATTCTTTTTCTTATAAATCTGATTAACATCAGCATTTACATTACCAAATAAATCATTAACCAATCAAAGTCTTAAATAAATAAAATATTCATTTAATTCCCTTTTAAAACCCTTATTCAAAATAATCCCTTTTCAAAAAACTATTTTCAGTTATAAAATAAATTTTATAACTTTATCTCTATCGACTCACCTGACGGTGAATCAAAACGATTGATTTTCTAGGCCATACGCTGCCAAATACCCAACCAATATCACCCATTGGGTTAAACTAACAAATGTTGAACATTCAATAATCAACCATCAAATCAATCACCCCAAACAGGACAATTCATATATGATAATATGAAAATAAATAATATATTTGAGGAATCCGGTTGGATCCCTCCAACCTGTTCTTCCCTGTATTCAAATGGTTATCTCAAATCAGACCATTCAGTTTTGTTTAACTGAAATGAATGACGACCATTTAACATCAACCACAAGCAATTCAAAACAATTCAACCATTTAAACACGTTTATAAATAAACGTGACCAACCAAGGTGAGTTACCTTTATTGGAACCAATCGTTAAAAATAACGATTTGGTATTTCACTGAAAATTAAACACAGTTTAATTTCATCGGTTAAATCAACAGTTAAATAGATAACTAGCAAAGCAGTCAACCATTGGCAAGCAAAGCACACAAAATAAAAATACCCAATTTATATAAAATATAAAAAGGGTAACTGAGTGAGTTTAACTCACCTTGTATCGATTTTCCTAGAAGACAGTTGGTTTCGGTTGATTCCAAATGCGTTCAAAACAACTTCGAAATATTTGTGTTCGTCGATATGAAACCGGAAACCACTTGCTTCATTCCATGCTGGTAACACAAATATGCATCGTAAATTTTACCGCTAGTTACTTTTTAAAATAACATTACTAAAATTCTAAAACAAAAATCTTAATTACGTTCACTGTACTCTTAGATTAGGCAATTTAAAATTGTTGATGATGGTTTAAATTGTAAATTAACGTGACCGTATACTTGTCAAAACCGATCCAATTTTGAATTCCATCTGGCATTGTTTTGCTCCATTCGTTTACTGTCAGCGCCCTTTCTCGAAGTCCCTGTACAATCATAATATATGATTATTATGACTAACTAATTAATTCCCTTTAATTAAATAAATTAATATTGGTTTAATTAGTTTTAGGTTAAAGATATCCAGACCGATATGTTTTAACGTGCTTTGCTATCCTCGCTTGTTACAGCTGCTCTTCATCTTCATTTGTTTCCAAGCCGATAACTCCAGAATCACGGATGGACTAAAACTTCACCAATCCTCCACCGTCTTCCATGAATACTGTTTCCATCTTTGTCGAGCCCTTCGTTGCCTTGCGTCCTTTCTTCCCACTGCCGCGGCTTCGATGGCCTGCCGGACCACCGTCCACCAGCCCCAACTGAAGTGCCTTAGTCCCCTCCGCCTTCCACTCAAGTCTCGCTCCCTCTAACTCCACCATTCGCTTCCAGTTCATCCACAAAACCCGTGACTTCCAACCCCAGATCTGATGTTACCAACTCAACCGCCTCACCTTGCTCGACCACCGCCTTCAAGCTCGATGATTCCAGGTCGTCCCGTCGCCTACAGTTGGACTGCGAGCACAGCTACTTCGGTGACCATTTCCACCCTCCTCGGCCAACGATAGCCGATCGCCACCGTCCAAGTCAACGAGCTAGTCTAGCTCTTCATCTTGGTCGTTGAAAACATTATGATTCAAGTTGTTACTTTGGAGGAAAATAGAGAAGGTTGCTGGAAGATTTCAGCCGTGAAAAAAAAAATGAACGAGAGGGCCAGTCCTTTATATGTGTGAATTTCGTGGAGGCCAAGGAGTTGAGGGAGATAGGTTTGCAGATTAATACGTAGAGTAGCTATTGCTTTTGTCCTTGTTGTACCGTGTTGGAAGGACTTAAGGGTACGAAACTTGGGTGCCACGGTTTGAAATGGATTGGTAGTCACGACAAAGTAAAATTGGCAGCAAGGCATTGAAAATGTGGGATTGAAAATGTAGACGCAAGAAGCTACAGTGAAGGAGTGGTATAATAATGTACCACACTTCATCGTGAGAAATTTCGTTATAAACCACTACAAACGATTTTTGTTTTCTGATAAAATGGCTAATCTTAGTGTAAAAAGATATTCCGGATCCAATGAGACAAGTTTCGTCGAAATCCGAGGTCATTTGAAAAAAAATCCTTTATGAAACCAGAAATAAACACGCTTTTTAATTTTTCACGATCACCAGATAAGTCAAATCAACTTGAAACTGCGAACACTGACAATAACTTTTCGATACGAACCCAACGGCATTAGTTTCGTCGCATTCTGAGACTGTGGCCCCGGTAGGCTATTTTTAACGCGTACCGCACTGCCCTTCCGAACACCAAATTTGCCGGTCTTTAAAAATAACAAACTATATATCTACCCTGACTCTAATCGACAATACGAACTCAACGGAACTGGTTTCGTGGCCTAATTTGATTGTCTGTTCAAGTTACACTCTAATATCCCTTTATTCAGTTGAATAAATTTAATTGCACTGAACGAGCGTTTACGGCTACCGTGGTCACATACAACATCGGTTTTCCACTCCACTCACCACCGTACAAAAATTTAGCGATACGGTTCTAATGAAACTGGTTTCATTGAAAACAGAGTCCGTTTGCAAAACGGCTATTTTAACGTGTATATAACGGTTTTCATAGCGACTATTTCAAAATTTGATTTGGCCATAACTATCAATATATAACACGAAATCTGGATTTTCCTCTTTCATATGAATACTATCATCAATACGACTCCAACGTTTCTTGTTTCACAGAATTCCGGCTTATATCAGATCCTGTATCCTCGGTTGAAGTTCAAAACTCCATATTACGAACTGCACGCCATTTTCAAGCTCGATTTATAATTATATAAATATATAACATTCGAACTCCATTTGAATAACGAATATCCATTTATATCCCAAATAAAATATTTAAAATAAATTTAAATATTCAGATTCAAATGGTCGAAAAACACGGGTCGTTACAACTATGGACATTGCCTATGACTATGGACATTGCATATGACTGTGACTGTGACCATGAGGATTATTTCCATGACTATAGCCTATACCTTTGATTAGGAAGCAAAACTATTGTCTATGACATAAATGGGACAACTGTGATTAAGCACCTATGGTTCATGACTAGGAAAGTGTTTAAAATTTTGTGACTGTGAACCCGATTATCTATCTTGTCTGTTCTTTGGTTTTATACCTTGGGAATTTACCTATTAAGTTAGGTCTACCCATGTTCTTGAACCTACGCCTTTATTCTGTCTATTCTTGGTTTTAGACCATGGGAATTTACCTATTAAGTTAGGTCTACCCATGTTCTTGAACAGACGTCGTTATTCAACCCTTTTTATGCCAGTTAGTATGTCTATCTTTTGCATAGCATCTTTGGTTCATTCCCTATTTTCTATGAGCCCAGCTTTATTTATAATCTAGATTGAATCACGATTATACGAACGGTGGGAATGCGGTTTGGGCAAAATATGAAATTTACTAGAAACATAGTTATAAACTAGGAAATTGGCAAAAATTGGGAACATGTATTATGGCATGTTCATAGAAATGCAAATTGGATAAATTTGACATGAATTATAAGATGTGTAATTTGAATCTAGTATTGACATGTAAATCTAGCATTTACATGAATAGTGAACTAGAGTAATAAGTCTAGTTTGACGTAAATTAGAATGTTGAATCGGAATTAGATTAGCTAATTTGGCACGATAAGTATATTGGCATAAATGTGAAATTGGCCATAATTGAGAATAACTGTCAGGATTAGAAAAATCATGGTTAGTGACATTTAATTTGGTAAAATCCACATACCAAAAAGCATAAATATGATTTAGAAGGGGAAATGGGCCATAAGAATAAATGTTGACAATTTACATTAAAAGAGTAATTGGGAAATAAGTAAATTAGGATTAATTTACTTATAGAATTTGTCCTAAAAGAGGAAATGTAAATTTAGGCAAAATTAAAGGTTTATTAACGGCATCTCTTTTAATGACACACCAAAAAGTTCTAGGGTGACAGAGAGGATAGTGTCTAGGCTTGAGTTTGGAAAATACAAGTTTCCTGCTCTCCCTGGCTATCCCTAACTGATCCGACGAACGGGATGGTTACTTTCAAAACTTGATTTGAAAATAAGTTGAAACCCTTTGAACTTAGAAAACACGAATATGCCTAACCCGAGGTTAGACTGAGTTGCGATGTAAACCTGCCCGGAACCAACCGGCACATCCAGTATTCGCAACAATACCTGTCTAATGTGAGTGGTAGTGGCTTTAATTTATTTAGTTAAAGCTAGAACAAGAATAGTAGGGTTAAGTTAACTAAGACACTTAACCAGTTCAACATGATAACTAGACTGATGGGTGGGGTTAGTTTCAGACTGACACTTAACCATTAATAATAACATGATAGTTAAAACAGACGGGCCAGGTTAAGTTAAAAAGGAATACTTAACCAACACAGAGTAAATGGGTAGGGTTAAGAAATAAATACTTAACCAATATAACTTGGTTTGTGGTAGGGTTAAGTCAACATAAGTTACTGACAACACTTAACCAGTTTAACAGGGTAAATGAAGAGGGTTAAGTTGGCTTGAATTGACTAATGACACTGAACCAATCCAAATTGACGGGAAAGGGAACTAAGTAGAAAAGCTTAGTTAAGAAAACAACGATTCTGGAAACTAAGTGGTAAATCTTAGTTAGTAAAACTGAGTAGTAATTCTTAGTATAACACGGGAAGGAGTGAATGTCCGTCTGAATAGAAAGAAGGCTCCAACGAATTGGGTTACGAAGCCCGAGGCTTCGAAGGGACGTGAGGGTACTCTTGGTATCCCTCTGTGAGGCTGCAGATGAGCCGCCTGGGCCCACGGAGGTTAAGGTCTGCGTAGAAGAACCAGGGGTATGCCTTGGTTGCAATACATGGCAACCTAAAGACTAGGATGGACCGGCGTGATTCGGCGAGCAAACGGTAGCCCTGTGATAGCTACTCGTCGTCTACCATCCATCTTCAGTCAATCGAGATACGTGAAGCGGAAAGGCAGAGAACTCCAAAAGACCATATACTTACTATCTAGTTATGGGTGAGGATGGCCATAGGATAGTGGGGCACCGGGGGCCGGCGTATAGTTCTCATTTTACAAGGTGTACCTTTCATTAGTTGAGGGAGGGGTCAAGTGGGACCATAGCCACTGAAATAAAAACAGACCCTAGTACCTGCATCGGCAGATATCTGAAAGCTCCTGACCGAGTTCTGTATTCCTTGATTTGCCCTGACACAGGACTCGGACCGCACATTACAGGACATGTGCATCTAGACAAGCGATAACGATTCACGATACATGCGTGGGAAAGTATAGGAACATATACCACTCAAGGTAGTGTGTCCTAGACTTGGGACATCGTTCGACAGGTAGAATAATTCCTAGTTGAACTAGGTGGCATAAATCCTGAATCCGAGAAGCATTCAGCAGACAGCATAAACTCTAGTTAAATCTAGAAAGCACATGATAGAAAACCCTAGATTAGATCTAGGTAATAAATAATAAATGTATGCCTGAAGGCAATGGAAATTTCAGGGGTTGGGATCACGTTATTGATACTAGTTGGAACACTAGTTAGGTGGTGCAGAGATAATAGAAATCCGTATAACAAGGAAATGGCGAAGCGGCGAAAGTATTAGAGAACATCCAGTTTATCTTATCTTTGCATATCTTGTGTTGATCTCGTCTAATCTTGCTGACCCTATCATCATGGTGTAATCTTGTATTCGGTTAATTCATGTCGTTTTGTTTCTTTCATGTTCACATGCTAGAAGTTACTGAACTTACTCAGGCTTTATGTCTGACTCTGTTTTTCTTTCGTCTTCTCTTCTTCCGTCCCCCCCCCAGGTAGTAGAGGAGGGAATAGTATAGCTCAGATTAAGTTGGAATGCCGCCCTTTCCCAGCTTGAAGATTTGTCGAAGTTTGCTTGGATCCTCTTTTCAGATGCTATGGCTGGCTCTTGCTAAATTTGGGGAATATAAATGTATTTTCATGCTTCTTTATTTTGAAAGACAGATGATACTCTGATATTGTAAAGAAATCATTGTACAAACTATTTATCAATAAAGCAAAGTTTTATTTTCCGCTGTTTAATTTTTCGTCTGTCTTGTAATTTATCTGCATCTCTTACCCTAAATGCTCCATAGAACTTAGTGCATTCCCTTTCTGAGTGACTCTAACGGACGTGGGGTGTTACACGTGGTATCAGAGCTGAAGGTTACAGGATCAGATAAAAGATTTGAAAAAAATTATTATTTTCAAACAGTTTTAAAAGAAGCATTTTCAAATGAAAAGTTTTGTTTTAAAGGCATATTCCCCAAAAGCCATACGCACTATCTTCTGATTTTCTGTTTAAATTCTTGTCTCCTTCTTTCTTGAGTCTCTGGGGCTCCTGGCTTTCTGGGAGGTAACGTCATCGAAGGGCAAAGTAGTGCCCGGCTTCCATCCATAGCCGTAGTTGTTTCATCTACGGGCAGTTTTCTTTCAAAGCTTATAAGGTTTTCCGGACGATGGAGGCAGTTTTCGAGAGATTTGTCAACATGACTACACATGGAAGGGGATGAGGAGTTTGGCTAAGGAGCATAACCCTAGGATGAGGAATTCATGGATGTAGACTTAGCACACGAAGGAGGAAGAAATTATAAAACCTAAGACAAGAGGAAGTATCTTTACTAGGGTATGATAGGGCATATACTTAAGGACAAGGGCAAGAACGAGGACGAGATTTTCAGAAGGACAAGTACATGCTTTCGCCACCAAGCATACCTAGGAGAAAGGTAGTCCGGTTGGAAGAGTCTAGCTTTCTGTTCGTGCTATTTCCTTAGGCTCTAGCGCTTCTCATTTGTTCGTATCCACTTCCATAGTTGGGTCTCTGCACCATAGTACTTGTATAGTAGAAAGATTCCACTAGAGTCTCAAATCCAATTGGTGGCCCGACCAGTTTATTTTTTTGTTAGTAGGGATTTGAGAATAGCTATCGAGTTTGCTTATATCATCTCATGTAGATCGTCTAAATTCGGGGGAAATATTCCTTGGGTGCTTGTCTGATATTGGTTTAGGCCTTTGGGGCTTGTACTTGAGGAATGTCGAGTTCGGTTTGGATGGTTTACGGGAGAGATGAATAGTTGTGGTAGGCACTCCAAAGAGCACGTAGTGACCTTTCGACTCTTATAGTTATGGCATGATGGATAAGAGGGAAACCTCTAATCATCTTAGTACGTATACTTGGTACCGTGATTGACATCTGTTTATTTTGGAATTGGAGGTCTGAAACTTCACAATCGTGAAGTTAAATTAGTTAAGATACAGTGGAGTAAAGCTCAAGAAGGCAAGATACTAGCGTCATACCCTTTTTCTTAAGGGTGTATCCTTGATTTCTTTGTTTAGGAGCTTTGCGCATAATTGTTTCTCTCTTTCCAAAGTATATCACCTAGGTCGTATCTTCGATCCTTAGGTAGAAGCCAATGGATGTAAACATGTATTTGAAACATGTTATGGTTGATGGTTGCAAGTGGTTGCTAATGGTTGCTTGTGAATTCATATGCATACTTATTAGACACTAGATCAGTTCGGACGTTTTCATATTGCATTTACAGATATGTATTTAAGTTGAGCCTGATATGTTATCATATGGATGTTGCATATGGATGAATGGCCGTGCACGCATGTAGTATTTACGTAACTAGGGATGCTTGCATACATGATTGGACGCATGGCACCGACATGATTCGCATTAAGTATCAGTAGACTGCCTGATTTTACAGTAGATAAAGACATATACACACACTATGCATATGAACATGAAAGCATTAGAAATCTTTTAAGGACAATGGATGCCTGTGATTGGATGGTTAAGTAGATGGGTGATTGGATGGTAGGGCACATTCTTCCTAACTAGAAGATTTCGGGGACGAAATCCTTTTAAGTGGGGGAGAACGTAACACCCCGTATTTTTTAATGTAATTAAAAATGTATATATATCCACAGATAGGATTAATATGGTGATGTATAATGAAAATTAATTAATATATGAAAAAAAAAGATTGGTTGCATGCGATGTAAATATGTTGCATGCACTGATTTGCAAACATAATGCATTAACATTAAAAGAAAAAGATTCATGCATTGGTTTAATTTAAGTATTGTAACTAACATGAAAAAGAGAAGTAAGGAAAGAACAATAATTATCATTGTTCTAAGACTTATTAACAAAAGACTTTGTAGCTCAGTTGGTTAAGGCATTGGATTTGTAACATGGAGGTCGGGGGTTCGAACCCCGGCGGTAGCATAATTTTTATCTCTGTTTTAAAGAGGGCCAACTGAACATGCAAATATATGTACATATACAAATTCAAAATTTGAAAGGATAAGAACGTACATATAAGGAAATAAAGAAAATATATGTATATACATGAGAATATATATATATATATATGCAGAAATATATGTATACGAAAGATAAAATTTAAGATAAGGCTATAGTAAATGAAATATGGCAAGAATTAAATAACGGCGCAACATCGTTTGAATTTTGAAAATAAAATGAAAGTTGTGCGTATATATATATATATATATATATATATATATATATATATATATATACGCGTAAAATGGTCGTTAAAGGAATTGTATACATATAAGAATATTTCATGTGAACAAAACAGTTAAATAAATTCCAGGAATTCAAAAGTTCGAAATTCAAATTTCTGCGCTAAAACAGCTTGTGGGACCCAATGCTGACTTAGCACTGCATGTACGATAAGATTTGGCTAGATTCATCTGCGAACCTGGACTATTTTCTTAACTAGGTTCAATGCTGACTCAGCGCTGCGTGTACGATAAGGTCTTGAGCAACTATATAAACAGCCCTGGTCTTCTTCTCTATTCACAATTCTTCTCTACCCTTATGCTGCAAATATTCTTAGTAAACATGGCTTCCTCTCCTCCTCTTAATCAAATAATAAATAAAATAATATATATAAAATAAATCAAGACGAGGAGGTGCTGCTCAAAGACTTTCAAAGAGAAGATTCAAGCTAGAATTCAAGTGAAGATTCGAACGACTGCAACGACCGTTTTTCTACGAATCATAGCAACGCCATCTTTCTATTCTAATCTAATCTCTGTAAGTCAGTTATTTCTAGATTTGAACGTTTCTCTTTTCGTGACATGAAATTAAAGGAATAAAAGAGTATGCCAATTCTTTCTATTGAATCAGGGCCTATTTCTTTGGACCAAATTAAGAACTGTTATGATTTCGAGGACAAATAAGACTGTAACTATGAAACTATGGACCTTAGAACCATATGCCTCTTTGACTATGAACATTGCCTAAGACTATGAACATTGCCTAAGACTATGAACATTGCCTAAGATTATGAACATTGCCTATGACTATGGACATTGCCTATGACTATGGACATTGCCTATGACTGTGACTGTTACCATGAGGATTATTTCCATGACTATAGCCTATACCTTTGATTAGGAAGCAAAACTATTGTCTATGACATAAATGGGACAACTGTGATTAAGCACCTATGTTTCATGACTAGGAAAGTGTTTAAAATTTTGTGACTGTGAACCCGGTTATCTATCTTGTCTGTTCTTTGGTTTTAGACCTTGGGAATTTACCTATTAAGTTAGGTCTACCCATGTTCTTGAACCTACGCCTTTATTCTGTCTATTCTTGGTTTTAGACCTTGGGAATTTACCTATTAAGTTAGGTCTACCCATGTTCTTGAACCGACGTCGTTATTCAACCCTTTTTATGCCAGTTAGTATGTCTATCTTTTTCATAGCATCTTTGGTTCATTCCCTATTTTCTATGAGCCTAGCTTTATTTATAATCTAGACTGAATCACGATTATACGAACGGTGGGAATGCGGTTTGGGCAAAATATGAAATTTACTAGAAACATAGTTATAAACTAGGAAATTGGCATAAATTGGGAACATGTATTATGGCATGTTCATAGAAATGCAAATTGGATAAATTTGACATGAATTATAAGATGTGTAATTTGAATCTAGTATTGACATGTAAATCTAGCATTTACATGAAAAGTGAACTAGAGTAATAAGTATAGTTTGACGTAAATTAGAATGTTGAATCGGAATTAGATTAGCTAATTTGGCACGATAAGTATATTGGCATAAATGTGAAATTGGCCATAATTGAGAATAACTGTCAGGATTAGAAAAATCATGGTTAGTGACACTTAATTTGGTAAAATCCACATACCAAAAAGCATAAATATGATTTAGAAGGGGAAATGGGCCATAAGAATAAATGTTGACAATTTACATTAAAAGAGTAATTGGGAAATAAGTAAATTAGGATTAATTTACTTATAGAATTTGTCCTAAAAGAGGAAATGTAAATTTAGACAAAATTAAAGGTTTATTAACGGCATCTCTTTTAATGACACACCACAAAATTCTAGGGTGACAGAGAGGATAGTGTCTAGGCTTGAGTTTGGAAAATACAAGTTTCCTGCTCTCCCTGGCTATCCCTAACTGATCCGACGAACGGGATGGTTACTTTCAAAACTTGATTTGAAAATAAGTTGAAACCCTTTGAACTTAGAAAACACGAATATGCCTAACCCGAGGTTAGACTGAGTTGCGATGTAAACCTGCCCGGAACCAACCGGCACATCCAGTATTCGCAACAATACCTGTCTAATGTGAGTGGTAGTGGCTTTAATTTATTTAGTTAAAGCTAGAACAAGAATAGTAGGGTTAAGTTAACTAAGACACTTAACCAGTTCAACATGATAACTAGACTGATGGGTGGGGTTAGGTTCAGACTGACACTTAACCATTAATAATAACATGATAGTTAAAACAGACGGGCCAGGTTAAGTTAAAAAGGAATACTTAACCAACACAGAGTAAATGGGTAGGGTTAAGAAATAAATACTTAACCAATATAACTTGGTTTGTGGTAGAGTTAAGTCAACATGAGTTACTGACAACACTTAACCAGTTTAACAGGGTAAATGAAGAGGGTTAAGTTGGCTTGAATTGACTAATGACACTTAACCAATCCAAATTGACGGGAAAGGGAACTAAGTAGAAAACCTTAGTTAAGAAAACAACGATTCTGGAAACTAAGTGGTAAATCTTAGTTAGTAAAACTAAGTAGTAATTCTTAGTATAACACGGGAAGGAGTGAATGTCCGTCTGAATAGAAAGATGGCTCCAACGAATTGGGTTACGAAGCCCGAGGCTTCGAGGGGACGTGAGGGTACTCTTGGTATCCCTCTGTGAGGCTGCAGATGATCCACCTGGGCCTACGGAGGTTAAGGTCTGCGTAGAAGAACCAGGGGTATGCCTTGGTTGCAATACATGGCAACCTAAAGACTAGGATGGACCGGCGTGATTCGGTGAGCAAACGGTAGCCCTGTGATAGCTACTCGTCGTCTACCATCCATCTTCAGTTAATCGAGATACGTGAAGCGGAAAGGCGGAGAACTCCAAAAGACCATATACTTGCTATCTAGTTATGGGTGAGGATGGCCATAGGAGAGTGGGGCACCGGGGGCCGGCGTATAGTTCACATTTTACAAGGTGTGCCTTTCATTAGTTGAGGGAGGGGTCAAGTGGGACCATAGCCACTGAAATAAAAACAGACCATAGTATCTGCATTGGCAGATATCTGAAAGGTCCCGACCGAGTTCTGTATTCCTTGATTTGCCCTGACACAGGACTCGGACCGCACATTACAGGACATGTGCATCTAGACAAGCGATAACGATTCACGATACATGCATGGGAAAGTATAGGAACATATACCACTCAAGGTAGTGTGTCCTAGACTTGGGGCATCGTTCGACAGGTAGCATAATTCCTAGTTGAACTAGGTGGCATAAATCCTGAATCCGAGAAGCATTCAGCAGACAGCATAAACTCTAGTTAAATCTAGAAAGCACTTGATAGAAAACCCTAGATTAGATCTAGGTAATAAATAATAAATGTATGCCTAAAGGCAATGGAAATTTCAGGGGTTGGGATCACGTTATTGATACTAGTTGGAACACTAGTTAGGTGGTGCAGAGATAATAGAAATCCGTATAACAAGGAAATGGCGAAGCGGCGAAAGTATTAGAGAACATCCAGTTTATCTTATCTTAGCATATCTTGTGTTGATCTCGTCTAATCTTGCTGACCCTATCATCATGGTGTAATCTTGTATTCAGTTAATTCATGTCGTTTTGTTTCTTTCATGTTCACATGCTAGAAGTTACTGAACTTACTCAGGCTTTATGTCTGACTTTATTTTTCTTTCGTCTTCTCTTCTTCCGTTCCCCCCCCCCAGGTAGTAGAGGAGGGAATAGTATAGCTCAGATTAAGTTGGAATGTCGCCCTTTCCCAGCTTGAAGATTTGTCGAAGTTTGCTTGGATCCTCTTTTCAGATGCTATGGCTGGCTCTTGCTAAATTTGGGGAATATAAATGTATTTTCATGCTTCTTTATTTTGAAAGATAGATGATACTCTAATATTGTAAAGAAATCATTGTACAAACTATTTATCAATAAAGCAAAGTTTTATTTTCCGCTGTTTAATTTTTCGTCTATCTTGTAATTTATCTGCATCTCTTACCCTAAATGCTCCACAGAACTTAGTGCATTCCCTTTGTGAGTGACATAACGGACGTGGGGTGTTACAATCCATAATAAACTTTTGTAGGTTTTTCATGATTTTCCCTTGGTTTACTTGTTATTGATTCATTCTAATTTGTAGAACTTGAATCTCACTAACCATTAATTTGAAGAACATACTTCATTTTCTCCTCCAGTTTTATCACACGAGCATGAGTACAACGTTGAAATGGACCTTCGGATGGTCCAGCAGACGATTCGGGGTTAATTTGGTCATTATAATCAGTGGAGGCCATGATTTAATTTAGTTTTGAGTTTTTTACCGAAGTGAAATGAGAGAATAAAGAATAAAATTTGAAGTGGAAAGTTTAAATGGTTATTACAGCTAACTTATGGTGGAAACTCGTGTTGGTTTGCTCTGGTATCCTGTAGAAAAGACAGAGATATAAAATATATCAGAGCTCCGAAAAACTTCTCACAGCAGAATGGGTAAAAATATAATGTAATCAAAGTATAGGCTTACCGTAGTAATAATACTGCCTGACTAGTATCGAAAGCTATCATATCTCTGCCACAAATCTAACCTACGAGTATGTTATGAGGAGGGAGTCAGAACACAATATGTAGCTATCCTCAATATTAAGGTATACCCCATGGTACCCCACTCACACGGTCTCCACCGTAATGCCACAGAAATGTACATAGTTCCTCACCCTACGCGAGAGTGACATACGGATCCCTATATAACAATGTTGCATTCCACATATATCTGTCATTACTATGCTACGTAAGCGTACGGAATGCCATCTTCGATCGAATCAGATTCCATCACAGAGTAATGCCCTCAAGTCTACGATACGCCACCGAGAGTAGACATGCATGTATCTAGACTTTTCCACGTACGTATGTTAATCGTATTTGATGCCTTAACCGCACATAACCTCTAATGTGCACCGAATTCCGTGGGTGGGCTGTACAAGAAACACAGAACTCGATCGGGAGCTTTTCCATATTCGTACAAGCCCGCCTATAAGAGGCTCAAAAAACAAATATCCTTTAGGTCTGTTTTTCATGGTGCCTATAGCCCCACCTCGGCCCCTCCCTCAACTAGTAAAGACTACAAGAGCTAAGCGACTTTCCCCTAACAAACAATCTAAACATCCAGTTGGCATCTCTCCTCAACCATCGTGCCTCAATAGTGAAAGGTGGATGGAGTTTTGGGTTTAGCTCTAGTCTTTTTGCATCCCATTGGCTGCCGATGATGAGTACCTGATGATCTACTATCCTTGTTGGTCGTGACCCCTGCCTCCCTCTTGAGGCGACCACCAAATCACCTTAATGTTACCTCGTCATAGCTTTCTGACTACAAAGGCACTTTTGCAGTTAAGGCTACTCACCTGGTAGTTACGTGCAGAATCAACCTCTATGAGCATAGCCCGAACACTACACCACCACAGAGGACTACCAGGAGCACATTCCACGTCTCAGGAAGCCGATTGCTTCCCCTTCTTGTCCTTCGAAGCCGACATAATGATCAGATGAACGTGCGCTCCCCTCATGCCTTATGACACTGATGATCTACCCTGTTGGGTTATTCACCTTAAATGTGCAGACTGGTCTAAGCGCCTTATTTTAATATGTTATTTGACCCTATGTTTAAACATTCTATCATGCGGTTCATGTACCTCATTGAGTTTCCATTTAACTTGGTTATTTCCATTCACATTGACTTCTTATTCAAGTTACCAAGTTCCTCTTGCTTATTAATTTTAGTCGCATAATTTAACACGTTTAAGTTTATTAATAAGCCCATAACATGTTATTTTCTAGATTGTGATCCAAGGTCTGTAATCCACTGTCCATTTATATTATTCGTTGTCTAATAACACGTTCTACTTAATATGTAATTAAGTATATCTCAATTCACATGTTTTCCGTGTAACACCCCGTATGTTGAATAACTTGTTATAATATAAAACAGGGCAGAATTAAATTTTAAAATCTGAATCAGGGGAAACAGGCTATGCCATTGCGTTTGTCTCGGAAAAATATGCGAAATAGAGTCCGAGTTTTCGAAAATCGGAGTCTGTATGACCCAGTTAAGGCCCAACGAAGTTTTCAGAAAATTCAAATTTCGAAAAACAGATTTCAAATGCAGAAATGGAGCTAGGCGGGAAAATTCCCGCCACACCCCAAGTCGACTGGGGAGTCGACTTGGGAGTTGACACACATGGGGTTGTGTCGACAGTAGTGTCGACACCCCAGTCGACACAGGTGGCCGAGCCAGTTTGGCCTGGGTGCACTGTTTTAGCTGTTGGGCTGTGTTTGGTGGCTTGTGACGAGATCTGATGGCTCTAAACTATCCTAGGGTTAATCCTATGGCCTAAAACACTTAACTAATCTATAAATACACCCTAAGACTATCCTAATTCATATTGAAATTGGATACAACGTCATCATGCCGTCAAATTGCAACTAGAAGGAGCCACCAACAAATTAAAGAGGAAGATAGCTTCTCAAATCAACTTCTAATCAACTCTAGCAACTAAATCTTCTTCATAGGAGTGCTAATCAACAAGTTGTGAGTTTCTATGCCTTTAGCAAGCAATTGCTAAACTAATTATGATAGGATATAATGAGGTTATGGTTATGTATGTGGATCAATGCAAGTTATGTTATCATATGCTATGTGTTCATGATGCTAGTTATGCAAGTTTTATGCTATATGTTCATGATGCTAGTCATGCAAATCACTATGATAAACATTGATCCATTATGACACCATGTTACGCAAGTTCATATATGACATGTTATGCAAGTTTGGTGTTTGATTATATGCAAGTTCATATATGACATGTTATGCAAGTTTGGTGTTTGATTATATGCAAGTTCATATATGACATGTTATGCAAGTTTGGTGTTTGATTATATGCAAGTAACATGAGCAAGTTTACACCTTTATATGATATGCATACATATGCAAGTTTACCCCTTTGTATGATATGCATACATATGCATGTTTACCCCTTTTTATGATATGAGTAACATATGCAAGTTCATCCCTTGTTAGACCTATGACATATATGCAAGTTTATCCCTTTATGATAGGACTATGACATGAACATCTATGCAAGTTACCCTCTTTATGACATATGTGATTCATGCAAGTTTGAGTTGATTATTTATGCTAGTTTGGTTTGATGCTATGGTCATACATGCAAGTTGACACTTTAAAACCCATGTTGATGCTAATGTTATGCTAAGTTTAACCCATGGTATTTGTGATGAATCTTCCCTTTTAAGTATGTCATGTTAGCGTATTACGTGGGGAACGATGGGGTTAATATTCATGTTAACAAAATTGTGGTATGAAGTTGCATACCATAAGTGGATGGACATAATTGAGTCAATTATGTACATCATTGAATTGGAATTAATTAGGGAAAATTAATTCAAAATATGGGGGTGATTAATTAGGTGTAATTAATCGACTAAGACACGAGGTTGGACCCATTTGTAGCATAAGACTGCCCGGACCCGACCGGCAAATCCAGCGGCTACAAATGATTGGCCCAATGTGAGAGGTCTTAGGCATAAACTAAATACGTGACAAGTGTAAAGACACGAGGTTAGACTCTGTTATGGCGTAAGGCTGCCCGGACCCGACCGGCAAATCCAGCTGCCATAAAAGACAGTCTAATGTGAGAGGTCTTTACAAAGGTTACGTTCTTAATCAATTAAGAAACACTTAACCAGATAAGCATGTAGTGGGGCATGAGGGGTTAAGTGGGTGCCTTGGGTGGCATGTGGAAATCTAGTGGGTTGCCTTGGGTGGCATGTGGAAATCTAGTGGGTTGCCTTGGGTGGCAATAGAAAATACGATTAGAATACTTAACTAAGTGGAAACATGTAATTAAACATGATTAAAGGGTTAAGTGGGATGCACTAGAAAAGGGACAAGCTTAGGTGGGTAGCTTGTGGGGGCCCATTTCAACCAGTAACCCAAAACGTATCTTTGTGGGCTCGACCCAAGTCGAGGATGGGACACGCATACTGGGTTTGACTATAAGAGGCCAAAACGGGTTAGAGGTGGCAACGCAAGTCCAACGGGTTTCATATGCGTGTATGGGCCCGGGCTGGTAGGTAAGACGTTGTTGCATCGTGTAGGTATATGCCGTGCACCGTTGGTTGTATCAGGTTGCCACTTTGGGGAGTGATACACCCCACTGTGGGGCCAGCACGGGTATCTACGTTAGGGAGCCGATCGCTTGGGGAGTAGTGGGTACACCTAGTGGAGATAGGGGCAGACGGCACCTATGTGGTCAGCTAGGGGTACACGAAACTACTAGTTATATTTTCTAAGTCCTTGGGTGGGATCAACCTTTAAGTAGGAATGACTGGTGTGGTGCAGTGTAGTAATTACTCTTGGGTGGGTAGATGCGTCTTTACCGATATCTTAGTTCATCCTATGTCTAGTTGGCTGCTTAGTGTAGTCATTTATCCCCAGTCATTACCGTACCAAGTTTATATCATACCCTAATTACTTTAATGATTGTATTGTTAAAGTTATAGGACTCGCTCAGACTTATGTCTGACCCCGTTGTTTTTATCTTTTTCCCAACCCTCAGGTTCTCAGAGTGGGCCTAACACTAGTGGGCTTTGATCAGACTGCTTTATCTATCTTTTGGAGCTTGGACCGTTGATGTAAAGCTAAGCTTATCTTTTCTATTATGGCTATTAGTTATGTAGTGGGATTATGTACTTATGTTTTTATAAGGATGGATATTTAGTACTTGACTCTTGTTTTAGTTGGCTTTGGTATTGTAACCAAACATGTTTACCTTCTGCTGCAATGAAATGATGTTTTAGATTTTCAAGTATTATTTATATCTGTCTTGTTGTAATTTTTCTGTTCTATATTCACTTAAAATACTCCACCGAAGTTAAGGCATTCCCTTAGTGAGTGACCTTAGCGGGTGTGGGGTGTTACACGTGGTATCAGAGCTGAAGGTTACCAGAACAGATAAGACTTTTAGAAAAATTATTTTTCTAAAAACATTTTTGAAGAAGTATTTTCAAAAACATGTCTTTTAAGAGAAAAGTTTTTGAAAGAAAAGCATAATCCCCAATAGCCATACCTTTATCTTTCGAATTCTCCGTTTTGAATCTTTCCTTTTTCGTTTCAGCATGGCTGAAGATCTTAACTTTCCGGAGGGTGTAGCGATACCAGTATGGTATAGGAGATTGATGGAGGCTAGGGCCACCGCTGCGGGTCCAGCAAATGTTCCTCCTCCTCGCACGGATACTTTTGCTAAGACTTGCAAGGAATATAAGGCTATGGGAGGGAAACCTTTTCAAGGATCAGAAACTTTTGTGGAAGTTAGGGATTGGCTTAAGGAAACGGAAGAGTTGATAGATATCTTTGAGATGGAAGAAGGAAAGAAAGTCAAGTTAGCTGCTTGGTTAATGAAGGGAGAGGCCTCGTTCTGGTGGGAGGTCACTAATGGAGAGCGCCCTGTTGACTCTTGGGCGGATTTCAGACAAAGGTTTGTGGCAAAATTTCTCTCAAGGGCGGAATAAAATCTGTATATGGAAAGGTTCTTGACTCTAAAGCAAGGAAACCTATCAGTGAAGGAATATGTCAACAAGTTTAATCAGTTGGCAAGGTTTGGCATAGACATGGTGAATACACTGGAGAAGAAGGCTCTGAGGTTCGTTAAAGGCTTGAATGAACCGATGCATGGATTGGCTATGACTCACATCCTTATGGGGGCCACCTTTCTAGTAGACATGGCACTTATGCATGAGGAAGAGAAGGGTCCCAATGGTAATAAGGCACCCGAGAAAGGAGATCAAAAGAGACCTCAACAGCAACAGCAAAACAAGGGTGGGAAAGGCAACGGTGGCAAGGGAAAGAAGAAGTGCTTCAATTGTGGGACAGCAGGCCACCTAAGCAAAGATTGTCGGAAGAAGAAGAAGACTGGCTGCTTCCACTATGGCGAAGCAGGGCATCTAGTGAAAGACTGCCCTAAGAAGGTGCAGAGGACGGGATCTACCTCAGGAGGACAGGTGCAAGCTCTTATGGCACCAGGTCAGGCAAGGGGGCAAGTTCAGGCTCTCGCGGTTCCACCGATTCAGGAAAGAGGTAGAACTATTTCCGTTGAAAGTCTGGTTTTTCTGTTTGATCATCCTGTCCGTACTTTATTCGACTCTGGCGCATCGCATTCGTTTATCTCATCATCATTAGTTGAGTCACTGCACTTAGACACCAGTCTAGTAGATGATCCCTTGGTTGTTTCAAACCCAATTGGGGGCTCCACTTATTTGTCCATGATATGTTTGGGTTTGAAGATTTCTATACTTAGCGTTGAGTTTAGATGTGATGCTTTTGTTTTGGGCTTCACGGGCTATGGGTTGATTTTGGGCACGGACTGGTTATCCAGTAATGGTGCCGTTCTTGATTGTGAAAGGAGAGTGGTTAGGCTCATGACCCGCTTGGGTAACACTCTCGAGATCTCTTGTAATCCCATGAATTCTGTTATGCTAAGTTATCTTGAATCGCTTGACGCTTCGGTCGAGAGTTTGCGATCTGGTAGAGTGGTCCGGGAATACTCGGATGTGTTTGAGGAGGTGAAGAGCTTACCTCCGAAGCGGGAGATAGACTTCTGAATATATCTGGTAGACAATGCTAAACCAGTATCTTTGCCAGTGCGCCACATGGCTCCTCATGAGAGGAGGGAACTCCATAAGCAAGTAGGGGAGTTGCTTGAGAAGGGGTTCATAAGACGAAGTATATCGGAGTGGGGTGCTCCAGTGGTTTTTGCCACGAAGGCGGATGGGTCCCTCAGACTTTGTGTAGACTATAGAGAACTCAATAAGCTTACAAAGAAGAATAGACACCCATTGCCGAGGATTGATGATCTCTTTGAACAATTGGTTGGCGCCTCAGTGTTTTCGCAGTTGGACTTAGCCACGGGGTTTCATCAGTTGAGAGTGGCTGAGGATAGTATAGAGAAGACTGCCTTTAAGACTCCGGATGGTTTCTATGAGTGGCTTGTGATGCCATTTGGTTTGACGAACGCCCCTGCATACTTTGTTGATTTGATGAGTAGGGTGTTCAGGGAGTACCTTAATAAGTTCGTGGTGGTCTTTGTGGATGATATCTTAGTCTTTTCTAGGTGTGAAGAAGAGCATGCCCTACATCTTAGGGAAGTGTTGGAGACTCTTCAAGCGCATAGCCTTAAGGCTAAATTCTCTAAATGTCACTTTTGGAGGAAGGAAGTGCGGTTCTTAGGGCACGTGGTCTCCAAAGAAGGGATAGTTGTGGATCCCGCGAAGGTAGTGTCCATCCAAGATTGGAAGGCTCCGAAGAATGCTACCGAGGTGAGGAGTTTCTTGGGGTTGGCTGGCTACTATAGGAAGTTTATCAAGGACTTCGCGAAGATATCAGCCCCATTAACTCGCTTGACAAAGAAGAATCTAGTCTTCACATGGGACGTAGATTGTGATGATGCGTTCCAACGGTTAAAGAGAGCTTTAACCACAGCTCCAGTCTTAGTGTTACCAGATGGGAGTAAGCCATTTGTTGTTTATACCGATGCTTGTGGGACAGGACTAGGCGTAGTCTTAATGCAAGAGGGAAGGGTAATAGCCTATGGGGGAAGGCAGTTGAGAGTGCATGAGAAAAATTACCCTACACATGATCTAGAGTTGGTCGCTATTGTTTTTGCGCTTAAGACTTGGCGCCATTATCTTCTTGGAGAGAGGTTCGAATTGTTCACTGACCATAAATCATTGAAGTACTTGTTTTCTCAGAAGGATTTGAACTTAAGACAGCAAAGGTGGATGGAGTTCTTAGCATCCTTTGATTTTGAGATAGCATATACCCCTGGCAAGGGTAACGTGGTGGCGGACGCCTTAAGCAGAAAAAGGTTGTCCTTGAGTCCATTATTCGTGGAACGACGAAGCTTGGAATTTATCTCGATGTTTGATTTCAGACCTTACGTTGACTTTGTACCCGGTTTGCTAGCATTTTTAGAGGTCAGACCTACTCTTTTGGGACGGATTGGCGAGGCACAGCAGGACGACCCACAGTTGATTGAGTTAGTAGAGAAGCTCACAAGGGGGGAGTCGTCCAGCCATTTGAGTAGGTACACCCTAGATGGTAAGGGGTGGTTGCGTAGAGACGGTAGACTTTGTGTACCGCAAGATGAGGGTTTGAGGAAGGCTATACTTGATGATGCGCATCGTTCAAAGATGACCATTCATCCCGGTGGGGACAAGATGTACCAAGACATGAAGCGAGTTTTCTTTTGGGCCGGTATGAAGAAAGATGTGGCCGAGTATGTCGCTAGATGTTTGGTGTGCCAACAAGTGAAAGCGGAGCAAAAGAAACCCGGTGGGTTGCTTCACCCATTGGGAGTTCCGCAATGGAAGTGGGATAGCGTCTCGATGGATTTTATCGATGGGTTACCGAGATCGAGGAAGGGTAATACGGGAATTTGGGTTGTGGTAGACAGACTTACTAAGAGCGCCCATTTCATACCCGTGAAGAGTAAGAGGACTGCTCCATGGCTAGCTTCAGTTTACCTTCGAGAGATAGTTCGGTTGCATGGTGTACCTTCTAGCATAGTGAGTGATCGAGATCCCAACTTCACTAGCGAGTTTTGGAAGAGTTTGCAAGAGGCGGTAGGGACTCAGTTGTGTTTGAGCACCGCATATCATCCTCAGACGGACAGCCAGACCGAGAGGGTGAACCGTATTCTAGAAGACCTTTTGAGGCTATGTATCTTAGATTTTGGGGGTACATGGGAAGAGCATCTTCCATTGGTGGAGTTCGCGTATAATAACAGCTTTCAGTCTAGTATTGGCATGGCTCCTTTCGAAGCTCTTTATGGAAGGCCTTGTCGATCACCTACATGTTGGTGGGAGTCTACGGATAAGATCTTGCTTGGGCCTGATATGGTTAGAGAGACTTCAGAAAAGATTGATTTGATTCGAAGAAGGATGAAAGCGGCGCAAGACAGACAGAAATCTTACGCGGATAAGAGGAGGACGGATCTTGAGTTTGATGTTGGGGGCATGGTCTTTGTTAAAGTATCTCCAATACGGAATGTTGTTCGCTTTGGGTCCGTTGGGAAGTTAGCACCAAGGTTTGTAGGACCGTTTCCTATTAAGGAAAGGATTGGACAGATGGCATATAGAGTGGATTTACCCGAGAGACTTAGTGGGGTACATGACGTATTCCATGTGTCACATTTGAGGAAGTGCCTACATGAGACCGCAGAGGTGGTAGAGCCGAGCTTGCTTAGAGAAGTGGAGGTAGAGCGTGATGCGACTGTTCGACGAGCTCCTACCTGCATCCTTGGGTCAGAGATTAGGAAGTTGAGAAACAGAGAGGTTCAACTAGTCAAAGTGCAATGGGGAGATGATGAGAGCAACGCTACTTGGGAGACAGAAGCGAAGATGCGTTCACTGTAGCCATTCCTTTTTGAGGGTATGTCTTTTAACTTCTCCTTTATCGTTTGTCTAGTACTTATCTTATCTTTAGTATGTCCTCTCGTTAGTACCTTTGACCTTTAGATAGGGTAAACCTATGGTTGAAACATGTGTTTGAGACATGTTATGATTGATGGATGCATGTGGATGCAAGTGTTTGCTAGTGGTTGCTCGTGGATGCATATACACACACTTTAGACACTAGATCGGCTCAGTCACTTCATATTACATATTGCATATAACTGTGTGTAGGTAGCTATATTAATGGATGTATAATGGTTGTGTTATCATATGGATGATGCATTTTGGTGTATGGTTGTGCACACATGTAGAGATAGTATGTGTCGATAGGGTTCTTTCGCATACATATTGGATGCATGGCACTATCATGGTTTGCATAAAGGAGGTCAACTGAATCAGTAGACCGCCTGATTTTGCATTAGACAGGGAACATATACACACACTTTTTGCATATGTTCATACAGCATTAGAAACTTTAAGGACAATGGATGCCAGTGTTTGATGGTTTAGTAGATGGTTGTTTGGATGGTAGGATACGTTCTTCTTGACATAGAGATTTCGGGGACGAAATCCTTTAAGTAGGGGAGAATGTAACACCCCGTATGTTGAATAACCTGTTATAATATAAAACAGGGAAGAATTAAATTTTAAAATCTGAATCAGGGGAAACGGGCTATGCCATTGCGTTCGTCTCGGAAAAATACGCGAAATAGAGTCCGAGTTTTCGAAAATCGGAGTCCGTATGACCCAGTTAAGGCCCAACGAAGTTTTCAGAAAATTCAAATTTCGAAAAACAGATTTCAAATGCAGAAATGGAGCTAGGCGGGAAAATTCCCGCCACACCCCAAGTCGACTGGGGAGTCGACTTGGGAGTCGACACACATGGGGTTGTGTCGACAGTAGTGTCGACACCCCAGTCGACACAGGTGGCCGAGCCAGTTTGGCCTGGGTGCACTATTTTGGCTGTTGGGCTGTGTTTGGTGGCTTGTGACGAGATCTGATGGCTCTAAACTATCCTAGGGTTAATCCTATGGCCTAAAACACTTAACTAATCTATAAATACACCCTAAGACTACCCTAATTCATACTAAAATTGGATACAACGTCATCATGCCGTCAAATTGCAACTAGAAGGAGCCACCAACAAATTAAAGAGGAAGATAGCTTCTCAAATCAACTTCTAATCAACTCTAGCAACTAAATCTTCTTCATAGGAGTGCTAATCAACAAGTTGTGAGTTTCTATGCCTTTAGCAAGCAATTGCTAAACTAATTATGATAGGATATAATGAGGTTATGGTTATGTATGTGGATCAATGCAAGTTATGTTATCATATGCTATGTGTTCATGATGCTAGTTATGCAAGTTTTATGCTATATGTTCATGATGCTAGTTATGCAAGTTTTATGCTATATGTTCATGATGCTAGTTATGCAAATCACTATGATAAACATTGATCCATTATGACACCATGTTATGCAAGTTCATATATGACATGTTATGCAAGTTTGGTGTTTGATTATATGCAAGTTCATATATGACATGTTATGCAAGTTTGGTGTTTGATTATATGCAAGTTCATATATGACATGTTATGCAAGTTTGGTTTTTGATTATATGCAAGTTCATATATGACATGTTATGCAAGTTTGGTGTTTGATTATATGCAAGTAACATGTGCAAGTTTACACCTTTGTATGATATGCATACATATGCAAGTTTACCCCTTTGTATGATATGCATACATATGCATGTTTACCCTTTTTTATGATATGAGTAACATATGCAAGTTCATCCCTTGTTAGACCTATGACATGTATGCAAGTTTATCCCTTTATGATAGGTCTATGACATGAACATCTATGCAAGTTACCCTCTTTATGACATATGTGATTCATGCAAGTTTGGGTTGATTATTTATGCTAGTTGGGTTTGATGCTATGGTCATACATGCAAGTTGACACCTTTAAAACCCATGTTGATGCTAATGTTATGCTAAGTTGAACCCATGGTATTTGTGATGAATCTTCCCTTTTAAGTATGTCATGTTAGCGTATTACGTGGGGAACGATGGGGTTAATATTCATGTTAACAAAATTGTGGTATGAAGTTGCATACCATAAGTGGATGGACATAATTGAGTCAATTATGTACATCATTGAATTGGAATTAATTAGGGAAAATTAATTCAAAATATGGGGGTGATTAATTAGGTGTAATTAATCGACTAAGACACGAGGTTGGACCCTTTTGTAGTATAAGACTGCCCGGACCCGACCGGCAAATCCAGCGGCTACAAATGATTGGCCCAATGTGAGAGGTCTTAGGCATAAACTAAATACGTGACAAGTGTAAAGACACGAGGTTAGACTCTGTTATGGCGTAAGGCTGTCCGGACCCGACCGGCAAATCCAGCTGCCATAAAAGACAGTCTAATGTGAGAGGTCTTTACAAAGGTTACGTTCTTAATCAATTAAGAAACACTTAACCAGATAAGCATGTAGTGGGGCATGAGGGGTTAAGTGGGTGCCTTGGGTGGCATGTGGAAATCTAGTGGGTTGCCTTGGGTGGCAATAGAAAATACGATTAGAATACTTAACTGAGTGGAAACATGTAATTAAACATGATTAAAGGGTTAAGTGGGATGCACTAGAAAAGGGACAAGCTTAGGTGGGTAGCTTGTGGGGGCCCATTTCAACCAGTAACCCAAAACGTATCTTTGTGGGCTCGACCCAAGTCGAGGACGGGACACGCATACTGGGTTTGACTATAAGAGGCCAAAACGGGTTAGCGGTGGCAACGCAAGTCCAACGGGTTTCATATGCGTGTATGGGCCCGGGCTGGTAGGTAAGACGTTGTTGCATCGTGTAGGTATATGCCGTGCACCGTTGGTTGTATCAGGTTGCCACTTTGGGGAGTGATACACCCCACTGTGGGGCCAGCACGGGTATCTACGTTAGGGAGCCGATCGCTTGGGGAGTAGTGGGTACACCTAGTGGAGATAGGGGCAGACGGCACCTATGTGGTCAGCTAGGGGTACACGAAACTACTAGTTATATTTTCTAAGTCCTTGGGTGGGATCAACCTTTAAGTAGGAATGACTGGTGTGGTGCAGTGTAGTAATTACCCTTGGGTGGGTAGATGCGTCTTTACCGATATCTTAGTTCATCCTATGTCTAGTTGGCTGCTTAGTGTAGTCATTTATCCCCAGTCATTACCGTACCAAGTTTATATCATACCCTAATTACTTTAATGATTGTATTGTTAAAGTTATAGGACTCGCTCAGACTTATGTCTGACCCCGTTGTTTTTATCTTTTTCCCAACCCTCAGGTTCTCAGAGTGGGCCTAGCACTAGTGGGATTTGATCAGATTGCTTTTTCTATCTTTTGGAGCTTGGACCGTTGATGTAAAGCTCAGCTTATCTTTTCGATTATGGCTATTAGTTATGTAGTGGGATTATGCACTTATGTTTTTATAAGGATGGATATTTAGTACTTGACTCTTGTTTTAGTTGGCTTTGGTATTGTAACCAAACATGTTACCTTCTGCTGCAATGAAATGATGTTTTAGATTTTCAAGTATTATTTATATCTGTCTTGTTGTAATTTTTCTGTTCTATATTCACTTAAAATACTCCACCGAAGTTAAGGCATTCCCTTAGTGAGTGACCTTAGCGGGTGTGGGGTGTTACATTCCGTTTAACATGTCACTTATTATTTATGATTAAATATCACTTTTTCATTTCATAAGTTTGCCTCCTTCTTTCTTATTTAATCATAATTCCATCTTATATTGTCACTACCACTTATCGTTGTTTACTTATTAACTTAGTTCTCTTAACTAAGATTTGCTAATAAATTTCTCTTCTCACAAATATAACTTATGTTGTCCTCATCTGTAGATTTCAGAT
The DNA here is from genome assembly GCA_030737875.1 of Allium sativum. Lineage (NCBI taxonomy): Eukaryota > Viridiplantae > Streptophyta > Magnoliopsida > Asparagales > Amaryllidaceae > Allium > Allium sativum. Next base: position 461,527,427 of record CM060924.1, on the reverse strand, counting down.
TCTCGTTCTTACAAATAACTTAATTTACAATTAAGTACAACTTATCTCATTACAAATGTTATTCCATTTTCTTATCTTTTATTATATTCTAAGTTATAATTTCCACTTGTCCTTAGGCAAATCTACCTATTATATAATATTCTCATCAATGTAATTTATTATAGGTTAATATCATTCCCCATTCATTCCATTCCTTTTACTATTTTAACTACCATTTGTTTCCTTATTCATTTCCATTAATCACAATTAATGTTATTTTTTCAATCCTTCTATTTATATTTATATATATATATATATATATATATATATGTTCATGCACTAGTCCTCTTACATTAAGCCTACACTTGTGGATGTTGGATTTGTCGGGCGGTTCCGGGCAGTCTTCTTCCACAACTTGACTTAACCTCGTATCTTAGCACCGTTACATGTTTTATTTACGCACTAGACCCCTCACATTAAATTAACAACTTGTGGATGCTGGATTTGCCAGGCGGTTGCGGGCGGACTTCTATCACAAGTTGAATTTAACCTAGTGTTTGAGTGCAGTTACAGTTTTCTATTTACTGTAAATTTTCTGTATGATTTAGGTGTGTCAGTTCTTTCGAATTTTTACTATAATCTATATTTTACATGTCATCTTATAAATCCCATCTATGTTGCATGTTCTTTCTAACATGTAATTGATTCTATTCTAACATGTAATCATTTAATTGTTCAAATCTAACAAGTTAACATATAATTTTCTCAATTCTATAGCTAATAATTCAAGTGAATAATATGCTACAAGTTAATCATGTAATTAGAACATGTATATATACAATGGTAATCTTACACATATTTTAACTAGTTTGCATTTGAACATATGAACATTTCAGCATATTAAACGTTTCAACATTTGAATTTTCCAACATATTAATATTTTAACATATTAATATTCCAACGTGTCAAATTAGCATTTCATCACTTTAATCATTCTTGTAGGTTTACATTGTATATTAACGGGGAATGTCAAATGATAATATATCAGTATCAAAAATGATATAACTTAAATCCACTCACATAAATTTGCTTTCCAAATCCTAATTATAGTCCAGATCTTAGTATTCCATGGTCCTCCTAACTGAATTTAGAACCTGGCAACCATGGATCCACAATTCTTGCTAAAAGAAAAAGGGAAGAAAGGGGAGAAAATTGCAATTGACTAGATCTAAGAAATTACCTCACTTCAAATATGATTATGAACATCTTCTAATTAATATTCATTCTTTTCCTCTAGATCTTGATTCAGAATTTTGCTAAACTAATTATTCTATTATTATTTTTTCTGAAGAGATTTGAGGAGGAGGAAGAATGGCAGAGCTTAGACGTTGCCTCAGAGAATATGAGATTTAGGCTAGGCTCTGCTAGCCTATTTATTAGTGTTCAGGATCTTATCGTACACGCAGTGCTGAATTAGCATTGAACCCATTTAAGAAAATAGTCCAGGTTCGCAGATGACTCTAGCTAGATCTGGAGGGTGTCGACCTCCCTATGGGTCTCGTGAGCTGTTTTGGTGCAAAAGTTCAATTTTCAAATGTTTGAATTTCCGGAATTTATTTAACTGTTATATTCACATGTAATCTTCTTATACGTTTACAAATCTTCTAATGACCATTTTATACGTATATATGTATGCACGACTTTTATTTCATTTTCAAAATTCAAATGGTGTTGTACCGTTATTTGTTTCTTATCATATTTCTACGATTGCAGCCTTATCTTTAACGTTATCTTTTGTATATATTTCTGCATATATATACATATATATATATATACATATTTTTTTTACTTCCTTATATGTATATTTTTCCTTATATATGCGTTTGTACATATTTTGTCTTTAGAACATGTGTTATTTTAATCATTCCCTTAAATTAAAAATATAGCGCTAGCGGGGATCGAACTCTATCCTCTTGTATACAAGTCACATGCTCTAACCAACTAGACTACTAAGACCATTGTTAGTAAGGCTTAGAACAATGGTAGTTATTGTTCCCTTCTTATTCCTCTTTTTCATGTTTGCTACAGTATTTCATTTAAACCACTGTATGAATCTTTTTCTTTTATCTCTCTTTTATTATTAATGCATAATATTTTTAAATCAGTGAATGCAACATATTTACACTGCATGAAATCCATCCTTTATTTTAATGCATGCATTACATTTTTAATTTACATTAGTATTTTCTTCTTTTTCAGTGCATGTATTTATTACATGCAATCACATATTATCTTTATTTTATTCTTCATATATATATATTTATGTCTATGCATATATACACACACATGCATTATTTAATTTTTAACTTGTCATAATGTGCAAGGTGTTTGCAAAAATTGGATGCACACATGATGGATGTATATTATGCGAGGGGTTAATTGATTTTTACCCTTATTAAATTTCGGGGACGAAATTCCTAAGGGTGGGAGAATGTAACACTAACTGTTATATTCACATGTAATCTTTGTATACATATACAAATCTTCTAATGACCATTTTATACGCATATATATACATATATACATATATATCTGCACATATATACATATATATTCTTATATATATACATATATTTTCTTTACTTCCTTATATGTATATTTTCCCTTATATGTGCGTTTATACATATTTTCTCTTTAGAACATGTGTTATTTTAGCCGTTTCCTTAAAACAAAAATATGGTATTGGCACGGATCGAACTCTGTAGCTCTTGTATGCAAGCCACTAACCAACTGGACAACTAAGGTTATTCTTAGAACAATGGTAGTTAGTGTTCCCTTCTTATTCCTCGTTTTCATGTTTGTCACAATATTTCATTTAAACCATTGTATGAATCTTTTACTTTCATTTCTCTTTTATTATTAATGCATAATGTTTGTAAATCAGTGCATGCAACATATTTACACTGCATACAACCAATCATTTCTTTTAGTGCATGCGTTACATTTTTATTTGCATTAATATTTTCTTCTTTTTCAGTGCATGTATTTATTACATGCAATCACATATTATCTTTATTTTATTCTTCATATACATATTTATGTCTATGCACATATATACACATATGCATTATTTAATTATTAAATTGTCATAAAATGCAGTATGTTACATTCTTCCACCCTTAGGAAATTTCGTCCCCGAAATTTGATAAGTGTAAAAATCAATTAAGCCTTCGCATAATGTACATCTATCATGTGTGCATCCAATTTTTGCAAACATTATGCATTAGTGCAAAGTGAAATACAACATAATAATACATATATGCCTAAGCGGCACCTCCTATGTGTGTGCAATTTTTTCAAAAATTCTTCGAAAACATGATGCTCGCATCCTAAATATACTGGCAGTTCTACATGAATGCATTATTTCGAAAATAAAAATACATTTTTATCCGAAATTTCCTACACTCTCACTGAGAAAGAGCGTAGTTCATCCAATTTTTGCATCCAAAACCCTACCAACCAACTTTATTTTTTGAATTTCAGAAAAATCTAATTTTCTAAATTTGACTTCTTATTTTACAAAAAGGTGGAAAATGATAATTTCACATCTTCTGTTTTTATTTTATGTACTTTTTTCTAACCGTACTTTAATTTTATGTAACTATTTATGAAGATTCCCTATTTTCCTATCCAAGCACAGTCCACATAAGAAAATTTTCTTTGTTACTGATTTTCTTTTTCATCTTATCCTAGAAATTTTTACTATTATTTATTTTTTCTAAGAATTTTTCAAGTTTGTCGCTTTACCGAATTTGCTATTTTCTTTTTAATTGTACCATTTCTCTTTCTTAGCATATTTAATCATCTGATCTAAGTTTAATTTCAAATAAGCCTTCAACTAAAATAGAAAACAGACAATTTACGCAGCTACTACTAAGGGCCAAGAATCTCTGGACTATGTCCCCTCTCAAACAGCAAGCTAGAACAACGAGATCAATGACAGGTTTAGGTGTTACCCTAACTACCCAACAGAAAAAACAACAGAACGGTCCCTATAAAATTGCAATAATGGGTTGTACCCCTAACATGAAAATTAGCAACAGGATTTAAATACTTACTTGCCCTTTTCAATCTAGTAGTAACCACTAGTCCTAGTTGTGTACCAACAATTATTTCAAGCAACACCCTAGGATTTTCAATGCATAAGCATTCTACGAGAACTTATCATTATTCCAAGATAATCCTTGCTATTTATTTGTAGCCTCAAAACTTTTCCCGTCTTCCCTAGGCACTAATCCTTACCTACTCCATACTTTTTAAAATACGATTTGGCCTTTTCATTTCACTTTTTTTTCAAAAGTTAAAAAGTATCAAGACTTTATTTTCCTCATCAGAACTTACTTTTGCCAAACCATTAAAACATATCATTTTATATAAAAATGTAAATCATTTTTTTTTCAAATCACAAAAACTGGAGTAGATAAGGACAACTATTTCTTAATCAGGTTTACGACTTGTTCTTGCCTATAAGGTAGGTTCAGTTTCTTACTACAAGGTGCAAACATCTACTCTATTCTTAATTTCTACAACATATTTTGTCCACCCAACAAAATTCTCTTGTTAAAACAATTTATCAAAAATGATTTTTAAAAGAATAGAGATTTTAAAACTTTCTTTACTGAGAATTTTAACAAAATGCAATACTTTCTAAATTTTGCTTTTTAATGCCTTCATGCAGTATAACAAGAGAACTAGCGAGCTATACATGCTCTATAATATGCATCTTTTACTGAGAGAATTTTACTTTAGACAAAATTTTCACAAGAAATCATTGTTCCCAAAATATACCTCATTTTCCTTTAAAACTCAATATGTGTAATTTATATATTTTAAAACTATTACTTTTAAGAAAAACACCATAAAACCGTCTTCCCAAAATTTTTACAATTTCAAGTTCTTAAAAGTTAACAATGGGGTTAGACTCAAAGTGGGTTTCCTATTTTCCTAGGCTTTCCTAGACACTCCCACAAAGTCTATTCTCTCAACTACATATATTCCTAATCCATTTTTCTCTTTTTAACCTTTTTCAATTTATAAGGTTTTTCTGCCAAACCCACTAACCCAAAATACTAATCATATGGGATTCACCTTCCATACAAAGTACATTGTACACTTTCTACCCAAATTACAATCCGGACATCCCAATTCTTACCATATTATACTCTTTCTGTTTAGTGGGTTCCTCTATAGATCTACGTATATATATAATATTTATATTTAAAAAAACATGTTCACTCGCTATCTATACAGGAATCCGAAACCTAAGCTCTGATACCAGATGTTGCGACCCGAATTCCGACAGACCGAATTTTTTTCAAAATTCTAATCTATCGAAACTCATGATGGTTTACTCTGGTATCCTGCAAAAAAGATAGAGATATAAATTATATCAGAGCTCCGAAAAACATCTCACAACGGAATGGATAAAAATATAATGTAATCAAAATATAACCTTTCCATGGTAATAATACTGCCTATCCGGTATCCAAAGCTATCATATCTCTACCGTAAATCTATTGATTCTTCTCCAAATAGAAACGATCGATTTGCAAATATTATTTATCACAGAATTTAGTGAGCGACGCCAAATATTTCTATGGATTGCTTCTTTCGCCTCTTTTACCATCAAAGTGCCTATGGTACCAGTTCATATTTGGTTATCCGAAGCCCATGTAGAGGCACCTACGGCTGGATCCGTCATCTTGGCAGGAATTCCTCTAAAATTGGGAACCTATGGGTTTTTAAGATTTTCAATACCCATGTTTCTCGAAGCGACACTTCGTTCTACTCCTTTCATATATACTCCAAGCACTATTGCAATAGTATATACTCCCTCGACCACTTCATGATAGATTGATCTTAAGAAGATCATTGCCTACTCCTCAGTAGCCCGTATGAGTCTGGTGACTATTGGTATGTCTAGTCGGGCGGTGGCCCTTAGGTCACCTATTTTGAGTTATGAATACACAAGAAGGGTGCGTAGCCATATGTATCGGGCGTGCGACCCATCAACCTACTAGCAATAAGGGAGAAAACATAACATGTCGCAACAAAAGCGTCAACCAATATACTTATAGGGAGGACCGATCCATTCTATTGCAAGGAGACGGTAGGCGACCTCTAGGTGCAACTAAAAGGCCAGACGCCTGTAGGTTTTCGGGTGAGGCGATCCAGTACATTTATGCCAAAAGGGACCAAAGTGAGGAGACCGAAGCATGAGGCGAGCTTAAGTGAGGACCTCATCCAAGCAAAGTGAGCTGGAGGTGCAAAAACGAAAGCCCTTAGCGCCTTGGGATGGGAATGGGGGACAGCCCTACACGCAGACAGTAGCAATACCAGCTCTACGAATCTTTCTGTTGGCTTTCCCATGAATAAAAATTCAATGTTGGGAATGGTGAACCGAGAGCTTTTAGTTATTTTTCTTTCTTCCATATTGTGGTGGCTATTATGTATGGCATTGCAGAAATGATTGAAAAGAGCGAGAGAAAATGAATCGATTGATAAATGGCCTGATCTGTTCTGGCAAATCGAAAGAGTTGGGGGATAGAGAAGTTCATTCTTTTTCTATCTATTAACAACTCTCTATTCTGGATCCATCAGAAAGAAAGATCTATGTATCTGATAGAGTCTACATCGTATGTGGAGCGCCCAAGCGCTTTTTGGGCCATCTCATTTCTCTTATCCATCGATCCAATGCACTGGGCTCATCTCATGGATGTGCTTGCGAAAATATTGTTGTGTTGTTGTTCGCCGCAATTTGTATGCTGGGCATTCCCCAGCATCATCCCACACAGAAAGAGCGTGGAGCCCCGACCCGGGGTCAGCTATTGTAAAGCTAGGAGTTGAGCCTGAACTGGCGAACCGAAGTCACTTTCGTAAGCATTTTACCTACAGCTAACATGTGCCCAGTCTAGCGGAAACATGCAGCGCAAACAAAAGTGAGCCGCTATACCGAATCCCCCACTGGCCATCAGCGACCGAGTGGTAAGACCATGATCTGCAGGGGAATGAATTGCTCATTCTTCTATTGGGGACAGGTGCACGAACGACAACTCCAAAAGTCACACATCCGCTGCCTACCGTTTAGGCGGCACGAACAAGATCCAGCTAAGGTAAAGAACTTCGTGTCGCGGCTATTCCACTCCGCTGCAGCCTCTTGAACTACACTACACTGCTTTCCCGCGCGAAGCGAATGGGCGCTGTGCTGCGAGTATGTTATGAGGAGGGGGTGAGAACATAAGTTCTGGTGACTGGATTTAAACTATGCATTTTGGATAGTCCTACATATACTGTTCAGTTACATCTTCTTGTTTATTAGATTACTTGGGTTATCAGCACTCAAGGCTTACACACATGTCACACCCATCTACTTCCCAGTGATACAGTATATATGTAGCTACCCCGCAATAGTGAGGTACCCCCCATGGTACCCCACTCGTACGGTCTCCACTGTAATGCCATAGAAATGCACGCAGTTCCTCATCCTACGCCGGAGTGCGTAGGGATCTTTATACAACAATGTTACGTTCCACATATATATGTCATTACTATGCTACGTAAGCGTACAAACTTCCACCTTCGATCGAATCAAATTCCATCATAAAGTAATGCCCTCAACTCCACGATACACCACCCAAAGCAGACATGCATGTATCTAGACTTTTCCACATATGTATCGTCAATCTTATTCGATGCTTTAACCGCACATAACCTCTAATGTGCACCGAGTTCCGTGGCAGGGCTGTACAAGAAACACAGAACTCGGTCAGGAGCTTTTCCATAATTGTACAGGCCCGCCTTTATGAGCCTCAAAATACAAATATCCTTCAGGTCTGTTTTTCATGGTGCCTAATGCCCTACCTTGGCCTCTCTCTCAACTAGTAAAGACTACAAGAGCTAAGCGACTTGCCCCTAATAAACAATCTAACCATCCAGCTGGCGTCTCCCCTCAACCACCGTTCCTCGATAGTGAAAGGTGGTTGGCGTCTTGGGTTTAGCTCTAGTTTTTCGCATCCCACTGGCTGCCGATGATAGGTACCCAATGATATACTATCCTTATTGGTCGTGATCCCTGCCTCCCTCTTGAGGCGACCGCCGAATCACCCTAGTGTCAGCTCGTCATAGCTTTCTAACTGCAAAGCTACTTTTGCAGTCAAGTCTACTCAACGGGTAGTTACGTGCAGACCCAACCTCTGTGAGCATAGTCCAAGCACTGCACTACCACGGAGGACTACCAGGAGCACCTTCCACGTCTCAGGAAGCCACGTGCTTCCCCTTCTAGTCCTTCGGAGCCGACAGAATGATCGGATGAACATGCGCTCCCCTCTTGCCTCATGACACCGCGATGATCTAACCCGTTAGGTTATTCAACTTAAATGTGCGGACTGGTCCAAGCGCCTTATTTTATTAAGATATTGGACAATATGTCTAAATATTATAATATGCGCTTGCATTACCTCATCCGGTTCCCATATAACTTGGTTAATCCCATTCACATTGACTTCTTATTCAAGTTACCAAGTTTCTCTTGCCTATTAATTTCAATCATATAACTTGACCCGTTTAAGTATATTAATAAGCCCACAGCATGTTATTTTCTAGATTGTGATCCAAGGTCTGTAATCCACAATCCATTTATATTATTCATTGTCCAATAACACGTTCTACTTAATATGTAATTAAGTATATCTCAATTCACATGTTTTCTGTTTAACATGTCACTTATTATTTATGATTAAATATCACGTATTTCATTTCATAAGTTTGCCTCCTTCTTTCTTATTTAATCATAATTCCATCTTATATTGTCACTACCACTTATCATTGTTTACTTATTAACTTAGTTCTCTTAACTAAGGTTTGCTAATAAGTTTATCTTCCCATAAATATAAGTTATGTTATCCTCATCCATAGATTTCATATTCTCGTTCTTCCAAATAACTTAATTTACAATTTAGTACCTACACATGTTATTCCATTTTCTTTTATCTTTTATTATAATCATGGTTATATTTTCCACTTGTCCCTAGGACAAGTCTACCTAATATATAACATTATCATCAATGTAATTTATTATAATAGGTTATTATCATTCCCTGTTCATTCCATCATTTTACAGTTGTAACTTCCATTCATTTCTTTATTCATTTCCATTAATCACAATTAATGCTATTTTATCAATCCTGCTATATATATATATATATATATATACATGCTTATGCACTAGACCTTTCACATTAAGCCTACATTTGTGGATGTTGGATTTGTCGGGCGGTTCCGGGAAGACTTCTTCCACAAGTTGACTTTACTTCGTGTCTTAGCACTGTTACAAGTTTATTTGCGCATTAGACCCCTCACATTAAATTAACAAATTGTGGATGCTGGATTTGCCAGGCTGTTCCAGGTAGACTTCTACCATAAGTTGAATTTAACCTCGTGTCTGAGTGTAGTTATAGTTTTCTATTTACTGTAAATTTTCTATATACTTTAGGGGTGTCCATTCTTTCAAAATTTTACTATAATCTATGTTTTACATGTCATCATATTAAGCCCAATTTATGTCGCATGTTCTTTCTAACATGTTATTGATTCTATTCTAACATGTAATCATTTAATCATGTAATTGTTCAAATCTAACAAGTTAGCATGTAACTTTCTCAATTCTACAACTAATAATTCATGTACATAATATGACATAAGTTAATCATGTAATTAGAACATGTATATATACAACAATCTTCATTACACATATTTTAACAAGTTTTCATTTCAACAAATGAACATTTCAGCATATTAAACGTTTCAACTTATGAATTTTCCAACATATTAATATTCCAAAATGTCATATTAGCATTTCATCAATTCAATCATTCTAGTAGGTTTACATTGCATATTAATGTCAAAAGTTAATATATCATTATCAAAAATGATATAACTTAAATCCACTCACCTAAACTTGCTTTCCAAATCCTTAATCTGGTCCAGATGTTAGTATTCCATGGTCCTCCTGACTGAATTTAGAACCTAGCAACCATGGATCCACAATTCTTAATAAAAGAAAAAGAGAAGAAAGAGGTGAAAATTGAAATAGACCACATCTAAGAAATTACCTCACTGCGAATATGATTCTGAACACATTCTAATTAATATTCATTATTTTCCTTCAGATATTAGTTCAAAATTTTCCTAACGTAATTTTTTTTGAAGATATTTGAGGAGGAGGAAGAATGACAGAGCTTTGACGTTGTCTCAGAGAATATGAGATTTAGGCTAGGCTCTGCTAGCCTATTTATAGGTGTTCAGGATCTTATCGTACATGCGACACTGAGTCAGCATTGAACCAGTTAAGAAAATAGTCCAGGTTCGCAGATGAATCTAGCCGGATCTGGGGGGAGTCGACCCCCCTACAGGGGTGTCGACCCCCCTATGGGTCCCACGAGCTATTTTGGTGTAGATGTTTGATTTTCGAATGTTTGAATTTCTAGAATTTATTTAACGATTATATTCACATTAACCTTCTTAAATGTATACAAATCTTCTAGTGACCATTTTACACGTATATATATACGCATGACTTTTATTTTGTTTTCAAAATTCAAATGGTGTTGTACCGTTATTTGATTCTTATCATTTTCTATGATTGCAGCCTTATCTTGAACTTTATCTCTTGTGTGTATATATATATATATATATATATATATATATATATATATATATATTTCTGCACATATATACATACATATTCTTATATATATACATATATTTTCTTTACTTCCTTATATGTATATTTTTCCTTATATGTGCGTTTATACATATTTTCTCTTTAGAACATGTGTTATTTTAGCCGTTCCCTTAAAACAAAAATATGGTGCTGGCGGAGATCGAACTTTGTACCTTGTGTGCAAAGCCACATGCTCTAACGAACTGAAAAACTAAGGCTATTGTTAGCAAGGCTTAGAACAATGGTAGTTATTGTTCCCTTCTTATTCCTCTTTTTCATATTTGCAGCAATATTTCATTTAAACCATTGTATGAATATTTTTCTTTTATTTCTCTTTTATTATTAATGCATAATATTTGTAAATCAGTGCATGCAACATATTTACACTGCATGTAACCAATCCTTTCTTTTAATGCATGCATTATATTTTTATTTGTATTAATATTTTCTTCTTTTTCAGTGCATGTATTTATTACATGCAATCACATACTATCTTTGTTACTACCAAAATCAACATTAAAGAAAGCTAGCGGTGAAGGGGTATCGAATAACTAAAAGCTCGCGAAAGGCTCAATAGGGAGTGGGGACTAACGACGAAAGAGCGAGAGCAGGGAAAAGTAATCCGAAAGGCCGCTTTAACCAATCTCTTTGTCAAAACCAGTCTGACAAGACCCTTACGATAGTATTGGTTTAACGGAAGGCTTCGTGAAAAGAACCACTCCGACCTAGAACCAAAGAGATCGGAGACAACAAACCGATGGGTGAAGCCTAATGGAAATCTTCAGCAAATAACCTAATCAAACACCGGTACATCCAAAGGCGAAAGCACTGAGGGCACTAAACCGAAGAAGCACAAAGGCCACCAGAACTAACTCCTGGAGCACCTACAACATAGATACCGAAAGGATTAATTCAAAAATGACAGGAAGGACATTAGAAGCCATCCCTTGAGAATCCAGGCTACCACAGAAGCCCCATCGAAAGGCTAACCGAGACCCGAGCGGGTACACAGGTTGCTCGTACTAATTCACTTAGTTCCGAAACCCGAGGCAGTTTCGAACTAGAAAACATCAACATACACCACGAGGACAAGTTCCTCTAACTATTCGCGATAAAGCCGAAAGCCTACACCCGTAATCTCATACCCGCAAGCCCGCATTCATGAGTCACTTCAGAGATTCAAGTATTGCTCAGTGACTGTGACCAAGGCACCAAAAGTAACCGAAGGTCAAGCACCCGAAGCCAAGAATAAAACGACCGACAAGGATCTTTACGGGCCATGAGCCCGTCGACGAAAGAAGTCCTGAGCCACTATAAATAAAACCTCAGGGACCACATAAAGGGGATGATTCATCCGAACTGAACCAATTGAAACAGATGGGGCCAAACCGAATTGAACTTCCATCTCTTCTACGCGACGACTCTTTTGAAGACCAACTCCAATTCGATCAAAACCCGAGATGCAAAGGAAGTCCAAATGAGGAGCTTTGACTCAGGATCCAGCTGGGAACCAATGAGTGGGCTTCATGATTCGGCTTTGCTGCGGGACGTGTGCCAAGGGGATATCGATGTCTACGACTTTGGATCATTATGTATGGGAGGTACGTGAACGGATTCAGGGCCACAGTGGCTTAGGTACGACTAAAGGGCTATAGACCAATGAAGTGGGGTCATTTGTAAAGGTTTAGTCATGACTCCATGTGGTAAGCTTGGTAGTAGCAGTAGTTGTACAAGTTGAACTCCGTCACTACTTCGATGGGTCTAGTGATTGACAGTGGTGGACATCGTACGCTTTACGCACTGAGTGAGAGATGTGAGGATGGTTGCTATGGATGATTTGTTTGCCATCATTATGACATGCACACCCCACCCCGTATTCTTACACTATTTATTATGGCACCTTAGAGTATTGTACGGTATGTGGTACTAACTCTTTGGTTGCAGGTCCAGGTTCAGGTATGGTTTAGTATACCTGTTATTGTTATGTTTAGATGCTTATCGCTCATACCAGGCTTTATGTCTGAACTAGAGTTTTATGTCTCTTCTTATTACTCTGGGTGCTCACACGAGCAGACTAGAGACAGGTTAGCTGGTGATGCACGGGTAGATGATCCGGAGACGAGCAGGAGGCTTCCACGTAATATATATATAGTATTCTCCCTGTGTTGCTGAAGATCACTGCTTGGGCATTAGTAGTACATTTTCTACTTTAAGCTTTCTTTTGTTTTAGAGACAGTAAATTTGGAAAAGTTGTAATAAGCTGTACTTGGATTTCCGCTGCTCTGATGTTGATGTTGATTATAGTTATCAGCTTATGCACTGTCTCACCTGTTTTATGTCAAGTATGTTATTATTATATTTTACTCCATGCGCTGTGAGACATTCTACAAGTTCTTGATTAGTTCGTTCCCTTCTTTCCTTTCTTTGACGACCGTTCCGTGCTAGTCGGGCATGTGTACAGCGCACCTACCGAGGAAATGCAGGCTGGTGCGGGGCGGGCCGTCACACTTGGTATCGGAGCTCTAGGTTGCATAGTTAATCTAGGGAAGTTATCAGGGAGAGATAGTATACGTATACGAGAGAGCGTATTTGTGATTATTTTGATTTTTAAAAGCTATATATATATATATATATATATTATTACTAGTATAAGGATGAAGTCGTACTGCACTAGCACCACTATGAGGTCGTTAATCGTTTCCTTTTACAGATTGACGATGAGCCGATATGTTAGAGGTACCGGTAGAGGGGCCAATAATGGGAATGCTGCTGACATGAGGACGATGTTTACTGACCTCATGAGAGAGATGCTTAGGGATGTGCAGAGGGCAGCTCCCAATGGTGGAAATGGTGGTGGTCCAATAGTGCAGGCGCCGAGGGTCGACTTCGCCAAGCTGAATTAGGATTATACTAGTCTTGGTGGGAAGTCGTTCCACGGAACGGAGTCGGCTACGGATGTTCAGGATTGGTTGGATAGTTGTGAACGTATCTTCGAGGATTTGGGTATCGAGGATGCGATGAAGTGAAAGCTAGCGTCCCGTCAGCTGCAAGGGCGGGCAATGAATTGGTGGAATGCTATAAAGGCAGCTACTCCCGAAGATCAGATTACTTGGGAGCAGTTTAAGGTTCGCTTTAGCGAGAAGTTCATTCCAGCTACTCAGAAGTCAGTGCTGTTTAAGAAATTCTTGGAGCTCAAGCAGAATGGCAGAGCTGTCTCGGAGTATATTGCTGAATTCGACACTTTGTCAAAATATGGGTTATCTCTTATTGATACTGCCGAGAAGAAGAATGAGAAATTCATAACTGGTTTGGATCAGTACTTGGGGGAAAGGCTTATTAACCACATCGATGAGACGTTTGAATCGATTGTGGGGAAAGCATTGAGATCAGAAAGTCTTTACCCTAAGCCGAAGACTGAGGTTGCATCCGCAGATGAGCCAAAGCCACAAGCAAGTGGTGGAGGCAAGGGTGGTTCCTAGAATAAGAGAAAGCAGAATCAGACTAAGGATGGCCAGAAGAAAAAGAATAAGCAATATGTTGAGTGCTTCAGCTGTGGTAAGAAGGGCCATTATGCTAGTAATTGTCGGGCCAAGCCAGCGGATAGGAAGTGCTTCAACTGTGGCCAAATGGGACATCACAAGGACAAGTGTCTGCAACCCCGCAAAGAAAAGCAAATGGTGAAAGCATATGCCCTTAATGCTATTCCTTCTTCGTCGAATGCCCCAACCGCGGCGGAGAAGGGAAAGAATGTCGTCATTCAAGGTATGCTCTCTGTTTATGATGTTCCTGTTAGAGTTTTGTTTGATACCGGAGCTTCCAGTTCTTTCATATCTAGTGACCTGGTAGATAGGTTGGGATTGGAGCCCGAGATTGTTGATAGACCTTTAGTGGTGACGAATCCGATTGGTGGTTCGACTAGCCTTAGCATGATTCGTCGTAATGTGGTCTTATCGAATCATGGATGCATGTTTGTTTGTGATTGCTTTGTTTTGGGCTTTACTGGGTTTGGCATTATTTTGGGAGTAGATTGGCTTCGAAGATACGGGGTGGTGGTAGACTGTGAGGGCTTTTTGGTGACAGTTAGAGCGGATGATGGGCGGAGGATAGTGTTTGGTGGTCTACCCAGTGAGGGGGTATTGGCTAGTTTTCTAAACTCCCTCGACATTCCGCATAGTGAATTGTCAGGTTTGCCCGTGGTTGGCCAGTATCCGGATGTTTTTGAAGAAGTGACCGGGCTTCCACCACATCGAGAGATTGAGTTCCGTATTGATTTGGTAAAAGATGCCAGACCTATAGTGATGCCACTTCATCGTATGGCACCAAGGGAGCAGCGAGAGCTCGAGGTGCAAGTCAGCGATCTTTTGAAGAAGGGATTTATCAGAAGGAGTGTTTCTGAATGGGGAACACCAGTTGTGTTTGCTACCAAGGCGGATGGTTCCCTTCGTTTGTGTGTAGACTACCGCGAGTTGAATAAAGTGACGAGGAAGAACAAGTATCCTCTACCGCGGATAGATGATTTGTTCGATCAGTTGAGTGGCGCGAGAGTATTTTCTCTGTTGGATCTCGCGACAGGTTTTCATCAGCTTAGAGTGGAAGCTGAGAGCATAGCTAAAACGGCATTTCGGACGCCGTCTGGATTTTATGAGTGGTTGGTCATGCCATTCGGGCTGACCAATGCCCCATCATATTTTGTGGATCTTATGAATAGGGTATTCAGAGATCAGTTGAATAAGTTTGTCCTTGTGTTGGTTGATGATATTTTGGTCTATTCGAGGACAGAGGAAGAACACAAGGAACATTTAAGAATAGCGATGGAGGTGTTGAGAAAACACCAATTGAAAGCAAAGTTTTCTAAGTGTCACTTCTGGAGGAGGGAAGTGAGGTTCTTGGGTCATGTTGTTTCCGAGAATGGTATTGCCGTGGACCCGGCGAAGGTGGCTACGGTACAGGATTGGCCCACGCCCAAGAATGCAACAGATGTAAGAAGTTTCTTGGGGTTAGCTGGATATTATCGTAAGTTTATTCAAGGTTTCTCCAAGATAGCAGCACCATTGACCCAGTTGACCAAGAAGAATCAAGCTTTTGTCTGGGATGAAAGATGCGAGAATGCATTCAAGAGTCTAAAGGACAAGTTGACAAGCGCACCAGTGTTAGTCATTCCTAAGGGGAATGAAGAGATGACGGTATACACGGATGCCTGTGGTACCGGACTGGGTGCTGTATTGATGCCAGGTGGTAGAGTTGTAGCCTATGCAAGTCGACAATTGAAACCGCACGAGAGAAGATACCCTACCCATGATTTGGAATTGGCAGCGATCGTGTTCGCGTTAAAGATATGGAGACACTATCTCTTGGGAGAAAGATTTGAGTTGTTTACAGATCATAAGTCGTTGAAGTATCTCTTCTCCCAGAAGGATTTAAATCTCTGACAACAAAGGTGGTTAGAATTCTTGGCTTCCTATGATTTTTACATCGCATATACACCGGAAAAGGGCAATGCAGTGGCTGATGCATTGAGTAGGAGACATGCCAGTTTAGGGGCTATGTTCCTAGAATGGAAGCAACTGGAGTACATCGCTGGGTATGATTTCAGAACAAAGTGCGAATTGAATCCAGAAATGTTAGCAAGTTTGACGGTCAGACCCACTTTGATTGAGCGGATCGGCTCTAGTCAGAGGGACGATCCTAACCTATTGGAAATCATCTCCAAGTTAGAGATGGGTATTGATGAGGAGATGAACAAGTATGGGCTTGATCGAGATGGATGGCTTAGAAAGAATGGAAAGCTTGTTGTACCCAATGTCAATGGATTGAGAGATGAAGTGCTTAGAGAATGTCATCACTCAAAACTGACTATACACCCCGGTGGTAACAAGATGTATCGAGATATGAAGCAGACCTACTACTGGGAAGGGATGAAAAGAGACATTGGGAGGTTTATATCCAAATGCATGAATTGCCAGCTAGTTAAAGCTGAGTAAAAGAAGCCTAGTGGTTTGATGC
Source organism: Allium sativum (assembly GCA_030737875.1). NCBI lineage: Eukaryota > Viridiplantae > Streptophyta > Magnoliopsida > Asparagales > Amaryllidaceae > Allium > Allium sativum. Next base: position 461,510,665 of record CM060924.1, on the reverse strand, counting down.
AACCATTAGAAATTCCCGAATGGAAATGGGAGCAAGTCTCGAAGGATTTCATCGATGGTTTACCAAGGACTAGATCGGGACATGATAGCATTTAGTTGATTGTGGACCGATTGACTAAAAGTGCAAGATTTATACCAGTCAAATCGACCAGAACGGCAGCCAAGTTGGCAGAATTGTATATGAAGTGGGTAGTGAGATTTCATGGAGTACCTAAAAGCATTGTGAGTGACCGAGACCCGTTGTTCACTAGTGGGTTTTGGAAGAGCTTACAAGAGGATCTAGGGTCAGAGTTACATCTCAGTACCGCATATCATCCTCAGACCGACGGTCAGACGGAGAGGGTGAATCGTATTTTGGAAGATCTCTTGAGAGCATGTATATTGGATTTTGGTGGATCATGGGATGACCATTTGCATCTAGTAGAGTTTGCATATAATAATAGCTACCAATCCAGTATCGGTATGGCTCCGTTTGAAGCTTTGTACGGAAGACCGTGCAACTCACCATCATGTTGGATAGAGACTGGCGAGAAGTTTATGCTTGGACCAGATGTGGTGAGGGAAACTTCAGATAAGATCAAGATCATTCAACAACGAATGAAGGCTGCCCAAGATAGAAAGAAGAGTTATGCTGATAAGAGGAGAAGAGACTTAAGATTCTCCGTTGGTGACTTGGTGTTTGTCAAGATTTCTCCGTTGAAGAGTGTGATACGATTTGGCAGGAGAGGCTAGCACCAAGATTTGTTGGCCCATTCCCTGTTCTTGAACCAGTCGGGAGTTTGGCATATAGAGTTGGCTTACCAGAGAAGATGGCAGGAGTTCACAACGTATTTCATGTTTCCCAACTAAGGAAATTCGTTCACGACCCAAATATGGCTATTTCACCTGATCAGTTAGAGGACTTCGAAGTAGAACCCGAGGCGGTTGGGAACCGCAAGCCGGTCCGTATTGTCGAGCACGATACGAAGCAACTTCGAAGGAAGGCGGTGAGGCTAGTCAAGGTTCAGTGGGGCGAGGACGAGAATGATTGCACTTGGGAGACAGAGGAGAACATTAGGAAGACATATCCAAAACTTTTTGCCTGATAAGATTTTGACTTCGATTTAGTTTTCCGCATGCTAGGATAGGCTTGTTTGCTTGTTTTGCATGTTTGATTGTTGTATGTGGCTGTTAGGCATGCAGGATCTTTTGTATGTTTTGGGTTAAGGAATTTCGGGGACGAAATTTCTTAAGGGGGGGAGAGTGTAACGACCCGCATTCTACGCATCATAGGATCATAGAATGTTTATTTCTTTCACATACAAAGTCGTATGGTCATGGAACTTTGGGAGACGACTACTGGGGTCATTTCCCATGTTCATGATTTTTGTCGATTTTTAAATGACCATTTTACCCCTAGTTGGTACTGTTTTGGCCATAAATTTTGACTGGAAAGGAATTTTGACCTGAAACCACTTCCATTGGCTCCGGATGATGGTTTACAATTCCGTAGAGTGGTCACATTAGCCAAACGGACTCACCGTTTGGGAGATATGGTTGAAACAAGTTTCAGATAGTGAAAAACAGCTTAATTGGGCTTAATCGGGTAATTAGCAGCTAGGCCCAAAGGGGATTTCGGGATTTGAGATGTATAGGGGCTGATTAGGGTTAGAAAACATTTCCTTCAGCTGCCACTTTCATTCTTGAACCCTAACAATGGCTGCCAACATCTAGAAACATCCCCAAATCACTTTCTAATCAAGTTTTGGCTTAATCTACATCAAATTAAGGAGAGGAAACACGAAAGCAAGGTTAGAGCTGCTGTTAGACGTCAGTATTCACCCAAATCAGCAAGGTTTCAGTACTGAGAAATTTATTTGTGGCCAAGGTGAGTGATTAGCATTGTTTTGACACTAATTACAGTTAATTAAGGGTAATTAGTGAAGATTAGTGAATTTATACACTAATAAATTCTAGAAAAATATCCATAAATTCGAAAATAATATTTTATGCCTTTGGAAGAAATTTGGTTTAATTTGGTTAAGTTTTGTAAACCCTATAATTAGTTTTGCTTAAACATGCTTAAGGGGAAAATATGGGGTTTTGGGTATATTTGATCCATTTTGACATGTAAATTCATTGTTTTGGTGTTTGTGGTTAGTTTGTTATGTTGCTATGACTGTTTGGGATGATTTGTGATTTATTAGAATAGTTAGATTGGTCGAAAACGTCGTCGAATGGCGTAAACAAGTTGCTGGAAAAAGTTGCAGAAAGTTGTGCAGGGTTTCGGATCGGATCGGGTATGGGCTCGGATCGGGTAGGGAGCTGGGCAAGGAATCCGACCCGAACTGGAATCTGGCACAAAGAAGTTTGGCAAGAAGGAAGGCCACTGCTTCGAGCTGGAGTTGGACAGAGGATCGGATCGGAGCCATGGAGCAGGATCAGATCGGAGTAGGCTAGGGAGCGAGATCGGATCGGAGGAGGCAAGCGAGGGGGATCGGAGCTATGGAGCAGGATCGGATCAGAGCTATGGAGCAGGATCGGATCGGAGCTACGGAGCAGAATCAGATCAGCCAGACGAGGCACAGCGCTGGAGCACGAACTGAATGGGGGATGGCAACCCGACCCGACCCGAAGTGGAACACCCGACCCGAACCGATGCAACGCTGTGAACCCGAACCGAACTGAACGGGGAGACTGGGGATGATTCATCCGAACCGAACCGATTGAAACAGATGGGGCCAAACCGAATTGAACTTCCATCCCTTCTACGCGACGACTCTTTTGAAGACCAACTCCAATTCGATCAAAACCCGAGATGCAAAGGAAGTCCAAATGAGGAGCTTTGACTCAGGATCCAGCTGGGAACCAATGAGTGGGCTTCATTATTGGGCTTTGCTGCGGGACGTGTGCCAAGGGGCTATCGATGTCTATGACTTTGGATCACTATGTATGGGAGGTACGTGAACAGATTCAGGGCGACAGTGGCCTAGGTACGACTAAAGGGCTATAGACCAATGAAGTGGGGTCATTTGTAAAGGTTTAGTCATGACTCCATGTGGTAAGCTTGGTAGTAGCAGTAGTTGTACAAGTTGAACTCCGTCACTACTTCGATGGGTCTAGTGATTGACAGTGGTGGACATCGTACGCTTTACGCACTGAGTGAGAGATGTGAGGATGGTTGCTATGGATGATTTTTTTGCCATCATTATGACATGCACACCCCACCCCGTATTCTTACACTATTTATTATGGCACCTTAGAGTATTGTACGGTATGTGGTACTAACTCTTTGGTTGCAGGTCCAGGTTCAGGTATGGTTTAGTATACCTGTTATTGTTCTGTTTAGATGTTTATCGCTCATACCAGGCTTTATGTCTGACCCAGAGTTTTATGTCTCTTCTTATTACTCTGGGTGCTCACACGAGCAGACTAGAGACAGGTTAGCTAGTGATGCACGGGTAGATGATCCGGAGACGAGCAGGAGGCTTCCACGTAATATATATAGTATTCTCCCTGTGTTGCTGAAGATCACTGCTTGGGCATTAGTAGTGCATATTCTACTTTAAGCTTTCTTTTGTTTTAGAGACAGTAAATTTGGAAAAGTTGTAATAAGCTGTACTTGGATTTCCGCTGCTCTGATGTTGATGTTGATTTTAGTTATCAGCTTATGCACAGTCTCACCTGTTTTATGTCAAGTATGTTATTATTATTATATTTTACTCCATGCGCTGTGAGACATTCTACAGGTTCTTGATTAGTTCGTTCCCTTCTTTCCTTTCTTTGACAACCGTTCCGTGCTAGTCGGGCATGTGTACAACGCACCTACCGAGGAAATGCAGGTTGGTGCGGGGCGGGCCGTCACAACTGGTCTAAAACTTTGAAGTGAATAAAGTGTCCCTATCACTAACTATGGTCTTGGGTAGTCCATGCAACCTTACAACCACTTTCAAAAATAATTGGGCTAGTTTGTTTGCATTTCTTTCTGACCTGATAGGTATTAAATGGCTTGACTTTGTTAGCCTATCAACCACCACGCAAATACTGTCATTTTCTTTTCTAGATTTAGGCAAACCATCCAAAAAATCTATTGATATATATTCCCACTTCCATTTTAGCATTTCCAAGGGTTGCAATAGTCTTGATGGCTTTTGATGTTGATCCTTTACTTGCTGGAAAAGGATACATTCGGATACAAAATTTCCAACTGTAGCCTTCATACTCTTCTACAAAAAACACCTCTTAAGGTTACGGTATATTATAGTGCCCCTAGATGAATGGTATACTTTTTTTCTGTGATAAACATCCAGTATTTCTTTCTTCAAGCCTTCACTGGTAGGAACACACAACATCTATTTATTCCTCAGGTATTCTTGTTCATCAATATGGAAATTTTCTAGATTTACCCTTTTCAATAAAAGAGTTTTCTTGTTATATGAAAATAAATCTTGGCCTTGTGATGCCCTACTTTATTTATTAAATCTGATCTAATACTGACAAGACTTGCCTTTTCTAGATCTATGGATTCATTGTTTACATCCATAGGTATAACGTTAACACCATCTATTTCCACATCAGTGAGCAGTGACAAAGTTTTAAAATCCTCTATCATCAATATAGCCACCCTTGCATGTTGTCTACTCAATGCATCAAGTATTCTGTTAGCTTTTCCAGGTGTATTAGGTATATCTAAATCATAGGCTGTTAGGAACTCAACCCATCTATTCTGTCTCATATTTAAATTTATTTGCAAAAATAAGTATTTTAGGGATTTATGATTGGTATATAACTCAAATTTAACCCCTAACAAATAGTGTCTCCATAATATCAAGGCATAAACCGTTGTAGCTAATTCTAAATCATATATTGCATACTATGTTTCATTAGACTTCGACTGTCTTGAGGCATAACCCATCATCTGATTTTGCAGCATTAAAACAGCCTTTAAATCAGATCCACTTACATTTGTGTAAACAATTAATCCATAATTTCCTTTGAGTAATTTAAGTATAGAGCTTTAATTAATGCTTCCTTCAACTGTTCAAAAGCCTTTCACATATCTCTGTTGAAATGAATGGCTGATATTTTCTTGTTAGTCTTGTGAGTGGATAGAGAATTTAGTAGAATCTTTTATAAATCTCCTATAATACACCGTTACACCCATGAATGGTCTAATCTCAGTCACTGTTTTGGGTCTCCTCCAAGCTAGAACATCTATTACTGTGTTTGGGTCAACTAATATGCCTTTCTCAAAAATAATGTGCCTAAGAAAACTTACTTCGAATTTCCAAAAAGCACACTCTCCTCTCCTAAGTATTTTTCAATGATATAATAAAAGTCTTCATATTTATGATGGCTTAAAAATTCTATAAATAATCTACCTAAGTATAATACCTATCCCTGGGTAATTTAATGCATACGAGCTATAAATAAATATGTATCCCCTGTATTTTTTTCCACTTGCAAACACATCATACTTAGGACACATGAGCTACCAATAGAACTTTTAAAGAATAATAGCCTATTTACCAAAATACAGTTCAGTTTAAACCTTTGTACAATGTCATGGGATATACATGAAAGTGCGGCCACTATGTCATATACTGCAACTATAGGCTATGAGTTAATAAGCAATGCACATTTAATTTTTCCCTGATCTTCTGCATTAGAACCCATACTGATTTTCCTTCCCCTCCCAAAGCTCCTACAATGCCTTGATGCTTGAATTCAGGGCAGTTCCTTCTGATGTGGCCCTCCTTTCCACAATAACACTTAGAAGTAGCTAACTTTCCAAGCGAGCGCTTTGCCTTTTTTCATCCTTCCTTTCACAGGTATAACATATTATTTTTCGCTTGGCTTTAGATGCCCTAGTTCCACTTGTTTTCTTGGATACAACATCACTCCTTTTCTTATCATATGGTTGAAATTTGCTCTTGCCTTTTTTATTATTGTTGTTTCTAAAATTTCTATGCTTCTCTCTTGCATTATCAAACTGCTCAAAGATTAAAGTCATATATAAAACTTGGTCAAAGGTTTTATCTATATAAGGTAGCATGGCCCTACTAAGTTTGCATTTAATCCTTGAATGCATATACCATTCCTAGATGCCTCGTCGGTTATTAACATTGTTTCATACTTGGATTCTGCCCCTTTTCCGTGCTCGTTTGCACATTAGATTTTTGCCCTACTATTACTCCAAAATCTAAACCCTATTTCTTCTCTTTGGTCATTTCTTAACCCATAATACCTATTTGCACTACCCGATCTTCTCCATGCCACTTAGATATCATCCTTAAAGAGGGAGAGAGAGAGAGAGAATTTGGTTGTATTGGAAATGAGCATATGGTTCCATTGCAATAGAACTAAATGAACTAGTCATGGTAGTAGGATTTGCACTGATCCTTTGCTTCGAGATTTGTGTCTGACTTTCTGGGATTATTTCCTGTGTTGCATCTGTCTTTGCTATATCTTGTTAGAATAAATGTTGATAAAGGCAACTGTTATTTCGAAGGTGAAGAATGAGCTATCTTTGGATACTCTTATGAGGAGAACCATGTAAAGATTTTAAAGGCATCCTTGTGCTACATAGATGTGAATGATCTTTTTCCTGACTAGATTTGGAGATTATGCAGCAAATCTCATTTTCCTAGATGTCGGGTTTTAAGTTGGGTAATCAATGTCTAAACTGTATATATGGCTGTTTGACTCACTTAGCACATTACCCCAAGAATGAGAAGTTATGACTAGATTCATTCTATGATGCAGAAATTAATCTTTGCCCTGATCGATGGCGTATCCATCAATTTATACTAGAACATATTTGGTTCAACTTTTTGTCGTATTTTGTGCTATTTTATGGAGTTACATTCTGTATTTTCACATTTCCATTTTTGTATTTAGATAATGTTAGGTAAATCTCCGTGAGACGCAGTCTTGTGATAGGTATCTTTTATCATTGCTAATTCTCCCTTAGTAGAAAAGGCGATGTGGAAACCTCCAACAACGCCAACATTGTCTACAACACGAGATTAAGCATTTAAATACCATAGTATGACTAGTCAGAGGTCGTGAAAATGATTCGAGCTCCAACCATGAAGCAAGATGTCTCATTGTTAATTGGCAATGTTTTGGAGTATCGATGTTGTTATCTTTTTTCCCCAACGTTTGTCTCTTGGATTTATTGTAGTTCGTTCTCGTAACCGTTAGTGTTTGATGTCCTATTTAAATAGGACGATGATGTTATGAGATTACTTTCCTTTGGAAAGACCACATAAGTCATTTGCGCTTATCTATAATTTTAACTGTAAATGAAATCTCATTTTTCTTTGTCTAAATATGTTCTTTTAGAGATGGAAAGAATAAAAATTTGGGGTTGATAAATTTTAGTGAAGGACATGTTATGCGTTGTTTTGTCACGAGCATTATTATTCGCTACTCCTTAGAAGCTAATATTAGGATTAGGCATTTTCTATAAATGTCCCTTTTTTGAGTTTTGTATGTGGCCTTGGTGTGCACATTTTTCCACGTCATTGGATTCCGTCTAAGCTAAAACGTGAGTTGTTTCATCAAAATTTCCACAAATTAATCTTCGATACCTTTTGCAAACGTCATTTAAAAAATGAGAACCGGATTCTTAAAAGATTCAAATATTCAATTTCTAAAATTTTGTTGTCAAAGAATGCATGTTTTTTTGTTCTAACAAATTTTAACAAAAATTAACATGAAGTTTTAATAAAAGGAGAAACCACAATTTTATGGTCATATATGAAGCATATGGAGGATTTTGAACATTTAATTTTGCCATTTTTATGGCGCAATTAGAGTGACGAAGCATTGAAAACGTTAATGATAGCAAGGAAAAAGTTGTTTTAGCCTTGGAAACGCTGCTTCCATACATTATCGACGATGTGCGTGAGTTATTATTTAACTCCTTTACGTTTTAGAGCTCGTTTTAGGCCTCTTTTATAGTCTACATGTAGAAATTTTTGGAGTATTTTAGGGAAAAAAGGTAAATTTCTACTATCGGATATGAATTGGAAAATTATAAGCGGTTAGAATATTGAATTCTCCGCTTTAATTTTTTTCCCAACATAGGAAAAATTAACAGGAAATGATTTTAGATGCATTGATGTGTTGGATGTTAGGACTTGAATGCAAAATTGATTGCTTCACACTTCTATTTGTAGTCATGTGAGGTTTTGATGAAAAATGTTTCCAAAAGATACATTTAGGTGAAACTGCCAGTATAATCTAGGATGTTTTGCATTATGTTTTCAAAATAAAATGCATACATATAGGATGATCCGATTTATAATCATTATGCATACATATTTGTGGTTCTGACTCATGATGTACCATGTGCACACGTTTGGTTGCAAAATTGGATATACACAAATTGGTTGTGTAGTATAGGATAATTAGGTGTCAACACCATGACTTAGTTATTGGTTAAATTTCGGTACAATTTTTTTTTTAGGGAAGAATGTAACACCCCGGAATTTGACATTAGCCTAATTAGTTGTTTAGTTAGATTTCAAAAATAGAATTTTGGGAAACAATGGAATTTGACCACGAAACTTGCACTATTGCATCCATAATGGAACCGTGGTCAACTTTCATGTGTGAAACTTCACGTATGGAGTTCGTATAAAAAAGTAACGGAGCAAATACAAAAACGAACAGAAAATAATTAACTAACAATATATATAATAGGTAATTAAATGTTACCATTCATCACCTTGCCTCCACAAAAGGCAGATCGCCTTGGCAGTCGATCTTCCCTATGACGTACTGGTCGTAGCCACTTGTCACGACTAAGGCTTTGAGTGTTATAATATTTATTTAAATGAATGGGCTTTTATTACAACTAATTTAACGATTTAGGGTCATTTAAGCGAATATAAGTAAAGGCCTAGACCCCCTACACTTTCTTTATATTTTCTGGAGGCAACAACGAAGCTCTATCATTTCCATTTCTCCAATTCCTTTCAAAATTTCTAAAATATAAAACAGTTTTCTTTCAAACAAAATACGAATTGGAGAAGAAAAATCTATAAATATGAGTAATAACTAGATTCAGCGTACTGGATAATTCACTTTTCCTTTTACCTTTTTCAATTATTTTTCAAATATGTAAATTTAAATATGTATGTCTGTCCCCGTTCAATACATATTATAGTTCTATAGGAATTTGGTAATATAATTCCAAAATATGTTTTCTAATTTGGATTTGGAATGGCTTTTGGGTGAGTGAGAAATCTATTAATTGTTACAAATTTCATATTTACATCGTTTGTGTTAATCTGAATTTGTATGCCTAGAAATATCAGATTTTCTTTGTTTATGTTAACTTAGAGCTTTATACACCTAAAATCTGATATAGGTTTGTAGGCTTTTCAGTTATAAAATTCATATCTTGCCTATAATTCTATTATATATCTTATGGTTATTGTAAACACCATAAATCTGGAAATTAATCCCTTAATATTTAGAGATATGCGTATTTGTTTATTCTATATTTGTAGGATTGGCTGTAATTTGTAAAATTTGTGCAATTTGGTTTCTTGAATTATAAATCAATTTGTGTTTGGTATTGATCAGGGGTTTTTGCTTGGTTTTTGTAAATTTACCCTTTAGTTCTATTTAAGTAAAAAAACATTATTTGAAATCAACAAGAAATATTATCAAATCATGTAGAAAGAGATGTGTAAATTCACGTATTTCATATGTAGTTTACATCATCCATTCCAAATAAAACATTACTTATTTCTTGTGATTTTAAATGTGTCAATATTTCCTCCTTTAATTGTTTGGGCGAATTTTACATGAATTATTTAAATAACCTTTTCACGAGATTTTAAATCTTAGAAAGACTGAACAAAAAGACTATTATGTTCGTTAGTTTGGAGTAGAATGTAAAACAATAAAAATTTAAAATAATTAGTAATTACGTGAGTACCATGCTAAATGTGTGTATATATTTTAAATCTATCCGTATGAAATTTACATAAATGACGTTGTTATTATTAATTAGGTAAACGTGTGTTATAAGTTCGATTTTGTACGGTTTTTCATTTATGATGTGTAAATAGTATTATATTCCCATAATTAATGGAAATAAATGTTATTTAACCGTTATATTTACAAGACATAAATGTGGAGTTAATTACCGTAACTTAAAAAGTTACAAATAAGTAGAAAGAGGAAATTAAGACTGTAACCATAAATGTTTCGAGTAAAATTAATAAGGAAGTAAGTGTCCAATTGTTACAATTCTAAATAAATAAATGTTGTAACTCCAATTAGGGAAATTTATATAATAATCTTATTTATGTTTCGTGGATATACATATAAGAACCAATAAAGTAAATAACTCGAATATAGAAAATGCGAGTTACTATAAATATAATTAACGGGAACGATGTTAAAGGAATTTTGTAGGTTTTCTATTGCCTTAGAAACACGAACTTTATGGTTATTAACGAAATATGACAATTCCAGAAATTAATTTGAGTTAATTGTGTGTCCATTGCCTTAGGAAACGCAATAGTTGTGGTCATCAATGGCATGTGACTGGTCTATTGCCTCATTAATGATATGTGATAATTATGGGACTTAATTGGTTTATTTGTGTGTCCATGGCCATAGGGATATAATCGTTATAGTAATTAATGGCGATTGACCGTTATAATAAGTAATTTAATTAAAGTGGATTCAATGGGAAATTTGGGTATTGATTATCGTAGTTAACAATAAATCCAATAAGAAAATAAATAATAAATATCCTTGAACTGTGAATGTAATAATTGGCATTTTAAGCAATAAAATTATCAAAATAATTAAATGAATAATGTGCGTTTGAAATTCGAAAAGAAACGCATGTTATTAAATAAGTAATAAATGAAAATTTACCATTATGCAAATAAAAAATTACGATGGTATAAATAGAATTAAACAAAAAGAATGGAAGTTAATAAATGGTACATTATAATATAATTAGAAGATATACACACACATTAATTATATAAACAATGTGCGTTTGAATTTGAATTTAAATGTAATGGAAGATTATAAACATTAACATATTAACATGATTAACCATTTAATAAAATGGGATAACAAGCGTGTGATGGAAAGGATTAAATCAATTATTGGAAAGTAAAATGATAACATTTCCTAAAAGTGATAATGCATGTCATAAACGACATTAAAATAGAAATAATGGAAATAACGTCAAAAATTGAAAGTATATAACTAATTTTGTAATGTAAACACACATACAGATATATTTAATGTAAATATGTTAAGACCAAAACTATAAAAGTGACGCGCAAAATAAACATGCACCATAAATGATATAAAACTATGTAATAAAAGGAAGTTGAAATGACATTTATTAAGTAATGTTTCACTTTAAGAGAGACATGCATGTACTAAGAAAAAACACGTTTGAAATTGAAAGCAAATGCATGTAAAAATGGTAGAAATAAATGTTAAAATAATGTTACAAGAATTAAAAAATCGAAAGAATTATTAATACACACATTGATTACGCGCTTAAACTTGAAAAAAGAACGCATGTAAAAAAGGGAAATAATATTTGAAAATGAATCAAAATGGTTAAGAAATAAAACGTAAAAGGTAATGTTTAAACGCCACAAAAAATACGCGCGTATGGTGGCCCGATACACATATTGAAAACGTGCAAGGGTCGATGTAACGACCTGCATTCTACGCATCGGAAGATCGTAGAATATTTATTTCTTTTTCTTATTAAGTCGTATGGTCGTGTACTTTTGGGAAACGACTAGTAGGGTCATTTCCCATGTTCATGATTTTTGTCGATTTTTAAATGACCGTTTTGCCCCTAGTTGAACTTGTTTTGACCATAACTTTTGACTGGAAAGGAATTTTGACCTGAAACCACTTCCATTGGATTCGGATGATGGTTTACAATTCCGTAGAGTGGTCATATTAGCCAAACGGACTCAGCGTTTGGGAGATATGGCTGAAACAAGTTTCAGATGGTGAAAAACAGCTTAATTGGGCTTAACCGGGTGATTAACAGCTAGGCCCAAAGGGGAATTTCGGGATTAGGAGTTTAAAAGGGCTGTTAGGGTTTGGAGAATACCTTTTTCTCATTTTTCAGCTGTCACTATTCATTCCTCTTAACCTAGCCATGGCCTCCACCCTCTAAATCTCTTCAAAACACCTCTTAATCACTTTTTAATTGAAGATCAGGCTTAGCAAACATCAAATCAAGGAGTATTAGCACGAGAACCGAGGTAGAGCTGCTGTGTAAGATTGGGAACATCGCCAAATCAGAGAATATTTCAGTTTTGGGGTTTTAGTGGTGGCAAAGGTGAGTGATTAGCTTGCTTTTACACTAATTACGGTTAATTATGGGTAATTAGTGAAGATTAGCGAATTTATACATTAATAAATTCTGGAAAAATTCCTAAAATTCTATAATGATGTTTTATGGCTCTGATAAAAATTTGGGCTAATTTGGATAAGTTTTGCTAATTGTATGCATAATCACGGTTAAGAAGGATTAAGGGGAAAACATGGGTTTCTGGGTATGTTTGATCTAAAGTATTTCATGTAAATGATGTTTTAATGTTTGTGATTGATTCTATTTGTTGTTACTGCTGTTTGGAATGTTTTGTAATGTCATAGGAAGTTTAGAATAGTTGAAAACGCCGTCGTTCGGCGAAAATAGCTTGCTGGAAAAAGTTGCAGATTTTCAGAACCGGTTAGGAAGAACACCCGATCCGAACCGGATAGGAGGAGGAGATCCGATCCGAACCGGATAGGAGGAGGAGATCCGATCCGAACCGGATAGGAGGAGTAGATCCGATCCGAACCGAATAGAAGGAGGAGATCCGAACCGAACCGGATAGGAGGAGACACCCGAACCGAACCGGATAGGAGGAGACACCCAAACCGAACCGGATAGGAGGAGGAGATCCGATCCGAACCGAATAGAAGGAGGAGATCCGAACCGAACAGGATAGGAGGAGACACCCGAACCGAACCGGATAGGAGGAGGAGATCTGACCCGAACCGGATAGAGGAGGAGACCCGAACCGAACCGGATAGGAGGAGGATGCCCGAACCGAACCGAATAGGAGGAAGAGACCCGAACCGAAGAAGACCATAACCCGAGATGCAAAGGTAGTCCAAATGGGAAGTTTGTACCAAGGATTCAGATGGGAATCAACGAGTTAACTTCATGATTGGGCTTTGCTGCGGGACGTGTGCTAAGGGGCTGTCGATGTCTGTAACTTTGGATCACTATGTATAGGGGGTACGTGAACGGATTCAGGGCCACAGTGGTCTAGGTACGACTAAAAGAGCTATAGACCAATGAAGTGGGGTCATTTGTAAAGGTTTAGTCATGACTCCATGGGGTAAGCTTGGTGGTAGCAGTAGTTGTACAAGCCGAACTCCGTCACTACTTCGATGGGTCTAGTGGTTGAAAGCGGTATACATCGTATGCTTTATGCACTGAGTGAGAGATGTGAGGATGGTTGCCATGATTGAATTGTTTGCTATCCCTATGACATGCACACCCCCACCCCCGTATTTCTTTACACCATATGTTGATGGCACCTTAGAGTATTGTACAGTATGTAGTGCTAACTCTTTGGTTGCAGGTCCAGGTTCAGGTATGGTTTAGTATACCTGTTATTGTTCTGTTTAGCTGCTTATCGCTCATACCAGACTTTTTGTCTGACCCAGAGTTTTATGTCTCTTCTTATTACTCTGGGTGCTCACACGAGCAGACTAGAGACAGGTTAGCTGGTGATGCACGGGTAGATGATCCGGAGACGAGCAGGAGGCTTCCACGTAATATATATATATAGTATTCTCCCTGTGTTGTCGAAGATCACTGCTTGGGCATTGGTGGTGCATCTTCCACTTTAGCTTTCTTTTGTTTAGAGACAGTAGATTTTGAAAAGTTGTAATAAGCTGTATTTGGATTTCCGCTGCTCTGATGTTGATATTTATTATTAGTTATCAGCTTATGCACTGTCTCACCTGTTTTATGTCAAGTATGTTATTATTATATTTTATTCCATGCGCTGTGAGACATTCTACAGGTTCCTTGATTAGTTCATTCTCTTCTTTCTTTTCTTATGACGACCGTTCCGTGCCAGTTGGACATGTGTACAGCGCACACTTGGAGGAAGTGTCGGTTGGTGCGGGGCGGGCCGTCACACTTGGTATCAGTGCTCGGTTGCGTAGTTAACCTAGGGAAGTTATCAGGGAGAGATAATATACGTATACGAGAGAGCGTATTTGTGGTTATTTTGGTTTTCAAAAGCTATATATATACTATTAGTAGTATAAGAATGAAGTCGTACTGCACTAGCACCACTATGGAATCGTTAATCGTTTCCTTTTTCAGATTGACGATGAGCCGAGATACTAGAGGTGCTGGTAGGGGAGCCAATAATGGGAATGCTGCTGACATGAGGACGATGTTTACTGACCTCATGAGAGAGATGCTTAGAGATGTACGGAGGGCAGCTCCCAATGGTGGAAATGGTGGTGGTCCAATAGTGCAGGCGCCAAGAGTCGACTTCGCCAAGCCGAATAAGGATTATACTAGCCTTGGTGGGAAGCCGTTCCACGGAACGGAGTCGGCCACAGATGTTCAGGATAGGTTGGATAGTTGCGAACGTATCTTGGAGGATTTGGGTATCGAGGATGCGATGAAGAGAAAGCTAGCGTCCCGTCAGCTGCAAGGGCGGGCAATGAATTGGTGGAATGCTATAAAGGCAGCTACTCCCGAAGATCAGATTACTTGGGAGCAGTTTAAAGCTCGCTTTAGCGAGAAGTTCATTCCAGCTGCTCAGAAGTCAGTGTTGTTTAAGAAATTCTTGGAGCTCAAGCAGAATGGCAGAGCTGTCTCGGAGTACATTGCTGAATTCGACACTTTGTCAAAGTATGGGTTATCTCTTATTGATACTGCCGAGAAGAAGAATGAGAAATTCATAACTGGGTTAGATCAGTACTTAGGGGAAAGGCTTATTAACCACATCGATGAGACGTTTGAGTCGATTGTGGGGAAAGCATTAAGATCAGAGAGTCTCTACCCTAAGCCGAAGACTGAGGTTGCATCCGCAGATGAGCCAAAGCCACAAGCAAGTGGTGGAGGCAAGGGTGGTTCCCAGAATAAAAGAAAGCAGAGTCAGACTAAGGATGGCCAGAAGAAAAAGAATAAACAAGATGTTGAGTGCTTCAGCTGTGGTAAGAAGGGCCATTATGCTAGTAATTGCCGGGCCAAGCCAGCGGATAGGAAGTGCTTCAACTGTGGCCAAATGGGACATCACAAGGACAAGTGTCCGCAACCCCCTAAAGAAAAGCAAATGGTGAAAGCATACGCCCTTAATGCTATTCCTTCTTCGTCGAATGCCCCAACTGCGGCAGAGAAGGGAAAGAATGTCGTCATTCAAGGTATGCTTTCTGTTTATGATGTTCCTGTTAGAGTTTTGTTTGATACCGGAGCTTCCAGTTCTTTCATATCTAGTGACCTGGTAGATAGTTGGGATTGGAGTCCGAGATTGTCGATAGACCTTTAGTAGTGACGAACCCGATTGGTGGTTCTATTAGCCTTAGCATGATTTGTCGTAATGTGGTCTTATCGAGTCATGGATGCATGTTTGTTTGTGATTGCTTTGTTTTGGGCTTTACTGGGTTTGGCATTATTTTGGGAGTAGATTGGCTCCGAAGATACGGGGTGGTGGTAGACTGTGAGGGATTTTTGGTGACAGCTAGAGCGGATGATGGGCGGAGGATAGTGTTTGGGGGTCTACCCAGTGAGGGGGTATTGGCTAGTTTTCTAAACTCCCTCGACATTCCGCATAGTGAGTTGTCAGGTTTGCCCGTGGTTGGCCAGTATCCGGATGTTTTTGAAGAAGTGACCGGACTTCCACCACACCGAGAGATTGAGTTCCGTATTGATTTGGTAAAAGATGCCAGACCTATAGTGATGCCACTTCGTCGTATGGCACCAAGGGAGCAGCGAGAGCTCGAGGTGCAAGTCAGCGATCTTTTGAAGAAGGGATTTATCAGAAGGAGTGTCTCTGAATGGGGAGCACCAGTTGTGTTTGCTACCAAGGCGGATGGTTCCCTTCGTTTGTGTGTAGACTACCGCGAGTTGAACAAGGTGACGAGGAAGAATAAGTATCCTCTCCCGCGGATAGATGATTTGTTCGATCAGTTGAGTGGCGCGAGAGTGTTCTCCCAGTCGGATCTCGCGACAGGTTTTCATCAGCTTAGAGTGGAAGCTGAGAGTATAGCTAAAACGGCATTTCGAACGCCGTCTGGATTTTATGAATGGTTGGTTATGCCATTTGGGCTGACTAATGCCCCGGCATATTTTGTGGATCTTATGAATAGGGTATTCAGAGATCAGTTGAATAAGTCTGTTCTTGTGTTCGTGGATGATATTTTGGTTTACTCAAGGAACGAGGAAGAACACAAGGAACATTTGAGGACAGTGATGGAGGTGTTGAGGAAACACCAATTGAAAGCAAAGTTTTCTAAGTGTCACTTCTGGAGGAAGGAAGTGAGATTCTTGGGCCATGTTGTTTCAGAAAATGGTATCGCCGTGGATCCTGCTAAGGTGGCTACGGTGCAAGATTGGTCTACGCCCAAGAATGCAACAGACGTAAGAAGTTTCTTGGGATTAGCGGGATATTATCGTAAGTTTATCCAAGGCTTCTCCAAGATAGCAGCACCGTTGACTCAGTTGACAAAGAAGAATCAAGCTTTTGTTTGGAACGAAAGGTGCGAGGATGCATTCAAGAGTCTAAAAGAAAAGTTGACAAGTGCACCAGTGTTAGTTATTCCCAAGGGGAGTGAAGAGATGACGGTATATACAGATGCTTGTGGTACCGGACTAGGTGCTGTGTTGATGCAGGGTGGTAGAGTTGTAGCTTATGCAAGCAGGAAACTGAAACCGCATGAGAAGAGGTATCCTATCCATCATTTGGAATTGGCAGCGATCGTATTCGCATTGAAGATGTGGAGACATTATCTCTTGGGAGAAAGATTCGAGCTGTTTACTGATCATAAGTCGCTGAAGTATCTTTTCTCTCAAAAGGATTTGAATCTTCGTCAGCAGAGGTGGTTAGAGTTCTTAGCTTCATATGATTTCGACATCGCATATACACCGGGAAAGGGCAATGCCGTAGCCGATGCGTTGAGTCGAAGACATGCCAGTTTAGGGGCTATGTTCCTTGAATGGAAGCAACTGAAGTATATCGCGGGGTTTGATTTCAGACCAAAGTGCGAATTGGACCCAGAATTGTTAGCAAGTTTGACGATCAGACCCACTTTAATTGAGCGGATCGGCTCTAGTCAGAGGGACGATCCTAACCTATTGGAAATCATCTCCAAGTTAGAGATGGGTATCGATGAGGAGATGAGCAAGTATGGGCTTGATCAAGATGGAAGGCTTAGAAAGAATGGAAAGCTCGTTGTACCCAATGTCAATGGATTGAAAGATGAAGTGCTTAGAGAATGTCATCACTCAAAACTGACTATACACCCCGGTGGTAATAAGATGTATCGAGACATGAGACAGACTTACTACTGGGAAGGGATGAAAAGAGACGTTGGGGAGTTTATATCCAAATGCATGAATTGCCAGCTAGTTAAAGCCGAGCAAAAGAAGCCTAGTGGGTTGTTACAGCCATTAGAAATTCCCGAATGGAAATGGGAGCAAGTCTCGATGGATTTCATTGATGGTTTACCAAGGACTAGATCGGGACATGATAGCATTTGGGTGATTGTGGACCGATTAACCAAAAGTGCAAGATTTATACCAGTCAGATCGACCAGAACGGCAGCTAAGTTAGCAGAGTTGTATATGAAGTGGGTAGTGAGATTCCATGGAGTACCTAAAAGCATTGTGAGTGACCGAGACCCGTTGTTCACTAGTGGGTTTTGGAAGAGCTTACAAGAAGCTCTAGGGTCAGAGTTACATCTCAGTACCGCATATCATCCTCAGACCGACGGTCAGACGGAGAGGGTGAATCGTATTTTGGAAGATCTCTTGAGAGCATGTATATTGGATTTTGGTGGATCATGGGATGACCATTTGCATCTAGTAGAGTTTGCATATAATAATAGCTACCAATCCATTATTGGTATGGCTCCGTTTGAAGCTTTGTACGGAAGACCATGCAACTCACCATCATGTTGGATAGAGACTGGCGAGAAGTTTATGCTTGGACCAGATGTGGTGAGGGAAACTTCAGATAAAATCAAGACCATTCAACAACGAATGAAGGCTGCCCAAGATAGGCAGAAGAGTTATGCCGATAAGAGGAGAAGAGACTTAGAATTCTCCGTTGGTGACTTGGTGTTTGTCAAGATTTCTCCGTTGAAGAGCGTAATACGATTTGGCAGGAGAGGAAAGTTGGCACCAAGATTCGTTGGCCCATTCCCTGTTCTTGAACTAGTCGGGAATTTGGCATATAGAATTGACTTACCAGACAAGATGGCGGGAGTTCACAACGTATTTCATGTTTCCCAGTTAAGGAAGTTTGTGCACGACCCTAATGTGGCTATTTCACCTGATCAGTTGGACGATATCGAGGTTGAACCTGAGGCGGTTGGGAACCGTAAGCCTATGCGTATCGTTGGGAACGATACGAAGCAACTTCGAAGGAAGGCGGTGAAATTAGTCAGAGTCCAGTGGGGTGAGGATGAGAAAGACTGTACTTGGGAAACAGAGGAGGACATAAGGAAGAAGTATCCAGAACTCTTTGCCTGGTAAGATTTAATTAGCGATTTAGTTTTCCGCATGCTAGGTTATGTTTGTTTTGCTTGTTTTGCATGTTTGGTTGCTGTGAATGATTGTTAGGCATGCGGGATTCATTGTTTGTTTCTTTGTTAAGGAATTTCGGGGGCGAAATTTCTTAAGGGGGGGAGAATGTAACGACCTGCATTCTACGCATCGGAAGATCGTAGAATATTTATTTCTTTTTCTTATTAAGTTGTATGGTCGTGTACTTTTGGGAAACGACTAGTAGGGTCATTTCCCATGTTCATGATTTTTGTCGATTTTTAAATGACCGTTTTGCCCCTAGTTGAACTTGTTTTGACCATAACTTTTGACTGGAAAGGAATTTTGACCTGAAATCACTTCCATTGGATCCGGATGATGGTTTACAATTCCGTAGAGTGGTCATATTAGCCAAACAGACTCAGCGTTTGGGAGATATGGCTGAAACAAGTTTCAGATGGTGAAAAACAACTTAATTGGGCTTAACCGGGTGATTAACAGCTAGGCCCAAAGGGGAATTTCGGGATTAGGAGTTTAAAAGGGCTGTTAGGGTTTGGAGAATACCTTTTTCTCATTTTTCAGCCGTCACTATTCATTCCTCTTAACCTAGCCATGGCCTCCACCCTCTAAATCTCTTCAAAACACCTCTTAATCACTTTCTAATTGAAGATTAGGCTTAGCAAACATCAAATCAAGGAGTATTAGCACGAGAACCGAGGTAGAGCTGCTGTGTAAGATTGGGAACAGCGCCAAATCAGAGAATATTTCAGTTTTGGGGTTTTAGTGGTGGCAAAGGTGAGTGATTAGCTTGCTTTTACACTAATTACGGTTAATTATGGGTAATTAGTGAAGATTAGAGAATTTATACATTAATAAATTCTGGAAAAATTCCTAAAATTCTATAATGATGTTTTATGGCTCTGATAAAAATTTGGGCTAATTTGGATAAGTTTTGCTAATTGTATGCATAATCACGGTTAAGAAGGATTAAGGGGAAAACATGGGTTTCTGGGTATGTTTGATCTAAAGTATTTCATGTAAATGATGTTTTAATGTTTGTGATTGATTCTATTTGTTGCTACTTCTGTTTGGAATGTTTTGTAATGTCATAGGAAGTTTAGAATAGTTGAAAACGCCGTCGTTCGGCGAAAATAGCTTGCTGGAAAAAGTTGCAGATTTTCAGAACCGGTTAGGAAGAACACCCGATCCGAACCGGATAGGAGGAGGAGATCCGATCCGAACCGGATAGGAGGAGGAGATCCGATCCGAACCGGATAGGAGGAGTAGATCCGATCCGAACCGAATAGAAGGAGGAGATCCGAACCGAACCGGATAGGAGGAGACACCCGAACCGAACCGGATAGGAGGAGACACCCGAACCGAACCGGATAGGAGGAGGAGATCCGATCCGAACCGAATAGAAGGAGGAGATCCGAACCGAACAGGATAGGAGGAGACACCCGAACCGAACCGGATAGGAGGAGGAGATCCGACCCGAACCGGATAGAGGAGGAGACCCGAACCGAACCGGATAGGAGGAGGATGCCCGAACCGAACCGAATAGGAGGAAGAGACCCGAACCGAACCGAAGAAGACCATAACCCGAGATGCAAAGGTAGTCCAAATGGGAAGTTTATACCAAGGATTCAGATGGGAATCAACGAGTTAACTTCATGATTGGGCTTTGCTGCGGGACGTGTGCTAAGGGGCTGTCGATGTCTGTAACTTTGGATCACTATGTATAGGGGGTACGTGAACGGATTCAGGGCCACAGTGGTCTAGGTACGACTAAAAGAGCTATAGACCAATGAAGTGGGGTCATTTGTAAAGGTTTAGTCATGACTCCATGGGGTAAGCTTGGTGGTAGCAGTAGTTGTACAAGCCGAACTCCGTCACTACTTCGATGGGTCTAGTGGTTGAAAGCGGTATACATCGTATGCTTTATGCACTGAGTGAGAGATGTGAGGATGGTTGCCATGATTGAATTGTTTGCTATCCCTATGACATGCACACCCCCACCCCCGTATTTCTTTACACCATATGTTGATGGCACCTTAGAGTATTGTACAGTATGTAGTGCTAACTCTTTGGTTGCAGGTTCAGGTATGGTTTAGTATACCTGTTATTGTTCTGTTTAGCTGCTTATCGCTCATACCAGACTTTTTGTCTGACCCAGAGTTTTATGTCTCTTCTTATTACTCTGGGTGCTCACACAAGCAGACTAGAGACAGGTTAGCTGGTGATGCACGGGTAGATGATCCGGAGACGAGCAGGAGGCTTCCACGTAATATATATATATATAGTATTCTCCCTGTGTTGTCGAAGATCACTGCTTGGGCATTGGTGGTGCATCTTCCACTTTAGCTTTCTTTTGTTTAGAGACAGTAGATTTTGAAAAGTTGTAATAAGCTGTATTTGGATTTCCGCTGCTCTGATGTTGATATTTATTATTAGTTATCAGCTTATGCACTGTCTCACCTGTTTTATGTCAAGTATGTTATTATTATATTTTATTCCATGCGCTGTGAGACATTCTATAGGTTCCTTGATTAGTTCATTCTCTTCTTTCTTTTCTTATGACGACCGTTCCGTGCCAGTTGGACATGTGTACAGCGCACACTTGGAGGAAGTGTCGGTTGGTGCGGGGCGGGCCGTCACAGTCGATCCATACCTGAGGCATGTCAACCCATGTATCGACCCACTTAGGGACTGTATCGACTCAGTGCCAACATAGCAGGGATCTGGGTGGAACCTTTCGGGCTAGGACTAATATATTTATATTTTTATGAGGCTCATATTTAATTCTTTAAAATCGAATGGACGTGGTTCTTCTGGGCAGCTATAAGTAAACCTACAGGGCCTAGCTTCCAACTCATATTTACTAAGAGGGCGCCAGAGCTCTGCCATTTTCTTTCTCCTCTAAAATCTTCTGAAAATAAATTATATTTTAGATTTAGGATTTCTAATTCAAGAACTAAAAGAAAATTTAGTAGATTCAAGATGTAAATGCCTAAATTCCCTAGTTTTGTAAATTTGAATTGAAAAGAAAACTGATAGCAAACACAAATCCAAATCAGATCCAAAACTTAGAGCGCAAATCCTAGGTGATTGGATTTAAATTATATTTTCTTAAAATAATATATTATATTTTTTGATTCTTGTAATAATTTATAATTTGTCATATTCTTTCTCTTTTCCCTCTTTCTACGTCAGAATATATACGTAGTTTATGTTGAATTTTAGTTATGAGCAAAGTATACATAAATCTGAAGTGTTGATATATATATATATATAATTGAATTGTGCGCCAAATTTATAGGACTGAAAATAATCCTTTTGTTTAAGCGTGGGAAAACATAATTTAATTGGATTTATGAACAAAATTGATTTGGGAATTGTGGGCGCGGTAAAATTAACATTATGGACAGTAAATTTGCAGTTAAATGGTAAATTTGATAATTTCTATGTTAGTTGAAAGGATTACCTTTCAAATTTATAATGGAATGAATATAGAAATTGTTGAGATTGACAAAGGGATATAAACCAATTGTGTCCAAATTTACTATAATTATGTAAAAGGGGGAAAACAGGTTAAAATCACGAATTAATATATATAAGATAATACAGGAAGTCAGAAATAGCCTAGATTGATTGGTTAGGAAAAATTGAATGCATTGCCATAGTTTGGTATTAAAAAGAAGTATAAACATAATTGTAAGTTTAAAAATAAATAAAGATATGGATCAATGCGAAATAGGGATTTAGCAAAATTGCACACTAATCAATAGCCTATAAATAAATTGAAAAAGATGTGTTTCAATTATGGGTTTCTATGACAGTAATTACCTTAAGCTATGAAAATAGTTTTTTATACATTTTAATAACTAATCAAATAGGAATAGATCTAATTTCCGAAAAATTAAATTGTAAAGATAAGAATAAGAAAAGGTAATATAACAAAAGGAGGTTTTAAATAAATAAGGATTAATGTAAACTTATAACCAGAATATGATAAGCACTGTTCAGTGGAAATAACATATAAGAAAGTATAACAACCGCATCAGGATTTCATCAAGAAATTATGGAATATTATTGGTATAAAGACATAAAACATCACAGAGACTAAGATTTCTCAAGACATAGAAAATATAAATTTACAATGGAAGAAGAAACTTTCATTTAAAATGCAAAACTATCTTTGTTCCAACTAACCCAATAGTTATAGGGTGACATATCCCAAAATATCAGTCGGAAACAACATCAAAGTAAAATAATATTATTCCCCAAAATAGTCAAAATGATACAAACCAACCTTAGAAGGAGAACAAGAAGTAATCCATCTTTTGCTAAAATCCATCACGACAAAGTCAACAAAGAAATATAAACTATGTAATTTCTCCTTATAAGCCTGGGGAAAGAAAAGAGAAATTAAGAAAGGAATATGGTCAGGTACAAAGCGTGTTGAGATTCCATTATTACTAACCCAACTACTAAGTTAAACGCATATAGATAGTGGTTCTAGTGTCATAAAAGGGTAAATACCTGATACATATCTTAAGGTGAACAATAACTGATATCAACTGACATAAGGGATTAACTATTCTTATTCGAAAAATAATGACAATAATAATGATTATACTAAAACTAATAGACTATTTTGCACTTCTACAGATTCAAACATAAATAAGTAATTAGGAAGGAATTCTGTAACACTACCATCGATCGGCTTTCCAGATGTGAATAATTTGTGTCAGCTCTGACATTCGGTGTAACAACCCAAAATTTTGGCAATATAAATTAATTATAAGAATTTCAAAAATAGGAATTTATGCAAATGATATAATTTGGCCATGGGACTTTAATCGTTGCGTTCGTCTCAGAATTCAGGTCAACTTTCATGTTTGGAGTTTCACGAACGTAGTCCGTATAAAAAAGTTAAGGATGAAATAGAAATGGACGAAAAATAAATAAATTAGAATTTGAATAAATATTATACCATACATGAACAACCGACCTGGGCATCTGATTGCCTAGGCGGTGGACCATAGCGGTCGACCTACTAGGCGATCAGATGCCAAGTGATGGCTGAGTCATATAGGGTTTGGTTTATATTATTATGAAAACGAATGGACAGATATAACTTAAAACCAATCTGACGGTTCTAGGCCATTTCACCCCGATAAATAACGTGGTAGAGCCCAATTCTCTTCCATTCAAATCTATAGAGGTAGCGGAGCTCTGCCATTTTTCTTCCTCTTTTAACATAATTTCTAAATAAAATATATTCACATATATACCAAATCAAACCAAATTCATATGGAATTGGGAAGATTAATAGATTCAATGGAAGAGGATGCTGAACTATAGATTTCTTCGCTTTCTTCCTTTTTTCTTACATTTCTACAGATCAAGAATTTTCCCCTTTCTAGATAAATTATAGATGAATTAGGGATTGTAAGCCTAAAAGGGTTCAAAACTCAGAAGCTATAAGGTGAGTGGGAAATTTACTAATACAGATATATTGATTTATCTATTTCGTTTGAATCCAGTCTATGTTTTATGCCTATCAGATCTGTTTACTTAAATAATTATAAATTGTGGCAACTGTACCATCAGATCTGATTATGAATATGGTTAAAATTGGCAAATGATATGTTGTGGTTATGTATAACATGAATTATAGGATTTGTATACGTATATATATATATATATATATATATATATATATATATATATATATCCCACATATTCCTACAGTTATGTCATGAAATATGTTTACATATTGTATAGCATTGTGGATCTGGAAATCAGTCCCATTAAATATCAATTTGTGTAGTTATGTTCGAGATCTTTAGTTCAGTGCTGAAATATGAAATATGTAAATTTTGGTAAAAATATTAATTTGTGCATTATGTGATTGTAAGAATAAAAAGAAATATTTCTGTTATATCCAATATTGTTAGGTTTTGGTTTAATCAATGTAAAATATGTCTTTTTCCTCCTTAAAAATATAAAGAGGCATTATTTAAGAATGAAAAGAAGTATGAAAAATTGGATTAAAAAGGGGAAGTAGTGCAAAAGTACATATTAATATAAATACATGTATTTATATGTAATTTGCATCGACTATTCCAATATATGTATATTACATATATTTCTTGTGATCTGGAAATATGTCAAATTCCATAAAATAGGCATTTTTACAATGATTACAACTAACGGTCTTTGTGAGACATGAAACCTTTTTGTTAAGATTGAATATTAAAAAGGGGATGTTTGGTAAATTGATTAGACCAAAATCGTTAACTTAAATATAAGTATTGCAAAATAACAAATATTAATAAATACGTTGACCGCACAAAAACACAAAAATAAATGTATACATATTATCCGTCCAAATCAGCGTAAAACGGTAAAATATAAATTGTGTGGAATGTTTGAATGATTGGATAAGGTTCAATTATGCAATTATGTGCAAATATAATCCATTTTGAATGAATATATTTGTGGTGACTATTTGTAGCAATCAATGTAATTAACTGCTATAAATGAGAGCGTAAATAAAGCAATGTTAATTGATATGAAAATTAACTTGTATGCTTTAATTGTGATTACTAGGATTGACATTTCAACGTGAGTAGATCGTTATTCTCGTTCATATAATTCACACCTATTTATTTTATATACTTATAGCAAAATTAAATGTGATAATAATGCATATTAAGTGCGTACTAAATACGTTAAAAATTAGGAAATAGAAATTGAGTGTCCTTATAGGAATTTGTATGCATGTGTGTGAGTTAATGACTTTAATTATGATTATTGACATATAGACACAAGGTTAACCATTACCCATAGTTGAAGCCTGCCCAGAACCCACCAGCATATCCAGCATCTACAAATAAGATTGGTTAATGTGAGAGATCTAGGTGCCATGAGCCACTATAATTATTACACTATGATGTGAGGTTAGGCCCAACTTGTAATAGAAGCCTGCCCGGAACCGCCTGACAAATCCAACATCTAAAGGTGGTCGTCTTAATGTGAGGTTTCTAGTGTGTGTGTGCGTGTGTGTATATATATTAGTGTGTGAAGTAGTCCTATCTTGGGAAAGGTATTGAGTGGATGGCCTACCTTTTGTTGGGTATTAAGTGGTTAGGACTAGGTCTGTTCCTAAGGTTCACTCCTTAGTTCTGGACCCAAGTCATGGAACCCACCCTTCAAGGTTTTAAGTGGTTAATGATTCCGCCTTTTTATTATACAAGATATTAAATGGTCTTATTAGATGATAGCGTATACGTAGGGTAGTTCTTCAAGTAATGTTCGCTTCTTATTTAGGGGCCTGGTGAGGGCTGACCTAGGGATAGTTTAAATGAAAAGGCCTAAAGGAACCACTGCCTAATGGAAGTATTAAATGGCTAGGAGTTCACCCATAGGGATAGTTATATAGTCACTACAAGAAAAACTGAGATTAGCGACAGATTTTTAGCAGTGGAAAATTCCGTCGCCAATTAGCGGCGGATTTCCATGTGCTTTGTAAGAGAAAATATTTTGGATTTTATATGTCAACTTATTTTAAATTATTACCGTCGGATTTAATTTTTGCCGCTAAATCATTGGAAATTGTAGCAATTTATTGTCATAAAAAATTTAATGCTAAATTCCGTTGTAGATAGAAGTTGTTTACCGTCGTCAAAATTTTGACGCTATTTTTGCAGTAGTTTTCCAAGAGATTTGAAAAGGACATTAATATTTATTATTTATATAATGTTTTACAATTTTTTTTACTTAGTAATTAGTAAGTATATATAATATTTAAATAATTAATGTTAATAATATATTAATAATAAATAATAAATAATTCCTATTCAAAGTAAATAATATTCAATAGTTAGTATTGATTAATTATTAATAACTATAAAATATAAATAAGAGGCAATAATAATTAATAAAATAGATTAATATTCACTGTTAATTAAATTTATTTTGATAATCAATGATTAGTAAGTAATCTTTCATACGACTAAAGAAATTATTATCGAGAAATTATTAATAAATATTTATTTTTATTACCAAAATTGTAAGGATTAGAGGCATTACAATAGTGGCAATATATGTTAAATTCCCCTAATAGTATTTGATTGGAGGCAAATATAATATTGGTCATTAATGCCAATAATCAAGGCCCATTTATCGGTCCTTACATCATTTTTACACGTAATACGTTAGTTCGTCTGGAGGCTTCTCCCGACTAGATACTTTCCGTTTCATTCTACATCACAAAACCCTAACTTTTGAAACTAAACAACGGAAATAATTCATGGAGTTTTCAATAAAGTGGATCGGCTGATGCTACTCATCCTCTTAGGTTTACCATTGACTTGGTCGTTGAATACTTATCACCAGGAAGAGGCCATCGATCCGGATTCAAATCTCAAACACTAAATTAAGATAAAGGATGATAGAAATCAAGGTATACAACCTTTTCTACCTACTTTATTTGTCTATTTTAGTATTTTAAGCACTCTAGATCGAGTTTTGGTATGCTGAAATTTTTTCAGTATTTTTGATGTGTTTTCTAGCAGCATTCTGGCAGAACAACGACATTCCAATCTACTATATATTCTTAAAACTTAAAAGATGACCCTTCCTATTCGATATTCTTGTAATTCTGAAAAATTAAATTCTAAATTTACAATTTTTGGGTGATTTTAAAACGCTAAAGCCTTAATCTTTTGTATTGAGGCATCTCTTAATTTTCTTCTCCATCAACAATTTAGAGTCTTTTGTGGATATAATTGAAATTATGGTTTGTAGTGCCTAATACCTTAAATTTTATACATAGATCTATCGAATCCTTACTAGAGTGTTTAGCTATTTTATTTTACATTAAATAACTGAGCCCTAGTTTTGGCCTTCAAATCAGGTGTTTGCAAAAAAAATTGTTCTTCTTCAAAAATAAAATAATTTGCGATTTCACTCTAAAGGTTGCAAGTAAGTAATTATTCCTTATTACTTTAATTTCATACTCAACTTCTAATTTCCTATTACTTGGCCTTTATTTTTTATCTTCTCTTTTGATTTTGCATTTATTGGATTTGTTCTTTCTAGATTAACCTATGAAGAACCTTTTGATTTGTAAGTCTTTAATCCTCTAAAGAAGCATCAGAAAGCTTATTAATTATTTTGTCAAGGTTTATTGAAGAAAAACCTAAAATTATTAGACATATTTTCTTCAAAAACATTCATTATTTGCTATTTTTAGCCTTTCAGTGTAGCTTTTGGTTATGGATATGATATTTGTTAGGACAAATTTTCAAAATAAGCTAATTTTTTAAACAAATAGCAGAAATAGGCCAGTCTTAAAACTATTAGCAGAAATAGGCCAGTTTTTGCCACCTCAGCAATGAGGTGGCAACAAAAAAAAATCATCGGGGGCGCACTTGACAAGTGCGCCCCTTAAAATTTTGACTGGCGCACTTTGCAAGTGCGCCAGTTATAATTTAAACTAAAACCCTAACGCTTCCTACTGCTCCCTGTTACTCTCTGCCATCCTGCTTTTTACTATTTCGGGTAAAAAAGTACCAATTCGTACCATTCTTCCACTGGCTCCAAAAAACCCTAAAATCTTCAAAAATTGTCAAAATAAACAAGGTTTATTGATTGGGTTACTTCTATCAGCTATTGCACATCAATTTGAAGGTATTGATTTAGATTAAACTCAAACCCTATCTCAAATTCTTATATTTGTCAAGTTCATTCGTACCCTAGGTTTAGTTTTTCTTGCTTTCTTTTGGTACTAATATTTGTTTAACAATTAATTATCCTTATACCTTGCAAAATTTTCATTTAGACTATGTCCGATTTCATCCCTATTATTTGCTATTTTGATGGAAAGTTGAACTTAAAAGAAAATAATACGCCGGTGTATGTTGGTGGCAAACAAAAAGGCTCAAAGGTCAAAAATTTTTGCTCCTACCATGAATTAAAGGAAACGGTGTATAGAGTTACAAAAATTGATTCACAAAAGTACGATGTACGATTGGTACGCAAGTGGGTGACGGATTCTGGATCTTCTGCTATTGATGTAAATGATGATGATGATGCCGATGCAATGTTTTCGGTTAGTATGAAAGTTATTGAGTTATTCGTAATAAAAGAGGAGCTGAGACATGAAGAGGCAATGAATACTAATTTAAACCAACATTCTACTCAAATTATCGGAACTATTCCGAGTTGTGCTCATCAAAGCAATCCAACTCCAATATTTCCTCCATTCATGAATACAAAGTAAGTTTGTAAATTTTGCATTTGAGTAGCTAAAATTCATAGTGTTATGTTCTCATACTTTTTTTAAACAGTTATACGGTGCATGCGGGTGGTTCAAGCTCTAGACCGGCAAATGATGATGTAGGCTGTAGCTCACCACATATTGATAGCATGCAAATTGCTTCAATGGATAATGATATGAGATGGATGGAAAATATGGAAGCTAACAATGATCCACTTGAGTTTGGAATTGGTAATGCGAATGAAAACGAAAATAATGAAGCATCGTTGGTGCAAGAAGAGGAAGATGATAATAACGAAGAAATGGAATTTGAGATGCCTCTGACAGATGATTTATGTAGTGCACAAATTATGGCAGCATCGTTGATTCAAAATGTGGCTCCTATTAGAGAAGCATTTAACGCAGATTGTGTTGATTCGGGCTTTCATGTGGGAATGCAGTTTCAAACCAAGGAAGTGCTTATTCAACAGCTTAGTGAGTGGTCTATAAAAAATTCTGTCTCTTTTAAACCTGTAAAATCCCGCAAAAAACAATACACTGCAATTTGTAATGTCGATAACAATTGCAAGTGGAGAATACATGCTATTGTCCCAAAAAAATCATTGACGGGAAGGTGGGAAGTTAGAAAATATGATGGCAATCATTCTTGTGTTAATCCGATCATCAATTCTAATCACAAGCAAGCGACAAGTAGATTTGTTGCTAACAAAATTCTTCCTTTCGTGAAATCTGATTTGAATACCACTCCTGCTGCGATTCAAGTTTTGATGTCTGAAACTTTTTTCATCAAAATAAGCTACTTCAAGGCGTATAGAGCATTGCGGAAAGCACTTGAGACAGTTTTTGGAGATTGGGAAACATCTTATGCTGAGCTACCACAATATTTGGCTACTATTAAAAAACATAATCCGGGAACTGTTTTTAAGATTGAAAATGAAAGAATCACGAATGACAAAGTTCGTTTCAAAAGTGCATTTTGGGCATTCGGTGCTTCTATTAATGGCTTTGCGCTTTGTCGACCATTAATTTGCATTGATGGCACACACCTATACGGCAAATACCAAGGTACGTTGCTAGTCGCGACTGGAGTCGATGCAAATGATGGTATATTTCCATTAGCATATGCAATTGTAGGCTCCGAATCAAAAGACAATTGGGAATGGTTTCTTAGATGCATGTACTATCTCATACATAGCGTTCGCAATAGATGTTTGACTTTTATATCCGATCGAATGAAAGGCATTCCAGGAGCATTAGAAAATTGGCCTCAAGAGCACTATCACCGCTTTTGTGCTAGGCATCTCAAAGCAAACTTCCAAGTTGCCGGATTTACTCAAAAAAACTTGGTAGATTTATTCTATTCATGTGCTAGTGCTACCGATGAGTTGCAATACAAAGAGTTAAGAGGTCACTTGAGAACCATTTCGCCGGATGCGCATGCTTGGGTTGAAAAGAGCTTACGTGGTGCGGAGGAAAATTGGGCTCTATGCAAGGATAACGGTGGACGATTTATGATGATGACAACAAATGTATCCGAAAGTTTTAATGGAGTTCTACGAGGTGCTCGTGCTTTGCCAGTCAAGTCTTTAGTATCACGAACATTTTACCGTTTAAATGATTATTTCATGAAACGTCGTTCCGATGCCGAAGGATTTGAAATGCAAATGACTCCAAAAGTTGAAACTCTTTTAGCCAAAAGAGCAAAACAAGCACGACATTGTGGAATTGTTAGATTCAATCAAACCGAATGGCAAGTGAATGATCAATTTGGAAAAGCATTTACCGTGACTTTACATGATAATGTGTGTACTTGCACTTGCAACATTCCGCTATTGCAAAAATTGCCATGCTTGCATGTGATGGCCGCTTGTGCTCAAACCGTTGGTGGAGCGAATATATCATACTATGAATTTTATTCATCGTGGTTTTCCGTGGAAAAATATAAAGCAACTTACGATCCAAGTTTTCATCCAATTCCCGATATTAGATATTGGGATGCCTATCACGGTCCGACCATATTGCCTCCGCATACAAAAAGAAAGACGGGGCGTCCGCGTTCGACAATAATTAAAGGTATGATGGATAAAATGGGAGAAAGTAAGCAAAATACTTGCAGCAAATGTGGTCAAAAAGGACACAAAAGATCGACATGTCCGTCAAAATGAGTTCTATATGATTGATGTAAGCAAATGTGGTCAAAAAAGTTTGAAAATGTATTTTGAGATTTTGTTTGAATGATTTGTAATGTAATGAACGATTCGTACTTTCAGTTTGATGAATGAATGAATGAATAATTTGCATTTCAGTAGTGCACGTTTTCATTTTGTAAGCATAAGAGTTGTATTTGATTTGGTATTATGATGCGGTTTGTAACGTGTTAGGTGTAGGTGAGGCAGAAGTTTGGAGCTGTAGCTCTCGGGTAGGGCGCACCTGCAAGGTGCGCCCTTGTAAATTTACACGGGCGCACTTGACAGGTGCGCCCTTGTAAATTTACATGGGCGCACTTGCCAAGTGCGCCCTTGTAAATTTACATGGGCGCACTTGACAAGTGTGCCCATGTAAATTTACATGGGCGCACCTTGCAGGTGCGCCCAAACCGGGGTTAAACAACCCAGCTTCTCTCCTGTTTCCTCACTTCCTCCAAGCACCCTTTCCTCTCCAAAATCCCTAAAACTAAAAACCCAAAATCCTATCCTTCTAAACTTTCTAATACTTCAATTTTCATTACTTCTACAATTAATTAATTCTACAATGGAAGGCTCATCCTCCTCTTATGAAGTTAGAGGTAAATTCTTAAACAACATTACTTATTCATTTATTTGACTAACCCTAGCTAATTACTTGCTCATTACTTGATTAACCCTAATTCATTACTTGTATTTGGTGATTTACTTTAGTTCATTACTTTTTCATTGCTTGATTTACCCTAATTCATGCTTGATTTACCTTAATTCATTATTTGATTAACCCTAATTCATTACATGTGTATGGTGATTTACTCTAGTTCATTACTTGTATATGGTGATTTACTTGTTCATTACAATAGAAGGCGCATTTCAATGGTGATTTTACTTGTTCATTTACTTGTATTTGGTGATTTGCTTGTTCATTTACTTGGTAGTTTACTTGTATATGACGATTTACTTGTTCATTACAATGGATGACTCATACCAATTCTTAGTTCATGTATATGGTGATTTACATAATCATTTCAAAACCTAGTTCATTGCTTGTTCATTTCATTTCAAATTTTTTCTTGTAGAGTTAGCACCCGGTCCAGTGGATGCAAGTGTCTTGTATCTTCAAAATGAGCATAGAAGCAATAATATGGACTTGATGAAGGTATTTAAAAAATCCAAATGGAATAATTCAATACTTTTTTCATTTCTCATGCAATAGCTAATTACTTTCTTTTCGTTTTGAATTTTGTAGAGCGACGAGCCAATTGATTGTCAAGATCATTCTAGCAAGTTAGCGTTGATTACGTCAAACACACCTAGAGTTCAACTTGCGCTAGAAAGAGCTGGATTTAGAGAAATA
Organism: Allium sativum; assembly: GCA_030737875.1. Classification (NCBI taxonomy): domain Eukaryota; kingdom Viridiplantae; phylum Streptophyta; class Magnoliopsida; order Asparagales; family Amaryllidaceae; genus Allium; species Allium sativum. Next base: position 461,478,051 of record CM060924.1, on the reverse strand, counting down.
TCCAGATTAGGGTTTTTTAAGATTGACCATGCACTTATTACTGCATTGGTAGATCGGTGGAGACCGGAGACTTCCACCTTCCATCTTCCCACTGGTGAAATTACTATCACGTTGCAAGATGTTAGTTGTCTTTTGGGTGTTAGAGTGGAAGGAAATCCAGTTACTGCTACACATCTCAGTAATTATGAAGATATTTGTTATGAGTGTTTAGGCGTTGTCCCAAATCGAAATGAGATAAGAGGCGCAGCAATTAAGTTGACTTGGCTTCGAAATATGTTTCACAATGAGCCAGCAGAGGATGCATCAGATGAGCAAGTTGAACATCATGCGAGAGCCGTCATTCTGCACTTGATATCGTGTCGTCTATGTCCCGATCATTCTAAAGGACGACTAAATCTTTTTTGGCTCTTATTTGTGAGAAATTTGGAAGAATGTGGACGATATTCTTGGGGTAGTGCGGTATTGACAACATTATACACTGAATTAACAAATGCTGCGCTCGGTAAATCCAAATCCATAGCCGGTTGTCTTTCTCTTCTACAGGTAAATATTAGTATGCATAATTTTTTATGGCCACTTTTAATATGAAATCCCAACATTTTTTTATATTTTACAGCTTTGGTCATGGACACATCTTCCTATCGGTCGTCCAAACGTATCTTTATCTGCGCAGATCGACATATCATTACCTTATAGTGCAAGGTAGTTTATGTACATTTGCATATTCAATAATGATGTTTATGCTTATGCTATATTACTTACATTTACATATTTTATATGCATTACTTTATATCGCAGGTGGTTTGGAAATAGGAGTTGGATTGAGTCTCCAAAGCAAGTTACCACTTACTACCGTGACCAGCTTGACATGCTGACAGATGAGGCTATTGTATGGAATCCCTACACACAAGATGTGCTAGTTGATCTGCCTCAAATATGTATAAGCGGCATGCCTAGTTGGCTTTGCAAAACACCAACCATATGCATGCGAACTGTTGAGATGTATAATCCTGATCGAGTGATGCGACAATTTGGTCTTCAGCAACACATCCCTGAGCCTTGTGAAGCAAAGCCGAATTTGCATTTTGCTATCATTCAGTGGAACGATAGACATAACCGTATCGTTCGTCAAGAAATTCCTACCACTCATATTTCAGCATACTTGACTTGGTATTGGTCGATCACTCGAAGATTCATTCTTGCGGATAGGGCTCCTCAGGAACGAGCATACACCGCTCGTGCACCGCTTGAGCGAGATGTCGTACGTCTTTTACATTACTTTACTGTTTTAATTTGCTGACTTAAATCTTCTAATTTGTGATTATAAATAACACAATTTGCAGGTCGATGTGCTAGAGACGGTTGGTAGAGGATTGGAGGATATTGGACGTGGTCGAGTACCGGAGCACGATGTCCAACCACGATGTATTAGCTTGAAAAAACTCATTGACACATTACTCTTTAGACGTAGACTAGAACGCCCGGGAGAGCGAAGAACTAAAAGAAGACATGATCCTTCTCCAGCTCCACCTCGACAAGACCCAGCTCAATCGCAGGCGGCAGGACCTTCTCAACCTCCCCCTGCTCAAGATTAAGCATCGCCATGAACGTATTTATAAGTGTTGTATTAGCGTATGTTTGTGTTTTAGACATATGTTTATGTTTGAAGTTTATCTAGACTTATGTTTGTAATCGAATATTGACGTTGTTTTTTCATATTTATGTTTGAAGTAGATTCATATATGTGTTATGCTTTATTTGGGCTAGCGTATGTTTGAAATTGATTCAATTTACAGTGAAAAACTGCTACGAAACAATTGTATAGCAGCTGTGAAGTAATTGGGTCGAAAAAGAGATGCTGCTGTCATAGCAGGTTGAAAATATAACGGGCGCACTTGGCAGGTGCGCCCGTTTTATTTATAATGGGCGCACTTGTCAAGTGCGCCCGTGTTATTTATAATGGGCGCACTTGACAAGTGCGCCCGTGTTATTTATAATGGGCGCACTTGTCAAGTGCGCCCATGTTATTTTTAATGGGCGCACTTGTCAAGTGCGCCCCCGCTGATTTTTTTTTTAGTTGCCACCTCATTGCTAAGGTGACAAAAACTGGCCTATTTCTGCTAATAGTTTTAAAACTGGCCTATTTCTGCTATTTGTTTAAAAAATTAGCTTATTTTGAAAATTTGTCCTATTTATTAAGCATCAACCATGGCGGAGTCCAACTATTACTTTGGGTTTCTTTTCCTTTCATAAAATTGGGTGAAACATGGCGACTCATTCACCTGTGCATTCATTGAATTTTGAGATTTCATAAGATTATGTACTCCACTGTTATCTTTTACTTAACTAATTAATTAGAAATTTTCGAGCCTTATTTAGGACTAGTGGAGGTAAAAGCTCAGGTTGTGCATTAAGATGATATAAATACAATCTTTAGAACTTAGACTGTGAAACCTTAGGGATTTACTTACCTTTTTATCATTTATGGTGATGAAGATAAGACTTTGACTAAAAATTAGCATTCATATTATCAGGATTTTTACATTTATTTCTGTATGTGCACTATTTTGTATTAGGTTGGTTTATGGAAATGGTCTTTTATACATGGTCAACCAGTTTAACAGGTAGTTGGAAAGGTTAGTATAACTCATTTGTATTTTTTTATCATGCTTTTATTATTATTGTTACTTAGTTAGAAGAATTTATTTAATTTGACGGTCATCACATATAAAAATATCATGATTATTTATGGCATGAATGCAAACTACGTTGACAATAAGATTAGAATGGAAGGTTTGATTATAATTTGTATTGGTGAACATCCAAAACTGTCAACATTTTCATCAAGTTACTATAAACCTTACTCAAGGTATTTCAATTATTTGTTGTTGTATGTAAAATAATAATTTATAATATTTGTACATCACCACATTATACTAATCTATGTAGTCAAGCCGCACGCGTAGGTGCAAAAAGGCGCAAGGCGCAACTAGGGGCTTTTTTGAAGTTTATGGCGCACCTGTTAGTGAAGCGCAAAAAAACCCAAAGCGCAAAAAGCGCTCTTTTTTTCACCTTAAGTGTTTTTTTTGGTTATAAACTTGGTTGAATCTTTTTTCGACTACTTATTTTGATTTGTGACGTAAATTTAAAAAGTTCTATCATCAAAATTGCGAAATCATTCTATTACTTGTTGTCAAAACTGTATAATAAGTTATAATTTTAGGTGTAGTTTTTATGGTGATAGTAGGAAAAAAGCGCAACTAAGGCGCTTAAAAAGGCGCAAGGCGCAAAAAAGCCCAAGGCGCAATCCTTTGCGCCTTGGTTGATACTAATATGTAATAATGATGCACATTGTGGGTAATTAATCATGATGCTTCTTTGTCATGCACTTAAAGTTTTAGATATAAGCTTTTTAGCAATAATATAGTTTCGCTTAATGTGTTCTCAAAGCATATCTGAAACCAATATTTGTCAAAATGTTCGCAGTTCTCAAAATATAGAGGCATGCTTACCTAATTGTATGTTCACCTGATATTTCTCCTTTGTATATTTAACAACTAATTTGCTTGATCAATTTTTGTAATTTAAGAGGTATTGGAACTGGTTATAAAACTACTTGAGAAGAGAAACTTATTGCTTACATTATTGACATCGGGTCATAATGATTGGTTGCCAAATAAAAATTATAATAAAATCATTTTTCTACACTATATCCATTGTTACATAACGGTTTACTTGTTTTTTTATTGCGCATGTTGATTACCAAAGGGCTGGACATACCTTCGTCCTATGTCAAACCATCAAGCTCCGACTATAAGATAAAATAATCAAACCATTGTCTCAAATAATGAACTTTAGTGCTTTCACGTCAGTAATTCATATTGCTTTTCTATGCAATTTTTATATTTTTGTTGGAATAATCTCAATTGATGTTGTGATGAACCTGTCCGTAATAAACTTTATTGGATTATTTCATAGATTTTACGTAGACATTAACGTGTCATGTAATTGGAATGCTTCAATACAAAACCATGTATGATGATCATAATGATCACATTCACATATATTATTACAAGTTTAATATCTATACCCTATGTAAGATACACTGTTAATTAATTTTTTGTGTGCAATGGCTAACTAAAGATGAAAAATTAGCGAGTGATCAAGGTAGGTGATATTAATGACCACTAATTAAAATGCCACCTGTTTTTAGTAGTCTAGTTACCTGCTGCATGATCCTATGTTTTCATCATAATTGTTATGGATACCAGGCAAAAATGGCTTTTAAATTTTGCTTACTTTTATTTATGCAGGAGTCATATAATAGATTGGATTTGGTCATTTTGCTCTTCACAAAGTTTAGTCATTTTATTAAGAGTTGATAATATATATTCATATATCTAGGAAAATTTAGAATTATTTTACAGTCTGTAAAATGCTTCTGACACTTCTTGAATGATTTTACAACTATTTTACAGTGTGGAAAATGATCATGATGCTTCTTCGACATTTTCCCCTCTCTGTGTTAGAATTTATTGCTATATTGTACATTTTATATCTTGATACATTGTCAATTTATATTAAAAAAATAGGACAGTCAACCAGATCTGAGAGTGGCTTAATTGGACATTATGCACAACATCCTTGGATCCTAGTCCCTGATTCAAATGTTTAATAATTAAAAATCACTACTATAGTTATTTTTAATAACTAATAATATAGTATGATTAATAATTGATAGTTTTACAAAGTATGTTTTTATTCATTCTCTACTTCCTTTTCAGTAAATTATAGTAAATATTCATTTAACACATAATAAAAAAAAATTAATTAACAATTAATTTTTTCTATCAAATAACTAATGTCAAATACTCAACAATCAATAGATAATTTTTAATAATTAATGTCCTATTACTTCCGTATTTACTTTTGTACCTATAATTTCTAGGAATGAAACTATTACTGGAGCGAAATTTTAGCTCTAAGACTTCAAATATACGTTTTGGCTCCAACTTCAAATTTCATCACTCCAATCCTAAAATTTTGGCTCCAAAACGTATTATTTTTCCTCTGTCCGCCTTTTGTTTGCGTAATACCTACAAAACACGACATTTTTCCTTTTTCCCAGATCTCCAATTCAATCTTCTTCTTTTACAATTAAATAAAATAATAAAACATTTTCTCCTTATTCCAATTTCAGATCCAAGTAAAACCGCTGATCGCCTCTCTCCCATCCATGGTCGGCCTCTCTCTGATCCATTGCCGCAAACCGCTATGCAGCTTGCTCTTTACAAAACCCTTATTTCAGTTCTTTCAGACAGATCTACATCGATGTGAGTTCATTTATCTTAGGTTTGTGTCTCCACAGTGTTTGGTTGTTTTGGCTTTTTTTGCTTTGTTGGGTCTGAGTTTTTTTGGTATTTTGGAGTTTGTTCGGAGCTGGTGGTTTTTCTCTTTACCGTCGGGGCATTACCTCTTTTACCAGCAGAAAAAGGTGTAGCTTGCTACGGTGATTTGTTGTATTCTGGTAGGAGTTGTGCCCTTATCTTTCGAAGCCTTCTTCTGACCGTGTTTTTGATTTGGTTATATAGTAAATCACATCGAATCTGATTTGGTTTACAGTGAAGATAGCGATCAGATCTGAGAGGGATGAGCATACTTTTTTTCATGATTACTTGATGAGTTGATTGACAATTCTTTTTGATGATAGAGATGATAGTTTCTTTAGATGACTGTTTGCCACTTATTGATCCACCCATTGCTTTAGAGGACTCAAAATTTTAGAGAACTTTTTTGGTAAGTTCCTTATGCTACTGTTTCCTTAAATTATATGAGTTAATGTAACACCCCGTAAGTATACTTAATTTTAGGACAAGAATTAAGGGAAACGGGTTACGCCATTGCGTTCGTCTAGAAATTCTGCTTGAGATAGATCCGAGTTTGCATAAAATGGATATCGTATGAAGAAGATATGGATGAACGAAGTTAGGAAGAAAAACCGGAAACAAGCCAGAATACACTGGCGCACTTGTGAAGGCGCCAGTACAATAATACACTGGCGCACCTGCCAAGTGCGCCCATACCGATCCAGCACAGAATTCTGGAGTGTTCTGTGATGACATGTCTTCTTCTGAGTGGCTGGATGACCTGTCTTCGAGCTGGTGGTTCTGATGACTTCTGGATTGATCTGAAGGCTCTAAATCACCCTATTCTCCTATGAAAACACCCCCCAAACCACACTTTCTCTCCACACAGTTTCATTCTGCCTATACTCTGCCTCTATTCAAATTAGAATAAAATAATGGCGTCGCTACTATGCTGGAATCTAAGCTAGAACTAGTGCATCTTCTTCTAATCTGAATAGAATTAAAAGAGAACAACTATTTTCTAATCTAATCGATAGTCTACGCCAAAGGAGAGCTATTCAGTGTCAGAATATAGATTCCAAAATACAAGAATCGTTCCCTTTTTGTGAGTACAACTATTATCAGATATGAACTTTAATTATGATCTTGACATGGCTATAAATCTGAATCTGAGGTTATGCATATTCTTATCTGTCAGATCTGTTTTTCTATGACTATTCTCTTTCTTTCTTTTTCTGTTCTATAGCCAGGCTACTACAAGCCTGCGCCAAATCTCATAAGAGAATAACGCACGAACGCTAAATTTTGGAGTAAATAATGAATAATGCATAATTGGACATGACTGATCTGTGACTGATTTGAGAAAAGGACATATGTTGTAAATTAGATCTAGATATGTGCATACTATGTGATTTGGAAGAAGAGGAATCATTGAATGATAACATATGACTTGAAACTTGGGGACATAATGCATATAAAAATTAAGATCTAATTTTGAGAGGATATAATTTAAAGATCTAGATTTTTGGGTATATTTTATATAACTATTCATGACTTGAAAAAGGAATATGAAACTTAGGCGTAAGGACCCATATTAAAATAGGATAACTATTAATGTGAATGCGCCTAAATATGGATTTTTGGATATTGGCATTAAAGGCTATAATTTGGCATAATTCATATCATGATTTGGGGCTTTTAGAGAGTGTTCTCTACTGTGCAAAATTTAATGAAAATTTGGGGGCACATATTGTATTATGAATTATTACCATGATTTGAGCATGTAAGTTTAGGCTTAATTTATGATTAGGCAAGATAGGTAAATAGAACTTTTCAGAAATGTTAAATCTGCTAATCTGCTGAATTGCCTAATCTGTTGAATTGCCTGTTCTGCTAATCTGCTAAATTTCCTAATCTACTAGATCTGTTATCTGCTAAATCTGTTGAATTGCTTAATCTGTTGAAAGCTGAATAATTGTAATTTGAAGGCTCGATCTAAAATTGAGCAAAACATGTTAATAGAACTTTGGATAATCTGCCGTAACTTGTAAAGAAGTTAAATCTGCTAAATGGACATAATTAGTCTGATATTTTCTGTAACTGGAATAAAGTGGCTATGACATGAGGTTAGACTCCGCTTACGGTAGAAGCCTGCCCAGAACCAACCGGCTTAACCAGCGACCGCAAACTGTTAGTCTAATGTGAGAGGTCGTAGGCATAACTAAAATATGCTTAGACACGAGGTTAGGTCTGGCTTGTGGCAGAAGTCTGCCCGGAACCGCCCGGCATATCCAACGGCTACACGCAACCGACCTAATGTGAGAGGTCTATGCATTAATATTTAATTAATGCAAATCTGAGATAAATATGATGTCTAAAACGTGTTGGGTGGATAGGGTTAAACCATCTGGACTGATGAATTTAACAAACCCGTTCCGTGAATCTGTAGGCCCAATACAAAGTTAGACAATCTGTAAGTCTGTTAAAACTGTACATGTGATCCGTTAGTTGGAAAACTTGTTAACTTGATTGTCTGATCTGTGAACTAGTAAATCTGAACTCTGTATGTCTAAAACTTGTAAACAAGTTAATCTGAAATCTGTTAGTCTGGGGACACAAGGTTAGGAGGGGAAATACTTGTGTCATCTGTTGTTTGGGACCCATATTAGTCAGTAACCGTTTCTGGTATCAAAAACTTTGACCCCATGCTATGTAGGGGTCCGGGCACGCTTACTGAACTAATTATAAGCGGTTCATTCTGATAATGGCAAGGGGTGTTGATGGTGCGTTCCAACCGGATCATGTGCGTGCATGGATCCGGTCTGCTCTGAGGATGTAAGACATTGCGACATCTATAAATAGGTCTGCGCCAATAGGTTTCCACTGTAGGGAGTGATACACCCTACTGTGGGGCCGACATAGGGTATTTATGTATTAGGGAGCCGATCGCTTGGGGTAGGACTTAGGGAACACTTAGTTCTGTCTATTTCTGTTGGTACCGTCTGTTTCTGTTGGGTGGTAACACCTGTCTGTTTCTGCATGGTACCGTCTATAGGGTCGTAAAGGCCCATTACTAGTGTACACCCAATTCTAACATTCTGTTTCTGTAGGGGATTATTCTTTTTCCGTCTCTGATTCCGTTTCCGATTCTGTTTCTGTACCTTCTGTCTGTTGGGGTGGTAAAGGCCCATTATTAGTATCCTGTTTCCGTACCTTCTGTCTGTTGGGGTGGTAAAGGCCCATTATTAGTATTCTGCTTCTGTACCTTCTGTTTGTTGGGGGTGGTGAAGGCCCATTACTAGCATTCTGTTTCTGTATTGATTATTCTGTTTCGATTCTGTTTCAGTTTAGACATTAGGGTAACACCTAACCCTGTTATACTAGTATTAGTGCAGAGAAGTAAGATGTAAGTAAGGAACATAACTTGGTTTACATCATTCTGTTTCTGCTATTAACTTAAAGTATATATGTTATTCCTGTTGATGTAATCTCTCATCCAGCTTTATTTACATGTCATGATAATATTATCTGTTTATATGCTGGATGTCACCGGACTCGCCAGACTTTATGTCTGATCTCGTTTGTTTTCGCCCCTTTTCTTTCCGTTTCCCCCTAAGGTGCTCAGGGTGGAAACATAGGAGCTTGATTTTGATTCTCTCTGCTTAAAGTGCTTGGAGTATTGCTTGGCTTTGACTCTATCTTTTCACGGCAGTTTATGTTGGGGATTATGGCTTTGAAACTTAACATTCTGAAGGATTTTGTGTAAGACTGATAATTGTGTACTTGAGTTTTGGTATTGTGATTTAGAAAGATGTAACCAAACTTATTTCATCTTCTGCGGTAATAAAGTTATACTTTCTCAAGTACTACTTATCTATCTTGTAATATTCTGTTCTGTCTACTAAAACGCTCCATCAAAGTTAAGGCATTTCCTTTGTGAGTGACCTTAACGGAGGTGGGGTGTTACACTTGGTATCAGAGCTGAAGGTTACCAGATTTGATGAAAAGTTTTTGAAAACTATTTTCAAAAAGGTTTCAAAAAGGAAGCATTTTCAAAAGTAGAGTTTATTTTGAAAAACGTAGTCCCCAAAGCCATATATTTATCTTTTGATTTTTTGTTTAATCCTTGTTTCCTTCTTTTCTGGGTCTCCGGGGCTCCTGGCTTTCTGGGAGGTAACCTCATAGCGACATGGTTCCGTAGGCATGATGAGACTACGGTGTCTGTCGAAGGGCAAAGAAGTGCCTAACTTCCATCTGTAGCCGCAGTAATTTCACCTACGGTTAATCCTCTTTCGAGTTTCGTAGGGTTTTTCCACGCGATGGGGGTAACTATAGAGAAAGACTTGTTAACATGTAAGAAGACTAGTTGTTTTTAGTGCGGTGAGATAGGACATCTGATCAAGGATTGCCCCAGAAGGAAAGGGCAGAGGGAAGGCCCTACTTCTGGAGGGCAGGCGAATGCTCTCGTGGTTGGTGGATAGGTTAGAGATAGGAAAAATTTCTGTAGATGGTTTAATTTCCTTATCTGATTATTGAGTTAAAACTCTCTTTGATTCTGGCATTTTGATTCTGTAATTGAGACTCTGCACTTTAATTTTAGTCTTGTTTCTGATCCCGCTATAGTCCCAAACCCAATGAGGGTTACGACTCATTTCTTTGTGATAGATTGGGGCTTGAGGGTATCTTGTTAGGCGTTAAGTTGACTATGACGCATACATTCTGGTTTTTGTGGGATATGGTAGGGTTTTATCATGCTTAGTTTCCTAAGAATCATTTGATAATCTGATCTGTACCAGTAGTTTGTAAGTATCTGAATATTTCTGAAATAGATAGGAATTTTTACTCGAAGCGTGATGTAGATTTCCAGTTTTGACATTGTTTAATGGGGGTAATTCTCTGAGTGTTAATCTAATGTTGATTTCGGTCTTCGGGGTTGATACTTAGGGAATTATTTTCTTAACCGATGTCTGATAGGAACAGAGCTCTTATTTTAATCGTACTTGGTTCTATCACTCAGCAGTATCCTATCGATCGAGTCTTCGACCTTTAGGTAGAAACTAATGGGTGTAAACATGTGTTTGAGACATGTTATGTTTGATGGTTGCAAGTGGATCCAAGTGGTTGCTCGTGGATGCATATACACACACTAGGCACTAGATCGGCTCAAAAACACTCTCATACTGCATATGAATGTGTGCGCATTTTTCAATTTTTGTGGATGCAAAATGATTGACTCATCACATGGATGTTGCATTTGGATGAATGGTTATGCACACATATAGAAATGATGTGTCTCAAATAGGATTCCTTGCATACATAATTGGACTCATGGCACCAACATGGTTCGCATTGAGGAGGTCAACTGAATCAGTAGACCGCCTGATATTTGCATTAGATAAGAGACATATACACACAGTTTTGCATATGTTCATACAACATTAGAAGTTTTCTAAGGATAATGGATGCTTGAGGATGATGGTTGAGTAGATGGATGATTGGATGGTAGGACACATTCTTGTTAACTTGAAGATTTCGGGGACGAAATCCTTTAAGGAGGGGAGAATGTAACACCCCATATTTCATGTGAACATATAAGTAACAAATTAAAGTATACTTAATTTTAGGAGAAGAATTAAGGGAAACGGGTTGCGCCATTGCGATCGTCTCGAAATTCTGCTTGAGATAGAGTCTGAGTTTGCGTAAAACGGATACCGTATGAAGAAGATATGGACGAACGAAGTTAGGCAGAATAACCGGAAACAAACCAGAATACACTGGCGCACTTGTGAAATGCGCCAGTACAAAATTACACTGGCGCACCTGCCAAGTGCGCCCATACCGATCCAGCACAAAATTCGGGAGTGTTCTGTGATGACGTGTCTTCTTCTGAGTGGTTGGACGACCTGTCTTCGAGCTGGGTCGTTCTGATGACTTTTAGACTGATCTGAAGGCTCTAAATCACCCTATTCTCCTATAAAAACACCCCCAAACCTCACTTTCTCTCCACACAATTTCATTCTGCCTATACTCTGCCTCTATTCTAATTAAAATAAAATAATGGCGTCGCTACTCTGCTGAAATCTAAGCTAGAACTAGTGCATCTTCTTCCAATCTGAATAGAATTAAAAGAGAACAACTATTTTCTAATCTAATCGATAGTCTATGCTAAAGGAGAGCTATTCAGTTTCAGAACATAGACTCCAGAATACAAGAATCGTTCCCTTTTTGTGAGTACAATTATTTCCAGATATGAACTTTAATTATGATCTTGACATGGCTATAAATCCGAATCTGAGGTTATGCATATTCTTATCTGTCAGATCTATTTTTCTGTGACTATTCTCTTTCTTTCTTTTTCTGTTCTATAGCCAGGCTACTACAAGCCTGCCCCAAATCTCATAAGAGATTAACGCACGAACGCTAAATTTTCGAGTAAATAATGAATAATGCATAACTGGACATGACTGATCTGTGATTGATTTGAGAAAAAGACATATGTTGTAAATTAGATCTAGATCTGTGCATACTTTGTGATTTGGAAGAAGAGGAATCATTGAATGATAACATATGACTTGAAACTTGGGGACATAATGCATATAAAAATTAAGATCTGATTTTGAGAGGATATAATTTAAAGATCTAGATTTTTTGGTATATTTTATATTACGATTCATGACTTGAAAAAGGAATATGAAACTTTGGCGTAAGGACCCATATTAAAAATAGGATAACTATTAATGTGAATGCGCCTAAATATGGATTTTTGGATATTGGCATTAAAGGCTATAATTTGGCATAATTCATATCATGAATTGGGGTTTTAGAGAGTGTTCTGTATTGTGCAAAGTTTAACGAAAATTTAGGGGCATATATTGTATTATGAATTATGACCATGATTTGAGCATGTAAGTTTAGGCCTAATTTATGATTAGGCAAGATAAGTAAATAGAATTTTTTTAGAAATGTTAAATCTGCTAATTTGCTGAATGGCCTAATCTGCTAAATCTGTTGAATTGCCTGTTCTGCTAATCTGCTAGACTTGTTATCTGCTAAATCTGTTGAATTGCTTAATATGTTGAAAGCTGAATAATTGTAATTTGGAGGCTCGATCTAAAATTGAGAAAAACATGTTAATAGTACTTTGGATAATCTGCTGTAACTTGTAAAGAAGTTAAATCTACTAAATGGACATAATTAGTCTGATATTTTCTGCAATTGGAATAAAGTGGCTATGACACGAGGTTAGACTCCGTTTACGGTAGAAGCCTGCCCGGAACCAACCGGCTTAACCAGGGACTGCAAACTGTCAGTCTAATGTGAGAGGTCGTAGGCATAACTAAAATATGCTTAGACACGAGATTAGGTCTGGCTTGTGACAGAATCTGCCCGGAACCGCCTGGCATATCCAACGGCCACAAGCTACCGACCTAATGTGAGTGATCTATGCATTAATATTTAATTAATGAAAATCTGAGATAAATATGATGTCTAAAACGTGTTGGGTGGAGAGGGTTAAACCAACTGGACTGATGAATTTAACAAACCCGTTTTGTGAATCTGTAGGCCTAATACAAAGTTAGGCAATCTGTAAGTCTGTTTAAACTATACATCTGATCCATTAGTCTGAAAACTTGTTAACTTGATTGTCTGATCTGTGAACTAGTAAATCTGAACTCTGTATGTCTAAAACTTGTAAACAAGTTAATCTGAAATCTGTTAGTCTGGGGACACAAGGTTAGGAGGGGAAATACTTGTGTCATCTATTTTTTGGGACCCATATTAGTAAGTAACCCTTTCTGGTATCAAAAACTTTGACCTCACGCTATGTAGGGGTCTGGGCACGCTTACTGAACTAATTATAAGTCGTTCATTCTGATAATGGCGAGGGGTGTTGATTGTGCGTTCCAACCGGGTCATATGCGTGCATGGATCCGGTATGCTCTGAGGATGTAAGACACCGTGACATCTGTAAATAGGTCTGTGCCAATAGGTTGCCACAATAGGGAGTGATACACCCTACTGTGGGGCCGACATAGGGTATTTTTGTATTAGGGAACCGATCGCTTGGGGTAGGACTTAGGGAACACTTAGTTCTGTCTGTTTCTGTTGCTACCGTCTGTTTCTGTTGGGTGGTGACACCTGTCTGTTTCTGTGTGGTACCGTCTGTTGGGGTGGTAAAGGCCCATTACTAGTGTACACCTAATATTAACATTCTGTTTCCGTAGGTATTATTATGTTTTCGTCTCTGATTCCGTTTCTGTACCTTCTGTCTGTTGGGGTTGTAAAGGCCCATTAGTTAGGTGGTAAAGGCCCATTATTATATCCTGTTTCCGTACCTTCTGTCTGTTGGGGGTGGTAAAGGCCCATTATTAGTATTTTTCTTCTGTACCTTCTGTCTGTTGGGGTGGTGAAGGCCCATTACTAGCATTCTGTTTCTGTATAGATTATTCTGTTTCGATTCTGTTTCAGTTTAGACATTAGGGTAACACCTAACCCTGTTATACTAGTATTAGTGCAGAGAAGTAAGATGTAAGTAAGGAACATAACTTGGTTTACATCATTCTGTTTCTTCTATTAACTTAAAGTATATTTGTTATTCTTGTTGATGTAATCTCTCATCCAGCTTTATTTACATGTCATGATAATATTATCTGTTTATATGCTGGAAGTCATTGGACTCGCCAGACTTCATGTCTGACCTTGGTTGTTTTCGTCCCTTTTCTTTCCGTTCCCCCCCAGGTGCTCAGGGTGGAAACATAGGAGCTTGATTCTGATTATCTCTGCTTGAAGTGCTTGGAGTATTTCTTGGCTTTGACTCTATCTTTTCATGGCAGTTTTTGTTGGGGATTATGGCTTTGAAACTTTACATTCTGAAGGATTTTGTATAAGACTGATAATTGTGTACTTGAGTTTTGGTATTGTGATTTAGAAAGATGTAACCAAACTTATTTCTGCTTCTGTTGTAATAAAGTTATAATTTTTCAAGTACTACTTATCTGTCTTGTAATATTCTGTTCTGTCTACTAAAACGCTCCATCAAAGTTAAGGCATTCCCTTTGTGAGTGATCTTAACGGAGGTGGGGTGTTACAGTTGATAGCTGGTTATTTCATTTGTTGACAAAGCTTATGTCTCGTTTATATGCTCGTGAAATAATAGTACGAGATCGGGTTCGGTTTCATAACTTGAAAAATGGGTCTTGTTCTTGTAAAGATTGTTGGTGACTTTAGTTATTGAAGTAATGCCATCCTGTCAACTGAACTTCAACTAAAAAATGTTTCATTTGGATATTTGGTAAGGTATTACTTAGATTTGATTATTTTATCGATGATAAGCACCATTTTACAAGTTTTGTGCTACAGATCTTGAACTGGTCCCTGGTTTTAAGAAGCATATGACATTTCAAGGCGTTGATGAATATAAATCTTTCTTTTCATATTTGCGGATTGGGGTTGACAAAAAATGAAAAGAAAAGGAAACTAAATAGTTTTATGCTGAATATTTACTATAAGATTGCCTTTAGATCTTGCTTTCAACTTGTAGGAGTTAATTTCTCAAATCTAAGTCCATAAGTCGAAAGCGCTGCTATCGGAGTTGCTGTAATAACCAAGGTAGCACATTTTACTATTAATTATTGTGTGCATTTGAATCCCATTTTCCTGCATCCCTGTTGCACCCCTGTAATCTTGCAGCTTCACATTCACGCTCAAAGAATTTGTGGAAGCAGAACGCTTGTGTAGTGTAAGATTATAAATTATGATGAGTAAAATTACTGGCAAGTGAGTTAATCAGTAAGATTTATGAATGTATCATTCTAAAGAAAAATATATTTGTTGTACAGGAATCATCATCTACAGCCAGTACACTATCATCAAGTTCTGAATTTGAAGAACTTTTCAAGGGACTGGTATGTGTATGTATATACTAATGTTTTATGAATATAGTTTCCAAAGTGAAATTAGATTAGCATCTGTTGTTTAATTAGGATAAGGTTTGGCTGATTTTAAATGTTTAAAGCCTTCTACTTCAGTATTCAGCAAAAGTCTGAAGCACTTAATACACAACCAATTTATGTACGAAATTGCTACAAGCCAAAGAAAATGTGTTATTCCACATACCTTAAGGTATAATGTTGAATTTTGATAGATTCTTGTTAATATTTGATGTCTTAACATTATAAGATCTTCCTTTGGTATCTATACTTGTTGCCGGTGGATGGATCATCACGACCAAAATAAATGCTAGTAGAATCAATATTGGATATACATAAGGGTTTCATTTGATCGGCGTGCACTTCATTACTTAAATATTATATGTGACAGTGTAGGCATTGTGGGATCATTACTTAAATATTATATGTAAAATAAACATTATATTATATATGAAATGTTATTGTTTGAATCAATAAATTTTATGTATTTGAGTCAATGAATTTTGTGGATTTCAACAATTTTATGACATTATATATTTCAATGTTCACAGATAAAAGACGTTAGTTCGATATATATATATATATATATATATATATATATATATAGGTAAATTAGAAGGGGAATACTGATGGATTACCAACCAAAAAATGTGAGGTTAAATTTTCTCCATTTTAATTTTCATCGCTAATCCCTTGGCAATTAGTGAGGGTTTACCCACTTATTTTTTAAATACTATTTTATTATAAATTAATTATCCGTGGGTAAACAGTTGGTATATAAATTAAAAATAAAATTTTATTTTTATTAGGTAATTAGTAATATAACGGAAAACTATCGGAAAACTCATGCTAAAGTCCGTCGCAAAATCTGACACAATTACCGTCATGGTTTTTACCGACCACCATGTTATGCACGAAATCCGTCGCTAAAGCCAATGTAGCGACGGATTAGAAGCGAATTTTGCCGCTGCTATCTGCAGTTTTTCTTGTAGTGTAACAAGATGGTCCGCTAGGAGCTTTTTAAATGAAGTTGTGTTCTTACGCAACCTAGTATTAAGTAGTCTTAAGTCGCTAGGGGTTCGCCATGGGTATTAAGTGTCTGTAAGGATGTATGCCCTTAATAAGTTAGGAAATGGCCTTGAGTGACTAGGTTTATCCTACCTCATGGGGTATTAAGTGACCGTATGGATGTTCGGCCTTAGATTTACTTGTGGGGGTATTAAGCGACTGTAGGGATGTCCGCTCTTAAATTGACATATTGGCCTTAAATGATTGTGAGGATTTCCGCCTCATATGTTTAGGTTTGTATGTTTGTTGCGTAGACATAGCCTAAAGAGTTTGCATTGCCTAATATAGGAAATAGTCATTCCTAAACTTATAAGTTTTTCATTCACTAGAACATTGTGCTTTGTCCCCCATTCCTAGATAATAAACGGGGTAGTTGGTGAGGACGCTTGTGATTAGTGATGCTTTGGCGATGGATCCCAACGATGGATGATTTTGGTTATTTATGGCAATATTATCAAGTTATTGAGATAATTATTATTGATGTACCTCTTATTATTGCTTGAGACTCATTGTAACCAACATTTATTATGGTTTTAACTAAAGGTACATCTATTTTAAGTTATTATATTTATCCCTTCCATTGTGTAGATACTAGTTTCGTTTAGATTTCTCTATGATATCTGTTTTTAGTATTTCCTTATAGGAACCTACGATCCATCTAGAATGACTGTAAGTTCAGATGGGCCCTTTCTAGTTTGGAATTTAGGCCTATTTCAGGCGGGTTGTTATAGTTGTACCCTTGGGATAATATTATTATCGATGTACCCTTGTTGACTGTTGGGATTTTATGTAATAAACATTTTATGAGTTTTAATTAATGGTACATATACTTTATGTTATTATATTTAATCCATTCCGTGAGATTATAATGTGGTTATTAGTTTGACACTCTTTATGTAATCCTTATAGAAACCAAGGATCCATTTAAAATTGCTATAAGTTCCAATGGGGCTTTTCTGGGTTAGAATTTAGGCCCGTTCTGGGCAGGTTGTTACATTTGGTATCGAGCCAAGTTACCCGATTTCATAGAAGTATACATAAGAGAGACTTACTTGTTATTTGAAAGTTTTCAAATTATAAGTATACACACACACACAGAGTACCCCCAAAAACTTACGCAGCTACACTAGCAAATTTCTATCTTTCTTCCCCTTTGTTTTTGGCTTAAATATCTCTATTGTAGAATTGGCCGACAACCATCCCATGCAAGAGAATCAGGCAAGGCCTCGGTACTTTCTCGAGTGGTCCCAGTAGTACCTTAGGTACATGGACCTAGCTCTTGTTGTCCCTCCAGCTACGGCGAAACTATCAGCCCAACCCATTAAAGTGGCTCTAAACTTTCCTCATCTCTAAAAGGATTTTGTAAATTTAGGAGGCAAGCTCTTTATTAGAACGGAAGTCTTTTTGGAAGCTAGGGCATGGGTATATGAGTTCGACTGTATCTTCGAAGCTACGGAATGGGATGACCCTATTAAATATGGGATAGCCGCTCGGTATCTTAAGGGAGAAGCACTACAAAGGGGGAATATGGTTCCCGAAGTAAACATAGGAAAAGTGTTTTTATGGTATGAGTTTAGGGCCTAATATGAAACGAAGTTCTTATTAGTGCGGAGGTGAGCATACAGATGGAGATATTTATTCAGCTTAAGCAAGGAGAGTCTAGTTTGTGGGAGCACGTTGCGAGGTTTATTGTGTTGTCCAAGTTCGGAAGAGGGTAGATAGATACTTCGATGAATATGGCGTTAACATTTGGAAAAGGGATTAATTCCCCATTGAGAGAGACATTACTGGCTCAAATGACCTTTCGAGATACTTTTGAGGCATAAGTAGAAACTGCTATCTATGCAGTGCTGAGGACAAGAAGGAGAATAAGAGTAAGAAAGGTGAAAATACTTCTGGATATGAAAAGAACAAGAAGAGGAATTTGTGGCAAAAGAAAAAGTAAGATGGGAAGTTTAAGAGAGAGACTAAAATATGTACAAGATGCCATAGGAAGGGCCATGAGCCAAGGATATATGGTAAACATAGGGAAGTCGAGTTTAAAGGGAAGTGTTTCAATTGTCGTGAGGAAGGACACTTGGCTAGGAACTGCCCCAAATAGAAGGAAGGGCAGAATGGGCAGAATTACACTTTAGAGATAACACCACTTCAAAGTCAATGCCTAAGAGACCAAGGACACACTACTTTGGAAGGTATAATTTTGATTCTAGGAATCCTATATGTACCCTATTTGATTCAAGAGCAACCCATTCTTTTATCGCTAGATGTATAATTAATTTATTAATTCTCCTGGGTCCTTTGCTAATAGTCTGATTAAGGTTTTCAAACCCGTCGTAGAGCCAAGAAACTTTTGCTAATTTGTAGAGACGTAGTATTAGATTTCGATAATGTGATTTCTCCTGTAATGCATATATATTAGATTTCGAGGGGTATGGTCTCAATTAGTGATGGACTAGCTATCATATTATAGGGATGTCTTAAGTGTGATAGAATAGTTGTTTTCTTGAGAAGCCACAGTTTAGAGATCCCCTGTAGGACAGGAAATAGTGATTCAGCCTTATTGCATTCTTTATCGTCTGATTCGGAAGAGTTATCTCAGTGCCCATTGTGCGTGAGTTTCCAGATGTCTTTGACGAAGTTATGGGACTTCCTCACTATAGAGAAATCTTGTTTAGGACAGACCTCGAGAAGGACGTGAGGCCAGTAGCGATGCCATTAAGGCACATGGCTCCTAAGGAGAGGAGAGAATTAGACAAACAATTTTTAAGTTATTGAAAAAGGGATTCATCCAATGGATATATGTCAGAGTGGGGAGAACCTATAGTATTTGCCACCAAGCCGATGGATTGTTAAGATTGTGTACGGATTATAGGGAACTCAACAAGCGAACTAAAAAGAATAGGTGCCCCCACCCATAATAGATGACCTACTCGACCATTTTTGAGGTACTCAAGTCTTTTCTCAGCTAGATCTAATAGTTGGATTTCATCAATCAAGAACTTCTGAGGAGTGTAAAGCTAAAACGTCATTTAGGACACCTGATGGATTGTTTAAGTGGGAAGTAATGCCCTTCGGTTTGACAAATGCCCTTACTTCCTTTGTGGATCTAATAAGTAGGGTATTTAGGAGCATTCTCAACAAGATAGTTATGGTATTTGTGGATGACATGATCATATTTTCTGAGGTCTTGCATGAGGATCACTTAAGAAAGGTCCAAGGAATCCTGAGGGGAAATCAACTCGAGTCCGAGTCTTTGAAATGCCACTATTGGACAAAGGAAGTCAAATATCATGGACGCATTGTTTCGAGCAATGTATTAGCCGTAGACCTCGTGAAGGTAAAAGCCATTCAAGTGTATAGAATACCCCGCAACGCAATAGAAGTTAGAAGTTTTGTAAGATTAACGGGCTACTATAGGAAATTTATTAAGGAAGGATTGCAACCCCTCTAATCCGATTGGAAAAGAAAAATCTTGAGTTCATTTTTAGCGAGAAGTGCAGTAGTGCTTTTGAAAGCATAAAGTAACCTCTTACGAGTGTGCCTGCCCTTATTATTCATGATGGTATGAAGACGTTTGTGGTTTTCACCGATGCTTGTGGGACGGGGCTAGGAGTGGTACTCATGCAAGAGCGTAGGGTAGTTGCCTACGTAATTAGACACTTAAGGACCGTGAGAAGAGGTACCCTACGCTTGACTTGGAACTTACAGCTGCAGTACTTGCTTTAAAGATGTGGAGGCACTATCTTTTAGGAGAGCAGTTTTAGCTCTTTATCGAACATAAGTCTCTAAAGTACTTGTTTTCTCATCATGACCTGAATCTCAGGCGACAGCAGTGGATGAAGCACATAGCATCGTTCTGCTCCACTATTAAGGGAAGGGTAATGTTGTTTCCGATGCTTTAAGTCGGAAACATGCTACCCCAGGTGTAATTATCGAGTGAAAGCACTTGGAGTTTCTTTTCAGCTTTAATCTTCAACCGCCATTTGAAGCATATCATGGGTTCCTTAAAACTTTGGTAGTGATGTCGGTTTCAATTGATAGAATTAAGCACGGGAGAAATATCGATGATGAGTTGAGGATGTTGAGAGAAAGGATTCCTAAAGGGCAGAGTTTTCCTCTTTCTGATAGGTATTCAATTGACAATAGTGGAAGTTTGAAAAGGGACGAATGACTTTGTTTCCTAAGAATGGGAAGAGGTTCTATTGGAGTGTCATCGATTAAGGATTACCATACATGCCGAAGAAGATAAAATGTTTATAGATATGAGGAGAAGTTTTTATTAGGAAGGTATGAAGAAGGCTGTTTTAGAGTTTATAGCTAGATGTTTAACTTGTCAAGAGTTTAAGGCAGAGAAAGGTAGGTCTAGAGGGTTATTGTTGCCCTTGGAGGTTCCCACTTGAAAATAGGAACATATTTTGATCGATTTCATAGATGGATTTCAATAAGTTAGAAGGGGCATGAAGCGATTTGGGTCATTTAAGTTGTTTGATGAAGAATGCTCATTTTTTTCCCGTTAAGAAGAATAGGACTGCAGCTTCGTTAGCCAAGTGGTATGTCAAGAGAATAGTTAGACTATAAGGAATACCAACGAGCATAGTTTTGATAGAGACCGTTCGCTTACGAGCGAATTTTGGAGGAGCCTATAAGCATCCTTCGCAACGACGCTTAATTTGAGTACAACATATCACCCGCAGACCGATGAACAAATGGAGAGAGTCAACATACTTCTCGAAGATCTATTTAGAGCTTGCATAATAGACCTCGGAGGTGCTTGGGAGCATCATTTAGTGTTACCATAGTTTTTATACAACAATAGTTTTCAAGTGATAATTAGTACGACCCCTTATTAAGCATTGTATGAGCAACCATGCAAATCGCCTACTTGTTGGTGGGAAACAACCGACAAGATGTTACTTGGACCCGACCTTATCCGTGATTCTATGGAGAATATTCTTTTGATATGGCAAAGAATGAAGGCAGCCCAAGACCGGCAGAAATATTTTGCTGTTAGAAGGAAGAAGGAATTCAAGTTTGACGTTCGTGATTCAGTGTTCAAAAAAACTTCTCCTCTTACGAAGGCTACCTGGTCTGCAAAGACCGGGAAATCAGCTCCTAGTTATATTAGGCCAATCAAGGTCGTTGATAGGATTGGAAAGATGGGTTATCGTGTGGATTTTCACGAGTGCTTCTCGGGGGTCCATAAATTTTTTCATGTTTCTCATCTTGGAAAGTGCATTTCATGCTTCTGCTGTTAGACTCGAGCTAGATCAGATTGGGGATTTAGAGAGCTCTGCGTTGGAGCCTAGCGTGCCCCATGCCACCACAAAAATTATGGAGCACGGAATCATAAGACTTCATAGTAAATATAGTCCAAGTACAATGGGGAGATAACCCTACCGAAAGCACTTGAGAAATGAAAGAAAAGATGAGACAAATGCATTTAAAGCTTTTCACATGTAATTATTTACTCTAAATTTTCCTTTATGGTTGCATCGTGGTTGCTAGATTGGATGACAGTAAATGATTGCAACACAAATGCGCCAAGCACTCGTATAAAAATTATATGCAGGTGTTTTTCATACATTTAGCATCACACATTACACTTTCACGCAAGGATTGAGCTCAGTATAGGAAGACTGTAGTGCATAATAACATCCAGTAGTGGATGTTTCATAAATGACAGTGGTGCATAACAAATTTGTTAGAGCATGTTGTGTTTTTCGCTACTTCAGAAAGATCTCGGGACGAAATCTCTTTTAAGGGGGAGAATTTAACACCCTATAAAATATACCCTAAATAGATATAGATAATTAAATTAAATACAAATAATAATAAATTAGTAAAATATTAATAGACTGAAAATTAAAATTCAAGCTCTTACAGCTTATTGCTTAAATGATCTGTCCAGATTAAGTCTAGCAATCCTACATTCCACATACACCCAAGAAACTATAAAACGACCCCTAACCTCTCCCCCAAAACCCTATATTCATCATCTTGTTCCATGCCTTCATTCTGTCTCTCCGTCGCTGCTAAATCCCAAAAAATTGTTAGGTTTCTACTCTTCTTCTAATCTATATTATATCTGTAACACCCCGAATTTTCTGAGAATATTAAAATTAACAAATTTAAGAGCACTTAATTTTTATAAGAAGAATTAAGTGAAATGGGATGCGATATTACGTTCGTCTCAAAATTTTTGTCAAGATAGACATTTGGTTTGCATAAAACGGATACCTTATGAAGAAGTTATTAAGCCTTGAAGTTTGTATGCATATGAGAAATATATATATATATAGATATATATAAAAATTAAATAAATAAATATGCAAAAAAGTTCAAAACAGCGAATCGGGAGGGGGAATAACCGAACCGGCCCATTTTTGAGGTCGGCCCAAGCCCCGCTGGGTCGACTAGGGGTTTATTCAGGGTGTTTGGTTGTCAACCCGTAGGCCGATTCGCTCTAAGGCAAATGTGACATCTGATTGGTTCTGATGGACTCCTTGCTGAGTCATTAGGGTTAATGTGGCTATTCTATCTTGTCTGAATGACTTTGATTTGCTCTAGGTTAATCTGACGGTTCCTATTAAATCAAACTTCTATATAAGCAACCTAATGCCTCAACCCTAAATCGTATTAAAAATCAAACCAAGAGCCGTTATGCTGCCATGGGACAACCTTGAGTAGCCGCTGTTCAACTTGAAGCAAATTAAAAGAGAAACCAAATAAAATCGAAATTAAACTAAAACAACGATTGTCTACATCAAAGGCGAGCATTTCAACTTCAGAATACAAATTCCAGAAATCAAGATTGTCTTTTGCAAGTGTAGTTATCTTTTAGATGTAAATAAATTTAAGACGTGATTCGATATAAAGTGAAAAATAGAATTATACCATGTTGTATAATATTGACGATGCTAATTCATGTTTGTTTCTTGTGATGATTTTATCATGAATTGTCTTGGAATGTTTGTGGCTTATTGGACTTGGTGTTGGATCTATTAAAGATTAAGAATGAAACTATCAATATCATATGCAAGTTATATGTTTCATGCTAAGATCTACATATATATGTTTATATGATTAATGCAAGTTGTATGTATTATGCTAGATCCAAGTCAAGATCTACACACACACACACACATATATATATATATTCATATGCTTTTATGTTAGATCCATATGCCTATATATATGTTCATTTGTTCATATGCATGTTAAAAGTTTTATGTTGGATCCATTTCAAGATCTATCTAGGTTCATATGATTAATGCAAGTTATTTGTTTTATGATAGATCCAAGTCACGATCTAATTATACATATGTTCATATGTAAGTTACATGTTAGATCCAAAACTAGATCTATATTTATATGCATGTTTGTAAAGTGGACTTACGCAAGTTCACCTTGTTAGATCTAGTTCACACCTATATGTTAATGTTAAAATTATATATGCCTTGGGATTGGACATGTCATGGTTATGTCACATGCTAGTTTATAATTGAGGTTATGTTCACACATGCCTAGATTTACATATTAACATGTTTTAGGCTTATGATTATCTAAGTCTAAATTATATGCAAGTTCATGTGACATGTTAAATTATACGAATAAAGTTTTATGCAAAATTTACATGTTTGGTTGAATCTATATTATGCATGTTCCCTTCTTTACCTCTTGTTTATAAATTGGGCTAATATGCGGGCCCAATGACTTTATGTGATTAATACGAACGAACAAACGGGGGTAACGTTGGGATAGTTATTAAATCAAAACATGTTAATAATGTAAGTGGGCCCAAAACCATGTAAATGGTTAAGGCCATGAATGGTATAATTTATACCATTAGTCTTGAACATAATTAAAAGATGTGACATGAAACACTTGTAGAAAATTCACATATATAAAATGTAAAAGATGAATATGCCTAACCCGAGGTTAGACTGAGTTGTGGTGTAAACCTGCCAGGAACCGACCGGCACATCCAGTAACCAAAACAATACCTGTCTAATGTGAGAGGGTAGTGCATCAAGCCCAGAAAGACCCGAGGTTAGACTGAGTTGTGATGTAAAACTGTCCGGAACCGACCGACACATCCAGTGACCACAACAATACCTGTCTAATGTGAGTGGTTGGTGCTTTAACTAATTAATTAATTAAAGCTCATGAACAATCAAGCTAGAAATGGTGAGGTTAAGTAATTAAGGGAACACTTAACCAACTTTACATGTTAACAAGACAAGATTGGTGGTCTTAAGTAATCGAGGAAACACTTAACCAACTTAACATGTTAACTAGACAAGATTGATAAGGGTTAAGTCAAATCAAGGACACTTAAACAATTTAGCATGTTGAGTAGAAAAACCCTAGTAACGGGGACCCGTTTTAGTAGTAACCCACATGGATGTATCAAGGTACCCTGAACTAGGTAGGGTGGGGCATGATTACTGGGCTGAATATAAGCGGTCAAAAGGGCGGCGGTTAGGTGCGTCAGTGTGGGTTCCAACGGAGTACGGGCGTGCACGGGCTCCGGAGTGGAAAAAGCAGGCAGTGGGCACCAGGCGTACACTTGTGCATCTTTGAATCGAGCCAGGGTTGCCATTATATGACTTGATACACACTATACTGGAACCAGCACAAGTACTTAAAAATCACATGGGGCCGCATGACACCGGGAATACATGAATGCGAGTAGGAGCCGATCAATACATGAATGGGATCACCTTATCATGAACATACATTTCTTTTTAAACAACTCTTAGTGGGTGCAGAGAAGTAAAAGTGGGTGCGATAGCCAAATCTAGTTAAATCTTACTTTACCTCGTTTTAGGACTACCCTATCCTTGTGGTATCATTATAAGTTCAGTTTATTCATGTTATAGTCTTTTACTTGTTTACATGCTATTAAATAACTGGGCTTACCAGACTTATGTCTGACCCATTTTCCTTTTGCTTCTTTTCTTCCGTTCCCCCTCCCCCCCCCCTTTGCAGGGAGGAAACACTTCTGCTTAGTCCAGGTTAGCCAAAGCTTGAAGACCGTAGATGTAAGGCTTGGACTTTCCTTTTTGAGCTATGGCTAGGGTCAAGCACTTATTGGGGATTTATGTCATTTTATTTTCAGTATTGCTTCTTTATGTTTTCAAGACAGATGAAAAGTTGTAATAATTCGGAAGGTTGAAACAGTTGTTGAATTGTTGTGTTGAACAAGTATTTATGAAATAATATTGATCTTTTTCCACTGCATAATTTTCTGTCTTGTAATTTATTAGTATCTTGTACCTTAAAACCCTCCACCGAAGTTAAGGCATTCCCTTTGAGAGTGACCTTAACGGAGGTGGGGTAGTACACCTGGTATCAGAGCTAAAGGTTACCAGATCGGATAAAAAATTTTAAACTATTTTTCAAAAAGAAGTCATAAACAAGCATTTTCAAGAAAAAGTGTTAATTTAAAATGGCATAATCCCCAAAGCCATATGCACTATCTTTCTATCCTTCGTTTTGAATCTTTCCTTTTTGTTTCGGCATGTCTGGGGATCTTAACCTTCCAGAGGGTGTACCGATACCTGGCTGGTTCAGGAGATACCTAGAAGTTTGGGCCAATGACGCGGGCCCAACAGACATTCCTCCTCCCCTAGCTGCTCCTCCTCCGAGAGGAAATGCTTTCTCAAAGATCTGTAGAGACTTCAGAACCATGGGTGGAAAAGACTTTAAGGGGAGCGAATCATTCGTGGAAGCCAGAAAATGGCTCAAGGAGACTGAGGACTTATTCGTTATCTTTGAAGTAGTTGAGAGGCAGAAACAACAGTTGGTGGTGTGGTTGCTCAAAGACGAGGCCTCCTTCTGGTGGGAAGTCACTAATGCTGAAAGACCGATAGAGACTTGGGAGGACTTCAGGGCGAGATTTGAAATGAAGTTCCACTCACAGGCTGAGCAGAGTCTGCAAATGGAGAAGTTCCTATCACTTAAACAGTGCAGCTTGTCGGTCAAAGAACACGTCAATAAATTCAACTAGCTTGCTCGATTTGGACTGGAGTTAGTAAACACTCCACACAAGAAGGCTCTCCGCTTTGACAAAGGACTGCATGAGCCACTGCAAGGTTTGGCAATGTCCCATATACCCATGGGAGCGACTTACGAGAGACTGGTGGACATGACTCTGTTGCAAGAGGAGAACAAAGATGGAAAAAAGGAGGTGAAGAAGGAAGAGCCTCAAAACAAGAAAGGAGATGGATCTCAGAACAAGAAGATGAACCCCAAGAAAGGCGGGAAGGATAATAAATTCCGTAAGAAGATGAAGTGCAATTTTTGTGGGATACCTGGACACTTGGCTAGTGACTGTAGAAAGAAAAGGAGGAAATTGGGCGCTTGTTTCCAGTGCGGGGATACCAGACACTTGTCTAAGGACTGCCCAAAAAGGCAAGGGCAGGGATAGAGGACTGGATCATCTTCTGGAGGGCAGGTTCATGCTCTCGTTGCACCTCTGCAGGAACGAGGTAGACATATTTCTGTTGAGAGTTTTGTTTATCTGTTTGATAATCCTGTTCGTACTCTCTTTGATTCTGGCGCATCGCACTCTTTTATATCTACTGCTTTAATTGAATCTCTGCACCTAGACACCCATATAGTAGAGGATCCCTTGGTTGTTTCAAATCCAATTGGGGGCTCAGTTTATTTGTCAATGATTTGTTTGGATTTGGAAATCTCTATTTTAAGCGTTGGGTTAAAATGTAATGCTTTTGTTTTGGGCTTCAAGGGCTATGGGCTGATTCTAGGCATGGACTGGCTATCCAGTAATGGTGCCTTCCTCGATTGTGAAAAGAGAGTGGTTAGACTCATGACTTGCCTCGGTAACACTCTCGAAATCTCTTGTAATCCCATGATTTCTGTTATGCTAAGTTATCTAGAATCACTTGATGCATCTGCCGAGAATTTGTAGTCTGTTAGAGTGGTTTGTGAATACTCAGATGTGTTTGAAGAGGTAAAGGGCTTACCTCTGAAGCGGGAGATAGACTTCCATATATACCTCGTTGACAATGCAAAACCCATTGCTTTACCCGTTATACACATGGCTCCAAGGGAGAGAAAAGAACTCAGCAAGCAAGTTAAAGAGCTGCTTGAAAAGGGGTTCATAAGACGGAGTATTTCTGAATGGGGTGCTCCAGTAGTGTTCGCGACCGAAGCCGAAGGTTCACTCCGCCTATGCATGGGTTATAGGGAGTTGAACAAGCTGACCAAGAACAATAGGCATCCACTCCCAAGATTTGACGATCAGCTCGTAGGTGCATCTATTTTCTCCCAACTAGATCTGGCTGTCGGGTTTCACGCTGAGGATAGCATTGACAAGACCGCATTTAGGACCCCGGATGGTTTCTTCGAGTGGCTTGTCATGCCTTTCGGCTTAACAAGCGCACCTTCCTATTTCGTGGACTTGATGAGCAAGGTGTTCCGAGAATTCCTCAATAAGTTTGTGGTGGTCTTCGTGGACGATATTTTGATCTTCTCGAAGAGTGAGGAAGAGCATGCTCAGCACTTAAGGTAAGTCATCGATACTCTCCGTTCACATCAGTTGAAAGCCAAATTCTCCAAATGCCATTTATGGAGAGAAGAAGTTAGATTCCTTTGACATGTGGTGTCCAAAGAGGGGTTAGCTGTGGACCCCGCAAAAGTGGTTGATGTGCAAGATTGGAAGATTCCACGAAACGCAACTGAAGTTCGAAGCTTTCTCGGGCTAGCAGGCTTTTACCGAAAGTTCATCAAAGAGTTTGCGAAAATCTCAGATCCACTTACAAGGTTGACGAAGAAGAACCTAGTTTTTGTTTGGGATTTGGATTGCGATATTGCTTTCCAACGCTTGAAAAGGGCTCTAACAACAACCCCAGTTCTGACATTGCCTGAGCAAGATGTTTACCGTATACACGAATGCATGCGATATAGGATTAGGTGCTGTCTTGATGCAAGAAGGGAAGGTAGTAGCTTATGGTGGAAGGCAGTTGAAAGTACACGAGAAAAACTACCCAACCCACGGCCTAGAATTGGTGGCCATCATTTTCGCTCTTAAGTCTAGGCGCCATTATCTCCTAGGTGAGAAGTTTGAATTGTTTACTGACCATAAATCGTTGAAGTACCTTTTCTCGTAGAAAGATCTCAACTTGAGGCAGCAAAGATGGATGGAGTTTCTTGCCTCATATGATTTTGAGATTTCCTATACTCCTGACAAGGGCAATGTGGTAGCAGACGCTCTGAGTAGAAAGAAGCTGACCTTAAGCCCTCTCTTTGTAGAAAGGCAAAGCTTGGAGTACATAGCCAACTTTGACTTTAGACCCTCCTCTGAATTTGTACTGGCTTGTTAGCAACACTGGAAGTGCAGCCTACACTTTTTGACTCAATAGGAACCGCACAATGTGAAGACCCTCAGCTAGTAGATGTGGTAGATAACCTGATTAGGGGTGAGACTTCGAGTCACCTCAATAGATACTCCATCGATGATAAGGGATGTTTGAGACGGGATGGAAGGCTATGCGTCCCATAAGTAAGAGATTTAGTGAAAGCACACCATTCAAAGCTGACCATACACCCAGGCGGAGACAAAATGTATAAAGACATCAAAATAGTTTTCTTTTGGAATGGCATGAAGAGGGACGTAGTTGAATTCATTTCTAAGTGCATGATATGCCAGCAGGTCAAGGCAGAGCAGAAGAAGCCTGGTGGTTTGCTTCATCCTCTAGAGGTCCCACAGTGGAAATGGGATATCATTTCGATGGACTTTATTGATGGGTTGCATAGGTCAAGAAGGGGAAATACCAGTATTTGGGTAATAGTGGACCGGCTTACAAAAAGCGCTCACTTTATACCTGTCAAAAGTAGAAGGACTGTCTCATCTCTATATCTTAAAGAAATAGTTCGACTGCATGGGATACCTTCCATCATAGTAAGCGATCGAGACCCTATCTTTACAAGCGAGTTCTGGAAGAGTTTGCAAGAGGTTGTAGGCACACAACTTTGTTTAAGCCCGGCCTACCACCCTCAAACCGACGGACAGACGGAAAGGGTGAACAGAGTCTTAGAAGACCTCTTGAGATTGTGTGTTCTTGACTTTGGAGGGACATGGGAAGATCATCTTCTTCTGGTGGAGTTCGCCTACGACAATAGCTACCAAGCTACAATAGGCATGGCACCCTCCGAAGCCTTATACGGGAGACTGTGTTGATCACCAACCTGTTGGTGGGAATCCACAGATAAGCTTATACTTGGGCTAGACATGATTAGGGAAACCTCAGAAAAGGTGGACCTAATAAGAAGACGAATGAAGACTGCTCAAGATAGATAGAAGTCCTATGCAGATAAAAGAAGGACCGACCTTGAGTTTGAGGTTGGAGACAGAGTGTTCCTTAAAGTATCCCCTTTGAGGAACGTTGTTCGCTTTGGATCTAAAGGGAAATTGGCACCTAGATTCATAGGACCATTTCCTATCATTGAAATAATTGGGACGATGGCCTACAGATTAGAGCTGCCTGAAAAGTTGGCTGGAGTTCACAATGTCTTTCATGTTTCTCACCTACGGAAGTGCTTACATGAGTCTGCGGAAGTGGTGGAACCAAAGATACTAGAAGAGGTAGAAGTGGAACGAGAAGCAACAGTGAGAAGAATCCCAACTCGTATCTTGGGAACGGAAGTCAAAAAGCTATGCAACTGTGAAGTCAAACTTGTTAAATTACAATGGAGTGACAATGAAGAAGATGCGACTTGGGAGACCAAAAGCAAGATACGTGCAGTCTACTCTTATCTTTTTGAGGGTACATCTTTGATATCTCCTTTGTCATAAGTTTATTCATGCTTAGTTATCTTCTCGGTCCTATTTCTTGATCCTTAGTAGAAATCAATGGATGTAAACATGTATTTGAAACATGTTATGGTTGATGGTTGCAAAGTGGTTGCAAGTGGTTGCTAGTGATTGCTCGTGGATGCATATGCACATACACATTAGGTTCTAGATCGGCTCAATCACTTTCATATTGCATTTGCATATGAACACATGAAATTGTATGTGGATTGAAACTTGATGTGTTTATCATATTTACATAGCATTTGTATGAATGATTGTGCACTCATGTAGAATTATGAATAGGAAAAATTGCATACATAATGGACTCATGGCACTCTCATGATTCGCACTAAGGAGGTCAACTGGATCAGCAGACCGCCTGAATTTGCACTAGATAAGAGACATATACACACACTCTGCATATGTCATATAGCATTAGAAGTATTTTAAGGACAATGGATGCTTGTGGATGATGGATGAGTAGATGGATGATTGGATGTTAAGATGCATTCTTTTTAACTTGAAGATTTCGGGGACGAAATCCTTTAAGGAGGGGAGAATGTAACACCCCGAATTTTATGAGAATATTAAAACTAACAAGTTCAAGAACACTTAATTTTTAGAAGAAGAATTAAGTGAAATGGGTTGCGCTATTATGTTCGTCTAAATTTTTTGGTCAAGATAGACATTTGGTTTGCATAAAATGGATACCTTATGAAGAAGTTATTAAGCCTTGAAGTTTGTTTGCATATGAGAAAAATATATATATATATATAGATATATATAAAAATTAAATAAATAAATATGCAAAAAAGTTAAAAACAGCGAATCGGGAGGGGGAATAACCAAACCGACCCACTTTTAAGGTCGACCCGAGCCCTGCTGGGTCGACTAGGGGTTTATTCAGGGTGTTTGGCTGTCAACGCGTGGGTCGATTCACTCTAAGGCAGATGTGGCATCTGATTGGTTCTGATGGACTCCTTGCTGAGTCATTAGGTCTGATGTGGCTATTCTATCTTATCTGAAGGGCTTTGATTTGCTCTAGGTTAATCTGACAGTTCCTATTAAATCAAACTTCTATATAAGCAACCTAATACCTCAACCCTAAATCATATTAAAAATCAAACCAAGAGCCTTCATGCTGCCGTGGGACAATCTCGAGTAGCCGCCGTTCAACTTGAAGTAAATTAAAAGAGACAAACCAAATCAAAATTAAACTAAAACAACGATTGTCTACATCAAAGGCGAGCATTTCAACTTCATAATACAGATTCCAGAAATCAAGATTGTCTTTTGTAAGTGTAGTTATCTTTTAGATGTAAATAAATTTAAGACGTGATTTGATATAAAGTGAAAAATAGAATTATACCATGTTGTATAATACTGACGATGCTAATCCATGTTTGTTTCTTGTGATGATTTTATCATGAATTGTCTTGGAATGTTTGTGGCTTATTGGACTTGGTGTTGGATCTATTAAATATAGAGAATGAAACTATTAATATCATATGCAAGTTATATGTTTCATGTTAAGATCTACATATAAAAATATTTACATGATTAATGCAAGTTGTATGTATTATGTTAGGTCCAAGCCAAGTTCTACATATATATATATTCATATGCTTTAAGTTAGATCCATATGCCTATATATATGTTCATATGTTCATTTGCAAGTTACAAGTTTTATGTTGGATCCATGTCAAGATCTATCTAGGTTCATATGATTAATGCAAGTTATTTGTTTTACGATTGATCCAAGTCACGATCTAATTATACATATGTTCATATGCAAGTTACATGTTAGATCCAAAATTAGATCTATATTTATATGCATGTTTGTAAAGTGGACTTATGCAAGTTCAACTTGTTAGATCTAGTTCACACCTATATGTTAATGTTAAAATTATACATGCCTTGGGATTGGACATGTCATGGTTATGTCATATGCTAGTTTATAATTGAGGTTATGTTCACACATGCCTTGATCTACATATTAACATGTTTTAGGCTTATGATTATCTAAGTCCAAATTATACGCAAGTTCATGTGACATGTTAAATTATATGAATAAAGTTTTATGCAAAATTTACATGTTTGGTAGAATCTATATTATGCATGTTCCCTTCTTTGCCTCTTGTTTATAAATTGGGCTAATATGCGGGCCCAATGACTTTATGTGATTAATATGAATGAACAAACGGGGGTAACGATGGGATAGTTATTAAATCAAAACATGTTAATAATGTAGGTGGGCCCAAAACCATGTAAATGGTTAAGACCATGAATGGTATAATTTATACCATTAGTCTTGAACATAATTAAAATATGTGACATGAAACACCTGTAGAAAATTCCCATATATAAAATGTAAAAGATGAATATGCCTAACCCGAGATTAGACTGAGTTGTGGTGTAAACCTGCCCGGAATCGACCGGCACATCCAGTAATCACAAAAATACCTGTCTAATGTGAGAAGTTGGTGCATCTAGCCCAGAAAGACCCGAGGTTAGACTGAGTTGTGGTGTAAAACTGTCTGGAACCGACCGACACATCCAGTAACCACAACAATACCTGTCTAATGTGAGTGGTTGGTGCTTTAATTAATTAATTAATTAAAGCTCATGAACAATCAAGCTAGAAATGGTGAGGTTAAGTAATTAAAGGAACTCTTAAGCAACTTAACATGTTAACAAGACAAGATTGGTGGGTTAAGTAATTGAGGAAACACTTAACCAACTTAGCATGTTAACTAAACAAGATTGATAGGGGTTAATTCAAACCAAGGACACTTAACCAATTTAGCATGTTGACTAGAAAAACCGTAGTAACAGGGACCCGTTTCAGCAGTAACCTACATGGATGTATCAAGGTACCCTGAACTAGGTAGGGTGAGGCACGATTACTGGGCTGAATATAAGCGGTCAAAAGGGCGTCGGTTAGGTGCGTCAGTGTAGATTCCGATGAAGTACGGGCGTGCACGGGCTCCGAGTGGAAAAAGCAGGCACCGGGCACCAGCCGTACACTTGTGCATCTTTGAATCGTGTCAGGGTTTCCATTATAGGACTTGATACACCCTATACTGGAACCAACACAAGTACTTAAAAATCTCGTGGGGCCGCATGACACCGGGAATACACGAATGCGAGTAGGAGCCGATCAATACATGAATGGGATCACTTTATCATGAACATACATTGCTAGTTAAACAACTCTTAGTAGGTGCAGAGAAGTAAAAGTGGGTGCGATAGCCAAATCTAGTTAAATCTTACTTTACCTCGTTTTAGGACAACCCTATCCTTGTGGTATCATTCTAAGTTCAGTTTATTCATGTCATAGTCTTTTACTTGTTTACATGCTATTAAATAACTGGGCTTTCCAGACTTATGTCTGATCCATTTTCCTTTCACTTCTTTTCTTCCGTTCCCCCCCAGGTCCGTAGGGAGGAAACACTTCTGCTTGGTCCAGGTTAGCCAAAGCTTGAAGACCGTAGATGTAAGGCTTGGACTTTCCTTTTTGAGCTATGGCTATGGTCTAGCGCTTATTGGGGGATTTATGTCATTTTATTTTCAATATTGCTTCTTTATGTTTTCAAGACAGATTAAAAGTTGTAATAATTTGAAAGGTTGAAACAGTTGTTGAATTGTTTTGTTGAACAAGTATATATGAAATAATATTAATCTTTTTCCACTGCATAAATTTTCTGTCTTGTAATTTATTAGTATCTTATACCTTAAAACGGTCCACCGAAGTTAAGGCATTCCTTTTGAGAGTGACCTTAACGGAGGTGGGGTGTTACACTATCTCTTCTAATCTGAATTATTATGTATGGATTATTTAGTTAAATATTATATATTCATCAAATTCTAAATCTGATTCTTGTATATATTTTAGGAGAATTTGGAGTACATTGATTCGAAGGATTAATCCATATTGTGTGATTCTACATTGAGTGTAATATTCTCATATTCCTATTTCTGTGGATGGAAGTTACCTCAGTTTTCTATTTTCTATTTTCTATCTGATTTTAGTGTAGATTTAGATTGTTATCCCTAAAGGGGTTTAGATTTAAACAAAAACTAAACATTAACAAATCCTCCAAATCCCTTATAATTTTTTGGAAATGGTCAATCAATTGTCTAAATTGGATTTTGGGTATATACGTTATAAAAGATAGTCTTTCGGGTGTCACATGATTTCTGATAGTGGTTTGATTCACTTTCTTCTAAAAATTGTGAATTCATATATGTGTGTGAAAAGGCATAACACTTTAGTATTGTAGATTTAATAGGTTTAAGCATTTATTTCTAAGGCAGATAGTTTGAAAATATTATGTACACATCACAAATTTTTTTAGTTTTTGTATTTATATGTATATATATATGTGTGTGTGTGTGTGTGTGTGCATATATGTATGTATTAATCATATGAAAAGTGAAGTAGTACCAAAAAGTAGATTTTACATATATAATTAAATCATTGCACCTTGCCTTCCTTTTTTTATTCAAATAATCATTTTAAGCCTTAGTTTCAAGTTTTTATCTTTATGTTATTATTTCCCTGTTATTGATTGAATATGAATATACATATTTATTCCATGTTGGAAGTTAGGCAAATACTTTTGTATCCTTATTTTAATTTAGGATTGACATTTCAAACGAATTAGGACGTTATTCATGTTCAATTGATTTAAGTTTTATTTATTACTATCTATAGCATAATTAACGTATTATTAATGTGTATTAATTGCGTATTAAATACATTTAAATTGAGAAAGTAGAAATTAAATGTTTCCATAGGAAATTTGTATGTGTGTGAGTATTAATGGCTTTCGTTAGTACTAATATCATATAGACACAAGGTTGATCACTACTTGTAGTAGTAGCCTGCCCGAAACCGACCGACATATCCAGCATCTACAGGTAACTCGAGTTAATGTTAGAGGTTGAAGTGTCATGGCCATTATAATTATTACATAAAGAAGCAAGGTTAACCTCAACTTGTAGTAGAAGCCTGCTCGGAACTGCCTGACAAATCTAACATCTATAAATGGTCATTTTAGTATGAGATGTCTTGTGTGCGAGTGTCTATATCTGTGCAGTTAAAGTACTTAGCAGTTTTATAGCGATAGACATTCAAAAAGGTGTAGCCGGGATATAGAGGAGGTGCAAAAAGTTTCATTAGATGTAAAACCAAATACTTAAAAATAAATTAATAATCCTTTTCACATTATATGTGTACAAGAAACTAATATTAATTAATATTATATAACAAAATCAAGGAATATCATAGTTATACATGCTAATTTGAATGAGTACAATTAATTGTTACCATGTATTAGACACATATGCCTTAAATTTAGCAATCTACACAAGATTTACTATTTTTTTTAAAAGAGAACTAGTCAATTCAAGCTCTATATATTAAAAATGCTAAAGCGTACGCTAAAAAGCCTTGATATTGCGGATGCAACGGAAAATAGCGGAACTAAAAGCAGATCTACTTTTCATCAGTGTTAAATTGAAATAGCGCAGTTGTTGAGGAGCGCTATGGGCTACATCATGGATATTGCAGGGCTTTAACTGCTTAGGTATGTATATATATTTGTGTGAAGTAGGCCTTCCTCGAGAAGGTATTAAGTGGCCGACCTACCTTGTTTGGGTATTAAGTGGTTAGGACTAGGCACACTCCTAAGGTTCACCCCTTGGTTTAGGGCCTAAGTCAAGGGACCCACCCTTACAAAGGTTTTAAGTGGTCATTCGGTCTGCCTTTCTTTCAAAATGGCATTAAACGGTCTTAAAATAAAATGATAAAAAATATATGTTTTGGTGGGGTAGTTCTCCAGTAGTTGTCCACTTCTTCTCTAAGGGTTGGGTGAAGGTGTACCTAGAGGGATGATAGTATGAAAATTTCTAAGAAACTGCTTGTCTAAGGTAAGTATTAAGTGGTTAGGATTTTCCCTGTAATACCAGTTAAATAGTAACGTATGGATCCGCCGGATGTTCTTAATTGATAATGAGTATCTACCTAAACCGGTATTAAGTGGAAGATTACTATTTTAGTATTACAAGAGAGAAGATGTTAAATAGCGTTGAAGATCATAGGACGAGGTCTTAAGTGAATAAGGTCCACCATAGGGTCAAATCCACCCGTAAATATATATATTTGTCTAATGACGTTAAGTGACCAAATAATAGTCCGCCTTGTAGGGTATTAGGTAGGAATCCTTAATTGATGCAGTCATGGATGTCGGAGCCTGACAAAGGAGGATCTATAGTTATTATTATTATTACCATGTTTGGTAGTATTGTTGAACCCTTGGGATATTATTATTATTAACCTCGATGTACCCTTGTAGACATCTGAGATTTGATGTAATCAACATTTTATATTAAACTTAATGTTGCGTTTGCTTTCTATGATTATATTTTATCCCTCCCGCTGCGAGAATCATATGTCCTTATTAGAGTGACTCTATTTATGTAATCCTTATAGTAACCAAGGATCTGATTATAATGGCTCAAGGTTCTAATGGACCTTTCTAGCTCGGAGTTTAGGCTAATTCCGAGCAGTTTGTTACGTTGTCGATCCACCTTATTCGAGTGTTTAGAAATCCATATCAATGCCTTGGCGTCCCAAGTACCGACCAGAATTCATAGATACTCAAGGAAACAAATTCACATAATACAAAACCATTTATATCGAAATTACAAGTACACTCTCTCATATACGCTCAAGTTTATTATAGGATATTACTGCCTTATCTCTAATAAGTTAACCCCAAATAGAGCTAAGGTTATCGGTAGATTAAAGCTCTGGGGTATTGACCTGCATTTTTGGCCATTCAAGTCGACAATAATCTATGCATGTTGACTCAAATAAATCCAAAATACAGATAGTTATTGGGGGTAAAATAAGAAAAGGAAAGAAACAAGTAGAACAATTGCAGAATCTCACAGCGGATAGGCAACATATAATAAAAAAATAACAGTTCATGAATCTGTTAAATTACATATTTGGTTATACTTTACAACAATCATCAAAGTTGTGCATACCTACACATAATACAACAATGCAACGGGACATAAATTATGTAGTAGGAATATATAATATATAATATACCAACTGCCTTCACCTTTCGTTGAAATGTTGTCTGCGTTAATTTGAAAAACTCAGGCTGACCCGAGTATAAGCGAAAAGACAAAAACATTTAGATTCGAACTAAAATATTCTCCTACTAGTCAAATCAAAATAATTTAAAAAAATGAGTTTCACGGCATCAAAGATGCTTACGGTAATCCACACCATATAACCAACGTGTTCATGAGTGTAGTAACTCAAGAGATGTTACAGAAATTTCCATCTCCTAAGGATCCATAAAACTAAATATTATGTAATAAAATGCATATTATAATAGTGTCTACGGTAAATATACTATTGAAAGAAGCGTAAGAGGGATTACCATTATTATATTTACACAAGTTATACATTGTTCTAAACATTGCATATTAAACACCTTTCACAAGGTTAGTAGATAGTGTTGCGCCATTATATGACAACGTTAAATCAAAATCATAGGTGGCTCGATCAGGATAACATGACAAGGCACAAGAGGCAATACCTTGGGTAAGAATCTATTTGCCGCATACCCGGAATGGTGGTAACATATAGCCGCAACTACCGCCCAACTCGAACAACACTCCCAAAATCAAGGATGCACATCAAATCAAATCAACCCGAGGAACTATAATAATCAAGGAACAAATGTTATCGATAGGGGTAGCTAACCCACTTGGTCACGATATAGCTCATGTTTTAGTCATCTTAATTATGACCCGAAGGTCAAGAATATCAATCATTGTTCTCTTACTTCATTCCATTAGCATTCGCCAAACCATCCTACTTTATTCCGTATTCTCCACCATGTGCATAGTTGTTAAAATGGTTTTTTGTATTGGTAGAGAATATGACAATATATGATCCTAACCGCTTCAACAACAAAACATTAATTTCATACCGGTTGATTCTTTTACATTTGATAATTGTAACAACTCGGAAAATCCGAGCCAATTTAAAATTTTTATTTTGGCAATTTTGATGAATTTTGATTATTTAAAATGAATTATTTTAAATAATTACGACGATAAATTTATTTTGAATAGAATTAGAACGTATATATTTATTTGAATCGACGTTGGAATATAAATATTTATTTTTAATTATAAAAGGAATTGAAAATGGCACGGTAGTTCGAAAATTCGATTTCAAATTTCAAACGAATGTACAGGATTCAAAATAAACCAGATTTTAGCGAAACCAAAAATATTAGAATCTATTTGAAAATATCTTTCCAACGAATACGAAAATTTGAAATTTCATAGCGGGAATAAAAAGTTATGCCCAGTTGAAATTTCAGAATAGTCGCTATGGAATTTTGGCCCTTAAGGATGGAAATTGTGCAAATGACCCTTTACGACGAAACCACTTTTGTTGGATCCGTGATGTCAAGTTATTTCTAGATTCCAAAATTCATAATTTCCTGAATCAATACGTGAGCGTAGCAAAAGAAAACGTGTTTTGACAATTTCAGTCAATTTCGATCGACCAGAAAATGGCTATTTTTCAGATGATCTCAGAATTTGACGAAATTAGTTTTGTTAGGACCGTATCGTCGATACGACGCCAGAAAATATTTTTCGGGAATTTTTAGAATCCGTTTGTGGCCCCGGTAAATTGAAATGCGCGTTCAAATTCAATATATATATTTATATTTTGATTTTGACGGAAACAGATCGAAACAATCGCACCAGCTTACGATACCTATCCCATTATGGTCGGAATGGAGGTAATTAGCTAGGGACGACAGTCGGTGGGTTTGATTTCGAGTTCAAAATAAAAAGGTACCTTTTGAAATTAAAAATAATAAAAAATATATATAATTATATAGCCTCACATCTCTTTCTCTATTAGATAAAAAGAAATAAAAAAAGGGAAGAAGGGGATCAACGGGAATCGCGCGCCCTCCCCCCCACCTGATTCAGCTCCGCCACCGCCCCTCCAGGCGTGTCGCGCCGCCACCTCCCTTTCCCCTCCACCTCATCTTCATTTCCCCTGCTCCAACGCACCCATCCGCCGCACTTCGAGACCCCCTCCCTCACGCAATCCACCCAGCGCCTCCTCCACCGTGTCAGCACCCCCACCGCGAGCTACAGAGCACCCCCTCCTCGATCCGCGAACCAGAAGTCATTCCTCCCCTTCAGTCCAACACATTAAGTTTTTCCCTTCCCTTTTCTTTATTTCATTTAGTAAAACTGAAATTAGTTTAGCTTAATTTTTATAAGGTAAAGATTACTTTTTTTATAAGGTAAAGCTTATATTTTTATATATATGAAAATATGATTTTTATCTATATAGGTTTAGGAAAAAAATGGGATTTTTAAAGTGATAAAGAGTAAATTTTTATCATACAGGAGCGATGTAAAAATCTGGTCTTTAATATATATATATATATATATATATATAAAGATATAAAGATACGATTTTTAAAATACAAGCTTCATGTTAAAAAAATATGATTTTTATATTATAGAGATAATAAAAATATGATTTTTATATATGTAGCGAAATAAAAATCTGATTTTTATTATATACATGTTGAAATAAAAATGTGATTTTTATAGCAGTGATATAAAAATTCGATCTTTATATAAGAAGTAGAAATATAAAAATATAATTTTATATAGAAAGAAGCATTGTAAAAATATATGAAGTTGAAATAAAAATATGATTTTTATTTATTGGAATGAAGCAATAAAAATATAATTTTTATTATGAACAGCGTGGCAAGGACTG
This sequence comes from Allium sativum, assembly GCA_030737875.1. Classification (NCBI taxonomy): domain Eukaryota; kingdom Viridiplantae; phylum Streptophyta; class Magnoliopsida; order Asparagales; family Amaryllidaceae; genus Allium; species Allium sativum. Next base: position 461,438,013 of record CM060924.1, on the reverse strand, counting down.
CATTGGAATTTCAAATAAATCCAAATGGTTCAGCAGTTCAGAAATAGAGAATGATGGAGTGGATCCCTTGGTGAGAACTTCTCACTTTTAATTTGTTTTCTAGTTGAAATATATACTAGGATGCAGATGGTGCTTAGCAACACCCGATACCCATTGTCCACAGACCATGGACGACTTGTTTGTTTGTTGTTTGTGGTGCGAATATTGATTGTGTAATGTGGAATGGAATAAATTATTTTACGGTTAAAAATATATTTTTTAACGTGTATATCAAATAAATATTTATAAACAAATCGGACGATTTGTTTATGTACACACATTTGACTGATATGGATTGGGATGATAAATTTTACACATCGCCCAATTGCACAAATAAAACCTGTGTTTGATTGTTTGAAAACCCCACACGGGTGTTGGGAAGAAATTGGACATACACTAGTCCCAATAATTAGCTGTATGTCGATCGATTGATTGACAGGCTGTTATAAGCGTTCAATATTTATATTTGATGCTTATTCAGTGTAGAATGCGCTCTGGATGATGGTTGATTATTTATCGTTGTTATTATATATATGTGTTGTAGGGAATCCATATAATTAACATTATATGTTAATTGATTGGGCCTCATTCCAAGTTGGAAAATAAAGAAAATTCATGTGTTGAATAAAAAGAAAATTCATGTGTTGAATAAAAGAAAATTCATGTGTTGAATAAAAAGAATATTCATGTGTTGAATAAAAGAAAATTCATGTGTTGAATAAAAAGAATATACATGTGTTGAATAAAAGAAAATTCATGTGTTGAATAAAAAGAATATTCATGTGTTGAATAAAATAAAATTCATGTATTTAATAAAATATATATTCATGTGTTGAATAAAAGAAAATTCATGTTTGAAGAAAATATTCATTTGTTGAATAGAATAACGAAGTTTTTGAAATATATAAAGTCGTGTTGATTAGATATGCGCCCTTTTGATGTGAACGATATCTATATCGATTTTATTTATTTTTATAATGGATATCAAAAAGTAATTGATTTCAAAATATAATATTTTGAAAATATTATCATTTATATATCGATGATATGGAATATTCAATTTTGATTTGAAATTGAATATGAAGTTGAAATCGTTTTGAAAACGAATTTAAAACGATTTATAAAATACGTTTTAAAAGGAAATCGACAAAATATATATAATATATATTTATATATATAAATATATATAATGGCCTGAATAGAAAGAGCCGCGCTACGGCAGTTCGTGAATTTCGACCATTGACTTCGAATGGACATTACGGAAGATCCGACCGTCGGATTCTCCTAAAACTGAAACCATTGGGTTCGTATCGAAAAGAGATTTCTAACGAATATTATAGATTTGAAATCTAACGGATGGATTTGGAGTCCAAATCAAATTTGCGAAAGGTCGCTATAAGTGCAGTTCGATGGTCGTTAATGGAAATCGACTGTACGGGCCTTGATAAAATTATTAAAAATATCAATAATTAGTGTAAAATCATAAGAAATGATTCGGAAAGAATTGGGATGAAAAATCCAAATTTGAAAAGATAAAAATATATTTTTATCGAAATGAACTAGTTTTGAACTAGAATTATAGTCCATTTATTTTTGAAATAAATAAATTGGATTTGAAAGGGTTTTAAAAGTAACCAGAATTTCCAATATTTAAATTAGAATGGATTTGAATTGAAATTTTATTTGGTATATTTCGATGTTGGATTTCGTGATTATACAGATATTGTTACGCAAATTTGAAAGATACATTTATATCGTTATTTCCAGTACGATATTTGTTAGTCGTAGAATTTGATATTGAATATAAGCCGATATATTTTCTATTCAGAGCCTTGCATTTAATATCAAATGGGATTTGGGTTTGTCGTGAATGGTTTCTTTATTAACATTGTTCTTAAACCCAGTTGAGAAAAAAGATTAATTTTTTTTTTAGATTTATTGAAGTATACCAATTAAATGGTATTTAATTGGAATTGAATTTGAATTGATTTTTGGGTTTATCGTGAACGGTGTTTCAAATAACACTTGTTCTTTAACCCGATAATTAATGGAATGTGAATTGGGTTTATCGTGTACTGTGTTTTAACGACATTCGTTCTTTAACCCGATTCACAATGAAATGTGATTTGGAATTTATAAATCTTTTGTTAAGATTTAAAGGAGATTTTTCCAAAATAAAGTTTTTCAATTTATTAAAATAAATTGAGATGGAATGGAATTTGATTTGGTAATAATCAAAGTGAATTTTGTGGAGGAAGACAACTAATATATCTGGAATTTAAAAGGCTTTGTCGTTATTCCATTTATATTATTAGTCGGATATGGAAGTTTATATCGATTATATATATCTATTTTTTTTCCATGAAGATTCCATTGTAAATGGAATGTGATTTTGGGTGAACCGGTATCTTTAATAATACTGTTCTTAGACCCAATGGAGTTAAGAAAATCAGAAACTAACTGAAGATTAGTTAAGTTGAATGGTTTCTTGGGTATTGATCTGATGTTAGTTTCGGCCTTCAGGGTTATTACTTAGGGAATTGTTCACTTGCTAATTTACGGTTAAGGGATGATGGAATAGAATGTGATTTTGGGTTTATCGTGAACTGTGTTTTAAATGAAATGGGTTCTTTAACCTAGTTAAAGAAAGGATATGATTTCCCAAGTTAAATAATCATTGATAGTGATTTTTGGGAAGATTAAAACCAAGTGGTGTTTTACTGAATCTTTAATTAGATTGAAATGATCGAGAATGGAGTATCACCAGTTTTGCTCCAGGTGATAGTTAAATCTTTAATTAGATTTCAACGTGAAATGGTAATTTAATTTACCGATAACACCGTGGTGTTAGATATGAAGTATGACCAGTTTTACTTCATGGGATGAATATGTGGTGTTGGGAGGTTTAACAAGTGATTGCTTCGGTAAGGGTCACTAATCCCGACTAGTTTGGATAAACCATAATTTGGTTTGAATTGATATTCAAAAGAAGATTAAAGAATAAATTTAAAGAATTTATCTTTGATAAAATTAATGGGAACCTTTTCCAAAGTGTAAGAATATTTGAATAAAAGAATATTCTGAATTGGAATGAGGCTTATGTTGCGCTTGTGTAACACTTGTTTATTATATACGCGAGTTATTCAGAAAGACCGGGTTTATCCCATTCTGAATAACTGATTCGACGGTGTGTCGAGGATGAAGATGGTGGTCGAAAACCAGAGGTTTTCACATCGTTTGGATAATTACTGATGATCTTGATTGGGCTGTACACCCAAGAGGAGGGAATCAGTTGGTGATCGTCCAGACGTACTTGGAGATCGATGGATATGCGAGGTACAAGGTGCCTCCTGTTTCGTTCAGACCCAGAACGGACTTGTAGATGGACTGTGTGTCTGACATTGGATATCATTCTGTGTGATTGATGGATATCGGTTGCATGGAGTGGTTTCCTGTGTGGCATGCTAAGATGCAAATGATCAAGGCTTTTGTTGAAGAGCAAAGTCTTGTGGTTGATGATCAAAGCGCCGCCTGTGTGGCACAACTTTGTGTAGCGTTAATTCGCGAGCCTCACACCCCAGTTGTGAATCAGAAATGGGAGAGGACCTCAGGGAGGACATGCATTTCTTTCTAGCTAGGGTGGTGTCAGTGACCTACTAGCCCTGACATTTATATTATTTTCACCTGTGTGGTTGTTGGATGCGAGACGCCTCGGGTATATCGGTGACTATGTGGAGCCAATGGGGTCATTTGGCTCATTTACGCTGCAAAGGGCGGGGAAACACAGTGTTCAGGAATTATAATCCACATGGTGGACTGTCCCTGACGATTAAGGCTTGCCTGCGCGCTTGCCTGAGGCTCGGGCTAGAGTGTCTTGAATTCGGTGAGGACGATCCCTTGCCTCAGTTCACAGATGGAAACCCAACTTCCAAATACGAAATTTGCAGTTTTGATTGTAGAGCGTAGTATTGGCGACATGATATATGGTACCCATGCCGTCTAGGATTGATACAATTATATTTGAAGTTGTTTTATACACTATGCACTTATAATAGTATCAAATGATTTGTTTTTAACGTACCAAGCATGCTTGGATATTATAAGGGAAACCCTATCCTCCGGCTTATGTTGCATTGTGTGATGGGACCTGGGTCTTATAATAGCTTCATTTTTCCAAAAAGCATTGCACTGTTTTGTTATATGCCCTGTTATTCTTGGGAGGAAGCCCATTCCGTGTTATACGGCATGGTCCCTTGAAATATCTGATTTAAAGCAAAGTTTTAAATAACAATTTTAGTTCTCACACCAGTCACATGACTGACCTGAAGTTTATTGTTTTAACCTAAACTCTGGGTGCCCTTATTTTGACACGAGTAGCTAGTAGTTTTGGTTTTGCGGATTTATATTCACAGGATCCTGATTTATAGCTAGAACGATATTCGGAAAGCTCAGTATTCGTATATCTCCTTCAGTTGTGTTTTGTATTGTTTTTCTGCTGCTATGTAATGTAATTTAAATCTCTGGTATTTTCTGTGTAATATTTATTTATACTCTGTTATATTCTTGTATTCTGATGGAATTATTGTAAAAAGCAATGAAATGTTCTTCTGTTTGTGTTCCGATGTGGCTTGTCCTCAAAGCAATCAGGGTTTTCGTACACGGGGAAGTTCAGGTCGTGTCAGCTTGGTATCAGAGCTTTGGTTTAGAGAGCTCGGAGAACAAGACACGTTAGAACCAAACGAAAGAATTCATCAGAGATTGGATTAATAATCTCCAATGAGAATGACTCGTTAAAGATAGGATCAATAGTATCCTAGAACGAGTGTGAAGAGTATACTTTTAAATTGAAAACAATTTTTGTTTTGAAAATTTAAATCGTATTATACGTACTTGAATATTTATTTTAAATTGATTTGGACAATCGAATATATAGAGATTTTAATATACTCCACGTGTATTAGAAGCTTCAAATATATTCGATAGATATAGAATCACACTCTAGTCGCCCGTAGATTTTCTGATGGGGGTTCGAAACATCATCAGAATTTATGTTCGAGTTTCGAAAGTGGGATTTCTATATAATTCCAATTGACTGGTGTGAGAACCAAAACTAGATACGGTCTATTGTTGTGATTTGGCACCAAAAATGTGATTTTTTGACTATGTATCAAAATTATGAATTGAAACGTTAATCAACTAATTGATTGCTGATTGTGTTGTTTGATTATTGGTTGATTAATTAAAATTTGAACCTATAGCCAAATTGATCAAATATTGAACTGTATTGGAAAATTATTTGAAATTACATGCATATACATGTGTATCCATTGAACAAGTCATTGCTAAGAGGCTAGAGCAGAAGAATAAAATTGTTTGCCCAACAAATAGGTACATGTTTAATAATTTCTTGGGTTTTTAATGATTTTATGTGCCAATTGGCTAGCCGCTTGACTGTTTCTTTTTCTTTTTGGATTGGAGAGGCCTGTATGGCAATTTCGGGATTTTCGTGGTGCTCCCGTACAAGGGTGGTTATGGCGAAATTTTTCGAAAATTTAGGGTGTTAGCCAAATTTTTGAAAAATTTGAAAAGTTCTTAGAAACTGAAAAGTTGAAGAACTTAAGCTGTAATGATAAGAATGAAAGTTGAGTTGGTTTGAAAACAACTTTCAGCTACTTTCCTTTTCGGGGACGAAAAGTTTTAAGTGGGGGAGATTGTAACAACCCGGAAAATCCGAGCCAATTTAAAAATTTTATTTTGGCAATTTTGGTGAATTTTGATTATTTAAAATGAATTATTTTAAATAATTACGACGAGAAATTTATTTTGAATAGAATTAGAACGTATATATTTATTTGAATCGACGTTGGAATATAAATATTTATTTTTAATTATAAAAGGAATTGAAAATGGCGCGGTAGTTCGAAATTTCGATTTCAAATTTCAAATGAATGTACAGGATTCAAAATAAACCAGATTTTAGCAAAACTAAAAATATTAGAATCTATTTGAAAATATCTTACCAACGAATACGAAAAATTGAAATTTCATAGCGGGAATAAAAGTTATGCCCAGTTGAAATTTCAGAATAGTCGCTATGGAATTTTGGCCCTTAAGGATGGAAATTTTGCAAACGACCCTCGTTTTCGACGAAACCACTTTTTTTGGATCGTGATGTTAAGTTATTGCTAGATTCCAAAATTCATAATTTTCGGAATCAATACGTGAGCGTGGCAAAAGAAAATGTGTTTTGACAATTTGAGTCAATTTCGATCGACTAGAAAATGACTATTTTTCAAACGATCTCAGAATTTGATGAAATTAGTTTTGTTAGGACCGTATCGTCGATACGAAGCTAGAAAATATTTTTCAAGAATTTTTAGAATCCATATGTGGCCCCGGTAAATTGAAATGCGCGTTGAAATTCAATATATAGATTTATATTTTGATTTTGACGGAAACAGATCGAAACGATCGTAACAGCTTACGATACCTATCCCATTGTGTTCAAAATAGGGGTAATTTGCTAGGGACGACAATCAATGGGTTTGATTTCGAGTTCAAAATAAAAAGGTACTTTTTGAAATTAAAAATAATAAAATATATATAATTATATAGCCTCACATCTCTCTCTCTATTAGATAAAAAGAAATAAAAAAAAGGGAGGAAGGGGATCGAAAGAAATCGCGCGCCCTCCCCCCTCCCCGATTCAGCTCTGCCACTGCCCCTCCACGCGTGTCGCGCCGCCACCTCCCTTTCCCCTCCACCTCATCTCCATTTCACCTGCTCCAACGCACCCATCCGCCGCACTTCGAGACCCCCTCCCTCACGCACTCCACCCAGCGCCGCCTCCACCGTGTTAGCACCCCCACCGCGAGCTGCAGAGCACCCCCTCCTCGATCCGCGAACCTGAAGCCACTCCCCCCTTCAGTCCAACACAGTAAGTTTTTCCCTTCCCTTTTTTTTATTTTATTTATTAAAACTGAAATTTATTTATTTACTGAAACTGAAATTAGTTTAGGTAAATTTTTATAAGGTAAAGATTATTTTTTTTATAAGGTAAAGCCTATATTTTTATATATATAAAAATATGATTTTTATCTATATAGGTTTAGAAAAAAATGGGATTTTAAAGTGATAAAGAGTAGATTTTTATCATATAGGAGCGATGTGAAAATCTGGTCTTTAATATATATATATATATATATATATATATATATATAAAGATATAAAGATACGATTTTTAAAATATAAGCTTCATGTTAAAAAAAATATGATTTTTATATTATAGAGATAATAAAAATATGATTTTTATATATGTAGCGAAATAAAAACCTAATTTTTATTATATATATGTTGAAATAAAAATGTGATTTTTATAGAGACGATATAAAAATTCAATCTTTATATAAGAAGTTGAAATATAAAAATATAATTTTATATAGAAAGAAGCGTTGTAAAAATATATGAAGTTGAAATAAAAATATGATTTTTATTTATTGGAATGAAGCAATAAAAATATAAATTTTATTATGAACAGCGTGGCAAGGACTGCATTGGAATTTCAAACAAATCCAAATGGTTCAGTAGTTCAGAAATAGAGAATGATGGAGTGGATCCCTCAGTGAGAACTTCTCACTTTTAATTTGTTTTCTAGTTGAAATATATACTAGGATGCAGATGGTGCTTAGCAGCACCCGACACCCGTTGTCCACAGATCATGGACGACTTGTTTGTTTGTTGTTTGTGGTGTGAATATTGATTGTGTGATGTGGAATGGAATAAATTATTTTACGGTTAAAAATATATTTTTTAACTTGTATATAAAATAAATATTTATAAACAAATCGGACGATTTGTTTATGTACACACATTTGACTGATATGGATTGGGACGATAAATTTTACACATTGCCCAACTGCACAAATAAAACCTGTGTTTGATTGTTTGAAAACCCCACACGGGTGTTGAGATGAAATTGGACATACGCTAGTCCCAATAAGTAGCTGTATGTCGATCGATTGATTGACAAGCTGTTATAAGCGTTAAATATTTATATTTGATGCTTATGCAGTGCAGAATGCACTCTGGATGATGGTTGATTATTTATCGTTGTTATTATATACATGTGTTGTAGGGAATCCATATAATTAACATTATATGGTAATTGATTGGGCCTCATTCCAAGTTGGAAAGTAAAGAAAATTCATGTGTTAAATAAAAAGAAAATTCATGTGTTGAATAAAAGAAAATTCATGTGTTGAATAAAAGAAAATTCATGTGTTGAATAAAAAGAATATTCACGTGTTGAATAAAAGAAAATTCATGTGTTGAATAAAAAGAATATTCATGTGTTGAATAAAAGAAAATTCATGTGTTGAATAAAAAGAATATTCGTGTGTTGAATAAAATAAAGTTCATGTGCTGAATAAAATATATATTCGTGTGTTGAATAAAAGAAAACTCATGTGTTGAAGAAAATATTCATTTGTTGAATAGAATAACGAAGTTATTGAAATACATAAAGCCGTGTTTATTAAATATGCGCCATTTTGACGTGAACGATATCTATATCAATTTTATTCATTTTTATAATGAATATCGAAAAGGAATTGATTTCAAAATATAATATTTTGAAAATACTATCATTTATATATCGATGATATAGAATATTCGATTTTGATTTGAAATTGAATATGAAGTTGAAATCGTTTTGAAAACGAATTTAAAACGATTTATAAAATACGTTTTAAAAGGAAATTAACGAAATATATATATTATATATATATGATGGCCTGAATAGAACGCGCCGCGCTGCGGCAGTTCGTGAATTTCGACCATTGACTTCGAATGGGCATTACTGAAGATCCGACCGTCGGATTCTCCTAAAACCAGAACCATTGGTTTGTATCGAAAAGATCTTTCTAACGAATATTAGAGATTTGAAATCTAACAGTTGGATTTGGAATTATGTCCAAATCAAATTTGGGAAAGGTCGCTGTAAATGCAGTTCGATGGTCGTTAATGGAAATCGACTGTATGGGCCTTGATAAAATTATTAAAAATATAAATAATTAGTGTAAAATCATAAGAAATGATTTGGAAAGAATTGGGATGAAAAACTCCAAATTTGAAAAGATAAAAATAGATTTTTATCGAAATGAACTAGTTTTAAACTAGAATTAAAATCCATTTATTTTTGAAATAAATAAATTGGATTTGAAAGGGTTTTAAAAGTAACCGAAATTTCCAATAATTAAATTGGAATGGATTTGAATCGAAATTGTCTTTGGAATATTTCGATGTTGGATTTCGTGATTATACAGATATTGTTATGGAAATTTGAAAGATATATTTATACCGTTATTTCCAATATGATATTTGTTGGTCGTAGAATTTGATATTGAATATAAGCCGATATATTTTCTATTCAGAGCCCTGTATTTAATATAAAATGGGATTTGGGTTTATCGTGAAGGGTGTCTTCATTAACACTGTTCTTAAACCCAGTTGAGAAAAAAAGATTAATTTTTTTATTTAGATTTATTGAAGTATACCAATTAAATAGTATTTAATTGGAATTGAATTTGAATTGATTTTTGGGTTTATCGTGAACGGTGTTTCAAATAACACTTGTTCTTTAACCCGATAATTAATGGAATATGAATTGGGTTTATCGTGAACTGTGTTTTAATGTCATTCGTTCTTTAACCCGATTCACAGTGAAATGTGATTTGGAATTTATAAATCTTTTGTTAAGATTTAAAGGAGATTTTTCCAAAATAAAGTTTTTCAATTTAGTAAAATAAATTGGGATGGAATGGAATTCGATTTGGTAATAATCAAAGTGAATTTCTGTGGAGGAAGACAACTAATATATCTGGAATTCAAAAGGCTTTGCCGTTATTCCATTTATATTATTAGTCGGATATAGAAGTTTATATCGATTATATATATCGATTTGTTTTCCATGAAGATTCCATTGTAAATGGAATGTGATTTTGGGTGAACCGGTATCTTTAATAATACTGTTCTTAGACCCAACGGAGTTAAGAAAATCAGAAACTAACTGAAGATTAGTTAAGTTGAATGGTTTCCTGGGTATTGATCTGATGTTGGTTTCGGCCTTCGGGGTTATTACTTAGGGAATTGTTCACTTGCTAATTTACGGTTAAGGGCTGATGGAATAGAATGTGATTTTGGGTTTATCGTGAATCGTGTTTTAAATGGCATGGGTTCTTTAACCCAGTTAAAGAAAGGATATGATTTCCCAAGTTAAATAATCATTGATAGTTATTTTTGGGAAGATTAAAACCAAGTGGAGTTTTAATGAATATTTAATTAGATTGAAATGATCGAGAATGGAGTATCACCAGTTTTGCTCCAGGCGATAGTTAAATCTTTAATTAGATTTGAACGTGAAATGGTAATTGAATTTACCGATAACACCGTGGTGTTAATATGAAGTATGACCAGTTTTACTTCATGGGATGAATAGGTTGGGGTTGGGAAATTTAACAAGTGATTGCTTCGGTAAGGTTTGCTAATCCCGACTAGTTTGGATAAACCATAATTTGGTTTGAATTGATATTCAAAAGAAGATTAAAGAATAAATTTAAAGAATTTATCTTTGATAAAATTAATGGGAACCTTTCCTAAAGTGTAAGAATATTTGAATAAAAGAATATTCTGAATTGGAATGAGGCGTATGTTGTGTTTGTGTAACACCTGTTTATTATATGCGCGAGTTATTCAGAAAGACTGGGTTTATCCCATTCTGAATAACTGATTCGACGATGTGTCGAGGATGAAGACGGTGGTCGAAGACCGGAGGTCTTCACATCGTTTGGATAATTACTGATGATCTTGATTGGGCTGTACACCAAAGAGGAGGGAATTAGTTGGTGATCGTCCAGACGTACTTGGAGATCGATGGATATGCGAGGTACAAGGTGCCTCCGGTTTCGTTCAGACCTAGAACGGACTTGTAAATGGACTGTGTGTCTGACATTGGATATCATTCTGTGTGATTGATGGATATCAGTTGCATGGAGTGGTTTGCCTGTGCGGCATGCTAAGATGCAAATGATCAAGGCTTTTATTGAAAAGCAAAGTCTTGTGGTTGATTATCAAAGCACCACCTGTGTGGCACAGCTTTGTGTAGCGTTAATTCGCGAGCCTCACACCCCGGTTGTGAACCAGAAACGGGAGAGGACCTCAGGGAGGACATGCGTTTCTTTCTAGCTAGGGTGGTGTCAGTGACCTACAAGCCCTGACATTTATATTATTTTCACCTGTGTGGTTATTGGATTGCGAGGCGCCTCGGATATATCAGTGACTATGTGGAGCCGATGGAGTCATTTGGCTCATTTATGCCCCCAAAGGGCGGGGAAACGCAGTGTTCAGGCATTATAATCCTCATCGGTGGACCGGCCCTGATGATCCAAGGCTTGCCTGCGCGCTTTCCTCAGGCTCGGGCTGGAGCGTCTCGAATTCGATGAGGACGATCCCTTGCCTCCGTTCACAGATGGAAACCCAACTTTCAAATACCAAATTTGCGGTTATGATTGTAGAGCCTAGTATTGGCGACATGATATATGGTACCCATGCCGTCTAGGATTGATACAATTATATTTGAAGTTGTTTTATACACTATGCACTTATAATAGTATCAAATGATTTGTTTTTAACGTACCAAGCATGTTTGGCTATTATAAGGGAAACCCTATCCTCTGGCTTGTGTTGCATTGTGTGATGGGACGTGAGCCTTATATTAGCTTCATTTTTCCAAAAAGCATTGCGTTGTTTGTTATATGCACTGGTATTCTTGGGAGGAAACTCGTTCCGTGTTATACGGTGTGGTCCCTTGATATATCTGATTTAAAGTAAATTTTTAAATAACTATTTTAGTTCTCACACCAATCACATGACTGACCTGGAGTTTATTGTTTTAACCTAAACTCTGGATGCCCTTATTTTGACACGGGCAGCTAGTAGTTTTGGTTTTGCAGATTTATATTCACAGTTACCTAATTTATAGCTGGAACGATATTCGGAAAGCTCTGTATCAATATATCTCCTTTAGTTGTGTTTTGTATTGTTTTTCCGCTGCTATGTAATGTAATTATAATCTCTGATATTTTCTGTGTAATATTTATTTATACTATGTTATATTCTTGTATTCTGATCGAATTATTGATAAAAGCAATCAAATGTTCTTCTGTTTGCGTTCCGATGTGGCTTGTCCTCAAAGCAATCCGGGTTTTCCTACACGGGGAAGTTGGGGTCGTGTCAAAAGTTGTTCATACTTCATATAAAAATATCATATTTATCTTTAAAACCATTTCATATCTGAATTATAATATATTTTCATATTAAATTCTCTATTTAAACCAACCTTAGAATATTGAAACAATTCCAAATTTTAAAACAATTTGAATATTTAAAATAGTTGAATTCATTAATATATTGAAATAGTTTGGACATGTTAGAAATGATTAGAGAAATAATTATTTGTTACATAAAAAGTTTATGTGAATAGTAGTTTGAATTTAAAAATAGGACTTACCAAATTTAATTAAATATATATAGCTATATAAAAAGTAGCTTATAAAGTATGAAATCAATTACGGAATTAGTTCATTAAATAGTTAATATATTGTTGGCTAGCTTTTTGACCAAGCCATCAAGGTTCACATACAAGGAGAAAATATGAGGTCTCATTCCTCTAGTTCACGAAAAGTCAGATCACAGTCGCTCAATCATCCCCAGGTCGGATCGCCCCCTTTGGGATCGCCCTATCGGGTCGCTAAACCCCTATGCGGATCGATCCGCCTATACCACCTCGACCCGATCCAAGCCCAGAAGATGCAGCGAAGACCATGACCCATTCTATCACGATCCGAGATGTATGGATCTCGCGACACCTGTCACCAACTGTCATATTGACCAATTCTTGATCAAGCTATGATCCGTTCCGATATTCTTGGGATTTGCGCCACGTATGAACGCGATCCGCCTGACAAAATCAGCTATAAATAGCCCAGAGCTGGGCAATTTTCAGGATCTTTTGGCAGTTTTAAGGATTGATTCCACCATTACTGTCATACCACTATTTCATACCAGATTTACTTCGAGATAACTGAGAGAAATTGTAAGAGTGAGTTTGAGAGAAATCATTGGTTGTACTAGCATTCAAAGTATAATCAATAGCATATAAAGTGGACGTAGGCTCGTTAACGCCGAACCACTATAAACCGTGTGTGATTTCTGCTTTTTCCTCATTTTTCAGTTATATTTCTCTACAAATCAGAACAATTTGGGTGTTAGAGCCAAATTTTGATCTAACATTTTGGTGCTTTCACTGAGAATTGATTTCTCGGCATATTGGATTGTTGCTCCGTTGTTTGGATATTCAAGTCCGAAGGAAACAGTCCCGAAACTTCACTGTTCAGATTTTTGAAGATTCCAGTGGCATCTGATATCATGGCCGGAAAGAAGTCTAAGGAAGTATGAGCTTCGCAGGCGATTGAAGTCGCGAATGAAGTAGTTGAAGAAAGTGTACATGAGCAGGTTGAGGAGGACCTCGCGGATCGCGGTGACATAGGGGCAGACCGATCCGAACGTGGCGTCACGAACCAGTTTGAAGGGGGCGCCACGATCCGAACTGAAGGGGTCGTCACTCGATCCCACGACAACGCCGCGAACCCTCCAGCTAATGTTACCACGATCCGACCCCAGGGGGCGCTACGAGCCACATACACAGGTCCACAGCGATCCGAAGTGATGACCAAACTACAACTCGACCTGGAAAGGAGGTTATGGCTCACTCTTCCCGTCCCGGTACCTCTGTTCGACCTGGCTAATGTTCCCTGTGCATAAGAGAAAATGTTGATGACCAATATGAACCCTCAGCTCCGGTCACTGAAGGAGATCTCTCTCGCTTCTCTGAAATGTGGGATAGGTTGTTTGATGAATTAGCTGCTCAAAGCCAGCAAAGCTTTGTGCTGCGACAAAACTTAACTTTTATGGATAGAAGGCTCGATGATCTCGCAAGGCAAAGAACACTCCCAGTTTGTCCACTCACCCCAGAGTACTCTTCTTCGTCAGAGGAATCGCCAAGACCTCCGCGACGACCGTATGAGAGGGCTGAAAACATATAGCAGCTCCGATTTGGAACCCTGCGATCACGAGAGGAAGAGACACTTGGTGTAGGACCCTCAAACCACAACTTGAATAATCGTGCCGCAACTCCTAGAGCTCGAGTTGTGGACAATCCTGTTGAGAATAGACCACCTCAGCCCCTTCGCCATACAAATACTCATGGTAACAGGGGGGAACGAAGCCCAATCCGAGCTCCGGACTTCGTGGATGTTCCTAGAAGAGAGATCGGAGAATTCCACCGAGCGAGAAGCGCTGATCCCGAGCCTCCGATGACCAGTGCAAATGTTGCAGCTATGGTCCATCAAATCCTAGCGGATAGTCGTGGACAAAGGAATGAAGATTGGGGAATTGACCGCAGTCACACCCCTTTTACTGATGACATTCTAGACGTAACATTCCCGAGGCGCTTCAACATGCCTCAGATGAACCGTTACGCGGGTAGATCTGATCCAATCCAACATAGATATTCTTAGTCAATGACCGCTGCCGCAGCCTCTGACGCTGTAAAGTGCAAAGCATTCCCTATATTCATGGAGGATGTAGCATTATTATTGTTTACGCGCTTACCAGCAAGATCAATTTCCAGTTTCAGGGAGTTGAGTGAAAGGTTCGTGGAACAGTTCCGCATTTATGCACAGAGGACAAAGAGTGTGATTGATCTGTTCCTTGTCAAACAACGACCAGGCGAGAGCTTGAGTGTGTATCTGGATCGTTTCAACCTAGCCGCCACTGAAGTCAAGGATCCCCATGAGCCAACTGTTGTGGCAGCCCTGATTGATGGGGTAGATAAAGATACTGAATTTGGGAGATACCTGGCCGGCAAGCCACCTCATACTAGAGAATTGTTCTACGAGAAAGCAAACTTACGCTTACGTCAGGAGGAGGTATACGCTAACCGGAAGACGAAAATGGCAAATAAGGAGGAAATCCAAAGTAATGTGGCCATCAAGCAAACCGGAGACAGCTCGGGGAAGGTTGAAGTCAATGTTGGAAACCGAAACCAGGGTGGCGGCCACTAGTCAGGAAACAATGGTAACAACAGTAATGGCAATAATCAGAAGAGAAATCGGGGGAACGACTCCCAGAGAAGGACCCGTCCCAGGTCTTTTGAAAATTATATGCCAATAAATGATACTTTGGAGAATATATTCGTAGACTCGTACAACGTTCTCCAACATAAAAGGCCTCCTCCAAGAGATTCGACGGAGAAAGAACGTGAGACGGGGAAGTTTTGTCTCTTCCATCAGACTCACGGCCACTCTACAAATGAATGCTGTCATCTGAGAGACGTAGTTGAGAGGCTGCTCCGGGAAGGGAAGTTGGATGAGTACAGGGTGACTCCTAGTGACAGGGGGCAAGCTATTCAGACCCCGAACCAAAACCAGAATCAACCTACTGCCAGGCAAACTGTCCAGCAAAAAGGAAAGGATCTTGTTATTAATACCATAATCGGAGGGCTTCACCTAGCCGGGCATAGTTTCAAGGCGATGGATCAGTACGTAAATGCAGCAAAGCAACATCTTGAGTTAGGAGAGTGTAGTAACCCTGAGGACAATGTCCCGGTAAAACAGCAAAAGATGATGTCAGATGACGTCATTTTCCGCAACCGAGAGAGTATTGGAGTCTACGCTCCGACCGAAGATCCATTTGTAATCACAGTTCCCATTGGCCCGACCACTGTTCATAAAGTTTTAGTGGATAACGGGAGTTCAGTCAACATTCTATTCAAAAAGACGTTCGATCAAATGAACCTTGAATTGAAAGATTTAAAGCCATGTGAAGGATGGATCCGTGGATTTAACGGAGCTTCAACTGCTCCAATGGGATATGTAGAGCCGCCGGTACCACTTGGGGAAGGAGAACGCCAGAGAGTGAGAATTCTTCCCTTCGTGGTTTTGGGTATTGAATCGCCTTATAATGCCTTCTTGGGCCGACCGGCCCTAGCAAAGTTTAGAGCTTGTATAGCCCCCTGGTGCTTGTTATTGAAGTTTCCTATGGAAGCTGGTGTTGGCATAGTCAGAGGAGATCAGGTTGCCGCACGAGCATGTTACATTGCAGAGCTAAAGCTACTCCGTAAAGGAAGAGATATAGAAACTAAAGATGCTTCTTCCCCCACAAGGGAGGAGACGTCATAGCAATTAAAGAGAATGACTATGGGTGAGTCGCCCAGAGAACTGCCCAAGGATATAGATCCCAGAGAGGACGAAGAGACTGGGGGTAGAATGGCGGCTCCCAACGAAACGACTGTGGATGTACCGATCGATGATAGTGACCCAGAGAAGGTCCTGAAGATTGGATCCCAGTTGGATCCAGTTCGAGCTAAAGAACTGACGGATTTCCTGAAAGATAACTTGGATGTATTTGCTTGGACCCACGCGGACATGTGTGGGATATCTACATCAATCATGAGCCAATCATTGAGCATTAACCCAAAGCATCCCCCTGTAAAACAAAAAAGGCGAATGCTGGGCCCAGAGAGGTCCGCAGCCTTGAAAGAAGAAGTTGAAAAGTTAAGAAGTAACGGATTCATCAGAGACTCAACCTACCCAAATTGGATTTCAAATCCAGTTTTGGTAAAGAAGGACAATGGGAAGTGGCGCACGTGTATTGATTTTTCGGATTTGAATAAAGCCTGCCCAAAAGATAGCTTTCTGTTACCCAGAATTGATCAGTTGGTAGATTCAACGGCGGGTCATGAGCTTCTCTCTTTCATGGATGCTTATTCATGATATAACCAGATCCCTATGCATGTTCCAGATCAAGAACACACTAGCTTCATTACAGATCTGGGATTATACTGCTACGTGGTAATGCCTTTTGGTTTGAAGAACGCAGGTGCTACATATCAACGGTTAGTGAACAGAATGTTCTATAACCAGATTGGGAAAACGATGGAGGTATACGTTGACGACATGTTGGTTAAGTCCAGACAATCATCCAATCACACTACAGAATTGGCAGAGATGTTTGGTATCCTTCGAAAGTATGGGATGAAACTCAACCCAACGAAATGCTCATTTGGGGTTGCCTCCGGGAAATTCTTGGGATTCATTGTTAGCTCGCACGGGATTGAGATTAATCCAGACCAGATCGCAGCAATCAGAGGCATTCAGGAGCCTAGACAAATCAAAGATGTGCAAAGCCTTGCAGGGAAAGTAGGAGTATTAAGCAGATACATCTCTAGAGCGACAGACAAATGCATTCCGTTCTTTGAATTGATAAAGCGAGGAAAACGCAATTTTAAATGGACTCCTGATTGCATAGTAGCATTTCATAACCTGTTGAATCATCTGGAGAGGCCTCCGATACTGTCTAAGCCAGTGGACCACGAGGATTTATTCGTGTACTTAGCAGTGTCGTCCCACGCGATCAGCTCAGCATTAGTGAGAGAAGAAGACAAGGTTCAAAGGCCAGTGTACTACGTGAGTAAAAAATTGGCGGCAGTTGAGCGCAATTATCCGAGGATAGAAAAGTTGGCGTACAGTTTATTGATTGCATCTAGGAAGCTTCGACATTATTTCCAAGCTCATCCTATCACCGTGTACACTGATCACCCGCTCAAGCAAGCTCTACAGAGACCAGAAGCTTCTGGGTGACTGCTCAAATGGAATATTAAATTGAGTCAATTTGATCTGAATTTTCAGCCCCGACGATCGATATGGGGGCAAGTGCTGGCAGATTTCATAGCAGAATTCACTGTCCCGGAGGATGACATAGTAAACGAAGAGGCTGACCCACCAAAATTACTTCTCGATCCTAGTGCATGGAAATTGTATACTGATGGTGCTAGGAATGATAAACGATCCGGTTCCGGAGTGGTGCTTGAAACTCCTGAGAAACGTCTGATATCCTATGCTATTCGGTTGGAATTTCACGCCACTAACAACGACTCCGAATATGAAGCCCTGATAGCCGGGCTGAGGATCGCAAAGGAATTAGAGATCGCGAAGCTGGACATATTTTGTGATTCCAAGTTGGTTGTAAATCAGGTCACTAGAAAATTCCGAGCTAAGAGCCCAAGATTGATTTCGTATTTGGAGAAAGTGAAGGAGTTGCTGACTGGCTTTGATCACTACAGTATATCTCATATTCCGCGGTCAGAGAACCAACAGGCGGATAAGTTAGCGAAGATGGCTAGTTCCGACGATCCTGAAGAAGCCGGGCTAGCCCCAGTTGAGGTACTTCAGTTCCCTAGCATAGGTCAGATGGAAATTGATCTGATACTAGAGACTGAGCCAGAAAGGGAGTCATGGATGACCCCTCTAAAGAATTTCTTGATGAATGGAACGCTTCCGACCAAGAAGAGCGAGAGGCGTAAAATAATCCGTAAAGCTTCCCGATACGTTCTGCAAGGCGGAGTCCTGTACAGACAGGGATTTTCGATGCCTCTTCTCCGGTGTATAGCCCATGACGACATCAAGCGTGTACTGCAAGAAGTACATGAGGGTGAATGTGGTGACCATACTGGAGGACAAACATTGGCCAAAAATGTGTTGTGGTATGGTTACTTCTGGCCTACCATAGACAAAGATGCAGCAAATACGCACGACGTTGTGATGCATGCCAAAGATTTTCAAAAATTCCCAGGGCACATCCTGGCCAGTTAAAGACAATGGCGAGTCCATGGCCTTTCGCTATGTGGGGAATTGATATCATCGGAAGCCTCCCTATAGCGAAGGGCGGAGCAAAGTTCGTTATTGTAGCTGTAGACTACTTCACCAAATGGGTCGAGGCTGAGCCGTTAACTACAATCACAACCAAACGAGTGACTAATTTTGTTGTTAGGAACATTATTTGCCGGTTTGGGATCTCGAAGATCGTCATAACTGACAATGGAACCCAATTTGATAGCAACGAGTTCAGGGACTTCTACCAGAAGTATCACATCGAGAAACGGTACACCTCTGTGGCACATCCGCGGTCGAACAGACAGGTCGAAGCAGCAAATAAAGTGATTAAGTCCATTATCAAAAGAAGATTGAAGCGGGCCAAAGCCATGTGGGTTGATGAATTACCCTTGGCATTATGGGCCTACAGGACAATGTATATATCGGCGATAGGCCATACTCCCTTCTCTCTTGCTTTTGGAGCAGAGGCAGTCATCCCGGTTGAGCTAAAAGTACCATCTCACCGAGTCACTTACTACGATCCGATGACTAATAACGAGTTGCTCCTTGAATCCCTAGATACAATAGAGGAGAAGAGGGATGAAGCAGACCTGCGTGCCTTGAGACACAAGGAACAGGCCGCTAGATACTACAACAAAAGAGTTCAAGCCCGAACCTTTAAAACCGGAGACTTGGTTCTGAAGCGTGTCTTTCCACCCCCAACTCATATGGGTGCGAAGTGGGAAGGACCATACTCCGTTCTACGAAGGCTTGGTAATGGAACCTTCAAGCTAGCAACCGTAGATGGAGAAGAAATCCCCAGAGTGTGGAATGCCCAACATTTGCGACCCTATCAGACGTAAAGTTGTCAGATTTATCCTTTTGTTTCATAGGACCATGTAAAAGGCATGACTTGCCTAGAATAGTCCAATGTTTTGAGCAAAGGATTATAAAGTGGACGTAGGTCATGATTCGACCGAACCACTATAAAAATATTGTGTGTCGTTTACCTTTATTGGCACTATTGTTTATCTGCTCTTCTATCTTTATAAAGTCAGCTGTAAAACCATATAGCGATCACAGAAACGTGTAATTCTAAGTGCCTTCCATCAGAATGGAGAGTAATCCGCAGCCAGAACGCTGAAGGTGCAATAAAGTGAATCACACCATTGATTGCACTCTAACTCTACAGAGCCGAGAGAGAACGTAAAGGACGCGAAAATAACGTCCACATTGCAAGGCGACGCATCATGATAAGAACCGCCTTGACAGGACTCTAACCTTGGCGACTGCGAGTAGAGTATAAGAGAATCTATTATTAAGCGCTGAGAAAGAGATCTTACCCCGCTGAAGGATCGGGGGGCGACTGAACAGCTGAGCTCGAACTCTAACCTTGGCGACTGCCAGGAGAGTATAAAGGCGTCTACGATTAAGCGCTGAGAAAGAGCTCTTACCCCGCTGAAGGATTGGGGGGGCGACTGGACAGCTGAGCTCGAACTCTAACCTTGGCGACCGCCAGTAGAGTATAAAGGCGTCTATGATTAAGCGCTGAAAAGGATGCTGGAGACTCAGCACCCCCAGAATTTCTGCCCTACTGAAGGATCGGTGAGCGGATCATGGTATGAGTTCGAACTTTAACCCGCTGATGGATCGGGAAAGTATAGAGGTACCGGAGATTTGGCGCCTCAAGGACTATAATCCTACTAAAAATTCCAAGTCCCCCGTATTCAGAGATAGGGGGCAACGTGCATAGAAATTTTTAAATTTTTTCTATCGCTTGAAGGATTTGTAATATAATTTCAACTTGGTTATAGTCAAATGACTTGTGACTAAGTGTGAAGAGTTTATTGAATGCAGGTACAGGATGATGCAAAAGAAATAAACTTTCATTCATAAGCTACAAGCTTACAAGATAAAGAGGAACCTAAACAGAAGTGAGGGCCATTCTCACAACTACATTTCATGGCTAGTGGAAAGCCTAAAAATCCTAAGGACAAAATATGAACTAATATCTGCATCCTACTCATGCTGGGGGGGGGGCTATGTTGGCTTCTTGCTCTTCTTCTGCTTCCCCGACTCCTTCTTATCAACATCCGAACGATCACCTTTTTTCCTCTTCCTCTTATCAATAAGAGGCTCTGGCGAAGAACTAGAGGATTGAGAGGCTAGTTGTGAAGTTATTGATCGGGAGGAAAATCTTATGACCAACCCGGTTTTGGGATCGATCTCGGAAATAGGGGGCACATATACTGGATCCTGTTCCCCTTTCATAAGGAGCAACTGCCTCTCCTCTTCAGCTTGTTGATCAGCCAAGGTTTCACCACCACCCTTGATTTTGTCTGTAATAACAACATCATCCTCTTCGTCCCGTGACCACCTTCCGTGTCCTTCAAAGCAGCAATGACCTCGGCATCTGCAGGAACACCAGTGCTGGGTACCACAGATACCATAGTTACTTTTTCATCACCCTCAGTTCGCTCTAAAGTCTCTAAAGTCTTAGAAATTTCAGCATCAGTGCCTAAGGGGATATCAACTTTCTCTGCCGCTGCTTTCTTTTCTCCCCTTTTCTCGGTCAATGTATCACCTGTATTGCGAAAGACACATGTTAGTAACTCAATGGGTTGCTCTGCAGAACGGCGAAAAGTCATAACTGCTTTGGAAAATTGCGGGGAAAATATGGATATACCTTCAGCTGATATTTCATCTAAGCCTGCAGCAGAAACTCCGACAGCCGGAGGAGTTGGGCGTAAGGGAATTAACGAATCGTCAGGATTATATTCCTTGACTTCGGGGGCCTTGAGTTCCGCCGCTGAGCTTGAACCCTCATCAAGTTTTTTCTTACCTTTAGCCTCAGGCTTCTCCCTTTCCACCTCTTCTCGGATTAGGCGTCTCCCCTCCTCTAAATCCTCGGGTTCGTTATCCTTAAGAATGGTCCGCATCAACTCATTCTCGTCAATCTCATCGACTCCTGATCGCCGTTTCTCGCCCTGGACGATAGCATCCCATATGTTGGCTAAAGTGACGTGGTAGTCCGGGATCCAGGAGATGTTACGGGTCCTGATGACCTGGCCGAGGAAGTCAAACATCATTTCTTCGAATCCTTCAATATCTTTCTCTCTCTCGAGAAGCTTTTCATTAGAAACAGTAGCCATTTCAATGGCACTTTCCACATTATTTTCAGCAAGAACCGCGCGCTTCTCTGCTTGCACGAGTTGATCATTCAGAATCGCCCTCTCTTTTTCGGCCAGAGCTAAACTGTCTTTCAAGCTTGCCTTATCTTTCTCCCAAGCAGCTTTTTCAGCTTCGAAAAGGTCATGTGCTATTTTCAGTTCGGTGTTGGCCATCTTGAGATCTTCCACCTCCTTCTTCAATGACGCACGCTCTTTACTGTTAGAATCGAGCTCATTATGAAAACGTTGCCAGGCCTCCTCCAGCTCTGTCTTGTAATTTTTAGCATCTCGTTGAGCCAAGGCAAGCAAAGATCATCTTCCAAGTCCTTTTCCATTTTCACCCTGGCCCTGTCATTGTTATCTATCCTCACTTTGGACCTATGCGCTTCCATCTCTAGCGTTCGGATAACGTCTAAAAGGTTGGCAGCGTGTTTCTTCATCGCCTCATATTGCTTGGCTACATGGCGAACATGTCCGATGACTTCAGCATCCCAATTCCCAGGAATTGGTTCCAGAGCAGGAACGAACATCATCCTCTCGAAGAAGATATTGGGGAATTGTTCTCGTAATTTCCCCAGCTTAGCTTGAGCCTCAGGACCATGGACATAGTCTCGCGCCCCGGGGGTACTTAAACTTTGTTGACTGGAGGGGACGATGTCAGTTTTCTCCTTCTCAGAATACTTGTTTGGATCTTTGTTTTTATCCTTAGGCTCGTGGTGTTTTTTGGATGATCTGCTGGCGTGCTCTTCGGAGGAGTTAAGTCTTTGGGAAGTTGTTTTCCCCCTGTAGGTGGCGCTGGATGACTATGAGGCTTTCTAGAGGTTTGTTTTGACGGAGATTTGGGCTGTGAAGAATGAGACTTGTGAGAATCCCGGGACCAATGGTTGTCTCCCCCTCGGCTGCTGCTATGAGCACACTCAGGATTTGGATGAAGACTAGGTGTGCCTTCACGAAGAGAGCGATAAGAATAAGATCATTTGTGAGACATCTTTCCTGCAAAAGAAACAAGTACATATTAAAACCTTGAATACTGTTGGTATAAAAGTGTGGGGTCAGACAGTGCATGTGATTTGTGCATCCCATATAATTCCCCCTAACAGACCAGGGCCCGAAGTTAGGCTCATCTGGGTAGTCTCTCGTTCTTCAACTGGAACAGTTGTTTCCTCAGAGATAGGAAAAAATGGCTCCCCTTCGAAGTCTTCCTGTGTATATACATCGACGGGTATAGGAATCTTGCTCAATTCTTTAAATAACTGCTCCTCTGTTAAATCATCGGGAGCGGCAGGTTCAACCGGTAGAGAGGCCCTTGAGGGGGAACCCCTCGGAGAGGCTGGGATTTCCTTAGACTCATCAGCACGGGCCTCATCTCCTCTATATACATTTAAATCTTCGTCGTCCTGGTTAATTATCGGCGAAGGACTCTTATGAAGTTTAGTTGTCTCTGCTGCCTGTGACGTTCCTTCTCCCTCGGCCGGGGGCACGTATTTGTAAGGTTTTCCACCCGCGCCAAGTCCAAACCTTATATCCAGAAGGCGATGCTTGTGAAGATTCTTGTCAGTAATACATTTCTTGATCTTTAGGAAGTCGGATTTACTTTTCAGAAGAAGGGATAGTCGATTACTGTACACCGAGCCTTCCGTCTTTGGAAAGGTGTGATCTGCATAGAGAAAAGAAGCATGTTAGCGCTTCGATTTCTTAAACAGGTTATTCATTCAAAGGTTTAAAATTTACTTGATTTAAGACATCTTCTTGCACACCCAGCCTGTCTCTTTATATAGAACCAATCGACCTTGGGATCCCCTATGTTGCTGTAACCGTCAATAAGACCTTCCTATTTGCTACCAATTTGAAGAAAGAAAAATTTGGGGTTGTCGTAGAGCGATGCTTGAAAAGTTAATAGAATTTCAAATCTTTAAACGTGAGCTTAGTTTGCAGGATTTCCGCATATGCGATGTATAGAGTGTATAAGGCTGCGTAGGCATTGGGATGAAGCTGCATTGGAGCAATACCCAATCGTTTTAAGGTTTCAATGATGATTGGAGGAAACGGAGGAATAGCGCCTACCCAGCACATGAGTCGGCTAACTGTCATATACCCCTCCGGAGCCTGATGTGGTCTATCTTCGCTACCAGGTGTTCTCACATCATCCCAGGGGATCCCATGTTTCAAGCAAATTTTCTTAAGCTTTATGTCATCTAGTTTGGAAGCTAAAGAGTCAGTGGATTTCTCTATTTCTAGTGCACCAGGAATCTCATCGGGAGATCGGTCGTCTACTTCAGACTCCTCATCAAGTGAGGTACTCTCAGATGAATCCGATTCCATTTCTGCCTCATATTCGGATCCAGAATCCTCACCCTCTGGATTAATTGGAAGAACCTCAGGGTTGTGGTGCTCAGACGTCTCGGGATCCATCTCTGTATCAGATCTTGAAGGGGAACGGTTATCCGACATTACTGTTTAGGCGAGTAAACATAACAAATTAGAATATAGCTACCCTTCCCCCCGTGTGTGCAAGTGCCGGTGTGTGCCTGTGCATGCATTAAGAAAAAGCATAAAAGTCAACAAAATCATCGAGATATTAGTCGTTGTTCTCTGATAAGTTATGCGCTTGTTCAGTCCATAAAGTTCATCTCAGAGGCTCTAACCTAACTATCCATTGGTATATCAGAATTAAGTTGCAATGTTTGTTTAACAAGTTCAAGGGATCGCTCAGTGTTTGGATCGTGATACATCGGGTCGGGTCGCATATCAGGCTTCGGATCGTGCGCCATCTGCGGATCGTG
Organism: Allium sativum; assembly: GCA_030737875.1. Classification (NCBI taxonomy): domain Eukaryota; kingdom Viridiplantae; phylum Streptophyta; class Magnoliopsida; order Asparagales; family Amaryllidaceae; genus Allium; species Allium sativum. The sequence goes on along the minus strand of CM060924.1, from coordinate 461,413,254 downwards.
GAACGGGTTAGAATCGTGAAGGAGCATCAAATAGCGTAACGCTAGGATTCCTGATCAGTCATAATTTACTAGAGCAGATCGTGACAACCCCCTGCGATCCACATTACTTCAAGAACCCACGAACCGACACTCCTCCGTATCCACGATCCGATCCACAAGGCAAGCCAACCATCCATCCATCTCGCCACCATCACGACCCGACCTGGTCAAACCTTTTCTCCTTCCTTTCTCCTTCTTCTCCATCAGCGAATGTAAGCAGCTGAACCCATCAGCCATGGCGTCTCGACAGCCTCCCAAACCAGCTAAAAACTCAGAAAAACGAGATTAAAGTTGCATCGAGGCTTTAATAGTGCAATTACCTTTCTTAAAAATGGAGAAATCGAGTGGGTTTGAGTTGAAGATCGGAGGTTAGGGTCTGAATTGGAGAGAGAGGCGGCAACGAAGTGAAAAGAAGGGGAAAAGTGAAGAGGGTTCGGGTTTATATATGAAAAACCGCAACCGTTAATATTTCCATTTTTGTTTTATTCGAACCGTGGGCTTCGGTGGATCGTGGAGGCAAGCCCATCGGGCCCAGCAAAGAAGAAAGAGGCCGATCCCTGGGTCGACTCGCTACGAAGGATGGCCCACCATACATAAAGCCCACACGAAGGTTGTAACGAAACGAGCATCTCGTATCGCTGGACCGTGACAAAGGACGCTCCCACGAATCGTGGAACATGGGAGCGATCTGAGCCGACTAAGGATGGGCAGAAGTAAATCTCTAGAAATACTTGTTAAAAAAAGGAGGAGAAGGAAAGTTCAGAAGTATACCTAGTAATTTGATAATGACGTTTCCAAGAATTCCAAAGATGAAAATTATCCGATAAACAGAGAAATGATTGAGGATTTAACCGATATTTATACCAATCAAGGAATGCGACTTTCCGAAGTGACATGACATTTTAGACAGACGCAACCATTGATTTGCATCTCCCTATGAAAATATGTCTCTGCAGTTTCGAAGCATGTTCTATCCTCGATAAAACATACTTCGAGGGGGCAAAATGTTGGCTAGCTTTTTGACCAAGCCATCAAGGTTCACACACAAGGAGAAAATATGAGGTCTCATTCCTCTAGTTCATGAAAAGTCAGATCACAGTCGCTCAATCATCCCCAGGTCGGATCGCCATCTTTCGGATCGCCCTATCGGGTCGCTAAACCCCTATGCGGATCGATCCGCCTATACTACCTCGACCCGATCCAAGCCCAGAAGATGCAGCGAAGACCATGACCCATTCTATCACGATCCGAGATGTATGGATCTCGCGACACCTGTCACCAACTGTCATATTGACCAATTCTTGATCAAGCTACGATCCGATCCGATATTCTCGGGATTTGCGCCACGTATGACCGCGATCCGCCTGACAAAATCAGCTATAAATAGCCCAGAGCTGGGCAATTTTCAGGATCTTTTGGCAGTTTTAAGGATTGATTCCACCATTACTGTCATACCACTATTTCATACCAGATCTACTTTGAGATAACTGAGAGAAATCGTAATTGTAAGAGTGAGTTTGAAAGAAATCATTGGTTGTACTAGCATTCAAAGTATAATCAATAGCATATAAAGTGGACGTAGGCTCGTTAATGCCGAACCACTATAAACCGTGTGTGATTTCTGCTTTTTCCTCATTTTTCAGTTATAATTCTCTACGAATCAGAACAATTTGGGTGTTAGAGCCAAATTTTGATCTAACATGTATATAAGCTAAAATAGAGTAGTTTATAAAGTAGAATAATTATTTGGAAAAATAGCTTGTATTATGGGTTAAAATGTTATAGTTTGATTTAGAACTGTTTCTTCCAAATTTTAAATAAACGTTAAGTGATATTACAATTTCAGATCAATTTGATTCAATTTCAATCTTTAAATTCGAAACAACCTCCATTTCAAATATAATTCAACTTTGATATTCAAAGTTTTCAACTAGAATTCCTACTTTGAATTATTTCAATTTATAACAATACCAAGTTCATAATTCAAATACTACTATATTTCAAGTTAATTTCAATATGGATAAACAATCCAATTCCATTAGGTTTAATTTCAAATTTTTATCTTCAATTTACAACTTTTATAATTTTGTTTACCTTTTAAATTTGAAAATTCAAAGTTCAAATTCATAAGAAATCAATTTACAAAATATAATTTATATTGTCTTTCAAACAATGTTTCAAAATTCAAATTTTCAAAAAATAAATATTTTCCAACCGGCGTCCGTATATAATTTTCTATCCTATGGACATGTGATATTTAAATTTAAGTTTAGTATTTTAGGGGTGGATATATATTATTTCAATGCAAATCATCATAGATATTTATCACTTCAACCTATGTTCTTAATTCATTTCAATGATTAATCCTGAGTATATTTAATGCCCGCAACATCTAATGGTCGTATATAAATAAGGTTATTAACATAGTGAATCACATAAATAAACATCGATATATCAAACATATCAATCCAAGGCATCCGTCAAATCAATACATTCAAACAGTTCAGTGCCACATCAATTTAGTAGTTATCAAGCATCGGATTTAACTAGAATTTAAATTTCAAATTTAACCTAAGTACAAATTTTAAATTACCAGTTAAATTTAATTATACTATCGATGTAAGTTAATATAAGTATGCATTTTCAACTACCAAACAACAACCAATACAATCATACCATAATATGATTTTAATTTAACTAAAAATCTAATATGTTAGTTACGCGTGAGTGGACTTTATAAACCACCTTTGATTTTGAACCCACTGGAAATCCAATAAAGGCCCAAAATTTAGCAATCTTCAAATCCAACTAAATCGACTTATCATCCAAAATTTCAAGACGCCCCTAATGAAACAAACCACATGTGAATCTGAGTTCGTATGAGAAAGTTAATCATGTTTTAACATTCGAAATTTAATTTAAAATTAAATAAGCAAAACATCTTCCACCTGAATCTTGATTAACACGTCATCAATCTTTCCTATTCCCTCTCATTCTTCAGGAATTTTGGAACCCGTTCATATAAAAAAATAACTTCTCTCCTCGACCTCTCCCTTCGTACACATTAATTCTTCGAACCGATGAAACCAACTAATATTTCTTTGCGAACTCTCCTTCTCCATCACTGTTACCTCATATCGACCACTCCTATTCAAATGCATCTGCCATGCATGGACAACACAGGCGCAACATCAAATTTCCAAGAAATTCACAATACTTTGGTTACAAGTGCTACTTTGCTAGCTAAACCAGCTCCATTTCCCATCTTGCTTATCATCATGCCTCAAAATCTAAGCCCTAGATTGGCGATGGGTATGTCGATCTGACCCGAACCCCATCGCACTCCTTACCATGCATACTTGGTTGACTTTCCCAATCATATGAATCCCATGAATCAAGAATCGTTGAATTTCGTTGAGTATTGGATTTTATATAATTTGTTGAAGATAAATGTATATGGTGGCTTATATATTTTTTCACAGGTAAAAAAGAGAATGGATTAGGGTTAGAGAGAAAGAGATATTTATAGGCAAAGGAGTTTTAGGTATTTTATTATTATGTGCAATCATATTCTTGAAAACATTTCACGCTCGCACGACCAGCCTTCTGTATTTCAGTATTTTGGACTTGATTGAACTGATTTCGTTAAAGTCTAAGGCATTTGAAAATTTGCTAATTTAATAGGTTAATTGATATATAATCCCTATTTCATATAATTATATTTCAGTTCAATTCAAAAATTTTATTAACTTTATTCAAATCAAAAATAGAATTCAAGTTAAATTTATATATCGATTTCGTTTATATTAAATTCTAAGTTTAATTATTTACCAAATTCAAATTGGATTTTCAATTATAAATTAATTTTATTTAAATACTTGAATATTAAATTTTAAATTTTAAATTTCAACATTGATTAGTACAAATCAAATCATAGTTTCATTGATAATCAATACAAGTTACTATTATTATAATTAGTTGAATTTTTTTTACTTATTCAGCCTAATTAAGTTCACATTGTAAAATTCACATAATTAAATCATTAGATTTTATTTCTAACCGTAAAAATAATCAAAATCATATTAAATTCAAAAATTTAAGTATTGGAATAAGGGTTGTTACATCTTTAAATAAATAAAATTTAAAAAACTTGGACATAATGTAAAATTTAACTAGTTTACCTAAACCTATATATTAAGTGTTCAATTTCAAAAGAAATACATTAACACTTTGTATTGAATTTTAGTGATATGTAAAATTCATTAAAAAAAATGAACTTGATGGAAATAGGCAACAATTCAATTTACTAGAAAGAATATATTTAATGATAATAACATATCAACTTTTGGTGAACTTCTTGGTCATCCCATTTATTAATATATTAACTCAAACTCATTATTCAATAAGGAATGATCGATTTAAAATAAGCATAAATCTTGCATGGTACTTGACCAAAGGGGGCAAATATAATTTTGTTACCATGCTCAACAATTAGTTTGAACATATCAAAATTTAAATTATCAGCTATTAGAATAACCAAGACACAGTAAATCATCGTAAAATGTCCAATAAGAAATGACAACGGTGTGACTATAGAACAGGTCATTGGAGATTTTTCAAGCGAATGGGTCAAAAAGTATTAGTTCTCCTTCGCACAAAACCCGCCAGCTTTTATTGTAGAGAAACCAATCTCTTCAACAAGTGAAAATGACCGATTTTTACTAGCTTTCGGTTAACAAGCTAAAATTTCATCTTTTTCCTTAGTAGGTTTTCTTTTAGACAAACCAAGAACAAAAGGATTTTTAGACCGCTAAAGAAAGACAGCTAAATCATGCGTTAACAGAACACTAGTATGCACTCATAACACAATATCGACGGCCTTCAAAGGATAATTCCAACAGCTAGGGACGACTGGTCATTTCTGTGGTATTGTTGTTATTTTAATAAGTTAACCATTTGAAACCATTGAAAAACATCATTATCATGGTCGTAAGCGACCGTTGGTTATCTCGTATTTTAACGATTTACTTAAATATCGATCGTTAATTATTCAATTGATGGTTCCAAAATGGGATTTTCATAAACGATCGAATTAGGATTTGGGACCAGTTCCATTGAGTTTGAATTGTTTGTTGTGTGGAGCACAAGTATATGGATCACTATATTTTGAGTCTATCCAATGATCGTAGCAGTGAGTTGCTACACATCCTCAAGTTTCATAGCTAATGGATGTACCATTTGATCGTGCGTAAATAAAATGCACGTCAATTTTTGTAAAAAAACTATAATGTAATGATTCGAGTTTTAAAAGCTAACTTGTATACACAATCAAATTTTGTCTCGAAACAAGTTTAACTTTTTCTTAGAAAACATTTTAACATACATGTCGACAAGCGACACGTCTTAATTGGAGTTTGTGGTTTTTCGACCCTTATTTGTGGATTAAATATTAAAATTACCCAAGTAAGAGCAATCATCTTGGCTTACTACTGTTCATGCCCCTTTTCTTAACCGATTACTGTAGCAACCCTTGAATGGCTGCTACCATTTTGAATTCAGGGTTCCAATTTGTTAGAGCTTTAGGCGGAGATAGTGAAAACCGAGGACACTTCCGATCTTCTCTTGCAAAGGAGCATCAATCCCAAAAATTCATTGAACTATGAACCTCCATAGGGAGTTGCGATTTTGGGATAGCAAGGAGGTCGGAGCGACGTCGCTATCTAATTAGAGGGATCAGAGCATGTGGTAGGAGGATCGACAAGTTGGGTTTTCAGCATGGAGTTTAACTATGTAGGCAAACTTTTGTATAGTTAATCGGGGGTCGTATCGCTAGTTGGGATGCAAGACATGTTTGGATATGGCAATACCATGTATTTAGAGCTTGGGGAAGATGAACCAAGAAGATGATTAAGTGTTAAGTATTTAATTAAATTACTTAATTATTCTGTCAAACATATAATATTTATATCTTTTGCATACGAGGTCGGGTTTGGACCCCATTTCTTCAATTGGACTTGTATTGGCGAGCTTCTTCGTTTTTATACTAGTTTGGGCTGATTTGGATAAAGGTATATGATATTGCCTCACATTCAACTGAGTTTGTTCATATAATATAATTTGATGTTTTAAACTGATTTCTAGTTATAAAACATAATTGTTATGAACCTAAAAAAATTAATAAAAATATAAATAAGTGTTTTAAATATTTTTAACTATAATTATCGTACTTTACCTCATTGCATGCTACCGTGCACGTAATTTATTGGTTTACATGCTATTGTGCGATGTTTTGACCATACTGCTAGATTTAGACTATTCAGATATTGATTTCACTTTGATAACAATATATGGGTTCTTTTTAAATTATTAATGCTTTTATGGTCGTTTGTATAATAGTTTAGGAAATTAAATGATTATTAGTTGCATAATTGAATTGTTTGCTTAGTTTAGCTTACAATGTTGTTCGTAAGCGATATAATATTCGAAAATCTTGTTCGTTAGAGTTTGGTGTGCTTATCGATCAAATGCATGTGTTGATGTATATTGATTAAATGCATGAGGATGATGGACTTAAACAGATCAGATAAATTCACGAAGGAGCTTTAGAGTGCATGGTTGGATTCAATGATAGAGTAGCATTCGAGATTGGTGATGAATTTGAAGACTAAGTGAAACTAGAGCTAGGTGGTCGATCTAAAGACGTAGGTGACCTTGATGACGAGTCGGGTTTAGCGGCGGATGCCGGGCTTTTTCCTTGGATGAGTATTTAAGTAATTTTGGTTAAATACACGATCCTAGTAGTCACTATCGATTTGTATAAGGTAATCGATATTAACTGCTATCGTTATATACCATTTTGGAAATTTTGACATCGATGACGATGCAATTTCGAGGATCATAAAATGATGGTTTGTTCAGTAGTGGTATCGACGTAATGGCTCTTCGGTAAGTGATTTTGATGTGAGGAAAGGATGTGATGCTTTGACGCATTTGTTATCCAACGATGGTGATTCCATGATGGGAAGCAGTGGCTTAGATGATGGATATCGATATTCCAGGTTGTAGTGTAGAGATGATGGATTGACAGAAGCCACTAAAGAGGAGTTGTGGTAGTGTGACTCAGGAAATATCCTGCTGTGGATTGCATTTGCAATGGGATCAACGACATGCAAGTTCGATGGGTACTCGAGAGGAAGGGATGGTAGATGTAATGTCAATTAGACCAAGTTTGAGTCCTTATCTCTAGGTTTGGGAGATTTAATCCAGGTTCAGGAAACTTATGACAATTCACCTAGACCAGGTTCGAGTCCTCACTTTAGGTTGTACATTAGTATAGCTTAATTATTGGTCGATTGAGTGGCATGGATTCGGGTACCAAGGAACGAAGGCATTATCATGTGTCCAGTGCATTGACTGAGTGAAATTTAGAACGGATGATGGATGTTATGATTTTTTTACAGGTTTATCACCATTTAGTGCTTAGACATCTATCACACCTTTTTTACATTATGTTTATCACGGTAAAGCTTGTATCGATTGTTATGCGCTAACTCTATGGAAGTAGGTGAAGCATGTATGATTCTCCATATCCTCCATACCATATATTATATTACAGTAATTTGAGGTTTTTGTCACCCAATACCAGACTGTTGTTGGATCCAAAGGTTTTATTTTCTTCTTATTATCCTAGGTGCTCATAGACGATGCCGATGAGCAAAACTATGACATATACAAATATTATTTGGACTTAGCAAGCGGATTAGCGGGAGGTGGCCTTTTACATATTTATATTTGTATCCTTGTTTATTCCGCCCCCTCTCTATGCTACTATGGAGCCTCGACAATGTTATGTATTCTTTTTGAGGCAGATTAATAGAATGAGCTTATTTACCACTTGAATAAACACTGTTATAGTTCAATATGACTGTATGAGCCTATGTGCTGTGATTTTGTGGTTTATATAGTTGCATCTATTTTATATCTGTGATTGTTATTATTATATGTATATATACAACAGTTTCAGTGATTGAGATTATGTTCTCTTCTTACTCTTCTCTTTTATTTCCTTCTTTTCTTTTCTTTTCTCTTCTTCTTTACTTGTTGTTTCTCTTGACAACCACTTTACATTGATCAAGTGCTTGTATAACGTGTTATTTTGTTATATAAGCACTGGTGGTGTATAACTGTTGTCACATTTAGTATTAGAACTCAAGTTGCGCTATGTAACCCAAGTAAAACTAAAATTGAGAGTTAATATATATGAGAGACTATATATTTGTATATATTCTAGTATATATTAGTAATATATATAATATAGGTTGTGTTGCACACAAGTGTCGTTAGAATTGCTTTCCCTATTAGTGACTGGTCATCCTATTAACTTATTTTAAACTATCTAGCGAATAACAAAAAACAAATTACCATGTCTCTAGAGTTAGAATCAGGAAGAATCGAGAACTACAGCCTCGATTTACATTTTATTTCCAACGCTAGTATGAACCTTTATCTGGGATGCTTTAATATCCCTAAATAGCTATGGCGCTCAAGTGCAACGATTCGACTATGTCGTTCCGTATAGACACTTACATGTCTATGTGGCAAGGCGTTTCTTGGAACGAAGACGACTATTGTGGTGTGAGGGCTATTTGGGCACTATCATGGATTTTTTTTTTTTTTATGATTTGGAGTTGGATGCTGAATAACATAGGAGACTAGTCCTAAAAGACTCCAAGGTTGAACCTGAATTGGTCGAGAGACTTCATTGATTTTGGTTCCCAAGGCTGATTTGCTCGAGACCTGTTCGTGGTTCACTTCGAAGAGATTTGTATCGAACTTTTATAATTCGGTGAAGAGTTTACTGGTTTATGCGATATGTCTATGTTAGTCAGTATGACCGAATTTGATGTGCTATCGAAGTACGGTTATTCTCACTATTGTCACTCTAATGTCTAGAGTTTTTGACTAGGCAGGATGATTTACTCGAGGGTGGTTAATGTCATTCAATGAGTGAATGATGGCTTGGAGAAGTCAATCGAGGAAGCTCGCAATGTTCTAAATGGCCCAATGACATGACTAGCCCAGATCTAATCCTAAAATTAGGCGGTTGAGGCCGTCTAGCAAACCCTATAGATAGACTAGCAGAGTCTCTCTCATTTCATCACATCCATTCTCTCTTCTTCTTCCCCCGGCCTATCCTCAAAACAAGGAAGGGCCAAATAATTAAAAAAATATGGGGAAAAAGAAGTTCTATAATTTTGAATATTTATTTTTATAATTACTTCTGAAGGTAATGGTTCTGCTAGATTAGAGAAAAACCACGAGTGAATCTCTTTTCATCAGATCTGTAAGATTTTATGTAAATTTTTAATTTGTAAAATTATGTAGGAAATGTTAGACAGTTAAATATTTTTAAGATTGTAAGTTTAATGCTTACAATTATTTACATTATTTTGATGTTTAGTTTTTTTTGTAAAGTTTCTGTAATTTATTTACGGTCTATTCCTTTTCATTAATTTACCGCTTATAAGTATTTCTCCTTCTTCTATCCCCTTCTTCACTATAGTTTTATTTATAGTTATGCTTATGCCCTATTTTATTTGATTATTTATTTTTGAGTCTAGGCCTTGCGAGTAGCCAAGACCATTTCCCTTTTATTTAGCGTTGATCCTAGGCCTGAACAGAGCCTATGTAACACCCCACCTCCGCCAGGGTGGCTCTTGCAAGCACTCTGACTTTGGAGGGGCGTTAAAACAGGTAAACAAGCATAATGATATATCAAGGCAGAACATAACATATGTATTTATGTAATCAGAGTAAATAAGATAGATAAAACAGCGGAAAATTTTAAACCATTTCAAAACAAGTCAGGTACAACAAAGTATCATCTTTCCAAATAAACAAGTCTAGATAAAACATCAACTGAAAAACTGAAATATATAAAGTACTATCCCCAAAATGACGTGGTAAACCATAGCATGCTCACTGTCCAAACGTACATGAGCTCAATCCAGCAAGCAAGCAAAGCGATCCAAGCTAAGCACCAATGTTCCCACCCTGAGAACCTGGGGGGGGGGGGGGGGGACGGAAGAAAAGAAGCGAAAGGAAAACGGGTCAGTCATAAAGGCTGGTAAGCCCTATCTACTATCAGCATAAAAACTAGTAAAGTTAACTGGCATGAGGAACTGAGATGAACATAAGGATAATTACATACTAGCATGGTGAATATCTAACAGATAGTTCAAAGGAGTCATCGCATAATCAAGGTGAAGTTTTTCACCACAGGTGTACCAGCATTCTAACACGTCATGTATAAACAAGAATTTATCCCTTGGCCTAAACTTGGCCCAGTATCAGGTGTTTGACTTAAATCAAGATCCAACTTCTTGGTACCAATTCTAGTATAATAGGATTAGGTGTTACCCCAATGTTTACATCGAAACAGGACGGAACAGAATGGTCCATACAGAGATAGAGTTTGGAAAAAATGGGCTTTTACCACCCTAACAGATAAAGTACAGAAACAGAATGCTAAAAATAATGGGCCTTTACCACCCTAACAGAACAGAGTACAGAAACGGAATACTAAAATTAGGTGTACACTAGTAGTGGGCCTTTACCACCCTAACAGACGGTACCACGCAGAAACAAACGGGTGTTACCACCCAACAAAACAGACGGTACCAACAAAATCAGACAGAGCTAAGTGTACCCTAAATCCTACCCAAGCGATCGGCTCCCTAATACATAAATACCCTGTGTCGGCCCCACGATAGGGTGTATCACTCCCTAAAGTGGCAACCAATTGGCACAGGCATATTTACAGATGTCACGACGTCTTACATCCTCAGAGGCAGACCGGGATCCATGCACGCACATGACCCGGTTGGAACGCACCATCAACACCCATCGCCATTATCAGAATGAACCACTTATAATTAGTTCAGTAAGCGTGCCCGGACCCTACCTACAGTTGGGTCAAAGTTTTGATACCAGAAAGGGTTACTGACTAATATGGGTCCCAAACAACAAATGACACAAGTATTCCCCCTTGTGTCCCCAGACTATCAGATTCAGATTAACTTATTAACAGAGTTCAGACATACAAAGTTCAGACGATCAGTTTTCAGACTAATGGATCAGATAACAGATTTACAAACTTGCCTAACTTGGTGTGGGTCCTACAGATCCGCAAAACAGGTTCGTTTAATTTATCAATCAAGTTAGTTTATCCAGACCAGGTATCAAATTGGTTCTCAGCCTTATCAAATTACTGAGTTGGATTGGTTAAGTATAGTTCAACTTAACCCCGTTAAATTACCGAGTTCAGATTGGTTAAATGTAGGTTAACTTAACCCCGTTAATTTACCGAGTTCAGATTGGTTAAGTGTCATAAGTCAAATTTACTTAACCTTATCATGTAGCATTAATTAATTTAATGCACCTTAACCTCTTACGTTAGACCTCGTTGTGGTTACTAGTTAAGCCGGGCGGGTCCGGGTAGCTTTACAGCACAACCTAGTCTAACCTCGGGTTCAAGCACTACTTGACCAACTTCTCACATTGGGTCCTATTGTTTGTAGCCACTAGTTAAGCCGGTCGGTTCTGGGTAGATTTGTGCTACAAACTCAACCCAACCTCGAGTTGGCCACATTTATATTTTCTAAGTGTCATGTCCATTATGTTTCCAAAACATAATTACAAGTTAACATATCATGTCATGTTATAAAAACCATGTTCATGTCATAATGTTACCCAACCCCAACGTAATCCCATCGTTTACATAGTCGCAACTACGCATAAAGGATAAAATAGGGAACTTGGCATAACCATGACAAAAAGATGTTGAAGCCACAAGTTTAACATGGTGGCATATGAAATGTTCATATGTTCATATACTTGCATATTGCATTATTAGGCCTCAAAAGCATGCATAAAACCAAACTTAGAATATAAGTGATACATGGTGATAAATGACATGTAGAAATGGCCTTAAGTTCGCATTTAGCCTCACATGCAAGTTATCATAAGGGATATGATAACTTACATGTTGCCAAAATGCAACCTTTAGCATAAAGCTTGAAGCTTTAGGTTCATAAACTCAAGGTAAGCTTGCATAACATGATAACATGAGTAAACGATCAACCCAAACTTGCATAACATACATGGCAAACTTGCATATCATAACATAGCAAACTTGCATAACATAACATGGTAAACTTGCATATCATAACATGGCAAACTTGCATAGCATAACATAGTAAACTTGCATATCATAACATGGCATACTTGCATAACATAACATGGTAAACTTGCATATCATAACATGGCAAACTTGCATAGCATAACATAGTAAACTTGCATATCATAACATGGCATACTTGCATAACATAACATGGTAAACTTGCATATCATAACATGGCAAACTTGCATAACATAATATAGCAAACTTGCACAACATAACATGGCAAACTTGCATAACATAATAGCATGTAACATACTTAATGTTCAAACCCAAACTTGCAACATTCATTTAACTTCATAGTTCATATCTAAGAGTAGGAAAAGGGCTTACAATGCTATGAAGACCCAAAAATATATATAGATTGAGACGAAGCCCTTATGCAACAATAAAACCCAAATATGAAGCTCCAAATCAATAAAAACCCTTGCTTTATGTAAAGATTGCAACTTGACTTGAATGCAAGCTAATAATGCTCATTTAAACTTGAAATCACTAGAATGAACATGAATCTATCATAGGAATAAGCTTAGAGATTTTTAAGAGAGAGTGGAGGCCATGAGAGGAATAATTTTGCCATAGTTTAGTTGTAGGGTTGAATAATGATGATTTAGGGTTAGGTTAGGGGCTTATTTATAGAGATTAGGATTAGTTTCAACCTTAGGATTAAACCCTAATTCCTATCTCAGCCCTTAAAACCGAATCTGGCCCCAAAACCTAACCAAAACCCCAAAATGGTGCACCAGGCAAAACTGCTCGGCTGAACCAAGTCGACAGCCAAGTCGACAGGGCTGTCGACTTGGGTCCAACCAAGTCGACTGCCAAGTCGACAGGCCTGTCGACTTGGTTGGCTTGGCGGGAAATTTCCCGCCTAGCCTTCCAGACCCGAAATTCGAAATTTGAACTTGAAATTCAAATCTGTTTTGAACTTGAAATTTTCTGAAAACTTCATTGGGCCTTAATCGGGTCATACGGACTCCGATTTTCGAAAACTCGGACTCTATTTCGCGTATTTTTCCGAGACGAACGCAATGGCATAGCCCATTTCCCTTGATTCAGATTTATAAATTAAATTCTGCCTCGATTTACGTTATAACAGGTTATTGAAAATACGGGTTGTTACAGCCTAGGCCATTATCGTTATTTTTGCTTTAAATTGGAATAATTGTAACACCCCACTCCCGCTATGATCACTCACTAAGGGAATGCCATAGCATCGGTGGAGTATTTTAGTGAATATAGAACAGAAAAATTACAACAAGACAGATATAAATAGTACTTGAAATTTTAAAACATCATCTCATAACAGCGGAAGTAAAACATGTCTGGTTACATCATAAAACCACAATAAAGGTCAAGTACAATATCCATCAAAATAAAGAAGTACATAATCCCACTCTCATACAATAGCCAAACAAAAGAAAAGATAACTGGATAACTGGAGCTTTACATCTATCCAAGCTCCTAAAGACTGGAACAGCAATCCGATCAAGCTCCACTACTGCTAGGATCCACCGTAGGACCTGAGGGTTGGGAAAAAGATAAAAACAACAGGGTCAGACATAAGTCTGAGCGAGTCCTATAACTTTAACAATACAATTGTTAAAGTAACCAGAGAAGACATAAACTGATATACGGTAACATATAGGGATGAATGGCTACCCTAAGCAGTCAACTAAACGAAGATAAAGGATAAAGACGCATCTACCCTCCCTAAGGTAAATTACTAAACTGCACCACACCAGTCGTTCCTAACTTAAAGGTTGATCCCACCCAAGGACTTATAAAATTTACTAATTAGTACCTGCGTACCCCTAGGTGACCAAGTAGGCGCCACGGGGCCCTACAATCCACTAGGTGTACACACTACTTCCCATTCGATCGGCTCCCTAACGTAGATACCCGTGCTGGCCCCACCGTGGGATGTATCATTCCCCAATGTGGCAACCTGATGAAACTAAAGGTGCACGGCTTATATCTACTCGATGCAACAACGGCTTACCTACCAGCCCGGGCCCACTCACGCATATGAAGCCCGTTGGACTTGCGTTGCCACCGCTAACCCGTTTGCCTCTTACAGTCAAGCCCAGTATGCGTGTCCCGTCCTCGACATGGGTCGAGCCCACAAAGATACGTATGGGTTACTGGTTGAAATGGGCCTCCACAAGCTACCCACCTAAGCTTGTCCCTTTTTCTAGTATATCCCACTTAACCCTTTAATCATGTTTTAATTACATGTTCTATTTTGGTTAAGTATTCTAATCGTATTTTCTATTGCCACCCAAGGCAACCACTAGATTTTCTCATGCCACCCGAGGCACCCACTTAACCCCTCATGTCCCTCTACATGCTAATGTGGTTAAGTGTTTCTTAATTAATTAATTAAGAACGTAACCTTTGTAAAGACCTCTCACATTAGACTGTCTTTTATGACCGCTGGTTAAGCCGGTTGGGTCCGGGCAGCCTTATGTCATAACAGAGTCTAACCTCGTGTCTTTACATTAATTACGTATTTAGTTTGTGCCTAAGACCTCTCACATTGGGCTAACATTTGTAGCAACTGGTTAAGCCGGTTGGGTCCGGGCAGTTTTACGCTACAACTGAGTCCAACCTCGTGTCTTAGTCAATTAATTACACCTAATTAATCACCCTCATAATTTTATATTAATTATCCCTAATTAATCAAGTTTTCTTAACATGGGTAGACCTAACTTAATAGGTAAATTCCCATGGGGTAGACCTAACTCAATAGGTAAATTCCCAACACATAGTATGGGTACACCTAACCAAATAGGCAAATTCCCATACTATGTTTATTTATTTTGTGTTATGCATAATTATATTAATTTCACACAATCTTATTAACTTATGCATTTAATTACCCCATCGTTCCCACGTAATTTCGTTCATGATATAACACATATAAAAGGTGTCAACTTGCATATGAATGAACATGTTTCAAAGGTGCCATCTTGCATATTAACAAACACATAACTTGCATATGAACTTGCATAACATGTCACATAACTTGCATATAATATGTCACATAACTTACATATTCATTTTGCATAACAAACTTGCATATTAGCTTATAGACTTGCATAATGTGTCATCATGAACTTGCATATTAATAAACATGTAACTTGCATATTTACATACATGTAACTCGCATATTAACAAACATGTAACTTGCATATAAAGAAACATGTAACTTGCATATTTACATACATGTAACTTGCATATTAACAAACATGTAACTTGCATATTAACAAACATGTAACTTGCATATTTACATACATGTAACTTGCATATTAACAAACATGTAACTTGCATATTAACAAACATGTAACTTGCATATTTACATACATGTAACTTGCATATTAACAAACATGTAACTTGCATATTAACAAACATGTAACTTGCATAGCATATTACCATGAACTTGCATAACATGCATATGATTACATAGCCCACAACTTGCATATTTAGCATCATGCAAACATAACATACATCATATTAAACTTGCATAAGCTTACATACTCAACATGCATAAACATAAGATTAATGCTAACATCATATCATATGATTCAAAGCTCATTAACCCACATACAAAACCATAAATCTCATCACATCTCATCTAATTAGTTTACCAAAAGATCATCAAAGTGATAGAAACTCACAACTAGCAACTTTGAACACCAAATGAAGAAGATTAAGATGCTAAGAAGGGATTAGAAGTTGATTAGAGAGTGATTAGTATGCAACCCTCTTCATAAAATTAGTGGAGGCCATGAGAGCTAGCATTTTGCCATAGTTTAGTCACTAGGTTTAATTATGAATGAATTAGGGTAGGTTAGGGTCTTATTTATAGATTAGGCAAGTGTTTTAGGCCATAGGATTAACCCTAGATTCAATCCAAGCCATCAAAGCATGTCTTGGGGAAGAAGTCAAGTGTAGGAACCATCTAGGGCCTTTAGATTAAAGATGGACCATGAGAACCATTCAAATGCAAAATCTGCACTTGAGCGAATCGGCCCACGGGTTGACAGCCAAACACCCTGGATTAACCCCTAGTCGACCCAGCGGGCTCGGGTCGACTTCAAAAATCGGCCGGTTCGGTTATTCCCCTCTCCCAATTCGCTGTTTTGAGCATTTTTGCATATTTATTTATTAAATTTTCAATTATATATATATATATATATATCAATATATATATATATATATATATATATATATATATATATATCTACACAACCCATTTCACTTAATTAAGTATACTTTAATTTGGGAATTTTCGTGAAACTTCGCGAGGCCATATCTTGGTCATACGGACTCCGATTTTCGAAAACTCGGACTCTATTTCGCGTATTTTTCCGAGACGAACACAATGGCATAGCCCGTTTCCCTTGATTCCCATTTTAGAATTAAATTCTGCCTCGATTTATGTTATTACAGGTTATTGAAAATACGGGTTGTTACATTCTCCCCTCCTTAAAGGATTTCGTCCCCGAAATCTTCAAGTTAGGAAGAACGTATCCTACCATCCAATCATCCATCTACTCAAAGCATCATCCACGAGCAATCATTGTCCTTACAAGATTCTAAATGCTGGATGGATATATGCAAAAGTGTGTGTATATGTACTTACCTAATGCGAAAATCAGGCGGTTACTGATACAGTAAACCTCCTTAATGCAAACCATGATAGTGCCATGCATCCAATATGTATGCGAAACCCTATTGACACATACAAATTTCTACATGCGTGCACAACCATACACAAAAATGCATCATCCATATGATAACACAGCCATGATACATCCATCAATCTAACTACCACATCCATTTATGCAATATGCAACATGAAGTGACTGAGCCGATCTAGTGCCTAATGTGTGTGTATATGCATCCACGAGCAACCACTAGCAAACAATTGCATCCATATGCATCCATCAACCATAACATGTTTCAAACACATGTTTCAACCATAGGTTTTACCCTATCTAAAGGTCATAGGTATTAGCGAGAGGATATACTAAAGATAAGATAAGTACTAGACAAGCAATAAAGGAGAAGTTAAAAGACATACTCTCAAAAAGAAATGGATACAAAGAACGCATCTTTGCTTCCGTCTCCCAAGTAGCATTGCTTTCGTCATCTCCCCATTGCACTTTAACTAGCTGAACTTCTCTGTTCCTCAACTTCCTAGTTTCTGACCCAAGGATGCGAGTAGGAGCTCGTCGAATCGTCGCATCACGCTCTACCTCTACATCTCTAAGCAAGCTCGGCTCTACCACCTCCGCGGTCTCATGTAAGCACTTCCTCAAATGTGATACATGGAATACATCATGAACACCACTAAGTCTGTCGGGCAACTCCACCCTATATGCCATCCGTCCAATCCTTTCCTTAATAGGAAACGGCCCAACAAATCTCGGTGCTAACTTCCCTACGGACCCAAAGCGAACAACATTTCTCAATGGAGATACTTTGACAAAAACCATGTCCCCAACCTCAAACTCAAGATCCGTCCTTCTCCGATCCGCATAAGATTTCTGTCTATCTTGCGCTGCTTTCATCCTTTTTCGAATTAAATCAATCTTCTCTGAAGTCTCTCTAACCATATCCGGCCCAAGCAAGATCTTATCCGTAGATTCCCACCAACATGTAGGAGATCGACAAGGCCTTCCATAAAGAGCTTCGAAAGGAGCCATACCAATACTGGACTGAAAGCTGTTATTATATGCGAACTCCACCAAAGGAAGATGTTCTTCCCATGTACCTCCAAAATCCAAGATACAAAGCCTCAAAAGATCTTCTAAGATACGGTTCACCCTCTCGGTCTGACCGTCCGTCTGAGGATGATATGCGGTGCTCAAACACAACTGAGTCCCTACCGCCTCTTGCAAACTTCTCCAAAACTCACTAGTGAAAATAGGATCTCGATCACTCACAATGCTGGATGGTACGCCATGCAATCTAACAATCTCTCTAACATAGACTGAAGCAAGCCATGGAGCGGTCCTCTTACTCTTTACGGGTATAAAATGGGCACTCTTGGTAAGTCTGTCTACCACAACCCAAATTCCCGTATTGCCCTTCCTCGATCTCGGTAACCCGTCGATGAAATCCATCGAGACACTATCCCACTTCCACTGTGGAACTTCCAATGGGTGTAGCAACCCACCGGGTTTCCTTTGCTCCACTTTAACTTGTTGGCACACTAAGCATCTAGCCACATACTCGGCCACATCTTTCTTCATACCGGCCCAGAAGAAAACTCTCTTCATGTCTTGGTACATTTTGTCTCCACCGGGATGAATAGTCATTCTTGAACGATGTGCATCATCCAAAATAGCCTTCTTCAAACCCTCATCTTGCGGTACACAAAGTCTACCGTCTCTATGCAACCATCCCTTATCATCTATGGTGTATCTACCCAAATGGCTGGACGACTCCCCTCTTATAAGCTTCTCTACCAACACAACCAACTGTGGGTCGTCTCGCCGAGCCTCGCCAATCCGTCTCAAAAGAGTAGGTCTAACCTCCAAGGATGCCAACAAACCAGGTACAAAGTCAACAGAAGGTCTGAAGTCAAACAAAGAAAGAAACTCCAAGCTTCGTCGTTCCACGAACAATGGACTCAAAGATAGCCTTTTTCTACTTAAGGCGTCTGCCACCACGTTACCCTTACCAGGGGTATACGCTATCTCGAAATCATAGGATGCTAAGAACTCCATCCACCTTTGCTGTCTTAAGTTTAAATCCTTCTGAGAGAATAAGTACTTCAATGATTTATGGTCGGTGAACAACTCGAATCTCTCACCAAGAAGATAATGGCGCCAAGACTTAAGTGCGAAAACAATCGCGGCCAACTCTAGATCATGGGTAGGGTAATTCTTCTCATGCACTCTCAATTGTCTCCCTCCATAGGCTATTACCCTTCCCTCCTGCATCAAGACTGCGCCTAATCCTGTTCCACAAGCATCGGTATAAACAACAAACGGCTTACTCCCATCTGGAAGCACTAAAACTGGAGCGGTGGTCAAAGCTCTCTTTAACCGTCGGAAAGCATCATCACAATCTACATCCCATGAGAAAACCAGATTCTTCTTCGTCAAGCGGGTTAATGGGGCTGATATCTTCGCGAAGTCTTTGATGAACTTCCTATAATATCCTGCCAACCCCAAGAAACTTCTTACCTCGGTAGCATTTCTAGGAACTTTCCAATCCTGGATAGATACTATCTTTGCGGGATCCACAGCTATCCCTTCCTTAGAGACCACATGCCCTAAGAATCGCACTTCTCTTCTCCAAAAATGGCATTTAGAGAATTTAGCTTTAAGACTATGCGCTCGAAGAGTCTCCAACACTTCCTTGAGATGTAAGGCATGCTCTTCTTCATTCTTGGAAAAGACCAAGATGTCATCCACAAAAACTACTACAAACTTATTCAGATACTCTCTGAACACTCTACTCATGAGATCAACAAAGTATGCGGGGGCGTTTGTCAACCCAAATGGCATCACTAGCCACTCATAAAAACCATCCGGAGTCCGGAAAGCAGTCTTCTCTATACTGTCCTCCGCCACTCTTAACTGATGAAACCCTGTAGCTAAGTCCATCTGCGAAAATACTGACGCGCCAACCAACTGATCAAAGAGATCATCTATCCTCGGTAATGGGTGTCTATTCTTCTTCGTGAGCTTATTAAGTTCCCTATAATCCACACAAAGTCTGAGGGACCCATCCGCCTTCGTGGCAAACACTACTGGAGCTCCCCACTCCGATATACTTCGCCTTATGAACCCCTTCTCAAGCAACTCCCCTACTTGCTTATGAAGTTCTCTTCTCTCACGAGGAGCCATGTGGCGTACTGGCAAAGACACTGGTTTGGCATTATCCACCAAATAAATTCGGAAATCTATCTCCCGCTTCGGAGGCAAACCCTTTACTTCTTCAAACACATCCGGATATTCCCGGACTACTCTGACAGAACACAAACTTTCGACCGAAGCATCGAGCGATTCAAGATAACTTAGCAAAACAGATTCCATGGGATTGCAAGAGATCTCGAGAGTGTTACCCAAGCGGGTCATGAGCCTGACAACTCTCCTTTCGCAATCAAGAACGGCACCATTACTGGATAACCAGTCCATGCCCAAGATCAACCCATAGCCCGTGAAGCCCAATACAAAAGCATCACATCTAAACTCAACGCTAAGTATAGAAATCTTCAAACCCAAACATATCATAGACAGATATATGGAGCCCCCAACTGGGTTTGAGACAACCAAGGGATCATCAACTAGACTGGTGTCTAAGTGCAGTGACTCAACTAACGATGATGAGATAAAAGAATGCGATGCGCCAGAGTCAAACAAAGTACGAACTGGATGATCAAACAGAAAAACCAGACTTTCAACGGAAATAGTTCTACCTCTCTGCTGAATCGGTGGAACTGAGAGAACCTGAACTTGCCCCCCTGACCGAGGTGGTGCTATAAGAGCTTGCACCTGGCCTCCTGAGGTAGACCCCGTCTTCTGCCCCTTCTTTGGGCAGTTTTTCACAAGATGCCCTGCTTCACCACAATGAAAGCAACCGGTCTTCTTCTTTTTGCGACAATCCTTACTGAGGTGTCCTGGTGTTCCACAATTGAAGCACTTCTTCTTCGTCTTCTTTTTGTCACCATTGCCTTTTCCGCCCTTGCCTTGTTGTTGCTGTTGCGGTTTCTTCTGATCCCCCTTTTTCTCTGGTGCCTTAGAATTCTTATCATCCTCATGCATAAGTGCCATGTAGACAAGCTTCTCAAAAGTGGCCCCCATAGGAATGTGAGTCATAGCTACTCCTTGCAATGGTTCGTTCAAGCCTCTAACGAACCTCAAAGCCTTCTTCTCCGGTGTATTCACCAACTCTATGCCAAACCTTGCTAATTGATTGAATTTGTTGACATATTCTTTCACCGTGAGATTCCCTTGCTTCAAATTCAAGAACTTCTCCATAAACAGATTCTCTTCCGCCCTTGAGAGAAACTTAGCCCCAAACCTTTGCTTAAAATCTGCCCAAGAGTCAACAGGGCGTTCTCCATTAGTGACCTCCCACCAGAATGAGGCCTCTCCCTTCATTAACCAAGCCGCCAACTTGACTTTCTTTCCCTCTTCCACTTCAAAGATATCTAGCAACTCTTCCACTTCCTTAAGCCAATCTCTAGCCTCTACGAAAGTCTCTGAACCAAGAAAAGGTTTTCCTCCTATAGCCTTGAACTCCTTGCAAACCTTAGCAAAATTATCCACTCTAGGCTGAGGAGGAGGAGCGGTTGTCTCTGGTGTAGTAGCATTGGCCGGACCCGCAGCCGCGGCCCTAGCCTCTTGCAACCTCCTATACCATAGTGGTATAACTAAACCCTCCGGGATGTTAAGATCTTCATCCATGCTGAAACGAAAGAGGAAAGATTCAAAAAGGAGATTCCGAAAGATAAAGATATGGCTATTGGGGATTATGCTTTTCTTTTTCAAAAAAACTTTTTCTCTTAGAAGACATGCTTTTGAAAATACTTTCTTCGAAAATACTCTTAGAAAATAGTTTTTCTCAAAAAAAAATTTATCTGTTCTGGTAACCTTAAGCTCTGATACCACGTGTAACACCCCACTCCCGCTATGATCACTCACTAAGGGAATGCCATAGCATCGGTGGAGTATTTTAGTGAATATAGAACAGAAAAATTACAACAAGACAGATATAAATAGTACTTGAAATTTTAAAACATCATCTCATAACAGCGGAAGTAAAACATGTCTGGTTACATCATAAAACCACAATAAAGGTCAAGTACAATATCCATCAAAATAAAGAAGTACATAATCCCACTCTCATACAATAGCCAAACAAAAGAAAAGATAACTGGATAACTGGAGCTTTACATCTATCCAAGCTCCTAAAGACTGGAACAGCAATCCGATCAAGCTCCACTACTGCTAGGATCCACCGTAGGACCTGAGGGTTGGGAAAAAGATAAAAACAACAGGGTCAGACATAAGTCTGAGCGAGTCCTATAACTTTAACAATACAATTGTTAAAGTAACCAGAGAAGACATAAACTGATATACGGTAACATATAGGGATGAATGGCTACCCTAAGCAGTCAACTAAACGAAGATAAAGGATAAAGACGCATCTACCCTCCCTAAGGTAAATTACTAAACTGCACCACACCAGTCGTTCCTAACTTAAAGGTTGATCCCACCCAAGGACTTATAAAATTTACTAATTAGTACCTGCGTACCCCTAGGTGACCAAGTAGGCGCCACGGGGCCCTACAATCCACTAGGTGTACACACTACTTCCCATTCGATCGGCTCCCTAACGTAGATACCCGTGCTGGCCCCACCGTGGGATGTATCATTCCCCAATGTGGCAACCTGATGAAACTAAAGGTGCACGGCTTATATCTACTCGATGCAACAACGGCTTACCTACCAGCCCGGGCCCACTCACGCATATGAAGCCCGTTGGACTTGCGTTGCCACCGCTAACCCGTTTGCCTCTTACAGTCAAGCCCAGTATGCGTGTCCCGTCCTCGACATGGGTCGAGCCCACAAAGATACGTATGGGTTACTGGTTGAAATGGGCCTCCACAAGCTACCCACCTAAGCTTGTCCCTTTTTCTAGTATATCCCACTTAACCCTTTAATCATGTTTTAATTACATGTTCTATTTTGGTTAAGTATTCTAATCGTATTTTCTATTGCCACCCAAGGCAACCACTAGATTTTCTCATGCCACCCGAGGCACCCACTTAACCCCTCATGTCCCTCTACATGCTAATGTGGTTAAGTGTTTCTTAATTAATTAATTAAGAACGTAACCTTTGTAAAGACCTCTCACATTAGACTGTCTTTTATGACCGCTGGTTAAGCCGGTTGGGTCCGGGCAGCCTTATGTCATAACAGAGTCTAACCTCGTGTCTTTACATTAATTACGTATTTAGTTTGTGCCTAAGACCTCTCACATTGGGCTAACATTTGTAGCAACTGGTTAAGCCGGTTGGGTCCGGGCAGTTTTACGCTACAACTGAGTCCAACCTCGTGTCTTAGTCAATTAATTACACCTAATTAATCACCCTCATAATTTTATATTAATTATCCCTAATTAATCAAGTTTTCTTAACATGGGTAGACCTAACTTAATAGGTAAATTCCCATGGGGTAGACCTAACTCAATAGGTAAATTCCCAACACATAGTATGGGTACACCTAACCAAATAGGCAAATTCCCATACTATGTTTATTTATTTTGTGTTATGCATAATTATATTAATTTCACACAATCTTATTAACTTATGCATTTAATTACCCCATCGTTCCCACGTAATTTCGTTCATGATATAACACATATAAAAGGTGTCAACTTGCATATGAATGAACATGTTTCAAAGGTGCCATCTTGCATATTAACAAACACATAACTTGCATATGAACTTGCATAACATGTCACATAACTTGCATATAATATGTCACATAACTTACATATTCATTTTGCATAACAAACTTGCATATTAGCTTATAGACTTGCATAATGTGTCATCATGAACTTGCATATTAATAAACATGTAACTTGCATATTTACATACATGTAACTCGCATATTAACAAACATGTAACTTGCATATAAAGAAACATGTAACTTGCATATTTACATACATGTAACTTGCATATTAACAAACATGTAACTTGCATATTAACAAACATGTAACTTGCATATTTACATACATGTAACTTGCATATTAACAAACATGTAACTTGCATATTAACAAACATGTAACTTGCATATTTACATACATGTAACTTGCATATTAACAAACATGTAACTTGCATATTAACAAACATGTAACTTGCATAGCATATTACCATGAACTTGCATAACATGCATATGATTACATAGCCCACAACTTGCATATTTAGCATCATGCAAACATAACATACATCATATTAAACTTGCATAAGCTTACATACTCAACATGCATAAACATAAGATTAATGCTAACATCATATCATATGATTCAAAGCTCATTAACCCACATACAAAACCATAAATCTCATCACATCTCATCTAATTAGTTTACCAAAAGATCATCAAAGTGATAGAAACTCACAACTAGCAACTTTGAACACCAAATGAAGAAGATTAAGATGCTAAGAAGGGATTAGAAGTTGATTAGAGAGTGATTAGTATGCAACCCTCTTCATAAAATTAGTGGAGGCCATGAGAGCTAGCATTTTGCCATAGTTTAGTCACTAGGTTTAATTATGAATGAATTAGGGTAGGTTAGGGTCTTATTTATAGATTAGGCAAGTGTTTTAGGCCATAGGATTAACCCTAGATTCAATCCAAGCCATCAAAGCATGTCTTGGGGAAGAAGTCAAGTGTAGGAACCATCTAGGGCCTTTAGATTAAAGATGGACCATGAGAACCATTCAAATGCAAAATCTGCACTTGAGCGAATCGGCCCACGGGTTGACAGCCAAACACCCTGGATTAACCCCTAGTCGACCCAGCGGGCTCGGGTCGACTTCAAAAATCGGCCGGTTCGGTTATTCCCCTCTCCCAATTCGCTGTTTTGAGCATTTTTGCATATTTATTTATTAAATTTTCAATTATATATATATATATATATCAATATATATATATATATATATATATATATATATATATATCTACACAACCCATTTCACTTAATTAAGTATACTTTAATTTGGGAATTTTCGTGAAACTTCGCGAGGCCATATCTTGGTCATACGGACTCCGATTTTCGAAAACTCGGACTCTATTTCGCGTATTTTTCCGAGACGAACACAATGGCATAGCCCGTTTCCCTTGATTCCCATTTTAGAATTAAATTCTGCCTCGATTTATGTTATTACAGGTTATTGAAAATACGGGTTGTTACAATAATGCTATAATTGAATAAAAAGGGATTTTAGGGCATGTTGGAACTGATTAAGTTTTATAATCTATACTGGACTGTAAATTGGGGATAAAACTTAATGTTTAATTAGAGAACATGCAAACATGTAAACTAGAATAAGATTAACTTAGTTGGATGCTAAGTAAAGTAGGGTTATATGAAAAGAAAAACATGGATTAGAAATGTTTAATACAACCTAGCATTATAACAGTCAGTTATATTGGGGTTTATTAATAAACTTAAAATGTGTTGAGTTAAATTAATATCAAATTTGTAAGCTAAGATAGTAGGTCCATTCCAGCAGCACGGGGGTTGATTAGGGAAACTAAGTGGCTCATAGTTCGGTTCCGACAGCGTTGGACTGATTGGAGAAAGAGCCTTATTAAAGCAATGAAATTGTAGTGGGTGTCCATTCTAGCAGCACGGGGATGATTGGGGAAAATATGAGGCTCCTAGATCTATTCCTGTAGCGTGAGGATGATTGGGGAAAATAGGAGGCCTAATAAAATGATAAGATCCTAGTTTAGGTCCATTCCGACAGTGCGGGGCTAATTAGGGAAACTAAGTGGCCTAATAGAGTAAATGGGAACAAATCTAAGGGGTAACTTGTGTCAGTTGCATATTTAGTTAGGGACCCATATCAGGCAGTATCCCTTTTATTATTTATGGAGATCTCACACTAGGTAGAGGCGAGGGCATGCTTTACAGTGTTGGATAGTAAGAGGTCCAAACGAAGTGGATACAAGCGCATTCTAGTGGGGTGATGAGCGTGCATCGTGCCAATTGTGGAAGATAAGCTGCTATAATGTCTATGATTAATGGCTATTTCATTTTAGTTGATGGATTAGGGATTGATAACCCCGAATTTCATAGCTGGCATAGATTATCACAGTGTGGTTATAGGAGCCGTTGACGGTTGGAAATTAGGTAAAGCCTAATTGTGGCATCTTTGTAAGATGGTACAACAATTTTGGATATGAATGAGAAGCCCATCTTTACTTTTTCTTAACTTTGTTTACTTCTTAAATACCTTTATGTCTTATGTCCTTAAAACTGTCCATCTGTGTAAAACTTCCTTAACTTATGCTCAAGCTAGAAATTACTAGAAATCACCAGACGTATGTCTGACCTAGTTTATTTTCCTTTTCTCTCTTCCCTTCCCACAAAGTTCGCAGGGTGGAGGGTCTCAATAGTTATTCTTGACCTTTTTGCTCAGCTTGGATCCAGACTCATTTCAGACTAATGTATTGGTTAATTTCTCATTTTCTGGCTATTGTATTGATATTTGGGAGGGATGGTTTTACTTATGTACTTCAATATTATGGTTTCCACGAGATGGTGTATTTGGCTTTAAGTTGACGACAATTTAACATTTACGAATTGCAATAGCACTATGATTTGAATTTCTTTATTAAATGATGCTTTAAAGTTTTTGTTGTGTTTTATATTTCTATCTTGTGAATTCTTTCTTGGTATTGTTACTTTATATGAAAGCACTTCATAAACCTTAACACATACTCATATGGGTAGCATTAAGAGGTGTGCGGTGTTTTCATTTGGTATCAGAACCTAAGG
The DNA here is from genome assembly GCA_030737875.1 of Allium sativum. Lineage (NCBI taxonomy): Eukaryota > Viridiplantae > Streptophyta > Magnoliopsida > Asparagales > Amaryllidaceae > Allium > Allium sativum. Next base: position 461,386,439 of record CM060924.1, on the reverse strand, counting down.
TTGCAAGGTCAGAGAAAAGTTTTTGAATAAGTGTTTTCGAAAGTAAAGTATTTTCAAGTAAAACTTGTTTTTGGAAAACATCCCCTTATGTCAATTACAATATTCCCTTGATTCCTTTCCTTGTCTCTTTTCAGCATGTCTGGGGATCCCAACTTTCCAAAGGTTATTCCAACTCCAGCATGGTTCCGTAGATATTTTGAAACTATGGTGCCTGCCAAATGGAAACGAAATACCCCAGGTCCAGCCAAAGTCGTGGTAGTTCCTTCGAATCAAACGGCTAATTTCTCTAAGCTCCGCAAGGATTTTTTCTATTATGGGAGGCAAGCCATTTCTTGGACCGGAGAGTTCTGTTGATACTCATAATTGGCTTAGAAATATCGATAATGTATTTGGATTATTTAAGATTGACGACAGGAGCAGTATTCGGATGGCCACCTGGAAACTAAATTGAGAGGCTTCGTATTATTGGGAAGTGGCCGAGGTAGACCAGGCTGTTAGGATATGGAATAAGTTTGAGGATAAGTTCGAGAAGAAACTCATGTCGCAGGCTGAAGAAGAGATGCAGTTCAAAAGATTCTTGAGTCTGAGACAGGGCGATATGTCAGTTAAGGAGTATGTGAATAGCTTCAATGAGTTGGCGAGATTTATCTTAGACTTGGTTAATATTACACATAAGAAAGCATTGAGGTTTGTGAGGGGGATAAACCAACCCCTCCAAGGACTAGAATTGACACACATTCCGATGGTTGCAACTTTTGAGGCTTTAGTTGAGATGGCTCTTATGCACATCGATGGGAAGGAGAGTACACAGGGGGGCTAAGACTGAGGTGGCCAAGACAGATTTTGGAAAGAAAAAGTGGTGGCCTAAAAAAGATGGAAAGAAAAAGGGAGAGAAACCGGATAAAGCACATATCAAGAAGGAAGTGATGTGTCATGGATGTGGTATGATGGGCACTTCATCGATGATTGCAAAAATATAACCATGAAGGGTGCTTGCTTTAAGTGAGGATAGATAGGACATTATGGAAGACAGACCCCCTAGAGGTAGGAAGAGGGAGCAATTTCAACCGGAGCACAGGTTCATGCGCTTGAGGCAACTCAGACAGGTGGTAGCGGTCGGGACAGAAACATAAACATTACAAGACAAATATAAAAGCAACAGCGGAATTCAAATTTTTATTTCAAACATAAATCATAACATCGTGGTCCAAAATATCACAAGTCTGAAATTACATAAAAGCCATTACGAAAACATAAAACTTTCTGTCTTGTTCCATCAGAGTGCATAAAAAGCATAGTACCCCAAAAAGAGACAAAGATATAGCAGAGATAAGAACTTGAGCAATACTTCAAGAGCATCTCCTTAGCAAGATAAAAGTAGAATCACGGTCAAGCCTAAGTTTTCCCGCCCTGAGAACCTGGGGAGGGGCGAGGGAGGAGGGGAGGGGGGAAACGGAAGAAAGAAGAGGAAACAAAAAGGGTCAGACATTAATTCTGGCGAGTCCAGTTAAATTTAGCAAGTAAATAAATAAAAGTAGCATGACAGGCATATATAGTGGATAAAAGAGAGAGAGATATATAACTACATAAAAGGTAAGCATGACAAGGTAACAGGATAGAGTGTATATGCTTCCCTAATGATTACTCTGCACTTTTACTAGTATAACCAGAATGAGATGATCCCTTCCACTATAAGGTGGTAGACTTAGACATACTTCTGAATGTATCCTAACTCCTATCCTAATCGATTGGCTCCCTAATCCGCGTAGATACTCTATGCCGGCCCCACCGTAGGATGTATCATGTTCCAAAGTGGCAACCCTTCGCTGATATACACAACCACGTATCTACAGGTGTCACGCTCGTCTTATCCCCCTCTGTCCGGCCCATACATGCACATGACCCGATAAGTTTGCGTCGCCCACAACGTCCTCCACATTTAGATCTCTTACAATCAGTTCAGTTTGCATGCCCCTTCCCTGACCTAGTTCGGAGTACTTTATTTGACACATACTCTGGGTTACTGACTAGAACGGGTCCCACACAATATGATACAAGCTCTCCCCTTTGTCCTGTATCCCCTACTAGGTTTTCCACAGGTTATATTTACCCTAAAGGTGTCTTTAATTATATAACAACATTCTTTCAACTGGTTATGCTTACCCATAGGTGTCTTTAATATATAACCATCAATTGGTTAAGTTTTGTGGAACTATAATTAAATATTACCCACCCAACCCAAATATACTTAACTTAACCCTCCCATTGTTCAACTTAACCCCTATTCATATTCACACAATCCCTATGGATTCAACTAGGTTAAGTATTCCAACTCATTACCATGTCCATTTATGGTTTATAATGGGATAGACCTCCCACATTAGGCCTACAGCTTGTGGATGCTGGATATGCCAGTCGGGTCCGGGCAGACTTCTTCCACAAGTTGGGCCTAACCTCGTGTCTTATCCCGTCTCCTATTTGTACACTTAGACCACTTACATTAGATTCAACATTTGCGGTTGTTGGATATGCCGGTCGGGTCCGGGCAAACTTCCACCACAAATGTAATCTAACCTCGGTCATAAGTGCAGTTATAGTTTCTAACTACTGTAATCCTAAGCATTTTAACCAATTAATTACCTATGTCTTATAGGTGTTCATGCCCATTTACCCAATTATATTCATAGTGAATTATATGTCCAAATTCGTATTCATTATACAAATTATGCCAATTCTAATATTTTCCCCTGTTCCCTAACTAACACATTCGCATATATTTGGGGAATGTTTAGGCTAGAGAGTAGCATGGCCATAAACAATAAAAAGGTAATGGTGATGGGAAGATGACAATAGTGATTATTCTAACATAACTGGCATAACTATATATATATATACCGGCATAGACATGTAATTGGGATAATAATAATAATAAGGTGGACATAAAAGCAGATCTAGTGAACAGGTGATGATAAAACTAGACAAAGGTTAAGATCCACAAAGGTGACATGATAAATTAACCACAAGTGAATTAGGTCTATCAAGGTAGATCTATCATAATAGTTTAAGATCCAAGAATATCATAGATTCACAATTTATAACAGATCCAAATCACAGTCATATCACATTTACTTTTAATCATTTAATTCTAAAAGTAACTAACTCATAGTGTTTGGATTTTAGAAGATAGAAGACAAATTGTTAGTGCTGAAACTCAGATCTAAAAGTGAATCTCTAACTGATTAGCTCTAGTTGATTGTTGCTGAACAAAATGATTTGTTTCTGTTCAGGCACCAGTAGCATTGGGCTTCCATTGACTTCCAGTGAAGAAAACAAGAGAAATGCTTTATTTATAACTGTCAGCCCCCAGAAATCGATTGCCACCTCAGTCCTAGGGGGATCGACCCCCCTTAGGGGGTCGACTCTTTGGGGCGGGAAAATTGCCGCCTCTTTATTTACGGATTTCAAACTGTTTTCTGATTTTTTGATTTAATAAATATATATAATCCTTCTACACGTATACAAACTTCAAACCCTCATAACTTCTTCATACGGTGTCCGTTTTACGCAACCTAAATGTCTATCTTGACCATAATTTCTAGATGAACGCAATGACATAGTCCGTTTTCCTTAATCCTGAATATTAGAATAATTATTATTTAATTTATCCTCTTCTAGTGTTGTTAAAATTATGGGGTGTTACATTCCCCCCTACTCAAAGGATTTCGTCCTCGAAATCTCTAAGTTGAGAAGAATGTATATCCTACCATCCATCATCCATCTACTCATTCATCAATCACAAGCATCCATTGTCCTTAAAGATTTCTAATGCTTGTATGAGCATATGCAAAGGTGTGTATATATGTCCCAATACTAATGTGAAGATTAGGCGGTCTACTGATTCAGCCGCCCTCCTCAAAGCAATGTATATTAGTGACATGAATCCAATATGTATGCAAATAATCCAATTATAACACGTAAGTTCTATATATGTGCACATTCATTCGTCCAAATGCACATCCATATGCTAATACATCCATTTTCACCCATTAATGAAAAGAAAAATGCACACACATCTGTATGCAGTATGAGAGTGATTGATCCGATCTAGTGCCTATGTGTGTGTATGCATCCGCAGGCAACCACTAGCATCCACTTGCATCCATCAAGCATAACATGTCTCAAACACATGTTTACATCCATAGGATTCCTATCTAAAGGTCGAAAATACTATTGATAGGACATACTCAAATGATAGAATTAAGCATAGATAAAACTTTGGAAAAGGAGTTAAGGACATACCCTCGGAAAAGAAAGGGTACGAAGCATGAATCTTGTCTTCGCTCTCCCAAGTCACATCCTTTGGATTATCTCCCCGTTGAAACTTTATAAGCTTGATTTCTTTATTGCGTAGCTTCTTAACTTCTGATCCAAGAATACGGGTAGGGACTCGTCTGACCATCGCTTCTCGCTCCACTTCTACTTTCTCCGATATACTTCACTCAACAACTTCCGCAGTATCATGCAAGCACTTTCGCAGATGAGAAACGTGGAAAACACCATGAACGCCAGATAGATTTTCTGGTAGCTTTAATTTATAGGCCAGTTGGCCAATCCTTTCGGTTATGGGAAATGGTCCCACAAATCTGGGTGCCAACTTCCCTACAGATCCTTAGTGAACTACATTCTTCATAGGTGATACTTTAATAAGAACTAAGTCTCTTACTTCAAATTCGATGTATGTCCTTCTCTTGTCTGCATAGGATTTTTGCCTATCTTGAGTTGTCTTCATTTGTCCTCGAATAAGGTCAATCTTCTCGGACATTTCTCTAACCATATCTGGTCCAAGTAATAATCTTTATGTCGATTCCCCAAAAAAAGTTGGTGATCTACAGGGTCGTCCATACAATGCTTCGAAGGGTGCCATGCCGATGCTAGCTTGATAACTATTGTTGTAGGCAAATTCTACTAAAGGAATATGTTCTTCCCAAGTCCCCCCAAATTCTAGGATACATAGCATTAAAAGATACTCAATAATTCTGTTCACCCTCTCCGTCTGCCCATCGGTCTGAGGATGATAAACGGTGCTCAAACACAACTGTGTACCTAATGCTTCTTGCAAGCTCCTCCAAAATTTATTGGTGAAGATGGTGTCACGATCGCTTACGATGCTAGAAGGTACTCCATGAAGACAGATTATTTCACGAACATAAATTGCTGCCAACCATGATGTCGTCCTCTTACTATTAACTGGAATGAAATGAGTGCTATTAGTGAGTCTATCCACCACGACCCATATACAAGTTTTTCCTTTCTACGATCTAGGCAAACCATTTATGAAATTTATGTACACGCTCTCCCACTTCCACTACGGAACCTCCAAAGGATGAAGTAGACCACCGGGCTTCTTTTGCTCAGCTTTAACTTGTTGGCAAGCTAAACATTAAAAAAAACAAACTCTGCCACATCTTTCTTCATCCCAACCCAAAAGAAAACCCTCTTCTGTCTCTGTACATCTTCCCATCGCCTGGATGAATAGTCATCTTAGAATGGTGGGATTCTTCTGGGACTGCCTTTATCAAGCTTCTCATTTGAGGAACACAAAGCCTTCCATCTTGTCGCAACCACCCTTTTTCATCTATGGAATATCTACTATGGTGACTAGAAGTCTCCCCTTTTCTGAGCTTATCCATGCTGTCTAAAATCTGTGGATAATCTCGCTGTGAAGCTCCTATCTGATTCATAAAAGGTGGTCGTATTTCTAGTGTTCCGAATAAATCAGGCAAAATCACCATGGAGGGTCTAAAATCAAAAGTTGATATGAACTTAGAGGCTCTTCCTCTCCACAAACAGAGGACTTAAAGCAATCCTCTGCCTACTTAGTGCATCGGCCACCACATTACCCTTGCCAGGAGTATAAGCAATTTCAGAATCATAAGAAGCTAGGAACTCCATCCACCTTTGTTGCCTTAAATTAAGGTCCTTCTGCGAGAACAGATACTTGAGAGATTTATGATCGGCATATAACTCGAACTTCTCTTCAAGTAACTAATGATGCAATGTTTTGAGCGCGAATAATATGGCAGTAAACTCTAAAACATGGGTGGGGTAGTTCTTCTCATGAACTCTCAATTGTCTATCCTCGTAACACACTACCTTTCCTTCTTGCATCAGAACCGCACCAAGCCCAGTACCACACACATCAATGTAAATTGTAAACACTTTATTCCCATCAGGCAAGGTCAAGACTGGGGCTGTTGTTAGAGCCCTCTTCAGTCGTTGGAAAGCCACATCACAATCTATATCCCATGAAAATGCCAAGTTCTTCTTTGTCATCCTGGTGAGCAGGGCTGATATCTTTGCGAAGTCCTTAATGAACTTCCTATAATAGCCTGCCAATCTAAGAAATCTTCTCACCTCTGTTGCATTTTTCGGAATTCGCCAATCTTTCACTACAACCACCTTTGCGGGATCTACAGCTATCCCTTCTTTGGAGATCACATGCCTTAAGAATCTCACCTTTTTTCTCCAAAAATGGAATTTGGAGAACTCTGCCTTAAGATGATGCTCAGTAGAGTTTTCAAAACTTCTCTCAAATGTTGGGTATGCTCTTCTTTACTTTTGGAGAAGATCAAGATATCATCAACAAAGAATACGAAATATTTATTTAGAAACTCCCGAAACACCATACTCATTAGATCAACAAAGTAGGCGGGTGCATTTATCAACCCAAAAGTCATAACTAGCCATTCAAAGAAACCATCCGGATTTCGAAAAGAAGTCTTGTCTATATTGTCCTCAGCCACCCTCAATTGATGAAACCTCATGGCCAAGTCGACCTATGAGAATACTGAGGCACCAACAAGCTGGTCAAAAAAGTCATCTATCCTTAAAAGTGGGTGCCTGTTCTTCTTAGTGAGTTTATTCAATTTTCTATAGTCCACACACAAATAAAGCGAACCATCCGCCTTAATCACGAATACTACTAGAGCACTCCATTCAGATATGCTTCGCCTAATAAATCCATTTTCAAGTAGCCCCCCTACTTGTTTGCCAAGCTCCCTCCTTTCCCTTGGAGCCATATGGCGCACTGGTAATGCAACTGGCTTTGCATTTTCCACCAGATATATATGAAAATCGATCTGGCGCCTCAGAGGTAAACCTCGTACCTCATCAAAAGCATCAGAATAATCTCAGACTACTGGAACAGATTACAAATCATCGATAGATGCATCAAGAGACTCTAGGAAACTAAGCATAATAGACCCTTGTGGGTCACAAAAATCTCGAGGGTCCTCAAATGGCAAGTCAAATGTCTAACGACCCTCCTCTCATTATCTAGAATGGCACCATACATCGTTAACCAATCCATCCCTAGAATCAAACCATAGCCCATAAAACCGAGCACATACGAGTTGCATTCAAACAAGATGCCTAACACAAATATTCTAAAACCCCGACAAATCATAGATAAATGAGCCGAACCACCAGCAGGGTTTGAGACAACTACGGGATCCATCACCATACTAGTAATTAAGTGCAGAGATTCAACCGCAGAACTAGATATAAATGAATATGAAGCACCAGAATCAAAAAGTGTTCTAATAGGATGATTTGTAAGAGAAATTAAACCTTCCACAGAAATTTTTCTACCTCTATCAGGAGCACTGATCGAGAGAGCATGCACCTGCCTTCCATAAGTTCCTGCCCTTTGACCTTGTCCCTGTTTCTTCGGGAATTCCCTAGCAGTGTGTCCGACCTCTCCACAATTGAAGCAAGAATTCTCCTTCTTTTATAATCCTTCACCAAGTGACCTTCTCGCCCAAAATTGTGACACTTTCTCTTATCCTTAGCCTTGTCATTCTTTCCGCCTTTCTTTTGTTGCTATTATTGTTGTCCCTTCTTGGGACAAATCTTCTTGTTTTGCATTGTTTCTTCAGCCTTTACTTCCTTCTTTTCTCCTTTCTCTTCCTCATACATCCAGGCCATGTCAACAAGCCTTTCAAAAGTTGCCCCCATTGGAATGTGGGATATAGGAAACCCATGAAGGGGCTCATTAAGTCCTTTGACAAACCGCAAAGCCTTCTTATGTGGAGTGTCCATCAATTCTAATCCAAACCTCGCTAGCTAGTTGAATTTGTTCACAGTGATAGTAAATTGGCCGGATAGGACTTTCTTGCTTCGCCCATGAGCAAAAAACTTATTTATAGAAAGAATGATGAAATTCTTTACTTATCTTGAAGGGAAATAAACGAGAGACTAAAAAAAAGGATACTCTTTAACCGTCAAGTTTCCTTGTTTGAGTACTAAGAACCTCTCCATTTGCATGCTTTTCTCAGCTTCGGACAGAAATTTCATTTCAAATCTTTGCCTAAAATCATCACGTGTCTCTACCAGACGTCCAATCTGGGTAACTTCCCACAAAAAAGAAGCTTCATCTTTCAGTTGCCAGGCGGCTAACTGAATCTTCCTTCGATCTTCTACTTCAAAGATTACAAACAAGTCCACGGTCTCCTTGAGCCAATTCCTTGCCTCTACAAATGTCTCGATTCCATAGAATGCTTTCCTCCCATAGCACGAAAATCTTTGCAGATACTGGAAAAGTTGTCTGCACATGGAGGAGGAGGAGCAACGGTTGCAGCTGGGGGAGGAACGTTTCCTTGGCACTCGGCAGGCGTCGTGGCCTCCAGATACCTGTGGAACCAGCCTGGTACTGTAATGCTCTCTAGAATATTGGGTTCCCCGGACATGCTGAAAAAGAAAAGGAAAGTGATTCAGACAAGGGATCAAAAGATATTACTTACGGCTTTTTGGGGAATGTTTTTCAAAACAGGCTTTTCTCTTTGAAAATGCTTTCTTTTAGACCCATTTTGAAAATAATTTTCAAAAACTTTTATCTAATCTGGTAACCTTCAGTTCTGATACCAAGTGCGACACACCACGTCCGCTAATGTCACTCATTAAGAGAATGCATTAAGTTTCATGAAGCGTTATAGGCAAACAGAAACATTACAAGACAGATATAAATGCAACAACGGAATTCATATTTTTATTTCAAATATAAATCATAACATCGTGGTCCAAAATATCACAAGTCTGAAATTACAAAAAAGCCATTACAAAAACATAAAACTTTCTGTCTTGTTCCATCAAAGTACATAAAAAGCATAGTCTCCCAAAAAGAGACAAAGCCATAGTAGAGATAAGAACCGGAGCAATACTTCCAGAGCAGCTCCCTAGCGTGATAAAAGTAGAATCACGGTCAAGCCTGATTGTTCCCGCCCTGAGAACCTGGGGGGAACGGAAGAAAGAAGAGGAAACAAAAGGGTCAGATGTAAGGTCTGGCGAGTCAGTTACTTTTAGTAAGTAAATAAATAAAAGTAGCATGACAGGCATATAAAGTGGATAAGAGAGAGAAATAACTACATAAAAGGTAAGCATGACAAGCTAACAAGATAGAGTGCATACCTTCCCTAATGATTACCCTGCACTATTACTAGTATAACCAGAATGAGATGATACCTTCCACTATGAGGTGGTAGACTTAGGTATACGTCCGAATGTATCCTAACTCCTACCTAATCGATCAGCTCCCTAATCAGCATAGATACTCTGTGCCGGCCCCACTGTAGGATGTATCACGTCCTAAAGTGGCAATCCTTCGCTGATATGCACAGCTTTATATCTACAGGTGTCACGGTCGTCTTATCCCCCTCTGCACCGCTCAAACATGCACATAACCCGGTCGATTTGCGCCGCTCACACCGTCCTCTTCATTTGGATCTCTTAGAATCAGTTCAGTAAGCGTGCCCCTTCTCCGACCTAGTTCGGAGTACTTTGTTTGATACCTACTCCGGGTTACTAACTAAAACGGGTCCCACACAATATGATACAAGCTCTCCCCTTTGTCTTGTATCCCCCACTAGGTTTTCCACAGGTTATATTTACCCTAAAGGTGTCTTTAATTATATAACCCCAATCTTTCTACTGCTTATGCTTACCCATAGGTGTCTTTAATACATAACCCTGTAACACCCCGCCTCCGCTAGGGTCACTCGCAAAGGAATGCACTAGCTTTAGAGGGGCATTATTGGTAAACATGCACAGAAATATCACAAGATAGAACATATATAAATAAATAGCGGAAGTAAAATCAAACTTTCATAAACATGAATACATAAGGTCTAAAGCCTTTTACATCAGAGTACATCAAAACCTGTCTTGCAATAGTAAAGAAGCATAAAGACTTTTTAATAAATTATTCCCCAAGTAAAACCGTAAAGTAGCCATAGCCAAGAGAAGTCCAAGCCATCCATGATGACCTTCAAGCAGAAGAAGTCCGAACTAAACAGCATTGTTTCCTCCCTGAAACCTGGGGGGGGGAAACGGAAGAAAAGAGGCGAAACAAAACGGGTCAGTCAAAAAGACTGAGTAAGTCCTATCTACTTCCAGTATAAAAACAGGTAAAGGTAACATGACATGCATAAACTGAAAGTAAACATAAGGATAACTACAAGATAGATAAACCAGGGTAGCCGGCTGAACTACTGCGGCAAGGAAAACTAAGGTATCATGATAAACTACGGTGTTATGATAAGTCAAGGTATCACATCGTCAGATTTCTATCGAGTACATTATCCTAAGGTATCTACCCCGTCTAACATCCCACGGTATCTATTATGTATATTCTTCCTAGTTCTAACATGTATATTTGCTCTGCACCTCTCGTACTAGTATCCCTACCCGCGTCATGTGTTAACCATGAACGTCCCTTGCTCAAAGTCGTGTAATGGTCCATGTCAACCTAATATATCACATATATAGGTTACTCAAATCATATGTTTCTTTCCATGTATATAAGTTCAGTCCTTTGCCGTACCTCGTACGGGCTTCCTCATGTCGTATTATCCTTGAAGTCGTTTGGACTATCACCCTTGTTCTAGCTAGGCTCTTCCATATGAATCATCGTTTGAACTACTAGGACTTACGCCACCTAGCACCACTAGGGATTACGCTTACCTATTGCACGCTTTCGTATTTCGGTTTGGGTTAAACCACCTAGGCCACTAGGGACGCTAACCCTCAACCGCGCCCTTTTTCCCATGCATTCCTCGTGAATCGTTTTTCTATAACTGTATGCACATGTATCACATCGTGCCATCCGAGTCCTGTCACAGGGCAAACCAAGAAATACAGGACTCGGTCGGGAGCTTTAGATTTATCTGCCGATGCAGATACTAAGGTCTGATTTTCTACACGTGGCTATGGTCCCACGAGACCCCTCCCTCAACTAGTGAAAGGCAACACAAGAGAAAATCTTGTATGAGAACTACACTCCGGCAAGCCCACATCCTACGGCCTACCTCACCCATAATTAGATAGCAAATCATGGTCTGTTGGGTGTTCCCTGCCTTTCCGTACGTACACGCTTGACTCAAGATGGTAGATGATCGACGAACTTGCTATCTCGGGCACCTTATGTATTCGTCGACTCACTGCTATCCACCCCAGTCTTTAGGTCGCTCGCATAGCAACCAAGGCATATTCTTGGTTCTTCTACCGCAGACCTCAACCTCTCGTGAGCCTAGTATAATGACCTGGCAGCTCACAGAGGGATCCCAAGAATATCCTCACGTTCCCCGAAGCCGCTGCTTCGTTACCCAGTTCGTTGGAGCCTTTATCTAAATCAGATAGCCTGCTCCTACACGCATACTTAAACGTTGACCTAACGTATCGGGTTACTAATCTATCTAAGAAATGGTCCAAATTTCCTTGACTAAGAATTATTACTTAGTTTCCCTTAACTAAGGTTTACCACTTAGCCTTATTTCCATAATCCTTGTTAACTATGGTTATTTACCTAATCCTCCGAATTAGGGTTTATCTAATGGGTTAAGTGTCACTTAAGTTCATAACTTAGCCCGTCTACAAACCATGTCAAAATTGGCTAAGTATCCAAGTCCAAGACTTAACCCTACAAACCATGTGTCCGGTTGGTTAAGTATATCAAGTAATCCATGACTTAACCTTGTCTAATTATCATTTTAGATTGGTTAAGTATACATTAATTTGACCCTATCAAATTACCGAGTCAAATCGGTCAAGCGTATTCGAAGCGATTCGTGACTTAGCCTTATCATGTTTTCACGTTAGATTGGTTAAGTATAGGTTAACTTAACCTCATCAAATTAACAAGTCAGATTGGTTAAGTATAGGCCACTTAACCTCACCAAACCATCGTGTTAAATTAGTTAAGTGTTTAACTTAACCCCATCCGATTAGCATGTTTAGATTAGTTAAGCCTAATCTTAACCCCATCCATTAACTGTATTATACGGTTAAGTGTCATTAAGAAAATTTACTTAACCTTATCACGTTATCGTGTTGGATTAGTTAAGTGTTGGTTAACTTAATCCCATCCACTAGTCGTATAAAAATGGTCCAGTGTCATTAGGCAAATCAAGTTACTTAACCTACCCAAGCTTATCATGTTTTGTTAAGTATCATTAGCCTAATCAAATTACTTAACCCATTTGTCCATATCATATTTGGTTAAGCCTCATTAATCAAATTAACTTAACCATATTATGTGGCATTAATTTAATTAATGCACCCTCAACCTCTCACATTAGACCTTGTTGTGGTTACTAGTTAAGCCGGGCGGGTCCGGGTAGGTTTACACCACAACCTAGTCTAACCTCGGGTCTTAAGTGCGACATGACCAACTTCTCACATTGGGTCCTATTGTTTGCAACTACTAGTTAGGCCGGTCGGTTCCGGGTAGTTTTACGTTGCAAACTCAACCCAACCTCGAGTTGGCCACAGTTATATTATCTAAGTTCATCATGTTTCCAAAACATGTTACAAGTTTTCAAGCATTTGGGTAGACCTAACTTAATAGGTAAATTCCCAAAGGGTAGACCTAACTTAATAGGTAAATTCCCCAGCTCATGTTTTTATGCATACTTACATGCCAACCTCCATGTTATCTTCAAGTCATATTTTCAAGTATAAACACATGTCATATTCAAGTTAAGATTTTGCGACATGTTCATGTTTATCTAACTACCCAAATCGTGTTTTCCCAACGCAAGCAAAGCGAGTCAACATAGTAAGGATACTATGTCACATATTGGTCTCAAAACATGCATGATGCCAAAAAGGGCTTGGCTTCCACATGCATAACATCATAAAGGGATTGGCCATAAACATGCATAGTGTCATAAGGTAATTTGGCCACAAACATGCATATTATCAAAAAGGGTTTGGCCATAAACATGCACAACTTAAAAGAGGGAATTGGCCACGATCATGCATAATCTCATAAAGGATTTGGCCACAAACTTGCATGTTAGCATAAGGGGTTTGGGTTCATAAACATGCATAAGCCCCAAAATCGTGTCTTAGCCAATGTTTCACAAATAAAGTGGTTCCTAAGGGTTCATGCTAGCATTTCATGCATAAAGATCCAAACTTGCAAGTTAAACTAGGTTATGCATAGCATGAGAGGCATGATTAAGTCACTCACATGGCCTAAAATCATAAACATGAACACAAGAGGCAAGGTAAGGTTCATATAGGTTCGCATAATCATGTTTAGCCTCATTTTATCCCATGTCAACATTAAAAATACCGTTTTGATCCAAAAGTAGCTAGAACTTACCTAGCATGGCAAGAGGACTAGGAGCATGCATCGTTTTGGCGAAGAAAGGTGGCTCCTTTGATGAAGATCCGTCATGAAACTCGCATAGCGATGTCGATTTGGCCACTATTTGGTGTAGCAAGCTTGCATCTTTTGATTTGAACCCGATTTGAATGGATAGGCTCTAGGGATTGGAGATGGAGGCCATGATTAATATTGATTTTGGCAGCACTTAGTTGCTAGGTTTGATTTTTAGGGATTTAGGTTAGGTTTAGGGTCTTTTTATAGAGATTAGGATAGTTTTAGGCCCTAGGATTAGATCTAGGATTAATCTAGGCCACAGAAATCGTCACAGGCCCATCAGACCAGACCAAGACTGCATCCAGGTGCACCAGATCAGAATCAGCCGACAGGGCAAGTCGACAGCCCTGTCGACATGCCTGTCGACATGCCTGTCGACTTGTCTGGGCGGGAATTTTCCCGCCTGGCCCCATTTCTGCATGTTTCGAAATTCAAATTTCCCGAAAACTTCTTTGGGCCTTAACCGGGTCATACGGACTCCGATTTTCGAAAACTCGGACTCTATTTCGCGTATTTTTCCGAGACGAACGCAATGGCATAGCCCGTTTTACTTGATTCAGAATTTAAAATTAAATTCTGCCTTGATTCTCGTTTTAACATGTTATTGAAATACGGGTTGTTACATTCTCCCCACCTTTTAGGATTTCGTCCCCGAAATCTCTAAGTTAGGAAGAACATATCCTACCATCCATCATCCATCTACTCAAAACATCATCCACAAGCAACCATTGTCCTTAGATGATTTCTAATGCTGTATGAATATATGCAAAACGTGTGTGTACATGTTCCTTAGCTAATGCTAATGATCAGGCCTGAAAAATCTTTCTAATGCAAAGTATGTTTAGTGCCATGAATCCAACATGTATGCAAATAGCCCTAGTCATGTAAATACTATATGCGTGCACAAACATTCATTCATATGCAACATCCGCATGATAACACATTCAATTTCATCCATAAGCAAGTATAAATACTCGTGCATATGCAATATGAAATGTGACCGAGTCGAGCTAATATCTAATGTAAATTCGCGCATCCACGAGCAACCACTTGCAACCATTTACAACCATATCAACCATAACATGTTTCAAATACATGTTTACATCCATAGCGTTCTACCTAAGGTTCCCAAAATAAGATCGAGAAGATAAACAAAACAAACTCCTTACGGGGTTTGTAACAGAAACAGGACCGAGGGGATATCCATAAAAGATAGCCTACAAGCAAGCTCAACAGAAAACAGGGATTGAGGATATATTCCCAAAAGAGATACCATGCACGTATTTAGTCTTCAGTCTCCTGAGTCGCATTACCTTGAGCTTAGTTCCATCGTGCCTTGACCGCCCCTTTTTCTTCACGATTTCGCAGCTTCTTATTTCCTGTTTCCATAACATGAGCTGGAACTCATTTCTTCGTCGCCTCTCGTTCCACTTGCACTTATTCTTCCCCTAGTATGCTCGGCTCACACATGTCTGCGTACTCATACCAGCTCTCCAAAATTCCCTAGTTAATCCTGGACCTTGTACCATAAGGTATTCCACGTAGAAAAACTTTCTCTTGAAAGTAAACAAGTTACCGTGCGCACTTACTAGGGTAATTCCCATAACCCATACATAATCGAAGTAAACCATCCGTCTTATTAGCGAACACCATTCGACCGGGTTTCTAATTTCCAACAAAGACATCTAGGGATTCTAAGTAACTAATCCTGACAGAACCCAAAAGGTTACGCGATACTTCAAGGGTATTGCCAAAGCAAGCCAAGAGTCTAACTACCCTCCTTCTAAAACCGAGAGTGGCACCCCTTACTGGATAACCACTTCATCCCTAGAATCCATCCACAACTTATAAACATAAGCATTATTTCCAAGCTCAACCCTTGATATAGACATTCTCAAATCCAAACAAGCCATGAGTAAATGGACCGATCTTCCAATAGGACTTGAGACAAAAACGGGATCCTCTACTATGCTAGTACTAAGGTGCAGAGACTCAACTATCGAAGCGGACTTAAAAGATGCGGTGATCAAAACAAAGTCCCGACAGGATGATAGAGAAGAAAAGCTAAACCTTTAACAAGATCGTTACCCTCCTTCTGAGGTACTCTAGAAATGAGAGCATACTATTGCCCTCCGAATGATCTTGTCCTTGTCCCATGATACTTAACTATCTGCCCCGTTTCACTATGCCAAAGGTACCCTTTCGTCATGGGTTTCATTGTTCATCTTTCTCCCTCCTTTGAGGACTAAGCCATACCAACACGTTGCTCACCCATAAGCTCATATCCTTTATCCTCTTTCTCACTATCCTTTCTTGTATAACTCTGCAATGGTCTCTCGAGAACCACCTCCATCGTACGGGAAACACTTACGCAGCTAGAAAGACTAGTCGCAGTCAAAACCACTGTGACTACAGATGGAGGAAAGAAAGGAAAAGAGATTCAATCAAGGAAACAAGGATAATGCTAATGGCCTTTGGGGAATAGCCTTTTTCTTTTTAGAAGAAAATTTTCTTGAAAAATGCTTCTTTGTAAACGGTTTTTCAAATAATTTTCAGAAGGTCTTTGAAAACTTTTGCCCAGTCTGGTAACCTTCTGCTCTGATACCAAATGTAACACCCCGCCTCCGCTAGGGTCACTCGCAAAGGAATGCACTAGCTTTAGAGGGGCATTATTGGTAAACATGCACAGAAATATCACAAGACAGAACATATATAAATAAATAGCGGAAGTAAAATCAAACTTTCATAAACATGAATACATAAGGTCTAAAGCCTTTTACATCAGAGTACATCAAAACCTGTCTTGCAATAGTAAAGAAGCATAAAGACTTTTTAATAAATTATTCCCCAAGTAAAACCGTAAAGTAGCCATAGCCAAGAGAAGTCCAAGCCATCCATGATGACCTTCAAGCAGAAGAAGTCCGAACTAAACAGCATTGTTTCCTCCCTGAAACCTGGGGGGGGGGGGGGGGGAAACGGAAGAAAAGAGGCGAAACAAAACGGGTCAGTCAAAAAGACTGAGTAAGTCCTATCTACTTCCAGTATAAAAACAGGTAAAGGTAACATGACATGCATAAACTGAAAGTAAACATAAGGATAACTACAAGATAGATAAACCAGGGTAGCCGGCTGAACTACTGCGGCAAGGTAAACTAAGGTATCATGATAAACTACGGTGTTATGATAAGTCAAGGTATCACATCGTCAGATTTCTATCGAGTACATTATCCCAAGGTATCTACCCCGTCTAACATCCCACGGTATCTATTATGTATATTCTTCCTAGTTCTAACATGTATATTTGCTCTGCACCTCTCGTACTAGTATCCCTACCCGCGTCATGTGTTAACCATGAACGTCCCTTGCTCAAAGTCGTGTAATGGTCCATGTCAACCTAATATATCACATATATAGGTTACTCAAATCATATGTTTCTTTCCATGTATATAAGTTCAGTCCTTTGCCGTACCTCGTACGGGCTTCCTCATGTCGTATTATCCTTGAAGTCGTTTGGACTGTCACCCTTGTTCTAGCTAGGCTCTTCCATATGAATCATCGTTTGAACTACTAGGACTTACGCCACCTAGCACCACTAGGGATTACGCTTACCCATTGCACGCTTTCGTATTTCGGTTTGGGTTAAACCACCTAGGCCACTAGGGATTACGCTAACCCTCAACCGCGCCCTTTTTCCCACGCATTCCTCGTGAATCGTTTTTCTATAACTGTATGCACATGTATCACATCGTGCCATCCGAGTCCTGTCACAGGGCAAACCAAGAAATACAGGACTCGGTCGGGAGCTTTAGATTTATCTGCCGATGCAGATACTAAGGTCTGATTTTCTACACGTGGCTATGGTCCCACGAGACCCCTCCCTCAACTAGTGAAAGGCAACACAAGAGAAAATCTTGTATGAGAACTACACTCCGGCCAGCCCACATCCTACGGCCTACCTCACCCATAATTAGATAGCAAATCATGGTCTGTTGGGTGTTCCCTGCCTTTCCGTACGTACACGCTTGACTCAAGATGGTAGATGATCGACGAACTTGCTATCTCGGGCACCTTATGTATTCGTCGACTCACTGCTATCCACCCCAGTCTTTAGGTCGCTCGCATAGCAACCAAGGCATATTCTTGGTTCTTCTACCGCAGACCTCAACCTCTCGTGAGCCTAGTATAATGACCTGGCAGCTCACAGAGGGATCCCAAGAATATCCTCACGTTCCCCGAAGCCGCTGCTTCGTTACCCAGTTCGTTGGAGCCTTTATCTAAATCAGATAGCCTGCTCCTACACGCATACTTAAACGTTGACCTAACGTATCGGGTTACTAATCTATCTAAGAAATGGTCCAAATTTCCTTGACTAAGAATTATTACTTAGTTTCCCTTAACTAAGGTTTACCACTTAGCCTTATTTCCATAATCCTTGTTAACTATGGTTATTTACCTAATCCTCCGAATTAGGGTTTATCTAATGGGTTAAGTGTCACTTAAGTTCATAACTTAGCCCGTCTACAAACCATGTCAAAATTGGCTAAGTATCCAAGTCCAAGACTTAACCCTACAAACCATGTGTCCGGTTGGTTAAGTATATCAAGTAATCCATGACTTAACCTTGTCTAATTATCATTTTAGATTGGTTAAGTATACATTAATTTGACCCTATCAAATTACCGAGTCAAATCGGTCAAGCGTATTCGAAGCGATTCGTGACTTAGCCTTATCATGTTTTCACGTTAGATTGGTTAAGTATAGGTTAACTTAACCTCATCAAATTAACAAGTCAGATTGGTTAAGTATAGGCCACTTAACCTCACCAAACCATCGTGTTAAATTAGTTAAGTGTTTAACTTAACCCCATCCGATTACCATGTTTAGATTAGTTAAGCCTAATCTTAACCCCATCCATTAACTGTATTATACGGTTAAGTGTCATTAAGAAAATTTACTTAACCTTATCACGTTATCGTGTTGGATTAGTTAAGTGTTGGTTAACTTAATCCCATCCACTAGTCGTATAAAAATGGTCCAGTGTCATTAGGCAAATCAAGTTACTTAACCTACCCAAGCTTATCATGTTTTGTTAAGTATCATTAGCCTAATCAAATTACTTAACCCATTTGTCCATATCATATTTGGTTAAGCCTCATTAATCAAATTCACTTAACCATATTATGTGGCATTAATTTAATTAATGCACCCTCAACCTCTCACATTAGACCTTGTTGTGGTTACTAGTTAAGCCGGGCGGGTCCGGGTAGGTTTACACCACAACCTAGTCTAACCTCGGGTCTTAAGCGCGACATGACCAACTTCTCACATTGGGTCCTATTGTTTGCAACTACTAGTTAGGCCGGTCGGTTCCGGGTAGTTTTACGTTGCAAACTCAACCCAACCTCGAGTTGGCCACAGTTATATTATCTAAGTTCATCATGTTTCCAAAACATGTTACAAGTTTTCAAGCATTTGGGTAGACCTAACTTAATAGGTAAATTCCCAAAGGGTAGACCTAACTTAATAGGTAAATTCCCCAGCTCATGTTTTTATGCATACTTACATGCCAACCTCCATGTTATCTTCAAGTCATATTTTCAAGTATAAACACATGTCATATTCAAGTTAAGATTTTGCGACATGTTCATGTTTATCTAACTACCCAAATCGTGTTTTCCCAACGCAAGCAAAGCGAGTCAACATAGTAAGGATACTATGTCACATATTGGTCTCATAACATGCATGATGCCAAAAAGGGCTTGGCTTCCACATGCATACCATCATAAAGGGATTGGCCATAAACATGCATAGTGTCATAAGGTAATTTGGCCACAAACATGCATATTATCAAAAAGGGTTTAGCCATAAACATGCACAACTTAAAAGAGGGAATTGGCCACGATCATGCATAATCTCATAAAGGATTTGGCCACAAACTTGCATGTTAGCATAAGGGGTTTGGGTTCATAAACATGCATAAGCCCCAAAATCGTGTCTTAGCCAATGTTTCACAAATAAAGTGGTTCCTAAGGGTTCATGCTAGCATTTCATGCATAAAGATCCAAACTTGCAAGTTAAACTAGGTTATGCATAGCATGAGAGGCATGATTAAGTCACTCACATGGCCTAAAATCATAAACATGAACACAAGAGGCAAGGTAAGGTTCATATAGGTTCGCATAATCATGTTTAGCCTCATTTTATCCCATGTCAACATTAAAAATACCGTTTTGATCCAAAAGTAGCTAGAACTTACCTAGCATGGCAAGAGGACTAGGAGCATGCATCGTTTTGGCGAAGAAAGGTGGCTCCTTTGATGAAGATCCGTCATGAAACTCGCATAGCGATGTCGATTTGGCCGCTATTTGGTGTAGCAAGCTTGCATCTTTTGATTTGAACCCGATTTGAATGCATAGGCTCTAGGGATTAGAGATGGAGGCCATGATTAATATTGATTTTGGCAGCACTTAGTTGCTAGGTTTGATTTTTAGGGATTTAGGTTAGGTTTAGGGTCTTTTTATAGAGATTAGGATAGTTTTAGGCCCTAGGATTAGATCTAGGATTAATCTAGGCCACAGAAATCGTCACAGGCCCATCAGACCAGACCAAGACTGCATCCAGGTGCACCAGATCAGAATCAGCCGACAGGGCAAGTCGACAGCCCTGTCGACATGCCTGTCGACATGCCTGTCGACATGCCTGTCGACTTGTCTGGGCGGGAATTTTCCCGCCTGGCCCCATTTCTGCATGTTTCAAAATTCAAATTTCCCGAAAACTTCTTTGGGCCTTAACCGGGTCATACGGACTCCGATTTTCGAAAACTCGGACTCTATTTCGCGTATTTTTCCGAGACGAACGCAATGGCATAGCCCGTTTTACTTGATTCAGAATTTAAATTAAATTCTGCCTTGATTCTCGTTTTAACATGTTATTGAAATACGGGTTGTTACAAACCCCCAACTGGTTAAGTTTTGTGGGCCTATATTTAAATATTACCCACCCAACCCAGATATACTTAACTTAACCCTCCCATTGTTCAACCAAGTTTACTTAACCCCTATTCATATTCATGTTCACATAATCCCTATGGATTCAACTAGGTTAAGTATTCCAATTCGTTACCATGTCCATTTATGGTTTATAATGGGCTAGACCTCCTACATTAGGCCTACAACTTGTGGATGTCGGATATGTTGATCGGGTCCGGGCAGACTTCTTCCGCAAGTTGGGCTTAAACTCGCATCTTGTCCTGTCTCGTATTTGTACACTTAGACCCCTCACATTAGATTCAACATTTGCGATTGCTGGATATGTCGGTCGGGTCCAGGCAGACTACCACCACAAATGCAATCTAACCTCGTGTCATAATTGCAGTTACAGTTTCTAATTATTGTAATCCTAAGCATTTTAACCAATTAATTACCTAGTCTTATAGTTGTTTATGCCCATTTACCCAATTATATTCATAGTAAATTATATGTCCAAATTCATATTCATTATACAAATTATGCCATTCTAATATTTTTCCCCCGTTCCCTAACTAACGCATTCGGATATACTTGGCGGCATGCTTAGGCTAGAGAGTAGCCTGGCCATAAACAATAAAAAGGGAAAGGTGATGGGAAGATGATAATAGTGATTATTCTAACATACTGACATAATTATATATAAATCGGCATAGACATGTAATTGGCATAATAATCAGGTGGACATAAAAACAGATCTAGTGAACATGTGATGATAAAACTAGATAAAGGTTAAGATCCACAAAGGTGACATGATAAATTAACCACAAGTGAATTAGGTCTATAAAGGTAGATCTGTCATAATAAAGTTTAGGATCCAAGAATATCATAGATTCACAATTTATAACAGATCCAAATCATAGTCATATCATGTTTACTTTTCATCATTTAAATCTAAAAGTAACTAACTCACAGTGTTTGGATTTTTGAAAATAGAAGAGAAATTGTTGGTGTTAAAACTCAGATCTAAACGCAAATCTCCAACTGATTAGCTCTAGTTGATTGTTGTTGAAGAGAAGGATTCGTTTCGGTTCAGGCACAGGCAACATTTGGCTTCCATTGATTTCCAGTGAAGAAAACAAGAGTAATGGACCTTTAGTTATAGCTGCCAAACCCCAAAAATTGACTACCACCTCTGCCCTGGGGGGTCGACTCCCCTGGGGCGTGAAAGTTTCCACCACTTTTTTTTGGATTTTAAACTGTTTACTGATTTTTCTGATTTAATAAATATAAATAATCCTTCTGCGTGTATACAAACTTCAAACCCTCGTAACTTCTTCATACGGTGTCCGTTTAACGCAAACCAAACGTCTATCTTGACCAGAATTTCAAAAAGAACGCAATGGCGCAGTCTGTTTCCCTTAATTCTAAATATTAAATTAATTATTATTTAATTTATCCTCTTCTAGTGTTGTTAAAATTACGGGGTGTTATAATACTTAGTGGAGAATGCTAAGTCTGTTGCGTTGCCAGTGCTTCACGTGGATCTGAGGGAGAGGAAGGAGCTTGGTAAGCAAGTGGCGGAACGTAGTTGATATGAGTGACTTAAAGGATCTATGTGGATATAGCAGAAATATATGTGATATGCTAGCTAAATGATATGCAATAGACAAATACAATCTAAACTAAGGAGATATATCACAATCAAAGTAAATGCGGAAAGTAAAGTAAAGTGACACCAGGAATTTTTATACTGGTTCGGACTTCCCGCTCCACGTCTAGTCCCGAAGCTCCCCTTTGGAATTCACTAACAACGCCCTCTCTTAACCCGGAGGAATAGGTTAGTACACCCTAGCCCCAACAAGGATGCCTCTCGCCTGAGAAACTACATAGGTTTTCAACTATTACAAGAGTTTGACTTCTGATTTGTGTTCTTGAATCAACATGGATAACCAATATTTTAAGTACAACATTCCTATAATCTGATCCTCGAGTATATGCTTTGAATGCGAAGATTTGAGGAAGAATATTGCTTGTTGAATCAAATGATATTAAAATGATTCACGGATTCAACAAGTATTTGAATTAGAGAGCTTTTTAATTGCAAAGAATGTAAATGGAGAGAATAAAATGATGATCAGAAAATTGGTTAAATTCGGATAGATTTGGTGATTGTAAAACATGATTAAACTTGTTTATATAGTAGTATAAGAGTAGCAATCCTTTACAAATAGTTTCCATCAAAAGTTATGTCCATTTCGTTTGATTAATGAAGAGGAGTCTCTTCGTGAAGAATGCTGACTCTTCA
This sequence comes from Allium sativum, assembly GCA_030737875.1. Classification (NCBI taxonomy): domain Eukaryota; kingdom Viridiplantae; phylum Streptophyta; class Magnoliopsida; order Asparagales; family Amaryllidaceae; genus Allium; species Allium sativum. The sequence goes on along the minus strand of CM060924.1, from coordinate 461,363,446 downwards.
TAAAATAGTTTCTGGGTCGAATCAGTTGACTGGTTAAAAATCATCAATTGACTGGTAGAATTAAAATATTTATATAAACTTTTGAAACTAGCCGTTATATATAGAAGTAGCTTGACCAGTCGACTGGTGGATTTCCTACTAGTCGACTGGTAGGCCAGTTTCTGAACATCTCTGGCTTTTTAAGGTTTTAATTAAATATAGATATATGTAAAAAAAAACTTGATTAGCACATTTGTGCGTACTTGAGGATAGATTTTAACCTAATTCTAACATGACTCAATGTACATATATATATATATATATAACCTTATCTTTATAATTCAATTCCCATAGTAGCTTAATTTTTTGGCATCGATCAAAATCTCGTTATTCAACATTCTTCCCCTTTTTGATTGATAAAAACACTTTGGATTTTCTCCCCCTGAATGTATAGCCCCCCTGATGAAACGACCCGAACTTCACCGGTAAGGAAAGCCCGGATTGAATTGAGAACAAGCCACATCGGAACGCAAACAGAAGAAAATTTCATTGTATATTACAACAATTCCATAAGAATACAAGAATATACAGAGTATGAATAAATATTACACCGAAAATATCAGAGATTACAATAAATTACATTTGAATACATTGTAGCGGAAAATAATACAAAACACAATTAGAAGTAATACGCGGATACAGAGCTTTCCGATTATTGTTCCAGCTGTAAATCAGGATCCTGTGAATATAAATCTGCAAAACTAAAACTACTAGCTGCCCGTGTCGAAATAAGGGCACCCAGAGTTTAGGTTGAAACAATAAACTCCAGGTCAGTCATGTGACTGGTGTGAGAACTAAAACAGTTATTACTCTTTATTTTAAAGTTAGGTAAATCAAGGGACCGCGCCGTATAACACGGAACAGGTTTCCTCCCAAGAACACCAGTGCATAAAACAACAGCGCAATGCTAAATAAAGAACAACGAAGCTATTATAAGACCCAGGTCCCATCGCACAATGCAACGCAAGCCGGAGGATAGGGTTTTTACCATATAATAGCCAAAGAATGCTTGATACGCTAAATTTCATGTGTTATTATTACTATAAGCGTATAGTGTCAAAACAATTTCAATCATAAGTATCAATCATAGACGGCATAAGTGCCCCATACCACTATATCGCCATATATAGTGTAACACCCCACCTCCACCAGTGGCACTCTTGCAAGGACACTAGCTTTGGAGGGGCGTTAAACGAGGTAAACATGCATGCAGATATCACAAGACAGAACATATAAGTAAAAATAGAGTAAATAAAGCAGCGGATAAAACTAGCATTTCAAAACCATAGTCAAGTTACATCAAAGTACTTGGTCATTATTTTCCACAAAACAAAGTCTAGAAAAACATAAACTAAAAACTGGAAATAACATAAAGTAAACTATCCCCAAGGTAGAATAAGGACATAGCATGCTCAAATCCAAACCGTACATGAGCTATCCAGAAAAGCAGCAAAAGATCCAAGCTAGGTACTAGTGTTCCCACCCTGTAAACCTGGGGGGGGGGGGGAACGGAAGAAAATAGGCGAAAGAAAATGGGTCAGTCAAAAAGACTGGTAAGTCCTATCTACTATTAGTATAAAAACTAGTAAAGTTAACTGAACATGTAAAACAGAGATGAGATGTAGGGTGATAACTGGCATGGTGAAAGGTTAACAAGATAGATCAAGTGTGGCATCGCATATACAAGGTTAAGTTGCACCAGGTGTGTACTAGTATCCCAATCCATGTCAAGTATAAACAAGAAATGATCCCTTGGCCCAAAGCTGGCCCAAACCCATGAGATGACCTAAATCAAGGTCCAACTACTCGGTCTATTCGATCGGCTCCCTATCAGCCTAACTCGTCGTGTATCGGTGTAATACGGTCCAAACATGAAATGTAGTCGACTGTGCTAGGTCCACCCTAGGGTGTATCCGGCCCTAGGGTGTCAACCACTGGCACGAAACAAGCACGCACAGTCCAAACCTACTGGTGCCCAAGTCTGTCTTTCATCCCTGGACAATGTGCACGACCATGGTCTGTCGGAATCTACTATGGCGCACCTACTTTTGCTGTCTTTTTGGTGACTTACACTCCATCCCAGTAATCATGCCCCACCCTAGCCTAGTCCCTAGGGTATCCGATACTCCCTAGTGGGTTACCGCTGAGAAGGACCACGCAACTAGGGTTTTCTTGTGGGTTAAGTGTGGTTAACCCCATCCAATCAAGTATCAAGTTGGTTAAGTGTACCCAAGGTTCATGACTTAACCGCGTCAACCCATCATGTCTAATTGGTTAAGTATTCAAGTGGTCCATGACTTAACCCTACCATGTGGCATTAATTAGTTTAATGCACCCAACCTCTCACATTAGACCTTGTTGTGGTTACTAGTTAAGTCGGGCGGGTCCGGGTAGCTTTACACCACAACTTGGTCTAACCTCGGGTTTCTAGTGCAACATGACCAACTACTCACATTGGGTCCTATTGCTTGTAGCCACTAGTTAAGCCGGTCGGTTCCGGGTAGATTTATGCTACAAGCTCAACCCAACCTCGAGTTCGCCACACTCATATTTACTAAGTGTCATGTCCATCATTACGTTTACAAACATAATCACAAGTCAATGTTCATGTCATATTTTAAAATCATGGTTTCATGTCATTAATATTACCCAAACCCAACACATTCCCATCGCATGTACGTTTCGCATATCATAACATATATCAAAAGAGGGAACTTGGCAAACGCATGACAAAAGGGCATAAGGTAATAAGGTTGGCCACAAGTTAAACATGGTGGCATATGAGGCATAAATAGGTTCATAAGCTTGCATATTACTTCATAGGCCTCAAAGCATGCATAATATCAACTTAAGCAAATAGGTGAAACATGATTATGAATGACATAGGATGATGACTAGAAGTTCGCACATAACACTATATGCAAGTTATCATAAGGGTTATGAGGGTTCTCATGTTGCATAATGCAACATTTCAAATCAAAGGTCATAGCTTTCTATGCCCAAAATCAAGGTGATGGTTTTACAAACTTGCATAGGGTAAACATATGCATAACATGTTCGAATCAAAGCATATATCATACTTAGGCCCAAACTCAACTTGCAACATGTAACATTTAACTTTATAGTTAGAATCTAAGAGTAGTATAGGGCTTACAATGAGCGGTTATGCGATCTAGATCAATATATATAAAGATTGAGACGAAGCCACAAGCAAAATCCGCAAAGAAAATAATAAGCTCCACTTAAACGTCTTGAAACAAGAAGTAATTACTCCAACGACAAAGAAAGGAGGCTCTTTTACTTAAGAAAGATGGTTCTTTTATGACATAGATTGATTTGAGACACTCATGCTTTCATGAAGAAGGTGGAGGCCATGATTGAGAAACATTTTGACATAGTTTAGTTGTAGGAATGATTAATGAGGGTTTAGGCTAGGTCTAGGGGCCTTTTTATAGGTGATTAGGTTAGTTTAGACCATAGGATTAACCCTAAAACACATCAGGTCCGTCAAATCTCGTCAGAAGCTTCTAGAGCAGACTCAACACGTCACAAATGGTGCACCAGAAAAACTGGACCGACCGGGGGGGGGGGGGACCCCTGGGTCGACATGGGTGTCGACCCCTGGGTTGACATGGGTGTCGACCCATTGGGGGGGTCGACAGGGGTGTCGACCCTGCCTGGGGCGGAAGAATTCCCGCCTATCCTGATTTGGCTGAAATTTAAACCTGAATTCGAATTTGAACTATTTTCGGGCTTGGCATTTTCTGAAAACTTCATTGGGCTATAACTTGGTCATACGGACTCCGTTTTTCGAAAACTCGGACTCTATTTCGCGTATTTTTCCGAGACGAACGTAATGGCATAGCCCGTTTCCCTTGATTCAGATTTTAGAATTTAATTCTGCCTTGATTTACATTATAACATGTTATTAAAAATACGGGTTGTTACATTCTCCCCTCCTTAAAGGATTTCGTCCCCGAAATCTCCAAGTTAGGAAGAACGTATCCTACCATCCATCATCCATCTACTCAAAACATCATCCACGTGTAGTCATTGTCCTTAAAGGATTCTAAATGCTGTATGATCATATGCAAAGGTGTGTGTATATGTACTTATCTAATGCGAAAATCAGGAGGTTACTGATTCAGTAAACCCCCTTAATGCAAATCATGTTAGTGAAATGAGTCCATATGTATGCAAAGTCCTAACATAATTTATAATCTCTACATGAGTGCACATAACATTCATTCATATGCAACATCCATGTGATAGCATAACAAGTTTCATCCATGAATAAGTATAAGCACTCATGCATATGCAACATGAAAGTGTGTGAGCCGATCTTAGTGCCTAATGTGTATCATGCATCCACGAGTATCCACTTGCAACCATCAACCATAACATGTTTCAAATACATGTTTCATCCAAAGGGTTTCTACCTAAGGTTCTCATGACAAGGTTAACGAGATAACAAGATAAGCAGGATAAACATGGATATCAAAAAGGAAGATATGCTACTTAGGAAAGGAGATTGAGAATGTACCCTCAAAAAGGAATGGATAAAGCCCACGCATCTTCTCCTTGGTTTCCCAAGTTGCATCTTCATCGGCTTCACTCCATTGAACTTTCACCAATTTGACTTCTCGATTCCTTAACTTCTTGATCTCTGTTCCCAAAATATGAACTGGAGCTCTCCTCAAGGTTGCCTCTTTCTCTACTTCCATGTCTTCAAGAATGCTTGGTTCAACTACTTCAGCGGACTCATGAAGGCACTTTCGGAGATGCGAGACGTGAAAGACATTATGTACTCCGGCTAGCTTCTCGGGCAATTCCACCTTATAGGCCATCTTTCCAATTCTCTCTATGATAGGGAAGGGTCCTACGAACCTTGGTGCCAGCTTCCCAATTGCTCCAAAACGTACCACATTACGCAAAGGAGAAACCTTCACGAAAACCCTGTCTCCCACTTCGAATTCCAAATCTGCCCTTCGCTTGTCAGCATAGGATTTCTGTCTATCTTGGGCCGCTTTCATCCGTCTTCTCACCAATTCAACTTTTTCGGATGTGTCCCGTATCATATCAGGCCCAAGTATAAGTTTATCTGTTGTCTCCCACCAACAAGATGGTGACCTACACGACCTCCCATACAAAGCTTCAAATGGTGCCATCCCTATGCTGGCTTGATAGCTATTATTATAAGCAAACTCTACAAGAGGAAGGTGGTCTTCCCAAGTACCACCAAAGTCAAGAACACAAAGCCTCAAAAGATCTTCTAGCACTCTATTCACCCTCTCGGTTTGGCCATCCGTCTGGGGGTGATAGGCTGTACTCAGATTCAATCGCGTACCCATCGCTTCTTGCAAACTATTCCAGAACTGGCTAGTGAAAATCGGGTCATGATCGCTAACTATGCTAGAAGGAATTCCATGCAACCGCACTATCTCCCGAAGATAAATAGATGCTAGACATGATGCGGTCCTTTTGCTCTTTACAGGAATGAAGTGAGCACTCTTCGTAAGTCTGTCAACTATGACCCATATGCTCGTGTTCCCTTTCCTTGACCTAGGCAATCCATCCACAAAATCCATAGAAATACTCTTCCACTTCCATTGTGGGACCTCCAATGGATGTAATAGCCCACCTGGTTTCTTTGACTCGGCTTTCACTTGTTGGCACACCATGCACTTTGAAACATACTCTGCCACATCTTTCTTCATTCCGGCCCAAAAGAAAATGCGCTTCATATCTCTATACATCTTATCTCCTCCCAGATGTATAGTCATCTTCCAGTGACGTGCTTCTTCAAGAACTTTATGCACCAAGTCTCCTACTTGTGGAACACATAGCCTTCCATCACGCCTTAGCCAACCTTTGTCATCAATAGTATATCTAGCAAGGTGACTAGACGTCTCACCTCGAATCAACTTGTCCATGACTTCGACTATCTGTGGATCTTCCTTCTGGGAAGCCCCAACTTGATCAAGAAGTGTGGGTCTAAGCTCAAGGGATGCTAATGAACCCGTCATCGACTCAACAGCCATCGTGAAATCAAAGTTTGCCAAGAACTCTAAGTTCTTCATCTCAATAAACAAGGGGCTCAAAGTTAACCTCCTTCTGCTTAGTGCGTCTGCCACAACATTACCCTTGCCAGGGGTATAAGCTATCTCGAAGTCATATGATGCCAAGAATTCCATCCTCCTTTGCTGTCTTAAATTCAGATCTTTCTGCGAGAAGAGGTACTTGAGTGACTTGTGATCAGTATACAACTCAATCCTTTCGCCTAGAAGATAGTGGCGCCAGGATTTGAGTGCAAAGACGATCGCCGCCAACTCCAAATCATGAGTGGGATAGTTCTTCTCATGAACCTTAAGTTGCCTACCCCCATAACATATCACTCTTCCCTCTTGCATTAGAACAACACCTAACCCCGTGCCACATGCATCTGTGTACACGGTAAACATCTTACCGCCGTCGGGTAATGCCAAAACTGGAGCAGTGGTAAGGGCTCTCTTGAGCCTTTGAAAAGCAAGCTCACACTCTAAGTCCCATGCAAAGACTAAGTTCTTCTTTGTCAACTTAGTAAGAGGGGCCGAAATCTTAGCGAAGTCCCTGATGAACTTCCTATAGTAGCCCGCCAGACCGAGAAAGCTTCTTACTTCGGTTGCATTCCTAGGAGTCTTCCAGTCTTGTACCGCAACCACTTTCGCGGGATCCACCGCTATATCTTGCTTAGAAACTATATGTCCAAGAAACCGAACTTCCCTTCTCCAAAAATGACATTTGGAGAACTTGGCTTTCAACTGATGCGCCCTAAGCGTATTCACCACTTCCTTGAGATGTCTGGCATGTTCTTCCTCATCCTTTGAGAAGATCAGAATATCATCCACGAAGACAACCACGAACTTGTTAAGGAACTCCCTGAACACCCTACTCATCAAATCTACGAAGTAGGCGGGTGCATTAGTCAAACCGAATGGCATGACAAGCCATTCAAAGAATCCGTCTGGAGTCCTAAACGCAGTTTTATCAATACTATCCTCTGCCACTCTAAGCTGATGGAATCCGGTGGCTAGATCGAGCTGAGAGAAAACAGAAGCACCAACCAGTTGGTCAAAGAGATCATCAATCCTCGGTAACGGGTGCCTATTCTTCTTTGTCAGCTTGTTCAATTCTCGATAATCAACACATAGACGAAGCGAACCATCCACCTTAGTAGCGAATACCACAGGAGCACCCCATTCAGAAATGCTTCGCCTAATAAAATTCTTCTCAAGCAGCTCCTTGATTTGCTTACTGAGCTCTCTTCTTTCTCGTGGGGCCATGTGCCTAACGGGCAATGATACTGGCTTGGCATTATCGACTAGATAAATGCGGAAATCTATCTCTCGTTTAGGGGGTAACCCCTTAACTTCTTCAAAGACATCAGGATAGTCTCGGACCACCCTTACAGATTGCAGATCATCGATGGACGAGTCAAGAGATTCAAGATAACATAACATGACGGGACTTCTAGGGTTACAAGAAATTTCTAGGGTATTACCGAGGCGAGTCATGAGCCTCACCACCCTATGTTCACAATCGAGAATGGCTCCATAACTGGACAACCAATCCATGCCCAAGATCAACCCGTATCCCGTGAACCCGAGTACATAAGCATTACACGTGAATTCTACAGTCAAGATAGAAATCTTAAAATCCACACAAATCATAGATAAATGGGCGGAACCCCCAATTGGATTTGAAACACTAACGGGATCCTCAACTAGACTAGTACTTAGGTGCAAACTTTCAACAATGTCAGAAGAAATAAAACTATGCGATGCGCCAGAATCAAATAAGGTGCGAACAGGATAGTCAGAAATATAAACAAGACTTTCTATAGAAATACTACCTCGGTCCTGAACTGGAGCAACGTTGAGAGCATGCACTTGCCCTCCAGAAGGTCCTGCACGCTGATTCTGCCCTTGTCCTTGCTTCTTGGGGCAATCCTTGCTAAAGTGTCCAGTCTCTCCACTATGAAAGCATTCGCCCCGCTTCCTCTTCTTCTTTCTGCAATCCTTGGCTATGTGCCCAACGATCCCACAGAAGTTGCATTTTCTTGGGTCCTTTGCCTTGGCCTTGTTGCCCTTGTTGTTCTTGTTGTTTTGATTGCTCTGATTTCCTCCCCACTTGGAGTCTGTCTTCTTGGCTTGAGCCTCATTAGCCTTGACTTCCTTCTTGCCATTCTTATCGTCTCCTTGAAGCAATGCCATGTCTACTAAACCTTCGAAAGTGGCCCCCATGGGTATATGAGATAGGGCTAAACCTTGTAATGGCTCATTCAATCCTCGTGCAAAGCGTAAAGCCTTCTTCTGGGGAGTATTAACCATGTCCAACCCGAATCGAGCAAGCTGGTTAAACTTATTCACATACTCCCTCACTGTCATGTCCCCTTGCTTCAAAGATATAAAATTCTCCAATTGCAGATTCGCCTCAGCTGATGATAGAAACTTAAGCCCAAACCTCGTCCTAAAGTCGGCCCAAGTTTCTATAGGTCTAGTAGCATTGGTGACCGCCCACCAATAAGCAGCCTCTTCTTTTAATAACCATGTTGCCAATAAAACCTTTCTATGGTCTTCCACGTCAAAGATAGCGAAGAGATCCTCAGTTTCTTTCAACCAATTTCGTGCCTCCACAAAAGTCTCCGTCCCAATGAAATTCTTGCCACCCATCGACTTAAAGTCTTTGCAAATCTTAGCGAAATCTGCTTGTGGATTCTGAGGAGGAGGAGGAGGAACCTCAGTTACAGTGGGGGTGGTTGCTGGGCCCACATTGTTGGCCCTAGCTTCCAAGTACCTCCGGAACCATCCGGGAATGGTCACTCCCTCGGGAAGGTTAAGATCGGCCATACTGAAAAAGGAAAAGATAGATTTAGAACATGGAAAATAAGGATAGTGCTAATGGCTTTTGGGGAGTAGCCTTTTAAAATAACTAGACTTTTCTTTGGAAAATACTTAATTGGTTTTGAAAATAGTTTTCCAAAAAGATAAGTTTTAAAAACCTTTTGCCCAAATCTTGTAAACCTTATGCTCTGATACCAAATGTAACACCCCACCTCCACCAGTGGCACTCTTGCAAGGACACTAGCTTTGGAGGGGCGTTAAACGAGGTAAACATGCATGCAGATATCACAAGACAGAACATATAAGTAAAAACAGAGTAAATAAAGCAGCGGATAAAACTAGCATTTCAAAACCATAGTCAAGTTACATCAAAGTACTTGGTCATTATTTTCCACAAAACAAAGTCTAGAAAAACATAAACTGAAAACTGGAAATAACATAAAGTAAACTATCCCCAAGGTAGAATAAGGCCATAGCATGCTCAAGTCCGAACCGTACATGAGCTATCCAGAAAAGCAGCAAAAGATCCAAGCTAGTTACTAGTGTTCCCACCCTGTAAACCTAAGGGGGGGGGGGGGAACGGAAGAAAAGAGGCGAAAGAAAACGGGTCAGTCAAAAAGACTTGTAAGTCCTATCTACTATTAGTATAACAACTAGTAAAGTTAACTGAACATGTAAAACAGAGATGAGATGTAGGGTGATAACTGGCATGGTGAAAGGTTAACAAGATAGATCAAGTGTGGCATCGCATATACAAGGTTAAGTTGCACCAGGTGTGTACTAGTATCCCAATCCATGTCAAGTATAAACAAGAAATGATCCCTTGGCCCAAAGCTGGCCCAAACCCATGAGATGACCTAAATCAAGGTCCAACTACTCGGTCTAGTCGATCGGCTCCCTATCAGCCTAACTCGTCGTGTATTGGTGTCATACGGTCCAAACATGAAATGTAGTCGACTGTGCTAGGTCCACCCTAGGGTGTATCCGGCCCTAGGGTGTCAACCACTGACACGAAACAAGCACGTACAGTCCAAACCTACTGGTGCCCAAGTCTGTCTTTCATCCCCGGACAATGTGCACGACCATGGTCCGTCGGAATCTACTATGGCGCACCTACTTTTGCCGTCTTTTTGGTGACTTACACTCCAGCCCAGTAATCGTGCCCCACCCTAGCCTAGTCCCTTGGGTATCCGATACTCCCTAGTGGGTTACTACTGAGAAGGACCACACAACTAGGGTTTTCTAGTGGGTTAAGTGTGGTTAACCCCATCCAATCAAGTATCAAGTTGGTTAAGTGTACCCAAGGTTCATGACTTAACCGCGTCAACCCATCATGTCTAATTAGTTAAGTATTCAAGTGGTCCATGACTTAACCCTACCATGTGGCATTAATTAGTTTAATGCACCCAACCTCTCACATTAGACCTTGTTGTGGTTACTAGTTAAGTCAGGCGGGTCCGGGTAGCTTTACACCACAACTTGGTCTAACCTCGGGTTTCTAGTGCAACATGACCAACTACTCACATTGGATCCTATTGCTTGTAGCCACTAGTTAAGCCGGTCGGTTCCGGGTAGATTTATGCTACAAGCTCAACCCAACCTCGAGTTGGCCACACTCATATTTTCTAAGTGTCATGTCCATCATTATGTTTACAAACATAATCACAAGTCAATGTTCATGTCATATTTTAAAATCATGTTTTCATGTCATTAATATTGCCCAAACCCAACACATTCCCATCGCATGTACGTTTCACATATCATAACATAGATCAAAAGAGGGAACTTGGCAAACGCATGACAAAAGGGCATAAGGTAATAAGGTTGGCCACAAGTTATACATGGTGGCATATGAGGCATAAATAGGTTCATAAGCTTGCATATTACTTCATAGGCCTCAAAGCATGCATAATATCAACTTAAGCAAATAGGTGAAACATGATTATGAATGACATAGGATGATGACTAGAAGTTCGCACATAACACTATATGCAAGTTATCATAAGGGTTATGAGGGTTCTCATGTTGCATAATGCAACATTTCAAATCAAAGGTCATAGCTTTCTATGCCCAAAATCAAGGTGATAGTTTTACAAACTTGCATAGGGTAAACATATGCATAACATGTTCGAATCAAAGCATATATCATACTTAGGCCCAAACTCAACTTGCAACATGTAACATTTAACTTTATAGTTAGAATCTAAGAGTAGTATAGGGCTTACAATGAGCGGTTATGCGATCTAGATCAATATATATAAAGATTGAGACGAAGCCACAAGAAAAATCCGCAAAGAAAATAATAAGCTCCACTTAAACGTCTTGAAACAAGAAGTAATAACTCCAACGACAAAGAAAGGAGGCTCTTTTACTTAAGAAAGATGGTTCTTTTATGACATAGATTGATTTGAGACACTCATGCTTTCATGAAGAAGGTGGAGGCCATGATTGAGAAACATTTTGACATAGTTTAGTTGTAGGAATGATTAATGAGGATTTAGGCTAGGTCTAGGGGCCTTTTTATAGGTGATTAGGTTAGTTTAGACCATATGATTAACCCTAAAACACATCAGGTCCGTCAAATCTCGTCAGAAGCTTCTAGAGCAGACTCAACACGTCACAAATGGTGCACCAGAAAAACTGGTCCGACCGGGGGGGTCGACCCCTGGGTCGACATGGGTGTCGACCCCTGGGTCGAAATGGGTGTCGACCCCTGGGTCGACATAGGTGTCGACCCATTGGGGGGGGTCGACAGGGTTGTCGACCCTGCCTGGGGCGGGAGAATTCCCGCCTATCTTGATTTGGCTAAAATTTAAACCTGAATTCGAATTTGAACTATTTTCGGGCTTGGCATTTTCTGAAAACTTCATTGGGCCATAACTTGGTCATACGGACTCCGTTTTTCGAAAACTCGGACTCTATTTCGCGTATTTTTCCGAGACGAACGCAATGGCACAGCCCGTTTCCCTTGATTCAGATTTTAGAATTTAATTCTGCCTTGATTTACATTATAACATGTTATTAAAAATACGGGTTGTTACATATAGGTATACAATCAAAACCACAAAGTCACGTATTGGAAGTTGGATTTCGATCTATGAACCAAGGCAAAAGATAGTCCTCACCGAATTCGAGACAATCTAGCCCATGTCTCAGGCAAGTTCTCAGTCAAGCCTTTGGAGCGACAGGGCCGGTCCACCGATGTGGATTAAAATGCCTGAACACTGCGTTCCCCCACCTTTTGGGGCGCAAATGAGCCCAATGGCTCCATCGGCTCCACACAGTCACCGATATATCCGGGGCGCCTCGCAACATCAATAACCACATAAGTCAAACTCGTCAGGGCGTGTAAAACGACTGACGCCTCATCTAGCTAGAAAGAAATGCATGTCCTCCCTAAGGTCCTTCTCCCGTTTCTGGTTCACAACCGGGGTGTGAGGCTCGCGAATCAATGCTACACAAAGCTATGCCACACAGGTCGTGATTTGATCATCAACCAAAAGACTTTGCTTTTCAACATAAGCCTTGATCATTTGCCACTTAGGCATGCCACACAGGTAATTCACTCCATGCGATTGATATCCATCAATATATAACCTCTGAGCTCGTACGTCTCAGAGAAGGGCGTTAAGCAAGAGAATAAATTCTCCGCCACCAAACAGATTTATATTTAATAGAAATCAATCACAGAGAATAAAATCCAATGTCAGACACATAGTCCATTTACAAGTTCGTTCTGGGTCTGAACGAAACCGGAGGCACCTGGTACCTCGCATATCCATCGATCTCCAAGTACGTTTGGACGATCACCAACTGATTCCCTCCTCTTGGGTGTACAGCCCAATCAAGATCATCAGTAATCACCCAAACGATGTGAAGACCTCCGGTCTTCGACCACCGTCTTCATCCTCGGCACCACGTCGAATCAGTTATTCAGAATGGGATAAACCCGGTCTTTCTGAATAACTCGCGTATATAATAAATAAGCGTTACACAAACACAACATACGCCTCATTCTAATTCAGAATATTCTTTAATTCAAATATTCTAACACTTTGGGAAAGGTTCCCATTAATTTAATCAAAGATAAATTCTTTAAATTTATTCTTTAAACTTCTTTTGAATATCAATTCAAACTAGTCGGGAATAGCGAACCACACCGAAGTAATCATTCATTTTATTTCTCAATCCCAACCTATTCATCCCATGAAGTAAAACTGGTCATACTTCATATCTAACACCACGGTGTTATCGGTAAATTCAATTACCATTTCACGTTCAAATCTAATTAAAGATTTAACTATCGCCTAGAGCAAAACTGGTGATACTCCATTCTCGATCATTTCAATCTAATTAAAGATTCATTAAAACTCCACTTGGTTTTAATCTTCCCAATAATCACTATCAATGATTATTTAACTTGGGAAAACACATCCTGCCTTTAACTGGGTTAAAGAACCAGTGTCATTTAAAACACAGTTCACTATAAACCCAAAATCACATTACATTAATTATCGGGTTAAAGAACAAGTGTTATTTAAAACACCGTTCACAATAAACCCAAAAATCAATTCAAATTCAATTCCATTCTGAATAAAAATATTTAATCTTTTTCTCAACTGGGTTTAAGAACAGTGTTAATGAAGACACCATTCACGACAAACCCAAATCACATTTGATATTAAATACAAGGCTTTGAATAGAAAATATATCGGCTTATATTTCAAATTCTACGACCAACCAATATCGTATTGGAAATAACGATATAAATATATCTTTCAAATTCCCATAACAGTATCTGTATCATCACGAAATCCAACATCGAAATATTCCAAAGACAGTTTCGATTCAAATCCATTCCAATTCAATTATTGGAAATTCTGGGTATTTTCAAAACCATTTCAAATCCACTTTATTTATTTCAAAAACAAATGGTTTTTAATTCTAGTTCAAAACCAGTTCATTTCGATAAAAATCTATTTTTATCTTTTCAAATTTGGAATTTTTCATCCCAATTCTTCACAAATCATTTCTTATGATTTTACACAAATTATTACTATTTTTAATAATTTTATCAAGGCTCGTACAGTCGATTTCCATCAACGGCCATCGAACTGCACTAACAGCGACCTTTTCCAAATTTGATTTGGACATAATTCCAAATCAAACCGTTAGATTTCAAATATCTAATATTCGTTAGAAAGCTCTTTTCGATACGAACCCAACGGGTCCGGTTTTAGGAGAATCCGGCGGTCGGATCTCCCGTAATATCCATTCGAAGTCAATGGTCGAAATTCGCGAACTGCCACGGCGCGTTCTATTCAGGCCATTATATATATATTATATATTTTTTGTCGATTTCCTTCAAAACATATTTTATAAATCATTTTAAATTGGTTTTCGAAACGATTTAACCTTCATATTCGATTTTGAATCAAAATTGAATACTCCACATCATCAATATACGAATGATAATATTTTCAAAACGTTATATTTTGAAATCACTTTCTTTTCTATATTCATTATAAAAATGAATAAAATTGATATAAATATCGTTCACATCCAAAATGGCGTCAATCTAGTCAAGTCGGCTTTTATTCAACACATGAATGTTTATTCTATTCAACACATGAATATTTATTCTATTCTACACATGAATTTTTATTTCTATTCAACACATGAATATATTTTCTATTCAACACATGAATTTATTTCTATTCAACACATGAATTTATTTCTATTCAACACATGAATTTATTTCTTTTCAACACACGAATTTATTTCTATTCAACACATGAATTTATTTTTTATTCAACACATGAATTTATATTTTACACATCACAATCAACAGTCAAATTTCACAACACAGCAATCAAACAAACAAGTCATCCATGGTCTGTGGACGAAGGGTGTCGGGTGCTGCTAAGCACTGTCTGCATCCTAGTATATGTTTCAACTCGAAATCAAAATAAAAGTGAGGAGTTCTCACAGATTAGCTAAACCAAACGTCACGACTCTTCATATGTAGGAAATCTTCATCGCTCGCCTTTTATCACTTTCGTTGTCCGCTTCCACTACATATATAAAAATAACATTTTTATTATCTACTTTATATAAAAATCATATTTTTTTTCATTGCTTCTTCACATATAAAAATTATATTTTTATATCTCTATTTCTTATATAAAAATCGAATTTTTATTTCTCTTTCTAGATGATAAAATTCGTATTTTTATTTCTCTGTAAACAAAATCATATTTTTCCTATGTAAACAAAATCATATTTTTATATAGATAAAATCAAAACTTTAGCTACATAAAAATCATACCTTTTCTAACATAAAGATCTTACTTTTCATAATTAAAAATCGTAACTTTTCATGGTTAAAAATCATAGCCTTATATAAATAAACATCAAAGCTTTCAAATAAACAAAATGAAAGCTTTTTCCATGTTAAAAATCATGTCTTTATCGTTTTAAAAATATTTAAAAATTATAATTTCCTTATGCTATAATATAAATAAAAAATCCAATTTCATTAAGTAAATGTGAATAAATAAAAAACTTACAGGGGCTTTTTTTCTTCTAGAGGAAGGGGGGAGGGTTTGCTGCCGTTGACTGAAAGGGGGAGGGGCTGCTCGCTGGTGGTCGGAGGGTGCCTCTGGGGGTAGGCGGTGGCGGAGGATGGGCTAACAATGGCAGTTCTGATGTTAGAAGGGGGGATAAAGGAAGGGGAGAGGAGAAAGAAGGGGGAGGGAGGTCACCGGATCGACGGAGGCGCGGCTAGGGGAGGGCTCGACGGAGGTGCGACGGTGGTTGCTGAAGGAGGCGTCACGGTTTTCATTTTTCCCTTATTTATTTATTTATTTATTTATTTTCTTCTGATCTGAATGAACGTGGAGTAAAGAGGTGGGCGTTGACTCAGTATAAAGGGAGAAGGGCCCATTATATAATAATATATATTTAATTTACTTTTATTCCAAGAACAAGTAACTTCTTCCTTCGAACTCTAAATCGAACTCAACGACTGTCGCCACCAGCTAATTACCCCCATTCCGAATGCGATGGGATATGTTTCGTAACCCAATTCGGCTGTTACGATCAGTTTTCATCAAAATCAAAATATAAATCAATATACTGAATTTGAACGCACATTTAAATTTACCGGGGCCACATACGGACTCTAAAAATTCCCGAAAAAATATTTCTAACTTCTTATTGACGATACGGTCCAAACAAAACTAATTTCGTCAAATTCTGAGATCGTTTGAAAAATAGCCATTTTCCAGTCGATTAAAATCAACTGAAACTGGTTAAACGCTCGAAAAATTATGAATTTTGGAATCTAGCAATAACTTGATATCACAGATCCAGCAAAAGTGGTTTCGTCGAAAACCGAGGTCGTTTGCAAAATTTTCATTTTTAAGGGCCAGAATTCCATAGCGACTATTCTGAATTTTCAACTGGGCATAACTTTTGATTCCCGCCATGAAATTTCAATTTTTCGGATTCGTTGGAAAGATATTCTCAAATAAATTCTAATATTTTTGGTTTCGCTAAAATCCAGTTATTTTGAATCCTGTACAATCATTTGAAATTTGAAATCGAATTTTCGAACTACCGCGCCATTTTCATTTCCTTTTATAATTTAAAATAAATATTTATATTCTAACGACGATCTATATAAATATATACTTCTAATTCTATTCAAAATAAATTTCTCGTCGTTGTTATTTAAACAATTCATTTTAAATAATCAAAATTCGCTAAAATTGCCAAAATAAAAATTTTAAATTGGCTCGGATTTCCGGGTTATTACACCTGAGTTTCTACACAAATTTGTTAGTTCATATACTTATATCCTTACCATTTGATTCATGCATTCACAAATTTTAGCACAATTTCAAATAGTATGGAAAATATAAGAGTATAATAGCACGGAAACATAAAAATGGTATATAATATAGATAGCATGAGAGATATTTCTCCCCCTTTATCATCGATTAAAAAGAGATTAATACATTATAAGCACATGATAACTGAAGAGCTTTTTTAGAGATCTTTGAATGATACAATTCCTAGTTCTTGTCATGGTTTAAAGAAAGAATTCTCTAAAAGGGGTTTAGTAAAGATATGTGCAATTTGATTTTCTGTGGTAACAAATTCTAAATTAATTGTTTGTTTCTCAATATTTTCTCTCAAGAAGTGATGTCTGATATCAATGTGTTTAGTTATGGAATGGTTTACTGGATTCTTAGATAAATTTATAGCG
This sequence comes from Allium sativum, assembly GCA_030737875.1. NCBI lineage: Eukaryota > Viridiplantae > Streptophyta > Magnoliopsida > Asparagales > Amaryllidaceae > Allium > Allium sativum. Next base: position 461,346,253 of record CM060924.1, on the reverse strand, counting down.
CTTGTATTGTCACAATAGATTATGGAATTTGACAAATTTACATTGAAATCTTTTAGTGTTTGTTGCATATATATTACCTGAGCACAAGCTAGTGCAACAGATATGTATTCCGCTTCGCATGTTGATAATGAAACATAATTTCTCTTTTTGCTAAACCAAAATATAAGGGACTTACAAATAAAGTGACATGTTCCACTTGTACTTTTACGATCCGTACGTGATCCTCCAAAATCAGCATCGTTATATGAAACTAATTCAAAGGAACAGTCTTTTGGATAGAAGAGTCCAAAGTCTTTAGTGCTACTTAAATATCGTAATATTTGTTTAATTACTCTTAAATGTGACTCTTTTGAATTAGCTTGAAATCAAGCACATAAGCAAACACTCATCATAATATCTGGTCTAATTGCTGTTAAATATAAAAGTGAACCTATCTTGCTTCGATATAACTTTTGATTGACGCGTTTACCATTTTAATCTTTATCTAAATGTGTCGATGTACTCATTGGTGTAGGTTTACTTGACGTGTTTTCCATTCCAAAACGTTTTACTAAATTAATACAATATTTTTCTTGATTGATAAAAATTCCATCAGATAATTGCTTAATTTACAAACCCATAAAATAGGATAGTTCTCCCATGTGTGACACTTCAAATTCGTTGGTCATTATTATTGAAAACTTGACATAATTGATCATTTGCTGATCAAAAAATAATGTCATTTACATATATTTGAATAATTAGAATATCTTTATGGTCTTTCTTAATAAAGAGTGTTTGATCAACCTTTCCAAATTTGATCAACCTTTCCAATTTGAAATCCTGAATCTAAGAAGTAAGTTTTGAGACGTTCATACCATGCACGAGGTGCTTGTTTTAGACCATATAATGCCTTTTTCAGTTTATAAATAAGATCAGGATATTTTTCATGAGCGAATAGTGGAGGTTGTTCAACATATACTCGTTCTTTAATGTAGCCATTTAAGAAAGCGCTTTTAACATCCATTTGATATAATTTAAAGTTATGATAATAAGCGTATGCTAATAATATTCGAATTGCTTCTAGTCGTGCAACTGCAGCAAAGGTTTTGTGACGGCAAAGAATTTCGCTCGGTCCGAACCAGTCGCTAAACCGGCCCAGGCCGTTCGAAACGCCCTATCGTTTGAGAACACGACAAAACAGAACGCATACAGAAGAACATTTCATTGTATATTACAACAATGCATCAGATTACAAGAATATACAGAGTATAAATGAATATTACACAGAAATATCAGAGATTTAAATTACATTTAAATACATAGCAGCGGAAAATAATACAATACACAACTAGAAGAGATATACGGATACAAAGCTTTCCGGATATCATTCCAGCTGTAAACCAGGATCCTGTGAATATAAATCTGCAAAACCAAAACTACTAGCTGCCCGTGTCAAAATAGGGGCACCCAGAGTTTAGGTTAAAACAATAAACTCCAGGTCAGTCATGTGACTGGTGTGAGAACTAAAACAGTTAATCTTTATTTTTAAAGTTAGGTAAATCAAAGGACCACGCCGTATAACACGGAACGGGTTTCCTCCCAAGAATACCAGTGCATAAAACAAACAGCGCAATGCTAAATAAAGAAAAATGAAGCTGTTATAAGACCCAGGTCCTATCACACAATGCAACGCAAGCCGGGGGATAGGGTTTTTACCTTATAACAGCCAAAGAATGCTTGATACGTTTAAAACAAATCATTTGATACTATAATAAGTGCATAGTGTATAAAACAACTTCAAATCATAAGTATCAATCATAGGCGGCATGAGCGCCCCATCCCACTATGTCGCCATATATAGGTTTACAAATAAAACCGCAAATGTCACGTATTTGGAAATTGGATTTCCGTCTATGAACCGAGGCAAAAGATAGTCCTCAACCGATTTTAGACAATCTAGCCCATGTCTAGGAACAGCCGCAACTGCCCCTTGGATCGTCAGGGCCGGTCCACACGAAGTGGATTATAATGCCTGAACAATGCGTCCCTCCGCCCTTTGGGGCGTAAATGAGCCAACGAATGACTCCATCGGACCCGGATCGTCCGATCTAACCGAGGCGCCTCGCAACAGTAACAACCACATAAGTCAAACTCGTCAGGGCGTGTAAAACCACTGACGCCACTTCTAGCTAGAAAGAAAATGCATGTCCCCCCTGAGGTCCGTCTCCCGTTTTTGGTTCATACCGGGTGTGAAACACGCGAGGTAAACGTTACACAAAGCTACGCCACAAAGGCCGTGCTTTGATCATCACCACAAGACTTTGCTTTTCAACAGAAGCCTCGATCAATTGCCACTTAGGCATGCCACACAGGTAATTCACTCCATGCGTTTGATATCCATCAATATATAACCTCTGAGCTCGTACGTCTCAGAGAAGGGCGTTAAGCAAGAGAATAAATTCTCCGCCGCCAAACAGATATATATTTAATAGAGATCAATCACACGGACTAAAATCCAATGTCAGACACACAGTCCATTTACAAGTCCGTTCTGGGTCTGAACGAAACCGGAGGCACCTAGTACCTCGCATATCCATCGATCTCCAAGTACGTCTGGACGATCACTAACTGTTTCCATCTTCTTGGGTGTACAGCCCAATCAAGATCATCAGTTATCACCCAAACGACGTGAAGACCTCCGGTCTTCGACCATCGTCTTCATCTTCGACTTATCGTCGTATCAGTTATTCAGAATGGGATAAACCCGGTCTTCCCGAATAACTCGCGTATATTTTAAATAAGTGTTACACAAACACAACATACGCCTCATTCCAATTCATCAGTCACTAACCGTAAATTAATCAAGAGAATAATTCCCCAAATATTAACCCCGAAGGCCGAAACCAACATCAGATCAATATCCAGAAAACCATTCTGCTTAGCTAACCGACAGTTAGTTTCTGAATTTCACATTCATAGGGAAAGGTTCCCATTAATCTTATCAAAGATAAATTCTTGAATTTATTCTTTAATCTATTTTTGAATATCAATTCAAACTAGTCGGGATTAGCGAACCTTACCGAAGTAATCATTTGTTTTAATTTCCCAATCCCAACCTATTCATCCCATGAAGTAAAACTGGTAATACTTCATATCTAACACCACGGTGTTATCGGTAAATTCAATTACCATTTCACGTTCAAATCTAATTAAAGATTTGACTATCGCCTGGAGCAAAACTGGTGATACTCCATTCTCGACCATTTCAATCTAATTAAAGATTCATTAAAACTCCACTTAGTTTTAATCGTTAACTGGGTTAAAGAATCAGTGTCATTTAAAAACACGGTTCACGATAAACCCAAAATCACATTCATTAATTATCGGGTTAAAGAACAAGTGTTATTTAAAACACTGTCCACGATAAACCCAAAAATCAATATCAATTCAATTCCAATTAAATATTATTTAATTGGTACACTTCATTAAATCTAAATAAAAAGATTTAATCTTTCCTCCACTGGGTTCAAGAACAGTGTTAGTGAAGACACCATTCACGACAAACCCAAATCACATTTGATATTCAATACAAGGCTCTGGATAGAAAATATCCCGGCTTATATTCAATATCAAATTCTACGACTAACAAATATCGCATTGGAAATAACGATATATATATATATATATATCTTTCAAATTTCCATAACAACATTTGTATAATCACGAAATTCAACATCGAAATATTCCGAAGACAATTTCGATTCAAATCCATTCCAATGCAACCATTGGAAATTTTGGTTAACTTCAAAACCATTTCAGATTCAATTTATTTATTTAAAAATAAATAGAATTAAAATTCTAGTTCAAAACTAGTTCATTTCGATAAAAATCTATTTTTATCTTTTCAAATATGGAGTTTTTCATCCCAATTCTTTCTAAATCATTTCTTATGATTTTACACAAATTATTACTATTTTTAATAATTTTATCAAGGCCCGTACAGTCGATTTCCATCAATGGCCATCGAACTGCACTTACAGCGACCTTTTTCGAATTTGATTTGGACGTATCTCCAAATCCAACCGTTAGATTTCAAATTTCTAATATTCATTAGAAAGCTCTTTTCGATACGAACCCAACGGTTCCGGTTTTAGGAGAATCCGACGGTCGGATCTCCCGTAATGTCCGTTTGAAATAAATGGTCGAAATTCGCGAACTGCCGCTGCGCGGCGCGTTCTATTCAGGCCATTATATTATATATATAATATATATAATATATATATCGTCGATTTCCATTTAAAACGAATTATATAAATAGTTTTAAATTCGTTTCAAAAGCAATTTCAACTTCCATTTCAATTCAAATCGAAATTGAATTCTTCTTTATAAATTCGTTTCAAAATTCATTTCTATTCAATTCAAATTTCAATTCAATTTGAATTCATTTCAATTCGCTTTCAATTCAATTTGAATTCGTTTTCAATTCATTTCGAAATCGTTTTCAATTCAATTCATTTCGAAATCGTTTTCAATTCAATTCATTTTGAAATCGTTTTCAATTCAATTCATTTCGAAATCATTTTCAATTCAATTCATTTCGAAATCGTTTTCAATTCAATTCATTTCGAAATCGTTTTCAATTCAATTCATTTCGAAATCGTTTTCAATTCAATTCATTTCGAAATCGTTTTCAATTCAATTCATTTCGAAATCGTTTTCAATTCAATTCATTTCGAAATCGTTTTCAATTCAATTCATTTCGAAATCGTTTTCAATTCAATTCATTTCGAAATCGTTTTCAATTCAATTCATTTCGAAATCGTTTTCAATTCAATTCATTTCGAAATCGTTTTCAATTCAATTCATTTCGAAATCGTTTTCAATTCAATTCATTTCGAAATCGTTTTCAATTCAATTCATTTCGAAATCGTTTTCAATTCAATTCATTTCGAAATCGTTTTCAATTCAATTCATTTCGAAATCGTTTTCAATTCAATTCATTTCATTATGCAAACCACAAAATTTGGAGTAAGAGTCTAACCTAGCCTTACTCCTTCGCCTTATAACGGCGCACGTCTAATCCTAACCAATTTATCGATTCGATTTTTCACACCACAAACCACATTCAAACCAATATCGCAATCAATCACCAAACAGCCAAACAAACAAGTCCATGGTCTGTGGACGATTGTGTCGGGTGCTACTAAACACCGTCTGCATCCTAGTATATATATATAACTAGAAAATAAATTGAAGAGTGAGAAATTCTCACCTATAGCTATCCTAGCTCCACGGCTCTTCATTTGCAGAAGTCTTCATCGCTATCGCATCTTCGTCGTCTTCGTTGCCCATAGCCACTACATATGTAAAAATCGAATTTTTACTTCGTTATTCAATTTATAAAAATCGAATTTTTAGTTCGCTATTCAATATATAAAAATCGAATTTTTACTTCAAAGTTCAATATATAAAAATCGAATTTTTATTTCAAAGTTCAATATATAAAAATCGAATTTTTATTTCAAAGTTCAATATATAAAAATCGAATTTTTATTAGTTTAAAAATCGAATCTTTTATAGTTTAAAAATCGAAACTTTTATAGTTTAAAAATCGAAACTTTTATAGTTTAAAAATCGAAACTTTTATAGTTTAAAAATCGAAACTCAAAGATATAGATTCCGCCTTTTCAAAAATAAAGATTATATCTTTAATATTCCTACGGCGTAAAAATTATATTTTTATTACTTTAAAAATATAATTTTCATATCTTACTTCTTTTAAATCTTTTACTTTTTAAAGTTTAAATCTTTTAAAACCTTTTTAGAAATCAGTTTTAAAATCATTTATAGAATCAGTTCTCTTTTTCCCAAATTCAGTTTTCTTTTTCAAAATAGTTTTAAAATCTTTTCAAAATCAGTTTTCTAATCTTTTATAAAATCAGTTTTCTAATCTTTCATAAAATCAGTTTTCTAATCTTTTATAAATTCAGTTTTAAAATCTTTTATAAAATCAGTTTTCTAATCTTTTATAAATTCAGTTTTCTAATCTTTTATAAAATCAGTTTTACAATCTTTTATAAAATCAGTTTTACATTTTTCCCAAATTCAGTTTTCTTTTTCAAAATACAGTTTTAAAATCTTTTAATAAAAGAAACAGTTTTATTACAGAATAATAAAATAAATAAATAAAATATAAGGATAAAATAAAATAAAATACTCACCGATCTGCGAAGGGGGAGGGGGAAAGAAACGGCGGCGGGAGGCGTTGGCGAAGCGGAGGGTGGAGCGATGGATTCGAGGGCTTGGGTCCTGGCGTCTCGCTGCTTCAGGGGACTCGCGATGGCTTCGATCGATGGAGGGGCGGATCGTCTTCGTCGGAGCTGCGGTGGTGGCGGCGTTCGCTTTAGGGGGGGTGGTCTGTCGATATCGCTAGGGTTTTTTTTTTTTTTTTCCTCGTTTTGAAACTGAAATGAACGGGGGGGGCCAGGGTATAGGAGGGAATTGAGATTTCTTTTTTTTTTATTATTATTTAATTATTTAATTTTGCAAATAGGTTGACTTTTACATACGACCTCGAAACCAGGCCCACCGCCTGTCGTCCATAGCGTTTTACCCCCATTCCGAACACAATGGGATATGTATCGTAAGCTGATTTGATCTTTTCGATTAGTTTCCTTTGAATTTACATTTAAATCACTATATTGAATTTTAAACGTACATTTCAAATTACTGGGGTCACATATTAACTAGAAAAATTCCAGAAAAATATTTTCTAGCTTCGTATTGACGATACGGTCCTAACAAAACTAGTTTCGTCGAATTCTGAGACCGTTTGAAAAATGGCCATTTTCCAGTCGATTAAAATCAACTGAAACTGGTCAAACGCGTTTTCCTTTACCACGCTCACATATTGATTCGAAAAATTATGAAACTTGAAACCTAGCAATAACTTAACATCACGGACCCAACAAAACTGGTTTCGTCGAAATCCGAGGTCGTTTGCAAAATGTCCATTTTTAAGGGCCTGAATTCCATAGCGACTATTCAGAATTTTCAACTGGACATATCTTTTGATTCCCGCTACGAAATCTTGAATTTTCGGATTCGTTGGAAAGATATTCACTATTAGATCCCATTATTTTTTTTTTCACTAAAATCCGGATTGTTTTGCACCCGGTACATTCAATTGAAGTTTGAAATCGAATTATCGAACTACCGCGCCATTTTCAATTCTATTTATAATTATATATAATTATTTATATTCTAACGACGACGCGTATAATATATACGTTCGAATTATATTCAAAATAATTTTCTCGTCGATATTATTTAAAATAATCTATTTTAAATGTTCAAAATTCATTAAAATTGCCGAAATAAAAATTTCAAACTGGCCCAGATTTTCGGGTTATTACAATCTCCCCCACTTAAAACTTTTCGTCCCCGAAAAGGAACAAAGTCGAAAGTGGTTTGATTAATCAACTCTACGTTCGATCTGGCTTCCATTCTTCAACTCTTTAGTTTCTGAGAATTTTCAAAATTTCAAAAATTTGGCTAACACCCTAAATTTTTGAAAAATTTCGCCATAATCTCCCCTGCACCGGGAGCATCGGGGAATTTCAAATAGCTTCCCCGGTCCTTCAGATCTCAAAAAGAAAAAGAAAAAGCCAAGCGGCTAGCCAATAGGCTCACAAAATCATCATCACCCAAACAAAACAGGAAATTATGTAATAACCATGTACCTATTTGTCGGGCAAACAAATTTTATTCTCTGCTCTAGCCTCCTTGCTATGACCTGTTCAATGATATACATGTATATGCAAGCAGATGCGACCAATTTTCAATATAATTCAATGTTTGATCAAATTAGGCATAATGGTTCAAAATTAGCAAACAAATGAACAAACAACACAAACATCAATCAATTAGTGAATTAGAGTTTCAAATTCATAATTTTGATATATATACAAAAATCAGATTTTTGGTGCCAAATCACAACAATAGATCCTATATAGTTTTTGGTTCTCACACCAGTCAATAGGAAATATATAGATATCACACCTTCGACACTCGAATATAAATGCTGATGATGATGCACCATCATCAATATCATCTTCGGGCGACTAGAATGTGATTCTATATCTACCCAATATATTAAAACTTTGAATATACGTTTGCAAGGCGTATATGCAAATTCTTTATATACTGGACTGTCCAAAATCAATATAAAATAAATAATCAAATACGAATAGTTGATTTAAATTTTCAAAACAAAATTTTGTTTTCATTTTCAAAAATATACCCTTCACACTCGTTCTAGGATACTACTGATCCTATCTCTAACGAGTCATTCCCATTGGATATTACTAATCCAATATCTGATGAATTCTTTCGTAGGGTTCTAGTGTGCCTTGTTCTCTGCTTTGTAAACCAAAGCTCTGATACCAACTGTGACGGCAAAGAATTTCGCTCGGTCCGAACCAGTCGCTAAACCGGCCCAGGCCGTTCGAAACGCCCTATCGTTTGAGAACACGACAAAACAGAACGCATACAGAAGAACATTTCATTGTATATTACAACAATGCATCAGATTACAAGAATATACAGAGTATAAATGAATATTACACAGAAATATCAGAGATTTAAATTACATTTAAATACATAGCAGCGGAAAATAATACAATACACAACTAGAAGAGATATACGGATACAAAGCTTTCCGGATATCATTCCAGCTGTAAACCAGGATCCTGTGAATATAAATCTGCAAAACCAAAACTACTAGCTGCCCGTGTCAAAATAGGGGCACCCAGAGTTTAGGTTAAAACAATAAACTCCAGGTCAGTCATGTGACTGGTGTGAGAACTAAAACAGTTAATCTTTATTTTTAAAGTTAGGTAAATCAAAGGACCACGCCGTATAACACGGAACGGGTTTCCTCCCAAGAATACCAGTGCATAAAACAAACAGCGCAATGCTAAATAAAGAAAAATGAAGCTGTTATAAGACCCAGGTCCTATCACACAATGCAACGCAAGCCGGGGGATAGGGTTTTTACCTTATAACAGCCAAAGAATGCTTGATACGTTTAAAACAAATCATTTGATACTATAATAAGTGCATAGTGTATAAAACAACTTCAAATCATAAGTATCAATCATAGGCGGCATGAGCGCCCCATCCCACTATGTCGCCATATATAGGTTTACAAATAAAACCGCAAATGTCACGTATTTGGAAATTGGATTTCCGTCTATGAACCGAGGCAAAAGATAGTCCTCAACCGATTTTAGACAATCTAGCCCATGTCTAGGAACAGTCGCAACTGCCCCTTGGATCGTCAGGGCCGGTCCACACGAAGTGGATTATAATGCCTGAACAATGCGTCCCTCCGCCCTTTGGGGCGTAAATGAGCCAACGAATGACTCCATCGGACCCGGATCGTCCGATCTAACCGAGGCGCCTCGCAACAATAACAACCACATAAGTCAAACTCGTCAGGGCGTGTAAAACCACTGACGCCACTTCTAGCTAGAAAGAAAACGCATGTCCCCCCTGAGGTCCGTCTCCCGTTTTTGGTTCATACCGGGTGTGAAACACGCGAGGTAAACGTTACACAAAGCTACGCCACAAAGGCCGTGCTTTGATCATCACCACAAGACTTTGCTTTTCAACAGAAGCCTCGATCAATTGCCACTTAGGCATGCCACACAGGCAATTCACTCCATGCGTTTGATATCCATCAATATATAACCTCTGAGCTCGTACGTCTCAGAGAAGGGCGTTAAGCAAGAGAATAAATTCTCCGCCGCCAAACAGATATATATTTAATAGAGATCAATCACACGGACTAAAATCCAATGTCAGACACACAGTCCATTTACAAGTCCGTTCTGGGTCTGAACGAAACCGGAGGCACCTAGTACCTCGCATATCCATCGATCTCCAAGTACGTCTGGACGATCACTAACTGTTTCCATCTTCTTGGGTGTACAGCCCAATCAAGATCATCAGTTATCACCCAAACGACGTGAAGACCTCCGGTCTTCGACCATCGTCTTCATCTTCGACTTATCGTCGTATCAGTTATTCAGAATGGGATAAACCCGGTCTTCCCGAATAACTCGCGTATATTTTAAATAAGTGTTACACAAACACAACATACGCCTCATTCCAATTCATCAGTCACTAACCGTAAATTAATCAAGAGAATAATTCCCCAAATATTAACCCCGAAGGCCGAAACCAACATCAGATCAATATCCACAAAACCATTCTGCTTAGCTAACCGACAGTTAGTTTCTGAATTTCACATTCATAGGGAAAGGTTCCCATTAATCTTATCAAAGATAAATTCTTGAATTTATTCTTTAATCTATTTTTGAATATCAATTCAAACTAGTCGGGATTAGCGAACCTTACCGAAGTAATCATTTGTTTTAATTTCCCAATCCCAACCTATTCATCCCATGAAGTAAAACTGGTAATACTTCATATCTAACACCACGGTGTTATCGGTAAATTCAATTACCATTTCACGTTCAAATCTAATTAAAGATTTGACTATCGCCTGGAGCAAAACTGGTGATACTCCATTCTCGACCATTTCAATCTAATTAAAGATTCATTAAAACTCCACTTAGTTTTAATCGTTAACTGGGTTAAAGAATCAGTGTCATTTAAAAACACGGTTCACGATAAACCCAAAATCACATTCATTAATTATCGGGTTAAAGAACAAGTGTTATTTAAAACACTGTCCACGATAAACCCAAAAATCAATATCAATTCAATTCCAATTAAATATTATTTAATTGGTACACTTCATTAAATCTAAATAAAAAGATTTAATCTTTCCTCCACTGGGTTCAAGAACAGTGTTAGTGAAGACACCATTCACGACAAACCCAAATCACATTTGATATTCAATACAAGGCTCTGGATAGAAAATATCCCGGCTTATATTCAATATCAAATTCTACGACTAACAAATATCGCATTGGAAATAACGATATATATATATATATATCTTTCAAATTTCCATAACAACATTTGTATAATCACGAAATTCAACATCGAAATATTCCGAAGACAATTTCGATTCAAATCCATTCCAATGCAACCATTGGAAATTTTGGTTAACTTCAAAACCATTTCAGATTCAATTTATTTATTTAAAAATAAATAGAATTAAAATTCTAGTTCAAAACTAGTTCATTTCGATAAAAATCTATTTTTATCTTTTCAAATATGGAGTTTTTCATCCCAATTCTTTCTAAATCATTTCTTATGATTTTACACAAATTATTACTATTTTTAATAATTTTATCAAGGCCCGTACAGTCGATTTCCATCAATGGCCATCGAACTGCACTTACAGCGACCTTTTTCGAATTTTATTTGGACGTATCTCCAAATCCAACCGTTAGATTTCAAATTTCTAATATTCATTAGAAAGCTCTTTTCGATAAGAACCCAACGGTTCCGGTTTTAGGAGAATCCGACGGTCGGATCTCCCGTAATGTCCGTTTGAAATAAATGGTCGAAATTCGCGAACTGCCGCTGCGCGGCGCGTTCTATTCAGGCCATTATATTATATATATAATATATATAATATATATATCGTCGATTTCCATTTAAAACGAATTATATAAATAGTTTTAAATTCGTTTCAAAAGCAATTTCAACTTCCATTTCAATTCAAATCGAAATTGAATTCTTCTTTATAAATTCGTTTCAAAATTCATTTCTATTCAATTCAAATTTCAATTCAATTTGAATTCATTTCAATTCGCTTTCAATTCAATTTGAATTCATTTTCAATTCATTTCGAAATCGTTTTCAATTCAATTCATTTCGAAATCGTTTTCAATTCAATTCATTTCGAAATCGTTTTCAATTCAATTCATTTCGAAATCGTTTTCAATTCAATTCATTTCGAAATCGTTTTCAATTCAATTCATTTCGAAATCGTTTTCAATTCAATTCATTTCGAAATCGTTTTCAATTCAATTCATTTCGAAATCGTTTTCAATTCAATTCATTTCGAAATCGTTTTCAATTCAATTCATTTCGAAATCGTTTTCAATTCAATTCATTTCGAAATCGTTTTCAATTCAATTCATTTCGAAATCGTTTTCAATTCAATTCATTTCGAAATCGTTTTCAATTCAATTCATTTCGAAATCGTTTTTAATTCAATTCATTTCGAAATCGTTTTCAATTCAATTCATTTCGAAATCGTTTTCAATTCAATTCATTTCGAAATCGTTTTCAATTCAATTCATTTCGAAATCGTTTTCAATTCAATTCATTTCATTATGCAAACCACAAAATTTGGAGTAAGAGTCTAACCTAGCCTTACTCCTTCGCCTTATAACGGCGCACGTCTAATCCTAACCAATTTATCGATTCGATTTTTCACACCACAAACCACATTCAAACCAATATCGCAATCAATCACCAAACAGCCAAACAAACAAGTCCATGGTCTGTGGACGATTGTGTCGGGTGCTACTAAACACCGTCTGCATCCTAGTATATATATATAACTAGAAAATAAATTGAAGAGTGAGAAATTCTCACCTATAGCTATCCTAGCTCCACGGCTCTTCATTTGCAGAAGTCTTCATCGCTATCGCATCTTCGTCGTCTTCGTTGCCCATAGCCACTACATATGTAAAAATCGAATTTTTACTTCGTTATTCAATTTATAAAAATCGAATTTTTAGTTCGCTATTCAATATATAAAAATCGAATTTTTACTTCAAAGTTCAATATATAAAAATCGAATTTTTATTTCAAAGTTCAATATATAAAAATCGAATTTTTATTTCAAAGTTCAATATATAAAAATCGAATTTTTATTAGTTTAAAAATCGAATCTTTTATAGTTTAAAAATCGAAACTTTTATAGTTTAAAAATCGAAACTTTTACAGTTTAAAAATCGAAACTTTTATAGTTTAAAAATCGAAACTTTTATAGTTTAAAAATCGAAACTTTTATAGTTTAAAAATCGAAACTCAAAGATATAGATTCCGCCTTTTCAAAAATAAAGATTATATCTTTAATATTCCTACGGCGTAAAAATTATATTTTTATTACTTTAAAAATATAATTTTCATATCTTACTTCTTTTAAATCTTTTACTTTTTAAAGTTTAAATCTTTTAAAACCTTTTTAGAAATCAGTTTTAAAATCATTTATAGAATCAGTTCTCTTTTTCCCAAATTCAGTTTTCTTTTTCAAAATAGTTTTAAAATCTTTTCAAAATCAGTTTTCTAATCTTTTATAAAATCAGTTTTCTAATCTTTTATAAAATCAGTTTTCTAATCTTTTATAAATTCAGTTTTAAAATCTTTTATAAAATCAGTTTTCTAATCTTTTATAAATTCAGTTTTCTAATCTTTTATAAAATCAGTTTTACAATCTTTTATAAAATCAGTTTTACATTTTTCCCAAATTCAGTTTTCTTTTTCAAAATACAGTTTTAAAATCTTTTAATAAAAGAAACAGTTTTATTACAGAATAATAAAATAAATAAATAAAATATAAGGATAAAATAAAATAAAATACTCACCGATCTGCGAAGGGGGAGGGGGAAAGAAACGGCGGCGGGAGGCGTTGGCGAAGCGGAGGGTGGAGCGATGGATTCGAGGGCTTGGGTCCTGGCGTCTCGCTGCTTCAGGGGACTCGCGATGGCTTCGATCGATGGAGGGGCGTATCGTCTTCGTCGGAGCTGCGGTGGTGGCGGCGTTCGCTTTAGGGGGGGGGGGGCGGTCTGTCGATATCGCTAGGTTTTTTTTTTTCCTCGTTTTGAAACTGAAATGAACGGGGGGGGGGGGGGGGGCAGGGTATAGGAGGGAATTGAGATTTCTTTTTTTTTATTATTATTTAATTATTTAATTTTGCAAATAGGTTGACTTTTACATACGACCTCGAAACCAGGCCCACCGCCTGTCGTCCATAGCGTTTTACCCCCATTCCGAACACAATGGGATATGTATCGCAAGCTGATTTGATCTTTTCGATTAGTTTCCTTTGAATTTACATTTAAATCACTATATTGAATTTTAAACGTACATTTCAAATTACTGGGGTCACATATTAACTAGAAAAATTCCAGAAAAATATTTTCTAGCTTCGTATTGACGATACGGTCCTAACAAAACTAGTTTCGTCGAATTCTGAGACCGTTTGAAAAATGGCCATTTTCCAGTCGATTAAAATCAACTGAAACTGGTCAAACGCGTTTTCCTTTACCACGCTCACATATTGATTCGAAAAATTATGAAACTTGAAACCTAGCAATAACTTAACATCACGGACCCAACAAAACTGGTTTCGTCGAAATCCGAGGTCGTTTGCAAAATGTCCATTTTTAAGGGCCTGAATTCCATAGCGACTATTCAGAATTTTCAACTGGACATATCTTTTGATTCCCGCTACGAAATCTTGAATTTTCGGATTCGTTGGAAAGATATTCACTATTAGATCCCATTATTTTTGGTTTCACTAAAATCCGGATTGTTTTGCACCCGGTACATTCAATTGAAGTTTGAAATCGAATTATCGAACTACCGCGCCATTTTCAATTCTATTTATAATTATATATAATTATTTATATTCTAACGACGACGCGTATGATATATACGTTCGAATTATATTCAAAATAAATTTCTCGTCGATATTATTTAAAATAATCTATTTTAAATGTTCAAAATTCATTAAAATTGCCGAAATAAAAATTTCAAACTGGCCCAGATTTTCGGGTTATTACAGGTTTCTTCATAATCTATGCCTTCTTCTTGATTATAACCTTGTGCAACAAGTCTAGCTTTATTTCAAGTGATATTTTGCAATTCATCTACTTTATTTTTGTAAACCCATTTTGTTCCAATGACAGTTTGATCACTCGGTCTTGGAACTAATTCTCAGACTTCATTATGTTCAAACTGGTTTAATTCTTCTTGCATGGCAATTATCCAATTTTCATCTATTGATGCTTCTTTAGGATTTTTGGGCTCGATATTTGATAAGAAGGCTACATTACTTACCAAATTAAGTTAACTTCTTATTCTAACATTTAAAGTTATTTCTATAATAATAAATTTCGTTGGATAATCTCGTAATATTCATGGTGGAGATCAGACTTCATTAACATGAATATTTTGACTATTGATATTATCTTGAGTTTCTGTAGTATTATTCTATACAATGTTTTCGCCTTCTCTATATATTATCAAATCATCATCGTAAGAAGGCTTGTTTATTGTAATATCTTTATTTAAGGAATTTTGAATAAAATTTTCGTCGAATGAACCATGAATTGATTCTTCTATTTTACTAGTTCATTTATTGAAAATATGATAAGCCTTGCTTTATTCAGAATATCCTAAGAATATTCTTTCGTCAGATTTTGAATCAAAATTTCCAAGTTGATCATTTGTATTTAAAATAAAACATTTCGATCCAAAAACTTTAAAATAACATATATTTGGTTTTCTACCAGTAAAAAGCTCGTATGGAGCATTTTTAGTAAGAGGTCGAACAGAAACGCGAATCAAAACATAACAAGATGTTGCAACTGCTTCAGCCCAAAAATGTTTTGGTAGTGCACTTCCATTTAATAATGTTCTCGCACATTCTTGTAAAGTTCTATTCTTTCATTCTACAACTCCATTTTGTTGTGGAGTTCTAGAAAATGAAAAATTATGAAAAATTCCTTTCTTTTGACAAAATAAATCAAATTTATCATTTTCAAATTATTCTCCATGATCACTTTGTATGTTCTTTATTTTTAAATTAGTTAAAAATTTAATTTGTTTGACGAAATTCTCAAAAACATCAAAATTATCGCTTTTATTCCTTAAAAACATCGTCCAAGTGTATCTTGAAAAATCATCAACAATTACAAACAGATATCTACTATGATCTGAATTGGTCCAAATAATTCCATGTGTAGTAATTCAAGTGGTCGTAAGGTTGATATAACCTTTTTGGATTTAAAAGAGCATTTTGTTAACTTTCCGAGTTGACAAGCATCACATACATTTTCAGTTTTAATTTTATTTTGGGTAATCCTCTTACAAGATCATTTTTAGATAATTTGTTTATTGTTTTAAAGTTAATATGACAAAATCGTTTATGCCATAACCAAGTATCATTAGGCAAATAAACACAAGCTCGGATTATTATTAATTGCCATATTCAAAATATAAATATTTTTGTCTTGATTTCCTTCAAAAATAAGATTTTGATTTGAATCAAATATACTACATTTATTTTCAGAAAATGTTATTTTAAAACCTTTATCACATAATTGACTTATACTTAATAAATTGTGTTTTAAATTCTTAATTAATAAAACATCTGAAATAAGAGGTGAATTAGATATACCGTAATTGCTCACATCGCCTTTGCTGATGATGTATCCTTTGGAATTATCTCCAAATGTGACAGTACCTCCTTTTGAGTAAGTAAATTTTAATAGCATTTCTTTGTCTCCTGTCATATGTTTTGAGCAACCACAGTCTAGTATCCATTTTCCTCTGTTTTTATCAAGTGGGACCTGCAAAAAATAAATTAAAAATTTCATTGGTACCCACTTCCTCCGTTAGGGTTAAGTCTTAGGGTTAAGTCTTAGGAAGCCAAACCCAAGAGGGCTTAGGTTTCTTTTTGAAAAAATAATCACTATTAAATAGAACAGAATCTATTTTTTAATATATTTATACCTAATAAGAATACTATTTGTCTTTGGAATTCGTATACTATTATTATCCGAATATTTTTCTTAGTAGCAATATTTATTTTACTACTAGAAATTTTCGGTTTATTATTGGAATTTTTAAAATTGGATTTCATTTTTGAATTTATTTTATTATCATATCCAAGACCTTTTTTATTAAAAATCGATTGAGAATTCTCTAAAATTTTAGATAAATTCTCTCTACCCTTGTTAAAATTATTTGCATTTTTAGAAATATTTTCTAACTTAGTTTTTAAACTAGAATTTTCTAACTCTATAATTTTAACATTATTATTTAAATCATGATTATCAAAAACTAATAAATCATTTTTATTCTTTTGAATGTCTAATTCTTGACTTAACAGAGAAAGTTGAGAATTTGCATTTGAAACAGAATCTTGCAATTTTCTAATTTCTTCTTCTAAGATTTCTTTTTCATCTTTCAAAAGGTCTCTGTCAAATTCGGCTTTGTTTTGGTCTTCGTTAGCTTGTTTAAATTTTGTTTTAAACATTTTTCTAGGTTCTAATACTTCAATATTAATTTATACTAATTCATCAAAAGTTAAATCACTTAAATCGTTGTCATTAGCCATAAAGCACACATTTGCTTGCTCACTATCGTTGTCGCTATCACCTTCAGAAGATGAATTCGAGTTATCCTAAGTGACTAAAAAAGCTCGTTTCTTTGATTTTTCATTTTTGTGATTTCCCTTTAGCTCTAGACAGTTCTTTTGATAGTGTCCGGTCTTGTGATATCGAAACATTCTACTAGAGCCAGATCAGGTTCTTTTGATGAATTTTTCTTTATATTCTTGCTTTGACTCTTTAGGTATTTTGAAAATTTTCTAAAATTCTTAGCAACAAATGTTATATCTTCTTCTTCTAAATCGGAATCTTCTTTTGTCTACATGGAAAGATAAATTTTTCTTATCTTGGACCTGTGCTTTCTTTGCCTGTAAATTCACTTCATAAGACATTATATTACCGACCAATTCTTCCGGTTTCTTGGCAGAGAGATCATTAGCTTTTTCGATTGTTAATACTTTTCTCTACTTTTCATCGGTTAAAGAATTCAAGATTTTTGAAACTATGTCAAAGTCAAAATATTTTTCTCCTAGTCCTAATAATGAATGATAAATATTTTGAAAACATGAATACATGTCATTTATGGATTCGTTTTCATTCATTTTAAAATTTTGAAACTGATTCTTGAGCATAGATATTTTACTTTGTTTAACTTTGTTAGTGCCTTCATGAGTGATTTTAAGTGTTCTCTAGATTTCATATGCAATGTTGCATATACAAATCCAATTGAACTCATTTCTATCTAGAGCACAATGAAGCATGTTCTAGGCCTTAGCATGTGCAGTAGCTTCATTTTCTCAATATTTGACCATTCAGTGTATGCAGTTGTAGGTGATGTATACTCTTTTTTGGTAAGAGTCCATGCATCATAGCTATTAGCTTGCATGTATATTCTCATTCGAGTAGCCCAGTAACTATAATTCATGCCATTAAAGAAGGGCGGTCTAGCAGTTGATCGGCCTTCAGGATGTCCGATGTTATTGCTAATGCTAGTATTATTATCCATAATGTCAATGTATCAATTAATGGTTTTACGGTTATATGATGACCTTGCTCTGATACTAATTGAAAAGTAGCTGATATGAATGACTTAAAGGA
Source organism: Allium sativum (assembly GCA_030737875.1). NCBI lineage: Eukaryota > Viridiplantae > Streptophyta > Magnoliopsida > Asparagales > Amaryllidaceae > Allium > Allium sativum. The sequence continues at coordinate 461,327,840 of CM060924.1, read as the reverse complement.
TCTATATGGATATAGCGGAAATATATGTGATATGCTAGTTAAACGATATGCAATAGACAAATATAATCTAAACTACGAAGATATATCACAATGAAAGTAAATGCGGAAAGTAAAGTAAAGTGACACTATGAATTTTTATACTGGTTCGGACTTCCCGCCCTACGTCCAGTCCCGAAGCTCCTCTTCGGAATTCACTAACAACGCCCTCTCTTAACCCAGAGGAATAGGTCAGTACACCCGAGCCCCAACAAGGATGCCTCTCGCCTGAGAAACTACACTGGTCTTCAACTATTACAAGAGTTTGACTTCTGATTTGTGTTCTGGAATCAACACGGATAGCCAATATTTTAAGACAACCTTCCTATAATCTGATTCTTGAGTATATGCTTTGAATGCCAAGATTTAAGGAAGAATATTGCTTGTTGAATCAAATGATATTAAAATGATTCACAAATTCAACAAGTATTTGAATTAGAGAGCTTTTTAATTGCAAAGAATGTAAATGGAGAGAATAGAATGATGATAAGAAAGTCGGATGAATTCGGATAGATTAGGTGATTGTAAAACATGATTAAAATTGTTTATATAGTAGCATAAGAGTAGCATTTCTTCATGAATAGGTTCCATCAAATGTTATGTCCATTTCCTTTGATTAATGAAGAGGAGTCTCTTCATGAAGAATGGTGACTCTTCAGAAAATAGTTTCTGGGTCGAATCAGTCAACTGGTTAAAAATCATATGTTGACTGGTAGAATTAAAATATTTGTATAAAACTTTTGAAACCAGCTGCTACGCGCAGAAATAGCTTGACCATCAACTGGTGGATTTCCTACCAGTCGACCGGTAGGCCAGTTTCTACACGTCTCTGGCTTTTTAAGGTTTTAATTATATATATATATAACTTGATTAGCACACTCACGTATACTTGAGGATAGATTTTAACATGATTCTAACACAACTCAATGTACGTGTATATATATAAAACCTTATCTTTATAATTCGTTTCCCATAGTAGCTTCATTCGTTGGCATCGATCAAAATCTCGTTATTCAACAAGTGGGTGAGTTATTCAAGAAAGGTTTATTCGGCAGAGTATTTCTGAGTGGGGAGCAATAACCATCTTCGGGACTAAGGCGGATGGCTCTCTCTGTCTATGTGTGGATTATAGAGAATTGAAGATGCTCACGAAGAAGAACAGAAATCCACCCCCATAGATAAATGACTTGTTTGACCAGTTGGTGGGCTTTTCAGTTTTCTTATAGTTGGATTTGGCTATAAGTTTTCATTAGCTTAGGATGGCAGATGATGGCACAAACAAGACTACTTTTGAGACGCTATATGGATTCTTTGAGTGGCAAGTTATGCCTTTCGGGCTAACCAATGCACTGCTTATTTGTGGATTTGACTAGCCGGGTAGTTAGGGAGTTCCTAAACAAATTCGTGGTGGTGTTTGTTGATGATATCTTGATGTTCTCAGGGGGGAGGAAGAGCACGCCTTGCACTTGGGAGAGGTCCTCCGTACTCTCCGTGCACATCTGCTGAAGGCGAATTTTACTAAGTGCCACTTCTAATGGAGGGATGTAAGTTTCTTGGGGAATGTTGTCTCTGGTGATGGTATAGCTGTCGATCCCACTAAAGTTTTTGCAGTTCAGGATTGGAAAGCCACCAAGAACGCGTTAGAGGTGAAGAGCTTTCTAGATCTGATAGGTTACTATCAGAAGTTTGTTAAGGATTTTGCATGGATCTTAGCTCCGCTTTCCCACCTTATGAAGGAAAACCTAGTACTTGCTTGGGATGTAGATTACAAGGGTGCATTCTTGAGGTTAAAGATGCTCTCACGTCAGCTCCAATATTGACTCTTCCTAATGGTACAAAGATGTTGTAACGATACGGCTTTCGCCCGACCCAATCGATTGCTAAATCGACTAAGACCATTCAAAACCCGAATACGTTAACTCTGGGAATACAACTCATCAGAACAAATAACAGAAGACTTTTATTACATCATGATAATAATACATCAGAGTACAGAATATATCAGAGTACATCGAATATAATAATACAGTGGAAGATTAAATTACAATAAATGTAATTCACTGCAGCGGAATAATTAAGTTAACACAGCGGAAGACTACCAATGCCCTGAACACAACTTTAAGCTTCGATCCAGAATCCTGCTCAATATATCTGCAAAATAAGCTACTCGACTGCCCGTGTGGAAAAGAGGGCACCCGAGTTTGCAAAGTGAAACAAACTACGGGTCAGTCATGGGACTGGTGTGAGAAATCTTTACTTAACTTACCTAATAAGAAGGCTAATCACAGGACTACGCCGCTAATGAGGAATAGGTTTACTCCATTGGATTGCCAGTGCATAAATAAAGTAAATCGTTAAAACAACACAATGCTTTTTAAAAAAAATGAAACCATTATAAGACTCAGGTCCCGTCACATAATGCAACGCAAGCCGGAGGATAGAGTTTTACCTTATAATGGTCAAAAATGCTTGATACGATAAAATCGAATTTGATATTATTATTAGTGTATATATATTTTAAAAATATTTCAATCACAATGTATTAATCATAGACAGCATAGCTACCATATACTATGTCGCCATACTAGTTCTACAATCAAAACCGCATGATGTCATATTGGAAGTTGGATTTCCATCAAGAGTCAAGGCTAGGAACGATCTCTTTAACGATTCAAGACACTCTAGCAATGTCTCAGGATTCCCCGTAGTGAACCCTTGGATCCTGCAGGGCCGGTCCATAAATAACGCTAGTGGATTGGCAATTCCTGAACACACGTTTCCCGGTCCTGTTGAACCTATAATATGGCCATTGGCGACCAATAATAAATCCGAGGCCTCGAAAATTCCATCATCCACATAAGTTAATGTCAGGGCGTGTAAAATCCTGATACCACTTCTAGCTAGAAAGAAATGTGCGCACTCCCTGAATTCCCTTGCTCCGTTTCTGACTCATACTGAGGTGTGAGGCTCGCGAGGTCACGATATACACAAAGCTGTGCCAAAATAGGCTATGCTTTGATCATCAACCACCACTACAAGAACATATGATATACATAGCATTATATCATAGCCTTACACTAAAGTGCTATAATAAAATAAAATAAAATAAGAAAATAATGCATAAATTGTGCTATGTAAAGGAAGTAAATAAAATAACAAATAAATTATGCTATAACTAGGTGCATTCAGCTATATTAACATTCCTGATGGTAAAAGAGGGAGCGAAAGCAAACGCAGAATAAAATAAAACGTTAGGCCGCAAAAATTAAAAAAATCCCTTCATCACTTTCAAACTTATCCCTAAATCCCTAGAAATTTCGATTCACTCTGATCCATTTTCCCTAAAATTCTCATGCGACTTTGCAAAATAATTCATTTTCCCTCTCTTCTTGTTGCTCCATTAATCAATTCTCCCTTTCTCTCTATTTCCTTCAGATTTCGTTCGTTCTTCTGGTTCTATGGTAGACTTGATGTCGCTGCCCCAATTTCTTGCTCAAGTTCCAAGTATTCCTAATTCGCTTTTAAGATCTATTCGATTCATCGATTTTTAGGTGTGTTTAATTGGTTAATTTTGATTTGAATGCACTTTGATTATTAGTTTTTGGTAATATTCACATATGATTTGTGAATGTATCATCGATCATAAATGTAAATACTTATTTCAATGTTAACAGGTACATATGTTTGAAAACTTTAATTAGGCAGCAGATATGAGTTTCCAGTTCTACCTCAGTGCATGCTGATCTTTAGTTCCTATGCTAATCATATAGACAATAACTATCTTTCTTGCGACCATTTGGGACATGTTGCTGGTTCTAGGAATCTAAGATTGGAAAAGTCCGACAGTTAAGGCAAAGAGGATATCAAGTCAATGCCAAAAGGTTTTTTTTTCTCTTTCTTGTTCAACTATTGCTATTACAATATTCTTTCAAGATTATGCATCTTTGTACCGTTTTATTGATAACCGTGATGTATGCTAGCTAGATCATCTAACCGTGTCATGCAAAGTGATAGGAATTTCTATTTTTCATTATAATCAAAAAATTAAAAATATATTCTTCTGAAATGCATATTCGAACTATTGTTTTGTTTTGGTTTTATGAAACCTTTGATAATTTAATTGTAGATTGGCTACAATTGATAACATACAGGATGTCCTGTAAATAGATGGTTTATAGACAAATGGTGTTAGAAATCTCTCATTTGTTTGCGATGACATATAACTGAGACTGTGATACTTTGTTGCATGTTGGAGTTCTATTTGTATGGTATTCAGATCCACAAACATAACCTGATCGTGTCGACGTTTTATAAGCACATGTGGCATATAACTTTGACGTTCCTTTTATAAACACATGTGTGGCATACTGCCTTAACGACTATAGATCATACACAGACGCATAGAGTTTCCGTGTACACACTGATCTTTTACGCACTCTGCTGAGATCTATGTATTCATGTGTACACACTATACAAGGGATGTATTAGGTGCGGATGTTGCTTTAAGTGGGGTTTTGCATGCAAGATAGCTTGGGTGAACGAGTCTGTACGAGTTATAGCGTTAAATATTTGTTTATATACCAATTTGTATATGCCCAGATTTGCATTGCTATTGTTTATAGCATAGCTCCTGCTTTTGGTTTATGGAGTCCTCATTTTCATATGAGGATATAATTTCTCCTGCGTGCGCTTTTCTTATATACGCAATTAGGTAAGCTTTTATGGCTTTACTTTTTCTTTCTCCATTATTTGCTTTTGCTGCTACTCCCTGCTTTTTAACACTGCATGTTATAAATGTTTACACTACTTCATTCGGGCGCATGCATTTGTTTTGCCATGGATTGATCTCTAAGGGTATATATGCATTTCATTAAACATTTATAACAACGTTCTACATCCTTTTATAAGCATTTGTAAAGCTAAGCTATTTCGTAAATGGCCCCTAGTTTCCTTCTAATGCCTTTCTTTCATGCACTTTTGCTAGTTGCTGCTTTGTAATTATTGCTAACCACTTCAATAAATGATTTGCAATTATGCTACTGCACTATTTTGAATTTGATTTATCGTACATCTATAGACTTTATCAAGATAACATAAATATAAAACCTCATGGTTGCGTCTGCCTACGACATACGCACCATCTGCCGCCCCAATAAGGTGCATCTTATGTTACCTGTTTAAAAAGTGATTACAACATTTGAAATTATTAATATATATGTTTCATTATTCCACAAAATAATTAGACAAAATGTGTAACAAACCGAATTGTGACTTTCGACTATTGCCCTTTTCTACTTACTAAATTTTCATAACACCTACTTTACACATTATCTATTGTTATATTATATTTCTTGTGCTATTCATGATGAATATTAGAAGTGAATTAATCACCTTGTCTCATGATGTACGACTCAAGTACATTCATCACTTGGCTGTTGGCCAGATATAAGCTGTTTCATCTTTCTTGCACTTCATTATGATATAACTGCTAATTAAACAACTATTTGTCTTTGATTTTGTTGATCCATAAGGTTTTTAAACCATTATTCTTGGCATAGTTCAATTAAACAAGATAGCCAATTCAAACCAAAGAGCATTTATGTTCTCTCCGTTTCCCTCTCTCAAGATGTGTGTATACATGTGCACGCATGTATGTGTTCCTTTGTTTGTTCACGCATACAAACATACAAATTAAATTGAATGTGTACATATAAATATACATTATTTATACGCTCTCTTATCATAAAATGAATGTCATAAAAGAGTTTGAAATCTGTTTGAAGTTCGCTGGTAATATACAAAGAAATAAGAGTCCGACGACACTTGTAGATGAGAAAAACAAGACATTTTAAGACATAGGAAAAAGGGCCAAATATATGCTATTGGTGTCTCGATAATCCAAATCATGGAAGGTAGAAAATTATTGGGCCATCAAAACTCAATGATTGAATGCGTCGAACAACATAACTATGCATTCGATTATGCAACTCCATTTCTTTTATATAATCAACAGGGCCAGATTCCCTTAAAAAGCTCAACGTAGGTTGAGGATAATTGTTTAAATAGGTTTTATACAAGAATATTATGAAGTTACGCTACAAGTGCCTTACCATCATTTTTTCAAGATGATTCATATCCTTAAACATTGTATATGTTGATAATTTATCCAAATATGACTGATATCATATGATTTTCCAACTCAAGCTCACTAAAAGATATTCTTCATAGTGTTATATGGAACCAAATTTTGACTGATAATTTATCCACTTCAATTCAAACATGCTAATTTTAACTTAGCAATGTATCGCTAAACAAATTGTATTTTCCCTTAGCAATGAATAATCAAGTGTGTAAACTGATGTTAACTAGCAAAGTGCAACAGAAGTAGCGGTTTTATACAAAAAAATGGTAGGCGTTCACATTTAGTAAGGGTCTGTCAAGACTTTCATCGATAAAGTAGAGAGAGTGTGTGTGTGTATGTGATTATCTAAATGCCATACCCAGAAAAAAAAAGTTACCTGTTGACTTCGCATTGTTGATTATATACCAAGATATGAAAGAATTGCTTCTAATCAAAATTAGGCCTAAAGTGCTTATTTTTGTGCGATTTCTACACATTTGAATTGGTTATCAAATTCTTTTTATTTATGTAAGCTTCATATTTGTGTTCATTATGCCCAATCTCTGGCAAGCCTCCAAAATAATCACAAAGAAGCCTTTTTTTTGTATAACTGACTATTATATCACTTAATAAAATAATATATTGACGAAAATCTCTAGAACCGTTTGTTCGAATCAGGAAGCTTAAGTTCTGTAGCGTACTTTATGTCCTGCTACAAAATATTATGATTTCATTTTTACATGTAAATTATTTTGCAAGCAGAATATTTAATTCTTCTTTGAGCTTACATAATTAAGTGGCTATTCTATCTGAAGCTTTGCTATAAATTACTAGCTTAAAAAGAGTCAAATTGGAAAAAAGGAAAAATATATATTCACAGTGCATATTATCTAAACGCTTATGTGAAATAATTTATAAATTAAGCTGGCAATGATCATCCTGTAGATTCTGAAGTTACTAAAAATCGGCTTATTCAGCAAGACATTTTTTTCATTTATCCTCAATGTAGAAATATCGTATTTGATCCACATTGTTTACATGATTAGACTATATGATAAAAACGGTATTTCACACATTATATGTATGTTTTCTATTTGATTTAAGCTTTGGTTTTGTTTTCCCTTAATTTACAGCAGTGAGAATTTTTTTTCTTACTGTTGTTAGCTCAATGTCGACTGTTGTTAGGTTCGAATCTCAAACCTGTGACCTTTGATCAATACTACAAGTTTATTATTTGACATCATACCATACATGATTTAGTTTCAAAATCATAGGGAACAATTCCTATTTTGTCTTATGGTCTACCATGAAAATTTTATTTTTGATGTCAAAATTTTCTTTTTACTATAAATTGTATGATGTAACTATAAACAGTAATATTCATTATTAAAAGAAATGCAAATCAATGTTATTCTTCAATGTCGCTACTCATCCTGACAGCATATGTTTAAGCAGGGAAAAAAAATCAACGAAATAAAAACAAAGAAACACTCCAATTTTGTTGCCAAGCAAACACAATTTGGGTTTTCTAAACTCTCAAGTAATGACAAGGCATACAGAATTCTTGACTTTTTTTTAGAGTAACCTCATTTTTTACTGGACTCCTGTAAACAGAAATGGAAGTTTTATTTCTTTTATTATTATTTGTATGTATAGCTTGAAAAATATTTTAAATTATTTCTAAAAAAATGGAAGAATATTATTTGCAGTAATTTTAATTTTGTATTAGACAACCAGCAAATGTAATTTTTAATATTGGTTGCCTGATATTTGTCACCGCTGCATGGTAGGATAGCTGGTTGTTTTATATTCATCCCTATATATTTTAGTTCTGCTCTTTTAACCATTGCATGTAAAGTTTACAACCTATTTGAAGCTCAAACTATGAACATTGCCCCATAGTCACTACATGATCTGCTGCACAACCTGATGCACTAATAGTGATGACTGACAGGCTGTAAACTGATGCACAACCTCCACATTCATTTTCACTACACAACCGACTACAACATATTTAGTTGCTACTTTTATGCTCCTGTGCCCATTTCTATTCTCCTGGATCCATTTTTATTCCACAAGTGGTTTATATTCCAAGAAATTTGATCTACATGCTCCTATTTTCCTAACATAAGGTTCTGTCCCGTGCGATTTTGTTCTAATTATAGTGGATTGCATAAACCAAGTGTAATCAAACTTCTCATTACCAATATTTTAGTTGAATAGACAACATAATCTCTTATATTATTTCTTTATGTTCCTTAAATTTGTCAGCTATTTGGTTTCCTTACTGGTAAGTTTGGTATAATATGAATAAATATAGGTGTGTAGAAAACCAAAGTGACATGTGAAGACTTCCGCTTACCTTACGACCGACATAACAAACAAAAGTCTGTTCATTCCATACTCTACAGAACATAAGTATTTAGCTTTATATTGTTGTTTATACATTTATCTTCCTATAGTGATTGAAAAAAATACTCTGAACAAAAGACATCACTTACTTTTCAGTTTTGTTCCCTAATGCTAATAAATCAAAACATACAAGATAGCGAATGCAAACATGTTGGTGCTTGCCATTTTTAACAGACATGTGACTTCTAATGCTAAAAACAGTGATATTTGTGTTTTCGACCACAAATATAAATAAAATTACCAAGTGAGACAATTAATAAACATTTCTTGACTGGATTTCCCATTTGAGAAGTACCGGACACAAATAATCATTGAACATGCTTGTTGTATTCAACTTCAGGAAATGCTCATTGTACACTTGCATGATAGTATCATCCAGTCTGACTGGTGTCGGTTCTAAAATTGATTGGATTTTATTGGTTTTGAGTGCTCATTTTGAAATCCAGATCCGATGCAATCCGTGGATTGGGTCAGGTTGGCATTGTTCGAGACAGCTGGGTTTTGTTCAGACTTTCGGAACTAGTACAGAAAACTACATAAAAAAGGTGATGATCATGGTACGTCACATTTCTATATTTTGTTTATGCGCTTGATTATGGTGGGTGATGATTCACATTTAACCTACACAAATACCATATAAGTTATGGTACATATATTCTAACAAATTCAAATACTATGTAAGGGTTGCATGACATTTGTTTTTTTCTTATGTATTCCAGTTACTTTTTTAATGTTAATTCTTCTAAAAATTCCATAAGTTTAGCTTGGGACATTAGCATGTATATGTATACGTATATAGCATGACATTAGCATGTATTTGAGAATGAATATGGCAAAGTGGAAGGGGTGTTTAGCTCACATTCTGAGGTAACAAGTTCAATTACTAAGAACTGTCATTTTACTGGCATGTATTTTACCTTTTTCTCCTGCTATCACTGTTATATATGTTCGGATTTTGTCCTGGGAAGTCATTATTGATCAGTCGTGGGCCATGCATTTTGTTGAAGTAGAAATCTTTGGGTTTAAAGCTTGATATCATTACGTATGTACTTAAAAGTATAGTTTGTAGTTTATGCGAGTCAACTAACCAAGCCAACTGAACATATATGTGATCAGCCAAGATATGATCTTATAAGGGATAAGTGACAAACCCATTAATCTTGCTTTGAATACTGTATGGTGAATGCTTATTTTATTTACTGTATGGCGAATGTTTATTGAATACTGCATGCAGAGTTGTCTCATATTGTTTTCCAAATAAAAGCTTCTAAGAAGTTACAGTCTCCATGTCAAACCTGAAAACTTATAATGAATTGATCATGTCACAATTTATTGGTGCATTCCTTTACCGCATTGCTTGCTCAATGGAGCTTCTCCTTTCTAACACTCAGTCTATTCATTCAGGTATATTCTCAATAAAAATGGAATTCTATGCTGAGGGGACTTCATCTCTTTTCATGATGAGAAATTGAGAATATATTTGGATTGTTGCTCTAAAAGGTATGTTATTGATAAATATTTGCTCATCATATTCCAAGTAGCATAACGTGATTGGAAATATGACTTTTGGGTTAGAATAGAGTAAAATATGTCCAACCTTTTGGGTAAAATTTATCTTTAGGTACAGTTGTCATACTTCTATACCAGCAAACTAACATGTATAATGTATTTACTATGTTTGTCGTGGCCTATGCATTTTGTTGAAGGGCACTTTCTGCAGTTTCTGCAGAGGATCAGTAATAGGTGAGCGGCAGTTTCTGCATATTTTCTGTTGTACCAAAAGCCAATTTTACGTGATTACTACATGCAACATATTTTTTGTTTGTTATGAACTATTAGAGATGGCATCTAAGACTATTTTATTTTTGAATTTTAATTGTGTTTCTTGCATTTTTTGGTTATAAAACTATAATTTGTGCTTGTGAATTGAATTACAGGTTTTGGAAGTTGGACGAGCTTGCAAGTCGAAGACTAAGTGATTTTTCATGTGATCTTGTTTTGAAACGATGTTTGAACAATACGTGTGTTAATTGACTTAATTCTATATTTATTAGAAAACTTATTAACTTTGACTTTGTAATTGAATCAAATATGCTTTTGGTATTAATTTTTTTTCTGTTGATAGTTTTGTCTTATGAATTTACTGCTTAATTGTTTAAATGTGCACAAATTAAATAATAGATTTGTTGTATAAAGATCATAGCTGATGTTGCTATATATTAAAAATATTAGTAGCAAAAAATTGCTCTTATGAAAATATAAGGTGAATGCTATGTAAAAAATTAAATAGTCTGGATTTTTTTTCATATCATTGAATGTGTGCTGTGTAAATACTGATAACGCTATATATACTATAAATATTCTTAGCGGAAAACTCCACCTATGAAATCAAAATGTGAAATGCTATTAAATCATGTGGATAACTTTTCATATCATTGAATATGAGCTATATAAACAATGTTAATGCTATGGAAAATATTTTTCATATCAATGAATATATGTTATGAAAATATTGATAACGCTATAAAAAATTAAGCTGAGATTTTAGTAAGCAAATATAATTGCAAGGTCTGAACGCTATTGATAACATTTCATAGTGGTGAATGAGCGCTATAAAATGTATAATACTATAGCATTTAGATTTGAGCTATAAGATATAACAGGGCTATTATAACATGTTGTTATATAGCATCGTCACTAATGCTATGGTAGCCTATTATAGCATTTTTCACGTGCTATTAAAAGAAAAATCTGTTGTAGTACACAAGGCTCTTCTTTTCAACAAAAGCCTTGATCATTTGCATCTTGGCATGCCACATTGACAATTCACGCCATGTGATCGATAACTACCAATATATAACCTCTGAGCTCGTACGTCTCAGAGAAGGGTGTTATGCACGAGAATAAATTCTCTACCACCATAGATATATATCAAATACAAAACGATTTAATTACATGGAATGAAATCCAATGTTAGACACACATCCATTTACAAGTCTGTTCTGGGTCTGAACGAAACCGGAGACACCTTATTCCTCGTCCCGTATGTCCAATACGGAAGTGAGGTGCTCGCATATCCGGACAATCAACAAGTATGTCCGGAGAAACTACCACTATTAACCCTTTACTGGAAGCTACCTAATGCCAGACATCAGTAGTCGTCCATTCGATGTGAAGATCGCCGATCTTCAACCACCGTCTTCATCTTTAACTCTTAATCATTGTAGTAATTATTTAGAATGGGTTAAACCCAGTCTTTCCAAATAAGTCGCATATTTTATAATTAAAAATCTGGTGTTATAAAGACACATCATACGCCTCATTCCAATTAAGAATATTCTTTCAATAAAGTTTTCATATTATTAGGGAAAGGTTCCCATCAATTTATCAAAGATAAATTCTTTTGAATCTTATTCTTTAATTTTCTTTTTAAAGATTCATTAAAATTCCAATTTGATTTTAACATCAAAAATCATTACTTTACGATTATTTCAATTTAAGAAATAAAACTTATCTTTAACTGGGTTAAAGAATCAATGTCACTTGAAAACATTGTTCACGATAAACCCAAAATCATCTTCTATTAAATATAGAATTTTCACAGAAATCAAATCAATATATAATCGATATAAATTTTCGTATTAGACTAATAATATAAATGGAATAATGACAAAGCCTTTTAAATTCCATATATAGTATCAATCTTCTTTTACAGAAACCTATCTCGATTATTATCAATCGAATTTCCATTCAATCCCAATTTACTATATCTTAAATTGGAGAACTTGACTTGGAAAAACTTCCTTCTAAATCTTAATAAAAAGATTTATAAATTCTAATCATATTTTCACTGCTGATTGAGTTAAAGAAAAAATGTCGTTTAAAAACACTATTCACGATAAACCCTATTCACATATCATTTTATTCCATTTACTAAATATAATTAGAATTCTAAAATTCTTAATTAAAAGATTTATTCTTTCATACGGGGTTTAAGAATAGTGTTATTTAAGACACCATCCCCGACAATCCAAAATCCAATTCTTTTATTACAATATCTTTTAAAAATATTCTTTATTTAAAAGAAATTCTTTGTTTAAAATATTCTTTATATAAAAGATATTCTGAATCGGAATGCGACTCAATCATTTACCATATAACTTCGGTCATATGGATTTCATACATCGTATGTAAATGACAACAAATGATAAATAATCATCAAACCATCCATCCAACATCCAGAGTGAAGTTCACAACTGTGTGAGCATTTAAATGAAATAATAATGCTCATCGCAGCCTATCAATCTATCGATTGACATACAAATAAATATTGGGACTAGTATATATCAATCAACATCCCAATACCCGTGTGGGGTTTTCTGCCGACAGCAGTTCATATAAATAAATAATTGGTTAATGAATTTAACCAATTTTAATACTACCAACATGTGGATGATGATGAACAAAACATGATATTTTATTCCTAATGCCGAAATAAATTACATTTGACTCATATAATTTCTTTATACATTTCTATTATCTAATAGAATGTAATTTATTTATATGACATTATTGCGGATGACAAAAAAAGGATAATTTTCATTATACTTTATTTGTATATAATTATTCTTAACTTTAACACATAAAAGAAATAATCCCATTTGTATATGTTTCATTGTATAACCTAACACATAAAAATGTTTATTTTAAATTGCATACAAATTCTTATGTATGCATTAACATATAAAGATGTCACTTTAACTCACCTATACATTCTAATGTATGTTTTGACCAATAATATGATTCTTATATTTAAATACAAATTCTATTGTATGTTATGCAAATAAAATGATTATTATATTTGCATATAAATTCTATTTCAACAAAATGTATAAGAAGTGATACATCCATTTTGCTGAAAATTCTATTTTACCAAAATGAATATTTTTGTTTATAACATTAACCTATTTAACAAAATACTATTTGTGTTTAACTCTTTTATTTAACCCAAAAATGTGATTTTTGTGTTAGTTCAAATCTAATTAACAAAAATGTAATTTTTGTTTTCAACAATCATCTTTAACAAAATGTAATTTTTTTTGTTTCAATTATTGTATTTTTGACAAAAATAAATATTTTGGTTCAACTAAGCTATTTTGCCAAAAATGTTCATTTTGACCAAAAAGGTGTATTTTAATTCAACTAACCTATCTTGACAAAAGTATATATTTTTACAAAAATATATGGTTTGCTTTGAATAATCTATTTTGACAAAAATGAATATTTTGACAAAACGTATATTTTGGTTTAACTAATCTTTTTCAACAAAACAATAAAGATAATGACTTTGTTTTATTGACAAATTTATTTCAACAAAACAATAAGAATGATAACTTTGTTTTGTCGACAATTCTAATTCAACAAAACAAATGAAAGTGACATATTTGTTTTGTCGACTATTCTAATTCAACAAAACAAATTAAAGTAACATATTTGTTTTGTCAAATCTAATGCGACAAAAATGATAATGTTTGTTTTAATCATTATAGTTTGACAAAAGTGACCAATTTGTTTTAACTATGATAATTTTGACAAAAGCGACAAATTGGATTTTAACTTTGAAAATTTGACAAAAGTGACAGTTTGGTTTCTACTTTTATAATTTGATAAAAGTGACAATTTTAGTTCTAACTTTTATAATTTGATAAAAGTGTATATTTTGTTTCAACTAATATAAATTGACAAGTTAAATGTTTTTATTTAACTGCACTATATTGACAAAAAAGAATATTTTTGTTTAACTACACCATATTGTCAAAAATGAATTTTTTTTGTTTTATCTACAGTGACAAAAATGAGTATTTTGTTTAACTGTTCAATGTTGACAAAAATGAGTATTTTTGTTTAATCCCTTTTAATGAACAAAAATATATTCATTCTTTCCAATGAACTAAAATGCATTGAAAATGTATTTTTTTAATGTTCACTCTTTTTATTGAAACCAAATGACAATAAAACATGATTTTTAATTCTAGTCTTTTATTATTGTAACTAAAATGACAATAAAAATGTTACTTTTAGATCTACTATTTTTATTGCATCTAAAATGAAAATAAAAATGTGGCATTTAAATCTATTCTTTTTATTGTATCTAAAATGACATTAACAATGCAACTCTTATTTCTACTATTTTGTTACATCTTAATCAACAATAAAAATCAAATCTCTTATTTCAATTCTTTTTATTGTAATAATCATGTTTAACAAAATCTATATTTTTATTGCATATAAAATGTAAATAAAAATGCAACTTTAAAATCTATTCTTTTCATGACAACCAAAATGACAATAAAAATGTCTCTTTGGTATCGATTCTTTTTATTGTCACTAACTTGACAATAAAAATGTTATTTTTAATCTATCTTTTTATTGTGGTTAAATTTGACAAAATAATAATGTTACTTTTTAATCTACACTTTTATTTGTATATAAAATGACAATAAAAATGTTACCTTTAAATCTCAAATCTATTTCATTTTAACTAATTGAAAAAAAAATGAAAATCTTTTATTTCAATTCTAATCTTTGTAACTAATCGACAATAAAAAATCTAATCTTCTATTTCATTTCTTTTTATTGCAAATAATATTGCATAAAAATGTAATTTTTAGTCAGATTCTTTCAATAAAACAAATATTACATAAAAATGTAATCTTCTAATTCTATTCTTTTCCATGAAACAAATATTACATATAAATGTAATATTTTAATGTTTAATCCTTTTTTTTTATTTGAAACAAAAGTGTACATTTTTGTCTAATCCTAAACAAACAAAAAGGTATAGTTTTGCTTCATTCTTTTTAAATGAACAAACATGAATATTTTTACTTAATTCCTTTTTAAATAACAAAAGTGAACATTTTTGTTTAATCATTTTTAATGAACAAAAATGTTTCATTTTTTTTCTAATGAACAAAAATGTACCTTTTCATCTAATCATTTTATACAAAAATATGATTTCTATTTTAATATATTATTTTCTAATAAAACATGTTAAGTGTAATTAAATAACATAAGTCTAACATAAATGTTAATTTTAATTACCTAACATATTTCTACCATAAATGTTAATTTCTAATTCTAACATAAATGACTTTTATTTTATTTTAACATAAATGGCAAATTTTAATTCTAACATAAATGGCAAATTTTAATTCTAATGTAAATGGCAATTTTAATTCTAATGTAATATTTCTTACCAAAGTGACATTTTAAATCTAATGTAACATGAACTAACAAAAACGATGCTTTAATATTAATACAACATGAACTAAAAAAAGTGGTGTTTTAATTTCAACATAACATGAACTAACAAAAATGATGTTTTAATTTCAACATAACACGAACTAACAAAAATGTTATTTTAATTTCAACATGTTAAAGATTATATTTCTAACATACAACAATATAATTCAACGAATCATCACAATCACAGTCAATAAAATTGAAATATATATATATTTTTTAATTTTTAAATCGAGAAATCTCACATCAATTTTTTTTCTGAATTTTCAGTGCTCCGTTTAAGCTCTAGTTAACTCCATGTTGTAGATCTCTTTTCTGCGAATCCAACGCTATCAGTTTCAAAAAATTCTGAGTTGGTATGACAAAGATATGAATTTTTATACATTTGATTACATAATAACATTAATTAGTTAATAATTAATTTTAATTACATTGATTAAGAAAAAATTCCGCTACTTTTTCTGTTCCTCCTTCTTCCTCTTCACGTGAAACCGAACCCATACACTCTTCGTTCCACCTCCTGCTGCACCACCTTACAGGCAATTGGAAAACGATCTGAACCTCTCACATGAAGCACCTCTGCACCACACTCCAACACCATGATTGGCGCCCATCTCGAAGATACCCCTGTGCCTAAATTGGCATGCGAACGATGCCTGTTTACGGGTGAAATTCTCTCAATCGAGCAGACTAACAACGATCTCCACCGTCCAACTTCAAGAGCTCACTAATCTCTTCGATTTCCTTTTTGAAGTTTCGAATTTCGTAAACGGGATTGAGAGAACGAGAGGGGGAAAGACGAGATGAGGATGGCCATTTATAGGATAGTGGCGGCTATGTTTTGTTTCAAGGGTTCGGGTAGCCTATTATTTATAATATAATAATATTTATTCTCCAGTTTTGCAAATAAATCCATAAATTCTTAGTAGCTCCAATTTCAACCCAATGAGAGTTGTCCCTAGGCAAATGCCCACGTTCCGGACGCAATGGGCTAGGTCTCGTTAGCCAAAACGAATGTCTTCAGCCCGTTTTATTTAATTTAATATTTAAATCATTTATTTAATTAATTCAATCTTACATTTAAATTTACCGGGGCCACATACGACCTCTTAAAATTCCAAAAAAATTATTTCTAGTTATGTTTTGATGATACAGTTCCAACAAGACTAATTTCGTCGAATTCTGAGACTGGTTGAAAAATGGCCATTTTCTGGTCGATTAGATTTGATTGAAACTGACAAAACACATTTTCTTTTACCACACTCACATATTAATTCTAAAAATTATGAAAATTGAAACCTAGTAATAATTTGATATTCCGGTTCCAAATAAACTGGTTTCGTTGAAAACGGAGGTCGTTTGAAAAATGACTATTTTTAAGGCCAATATAATATATTAAAAATATATAAATTCTACAACGACTACTCTGAATTTAAACTGAGCATAACTTTTGATTCCCGCTATGAAATTTTGATTTTTCGGATTCGTTGGAAATATGTTTTTAAATAGATTCTAATATTTTTGGTTTCACTAAAATCCGATTTATGTTGCATCCTGTACAGTCAGTCAATGTTCAAATTCAAGTTTTCGAACTTTCGCGCTATTTCTAACTCCTTTTATAATTAAAATAAATATGTTTATTATAACTTCGATTTAAATAAATTTTTAGTCATTATTATTTGAAATAAATTATTTTTAACTATTAAAATATCAAAAATAAAAATTTTAAATTGATTCAGAATTTGCAGGTTGTTACAGATGTTCATCGTATATACGGTTGCTTGCAGCATGGGTTTAGGTGCGGTGCTTATGCAGGAGGGTAGGGTTGTCTGCTACGGGAGTACTCAGTTGAGGGTACATGAGAGGAATTACCTGACCAATGATTTGGAGTTAGCAGCGATAGCGTTTGCGTCTAAGTCTTGGATACATTATTTATTAGGCGAGAGGTTTGAGCTTTATATAGATCATAAGTCTATCAAGTACTTGTTCTC
Organism: Allium sativum; assembly: GCA_030737875.1. Lineage (NCBI taxonomy): Eukaryota > Viridiplantae > Streptophyta > Magnoliopsida > Asparagales > Amaryllidaceae > Allium > Allium sativum. The sequence goes on along the minus strand of CM060924.1, from coordinate 461,309,975 downwards.
GCAAAAAGATCTTAATTTGCGACAACAACGCCGAATGGAGTTTCTTGCATCTTATTACTTTGAGATAACATATACCCCGGGGAAGGAGAATGTAGTGATAGATGCACTGAGTATGCAAAGAATGACTTTGTGTCCATAATTCGTAGAGTGGCAGAGTTTGGAGTTTAACCGACTCTGTAGAGGAGATACCTCTATTCACCTTGCTAGGTATTCTGTGATTGAGAAAGGGTGGCTACATCGTGATGGGCGATTATGTGTTCCTCGAGTTGATGACTTGTTGAGATCGGTTTTAGAGGAGGCTCATCATTGTCGAATGACCATCCATCTGGGAGGCAATAAGATGTATGGAGACATGAGGAGGGTTTTTCATTGAATTGGGATGGACAAGGACGTGGAAGAGCACGTAGATCAGTGTATGACTCGTCAAAGACTGAAGGTTGAGTAAAGGAAGCCTGATGGAATGTGCCATAGTGGAAGTGGGAGTGCGTCTCGATGGACTTCATAGATGGCTTGCTCAGATCGAGGAAGGGAAAAACCAATATTTAGGTTATAGTCGATAGGTTTACTAAGAGTGCTCACTTTATCAAAGTTAAGAGTAAGCGAACGACAACTTGGTTGGCATCAGTGTCTCTTGGAGAGATCGTCCTACTTTACGGAGTTCCCTCTAATATTGTTACTGATCGAGACATCATCTTTATGAGCGAGTTTTGGAGGAGCCTATAGTAGGCATTTGGGATACAACTATAACTTAGCACCACCATCACCCTCAGAGAGGTAGATAGATAGAGAGGGTTAATAGGATTCTTGAGGATTTATTGCGGCTGTGTATCCTAGACTTCAGAAGGACTTGGGAGGAGCATCTTCTATTAGTTGGATTCGTGCATAATAAAACCACCAGACAAATATAAGTATGGCTCTCTTTGAGGCATTGTATGGAAGGCTATGCAGATCACCAACTTGTTAGTGGGAGTCCACTAATAGACTTCTACTTGGGCCTGAGATGGTTAGGGAGACATTACAAAAGGTAGACATGATTCAAAGGCGGATGAAGGCAGCTCAGGACAGGTAGACTCGTATGCTGATCAATGGAGGACATACCTAGAGTTCGAGGTAGGCGACGTAGTTATCATTAAGGTATCACTTTTGAGGAGGATAGTTCGGTTCACCTCATTGGGGAAGTTGGCACCAGAGTTCGTAGGGGCATTCCCTATAGTGGAAAGGATAGGTTAGATGGCTTACAAGGTTAAACTACTGGAGAGGTTGGTTAGTGTTCACGATGTATTCAATGTTTCGCACCTGCGAATGTGCTTACATGATTCCACGGTAGTAGTAGAGCCGAGTACTCTAGAGGAGGTCAAAGTAGAGAGGGAGGCATCAGTCAGAAGAACTCCTACATAAATACTAGGGTCGTAGGTGAAGAAGTTACGGAATAAAGAGATTAAGCTTGTTAAGATTTAGTGTGAAGAGGACAGTGATGACGCGACTTAGGAGCTATAGGATAGGATTCACACTACTTTTCCATTTCTCTTTGGTAGTACGCTATTAATCCTTTCCTAAACTTTGAATTTGAATATATTTTATCTATCATTTGGGTCACAAGTCTCAGACAAAAGCCTATAGATGGTAGAAAATGGGTTAAAACATGTTAGTAGGATGTGTTATGGTTAAACGGATTAAAGTTGATGTAAGTGTTTGTTAGTGGATGCAGTGGATAAATATACACACACACGGAACTAGTTAGAGATCGACAAACTAGGACACTTGCATAATTGTATGTATGTATGTGCATTTTTAATATTTGAAAATATGGATGAAAGATGGTTGAATCATCCCTTGGATGTTGCATTTTGTTGAATGGTGTTTGCACGCATATAGAATTACATGCATTAATAAGATTCCTTCGCATACATATTAGATGCATGGCACGGGAATGAAATTGCATTAAGGAGGTCAACTTAATTAGTGGGCCGCCTAATTTTTGCATTAGTACACCTTTTGCATATGTTCATGAAAAACATTAAAAAAACTAATGACAATGGATGCTAGTGGTTGATGGTTGAGTAGATGGGTGTAGATAATGGTTGATAAGGTCCATATCATTCTTCCATCCTTGGAGATTTCGGGGATGAAATCCTTTGAGGAGAGGAGAATGTAACACCTAAATTTTAAAAAACAATGATTAAATAGCAAAGGGTAATAAACAAAATATTAATTAGAATAAACTTTAGAACTAGATAATGTGACTAGCACCATTGGGTTCATTATAATTTTCTGATTAAAATGGAAACTTGGTTTGTGGAAATTGGAGTTAAAATGAATTAGTTGTGATAGAAGTTTAACTTGAAATTAGAAATTAAAAATATTATAATACGTTAGGTTAACTGCCAAGCGGGTCGACCCACCTCCACTTGGATCGACCCAAAGGTCATTTGGGCGACTCACCACCACTTGTGTCGACCCAAAGGTCATTGGGTCGACCCAAGACGTGGATGGGTCGACCTAAAGCGCTTGCCTTGGTGCGCACATTTGCAACGATTGTTTTATTCGGGTTTAACGTTATTTTTGGCTGATGTGGCTTTGTTTTATTGGTTTAATTTTGAACCAAAGGCTAACGTGGAGCTTTCTGATTAGCCAAATGGCATGTCTGGTCCAGATCTAACCCTAAAATTGGACGGCTAAGTCCATCCAATAAACCTTATAAATAGACTAGCAAAGCCTTTCTCATTTCATCACATCCATTCTCTCTTCTTCTACTTCCTTGCGCATACCGGTAAAATTAGGATAGGCTATATAATTAGACTTTTTATAAAGATAAAGTAGTTCTATACTTTTAAATATTTATTTTTATAAGTACTTCTGGAGACTGAGGTTTTGCTAGATCAGCGAAAGACCACGGGAGAAGCTCTTTTCATTAGATCTATGAGTTTTTATGTAATTTTTAGATTTGTAAAATTGTGTAGGAATTGTTAGACAGTTAAATAGTTTAAGTTTGTAAGTTTAATGTTTACAGTTATTTACAATATTTTTATGCTGGGTTTTCTGTAAAGTTATTGTAAATTATTTACTATCCATTCCATTTCAGTTAATTACTATTTATGAGTATTTCTTCTTCTTCTATCCCCTTTTTATTGTCGTTTTATTTACAATTATGCTTACTCATATTTTATTTGTTTATTTATTTTTTTAGTCTAGTCTTGCGAGTAACCTAAACCAATTCCCCTTTATTTTAGTGCTGAGCCTAGGCCTATATCGTTATTTTTGCATCAAATTGGAATAATGTTAGAATTGAATAAAAAAGGATTTTTGGGCATGTTGTAACTGATTATTATAATAAGAATTGGACTACAAATTGGGGATAAAACTTAATGTGCAATTGGATAACATGCAAACAAGTAAACTGGAATAGGATTAACTTAGTTGGACGCTAAGTAACATGGGGCTAGGTTGTATAAAAAGATAAACTTAGATTAGAAATGTTTAATACAACCGAGGAATATAACATCAGGTTATATCGGGGTTTATTGATAAACTTAAAATGTTTTAAGTTAAATTGAAAATGAAATTTATAAGCTAAGATAGCAGTGTCCGTTCCAGCAGCACATGGGCTGATTAGGGAAAATATGTGGCTCGTAGGTCCGTTCAGGCAGCGTGGGGCTGATTGGGGAAAATAAGTGGTTTGATAAAATAATGAAATTGTAGTGGGAGCCTGTTCCGGTAGCACAGGTCTGATTGGGAAAAATAAGGGTCTTGTAGGTCCATTCCGGCTGCATGGGGATGATTTGGGAAAATAAGAGGCCAAATAAAATGATAAGATTCTAGTTTAGGTCTGCTCCGGTAGCATAAGGCTAATTGGAGAAACCAAGTGTCCTAATAGAATAAATGTGGACCAAGTCTAAAGGGTGACTTGTGTAAATTGTATATTTGGTTGGGGACCTATATCAAGCAGTTTCCCTTTTATGTTCTATGGAGGTCTCACACTAGTTAGAGGCGAGGGCACGCTTTACTGTGTTGGATTGTACGAGGTCCAAATGAGGAGGGTATGGGCGCGTTTTGGTGGAACGATGAGCATGCATCATGCCAATCGGAGAAGATAAGCCCTGTAACACCTATGATTAATCGCTATTCCCTTTTAGTTAATGGATTTGAGATTGATAACCTTGAATTTCGTAGTTGGCTTAGGTTATCACATTGTGACTATAGGAGCCGATCGACAGGTTGGAGATTAGGTAAAGCCTAATTATGACATCTTAGTAATTTGGTGCAACAATCTTAGATTTGAATGAGAAGCCCATCTTTACTCCTGCTTAACTTTGTTTACTGCTCTTATACCTTTATGTCTTATGCCCTCAAAAGTGTCCATCTGTCTAATGCTTCCTTAACTTGTGATCATGCTAGAAATTGCTAACATACACCAGACATATGTCTAACCTAGTTTGTTTTCTCCTTCTCTCTTCCTCCCCCTAGGTCGTAGGGTGGAGGGTCTCAGAGTGATTCTTAATTTTTCTATTCAACTGGGATTCATACTCATTTCATACTTATGTATTGGTTCATTTCTCATTTTCTTTCTATTATATTTTAATTTGAGAGAGATAGTTTTACTTATATTCTCTAATATTATGGTTTTCCACGACACAGTGTATTTGTTTTTATTTTAATGACTATTTAGTATTTATGAAATGTAATAAGCACTGTGATTTGAATTGCTTTATTGAATGATGTCTTAAAGTTTTCGCTGTGTTTTATATTTCTGTCTTATGAATTTCAGCCTTTGTGTTACTTCAAATCTAAACGCTTCATAAACTTTAATGCATCCTCATATGGGCGATGTTAAGAGGCGTGGGGGTGTATCATATGTTTTCCACCAATGGTGTTTTTATACATGTTTTATTTTGACGTTGAGTTTTCATCACTTCATCTAGTTTTGTTGATTGATGGATGGAATAGGATTGAGACTCATCATGTTTGATTTGTATTTCATGATTGTGACTTACTGAGTTGAGGGCTCATTAGAGTATATATGTGTGTGTAATAATGGTAGGTACAGTTCGGTCTTGTGTGGTTCACAGTCCAAACCACTTCTTCCCTACATCAAACAGTTGATTGAAAGTAAAAAAGAAAATAAAAACCATTATACTAATCATTTAAATGGATTAGTTTTGATTTGTTTTTATTATAATACAGTCCAATTTTGGTTCAATCCGATTTGGACCCTTATCAAATATGAAATAAGAAAATTACTTCCATCAATAGTCAATTCACTTTATGACATTGTTTTACTTAAAGGATAAAATAAACAATGTTATTCTGAACTGAAAAATTAGATTCTAACTGCGTGAATACTTCAATTTTATGTTTAATGAACAGTAAAATTGTTTTAACACATAAACCAAATATCAACGTTAGTTAATGCATAAACGTTAAGTAAGATAACTCAAATAAGATTATAATTAGCATTATCCAAAAAAAATATGGAAACTATTACGCTGAACCTATAAAAAATTTCTTCGTGATAATAGCTATTATTAATATAACAACAACATACGTTGAAAATAGCTCAAACATCGTTAAAATAAACAATTAGATTGGAACTTGTTGTATTTTTATCATAAGAATACTAGTTCAGGTATTCGGTTCGGTTTGGACGTTAAGAAAGATAACTCAAATAAGATTATAATTAGCATTATCCAAAAAATATGGAAACTATTACGCTGAACCTACAAAAATTTCTTCGTGATAATAGCTATTATTAATATAACAACAACATACATTGAAAATAGCTCAAACATCGTTAAAATAAACAATTAGATTGGAACTTGTAGTATTTTTATCATAAGAATACTAGTTCAGGTATTCGGTTCGGTTTGGTTTAATATGGTTAGGTTTACGGTTCAAACCACAACCCAACCATACCATTGCATGTCAGTTCATTTTTGGGTATTTACTTTAGAAAGAGAATCCGGTCAGGTTTTCCTCACTATTTTTGCGCTTTAATCTAGGTGGTTTCCATATTACTGTACGATTTATGCTCTCCTTTAGTGCGTAACATCCCATATTTAGTCGTCGAAAATTAAGTATCATAGATGACTGCAGCATCCAAAGCATTTAGTTTAGAGCCTCGAGGTAGGGGAATGTTATGGCACAACTAGTCTATACTTATCTGTATACGTGGACTCATACTTAGATCTTCAGTATGCAAGTCCTTTATGATTGGACGATAGCGGGCTGAGACATAATTCTAGTTGCGAGTCATCACCTAGACTTGTAGCTTAAGAGTATCTGGATGCGTTTAATAAGTTGCCCAAATTTCCACCATGTTTGAGGCGAGTTCTGTATCGATCTAGTAATGGATGTTCTTTTGGTTGGGAATCCTGAGGGGAGTTTACCAATTGTAGAAAGCTGGTTGGTATGCGTCGATTACATCATTTCAAAAGCCGCCTTGATTTTGTGAGTCGACATGTTTTGTTGATTTCTTGGACTGTGTCTCAAGATATCAGTTGAATGATTTGTGGTTGATTTACTTGATTATATTTTCATCTTCCCATGGTTGAAAAGAGAGCCCAGGACATAATTGATGTTTGCATTGTAGGTGTTGATAAAACATCATTTGTTAGTTGGCTTGTTTGAGTTCCACTTTTCAATGAGAAAAGTGAAGTGCTTCGATTACGATGCTTCGTGTAGGATATTTCTGTAAGTCCTATTATAGTTTTGATGGTTTGGAATTTGCAATTATCTCATGGGTGCATCGGTTACTGGTTCCGAGAAGAAATGATAATTTGATAGAACACATCTGGTTGTGTGGGTGGTTTAAGTGTGGTTTGTTTCCAAATGGGAGGATATCGCGTTCTACTTGATAACGAAAACCTCGCAAGGAGTATTCAAATCCTGATTAGGAGTCGACAGCATTAAATTATTATTTGATGATTTGGAGCCACTAATTCTAGCGAAGGAGTTAGAGTCATTTAGTGATGTCATATCATTAGAATTTCTCTTCTCCATATGATATTTTGACCTTCGCTAGTAGCAACGGTTGGAAACCCTTACCTCCTTCGACTTTGTTTCGATATGTACAAATGGGTTAGGCCAGTTGTTTGTGCGTCGGGTTGGAGATGTACCTGTTCAGAAGAGATATTCTTTTAGCAAATGTTGCTTGTGTTTATTACAGATTATGATTCCATGACTTGAGATGAGACAGTACAGACTCGGCCATGATGGTTGGTTTCGTATGGAAGAGGTGTTTTTTATTCCTTTCATCATTAGAAGGGAGTTATGCATTTATTTATGTTAAGTGCGAAGTCAGCTAGTTATAGCTGAATGGGAAGAATCAAAAAGTTCTTTATGACTATTCTAGCTTCCTATATGGATGCAGGGATAACTGACAATGGTTTTCGTCGATAGGTCGCCACGGAGTTGGGAATGTTATGATAGCACTGGAGACATGCCAACTCGTTGACGAAAATGCAAGATTACATTCATTTTTTAAAATGTTCACTAATTGTTGAGTTATATATGGCTTGAATATCATATTTGATGTCTCATGTTAGTCATATTAGTATCCTGCATGCCAGGATAAGTATGTAATTTTTATAATTGCTACTATTTTTCCTATGCATGTCTGCTTGTTCATCTTTGACATGACTATTTATGCTTATATGATTATAAGGCATGCAGGATAATCGTATTGGTGTATAGTCTTTTATTTGAGATAAAATCAATGCATGACTTGACATGTTTATGTCAAATAAATTTTATTTATTTAACATTCTTGTTTCCCTTGTTGTTATTCCTACAGTTGCACTTAATCCTCTTTGTTGAGTACATGCCCAGTTACACAAAAGCAAGATTTGATTCATACAGATGCTAATTCACTTTTATTTGCATCTAAATACTAAGCTTTTGAAAAGAGATATGTAGTAGATGTAGAGTAATGGTTTTTTGCATTGGCGCATTTTGGTAATTTTATACCCCGAAATAGGTAGTCATTTTGGGCTTTTTTCTTTTTCTCGAATAATCCATATTTGGCAAGTTGTTGATTTTCCGGATTAAGCAGCACAAAGGAGGAGCCGCCAAAATTTTACCGAAATGGGAAAGAAATTCAATATGTGATGCTAAGTTGAATTATTATTTGTTTGGAAAGTAAGTGTACAACTTGGAAGTTTGGTTTAACTGCATCGATCACCATTTTGATTGTGGTTATATTTGTGATTAAGAAAATGGCTACATGCCATATTTCATGTCTATTCTTTTGTTATGATCACTTCAGTGGTTGTGTTAAGAGTGATACTTGACGACTTCTTTTGCATTATCACTTACCTGAGAGTTTTGGGTTGTGTTGTTTCATCCATGACGATTTCGAGTACAAAATCCATTAAGGAGGAGGAATGTAACGAACCATGTTTTAATAATCGATATTATATACTGATCGTTAATTCCTCAATTGATGGTTCCAAAATGAGATTTTTTGCAAGTGATCGAATCAAGACTAGGGTGTAAAGACTCGTATTTTGCGTATCGAATGGTCGTAAGACTATTATATTTAATTCCCTAGAAGTCATATCAATCTCATATTTTAGTATGTTCTTCATGGAGGAGTGAGACATGCCTATGATTTTTATCGAATCGGTTTGTGATCGTTTCTCCCTTCGACTTAATGTTTTACCTATAATTTTTATGGGGGATGAATCAGTGTTGAAATTGGACCCATTGGATTCGAATGATAGTTGATGAATTCGTAGAGTGGTCATATTAAAGATTTTGCCTAGCATTTTGAGAGAAGTCACTACTTTAAATTTCAATTATTGTTGGACAAACTAATTAGCAGCTAACGGGCTGATTAGTGAGCCCATTAGGCTAATGACCTACAACTATTTAAATAGTAGTTTGATGAGAGGATTAGGGGTCTTCTCCTTATTCTAAACATTTGGTTGAACATCTTTGAATCTACGGTTCAAAGTAATTCCCATATACCTTAATTTCTTTTCTAAATAATTCTATATGGCATCTGGAGGAAAGTTTTATATTAGAGAAGATTGGATCTCGCTATTTTTCATAAAATTCAAATGTTTTCTTCGCTGTCCAAATTTGATTTCATCTATATTTCTTCAGATCTCGATTCAGGTGAGTGATATTTATGTTTCACATGGTTATCGTAATATGTGTTAATTAGGATCATATTATACGTTTTATGTTAATTTCACCTAAAATATAATTGTATATGTTTAATCCAGATCTAGATCTAGACCTAGATGCTCTAGGATTATCTAATTTAATCACATAACATGTATATTCATTAGATACATCATGTTTAACATATGTTTAGATCTGAATTATGCTAGATATACGGGTTTTGTGGTATGATTCATAAATACATGTTCATATGATTGTTCATGATTGAAATTGGATGAATTTTTGTTTGATTCGTTGAACTGTATGTTATTCTTGAATTGTTCGTTTAAAATTGTTTGTTGTAGAACTTGGAATCAAAGAATAGAGTAAACCGGAGGTTTAGATGATCGTATTCGGATGGAACTTAGCGAAGAAGATCTAGAAGACACTAGGAGGTGCCATAAAAAATTTCATTGAAAATAGCCAAAGTCCATGGATTGGTACCGATTCATATCTTCTAGACCTGCTTTAGGTCCCATGGGGATTGGCCTTCAGAGGGTTAATTAAAATTCATAGTATTAGGGCGAAACTTACAGGAGGAGGTCTAATGGATGCCGGGAGGCTGCCCAAGAATTTCACTCGAAAATTCATTAAGTGCATGGACCGGTACAAGTACATATCCTATGGACCAGTATCGATTCATCAAGTCAATGTGGATTGACTTCATTTTTGGTGTATGCATCTAGGGACTCGCTATCGATAAATTTTGATCCAAAAATAATCTAAGGCTCTGGACCAGTACCGATTCATAGGGAATGAAACTCTTGTATTCCGATCCATAGGGGATGGACCTCCTGAGGGTCCGTTCCATAGGGCATGGACCTACTGGAGGTCCATTCCATTGACTCATATCGACAAAAAAAAATTGGACATAATAAGATGGGATCCTAAGAAGACTATAGTGCAAGTTCGGTTGGAATATGATGGGTTGAAGTATGATCACTCAAATGCTCGTCGATGGGCCAATAGAAAGTTCTTCATAAAAGAGTTAGGCTATGAAATTAGACCATGGGTCCTATGATATAAAGCTAAGGTCTTTAGAGGCCTGGTGGTGGTCTCTATTAGTCGATAACATCTGCAAGGTGGAATTTATCATTAAACTAATATTTCTTTGATTGTGAACTCAGGCAAGAGTGATCGAGGTCGAAAGTGATAGGCAACTCAAGATGAAACTGTTAGGGATGCCGATTAAGGATCTTAAGGCAACCCAAACACTAAAAGGGGGTGGTGGGGGTAGGTGTGAATATTGTTTTATTGATTTTATTAATTTCTTGAAATCATTTTAAGTATATCAGAATGTTTTGCAAATCACAGATATCTACAATCACAGAATCAACCGCAGACGCTGATAATAAAAATAAAAACAGTAAAACGAAAGTACACACGAGGATTTTATACTGGTTCGGAGTTACCTTACATCCAGTCCCACACAACGCTGGGTTGATGTGAATTTCTTTTGATCTAATATCCAATAATACAATCCTTGATTTTAGGGATACAAGGTCACATCCCAACTGATTTATGGAGTACAGTGAGACTCAGTTGATTTCCGGGCCACAACCTACACCCAATTGATTTCCAGGACACAATCAGCCCCAATCGATTTACACGTGATAAGACTATACCTTTCTCAGTATCGTTTTTGGAGGATAGACTCGATATAACTTGATCTTGCAATCTTTGATTACATAAATCCTATAACTCTTGAGTAGCACTTGAAATTCAGATAGAGTTTGATACAGAATTGAAAGAGAAAGAGATTGATATAATTCTCTTTGAAAATTGGCAGAGTATAAGTATAGAATTTAAAATGTTAAGAATTGTAACACCCCGTATCTTCTGTGAACGAATAAGTAACAAATCAGAGAATAATTAAATTTTAAAATAAGAATCAAGGGAAACGGGTTGCGCCATTACGTTCGTCTCAAAATTCTGCTTGGAAACGAGTCCGAGTTTTCGAGAAATGGAGTCCGTATGAGGGAGATATGGCCCTCCGAAGTTTCAGAGAATTTCATAATCGAAAACAACTCGAAAATTCGAATTCAAATTCGAATTCAAAATCCCAGAACAAGCTGGGCGGGAAAATTCCCGCCCATGGACCAGGTCGACCTAGGGTTCGACCATAGTGTCGACCAAGGGGTCGACCTGGCCAGACCAAGTCGACCATAGTGTCGACCTGGGGGTCGACCGGCTCCCGAAACCAAGTTTTTGAACCTGGTTCATTCTGATGAATCCAGTCTCATTTCTGTCTAGATTCTTCCGCCTAATCCTATATAAACATCCCCCTAGCCTTATCTTCTCTACACAATTTCATTCTGTCTATATTCTGCCTTTGTTCTAATTAAAAATAAAAATGGCATCGCTACCCTGACGGAATCAAAACTTGGACTGATGCATCTTCTTCCAACCTGAATAGAATTAAAAGCTAAATCAAATCTCATATCAAAGTTTAGAGCTACGACAACAATTAAAGAGGAATAATTCAGCATTTCTGCATAAACAACAGTTTATTATCCTCTCTTAAAACCACGGAAGGCAAGTACAATTATTTTCCGCTATAAACTGTAATTATAATTGTGACATGATTATAAATCTGAATATGAGGTTATGTATATTCTTATCTGTCAGATCTATTTTTCTGTGACTATTCTGTACCTCTTTCTTCTTTTTGTTCTATAGCCAGGCTACTATCAGCCTGCGCCGAATCTCATAAGAGATTAACGCTCGAACACTAAATTTTGGGACAAATAATAATGCATAATTGGACATGAAACTGTTGCCTATGAGACTATTGCCCATGACTATGATTCATTGACTATGAGACTATTGCCTATGACTATGATTCATTGACTATGAGACTATTACCTATGAATATGATTCATTGACTATGAGAATATTGCCTATGACTATGATTCATGACTATGAGACTATTGCCTATGACATTGAATAAGAAACTATTATGATTAGTCGCCCATGACTATTGTGGTTAGTTGCCTATAACTATGGTAGTTAGTTTCTTATGCCTATTCTCTTAATGATGTTAGATCTCATATTTAGTATGTAAATTTGCTAGTTTATTCCCATTCACTGTTATGGACATCGAGCCTGTAGGGCCATTTCATGAGTATTTAGACAGCTTGGGGAAAACATGTTATACGGGGATTGGGCGTAGCTTAATTAAGTTAATTTGGCATAGCAAATATGTTGGCATAATCTGAATTGGCTATAATAGATAATGATTTATATGTGTATTAGTCCTGGACATAAATGGTAAACTAGAATACTAAATCTAGTTTTGACGTGAACTGTAAATGGGAATATTAAGACTAAAATTTGGGGCATATATTGTATTATGAATCATGACCTTGATTTGGGCACGTAAGTTTAGGCTAAATTTATAATTAGGCAAGATATGTCAATGAAACTTTAAAGAATGATTAAATCTGTTATATTGCTTAATCCGCTAGTTCTGTTATATTGCCTAAACTGCTAATTAGATTGAATTGCCTAATCTGCTAATTATGTTAAAATTGCCTTATCTGCTAGACCTGCTAAGTCGCATAATCTGCAAGATATGTTATCTGTTTAGTCTGTTGAATGGCGTAATCTTTCGGAACTGAAATACTGAAGTTTGAAGTATGTAAATCTGTAGGCTCGATTTAAAATTGAGCAAAACTTGTTAATAGAACCTCGAATAATCTGCTGTAACTTGTACAGAAGTTTACTCTGTTAAATAAACAGAATTAGTCTGATATTTGAAAAATCTGTATTGGAATGAATTGGCTATGACACGAGGTTAGACTCAGTTTGCGGTAGAAGCTTGCCCGGAACCAACTGGCTTAACCAGCGACCGCAAACTGTCAGTCTTATGTGAGAGGTTGTAGGCATAACTGGAATATGCTTAGACACAAGGTTAGGCCTGGCTTGTGGCAGAAGTCTGCCCGGAACCGCCCGGCATATCCAGCGGCCACAAACTATCGACCTATTGTGAGAGGTCTGTGCATTAATATTTAATTAATGCAAATCTGGGATAAATATGATGTCTAAAACGTGTTGGGTGGATAGGGTTAAACCAATTGGACTAATAAATTTAACAAACCCGTTTCGTGAATCTGTAGGCCCAATTACAAAGTTAGACAAATCTGATCCGTTAGTCTGAAAACTTGTCTGATCTGTGAACTAGTTGATCTGAACTCTGTATGCCTGAACTTGTAAACAAGTTAATCTGAAATCTGTTAGTCTGGGGACACAAGGTTAGGAGGGAAATTACTTATGTCATTTGTTGTTTGGGACCCATATTAGTCAGTAACCCTTTCTGGTATCAAAATTTTGACCCAACAGTAGGTAGGGTCCGGGCACGCTTACTGAACTAATTATAAGTGGTTCATTCTGATAATGGCGAGGGGTGTTGATGGTGGGTTCCAACCGGGTCATGTGCGTGCATGGATCCCGGTCTGCCTCTGAGGATGTAAGACGCCGTGACATCTGTAAATAGGTCTGTGCCAATTGGTTGTCACTTTAGGGAGTGATACACAATACTATGGGGCCGACATAGGGTATTTATGTATTAGGGAGCCGATCGCTTAGGGTAGGGTTTTAGGGTACACTTAGTTCTGTCTGTTTCTGTTGGTACAATATGTTTCTGTTGGGTGGCAACACCTGTCTGTTTCTGCGTGGTACCGTCTGTTCGGGTGGTAAAGGCCCATTTACTAGTGTACACCTAATTCTAAATTTTGTTTCCGTAGGGATTAATATATTTCTGTTTCTGTACCTTCTGTTGGGGTGGTAAAGGCCCCATTATTAGCATTCTGTTTCTTTCTGTTTCTGTTGGGGTGGTAAAGGCCCATTTCTAGCATTCTCTTCTGTGGAAATTATTCTGTTCCTGTTTCAGTTTCAGTTTAGACATTAGGGTGACACCTAATCCTGTTTTACTAGTATTAGTGCAAAGAAATGAAAAGTAATATCATTCTGTTTCTTCTGTTTAACCTAAGTATATCTGCTACTCCTGTTACCGTTATCTCTCATCCTGTTTTATTTGCATGCCATGATTATTATTATCTTTTCATATGCTGAAAGTCACTCGACTTGCCAGACTTTATGTCTGACCTTGCTTGTTTTCGCCCCTTTTTCTTCCGTTTCCCCCAGGTTTTCCAAGGAGGGAACACTTTAGCTTGACCCGGATTTCTTCTGCTTGAAGTACTTAGAGTGCTTAAAGTATGGCTTGACTCCTTATGGCAGCTTTTGTGGGGATTATGATTTTAAAGTTTTGTACTCTGATGATTTTCTGAACAAGACTGATATTTATGTACTTGAGTTTTTGGTAAAGATGTAACCAAACTAATTTCTGTTTTCCGCTGTAATAAAGTTATAATCTCTCAAGTATTGTTTATCTGTCTTGAAATTTTCTGTTCTGTTTACTAAAATGCTCCACCAAAGTTAAGGCATCCCCTTTGTGAGTGACCCTAACGGAGGTGGGGTGTTACACTTGGTATCAGAGCTGAAGGTTACCGGATTTGATAAAAAGTTTTGAAAACTATTTTCAAAAAGGTTTTAAAAAGGAAGTATTTTCAAAAGTAAAGCTTATTTTGAAAAACATAATCCCCAAAAAGCCATATATCTACCTTTTCAGTTCTCCGTTTTAAATCTTTTTCTTTCATTCCAGCATGTCTGGGAATCTTAACTTTCCAGAGGGCGTGCCAATACCTGGCTGGTTCAGGAGGTACCTAGAGGCTAGGGCCAACGATGCAGGCCCAGCATATATTCCTCCTCCAGCTGCAGCGATTGCTCCTCCTCCGCACCCTCCTCGTGCAATGGCTTTTTCAAAGATCTGTAAAGATTTTAGGGCCATGGGTGGAAAGGATTTCAAGGGAACTGAATCATTCGTAGAAGCGAGGAACTGGCTCAAAGAAACTGAGGATCTGTTCGTTATTTTCGAGGTGGACGATCGGCAGAAGGTACAATTGACGGTATG
The DNA here is from genome assembly GCA_030737875.1 of Allium sativum. Classification (NCBI taxonomy): domain Eukaryota; kingdom Viridiplantae; phylum Streptophyta; class Magnoliopsida; order Asparagales; family Amaryllidaceae; genus Allium; species Allium sativum. Next base: position 461,294,842 of record CM060924.1, on the reverse strand, counting down.
GTTGCTCAAGGACGAAGCTTCCTATTGGTGGGAAGTCACTAACGCCGAGAGGCCGGTTGAAACATGGATGGATTTTAGAACAAGGTTTGAGACGAAATTCCTCTCGCAAGCTGAACGAAGTCTACAACTGGAAAAGTTCTTATCTCTTAAGCAAGGAAGTGTGCCGGTCAAGGAATACGTCAACCAATTCAACCAACTAGCTAGGTTCGGACTAGATTTAGTCAACACCCAGCATAAAAAGGCTCTCCGCTTTGTTAAAGGATTGAACGAGCCACTGCACAGCCTAGCCATGACCCATGTACCCATGGGAGCGACTTACGAGAGATTGGTGGATATGGCACTACTACACGAGGAGGACAACGACAAGAAAGAGGCAAAGAAGGAAGAACCACAGAATAAGAAAGCATGGCCCAAAAAGGAAACACAAAAGAAGGGTGAAAAGTCTGAAGATAAGAAGGAGAAAAAGTGCTTTACTTGTTGAAGCTCGACTCATCTGAACAAGGATTGCAGAAAAAGAAAGGGCACTTGCTTCAACTATGGTGAGACGGGACACTTCACTAAGGACTGTCCGAAGAAACGAGGGCAAGGGCAGAGGGCAGGACCAACTTCTAGAAGGCAGGCGAACACTCTCAAGGCTAGTGGATAGGATAGAAATAGGAAAACTTTCTATAGGAGGTTTAATTTCTTTATCTGATTTTTGAGTTAAAACTCTTTTCTGATTCTGGCATTTCGATTCTGTAATCGATACTCTGCACTAGAATACTAGTATTGTTTCTGATTCCGCTGTAGACTCAGACCCATAAGGGTTATGACTCATCTACGCGTGGTAAGTTGGGTATTTGTGTTGAGCGTTAAGTTGACTATGACGCATACATTCTGGGTTTTTATCATGCTTGGTTTCCTAAGAATCATTTAGTAATCTGATCTGTACCGGTAATCTGTAAATATCTGAATATTTCTGATAAGGTTGAAATTTCCAGTTTTGACATTGTCTAAAGAGGGTAATCCTCTGGGTGTCAATCTAATGTTGATTTCGGTCTTCGGGGTTGATACTTAGGGGAATTTGTCTCTCAACCAAGGTCTAATGGAAACCAAGTTTTTGTTTATCTACACTCGCTCCCATCACTTGACTGTATCCTATCAATCGAGTCTTCGACCTATAGATAGGAATCCTATGGATGTAAACATGTGTTTGAGACATGTTATGTTTGATGGTTGCAAGTGGATGCACGTGGTTGCTCGTGGATGCATATACACACACTAGGCACTAGATCGGCTCAAAAACACTCTCATACTGCATATGGATGTGTAAGCATTTTCAATTTCTGTGGATGCAAAATGATTGACTCATCACATGGATGTTGCATATGAAAGAATGGTTGTCACTCATATAAGAATAATATGTAACAAATAGGAAAATTGCATACATGTAGGACTCATGACACTGACATAGTTCGCATTAAGGAGGTCAACTGAATCAGTGGACCGCCCGATCTTTGCATTAGATAAGGAACATATACACACACTTTTGCATATGTTTATACAACATTAGAAGTTTTCTAAGGACAATAGATGCTTGTGGATGGTGGTTGAGTAGATGGATGACTGGATGGTAGGACACATTCTTCTTAACTTGAAGATTTCGGGGACAAAATCCTTTAAGGAGGGGAGAATGTAACACCCCGTATCTTCTGTGAACGTATAAGTAACAAATCAGAGAATAATTAAATTTTAAAATAAGAATATAGGGAAACGGGTTGCGCCATTGCATTCCTCTTGAAATTCTATTTGGAAACGAGTCCGAGTTTTTGAGAAACGGAGTCCGTATGAGGGAGATATGGCCCTCCAAAGTTTCAGAGAATTTCAGAATCAAAAATAGCTCGAAAATTCGAATTCAAATTCGAATTCAAAATCCCAGAACAGGCTGGGCGGGAAAATTCCCGCCCAAGAACTAGGTCGACCTGGGGGTCGACCAAAGTGTCAACCTCCCAGGGGCCAGGTCGACCATAGTGTCGACCTGGGGGTCGACCTGGCCAGACCAGGTCGACCATAGTGTCGACCTTAGGGTCGACCTGCTCCCGAAACCAAGTTTTTGAACCTGGTTCATTCTGATGTATCCGGTCTCGTTTCTGTCAAGATTCGTCCGCCTAATCCTATATAAACAACCCCCTAGCCTCATCTTCTCTACACAATTTCATTCTGTCTATATTCTGCCTCTGTTCTAGTTAAAAATAAAAATGGCGTCGCTACCCTGTTGGAATCAAAACTTGGACTGATGCATCTTCTTCCAACCTAAATAGAATTAAAAGCTAAATCAAATCTCATATCAAAGTTTAGAGCTACGACAACAATTAAAGAGGAATAATTCAGCATTTCTGCATCAACAACAGTTTATTATCCTTTCTTAAAACCACGGAAGGCAAGTACAGTTATTTTCCGCTATAAACTGTAATTATAATTGTGACATGATTATAAATCTGAATATGAGGTTATGTATATTCTTATCTGTCAGATCTGTTTTTCTGTGACTATTCTATACCTCTTTCTTCTTTCTGTTCTATAGCCAGGCTACTACGAGCCTGCGCCGAATCTCATAAGAGATTAACGCACGAACGCTAAATTTTAGGACAAATAATAATGCATAATTGGACATAAAACTGTTGCCTATGAGACTATTTCCCATGACTATGATTCATTGACTATGAGACTATTGCCTATGACTATGATTCATTGACTATGAGACTATTGCATATGACTATGATTCACTGACTATGAGAATATTGCCTATGACTATGAGACTATTGCCTATGACATTAAATAAGAAACTATTATGATTAGTCGCCCATGACTATTGTGGTTAGTTTCCTATAACTATGGTAGTTAGTTTCTTATGCCTATTCCCTTAATGATGTTAGATCTCATATTTAGTATGTAACTTTGCTAGTTTATTCCCATTCACTGTTATGGACATCGAGCCTATAGGGCCATTTCATGAGTATTTAGAGAGCTTGGGGAAAACATGTTATACGGGGATTGGGCGTAGCTTAATTAAGTTAATTTGGCATAGCAAATATGTTGGCATAATCTGAATTGGCTATAATAGATAATGATTTATATGTGTATTAGTCCTGGACATAAATGGTAAACTAGAATATTAAATCTAGTTTTGACGTGAACTGTAAATGGGAATATTAAGGCTAAAATTTGGGGCATATATTGTATTATGAATCATGACCTTGATTTGGGCATGTAAGTTTAGGCTAAATTTATAATTAGGCAAGATATGTCGATGAAACTTTAAGGAATGATTAAATCTGTTATATTGCCTAATCCGCTAGTTCTGTTATATTGCCTAAACTGCTAATTAGATTGAATTGCCTAATCTGCTAATTATGTTAAAATTGCCTTATCTGCTAGACCTGCTAAGTCGCCAAATCTGCAAGATCTGTTATATGTTTAGTCTGTTGAATGGCGTAATCTGTTGGAACTGAAATACTGAAGTTTGAAGTATGTAAATCTGTAGGCTCGATTTAAAATTGAGCAAAACTTGTTAATAGAACCTCGAATAATCTGCTGTAACTTGTACAGAAGTTTAATCTATTAAATAAACAGAATTAGTCTGATATTTGAAAAATCTTCATTGGAATGAATTGGCTATGACACGAGGTTAGACTCAGTTTGCGGTAGAAGCTTGCCCGGAACCAACTGGCTTAACCAGCGACCGCAAACTGTCAGTCTTATGTGAGAGGTCGTAGGCATAACTAAAATATGCTTAGAAACGAGGTTAGGCCTGGCTTGTGGCAGAAGTCTTCACGGAACCGCCCGGCATATCCAGCGGCCACAAGCTACCGACCTAATGTGAGAGGTCTGTGCATTAATATTTAATTAATGCAAATCTGGGATAGACATGATGTCTAAAACGTGTTGGGTGGATAGGGTTAAACCAATCAGACTAATAAATTTAACAAACCCGTTTCGTGAATCTGTAGGCCCAATTACAAAGTTAGACAAATCTGTAAATCTGTTAAATCCGTATATCTAATCCGTTAGTCTGAAAACTTGTCTGATATGTGAACTAGTTGATCTGAATTCTGTTTGTCTGAACTTGTAAACAAGTTAATCTGAAATCTGTTAGTCTAGGGACACAAGGTTAGGAGGGAAATTACTTGTGTCATCTGTTGTTTGGGACCCATATTAGTCAGTAACCCTTTCTGGTATCAAAATTTTGACCCAACAGTAGGTAGGGTCCGGGCAAGCTTACTGAACTAACTATAAGTGGTTCATTCTGATAATGGCGAGGGGTGTTGATGGTGCGTTCCAACCGGGTCATGTGCGTGCATGGATCCCGGTCTGCCTCTGAGGATGTAAGACGCCGTGACATCTGTAAATAGGTCTGTGCCAATTGGTTGTCACTTTAGGGAGTGATACACCCTACTGTGGGGCCGACATAGGGTATTTATGTATTGGAGGAGTCGATCGCTTCGGGTAGGGTTTTAGGGTACACTTAGTTCTGTCTGTTTCTGTTGCTACCGTTTGTTTCTGTTGGATGGCAACATCTGTCTGTTTCTGCGTGGAACCGTCTGTTCGGGTGGTAAAGGCCCATTCACTAGTGTACACCTAATTCTACATTCTGTTTCCGTAAGGATTAATCTGTTTCTGTTTCTGTACCTTCTGTTCGGGTGGTAAAGGCCCATTATTAGCATTCTATTTCTATCTGTTTCTGTTGGGGTGGTAAAGGCCCATTTTTAGCATTCTCTTCTGTGGAAATTATTCTGTTCCCGTTTAGACATTAGGGTGACACCTAATCCTGTTATACTAGTATTAGTGTAGAGAAATGAAATGTAATATCATTCTGTTTCTTCTGTTTAACCTAAGTATACCTGCTACTCCTGTTACCGTTATCTCTCCTCCAGTTTTATTTGCATGCCATGATTATTATTATCTGTTCATATGCTGAAAGTCACTGGACTTGCCAGACTTTATGTCTGACCTTGCTTGTTTTCGCCCCTTTTTCTTCCGTTTCCCCCCAGGTTTTCCAAGGAGCGAACACTTTAGCTTGACCCGGATTTCTTCTGCTTGAAGTACTTAGAGTGCTTAAAGTATGGCTTGACTCCTTATGGTAGCTTCTGTGGGGATTATGATTTTAAAGTTTTGTACTCTGATGATTTTCTGAACAAAACTAATATTTATGTACTTGAGTTTTTGGTAAAGACGTAACCAAACTGATTTCTGTTTTCCGCTGTAATAAAGTTATAATCTCTCAAGTATTGTTTATCTATCTTGAAATTTTCTGTTCTGTTTACTAAAATGCTCCACCAAAGTTAAGGCATTCCCTTTGTGAGTGACCTTAACGGAGGTGGGGTGTTACAAGAATAGTAATGGGGAGAGAATAAAGGAAGAAGATAATGAAAAGTTAGTTAAAAAATCGAACTTAGAAGCCTATTTATAGTCTCCCAGCAGTCAAATCCTTTTAGAAGAGTTTTGAATTCGAAAGACACAAATTTTCAAATATTAAATTTCAAAGAAAACGGTTCATGTGTCGACATATACTTTTTGGTGAGTCGACGTACCTTACCAAATTTTCAAAAAGTTAAAATCTGAATGAAACAAAATAATGGTTGAATAAATTATGGTGATTTCTAAGAAAAAACAAACTATATTATTTTGTATTAAAATAATGTTTTTCAAGTACAAATATATATTATAAACAAATATTAAGATGATTTAAAAATGATTAAAAACTATATATAAAATGATATAAAAGTATATATATAAAACTATAAATATAAGAAATATATTATAATTTAATAAATATAAATAAGGAAATTGAAAACATAAGCAATTATAATAAAAGTAGTATTAAATCTGTAAATAAGAATAATTGATACAGAAGTTAAAATGTATTAGAACATAAAATACGTTTTAAAAACAGGAGTTAAAATAATTTTCAGAAGTTAAAATAGATTTAAGAACAAAGACATAGATTTAAAATAAGGAAGTAATTTTGAAAATATATTTAAAAACAACGAAGTAATTTTGCAATCATTTAAAAATAGTGAGAAGAAGTTTGAAATAAGAATTCAGTGCTAACCAAAGTTTTTGCAAAAAATCTAGACTCAATTAGTTTTCATTTCTTGAACTCTTGAATTCTTGCTACTTATAAGCCTTGAAATCTTCTTCTTTTAAATCCTAATTCTCCAAACCATACAGTCTTCACTAATCATTACCTGCATAGATTTCTTGTGTGTACATATATTCTAGTTAATAGTGTTACTATATATTTTATAACAATAAAAATTGAAACAAGGTTGTATCATCAAAACCATCAACAACCATCTCATTCCCTAACAATCTCCTTTTTTTCATAATGACAACCTTGATTTATAAAATATTCATACCTGATTCCTCGATTCTCCAGTTACTCCCCTTTACTCCATTAATGTCACGCACCGAATTCGCCCACTCTCGGAGGGGACGGGAAAACGTGGGTTGTAATGAGAACATGATGCATCAGAACACAAACATAAGAACATTTCATTGATATTACAATAATTTACATCATAGTACAAGAATATTTCAGAGTACAAATAAATAATATACAGCAGAAAAGTATAAGAGATTAAGAGACATAAATTTAAAATGTATGAATACAATGCACAGCAGAAATACATCAACTAACACAACTGAAGGAAATACATGGATACAAAGCTTTTCGAATATAGCTCCAGCTGTAATCCAGGATCCTGTGAAAAGAAATATCTGCAAATCCAAAACTACTAGTTGTCCGTGTGGAAAATATGGGCAACCAGAGTTTATGTAGAAACAATAAACTCCGAGTCTGTCATGGGACTAGTGTGAGAACCAAAACAGTTATTAACTTTATTTTAATGTTGAGTAAATCATGGTAACACGCCGTATAACACGGAATGGGTATTCTCCCAAGAATACCATAAAAACAACAGCGCAATGCTAAAAGGAAAAATGAAGCCATTATATGACTCAGGCCCTATCACACAATGCAAACACAAACCAAAGGATAGAGTTTTACCTTATAATGGCCAAACATGCTTGATACGCAAAATTTATCTTTTATTATTATAAGTGAAGAAATCAACTTCAAATATAAATGTATCAATCATCGACGACATAATATTCCATCCTATTATGTCGCCATATAGGTTTATAACTAAAACCGAAAGTCACGTATTGGAAATTGGGTTCCATCTATGATCCGAGGTAAGGGATCCTCCTTACCGATTCGAGACACACTAGAAATGCCTTAGGATGATGCCTCTGGGAAACCCTAGGTTAGTGTTAGGGTCGGTCAGCTATAGCTGATTAGTAATGTCATAAACAATACGCTAGCTGGTTCTATCGAACCCCCAAAATTGGTCAGTACGTCGACCAAGTCTAGGGCCTTTTAGTCGGCCCTGATATCAAATACGAGGTACCTTGCTATCCATCAAATAATATCCAACATACACATAAGTAAGCGTCTGGGCTCCATACCATGACATCACCCATAGCTAGAAACAAACATATGTCAATTTCCCTACTGTCCTCATCCCATTTTTGTTTCATACCGAGGTGTGAAGCTCGCGAATTAACGCTACACAAAGCTGCGCTACTTAATGCTGTGCTTTGATCATCAACCACAAAGCCTTGGTTTTCAACAAAAGCTTGGATCCATGCCTCTCAGCATGTCACATTGTCAATCCATACCACACCAATGATTTCCACCAATATATAACCTCTAAGCTCGTACGTCTCAGAAAAGGGTGTTAAGCAAGAGAATAAATTCTCCGCCACCAAACAGATATATATTTAGTAGAGATCAACGAATACCGCATAAAGGAATACAATGTCAGACATACCGTCCATTTGCAAGTCTGTTTTGGTCTGAACGAAACCGGGGGAACCTTATTCCTCATCCCATATGTCCAATACCGGAGAGAAGCCCTCACATATCCAGTCGATCTCCAAGTACATCTGGACGATCACCACTTATTACCTTGTCTTGGGTGTACATTCCAATCAAGACATTAGTAATCATCCAAACGATATGAAGATCTCCCATCGTCAACCACCGTCTTCATCGTCGACTTTCAATCATCGTATTAATTATTCAAAATGGGGTAAACCCGGTTTTTCCGAATAACTCGCTATTTTATAATCAAGTGCTATAAAAACACATCATACGCCTTATTACAATCCGGAATATTCTTTTATTCAAATATTCTTCGAAATCATTTCAAAAGATTTTTAATATTTTTTCTCAACTTAAACCAAATTAAGGCTTACTAATTTGTCATGATTAGCGAACCTTATCGAAGTAACCATTTATTTTATTATCCCAATCCTAACCTATTCATCCCATGGAGAAAAACTGGTAGTACTTCATTTTAACACCCACTGTGTTATTGGTAAAATTAATTGCCATTCAACATTTCAAATCTACTTAAAGATTTAACTATCGTATGGAGTAAAAATGGTAGTTCTCCATTCTCAACATTTCTTGAATTCGGTAAATTTACTTATCTCATTCCCATTTCAATATAATTAAAGATTCATTAAAACTCTACTTAGTTTTAATCCCAAAAATCATTACTTAAGGATTATTCAACTTTAGGAAAATTAATCCTGTCTTTTACGGGGTCAGAGAACCAATGTCATTTAAAACATAGTTCACGATAAACCTAAAGATCATCTTCCATTCAAATGGAACCTTCAAGGAAATCATAATAGTATATAATCGATATAAATTTCCGTATCGTACTATTACTATAAACGGAATAACGACAAAGCCTTTTGAATTCCATAAATCGTAATGTCTTCCTTCATAGAATCTCATCTCGATTATCACTAAATCGAATTCCATTCAATTCCAATTTCCTTTATCAAACTGGAAAACTTCTCTTTGGAAAATTTCCATTAAATCTTAATTAAAAGATTTATAGATTCCAGATCATAACTTCACTGTTAATCGGGTTCAAGAACTAATGTCAATTAAAACATCGTCCACAATGAACACATAATCAACTACCATTTAATTCCAATTATATTTGTTAATTGGAAAAATTCATTAAATCTTGGTTAAAAGATTTATTCTTTTCTCAACTGGGTTAAAGAACAATGTTATTAAAGACACCATCCACGACAAACCCAAAACCCAATTTCCCAATATTTTTAATAATTTTATTAAGGCCCTTACAGTCGGTTTCCAATATTAGCCACCGAACTACATCCATAACGACCTTTTTCCAAAACTGATTTGGATGTATTCTAAAATCTTACCATCAAATTTCAAATATCTTTTTATCACTCGAAATCTCTTTTCGATATGAACCAAATGGTTTCGATTTAAAGAGAATCCGATGGTCGAATCTCCCGTTATGCAAATTCGAAGTTAGTAGTTGAAATTTGTGAATGATTGTTGCGAAATACGTTCTATTCAAACCATTTATATATATATATATATGTATATGTATATATATAATTTATTTCATAGATTTCGTTTTTAAAACGTATTTTATAAAACGTTCATAAATTCGTCCAACTTCCATTTCAAATTTTAATCAAAATTTAACTTCCTGTATTATTATGATATCAAAATAATAATATTTTCAAAATATCACATTTTGAAATCCCTTTTCTTGATTTTCATTATAAAAATCAACGAAATCGATAGAAAACTCCGTTCGAATTAGAATGCCATTTACTGGCTTAACTCGGCTTCATATTCATTCCAGTTTTGAATAATTCAATATTCTCGCATCCAAAATCGTAAATCAAAATCATATTTTGATTTTTCACTGAATATTATTTTAAAATATTTGTTATTTATGAATTGGAATCAGACTCAATCAATTACCATATAATTTTATTTATATGGATTCCATAAATCGCATGTATTCAAAAATAGGGATAAACAACTATTAAAGATTCATTTCACATCTAGAGTGTAATCTACAACTGTATAAGCATTAAATAATTAAATAACACTTACTAAGCCTGTCAATCAATCGATCGATATACAACTAAACACAAAGAAGATGTGTGAAGTTACTATCATCCCCAAACCCGTGTGGGGTTTCCAATCAACAACTAATGATTATTATTTGCATACTTGGGCAATGTGTAAAATTTATCGTCCCAATACATGTGTGGGGCTTACATCATAATCCATGTGAACTTACACATTATTTTCACAATTTAATAATGATATAACGTTTAAAACTGTAACATCCATCATCCACCAAACAAATATTACAATCACAAGCAGTCAACATATATTCAGTTATAAGAATATATAAATAACTGTACAAAATATTTGAATGAGAGAGTTCTCACATTGGTTTCCACTCTGTCATTCTTTAATTTGATGATTTATAAAATGATTTTGCAAGAATCGAGCTGCTGAAATCTGTGAATTAGAGAACTGAAAAGTCACGAACGAAGGCCAAACGGTCTGGGCTCCAACTAGGAAAGAGCCTGGATTAATCAAGACTGTGGACCGAGGTCTCTCTAGTCTACAACTTGACCAGTCGACTGGTCAAAAACTGGGTTGTTGCCCAAATAGACCACCAGTCACTGGTCTATTTCGGACCAGTCGACTGGTGGATGTCGAATGGTCCATTTTAGTTTTTTTTCTCCCTTATATAAATCAGTTTCAATGAACCATGGAGGCTATGCACTTGATTTAGATGATAATGAGGCCTCATAAGCTCATTGAAACAACTCAAGAACACATGCACAAACATATATACATAAGATTGCTATGATTTCGATCATATAATCTTAAATGAGCCAATTCTCTAACCATTACCATCAAATGCGATATAAGTGAATTGCAGAGTCTTAGAACTTGCCGAGGCGACAAGGAGCTTCACAATATCACCAAAACAACTCATAACATATGAATTAGATTGTGTGGACAATTCTAATCATAATTTTCGATTCAATGAAACTAAAACTAATGGACCAGAAAGTGTATACTTATCTAGCCTAAATTACACTATACAAGCTAATAGCTTGTGGCATAGACATTAAGAACTCACAAAGCTCTCACCTTTGATGGTTATAAGCAAGAAATCGATCCAATGAAAAGCTAGAACAACCTCTCTTCCAAGATTACTCACGAATCTTCAATATAAACATGAATGCACAAATTTCCTAGAAGTTAGGTCAAAGAAAACACTATTAATTAAAGAGGAAACAAGATGGAGAAGCTTACTCAAGTCGTCTCTTTGATTTTCCCCTTGATTTGGGCTTGCATTTGCAAAACCTAACTTACGAATTTTAGTTTCCCTTCCCACTCTCCATTTTTAATTTTTTTTGGTTAAGTGTTGAATGAATGAAGGAAAGGGGCTGATTTGGGGCTCTTAAGTGAAGTGGGCTAAGTTGGCTAACCAAGCCCTAACTAAAGTCCCAATTTTCACGAACTCGAAACATATCGAAGCTTATAGTTTTCGAGCAACGAAAGTGGTTTCGAGTCCAAATTCGTCCATATGCAAAAAGTGATAGTTTGGTCTTATATCCAATGAAAAAGACCAAACTTTCTCCATCTCCAAAGGTGTCGATGCTTATAGTTTTCGAACATGCAATCAACACTTTGAACTCAATGGAAGTGGTTTTGAGTCCAAATTCATCCGTATGCAAAATGTGAGTTTTCTACATGCTATATATACCTTTTAAAAGTATACTTAAATCCCGTAGCGACTATTCTAAATTTTAATTTAGACATACTTTACAATTTATAAAGTGAAATCTCAATTTCCTACATTCGTTAGAAAATTAAAATTCAAAATATTTCAATGTTTCTTGTTTTGTCATATTCTAAGTTATATTGAATTCTATATATTCATTTCAAGTTCTAAATCAAATTTTCGCCATTTCAGGCTCGAGTTATAATTAGTATAAATTTATATGTTCTAACTATACATTAAATAAAATTTTCAATGTTTATTCTCAAAATAATTCATCTAAAATATTTAATTTCTATCAAAATCAATTAAAAATAAATATTAAGTTGGTTCCAACATTCTGGGTTGTTACAATTAACTCCTTCTGCCTCCCATTTAATCTAAGCCTTATTGTATAATTCTCCCCTTTTGTCATCAACAAAAACTATATATTCCTAACTTAGACTATTATATGCGCCCTAAAACTAAGGCATGGTTAAAAATTAAGACCAATATGATTCTAATTAATTAAAACTTAGAACCAAATGTAATATCTAGTTATTCTAAGTAATAACTTGATGAGTACAAACTATTATAAACTATATGAAATTATTCAAAACATATAATACAATACATACCAATACACTAAATCAAGCAACTTATTCAAACCTAACCAATCTTAAAGTTATTTACAAATTCATGCTTATGTTTAACACAATCCAATCAAACCACACAAATTTTTGAATACAAATTCAAACATTTATAAGAATTTTTATCCGTCCATCACCATTGATGAGTTGATTAGCTTTATAGCATCCCAATCTTCATTGTCTTTAGTGAGAGTTTCACCGATGATGTTACTGTCGTCGTCTATGGAAAGAGAAGAAATCATCCATCGAATTGCACCAAAATGTTTCTCTTGTTGTTTTATCATCTGTATTTGACTTAACTCTCAGTGAGGCTGGTTGTGTTAGATAATAGAGAGAATATTCTTGAATGAATTTAGCATTTCTTCAAGATTTTCACACAAATTATGGATTTAGGATATCACAGATTTGATATTATTAAAAAATAATGAGAGCAAATGAAGGAAGAATGAATGAATGAGTTTTTCTAGAAGAAATGGATATATACAGGTTCTGGAATTCATTTTAAATGAATAGACTCTGGTTGATTAAACCAGTTTTTCAATTTAAATAAATTTAAAAATATAACTGTTATATGTCGACATATACATAAATGTATGTCGACATATATGTGTTATCTTCAATTTTGGAATTATTTTGTGATTTAGGCTTTGCTTTGACTTATATATACGTATTTCTATTACTTTAATGATTATTTTAGAGGTATTTAAAGAAGAGTTAACAAAAATATAAAACATCGTTCATACTAATGAATCAGTGATAACGATGCATGAGATTAATACATACTATGAAGTTGAAATACGAAAATTGAACATAAAATAATACCACAAGATAATAGTCTTAGAATTCAGCGAAGGAGGACGAGGACGAAGACAAGCCAAGTTTTCTATAAACTTTTCCAAAGAACTGGCTCATTTTAGTAGACATTCTTTCAAATTTCTTACTAAATAACCTCTTTAGTTCCTTTTGGTTTTTGGCTAGAATCCTTCAATTTTTGAAGGATTTTGTTGAAAGGGTTTTTGATGGTAGCGGGAAACTCTGTACTTTCTAAGGAAGTATTTACATCTTCTTCCTTTTCTTCCATATACATTTATTCACCTCCTTCTTATTTCATTCTTGCTTGTTTTTCTGCAAATTTTTTCTATAAATGAAACATAAGTGGAATCTTCATAAGAGGTATATTTCCAGAATTGAAAACCTTTCTAGAAACAAACTTTCGCCTTTTAAATCCACTCCAAAATATTTGAAAATATGAGTAAGATAAACTCCACGATATAACATATTTTCTGTTGATGATAAATCCTTAGATAGAAATTCACTTAAAGTCACTTGAGCCCAGTTAATATCATTGTTTCCATAAATAGCAAAAAGAGATTTACAAACTTGCTATGGTTGGTTGTTGAAATTTCCCAATCGTGGGGTGATAGTATGTTGAAGAAGTAATTTAACAATTCTTGGCTTAGGACGGTAATAACAGTTTTTGAAATCCATAGTTCATTATTCTCAAAAATATGGTGAAAGGTTTCTTGATCATTTTCATTTATCTTAAAATCCGTGAGATCCATTCCCGTATTTTTGCAGCCCAAAATAACACCTAAAACATCACAATTCAAAACAATTTGAGTTCTTTTCACACTACTCCATATTTCACTTTCATTTCCTTGATAAAAAACACGATTTATGTTTGCCTAAAACATTTTGATAAGAGTCGATAGCAAACTTCATCATTCTTTCCAGAATCTAGTAAATTTAAAATTCCATTTTGATTAAAAAAGATGGAAGATCATAAGAAGCAAAATCACTAAAAGTTTCAAATTTTACCATATCGACTTTACCAAAGTTTACATAACTTACATATTCTTTGACTGCATCCGGCTTGTCGTAAAGGAAGCCTTTCGTGGTCTTGGTCCGCCTTATTGTGCTTGGTGTGCTTGAGGAAGCTATTAGAGAGTTGTTTTGAAGAGTATAGGAAAATTAAGATAAGTGTGATTTTTGAATTAAAGGTAGAAAGAGATGATAGGAATTGGTAGTTAAATAATGAGTCATTGGACAAGTACTCTGGTCTAGAGACACCTTTTTAGTACATTGGGTTCGGTGGTGGAGGAAAATTCCAAATTTATATTTCAGAATTTTATACATATGTCAACATATGTGAAATGGTACGTCGACATACCTTATGAATTTTTCAAGTGACATTTGGTTTTGACTTCTTAATTAATTTACATCTTATATCCTTATTTAATTATTTCCCAGGATAATATTTATTATAAAAATACTTTTTGTATTATTATTTTACTAAATAATTAATATTTTAAATTTTGAATTTTCAACTTCAAATTCAAATTTTCAAGAAAAACAAACAAACAAGTAACCATTCAACCAAAAATTATTACAAAAGCGTACCTATTTTTAGATCCGTTCTTCAATTTCTTTTGGTTCCTGAATTGTTGTGAAGCACGTATTTGAATTATTCATTTCTTTCTCTTCATCAGTGAATGATGAATTAGAACAATCTAAAGTTGCTGCATATGCTCTTTTTCTCTTATTTGATGAATTATCAGAAAATTGATTTTGTTTCTTTGGGTATGGATAGAATCATTTCAGGTAGCCTAGTTTGTCATAGTTAAAACATATGACACTGTTCAGGACTTCATTATTTTTCAAAGAATTTCTTTGCTTATTCCTCTTGAAATTATTTCCTTTTCAATATCTAAGGAATTTTTTAAATTCCTTGTCATTAAAGCTATTTTTTCATCACCATAGTTGTTTGAGTTAGAATCTTTAGTTGTTGCATTGAATGCTATTAATTTCTTATTCGATGACTTATTTTCTTTTCTTCCTTTCATTTGAACTTCAAACGATGTTAAATTTCCAATTAATTCTTCAATCTTCGTTGCACTAATATCATTAGCCTCTTCAATTGCTGGTGTCTTTTGATCCAAATCTGAGGTTAATGAATTTAGATTTTTTTTCTTACTTGATCTTCCTCATAATATGTTTTTCCCAAAGCCATTAGTGAATGAACGATCTCCTGGAATCTGCAATACATACCGAAGGTAGGCTCATTCTGATTTATTTTAAACAATTCAAATTGATTGGTTAACATAGATATTTTTGTATGTTTAACTTTTCTTGTTCCTTCGTGGGTCACTTGCAAAGTTTTCTAGATTTCATAATGCAGATTCCAAACGAACACCCTATTCAATTCATTTCTATATAGTGAACAAAAGAAAATATTCATGGATTTTGAATATTTTGGGCAATGGCTTTTAGATCATTATTCAATTGTGCAAAATAAAAAATGGGTTCAACATCTTTAGTTTGTGTAACATTCCAAGTGTTTAGTCCTACGTATTGTAAATAAATTTTCATTCTACAAGCCCAATATGCATAATTACAACCACTGAATAGTGGTGGTCTAACAGTGGACTAACCCACTACAAATGAATTATTATCGTTGATAGTTCCAGCGGTTGTTGCCATTTAAACTTTTCAAAAATTCAGATTATGAAAACTTTGAAAACCAATGCTCCGATACCAATTTCTGGGGATGCAGATTAAGGATCTTAAGGAAAACTAAACTCTAGAGGGAGATGAATAATATTTTATGGATTTTATTAATTTCTTGAAATATTTTTAAGTATATCGGAATGTTATGAAAATCACAAACATCAACAATCACAAAATCAATCACAGATGGAGATAATAAAATTTAAAAGCAGTAAAAGGAAAGTACATATCGGGATTTTATATTGGTTCAGAGTTATCCTATGTCCAGTCCCACACAACGCTAGGTTGATCTAGATTTTTTTCCAACTAATATCCAATATTACATTCCTTGATTTCAGGGATAAAAGTGCCCACCGCTCTTGATTTCCAAAGTATAGTGGGATTTAGTTGACTTTCGGACCACAACCTACACCCAATCAATTTTCGTGACACATTCACGCCCAATCAATTTATACGGGAAACGATCACACCTTTTTCAGTATCAGTGTTGGTGGATAGACTCGATATAACTTGATCTTGCGATCTTTGATTACAGAAATCATGTAACCTTTGAGTAACACTTGAATTATGGAGAATTTGATAAAGAATTAAAAGAGAAAGAGACTAATATATAATTCTCTTTGAAAATTAGCAGAGTATAAGTATAGAATTTAGGAACTTAGGAAGAATAATAGAGATGGAAGAATGGAATAAGAAGATAATGAAAAGTTAGTTAAAAATGAATTTAGATGCTTACTTATAGCCCCCCCCCCCAACAGTCAAATCCTTTCAGAATAGTTTTAATTATAAAAGACAAATTTTCAAAATTTAAATTTGAAAGCAAACAATATGTATGTCGAAATATACTTTGCGATATGTCGATATACCATAGCAAAATTTCAATTTTTTTAAAGAAAATAATGATCAAATAAATTATGGTGATTTCTGAGTTAAAACAAGCTATATTCCTTTATATTATAATAGAGCTTTTCAAGTACAAATATATATTAAAACATATACTAAGGTGATTTAAAAATGATTAAGCCTATATATAAAATGATATAAAAGTATATATATAACTAAGAATATAAGAAATATATTAGAATTTAATGAATATAAACCAGGAAATTGAAAACATAAGTAATTATAATAAAATTAGTATTTAATCCGTAAATATGAATATTTGAAACAGAATTTAAAATAAAAATTCAGTGCTAACCAGTGTTTTAATAAAGAAATCTAGACTTGATTATTTTTTATTTCTTGAATTCTTGTTACTCATAAGTCTTGTATCTTGAACATTTCTTCTTTGAAATCTTAATTCTCTAAACTGTACAGTCATAAGTAATCAATGCCTGCCTAGATATCATATATATATATATATATATATATATATGTATATTTTAGATAATAGTGTTAGTATATATTTTATAATAATAATAATTGAAACAAGGTTGTTCTCATGAAAACCATCAGTTGTTATCTCATGCGGTAACTGGAACGTGGCTGCGAGATATTGGACTAACTTGGGTGGGTTCAAGCTTAGAGATGGAGTCATGTATGGCTTATGCGATTGGAAGTGCCAAGGAATCTATGATTGTGTGATGGATTCTAGCGGACTCAAAATAGGGGTATCATGGGGATGCTTATCAGGATATGGAAGATCGGGTACCTTGGATCGTTGGGGGAGCGATCTATTTATCTTTGGAATGCAAACGTATGCAGGACGTATGGTAGTTCGAAAGTACTGGGGTTTCTCCATTAGCCCCTGGCAATGGCTAGTAATTCGATATCGATGAATTAGAGAATTTAGTCGGTGATAGCTAGGTTATTTCTTGTTATGGATGTTATGATTGTTTGTGTGTGTTTTATTTTATTTTCTATGGATAGGCTATCACCATAGGACATTGAAGAGAATTGGGATTGGAAACCCTATTCTGAATCGTGTATCCTTTGTGTGTTTTCATAGCATATTATAATATGTTTATTAAGAGCTAACTCTTTGGTTGCAGTGACGGATCAAGTGAGACTTGACCTGTCTTTTGTCATATTATCATATGCAGCTATTTCTAATTATTTATCACTCATATCAAAATGTTGTCCGACTCATGGTTTTGGGTCTTCTCTTATTACCTTGTGATGCTCATCGATGATGTCAATAAGTAGACTAGGTAGCAAGTTACAGGCACGGTGATGATGATTTCGTGTGATGACGACCTAGAGGCTGATGTATTATTATTCCCTATTATATAGCTATTTGGATTATTTCTGCTATTTCTGCTTATTATATTCTCTGATGAAGAATGTAGCAAGGCTTGATGTATTTTAAATATTTAATTTTTAGATGTTATGTACCTGATATTCCTATATTTTATGGAAATTAGACTTCTTGGTTTGCTCTGCCTCATTACTAAATTCCATTGTATATTTTGTTATTACATGTTATCCATGCGCTGTGAGTTTTTGAAAAGTTTTTTTTTTCGATATTTTCCTTGATTATCGTCCCATATCATCCTAGCACGTGTAGTATAGTGCGGGAGGTATGGGCAATTGACACACTTGGTATCAGAGCGAGGTTAATCGATTTTGCCTAAAGTTCATGAGCATAAAAGCGTATGAGAGATGCACTTGTAATTTTATCATGGATATATATATATATATATATATATTAGTAAGATTAATAAGGACTTGAGCACCGTTGTGACCTTTCTATGATGTAGACTAAACGTTCTTGTTTCAACTTGAGAAATACTGCTAGGGATGAGCCTACTATTGGAGGGGTAGGCGAGAGTAGCTAATCGAAAGCTGTTGCAACACCCGAATTTCCTTCCATATTCGATGCCATGATGGCAATAATCATGAGAAGTGTACCCACTCCAGAGGACGCCGTATGTGGTGGTGCTCCTGGGCAGGCACCTAGGGTTGTCGATTTCGTCAAGTTGTGTAAGGAGTTCACTTCTCCATGTGGCAAGCTGCTTATTGGTACAGAATCTACAATTAAAGTCCAAAATTAGTTGGATACTTGTGTTCGCATCTTTAAAGACTTGGGAATCGATAATGCAACGAAGAGGAAGCTCGCATCAAGGCAGCATCATGGGCAAGCAATGGATTGGTGGAACTCCAAAACTCTTGAGACCCTGAAGGATCAAATTATTGGAAATCGGTTCAGAACTAAGTTTGAGGAGAAGTTTGTTTATACGGTCCAGAAATCGATTCTCTTTAAAAGGTTTGTTGAGCTGTAGCAAGGCGGAAGGCCGATAGCTGAGTATGTAACGTAGTTTAAGGCTTTGTCAATGTATGCCCGTTCTTATATCGAGACTTTGTATCAGACGAACGAGAAGTTTGTTATGTGGTTGGATGAGTGTCTTGAGAAGCATCTAGTGAATCATATAAAAGATCCATATGTAAAGCTAGTCTTGAAGGCTTTGAGTATATGCAGTCAAAGTCCCGCTAAAGCCCTACAACATCACCGCTATAGCCTATAACGCTCTTCAACTTCTATGCTATATCAATTTGTCACCGATGAAAAGTATATCTATTTTTAACCTCGTTATTTTCTACTGCATCTACTAAATCAAGGCTTTATAGCGTCTATTTTAGCAGTATTAATATATAGAGCATGATTTGATTAGCCCTCTTTTTAAAAAATTCAGTAAATTTAACATCAAGTGCTAAGTTTAAGGCATTAGTGTCGAATATATGGTAACAACCAATTACACTTATCAAATTTAGCATGCATAATTATGATATTACTTGATTTTATTATATAACAATAATTAATATTTGTTTCTTGTACACATATAATATGATAATTAATTTTGAAATATTTGGTTTTACATATAATGAACCTTTTTGTGTCTCCGCTATTACCCTGCTTTATTGCCGCTACACTTTTTTGCACCTCCACCGCTATAGAACTGCTAAGCACTTTAACTGAACAACTTTGAGGAAGGAGAGTTTGTTCTCTAATAAAAAAGAGGCTTTTGTTGATACTAAAATGGAATTGAAGCCACAACTAGGTAGTGGAGATAAGAAAAATTGGAATGGGAAAAGGAAACAACAACAAGGGAAGAATGGCCAGAAGAAACCTAAAGGTATGACCCATTATAAACCATAAATGGACAAGGGAGATCTGGCCCATTATAAACCATAAATGGACATGGTAATGAATTGGATTACTTAACCTAATCTAATCCATAGGTATTGTATGAATATGAACTAAAGTTAGGGTTAAGTAAAATTGGTTGGACAGTGGGTGGGCTAAGCAAATCTAAGGGGGTGGGTAATATTTACATATAGGCCAGCAAACTTAGCCCGATAAGGTTATGTAATTAAAGATGCGTAGTGGTATACATAATCGGTAGAAATAATAAACTTATGTAATTAAAGACACCTTTAGGGTAAGCATAACTTGTAGAAATGATAATCACCTATTATAAATAAGTAACATTAACGGAAATGTTGTTAAATAGGTAAACTTGTCCTAGGGACAAGTGGGGATTATAACTTAGGTTATAATAAGTTAGTAAGAGAATGGGATAACTGGTCACTTGGGTTAAGGGACACTTAATTGTAAATTAAGTAGTCAGTAAAGGGGAAAACCTGAAACCAGTTAAGAAAAGGGGGAAAATATATTGTACTTAATTATAAATTAAGTAATCTGTAAGCTTAGAAGTATGAAATCCATTGATAAGAATGTTTAGGTTTGTCCCAGGGACAAGGGGAAAATATAACATAGGTTATAACAAACGGGTAGAGAAATTTATTAATAGGCTTTAGTTAGTGGAACTAAGTTAATAGGTAAACAACGATAAGTTGTATTGACAATGTAAAATGGAATTATGATTAAATGAGAATAGATGAGGAAAACTTGTGAAATAAAATAAGTTATATTTAATCATAAATAGTAAGTGACATGTTAATTAGAAAACATGTGAATTGGGATGTACTTAATTACATATTAAGTAAAACATGATATTTTAATGATGAAACCAAACAAAAATATAAGGGGATTGTGGTCACAGACCTTGGACCACAATCTAGATAATAACAGGTTAAGGGCTTATTAATGAACTTAAATGGGTTAAGCTATACAACTGAAATTAATAAGCAAGAGAAACTTGAAAATTTGAATAAGAATTCAATATGAATTGGAATAACCAAGTCAAATGGAAATCAGATGAGGTGAGGCAAGCGCATAAAAGAATGTTTAGACATAGAGTCTAACAACATGCTAAAGTAAGGCGCTTAGACCAGTCCGTGCGGTTGAGGGTGAATAACCCAACGGGGTTAATCATCGAGGTGTTATAAGGCACGAGGGGGAGTGCACATTCATCTGATTGTTCTGACGTCCCCGAAGGACTGGAAGGGGAAGTACGCAGCTTCAAGAAGTGCGTAAGTTGCTCCTCGTAGTCCTCTGTGTGGCTGCAGATGTCTTAGGCTGTGTCCGCAGAGGTTGGGTCTGCGCGTAACTACTGGGTGGGTAGGTCTTGACTACAGATGTAGCTATGCAATCCGAATGCTGTGACGAGGTGACACAAGGGTGGTTCACCGGTTGCCTCACGAGGAGGCAGAGGGTCACGACCAACAAGGATAGTAAACCGTCGGATACCTGTCATTTGCAGCTAGTGGGATGCGGAAAAACTTGAGCTGAACCCAAGATACCATTTCACCCTTCACTATCGGGGTAAGGGGTTGAGGGGAGACGCCATATGGATGTTTAGATTGTTTGCGTTGGGCAGTCGCTTAGCTCTTATAGTCTTTACTAGTTGAGGGAGGGTCCGAGGTGGGGCCATAACCATCATGAAAACAGACCCTAGGTATATCTGTAGAGGCTCTTTAAAAATGGGTCTGTACAAATATGGAAAAGCTCTCGACCGAGTTCCGTGTTTCTTGTATCTCCCTGCCATGGAACTCAGTGCACATTACAGAACGTGTGATTAAGGAATCGAGCTACAAATGAAGATACGTATGGTGGGCAGTCTAGATACTTGCATATCGGCTCTGGGTTGTGTATCATAGACTTAAGGGCATTACTCCGTTATGGAGTCTGATTGGAACAAATTTGGCAGTCCATACGTTTGCGTAGCATAGTAATGATAGATATATGTGGAACGTAATATTGTTGTCGTACGTCACTACGGCGTAGGATGAGGGACTGCGTATATTGCGATAATGTTACGGTGGAGACCGTGCGCACAGGGTTCCAGGGGGTGTACCTCGATATTGGGGGTAGATACACATATATTGTATTAAGTTAATTCACTGGGAAGTAAATGGGTATGACGTATGTGTAAGCCTTGAGTGTTGTTAACCCAAGTAACCTAATAAATAAGATAATACGATTGAACGGTATATGTAGGATTATCCAAAGTGTATAGTTTAAATCCAGTCACCAGAACTTGTGTTCTGACCCCTTCCTCATAACACACTCGCATGTTAGATTTGTGGCAGGGACATGAGACATTATAGCTTTAGATACTGGTTAGGTAGTATTATTAATATAGTAAGGCTATACTTTGATTTATATTATATTTTATCCATTCCGCTATGAGATATTTTCTGAGCACTGGCATATTTTATGTCTTTGTCTTTTCTGCAGGATACTAGAGCAAACCAATCCGAGTTTTAATAGATTGGAATTTTTTTGAAAAAGAAATTAGATCTCTTAAATTTGGGTTATCATATTATGGATGCTATGATTGCTTATGTGTGTTCTCTTCCATTTTCTCTGGATAGGCCATCACCATAGGCATTGAAGAGAAGTGGGACTAGAAACCCTATTCTAACTCGTGTCTATTCTGTATGTTTACATAACATATTATAAAGTAATTATTATGTGCTAACTCTTTGGTTACAGGGACAGATTAGGCGCATCCTGAACTGTCTATTATCATATTATCCTGTATAGATGTAGTTTGTTATTTATCGCTTACCCTAGACTAATGTCTGACTCATGGTGTAATCTCTCCTTTTATTACCTTGGGATGCTCATCGACGATGCTAATAAGCTGACTAGGTAGAAGGTTACAAGCATGGTGATGATGATGTTGCTTGGCAATGAGTTGGAGGCCAATGTATTATTATTCCCTATTATATAGCTATTTGGACTATTTCCATTGTTTCTGTTTTTTATATACTCTTGTAAGGGATGTAGTAATGCATGATGTATTCAGATATTCATATTTTTAGATGTTTCGAACCTAATATTTTTGTATTTTATTGAAATGAGCCTTCCTGCTTTGCTCTACTTCATTACCATATCATGTTGTATATTTTTTTTTTACATTATCCATGAGCTATGAGTTATATGACAAGTTCTATTTCGATATTTTTTTTGATGATCGTCTGATATCGGCCTAGCATGTATAGTCTAGTGTGGGAGGTATGGGAAGTCATCACATGGGGACCAGTTCCATTGATCTGAATTGTTCATTACATGGAGAATAAGTATATCATTTACCATATTTTGAGTTCAAACAAATTGATGGTCAAAACGATCTCGAATAAGTGTAAATTACTATTTCGGAGGCATAGTGTTGAATTACGAAGAAACCTGTATTTTTGGGATCATAATATTCAATTATTGCATGTCTCGGGTTTCATAGAGACCAGATACACCATCTGATCGTGGATAAAAATGCATATCAATTATTGTAAAGAATGATAATGGTACAAAATGACTTTAAAAGTCTAACTTCTGTATACAATCGAATTTGATCTCGAAACTAGTTCCCTTATTTTCATAAGATCTTTTTACATGGATGTCACCATCTTGCTATGACTTCATGGGTTTTCTGACCTTATATGTGAATTAATATTATAACTACCAAAATCAGAGCAATTCTTTTGGCCTACTATTGTTCGCTCTCTTTTCTTAATCTGTTACTATAGCAACCTTTGAGTGAATGTCACCATTTCAAATTATGGTTACAATTTTTGAGAGCTTCAAGCGGAAAGAGCCAAAAACGAGGACATCTCAATCTTCTCCCGTGAAGAAGCATCCATTCCAAAAAAATCCATACCTATGAATCTCACTAGGGAATTACAATTTCGGGACAGCAAGGGGGCCAGAGCGACATTGCTTTCCGATGTGCGGGACCGAAGCATGTGGCAGTGGGATTGACAAGTCAGGTTTTTAGCAAGGATTTCAATTGTGTAGGAAAATTTTGGTTTAGTTGATTGGAGCACCAAAACGCTGGTGGAGATGCACGCTATATTTGGGAATGGTAATACAATGTATACGGGGGTTTGGGGAAGATGAATTAAGAAGGTGGTTAGTGACAGGTATTTAACTAAATTAGTTAATTACTTAATTAATCCATAAAACTTATAACATTTGTATCTTTTGCATACTATGTTAGATTCAGATATCGTTTTTTCCATTGGACTCGTATCGGAGAGCTCTACGTTTTGACACTACTTTGCGCTAATTTGACCAAGGTGAGTGATAATATCCCTCACTGAACCATGTTTGTTCGTATAGTATAAATTTAATGTTTTAAACCAATTATTGATTGTAAAACGTAATTCTTAGGATAACTGAAACTAACAAATTATTAAGGAAAATATTAATTAGCAATCTAAGTTGTTTTAGACATGGTTATCACATTTTACGTAGTTGCAGGTTATTTTCCCATTTACGCGCTATTGCGCACTGTTTTAACTGTTTACTATATTTAGGCCATTTGGATATTTATTTCACTTTCAATTCTATAGATAGATTCTATTTAAATTATAACGCTGTTACAGATGTTTATATGCTATTTCAATAAATTATACGACTATTGATTGCATGGATGAATTGTTTGCTTGGTTTAGCTTATAACGTCGTTCGTAAATATTTTAGTATTAGGAAATTTTGTTCGTTAGAATTTGCAGTGCTTATGCACTCGTTGAACTATATTGTTCGAATACATGAGGTTCATGGACTTGAAAAGATGAGATTAATTCTCGAAGGAGCTTTAGAGCGCATGGTTAGATTTAACGATGATATAGCACTGAAACATGGTGATGGATTTAAAGATGAAACAACACTGGAACTTTAGGTTGATCTAATGGTGTAGGGTGGACTTGATGGCGAGCAAGATTTCACGATGAATGCCGGGTAGTTTTGTTGGATCGATATTTAACCAATTTTGGTTAAATATATGATCTCGATAGTCATTATCGATTATTATGGAGTGGTTGATAATGGCTACTATTGTGATTGGTCATTTTGGTCAATATGACATCAACGACGATGCGATTTTGAGAAGCATAAAATGATAGTTCATCGATAGTAGTTTTGATGTGATGGCTCTTCAATTAATAATTTTTGCATGAGGCAAGGATGTGTACCTTCGATGCATTGATTTGTCATTCGACGATGATGATTCCATGATAGGAAGCGATGGATTCAATGATGGATAGCGATAATCTGGGATGTAGAGTAGGGATGATGCATCGAGGGGGAGCTACTAAAGAGGACTCATGATAGTAGCGCAAAGATAGACTATGATGTGGATTGGGTGTGCAAAGGGATTATCAATACATTGGTTCAACGGGTAATCCAGAGGAAGGAGTGGTGGATATGATATCCATTAGACCAAGTATGGGTCCTTATCTCCAGGTTCAAGAGAATATCTCTAAGTTCTGGAGATTGTTTTCAAGTTCGAGTAACTTATGACATTTCACACGAGCCAGGTTCAAATACAAACTTTGGGTGGTATGTTAATATATCTTAATTCTTATCCGACTGGGTGGCACGAGTCTGGGTACCAAGGAACAGAGGCGTTATCGTATATCTTGTGCACTAAGTGAGTGAAGACGAGGATGTATGACGGATGTTATGATTGTTACTTCTTTACCATCATCTAGTGCTCATACATCAATCATACCTTCCCTACATGATGTTTATCACGGAATAGCATATACCAATTGTTATGTGCTCACTCTGTGGATGTAAGAGCATGAAAGGAATGATTCTTCATACTCTCCGTGCCATATATATTGTTACGACTTTTACTATAATTTGAGGTTTGTTATCGCTCACACAAGACTGTTGTATGACCCATGGTTCTATTTCTCGTTTATTACCTTGGGTGCTCATCAGTGATGCTAATCAGCATACCACGTGATAGGTATCAGTATCATTTAGAGCTGCACGGGTGGATTAGCAGGAGGTGACATTTTACATATTTATACTTGTATCTTTACTGTTTATTCGTCTATGCGACACCATGGATCATTGATATTATTATGTATTCTTCATGATACAGATTTTTTAGAAAAACCAAGGTACTATATTAACAGAGGGAGGAGTGCAAGAGGGTTGAGGTGTTCAAAAATAAAGAAACACATTACAAGTACTATATAACACAAAAAGAAAAGAACACCCCAACCGTACAAATACAACTGACGGATGCTATACAAAACACGTACCAACAAAATTAAATTAAAAGATAAAAGGGACCCTCATGTTGGTCTTCTTCATTCCAAAAAAAGACTCCTCGAAAGCCATTACTAATAGAGGAAAGGCATTCGGATCTACATCTCTCATTCGATTATCATTTATTCCTTCATTCTTTAGATACCTATAAGAAGGTATAATATCTCTCTTCCTTTTATTCTCTAATACCAACAGCAAAGAATTAATTTCTGCTAATATTAAGCTCACTTTGATTTCTGAAGGAGTCAAAATTTTATTGTATAATCTTCGGCATCTTTCTCTCCAAATTTTATTTATCATCGTAGTTATAACAATTCTGTATATGGAATGCAAATTTTCCTTTTTACTGCTAGATTCGATTAAATCTGTTAATTTATCCAAAAGTATTAATATGTAATTTTCTTTTCATGAAATTCCAAATAGAATTCGAATAGGGGCATTGGAAGAAAAGATGATCCTAGGCTTCCATAGAGCGAAAACATAGGTTACAGATAGTACCAATATTATTGTACCATTTGATAATTTTTACCATGGTAGGAAATTTATTCAAACAAGCTAGGTAGGACTTAAAAGAATATTTTCCACCATTGGTTTCTCCCATAAGGAATCAGGACATTCCAAGTGATTTAGCTAAGGTAAAATCGAAAACTCACAAATTTCAGAGAGAATTTCCCGTTTCTGTTAGTAGTCCAGATCTAGAAGTCCTTTTGTTTGTTTGTATATAATAGAACTTTCTTTATATCATCAATAATTTTTTGGGGAAGATACAGACTCTCCAGGTTCCAGCTACCATCATGTATGATATTGGATGTTTGAAGTAAATATTCTCACAATTCACCATGTGCTCCAACCAAGAATAGAGATCAAATTTCTTCCATTAATCCAGGGTTCATACCACAAGTGAGTATCTTGACCATTAACAATATTTTTATTAGAAAGATTTTTACACATATCTCTAGCTTTTAGCATCAGCTTCCAAGTATAAGAAGCAACGTTGTCGATGTTCATGAACCAAAGTTTTTATTTCTGGCATATTTAGACTTAATCCACTTAGCCCAGAGAGAAATATCTTGTAAAAAATCCATATCGACTTTAATGCCATGGCATCTTGCAAGTTCTTTATATTTTTTAATTCAACTCCACCATAACTTTTAAGCATACATAACCGATCCCAGGCAACCGAATGGTATTTATTCTTCCTGCAACACCCCACATTTTGAATTAAATAATAAAATAAAAAATTGAAAAGCTTTCAAAATTTTGTCATGGAACTAGCGTCACTGCATTCGTGGTGATTTTCTAATCAGTTTAGACCAATGGTTTGTATAAAACTGTTTTAAAACAAAAAAAGTTATCTTCAAGTGAAGTTTTAGAACAAACGTGGAAAAAAGATAAGAAGAACAATGACTACCAATGTTTTTAGTCTTGTAAATAAAAGCATATGTAGTCCAATTGGTAAGGCATGTCTCTCCCATGTGAGTGGTGTAATTTTGAGTCCCGCTTACGTCATATTTTTAAATATAGAGGGATGGCTATAGAAATGCATATTCTTAGAGAAAAATATATAAATGTACACATAAGTAAAATTATACGTACAAATGAGTATAAATATAAATATGTATGTATATCCATGTTTGTACATATATGTGTATGTGTGTGTGTATATATATGAATAGGAAATCTGTGTAGTGATTTTCATGGCGACCTCAACTCATCTCCCCGAAACCCTAGGCGAAAAAGAAAATGAAGGAGGAAGCGGTGTAATACCCCGAATTGTTAAGACGATAAATTAAAGAATAATTAATTTAATATTAAGAATTAAGGGAAACAAACTACGTCATTACGACCGTCTCGAAATTCTGGTCGGGATAGACACCTAGTTTGTGTAAAACGAATAACATATGAAGAAGTTATGGACGATAAAAGTTTGACAATCAAAACAGTGATAACTGGCGCACTTGACAAGTGCACCATAGCAATTTTACACTGGAGCACCTGTAAAGTGCGCCCATAGGGATTTTTGGGTATTCGGGCCTTTTTCAAGTGGGTGGCGACCCGTGAGCTGATTCACTCTAGGGTTGAGGTGGCATTCGAATTCTGGACATTGGCAACTATAAATATACTTCAGTTCTCTTGTTTCCTTTACGAAGAATCAATGGCGGCCTAACTCTACCGGCGTATGAATTGAACTGGATCCCTTATCTTCTACTATCAACTAAGGCAAATCAATTGGAGATTCAAGATCCGATCTCTTCTAGTTCTATCTTCTAATCGAAACCTAGTTAGTATAGTTACTTTTAGAATTAAATATTTAAGAGTAAACTTGATAGGATTACAGTTTGGATTTGTTCGTATATTATATTGGATCCATTGTAAATTATGAACATGTAACATTTTGGATTGATTATAACATGGATCTAAATTTCTATGATGTAGATCTTAATCCCTATTTGTGTTAGATCTACTTTTATCTATAGATCTGAATTATGTGGACATTCTCTGATGTAGATCTTAATCCCTATTCGTGTTAGATCTATTTTTATCTATAGATCTGAATTATATAGACATTCTATGATGTAGATCATATCCCTATATGGACATTCTATGATGTAGATCGTATCCCTATTTGTATTTGATAAAAATGGAATGTTTAATAATTACAATTAGAAATTGTAATTGCACTTATGACATGAGGTTAGGTCGCATTAGTGGTCGAAGTCTGCCTGGACCCGACCGGCATATCCAGCAACCACTAATGTTGAACCTAATGTGAGAGGTCTAAGCACGAGAATACGAACTGGGCTAAGACACGAGATTAGGCCCAACTTGTGGAATAAGACTACCCGGAACTGACCGACATATCCAGCCTCCACAAGTTGTAGGCCTAATGTGGGAGGTCTGGCCCATTATAAACCATAAATGGACATGGTAGTAAATTGGACTACTTAACCTAATCTAATCCATAAGGAATTGTATATGAACTAAAGTTAGGGTAAAGTAAAATTGACTGGATAGTGGACGAGTTAAGCAAATATGGAAGGGGAGGCTAATATTTACATATAGGCCCACAAACTTAACCCGATAAGGTTATGTAATTAAAGACACCTAGTGGTATACATAACCGGACAGAATAATAAAGTTTTGAAATTAAAGACACCTTTTAGGGTAAGCATAACTGATAGAAATAAATAGAGCTATGTAATTAAAGACACATAGTGGTATACATAGTCAGTGAAAACCTAGTGGGGGATACAAGACAAAGGGGAGAGTTTGTATCATATTGTGTGGGACCCATTTCTGTCAGTAACCCGGAGTAGGTATCAAACAAAGTACTCCGTACTAGGCGGAGAAGGGGCATGCTTCCTGACTGATTATAAGAGATCCAAACATAGAGGATGGTGTGGGAAGCGCAAACCGACCGGGCCATGTGCGTGCATGGGCCGGGCAGAGGGGGATAAGATGACCGTAACACCTGTAAATATGGGGTTGTGCATATCAGTGAGGGGTTGCCACTTTAGGACGTGATGCATCCTACTGTGGGGCTGACACAAGGTATCTACGGAGTAGAGAGTCGATCGATTAGTGTGGTGGTTAGGGTAAATTTAGACGTATGCCTAAGTCTACCACATTGAAGTGTAAGGGATCACCTCATTCTGGTTATATTAGTAATAGTGCAGAGTAATCATTAGAAGCATATACACCTTATCCTTTCCACCTTGTCACACCTGCCATTTATGTAGTGATACCTCTTATCCACTTTATGTGCCTGTCATGCTATTTTTATTTATTTACTTGCTAAAAGTCACTAGACTCGCCAGACTTTATGTCTGACCCTTTTTGTTTCTCCTTCTTTCTTCCGTTTCCCCCAATAGTTTCTCAGGGAGGAAACACTCAGGCTTGACCATGATTCTGCTTATTTTGCTGGAGCTGCTGATATGTATGGCTCAAGCTGCTATCCTTGTTGCTATGGCTAAATTTTTTTCTTAGGGAGAAATTTACTTCTTTTATGTAATCTAATTTTTTTGAAGTACAAGACAGTAACTTTTATGTTGTAATGGGGTTTTATGTTTAAGATATGTGATGTTTTTGGACCACGGTATCTTATGATAAATAAAGTTTTTATTCCGCTGTTATTCTATATATCTGTCTTGTAATATTCTGTGTCTTTTTACCTATAACACTTCACGAAACTTAATGCATTCCCTTTGTGAGTGACATTAATGGACGCGGGGTGTCACACTTGGTATCAGAGCTGAAGGTTACCAGAATAGATAAAAGTTTTTGAAAATTATTTTTCAAAAAGGTTTTAAAAGAAAGTATTTTCAAAAAGAAAAGTCTGTTTAACATTCCCCAAAAAGCCATATGTATTACCCTTCGGTCCTTTGTCTAAATCTCTTCCTTTTTCTTTTCAGCATGTCTGGGGAAAAAAACATTCCTAATATCTCAGAGGGCGTTACGACACCCGGATGTTTCCAAAGGTATCTAGAGGCCACGGTGCCTGACGAAGGCCAGGGAAATGTTCCTCCCCAAGCTGCACCAGTCATTCCTCCTCCCCCCCCCCCAAGAGCAGATAACTTCGCCAAGATCTACAAAGACTTCCTTGCTATAGGAGGGAAGCCATTCCATGGGAACGAGACATTAGTAGAAGCGCGAAATTGGCTCAAGGAGACCGAGGACTTGTTCGTAATCATTGAAGTAGAGGGTAGAAGGAAGTTTCAGTTAGCTGCTTGGCTACTGAAGGACGAAGCCACATTTTGGTGGGAAGTCACCCAAGCTGGACGTCCGGTGGAAACTTGGGAAGATTTTAGATAGAAGTTCGAAATGAAATTTCTCTCACAAGCTAAGAGAAGCATGCATATGGATAGGTTCTTAGCGCTCAAAAAAGGAAACTTAACGGTGAAAGAGTATGTGAACAAATTCAACCAAGGTTTGGGTCAGAGTTGGTGGATACACCGCACAAAAGCGCTTTGCGGTTTGCTAAAGGGCTGAATGAACCTCTGCGTGGGTTAGCCATGTCCCATATTCCAGTGGGGGCCACTTTTCAAAAGCATGTTGATATGGCCCTAATGCATGAGGAAGACAAAGGAGAAAAGAAGGAAGTAAAGGCTGAGGAAACATCGCAAAATAAGAAGGTGTGGCCCCAGAAGGGGCAACAGCAACAACAATAGCAAAAGAAAGGTGGCAAGAATGACAAGGCCAAGGATAAGAGGAAATGTCACAGTTGTGGTAAGGAAGGTCACTTGATCAAAGACTGTAAGAGAAGGAAGAACACTTGCTTTAATTGTAGAGAAGTCGGACACTTTGCTAAAGAGTGCCCGAAGAAATGGGGATCTGTAACACCCCACATCCGTTAGTGTCACTCACAAAGGGAATGCACTAAGTTCTGTGGAGCATTTAGGGTAAAAGATGCAGATAAAATTACAAGACAGACAAAATTAAAACAACGGAAAATAAAACTTTACTTTATTGATAAAATAGTTTGTACAACAGTTGCTTTCCAATATCAGAGTATCATCTGTCTTACAAAATAAAGAAGCATAAAACAACATTTATATTCCCCAATGTAGTAAGAGCCAACCATAGCATCTGAAAAGAGAATCCAAGCAAAACTTCGACAAATCTTCAAGCTGGGAAAGAGTGACGGTCCAACTTAAACTGAGCTATACTATTCCCTCCTTTAAAACCTAAGGGGGGGGAACGGAAGAAAAGAAGACGAAAGAAAAACAGAGTCAGACATAAAGCCTGAGTAAGTTCAGTTACTTCTAGCATGTGAACAAGGAAAACAGAACGACATGAATTAACTGAATACAAGATAATACCATGAAGATAGGGCTAACAAGATAAGATAAGATTAACGCATGATATGCTAAGGCAAGATAAACTGGATATACTTTATACTTTCTCCGCTTCGTTATTAACTTGTTGTACTGGTTTCTATATCTCTGCACCACCTAACTAATGTCCCAACTAGTAATGATAACGCGATCCCAATCCCTGTAGTTTCGGTTGCCTTCAGGCATACATTTATTATTTATTACCTAGATCTAATCTAGGGTTTTCTATCAAGTGCTTTCTAGATTCAACTAGAGTTTACGCTATCTGCTGAACGCTTCTCGGATTCAGGGTTTATGCCACCTAGGTCCAACTAGGGATTATGCTACCTGTCGAACGATGCCCTCTAGTCTAGGACACACTACCTAGAGTGGTATATGTTCCTAAACTTTCCCCACGCATGTATCGCGAATCATTATCGCTTGTCTAGATGCACATGTCCTGTAATGTGCGGCCCGAGTCCTGTAGCAGGGCAAATCAAGAAACACAGAACTCGGTCGGGAGCTTTTCAGATATCTGTCGATGCAGATGCTAAGGTCTGTTTTTATTCCAGTGGCTATGGTCCCACTTGACCCCTCCCTCAACTAATGAAAGGCTTACCTTGAAAAATGAGAACTATACGCAGGCCCCCTATGCCCCACTAACCTATGACCATCCTCACCCATAACTAGATAGCAAGTATATGGTCTTTTGGAGTTCTCCGCCTTTCCGCTTCACGTATCTCGATTGACTGAAGATGGTAGGTAGACGGCGAGTTGCTATCACAGGGCTACCGTTTCCTCGCCGAATCACGCCGGTCCATTCTAGTCTTTAGGTTGCCATATTTTGCAACCAAGGCATACCCTTGGTTCTTTTAACGCAGACCTTAACCTCTGTGAGCCCAGGAGGATCATCTGCAGCCTCACAGAGGGATACCAAGAGTACCCTCACGTCCCCTCGAAGCCTCGGGCTTCGTAACCCAATTCGTTGGAGCCTTCTTTAAAATTAGATGAACGTTCGCTCCTTCTCGTGTTATACTAAGAATTACTACTTAGTTTTGATTAACTAAGGTTTACCACTTAGTTTCTAGAACCGTTGTTTTCTTAACTAAGGTTTTCTACTTAGTCTCTTTCTCGTCAAGTTGGGTTGGTTAATTGTCATTAGTCAATTCAAGCTAACTTAACCCTCTTCACTTTATCTTGTTAAACTGGTTAAGTGTTATCAGTAATTCATGTTGACTTAACTCCACCACAAACCAAGTTATATTGGTCAAGTATTTCTTATTACTTAAACCTACCCATTCATCCTGTATTGGTTAAGTGTTCCTTTTTAACTTAACCTTGCCCATCTGTTTTAACTAACATGTTATTAATGGTTAAGTATTATCCCTTCATGTTTTAAACTTAACCCTATTCATTTATCACACTCTGATGGTAAAGTGTTCAAGTTTACTTAACCCTACGGTCTAGTCCAGCTAACATGTCAAATTGGCTAAGTGTATTAACTTTACTTAACCCGACCTTCTAGTCTAGTTAACATGTTAATTTGGCTAAGTGTTTTCTTAGTTACTTAACCCTTACAAATCTTGTCTTGTTACCATGTTAAGTTTGGTTAAGTGTTCCTATGGACTTAACCCTCCCATTCTAGCCTAACTGTGTTAAGTTGGTTAAGTGTTCCTATGGACTTAACCCTCCCATTCTAGCTTAACTGTGTTAAGTGTCTGTATGAACCTAACCCCACCCATCGGTTTAGTTATCATGTTGAATTGGTTAAGTGTTTTAGTTAACTTAACCCTACCATTCTCGTTCTAGCTTTAATTAATAAATTAAAGCCGCAACCACTCACATTAGTCAGATATTGTTGCGATTACTGGATGTGCCGGTTGGTTCCGGGCAGGTTTACATCGCAACTCAGTCTAACCTCGGGTTAAGCATATTCGTGTTTTCTAAGTTCAAAGGGTTTTGATTAATTTCCAAATCAAGTTTTGAAAGTAACCATCCCGTCCATCGGATCAGTTAGGGATAGCCAGGGAGAGCAGGAAACTTGTATTTTCCAAACCCAAGCCTAGACACTATCCTCTCTGTCACCCTAGAACTTTCTGGTGTGTTATTAAAAGAGATGTCGTTAATAAACCTTTAATTTGTCTAAATTTACATTTTCTCATTTAGGACAAATTCTGTAAGTAAATTTTCATAATTTACTTATTTCATAATTACTCTTTTAATGTAAATTGTCAACATTTATTATTATGGCCCATTTTCCCCTCTATATCATATTTATGCTTTTTGGTATGTAAACTATACCAAATTAAGTGTCACTAACCATGATTTTGCTAAACATGACAATTACTCACAATTATGGCCAATTTCAAATTTATGCCAATATATTTATTATGCCAAATTAGCTAATCCAATTCTGATTTAATATTCTAATTACAGTTCATGTCAAACTAGACTTATTATTCTAGTTCACAGTTCATGTAAATGCTAGATTTACAAGTCAATACTGGATTCAAATTACACATCCTATAATTCATGTCAAATTTATCCAATTTGCATGTTTATAAACATGCCATAATACATGTTCCCAATTTATGCCAATTTCCAAGTTTATAACTACGTTTTAGTAAATTTCATATTTTGCCCAAATCGTATTCCCATCGTTCGTATAATCGTGATTCAATCTAGATTATAGATAAATCTAGATTCGTAGATAAAAAGGGAATGAACCAAAGATGCTATGAAAAGATAGACATAATAACTTGCATAAAATGATAATTTACTAATTACAGACCTAACGAATTACACTGAAATAAATTGATCTAAAACATCGAAGGCCTATAGATCTGAAAATGTTATGACATAAAAAGGGTTGAATAACGATGTAGGTTCAAGAACATGGGTAGACCCAACTTAATAGGTAAATTCCCAAGATCAAAATCCAAGGAAAATCAAGAATAGATAGAATAGATAATCAGGTTTAGATCCAATTTCACAGTCAAAACTTAAGCAACACTTTCCTAGTCATGAATCATAGGTGTTTAGTCACAGTTGTCCTTGTTATGTCATAGGCAATAGTTTATGTTTCCTAATCAAAGGCATAGGCTTGTGTTCATAGTCAAAGGAAATAATTCTCATAGTCATGAGTCACAGTCATAGGCAATGTTCATAGTCATAGGAAATGTTCATAGTCATAGGCAATGTTCATAGTCATAGGCAATGTTCATAGTCATAGGCAAGGCCTAATTGGTCATCGAATCACGATCAGTCCTTAATCAAGTCTAGAAACATGTATAAACACAGATCCAAGTGAAGAGATTAGGTATATTCCTTTATTCCTTTAATTTCATGTCACGAATAGAAAATGTTCAAATCTAAAAAGTAACCGACTTACAGAGATTCGATTTGTAGAAAAACAGTCGTTTGAATCTTCACTTGAATCCTAGCTTGTTTTGAATCTTCTCTTCAAAGACTTGAGCAGCATATCCTCGTCTTGATTTATTTTATTTATTTATTAATTTAATTTAGAGGAGGAGAAGAAGCCATGTCCACCAAGAAACTTTGCAGCATAAGGTTAGAGAAGAATATTGTAAAGAGAAGGAGGCTAGGAGGCTGTTTATATAGGATTGCAAGTTAATTTGAGCCTCGATGAAGCCAAGGTAAATCAAAGCCATCCGTTCTAAAGAGAAGCCGAATATGTTCACAATTACTTTCTTAATGTACATTATTAACATTTTTTATTATTTGTATGCACATTAGATACATACCCCCCCTTTACACGTTTATTATTAAATTTGTATGCACATTAGATACATCTCCCCTTTACATGTTTATTATTAAATTTGTATGCACATTAGATACATCTCCCCTTTACACGTTTATTATTAAATTTGTAAATATTAATATTAATAGAAATACGGGGTGTTACATTCTCCCCTCCTTAAAGGATTTCGTCCCCGAAATCTCCAAGTCCGGGAGAATGCATATCCTACCATCCAATCGTCCATCTACTCAGCCATCAAACACAGGAATCCATTGTCCTTAAAGGCTTCTAATGCTTTCATGTTTATATGCACAGTGTGTGTACATGTTCGTATCTAATGCAAAATTAGGCGATCTGCTGATTCAGTTGACCTCCTTAATGCAAATCATGTCAGTGTCATGCGTCCATTATGTATGCAAATCCTATTGATACATGTTATTTCTATATGAGTGCACAATCATTCATACGAATGCAACGTCCATATGATAACTCATCAAGTTCAATTCATAAACAAATACATATATGTAAATGCAATATGAAGGCGTCTGAGCTGATCTAGTGCCTAATACGTGTGTATATGCATTCATGAGCAACCACTAGCAATCACTTGCAACCATCAACCATAACATGTTTCAAATACATGTTTACATCCAAAAGGGTTTCTACCTAAGGATCGATGATACATCCTAGAGGATATACCTTAAAAGCTAGAAACTAGTATGCATAGAATTCCTAGAAAAAGGAATCAAGGATGTACCCTTAAGAAAAAGGGTATGAGGCGCGTATGCCTTATCTTCAATCTCCCGTATCACATCTTCTTGAGCTTTACTCAACTGTACCTTAACAGATTCAACTTCACGATTGCGAAGTTTCTTGACCTCCATTTCCAAAATAAACAAATGTCAACCATGATACTGAGTGTATATACTAGGATGATCAGAGGTCTCTCCTCTTAGCTTATCCATCATGCCATAACTATAAGGGTCAAAAGGTCACTACGTACTTTTTACCTCTCTTAAGATTAGTCTTTCTCTATATAGAGCGCCTGCCACAACTATTCATCTCTCAAGCAAACCATCCTAGTCGAACTCGACATTCCTCAAGTACAAGCCCCAAAGGCCTAAACCAATATCAGACAAGCACCCAAGGAATATCTCCTCCGAATTTAGACGATCTACATGAGATGATATAAGCAAACTCGATAGCTACTCTCAAATCCCTACTAACCAAAAATAAATTGGTCGATCCACCAATTGGATTTGAGACTCTAGTGGAATCTTTCTACTATACAAGTACTAAGGTGCAGAGACTCAACTATGGAAGTAGACATGAACAAATGCGAAGCGCTAAGATCAAAAGAGTAGGAACAGAAAAACTAGATTCTTCCAATAGAACTTTACCACTTTTCTCCTAGGTACGCTTAGTAGTGAAAGTATGTACTCGCCCTTCTGAAAATCCCGTTCCTCGTTCTTGCCCTTGTCCTTAATTATATGCCCTATTATACCCTAGTAAAGATACTTCCTCTTGTCTTAGGTTTTATAATTCCTCATCCTTGGGTTGTGCTCCATAGCCAAACTCCTCATCCTCTTCCGTGTGTAATCATGTTGACAAACCTCTCGAAAGCTGCCTCCATTGTACAGAATCCCCTACAAAGCTTGAAAGAAAACTCGCCGCAGGTGAAACTACTACGGCTATAGATGGAAGTCGGGCACTACTTTGCCCTTCGATGAGGTTACCTCCCAGAAAGCCAGGAGCCCCAGAGACTCAAGAAAGAAGGAAACAAGGACTCAAACAGAGAATCAAAAGATAGTGCTTATGGCTTTGGGGAATATGCCTTTTAAAACAAAACTTTTCTTTTGAAAATGCTTCTTTAAAAACTGTTTTGAAAAATAATTTTTCAAATCTTTATCTGATCCGGTAACCTTCAGCTCTGATACCACGTGTAACACCCCACATCCGTTAGTGTCACTCACAAAGGGAATGCACTAAGTTCTATGGAGCATTTAGGGTAAAAGATGCAGATAAAATTACAAGACAGACAAAATTAAAACAACGGAAAATAAAACTTTACTTTATTGATAAAATAGTTTGTACAACAATTGATTTCCAATATCAGAGTATCATCTGTCTTACAAAATAAAGAAGCATAAAACAACATTTATATTCCCCAATGTAGCAAGAGCCAACCATAGCATCTGAAAAGAGAATCCAAGCAAAACTTCGACAAATCTTCAAGCTGGGAAAGAGTGACGGTCCAACTTAAACTGAGCTATACTATTCCCTCCTTTAAAACCTAAGGGGGGGAACGGAAGAAAAGAAGACGAAAGAAAAACAAAGTCAGACATAAAGCCTGAGTAAGTTCAGTTACTTCTAGCATGTGAACAAGGAAAACAGAACGACATGAATTAACTGAATACAAGATAATACCATGAAGATAGGGCCAACAAGATAAGATAAGATTAACGCATGATATGCTAAGGCAAGATAAACTGGATATACTTTATACTTTCTTCGCTTCGTTATTAACTTGTTGTACTGGTTTCTATATCTCTGCACCACCTAACTAATGTCCCAACTAGTAATGATAACGCGATCCCAATCCCTGTAGTTTCGGTTTCCTTCAGGCATACATTTATTATTTATTACCTAGATCTAATCTAGGGTTTTCTATCAAGTGCTTTCTACATTCAACTAGAGTTTACGCTATCTGCTGAACGCTTCTCGGATTCAGGGTTTATGCCACCTAGATCCAACTAGGGATTATGCTACCTGTCGAACGATGCCCTCTAGTCTAGGACACACTACCTAGAGTGGTATATGTTCCTAAACTTTCCCCACGCATGTATCGCGAATCGTTATCGCTTGTCTAGATGCACATGTCCTGTAATGTGCGGCCCGAGTCCTGTAGAAGGGCAAATCAAGAAACACAGAACTCGGTCGGGAGCTTTTCAGATATCTGTCGATGCAGATGCTAAGGTCTGTTTTTATTCCAGTGGCTATGGTCCCACTTGACCCCTCCCTCAACTAATGAAAGGCATACCTTGAAAAATGAGAACTATACGCAGGCCCCCTATGCCCCACTAACTTATGACCATCCTCACCCATAACTAGATAGCAAGTATATGGTCTTTTGGAGTTCTCCGCCTTTCAGCTTCACGTATCTCGATTGACTGAAGGTGGTAGGTAGACGACGAGTTGCTATCACAGGGCTACCGTTTCCTCGCCAAATCACGCCGGTCCATTCTAGTCTTTAGGTTGCCATATTTTGCAACCAAGGCATACCCTTGGTTCTTTTAACGCTGAGCTTAACCTCTTTGAGCCCAGGAGGATCATCTGTAGCCTCATAGAGGGATACCAAGAGTACCCTCACGTCCCCTCGAAGCCTCGGGCTTCGTAACCCAATTCGTTGGAGCCTTCTTTAAAATTAGATGAACGTTCCCTCCTTCTCGTGTTATACTAAGAATTACTACTTAGTTTTGATTAACTAAGGTTTACCACTTAGTTTCTAGAACCGTTGTTTTCTTAACTAAGGTTTTCTACTTAGTCTCTTTCTCGTCAAGTTGGGTTGGTTAATTGTCATTAGTCAATTCAAGCTAACTTAACCCTCTTCACTTTATCTTGTTAAACTGGTTAAGTGTTATCAGTAATTCATGTTGACTTAACTCCACCACAAACCAAGTTATATTGGTCAAGTATTTCTTATTACTTAACCCTACCCATTCATCCTGTATTGGTTAAGTGTTCCTTTTTAACTTAACCTTGCCCATCTGTTTTAACTAACATGTTATTAATGGTTAAGTATTATCCCTTCATGTTTTAAACTTAACCCTATTCATTTATCATGGTAAAGCGTTCAAGTTTACTTAACCCTACGGTCTAGTCCAGCTAACATGTCAAATTGGCTAAGTGTATTAACTTTACTTAACCCCACCTTCTAGTCTAGTTAACATGTTAATTTGGCTAAGTGTTTTCTTAGTTACTTAACCCTTACAAATCTTGTCTTGTTACCATGTTAAGTTTGGTTAAGTGTTCCTATGGACTTAACCCTCCCATTCTAGCCTAACTGTGTTAAGTTGGTTAAGTGTTCCTATGGACTTAACTCTCCCATTCTAGCTTAACTGTGTTAAGTGTCTGTATGAACCTAACACCACCCATCGGTTTAGTTATCATGTTGAATTGGTTAAGTGTTTTAGTTAACTTAACCCTACCATTCTCGTTCTAGCTTTAATTAATAAATTAAAGCCGCAACCACTCACATTAGACAGATATTGTTGCGATTACTGGATGTGCCGGTTGGTTCCGGGCAGGTTTACATCGCAACTCAGTCTAACCTCGGGTTAAGCATATTCGTGTTTTCTAAGTTCAAAGGGTTTTGATTAATTTCCAAATCAGGTTTTGAAAGTAACCATCCCGTCCATCGGATCAGTTAGGGATAGCCAGGGAGAGCAGGAAACTTGTATTTTCCAAACCCAAGCCTAGACACTATCCTCTCTGTCACCCTAGAACTTTCTGGTGTGTTATTAAAAGAGATGTCGTTAATAAACCTTTAATTTTTCTAAATTTACATTTTCTCATTTAGGACAAATTCTATAAGTAAATTTTCATAATTTACTTATTTCATAATTACTCTTTTAATGTAAATTGTCAACATTTATTATTATGGCCCATTTTCCCCTCTATATCATATTTATGCTTTTTGGTATGTAAACTATACCAAATTAAGTGTCACTAACCATGATTTTGCTAAACATGACAATTACTCACAATTATGGCCAATTTCAAATTTATGCCAATATATTTATTATGCCAAATTAGCTAATCCAATTCTGATTTAATATTCTAATTACAGTTCATGTCAAACTAGACTTATTATTCTAGTTCACAGTTCATGTAAATGCTAGATTTACAAGTCAATACTGGATTCAAATTACACATCCTATAATTCATGTCAAATTTATCCAATTTGCATTTTTATAAACATGCCATAATACATGTTCCCAATTTATGCCAATTTCCAAGTTTATAACTACGTTTTAGTAAATTTCATATTTTGCCCAAATCGTATTCCCATCGTTCGTATAATCGTGATTCAATCTAGATTATAGATAAATCTAGATTCGTAGATAAAAAGGGAATGAACCAAAGATGCTATGAAAAGATAGACATAATAACTGGCATAAAATGATAATTTACTAATTACAGACCTAACGAATTACACTGAAATAAATTGATCTAAAACATCGAAGGCCTATAGATCTGAAAATGTTATGACATAAAAAGGGTTGAATAACGATGTAGGTTCAAGAACATGGGTAGATCCAACTTAATAGGTAAATTCCCAAGATCAAAATCCAAGGAAAATCTAGAATAGATAGAATAGATAATCAGGTTTAGATCCAATTTCACAGTCAAAACTTAAGCAACACTTTCCTAGTCATGAATCATAGGTGTTTAGTCACAGTTGTCCTTGTTATGTCATAGGCAATAGTTTATGTTTCCTAATCAAAGGCATAGGCTTGTGTTCATAGTCAAAGGAAATAATTCTCATAGTCATGAGTCACAGTCAT
This sequence comes from Allium sativum, assembly GCA_030737875.1. Classification (NCBI taxonomy): domain Eukaryota; kingdom Viridiplantae; phylum Streptophyta; class Magnoliopsida; order Asparagales; family Amaryllidaceae; genus Allium; species Allium sativum. The sequence goes on along the minus strand of CM060924.1, from coordinate 461,253,456 downwards.
AGGCAATGTTCATAGTCATAGGAAATGTTCATAGTCATAGGCAATGTTCATAGTCATAGGCAATGTTCATAGTCATAGGCAAGGCCTAATTGGTCATCGAATCACGATCAGTCCTTAATCAAGTCTAGAAACATGTATAAACACAGATCCAAGTGAAGAGATTAGGTATATTCCTTTATTCCTTTAATTTCATGTCACGAATAGAAAATGTTCAAATCTAAAAAGTAACCGACTTACAGAGATTCGATTTGTAGAAAAACAGTCGTTTGAATCTTCACTTGAATCCTAGCTTGTTTTGAATCTTCTCTTCAAAGACTTGAGCAGCATATCCTCGTCTTGATTTATTTTATTTATTTATTAATTTAATTTAGAGGAGGAGAAGAAGCCATGTCCACCAAGAATCTTTGCAGCATAAGGTTAGAGAAGAATATTGTAAAGAGAAGGAGACTAGGAGGCTATTTATATAGGATTGCAAGTTAATTTGAGCCTCAATGAAGCCAAGGTAAATCAAAGCCATCCGTTCTAAAGAGAAGCCAAATATGTTCACAATTACTTTCTTAATGTACATTATTAACATTTATTATTATTTGTATGCACATTAGATACATACCCCCCCTTTACACGTTTATTATTAAATTTGTATGCACATTAGATACATCTCCCCTTTACACGTTTATTATTAAATTTGTATGCACATTAGATACATCTCCCCTTTACATGTTTATTATTAAATTTGTATGCACATTAGATACATCTCCCCTTTACACGTTTATTATTAAATTTGTAAATATTAATATTAACAGAAATACGGGGTGTTATAGGATCACAGGGACAAGGTCAAAGGGCAGGAACTTCTGGAGGGCGGGTGCATGCTCTCACGACCAGTGCTCCTGATAGAGGTAGAAAAATTTCTGTGGAAGGTTTAATTTCTCTTTCGAACCATCCTATTAGAACACTTTTTGATTATTGTGCTCACATTCATTTATATCAAGTTCTGTAGTTGAATCTCTGCACTTAATTACTAGTATGGTAGTGGATCCCGTAGTTGTTTCAAACCTCATTGGTGGTTCAGCTCATTTATCTATAATTTGTTGGGGTTTGAAAATATCTGTGTTAGGTATCGAGTTTGAATGCGACACGTATGTGCTCGGGTTTATGGGCTATGGGTTGATTCTAGGAATGGATTGGCTTACCACATATGATGACATTCTGGATTGTGAAAAGAGGGTCGTTAGGCTTCTGACTTGTCATGGGAGGACCCTCGAGATTTCTTGTGACCCACAAGGGTTGGTTATGCTTAGTTTCCTAGAGTCTCTTGATGCATCTATCGATGACTTGCAATCTGTTCCACTAGTCCGAGATTATTCCGATGTTTTTGATGAGGTTTGGGGTTTACCTCTGGGACGCGAGATCGACTTTCATATATATATATATATATATATATATATATATATATATATATATATATCTGGTGGACAATGCAAAGCCAGTTGCATTGCCAGTGCGCCATATGGCTGCAAGAGAAAGGAGGGAGATGAGTAAGCAAGTAAGGGAGCTACTTGAGAAAGGGTTTATAAGACGAAGCATATCTGAATGGGGTGCTCCAGTGGCACTCGCAACCAAGGCGGATGGTTCGCTTCGTTTGTGTGTTGACTATAGAGAACTGAATAAACTCACTAAGAAGAATAGGCACCCACTTCCGAAGATTGATGATTTAATTGATCATCTTGTTGGTGCCCCGGTATTTTCTCAGTTAGACTTGGCCACGGGGTTTCATCAGTTGAGTATGGCTGAGGGCAGCATAGATAAGACTGCTTTTAGAACTCCAGATGGTTTCTTTGAATGGCTAGTTATGCCTTTTGGGTTGATGAATGCACCCACCTATTTTTTTGATTTGATGAGTAGGGTGTTTCGGGAGATCCTAAACAAATTTGTCGTAGTCTTTGTTGATGATATCTTGATCTTCTCCAAGGACAAAGAAGAGCATGCCCAGCATTTGAGAGAAGTTTTGAAAACTCCCCGTACGCATCAGCTTAAGGAGACGTTCTCCGAATGCCATTTTTGGAGAAAAGAGGTGAGGTTCTTAGGGCATGTGGTCTCCAAAGAGGGGATAGTTGTAGATCCCGCCAAGGTGGTTATAGTGCAAGATTGGCAGATTCCTAAAAATACAACCGAGGTGAAAAGCTTTCTTGGGTTGATAGGTTATTATAGGAAGTTCATTAAGGACTTCACAAAGATATCAGCCCCATTCAAGCCGACGAAGAAGAATTTGGCATTTTCATGTGATATAGACTATGATTTTGCTTTCCAACATTTAAAGAGGGCTCTTACAACAGCACAGTCTTGACCTTGCCTGATGGGAGTAAAGTGTTTACCATTTATGCTGACACGTGCGACATAGGACGTGGTGCAGTTCTGATGCAAGAAGGGAAAGTTGTATGCTATGGGGGTACACAGTTGAGATTTCACGAAAAGAACTACCCCACCCATGATCTAGAACTAGCTTCTATAGTATTCGTGTTAAAACCGTGGCGTCACTATCTATTTGGAGAGAAGTTCGAGTTATACACCGATCATAAATCTCTCACGTATTTGTTGCCGCAGAAGGATCTCAATTTAAGACAACAACGGTGGATGGAGTTCCTAGCTTCATTTGATTTTCAGATTGCTTATACCCCTGGCAAGGGTAATGTGGTGGATGATGCACTAAGCAGGCAGAGGATGGCCTTAAGTCCTCTGCTCACGGAGAGGAAGAGCTTGGAGTTCATCTCAACTTTTGATTTTAACCCTCTATCGAGATTTTGTCTGACTTGTTTACATCATTAGAAATACGGCCAACTCTTATGGATCAGATAGAAGCTTCGCAACAAGGTGACCCACAGATTTTAGACATCATTGATAAGCTCCGAAAAGGGGAGACTTCTAGTCACCTCAGTCGATATACCATAGATGAAAAGGGGTGGTTGCGACAAGATGGAAGGCTTTGTGTTCCTCAAACAGGAAGCTTAATAAAGGCAGTCCTAAAAGAAGCCCACCATTCTAAGATGACCATTCATCTAGTGGTGATAAGATGTACAGAGACATGAAAAGGGTTTTCTTTTGGGCTGGGATGAAGAAAGATGTGGCTCAATTTGTTTCTCAATGTTTAGTTTGCCAGCAAGTTAAAGTTGAGCAAAAGAAGCCAGGTGGTTTACTTCATCCTTTGGAGGTTCCTCAGTGGAAATGGGAGAGCGTCTCTATGGATTTCATAGATGGTTTGCCTAGATCGAAGAAAGGCAACACCAGTATCTGGGTTGTGGTAGATAGACTCACTAAGAGCGCTCACTTTATTCCAGTTTAGAGCAAAATGACGCACCATGGTTGGCAACAATTTATGTCTGAGAGATAGTTCGTCTCCATGGAGTACCTTCCAGCATCGTGAGCGATCATGACCCCATCTTCACCAGTGAATTTTGGAGGAGCTTGCAAGAAGCATTAGGTAAACAGTTGTGTTTAAGCACCTCTTATCATCCTCAGACTGATGGACAGACGGAGAGGGTGAACAGAATTCTTGAAGATCTTTTAAGGCTGTGTATCCTAGACCTCGAAGGGACTTGGGAAGAGCATCTTCCTTTTGTAGAGTTTGCCTGTAGTAACAGTAATCAAGCAAGCATCGGCATGGCACCCTTCGAAGCATTGTACGGATGACCCTTTAGATCAACAACTTGTTGGTGGGAATCTATAGAAAGATTATTACATGGACCAGATATAGTTAAGGAAACATCTGAGAAGATTGACCTTATTCGATGGCAGATGAAGACAGCTCAAGATAGGCAGAAATCCTATGCAGACATGAGAAGGACTGACATCGAATTTGAAGTGGGAGACTTAGTTTTTATCAAATATCACCTCTGAGGAATGTGGTTCGCTTCGGGTTAGTAGGTAAGTTGGCGCCTAGGCTTGTGGGACCATTTCCCATAACCGAGAGGATTGGCCAAATGGCCTATAGAGTAAAGCTTCAAGAAAATCTATCTGGCAACATGACGTTTTTCATGTTTCTCATCTGCAGAAGTGCCTGCATGACACCGCAGAAGATGTTGAGCTGAGCGTATTGGAAGAGGTAGAAGTGGAACGGAAGGCGACAGTCAGGTAAGTCCCTTCCCATATTCTTGGATCAGAAGTTAAGAAGTTACGCAACAAAAAGATCAAGTTGCTAAATGTGACACCCTACATCTGTTAATGTCACTCACTAAGGGAATACATTAAGTTTCGTGAAGCGTTTTAGGTAAACAGACACAGAATAATTAAAAGATAGATATAAATAAGATAGTAGTGGAAATTTCAAATTTTTATTTCAACATAAAACATAATACCATAGTTCACAATACCATAAGTCATAAAACCATTACAACAAAATACTTCTGTCTTGCATCGTTAGAGTACATAGGTATTAAAGAAAAACAGTATTCCTCAATAAAAAGAGTAAGCCATAGTAGAGACAAAGACTTAAGCCATACTCCTGAAGTAGCTTCCAACAAGATAATATCCAAGTCCTGACTAATTCTAGGTGTTTCCTCCATGAGAACCTAGGGGGGACGGAAGAGAGAGGGAAAAACAAAAGGGTCAGACATAAAGTCTGCGAGTCTAGTTACTTTTAGCCAGTAAATAAATAAAGGTGAACATGACAGACATAAAGTGGATATGAGAGGTCACTATATAAATAGCAGGTGTGACAAGGCAGATAAGGTAAGGTGTACACAAACTTCACTAATGACTACTCTGCACTATTATTAGTATAATTGAAGTTAGATGATCCCTTCCGTAATAAGTTGGTAGACTTAGGGTATACGTCCGAGTGTACCCTAACCATTACCCTAATCGATCGGCTTCCTTTTCCATAGATACCTTGTGCTGTCCCCACAGTAGGAGCTATCACTTCCTAAAGTGGCAACCCAAGAGGTGCACAACCATATCTCCTGGTGTCACATTCGTCTTAGCCCCCTCTGCCCGACCCATGCACGCACATGTCCCCGATCGGTTTGCACCGTCCACACCGTCCATCCCGTTTGGATCTGTTACAATCAATCAGTAAGCGTGCCCTAATCTCCGCCTAGTACGGAGTTCATTATTTGATACCTACTCCGGGTTACTGATTGAAATGGGACCCATACAATATGATACAAGCTCTCCCCTTTGTCTTGTATCCCCACTAGGTTTTTCACTGACTATGTGTACTCCTAGATGTCTTTAATTACATAGTCCTATACCAGTTATGCTTACCTTAAAGGGTGTCTTTAATTACATAAATTTATTCTATTTTCCACTGGCTATGTATAACATCAGGTGTCTTTAATTACATAACCTTATTGGGTTAAGTTTGTGGTCCTATATATCTATATATTACCCACCCCTTCTAATTTACTTAACCCACCCACTACTCATCCAGATTTACTTAACCCTAACTTAAGTTCATAGTCATACAATCTTTATGAATTAAATTAGGTTAAGTAGTCCAATTCTATTACCATTCCCAATTATGGTTTCATACTAGGTTAGATCTCCCACATTAGGCCTACAACATGTGGATGTTGGATATGTCGGTCGGGTCCGGGCGGTCTTATTCCACAATTCGGCCTAACCTCGTGTCTTATCCCGATTCGTATTTACGTAATTAGACCTCCCACATTAGGTTCAACATTAGTGGCTGCTGGATATGCTAGTCGGGTCCGGGCAGACTTCTACCAATAACATAACCTAACCTCGTGTCATAAGTACAATTACAATTCCTAATTGTAATTACTAACATTCCATTTTTAATTAATTTACCAATTAATTAATCCTTTCCTTTTATAGGTGTCGATACCTATTTTGCAACAATAATTTGAATTACATATCCGTAAATGGTCATATTCAAATTATGCCATTTTTACCCAAATTTACCTATGTCATTATAGCTGATTATTTCTATGTTTCCCTATTTGAGTTGTATGTCCTACTTATATAAACATTATATAAGTTTTGCCAATTATAAATCCCCTTTTTTCTCGTTTCCTAACTAACGTGAACGCATGTATTTTGGAGTCATCGAGGCTACAAAGTAGGCCCACCATAACAATAAAAAGGGAGTGACAAAGGTGACAGTTTCAGCACAGTTTTGGCATAAGCATGACAACAAAGTGAATGGACATGTAATCATCATAACAGGGTGAACACAGAGCTGATGAACTTGTGGCAGCTACAATGTCAGAGTCAACATAACATGATCTAAACTTGTCATTTAGATGTCTAACAAAATTAGGGTGACATAGTAGCATGATTATATCTAAAAGGGTGGCATCACATGTCAAGTTTACAACATATCGTGATTACTACAACATAACAGGTGAAGGGTGATTAGCATAAAGGATTAGGTCTAAATTAACAAGTTCGCATTTTCCACAATATAGTTGCAAGTCGAGATCTACATAGTCAGCATAGTAGAATGTCCATAATCATATTGGATCCAGGGATAATGACATAATACAGTTGCATAAGTTCATGATTCACAACATATACCCAATTCGTACTCTATCATATTTAACATTTATCCATTTAAACCTAAAAGTGACTAGAAACTCACAGCGTTAGGTTCAGAAAATTTAGTGAGAGAGAGATCTGAATTTTGAATAGCTAAACTGATTGTAGTAGACTTTGATTCTGTTTCAATTTGCAACCCGACAACATATGGCCTCTATGATCTCCAATGGAGAAAATAAGAGAATAGGGGACCATATTTATAGACTAGAACCAATGAAAAAGACCCAGAATCAAGTCCAGATACGTAAAACGAATTCTGCCCAGATTTGTCCCCGGGGGAGGGGGGGGTCGTCACCCCTATAGGGGTTCGACACCCACGAGCGGGAATTTTCCCACTTACCCTGCTTTGGCCCAATTTTGATTTTTGAATTGTTTTTGAAGGTTCTGGAATTTATTATATATTTATATTTATATTTATATTTATCTCGTGCATAAATAAATTTCGAACCCTCATAACTTTTTCATACGGTGTCCTTTTTACGCAAACCAAATGTCCATTCTGACCAGAATTTCGAGATGGACGCAATGGCATAGTCCGTTCCCTCTAATTCTTAAAGTTAAATTAATTATTTTTTAATTTATCCTCTTTTATTGTTTTTAAAATTTGGGGTGTTACATTCTCCCCTACTCAAAGTATTTCGTCCCCGAAATCTCTAAGTTGGGAAGAATGCATATCCTACCATCCATCATCCATCTACTCATCCAACATCCACTGGCATCCATTGTCCTTAAAAGCCTATAATGCTTATATGAATACATGCAGAAGTGTGTGTATATGTCCCAACACTAATGTGAAAATCAGGCGGTCTACTAGTTCAGTTGACCTCCTTAATGCAATGTATGTTAGTGCCATGAATCCAATATGTATGCAAATAAACCTATTACATCATGTAACTTCTATATGTGTGCACACACATTTGTCAAAATGCAACATCCATATACTAACTCATCCATTTCTATCCATAAAAGAAAATGCACACACATCCATATGCAGTATGAAAGCTATTGAGCCGATCTAGTGCCTAATGTGTGTGTACATGCGTCCACAGGCAACCACTAACACTTGCATCCACTAACATCCATCAAACATAACATGTTTTCATCCATAGGACTCCTATCTAAAGGTCGAAAATACTATGAATAAGATATACCCAAATGATAGAAACAAGTACTGATAAAGCTTTTGGAAAAGGAGTTAAGAACATACCCTCGAAGAGAAAACGGTATGAAGCATGAATCTTATCTTCGGTTTCCCAAGTCGCATCCTCTGGATTGTTTCCCCATTGAACCTTTAGCAACTTGATATCTTTATTGCGTAGCTTCCTAACCTCTGATCCCAGAATACGAGAAGGAACTCGCCTGATTGTTGTCTCCCGTTCCACCTCTTCCTCTTCCAATATACTCGGCTCAACAACTTCCGCAGTGTCATGCAAGCACTTCCGCAGTTGAGAAACAGAGAAAACATCATGAACGCCAGATAGATTTTCAGGAAGCTTTACTCTATAGGCCATTTGGCCAATCCTTTCGGTTATGGGAAATTGTCCCACAAACCTAGGTGCCAACTTCCTTACTGCTCCGACGCGGACCACATTCCTTAGAGGTGATACTTTGATAAAAACTAAGTCTCCCACTTCGAATTCGATGTCAGTCCTTCTCTTGTCAACATATGATTTCTGCCTGTCTTGATCTGTCATCATCCGCCGTCGAATAAGGTCAATCTTTTCGGACGTTTCTCTAACCATATCTGCTCAAAGTAATAATCTTTCTGTAGATTCCCACCAACAAGTCGGTGTTCTACAGGGTCGCCCGTACAATGCTTCGAAGGGTGCCATGCTGATGCTAGCCTGATAGCTATTATTATAGACAAACTCCACCAAAGGAAGATGCTCTTCCCAAGTCCCTCCGAAGTCAAGGATACACAGTCTCAAAAGATCTTCAAGAATCCTGTTCACCCTCTCCGTCTTCCCATCGGTCTGGGGATGATAAGCGGTGCTTAAGCGCAACTGTGTACCTAATGCCTCTTGCAAACTTCTCCAGAACTCGCTGGTAAAGACGGGGTCACGATCGCTTACTATGCTGGAAGGTACTCCACGCAGGCGAACTCTCTCATGAACATAAATCGCTGCCAACCACGATGGCGTCCTTTTGCTCTTGACTAGAATAAAGTGAGCACTCTTAGTGAGTCTATCTACTACCACCCAAACACTGGTATTGCCTTTCTTCGATCTAGGAAACCCATCATAGAAATCCATCGAGACGCTCCCCCATTTCCACTGCGGCACTTCCAATAGATGAAGCAATCCGCCGGGCTTATTTTTCTCAGCCTTGACTTGCTGACAAACCAATCATTGAGAAACAAATTCAGCCACGTCCTTCTTCATCCCAGCCCAAAAGAAAACCCTTTTCATGTCTCTATACATCTTATCGCCGGCTGGATGAATTGTCATCTTAGAATGGTAGGCTTCTTCTAGGACTGCCTTTATCAAGCTTCCAGTCTGAGGAACACAAAGTCTTCATCTCGTCGCAACCACCCCTTTTCATCTATATCATATCTACTAAGGTAACTAGTAGTCTCCTCTCTTCTGAGCTTATCCATAATGTCTAGAATCTGTGGATCCCCTTGTTGTGAATCTCCTATCTGCTCCACAAGAATAGGTCATATCTCCAGGAATGCAAATAAATCAAGCAAAACTTCGATGGCGGGTCTAAAATCAAAAGCTAATATGAACTCCAAGTTCTCTCTTTCCACAAACAAAAGACTCAGAGCCATCCTCTGCCTACTTAGTGCGTCTACAACCACATTACCCTTGCCAGGGGAATAAGAAATTTCAAAATTGCATGAAGCTAAGAATTCCATTCGCCGTTGTTGCCTTAAGTTGAGATCCTGCTGAGAGAATAGGTACTTGAGAGATTTATGAACGGTGTACAACTCGAACCTTTCTCTCGGAAAATAATGACGCCCCGTCTTCAATGCAAATACTATGGAAGCTAGTTCTAGATCATGGGTAGGGTAGTTCTTTTCATGAACTCTCAACTACCTACCACAATAACATATTACTTTCCCTTCTTGCATCGACACCGCACCAATCCCTGTACCGCACGTATCAGTGTAAACAGTTAGCACTTTACTTGCATCGGGCAAGCTCAAGACTGGGGTTGTTGTCAGAGCCCTTTTCAGCTGTTGGAAAGCAACATCAAAGTCTATATCCCATGAAAACACAAAATTCTTCTTTGTCAGCCTAGTGAGAGGGGCTGATATCTTCGCGAAGTCCTTAATGAACTTCTTATAGTAACCTGCCAACCCAAGAAAGCTTCTCACCTCGGTTGCGTTTTTAGGAATCTGCCAATCTTGTAATGCAACCACCTTCGCGGGATCTATAGCTATCCCTTCTTTGGAGACTACATGCCCCAAGAATCTTACCTCCTTTCTCCAGAAATGGCATTTGGAGAACTTTGCTTTTAGCTGGTAGTCACGGAGAGTTTTCAAAACTTCCCTCAGATGTTGGGCATGCTCTTCTTCATTCTTGGAGAAGACCAAAATATCATCAACGAAGACTAAGAGAATTTGTTTAGGAATTCCCGAAACACCCTACTCATCAAATAAACAAAATAGGCGGGTGCATTTGTCAGCCCAAAAGGCATCACTAGCCATTCAAAGAATCCGTCCGAAGTTCTAAAAGCAGTATTATCTATGCTATCCTCAGCCACTCTCAATTGATGGAACCCTGTAGCCAAGTCCAACTGAGAAAATACTGAGGCACCAACGAGATGATCAAATAATTCATCAATTCTTGGAAGCGGGTGCCCATTCTTTTTGGTGAGCTTATTTAATTCTCTATAGTCAACGCACAGACGAAGTGATCCATCTGCTTTAGTTGCAAATACAATTGAAGCACCCCATTCAGATATGCTTCGTCTTATGAACCCTTTCCCAAGTAGCTCCCCTACTTGCTTACTCAGCTCCCTCCTTTCCCTTGGAGCCACGTGGCATACTGGTAATGCCACTGGCTTTGCATTGTCCACCAGATATATGCGGAAGTCGATCTCGCGCCTTGGAGGTAGACCTTGTACCTCATCAAAAACATTGGAGTAATCTCGAACCACTGGAACAGATTGCAAGTTCTCTATGGATGCATCTAAAGACTCTAGGAAGCTAAACATAACAGACCCTTGGGGGTCACAAGATAGTTCAAGGGTCGTCCCATGACAAGTTGGGAGCCTGACAACCCTCTTTCACAATCTAAAATGACTCCATATGTGGTAAGCCATTCCATTCCTAGAATCAACCCATAGCCCATAAACCCGAGCACATTTGTGTCGCATTCAAACTCGATGCCTAACACGGATAATTTCAAACCCCTACAAATCATCGATAAATGAGCCGAACCACCAATGAGTTTTGAAACAGCCACAGGATCTACTATAATACAAGTAACTAAGTGCAGAGATTCAACCACAGAACTAGATATAAACGAGTGTGAAGCACCAGAATCGAAAAGTGTTCTAACTGGATGGTTTGAAAGAGAAACTAAACTTTTTACGTAAATTTTTCTACCTCTTTCAGGAGCACTAACGATGAGAGCATGCACCTGCCCTCCAGGAGTTCCTGCCCTCTGACCCTGTCCCTATTTCTTCGGGCACTCCTTAGAGAAGTGTCCGACCTCTCCACAATTAAAGCAATTGCCCTTCCTTTTCTTACAGTCCTTGATCAAGTGACCTTCCTTCCCACAATTGTGACATTTCTACTTATCTTTGCCTTTGACATCTTTCTCTCCTTTCTTTTGTCGTTGCTGTGGCTGTTGTTGCTGTTGCCCTTTCTTGGTCCACACCTTCCTATTCTGTGATGTCCCCTCGGTCTTTGCTTCCTTCTTCTCTCCCTTGTCCTCTTCAATGCATTAGGGCTATATCCACAAGCCTTTCAAAGGTGGCCCCCATAGGAATATGGGATATAGCAAGACCATGTAGAGGCTCATTCAGTCCTTTACCAAATCGTAAAGCCTTTTTGTGCAGTGTATCCACCAACTCTAGTCCGAACCTTTCCAGCTGGTTGAAATTGTTCACATATTACTTCACCGCCAAGTTCCCTTGCTTGAGCACTAAGAACCTCTCCATCGGTATGCTTCGTTCAGCTTGGGAAAGAAAATTTCATCTCGAACCTCTATCTGAAATCTTCCCAGGTTTCCACCGAACGTCCAGCCTGGGTGACTTCCCACCAAAATAAGGCTTCGTCTTTTAACAACCAAGCAGCTAACTAAATCTTTCTTCCGTCCTCCACTTCAAAGATTATGAATAAATCCTCAGTCTCCTTAAGCCAATTCCAAGCTTCCACAAATGTCTCATTCCCATGGAATGGCTTCTCTCTCATAGCACGGAAGTCCTTATAGATTTTGGCGAAGTTATCTGCTCTTGGAGGGGAAGGAGGAGCAATGACTGGGGCAACAGGAGGAGGAGCGTCTCTCTGGACTTTAGCAGGCGTTGTGGCTTCCTAATATCTCTGGAACCATCTGGGTATCGTGACGCCCTCTGGGATATTAGGAATGTTTTGATCCCCAGACATGCTGAAAAAGGGAAAAGGAAGAATTTTAGATAAAGGACCGAAGGATATTACATAGGGCTTCTTGGGGAATATTTTCAAAACAGACTTTTCTTTTGAAAATACTTTCTTTTAAAATCTTTTTGAAAAATATTTTTCAAAACTTTTATCTAATCTGGTAACCTTCAGCTCTGATACCAAGTGTGACACCCCACGTCCGTTAATGTAACTCGCTAAGGGAATGCATTAAGTTTCATGAAGCCTTGCAGGTAAACAGACATAGAATAATTACAAGACAGATATAAATAAGACAGCAACGGAAATATCAAATTTTTATTTCAACATAAAACATAATACCGTAGTTCACAATAGCATAAGTCATAAAACCATTACAACAAAATACTTCTGTCTTGCATCATCATAGTACATATTCCCCAATAAATAGAGTAAGCCATAGTAGAGACAAAGACTTGAGCCATACTCCAGAAGTAGCTTCCAGCAAGATAATACCCAAGTCATGACTAAGCCTGGTTGTTTCCTCCCTGAGAACCTGGGGGGAGGGAGGAAACGGAAGAGAGAGGGAAAAAAGGGGTTAGACATAAAGTCTGGCGAGTCTAGTTACTTTTAGCTAGTAAATAAATAAAGGTGAACATGCATAAAGTGGTTAAGAGAGGTCACTATATAAATGGCAGGTGTGACAAGGCAGATAAGTTAAGGTGTACACTTACTTCACTAATGACTACTCTGTACTATTACTAGTATAACTAAAGTTAGATGATCCCTTCCACAATAAGTTGGTAGACTTAGGGTATACGTCCGAGTGTACCCTAACCATTACCCTAATCGATCGGTTCCCTATTCCATAGATACCCTGTAACACCCCGCATTTTAATATAACTAAAAATGTGTGTATATATGCATAGATAGGTAAATAATGGTGATGTACAATGAGAATTAATTAATACATGGAAGAGAAGGAAAAAAATTAATTCAATAATAGTGTATGTAATGGAAAATATAATAAAATAAGGATACTTAATTTAAATTTCAGGAATTAAGTAAATTGGACATCACCATTGTGTTCGTCTCGGAATTCTGCTTGGATTAGAGTCTAAGTTTGCGTAAATCAGACTCCGTATGAATGAGTTATGGCCTTTAGAAGATTCAACTAAAAATTCAAAGCAGTTCGAAATTCGACCCAGGCAATTGGGTGGGAAATTTCCCGCCATCAACCAGGCAGGTCGACCCGGGGGTCGACCTGAGGGTCAGGTCGACCTATAGGTCGACCTACCCCTAGGGAGGTCGACCTGGGGGTAGACCTACCACCCCTCCCCCTCCCGATCTGGGCAGTTTCGTTCCTATGACGTGTTTTAATTGATGTACAAATCTGATGGCTTCTAGGTCAATCTAAGGGCTATAAAACCCTCTCTATACCTATAAATAAATAACAAGACCTAACGCTAATTTATAACAATTCCTCAAGACGCCTCTGTGCTGCTGAACTCTCAATTCTCTTAGCTGCCACCTCTGAAACCTAAATCAAATTAGAAATTCTTCATCAACAATTCAAGCCCTTCACCAATAATAAAAAAGAAGAGGATTAAATCAGCGTTCCACATCAACAACAAATCATTTATTTCTCCAATCCAGTCAATATGAGTGAATTTGAACTATATTAGTTGTATAATATTGCTTCAATCGTTTACCATTCCCCATAATGAATATGATGATAATTTAATAAGATCAATTATTTTATTTATGCCTACGTTTGAGTTATCTCCTTTTTTATTCTTTCCCCTTTTTATTTTTTATAGCTAGGTTATCTCGAGCCAACGACTATCATGGATTTATGCATTTTAAAGGGAGCGGGAAATTAAACAGGGGAAAAAGGGTTGGTTTTGGCATAATATGGAGATTGGAAGGTTTTGTATAGAATTATGGACACAGTGATACTGTAATGTTGAATTTATGTAAGTTTGACATAATTGTAATTGGATATGGAATTGGTATAATTTAATATTAACAACTTGTAATTGGATAACATGGATTGGTGAAATTTATTTATGACTTGAAAAATAAGCCTAGAGGATGAATTTGATTATATGTATGAACATGGGGGTGTTGGGGTATATATACATATATTGGGAAAATATTGATTATATGAAATTGGGTATAATTGGATATTGGAAATTAGCATGTTTGGGTATGAATAACATGGAATTGGTGAATTTGGCTATAATTGGAAAATTTGGGTAATATGAAATTTGGCTAACTATTATGTAATTAGTGTAGTTAATGACAAATTGGAAATAGGGATAAAAAAATGAATTGTAATTAAGTTGACTTTGGAACATATGACATGAATTTAGGGTTTGTGTAGAAGATGATTGTCAATGAACTCCTATGACACGAGGTTAGGCGCGTTTGTGGTGTAAGACTGCCCGGAACCGCCCGGCAAATCCAGCAACCACAAGCGGACGTCTAATGTGAGAGGTCAACGGCAAGAACAAGAGGCGTAACAGTTTATGACACGAGGTTAGGCGCGTTATGGTATAAATCTGCCCGGAACCGCCCGGCAAATCCAGCAGCCACGAACAGACGTCTAATGTGAGAGGTCAAACATCGTAACATCATAATAAATAAATTAAGTAATTCTAAGCATAATAAGACATGTGGGTGACATGGGTATGGTTATAGGGTTAAGTGGGTGATATAAATGACATGTAAAGCATGACTAATGTGGACTTAACCGTTGTAAGACATGTGATGTAAAACATGACTAAGGTAGACTTAACCATAGTAAGACATGTGTAAGACACGGAAACTATAATTAAGGGGGTTAAGTGGGACACGGGTGACATGTGAAACAAAAATTTAGATATGCTTAACCAAACGGGACCCTTAACGGTATCATGAATTAATTGAATTGGGTAAAGTTTAAGTAACGGGTTAAGTAAATGGAAGGGTTAAGTCAAATCTAAAATTAATAATAATAAATGGGGAATGATAAATAACCTATTATGAATAAACTTGAATAAGGCAAGAAAGGATAATAGGTGCAAATTATAACTTATGGGACAAGATAAGTTATAGGAAACGATAAGGAAGATGAGATAACTTATATGTAAAGATATACTTAAGTTAAGTGGTTTGGGAAGGAGAAATGTGTAATTAAAAATGATATAAGTTATATGAATGGAAAAGAAGTAAATTAAAACCATATATGTTGGTTAGGTTGAGTAATTCTCTGGTTGCCAGTCTGATCTTAATTTCGGTCTTCGAGGCTGGTGTTTAGGTGGTTATTCTCCTAATCAGTATATATGTGGGATAAGGCATACTTAACTATGAATTAAGTATAACATGTTGTTGTAACCCTAAAAGGGAATAATTTATGAAATTGGAAACATGTTGTGGGCTTATTAATGGACTTAAGTAGGTTAAGTATAAATTGAGTTAATAAGAAAGGGTAACTTGGTAAATACGAAAAAGGAAGCTAATGTGAATAACCAAGTTAAATGAGAAAAAATGATGAGGTGGGCAAGCGCGAAATTAATGATTAGACGTAGGGTCTAATGACAGATAAAACTAAGGCGCTTGAAGCAGTCCGTACGTTATAGGATGAATAGCCCAAAGAGGTAGATCATCACAGTGTCATAAGGCACGAGGGGAGCCCACGTTCATTATTCTGGCGGCTCGAACGGACTGGAAGGGGAGGCGGGCGGCTTCCTGAGACGCTGAAGGTGCTCCTAGTAGTCCTCTGTGATTGTTTAGCTTCGAGCTAGGGTTACAGAGGTTGGGTCTACGCGGAACTACCAGGTGGGTGAGCCTTTACTGCATAAGTAAGGGACAGTCACAATGCTGTACGCGGTGGCATTACGGGTGGTTCAGCGGTTGCCTCAGGCGGAGGTGGAGGGTCAAGACCAAACGATAGCAAGATCGTCGGACGCCTGTCACTAGCAGCCTAAGGAATGCGAAAAGACAAGAGCTAACCCATAGAGATCGTTAACCTTTGCTATCAAGGGACGGGTGCGGGGAGACCCCACATGGATTTTTAGATTGTTTGCTTGTTAGGAGTGGTCGCTTAGCTCGTGTGGTCTTTACTAGTTGAAGCAGGGGTTGAGGTGTGGCCATAGCCACCATAGAAAAACTAGACCTGAGGGGTATCTGTACATTGGACACTCTTAGAGGCGGGCCCATACAGATATAGAAAAGCTCCTGGCCGAGTTCCGTGTTTCTGGTGTAGCCCTTTCACGGAACTCGGGTGCACAAGTAGAGGTTATATGCAGTAGAAACATCGAGCACGATTGATGATATGTACGTGGGAAAGTCTAGGTACAACCATGTCTGCTCTGGGTGGTGTATCATAGACTAGAGGGTATTATTCGATGATGGAACCAAATTTGATCGAATAGTTCAAGGATAGCAGTCAGTACGCTTACGTAGCACGGCGATAGTGGTTCTATGCGGATGTAGCATTGTACGTTATTATGGCATAGGATGAGGGACTGCGAATATTACTGTGGTGATACGGAGGAGACCGTGCGAGTGGGGGACCACAAGGTGTACCTTAGTTTTGGGGTTGCTACATATACATTATATTGGATTAATCTACTAGGGGGTAGATGGGTGCGATGTGTGTGTGAAAGCTTTGAGTGGTAATAACACAGATAACCTAATAAATGAGAAAATGTAACTGAATGGTATATGTAGGATTATACAAGAGGTATAGTTTAAATTCATTCACACGGAACTTATGTTCTGACCCTCTCCTCATAACATTCTCAGGTTAGGTTCATGACAGAGACTGTGTAGCTTTGGATACTGGTTTAGCAGTATTGTTATTAAGGTAAAGCTATGTTTTAATTATATTATATTTTGTTCCTTTCGTTGTGAGATGTTTTCCGAACTCTGCATGTTTTATGTTTCTGTCTTTTCTGCGGGATACTAGAGCAAAACAACACGGGTTTCGATGGATTGGGTTTTAAAAAAAAAAAATCGGTCAGTCGGAACATGGGTTGTTACATTTGGTATCAGAGCATAGATTTACGATTCCTATATAGATAATGAGTGAGCGTATTTGTATTTTCACAAATATAAATATATTATATAAACCTAGATCCATAAAGGAGCCCACTTAGTAGAAAGAGTAAAGTATGGAAAGAGTTGGGATATCTCTTTTGTACATTAAAATACAAACATAGAAATTTTAAGACCCTTAGGTGGTTTGGTTGGAAAGTGTACAATATGATTGGCATTAGAGAAAGATGTATCCCATATAATAGAAACTGAAATGTTAGCATTTCAGATTAGTGGGTTTAGAAGTGAAACCTTATAAGTTGGAAAAAGGTTAAAAAGTGGAAGATGGATTAGGAATGTATATAGTTGAGAGAATTGGCTTTGGGAAAATGTTTAGGAAAGCCTAGTTAACTTGGAGACCTACTTTGAGTTTAACCCAATGATTAACTTTTAAGAACTTGAAATTATAAAATTTTTGGCAAAAGAGAATTTGTGGTATTTTCAAGTTTTAGTCTTAAAAGTATTTTGATGTTTGAAAGAGATACGATGGAATCATATTTGAAAAACTGCATATTGGGTTTTAAAGTAAAGTGGGGTATATTTTGTAAAGTAATGATTTCTTGTTTTAAAAAAAATCCTCTCATGAAAAAGTGTACGTTATAGAGCATGTATAGCTCATTAGTTTTCATACTATAGTATATGAAAGGATCAAAAAGTAAAGCATACAAAATGTTGCATTTTGAAAAAGAAAGTTTTAAAATCTCTATTCGATTGACAATAAAATTTTATTTATTGTTTTAGAAAAGAATTTGTTCGGTAGATGAAATAAGTTGTAGGAATTAAGAATATGTTTTCATCTTGTAGCAAGTAGTTAGATTAACTCGTATGTATTAACAGTGTAGCCCATTAGTTGTCCATGTCTACTCCAGTTTTGTGATTTAAAAAAAATGTTTTGCATTTTTATTTAGTAACATGTTTTATGGTTTGGCAAAGGCAAGTTTTTGAGAAAAAGATAAAAGTTTTACTACTTTTTGTTTTTGAAGAAATATGCAATGCAAAGAAAAAGGCCAAACCATACTTTTAAAAGAATGGGGTAGGTAAGGATTAAGGCCTAGAAAGAACGAGATAAAATTAAGGCTATGAATTAAAGAACTAGAACCTAACTGGAGATTGGTAGAGTTGAGTGATTCTCTGAGTATCAATCTGATGTTGATTTCGGTCTTCGGGATTGATGCTTAGGGAATTATTCTCGTACCGATTTCCAGTCAAAGATTAGCTAATATTAAACTAATAGAAAATTCATGTAGATTGCATAAACATTGAGAAACCTAGGTTTGTTGCTTGAGAAAAAGAGATAAAGTATAGGCTAGTAATACACAGCAAGGACTAGTAGTGACTACAAGGTAGTGGAAGGGCAAGTAAGTGTTGGGAGTTGGTGGCTGGACTTTTCTTTAGAGAAATAGTCTTATGATTATTGGCCCTTGGTAGTAGCAGTATGGCACGTTGTTTGAGTTAAAAAACAGAAAAACTTATTTGGAAAATAAATTTAAGTGATTGGAGTAAGTCAAATAAGCAAAGAAAGAGAATAGCCTAATTAAGAATAAAACAACAAATCCAATAAAGCAACAAACTGACAGGAAAAGAAAACGAAAATCTTCAGAAAAGTTGAATAAAAATGAAATCTCTCCAAGATAAGTTGAAAAAGAAAAGAAATTTTCTTATGTGGGTTGTGCTTAGATCAGAAAATAGGAAATCTTTATAGAGTAGTTACATACAATCCAAGTACAATTAGAAAAGATACATGAAAGAAAAACGGAAGATGTGAATTTTTTCGTTTTACACCTTTTTATAACATAAGAAATCGAATTTAGAAATTTGTTTTTTCTAAATTTTGGATAATTAATAATGATTGGTAGGATTTTGGATGTAACAATTGGATGAACTATACTCTTATTCAATAAAAGTGTAGGAAAAATTGGATGAAAAAAAATGTTTTGATTTTCAAAGATATTGCATTCATATAGAACTGCAAGAATATTTAGGATGTGAGCATCATGTTTTAAAAATCAGATTTTAAAAGTTTGCATACATATAGGTGGTACCAATTAGGCATACATGCTTTACTAAGATGTATTTCACTTTGCACATGTGCACAATGTTTGCAACAATTGAATGCACACTTGATGGATGAATATTGCGAGGGATTATCTATTTTACTCTTATCGAATTTCGGGGACGAAATTCTTTAAGGGTGGGAGAATGTAACACCCCTCATTTTTAATATAATTAAAAATGTGTGTATATATATATATATGCATAGATAGGTAAATAATGGTGTTGTACAATGAGAATTAATTAATACATGGAAGAGAAGGAAAAAAATTAATTCAATAATAGTGTGTGTAACGGAAAATATAATAAAATAAGGATACTTAATTTAAATTTCAGGAATTAAGTAAAATGGACATCACCATTGTGTTCGTCTCGGAATTCTGCTAGGAATTTGAGTCCAAGTTTGCGTAAATCGGACTCTGTATGAATGAGTTATGGCCTTTAGAAGATTCAACTAAAAATTCAAAACAGTTCGAAATTCGACCCAGGCAGCTGGGCGCGAAATTTCCCGCCATCAACCAGGCAGGTCGATCTGGGGGTCGACCTACCCCTAGTGAGGTCGACCTACCTCCCCCCCCCCCCCCGATGTGGGCAGTTTCATTCATGTGACGTGTTTTAATGTGCTATATGAATCTAATGGCTTCTAGGTCAATCTAAGGGCTTTAAAACACTCTCTACACCTATAAATACATAGCAAGACCTAACCCTAATTCATAACAATTCCTCAAGACGCCTCCGTGCTGCTGAACTCTCAATTCTCTTAGTCGCCGCCTCTAAAACCTAAATCAAATTAGAAATCCCTCATCAACAATTTAAGCCCTTCACCAATAATAAAAAAAGAAGATTAAATCAGCGTTCTACATTAACAAAAAATCGTTTATTTCTCCAATCCAGTCAATGTGAGTGGATTTGAACTATATTTGTTGTATAATATTGCTTCTATTGTTTACCATTCCCCATAATGAGTATGATGGTAATTTAATAATATCAGTTATTTTATTTATGCCTATGCTTGAGTTCACTCCTTTTATATTCTTTCCCCTTTTTATTTTTATAGCTAGGTTATCTTGAGCCTACGTCTATCATGGATTTATGCATTTAAATGGGAACGGGAAATTAAAAAGGGAAAAAGGGTTGGTTTGGGCATTATATGGGGATTGGAAGGTTTTGTATAGAATTATGGACATAATGATACTGTAATGTTGAATTTATGTAAGTATGACATAATTGTAATTGGATATGGAATTGATATAATTTAATATTAACAACTTGTAATTGGTTAACATGGATTGGTGAAATTTATTTATGACTTGAAAAATAAGCCTAGAGAATGAATTTGATTATATGTATGAACGTGGGAATGTTGGGGTATATATATACTGGGAAAATATTGATTATATGAAATAGGGTATAATTGGATATTGGAAATTGGCATGTTTGGGTATGAATAACATGAAATTCGTGAATTTGGCTATAATTGGATAATTTGGTAATATGAAATTTGGCTAACTATTACGTAATTGGTGTAGTTAATGACTAATTGGAAATAGGCATTAAAAAATGAATTGTAATTAAGTTGAATTTGGAACACATGACAAGAATTTGGGGTTTGGGTTGAAGACGATTGTTAATGAACGCATATGACACGAGGTTAGGCGCGTTTGTGGTGTAAGACTGCCCGGAACCGCCCGGCAAATCCAGCAACCACAAGCGGACATCTAATGCGAGAGGTCGACGGCAAGAACTAGAGGCGTAACTGTCTATGACACGAGGTTAGGCGCGTTGTGGTATAAGTATGCCGGGAACCGCCTGGCAAATCCAGCAGCCACGAACATACGTCTAATGTGAGAGGTCATACATCGTTACGACATAATAAATAAATTAAGAAATGCTAAGCATAATAAGACATGTGGGTGACATGGGTACGGTTAGAGGGTTAAGTGGGTGATATAAATGACATGTAAAGCATGACTAATGTGGACTTAAACATTGTAAGACATGTGATGTAAAACATGACTAAGGTAGACTTAACCGTAGTAAGATATGTGTAAGACATGGAAACTATAATAAAGGGGGTTAAGTGGGACACGGGTGACATATGAAACAAAATTTAGATATGCTTAACCAAACGGGACCCGTAACGGTATCATGAATTAATTGAATTGGGTAAAGTTTAAGTAACGGTTTTAGTAAATGGAAGGGTTAAGTCAAATCTAAAATTATTGAAAAGAAATGGGGAATGATAAATAACCTATTATGAATAAACTTAAATAAGGTAAGAAAGGATAATAGGTGGAAATTATAACTTATGGTACAAGATAAGTTATAGGAAACGATAAGGAAGATGAGATAACTTATATTTAAAGATATACTTAAGTTAAGTGGTTTGGGAAGGAGAAATGTGTAATTAAAAATGATATAAGTTATATGAATGGAAAAGAAGTAAATTAGAATCATATATGTTGGTTAGGTTGAGTAATTCTTTGGTTGCTAGTCTGATGTTGATTTCGGTCTTTGGGGCTAGTGTTTAGGGGGTTATTCTCCTAATCAGTATATATGTGGAATAATGAATACTTAACTATGAATTAAGTATAACATGTTGTTGTAACCCTAAAAGGGAATAATTTATGAAATTGGAAGTTAACATGTTGTGGGCTTATTAATGGACTTAAGTGGGTTAAGTATAAATTTAGTTAATAAGCAAGGGTAACTTGGTAAATACGAAAAAGGAAGCTAATGTGAATAACCAAGTCAAATGAGAAAAATTAATGAGGTGGCGCAAGCGTGAAATTAATGATTAGACATATGGTCTAATGACAGATAAAACTAAGGCGCTTGAAGCAGTCCGTACGTTATAGGATGAATAGCACAACGAGGTAGATCATCACAGTGTCATAAGGCACGACGGGAGCGCACGTTCATTATTCTAGCGACTCCAATGGACTGAAAGGGGAGGCAGGTGGCTTCCTGAGATGTTGAAGGTGCTTCTGGTAGTCCTCTGTGATGGTTTAGCTTCGGGCTAGGATACAGAGGTTGGGTCTATGCGGAACTACCTGGTGGGTAGGCCTTGACTGCATAAGTAGGGGGCAGTCAGAATGTTGTATGCTGTGGCATTAAGTGTGGTTCGGTAGTTGCCTAAGGCGGAGGTGGAGGGTCAAGACCAAATGATAGCAAGATCGTCGAACGCCTGTTACCAGCAGCCTAAGGAATTCGAAACGACAAGAGCTAACCCCTAGAGATCGTCAACCTTTGCTATCAAGGGACGGGTGCGGGGAGACCCTACATGGATGTTTAGATTGTTTGCTTATTAGGGGTGGTCGCTTAGCTCGTGTGGTCTTTACTAGTTGAGGGCGGGGCTGAGGTGGGGCCACAGCCACCACAGAAAAACTAGACCCGAGGGATATCTGTACATTGGACACTCTTAGAGGCGAGCCCGTACAGATATAGAAAAGCTCTCGACCGAGTTCCGTGTTTCTGGTGTAGACCTACCACGGAACTTGGGTGCACAAGTAAAGGTTATGTGCAGTAGAAACATCGAGTATGATTGATGACACGTACGTAGGAAAGTCTTGGTACAACCGTGTCTGCTCTGCGTGGTGTATCGTAGACTAGAGGGCATTATTCGCTGATGGAACCAAATTCGATTGAATAGTTCAAGGATAGCAGTCAGTACGCTTACGTAGCACCGCGATAATGGTCCTATGCGGATGTAGCATTGTACGTTATTATTGCATAGGATGAGGGACTGCGCATATTACTGTGGCTATACGGAGGAGACCGTGCGAGTGGGGTAACACGGGGGGTACCTCAGTTTGGAGGTAGTTACATATACATTATATTAGGTTAATCTACTAGGGGTAGATGGGTGCGACGTGTGTGAGAAAGCTTTGAGTGCTAATGACATAGATAACCTAACAAATGAGAAAATGTAATTGAACGGTATATGTAGGATTATTCAAGAGGTGTAGTTTAAATTCATTCACACAGAACTTATGTTCTGACCCCCTCCTCATAACATTCGCAAGTTAGGTTCATGACAGAGACTGTATAGCTTTGGATACTGGTTTAGCAGAACTGTTATTAAGGTAAAGCTATGTTTTAATTATATTATATTTTGTTCCTTCCACCGTGAGATGTTTTCCGAACTCTGACATGTTTAATGTCTCCGTCTTTTCTACAGGATACCAGAGCAAATCAACACGGGTTTCGATGGATTGGGTTTTTGAAAAAAAAAATTGGTCCATCGGAACGTGGGTTGTTACATACCCTGTGTTGGCCCCACAGTAGGAGTTATAACTTCCTAAAGTGGCAACCCAAGAGGTGCACAACCATATTTACTGGTGTCATGGTCGTTTTAGCCCCCTCTGCCCGGCCTATGCACGCACATGTCCCCGGTCGATTTGCACCGTCCACACCGTCCGTCCCGTTTGGATCTCTTACAATCAATCAGTAAGCATGCCCTTATCTCCGCCTAGTACGGAGTTCTTTATTTGATACCTACTCTGGGTTACTGATTGAAATGGGTCCCACACAATATGATACAAGCTCTCTTCTTTGTCTTGTATCCCCACTAGGTTTTCACTGACTATGTATACGGCTAGGTGCCTTTAATTACATAGTCTTATTCCAGTTATTCTTACCCTAAAGGGTGTCTTTAATTACATAACTTTATTCTATTTTCAACTGGCTATGTATACATCAGGTATCTTTAATTACATAACCTTATTGGATTAAGTTGTGGGCCTATGTATCTATATATTACCCACCCCTTTTAATTTACTTAACCCACTACTCATCCAGTTTTACTTAACCCTAACATGTGGATGCTGGATATGACGGTTGGGTCCGGGCAGTCTTATTCCAAAGTTGGGCCTAACCTCGTGTCTTAGCCCGATTTGTATTTATATACTTATACCTCCCACGTTAGGTTCAACATTAATGGCCGCTGGATATGCCGGTCGGGTCCGGGCAGACTTCCAATATTAACGTAACCTAACCTCATGTCATAAGTATGAGTACAATTCCTAATTGTAATTACTAACATTCAATTTTTAATTAATTTACAAATTAATTAATCCTTTCCTTTTATAGGTATCAATACCTATTTTGCAACAATAATTTGAATTACATATCCATAAATGGTCATATTCAAATTATGCCATTTTTACCCAAATTTACCTATGTCATTATAGGTGATTATTTCTATGTTTCTATATATGAATTATATGTCCAACTTATATAAACATTATATAAATTACGCCAATTATAAATTCCCTTTTTCCCCTTTTCCTAACTAACGTGATCGCATGTATTTTGGCATCATCGAGGCTACAAAGTAGCCACGCTATAACAATAAAAGGGAGTGACAAAGATGATGGTTTCAGCACAGTTTTGGCATAAGCATGACAACAAGGTGAATGGACATGTAATCATCATAACAGAGTGAACACAGAACCGATGAACTTCTGGCAACTACAATGTCAAAGTCAACATAACATGGTCTAAACTTGTCATTTAGATGTCTAACAAAACCAGGTTGACATGGTAGCATGATTAGATCTAAAAGGGTGGCATCACATGTCAAGTTTACAACATATCGTGATTACTACGACATAACAGGTGAAGGGTGATTAGCATAAAGGATTAGATCTAAATTAACAAGTTCGCATTTCCCATAATATAGTTGCAAGTCAAGATCTACATAGTCAGCATAGTAGAATATCCATAATTATATTGGATCCAGGGATAATGACATAATAAACTTGCATAAGTTCATGATTCACAATATATACCCAATTCGTACACTATCATAATTCACATTTATCCATTTAAACCTAAAAGTGACTAGAAACTCATAGCGTTAGGTTCAGAAAATTTAGAGAGGGAGATCTGAATTATGAATAGCTAAACTGATTGTAGTCGACTTTGATTCTGTTTCAGTTTGCAACACTACAACATATGGCGTCTTTGATCTCCAATGGAGAAAATAATAGAATAGGGGACCATATTTATAGGCTAGAACCAATGAACTAGACCCAGAATCAAGTCCAGGTACCTAAAACGAATTCTGCCCAGATCTGTCGGGAGGGGGGGTCGACACCCCTATAGGGGGTCGACACTCATGCCGACACCCCTATAGGGGGTCGATACCCATGCCGACACCCCTATAGGGGGGTTGACACCCATGCCGACACCCCCTATGGGGTCGATACCCATGAGCGGGAATTTTCCCGCTCAGCCCGCTTTGGCCCGATTTTGATTTTTGAATTGTTTTTGAAGGTTCTAGAATTTATTTTATATATATATATATACATATCTTGTGTGTAAGCAAATTTCGAACCCTCATAACTTTTTCATACAGTGTTCGTTTTACGCAAACCAAATGTCAATTCTGACCGGAATTTCGAGACGGACGCAATGACATAGTACGTTCCCTCTAATTCCAGTGTTAAATTAATTAATATTTAATTTATCCTCTTTTAATGTCGTTAAAATTTAGGGTGTTACACTAAAGGTTCAATGGGGAGAAAACCCATAATATGCGACTTGGGAGACCGAAGACTAGATTCGTGCTTCGTACCCTTTTCTATTCGAGGGTATGTTCTTAACTCCTTTTTCCAAAGCTTTATCAGTTTTGTTTCTATCATTCGAGTATTTCTTGTCCATAGTATTTTCAACCATTAGGTAAGAATCCTACGAATGTAAACATGTGTTTGAGACATGTTATGTTTGATGGATGCAAGTGGATTCCAGTGTTTGCTAGTGGTTGCCTGTGGATGCATATACACACACATTAGGCACTAGATCGGCTTAATCACTCTCATATCGCATATGGATTTGTGTGCATTTTCTTTTCTTTCATGAATGGAAATGGATGAATTAGCATATGGATGTTGCATTTGGACGAATGAATGTGCACATATATGGAGCTTACATGTTATAATAGGATTATTTCCATACATATTGGATTCATGGCTCTAACATACATTGCATTAAAGAGGTTAACTGAATCAGTGGACTGTCGGATCTTCGCATTAGTATTGGGACATATATACACACCATTGCATTTACTCATATAAGCATTAGAATTCTTTAAGGACAATGGATGCCAGTGATTGGTGGATGAGTAGATGGATGATGGATGGTAGGATACATTCTTTTCAACTTAGAGATTTCGAGGACGAAATTCTTTAAGTAGGGGAGAATGTAACACCCCGAATTTTTAAGAGGATAAATTAAAGAATAATTATTTTAATATTAAGAATTAAGGGAAACAGACTACGTCATTACGTCCGTCTCGAAATTCTGGTCAGGATAGACACCTAGTTTGCGTAAAATGGATTACATATGAAGAAGTTACGACGATAAAAGTTTGACAATCAAAACAGTGATAACTGGCGCACTTGACAATTGCGCCAAGGCAATTTTACACTGGCACACCTGTAAAGTGCGCCCATAGGGGTTTTTGGGTATTCGGGCCTTTTTCAAGTGGGGGCGACCCGTGACCTGATTCAATCTAGGGCTGAGGTGACATTCGAATTCTGGACATTAGCAGCTATAAATATACCTCAATTCTCTTATTTCCTTCTCAAAGAATCAATGGTGGCCAAACACTGTCGGTGTCTTAATTGAACTGGATCCCTTATCTTCAAGTTCATATATTATATTGGATCCATTGTAAATTAAGAACATATAACATTTTAGATTGATTATAACTTGGATCTAAATTTCTATGATGTAGATCTTAATCCCTATTTGTGTTAGATCTACTTTTATCTATAGATCTGAATTATGTGGACTTTCTCTGATGTAGATCTTAATCCCTATTTGTGTTAGATCTACTTTTATCTATAGATCTGATTATGTGGACATTCTGTGATGTAGATCATATCCTTATTTGTATTAGATCTACTTTTATCTATTAGATCTGAATTATGTGGACATTCTATGAAGTAGATCACAATCCTTATTTGTTAGATCTACTTTTATCTATTAGATCTAAATTATGTGGACACCTGAGTCATTAATCCGATCTAGTTCATTATTTGAATCCCCTTATGCTTCTCATATTAGATCTGAACTTGTTGGACATCTAAATTAAATTTTAGATCTTGTCATGTTCATCTTATCACCTTTGCTATGTTACAAATAGTTAACTGCCACAAGTTCACTAGATCTATGCTTATATGTTCACCATGTTAGTATATGATTATGCTAGTTATGTTAGAACATTCACCTTTGTTATATTTCCATTACCTTCCCTTTTTATCATTTATGATTAGGCTATTATTTAACCTATAAGTGCCGCAAATTATAAACATGCTAGTTAGGGAACGGGGATGGAAAAAGGTTAATATTGACATAATTTGAATGTGAACATGAGTTGGATGTATAATTCAATAATTGGGTAAATGGGCATAAATACACAATAAGGCATAGGTATAATTAATTGGACATATAATTCAAAAGGGGGAAAGTGGGGACATAATTACCTATAAAGACATAGGTAAGAATTTGATAAAAATGGAATGTTTAATAATTATAATTAGAAATTGTAGTTGCACTTATGACACGAGGTTAGGTTGCATTAGTGGTGGAAGTCTGCCTGGACCCGACCGGCATATCCAGCAGCCACTAATGTTAAACCTAATGTGAGAGGTCTAAATACGCGAATACGAATTGGACTAAGACACGAGGTTAGGCCCAACTTGTGGAATAAGACTGCCTGGACCCGACCGGCATATCCAAAATCCACAAGTTGTTGGCCTAATGTGGGAGGTCTGGCCCATTATAAACCATAAATGGACATGGTAGTAAATTGGACTACTTAACCAAATCTAATCCATAACGGATTGTATGAATATGAACTAAAGTTAGGGTAAAGTAAAATTAATTGGACAGTGGATGGGTTAAGCAAATCTGGAGGGGGTGGGTAATATTTATATATAGGCCCACAAACTTAACACTGTAAGGTTATGTAATTAAAGACACCTAGTGGTATACATAACTGGAGGGAATAATAAAGTTATGTAATTAAAGACACCTTTTAGGGTAAGCATAACTGATAGAAATGAATAGGGCTATGTAATTAAAGACACCTAGTGGTATACATAGTCAGTGAAAACCTAGTGGGGGATACAAGACAAAAGGGAGAGCTTGTATCAAACTATATGGGACCCATTTCAGTTAGTAACCTGGAGTATGTATCAAACAAAGTAATCCATACTAAGCGGAGAAGGGGCACGCTTACTGACTGATTGTAACAGAACCAAACCTGGAGGATGGTGTGGGCGGTGCAAACCGACCGGGCCATGTGCGTGCATGAGCCGGGCAGAGGGGGATAAGACGACTGTGACACCTGTAGATATGGGGCTGTGCATATCAGTGAGGGTTTGCCACTTTAGGACGCGATACATTCTACTATGGGGCCGACACAGAGTATCTACGGAGTAGGGATCCAATCGATTAGGGTAGTGGTTAGGGTACATTTGGACGTATGCCTAAGTCTATCACCTTGAAGTGTAAGGGACCATCTCATTCTGGTTATACTAGTAATAGTGCAGAGTAATCATTAGAAGCATACACACCTTATCCTGTATACTTTGTCACACCTGCCATTTATGTAGTGATCTCTCTTATCCACTTTATATACCTGTCATGCAACTTTTATTTATTTACTTGCTAAGGTTCACCAGACTCGCCAGACTTTATGTCTGACCCTTTTTGTTTCTCCTTCTTTCTTCCGTTCCCCCCTCCCCACCCCTCCAAGGTTCTCAGGGAGGAAACACTTAGTCTTAACAGTGATTTTGCTTATTTTGCTAGAGCCGCTGGTATGTATCGCTCAAGCTCCTATCCTTGTTGCTATGGCTATATTTTGTTCTTGGGGAATTTTACTTTTTTTATGTACTCTGATATTTTTGAAGTAAAAGACAGTAACTTTTATGTTGTAATGGGCTTTTATGTTTTAGACATGTGATGTATTTGGACCAAGTTATCTTATGATAAATAAAGTTTTTATTCCGCTGTTATTCTTTATATCTGTCTTGTAATATTTTATGTTTGTCTATGTATAACGCTTCACGAAACTTAATGCATTCCCTTTGTGAGTGACGTTAATAGATGTGGGGTGTCACAAGCAGGTGGCGGGAGGTTCAGCACAAGGGAAAGAAAAAATTTACTGACATTATTCGTTAGTCTGCTTGTGTTGCTCAAACACCTAAAACCCAAAGCCCTAGAAACTGGGCGAATGCTTTTGACTCTAAATTTCAAATTTCTATTGAATAAAGTTCTACGAACCAATATCAATAGGCAACATCAGATATCAATTGATCATTGATTTAGACTAAGATGAATCTAACAAATCTGGGAAAACTGAATCTACGCGTATATGGGTGGTAAACACCCTATTTTTTTGTACTTTAACGCTTATAATAAGAGAGTTTGGAAACCCAAAAGGGCCTGAGAATTTTCCCCAAAGAAATGGTTTCTTTCCTATCAAGTTTCAGATGAAAGAAGATTATGAAAAATATTGAAGTGAGGTCTATTGTTCATGGGTAGCAATCTCATCTTCATGCGTAACTGGGTGACCGATTTCAACTTCTAAAAGCAATGTTATCATCATACCCGATTTGAGTCAAATTCCCAAACTTAAACCTAACTTTGTGGAATACTAGATGCATCCGTTAACTTGCAAGATTTATTGGCAAACATTTGGATATTGATGAAAATACTAAACTGGTTAAGAAAAAAAGCTTTGCTAGAAACCTTATTGAAATTACAACAAATTCAGAGCTGCCCAAAAATATTAAAGCATTTGATAAGCATGGTAATTCTTACGAGCAAGCAGTTGAATACAAGTTTGTCCCACCAAAATGTACATCATGCAATTGTTTTGGACATATAGATACATATTGTACGATGGTGATTCCAGAGAAAGTTTGGGTTGAAAAGAAAAAAAAGTAGTGAAGGTAGCACTTCCAAAGTCCAACTTCGCCAAAAAAGTGATATGCACAATGAAGTTGGTG
This sequence comes from Allium sativum, assembly GCA_030737875.1. Lineage (NCBI taxonomy): Eukaryota > Viridiplantae > Streptophyta > Magnoliopsida > Asparagales > Amaryllidaceae > Allium > Allium sativum. Next base: position 461,223,216 of record CM060924.1, on the reverse strand, counting down.
CAACTGCAATTCATCCTACTGTTCTAGATCCACCACCAACTTATGTTGTGGACTTACCAGCATCTGTAACATCTCGTATAGATCAAGGTCGAAATTGGGCTTTGCCAGTGGAAGTTTAGGAAGGGGAGGATGGTTTAGGTCCAAGCGATCCACATGTAGGGTCCACTCAAGAAAAGGAGGATACATATCCGAAGTCTCTGGAAGATACCCAAAATCATGAAATCCACCTTAAGGAATTTGATAATGAAAGCATTGATTCACCAAATGTTTGTGACCTCCCAGAAGTTAACAATAAGTACATAGAACAATTTAAACAAGATGGTAAAAAAGCAGGTGCTACACGCGTTTTGTACAGTGATGTTCCAGTCAGTAAGAGAAAAACTACCAAACACTAATGTCAATCTTATGCTGGAATGTTAGAGGTCTAAACAATGACACTCATAAATTAGACCTCTACAACTTTTAGAATAATTATAAGCCCATAATAATTGTTGTCTTAGAAAATAAGTTCATGTAAGAAAACTTTGAGTAATTCCAAACTCGTATGGGTGACCAATGGAATCTTTGTCATAACTTAAACACTTCTTAAAAGGGTGATATTGTTATTTTTTTAGGATGTGTTGCGCTAGAAGTGTGTTACTGTTAATTGTGATGATCAACAAGTGACTATCCTTGCTAATAATGTTGGAGGACTGGAAATATACATTTCATTTATTTGTGCTAGCAATTTGGCCTCTGTATAACACCATCACTGACAATGCTAAAAACATTCAATCCCATGGCTAGTGCTGGGCGATTTCAACGCAGTGTTACGTACCAGCGGAAAAAAGGGTGGACTTACATTCAACCTCTCCCAAGTGGTAGAATTCCAAAATTGCGTATCTTCCAGAAGGTTGTCAGAGATCCCCCACTCCAGCATGCAGCTCACATGGAGAACTGGTGAGGCTAAAAGATTTCATCAAGACTTGACTATGCACTTGCAAATGCAAACTTGTTAAATCAGATTGGCGGTCCCAATGCAACAGTCTTAGCTTCCTCTGCTAGTGATCATTATCCACTCTTAATCCGGTTTAATGATGCCAATAGTAATTCGAAAGGCAAACCAATTAGGTACGCCAATCATTGGCATTGAATTCAAGGATACCATGATGCAGTCAATTTCAACGATGAACCCATTCCAAAAGGCAACAAATTGTTCAGGCTGGTGATTCTTCTCAAGCAATGTAAACAAAGACTGAAAGTTTGGAATAAGACATGACCTAAATAGAGGGATCAAATTTGAAGCCTACAAGACCAATTAGAACAGGCACAATCTCTTCTTGATGCAGACCCAATGAACGAAGGTCTTAATAGTGATTTTTACGCTATGCAGAGGCCACTTAAAGATGCTTTGGCTAAAAATCATTGGATATTAAGCAAAAGAAAAAAGAGAAATGGCTTACTTAGGGAGACGAATGCAACAAGATTTCTATACTAAAATGTCCCAAATAAAGCATTATAACAATCTTCTTAACTGTTTAAATGAACAAAGGAACTCGAGCCAACAAATCGAACAATTAGAAGATTCTGCTACGACTTACTCTTACCAATTTAATGGTGAATACGCTGACAATTTATCCTATGTAGTGTGAAAAAGGAAAATCATTGCTGAAGGAAGAATGCCATTGGATGGCGACATTAACAAGCGGGAATTGAAAGATGCTTTGTTCTCTATCCACAGTGACTCCATCCCCGACCCTGACAGCATGGGGGCAGCCTTCTTGAAACTGTACTGGAAACACCTAAAAAGTCATATGTTAGGTGCATTTCAGAAGCATTTGATTCAGGGAAGTTTATCCAAGAAATTAATCTTACATTTTTTACACTAATTCCCAAAGTACCAAATCCATTAAGAATTGAAGACTATCGGTCGATTGCTTGTTGCAATGTAATTTACAAAATTTTGAGTAAAATCATATTCCATCGACTGAATAAAGTGCTTCCCTCTCTTATTTCTCAATGCCAAAATAATTTTATAGAGGAAAGATTTATTTTTGAAAACTCGCTTATGGCACATGAGTTAGTTCGAGAATTCAACAGGAAGGGATCGAACAAATTTGCTTTAAAATTGAATTACATAAAGCATATGATAGAGTTAACAGAAGGTTCATCATTCACATGCTTTGATAGATAGGTTTACCGGCTAAGCTCATAAATCTAATTAGCTTCAATTTAGATATCCCTACCTATTCAGTTTTGATCAATGATGTGCCTAAGGGTTATATTACTAGTACAAGGGGTACTAGGCAAAGGGTCCTGCTCTCCCCCTACTTGTTTGTTACTGCAATGGAATGGTTCATGCTTCAAACGAAATTAGCCATTGAACACAAACTAATTTTGCATGTTCATAATAATAAGCCTAAAGTCACTCATCTGATCTATGTTAATGACCTTTTAGTCGTTTTCAGAGCTTCAACTGCAGCTACCAACCACCTTAAATGCATTTTGTATAATTTGGAGTTATGGGTTGGCTTAAAGTTAATGAAATTAAAACAAAATGTTACTTTAATAAGTTCTGCAGGGACAAACAGAACCTTGTTGATGCGATAGGGGTTCAAGTGGGTACTCTCCCTATCAAATATTTGAGTGTGCCTTTCCCAATAATATTATCACTGATGTTGAGTGTGGTAAGTTGGTTAATAGCATTCGAGACAATCTTCAAGGGTGGGGATCAAAATTGTTGTCTTTTACTGGTAGTGTTGGATTAGTACACACTATGATCACTTCTAAAGTCAGGTTTTAGCTCCAGACATTTCAAATTCCAGATTGTTGTATCACCAATATCAATATGGTTTGTGCGAAATTTATATGGAGAGGTAGGCTACATAAGATAAGTTACAGTTGCTATGTAGGACCAAACTGAAGGGGGAGTTGGGCTAAAAAACCTGTTTGAACTTAAACAACCTTATGGATTGAAAGTAGCATGGAAGTTAATTTCTTCTAATAATCATTGGGCCATTTAGATGTGGGCGAGATATATAAATGAAAATTTCTAGACCTCAAGAGTTGACAATAATGGATCGACTATATGGAAAAACTATATGAAACAAAGAGATGATCTCAAGAAAAGAATCCAAAGAGACATTGCTAATGGTTATGCAACTGATCAATGGTGTGACCCATGGCTTGATAATAAAAGTTTTATTGACAGATATGGTTGGGATAGTTATTCTACTTATAGTGATCCTAAAGTAACAGTAGATACTATTATTTCAAACAATAGTTAGGACTGCAACAACAATTTGGTGTCATGTAATTTATTAGAGGAGCTCGAAGGCAAAAAAATTCACTCGAACAGAAATGAAGACATTTGGGTTTGGGCCAATAGTAGTTTTAAACTCGAACAGGTTTGGGAAAGCATCAGAAATGAACACCCAATTGTACCACGGAGCAATGTGGTTTCGTCCAAATCATGTCCACCAAAAATGGATCATGTTCTCTTCAAAGCCATGTTAGGTCGGTTACCCACTAAAGACCGTCTACAAAGTTGGGGGATAATTAATGACAACATATGCGTGTTGTGTAGTGGAGCTATTGAAACCCTAAATCACTTGTTTTTCGAGTGTAATTTCAGCAAAAGACTCTAGGAAATACAGAAACTCAAATTCTTTAACACTGACAACATCGGAAGCATAGAAGAATAAATACAATACCTACACAATCAAAGACACGTGTCGTAGTTGATGGTAGAGGTCTTCAAGATTTACCTCACGACCAAAGTGTGGCAAACATGCCGAGAATGCAATTCCCATGCTTTTAGAAAGAAGGAGAAAGAAGTGTTAGTAAATTCGAGCTCGATTAACAGAGAAGTTGCTATTATAATTTGGAGAATCAAGCCAAAAATGTTTACCAATGCAGAGGAATGAGAATTATTGTTAATAGAGAAGCGGAGCTGGAAGGCAGCGACCGTAGGAACTCAACAGAAGAACTTGAAGCCATCATGATTAACTCTCCTGAGCCCTAATATGTAAATCTTCAACTTTTGCATAGAATGTGAAGGGAAAAGCAAAAATTTGTTATTTATGTTTCATACTCATAGTATAAACGGGTTGTAACAATGGGCGGAGCCGAGTTTTTGTGCTAAGAAATAAAAATTTACCCTATTTCAAGAAAAAAAGGAATAGGAAATCCAAAAGTAACCTGCAAACATTAAAAATGTGAAAGAAATAAATGTAGAAATAAGGTCATTTGAATTTTAAAAAGAAATGATATTGAGCGTAGATATATAAGCCTGAATTCAAAAATTGAGAATAAAGTGTAATTTAAGGACGTATAGCAATAGATGTATAATGAATGAAAAAAAGATAAGAAGATATATACATTTGAAATTAGGATATATATTAAAAGGAAGAAATCAATGAATTAATGGCGTTAATAGTGACATTAATAGAGTAGCTATTAATGGACAAAGATTTGCAGAGTTATCCGCATGTATATGCATAAGTTTGAAATTATAATACCGAGTATATGTTGTAAACGGAAGAAAACAATTTTCGTATTGATATTAGGCAAAGAAAGAAACGTTACCAACAATAATAAACAAGAAATTAATATTGGTAAAAACTAACATTAATGGCCTAGGCCATGGGTCGGCGCACCTTAAAGGTGTGTCGATACATGGGTCGACACACCTTAAGGGAGGGCGACACACCTTAGGAGTGGTTTGACACAGTACTGAGCCATTTTACGTTATATTTTTTCACTTGTACACTTCGGATTTTATTTTATTTAATCCAACCAACCAGAATCTTCTGTACACCTATAAATAGACTAGTAGAGCCGAGCCTCCAACTCATATTTTTGAGACAACGCCGAGGATCTGCCTATTTATTTCTTCTCCAAACCTTTAAGAAATTAAAATATTATCTTTAAGGAATTCAGATTCAAGAATTGAAGACAAAGAATGTATATCTACAATATAGATGTTCAGATTTCATGTCAGCGTGAGGTAAATCTCGTGAATCCGAATTATTTAGGTCTCTTTCCTTTTCTTTTAGCATCAGATTTGTAAATCTGTGGTTATCTTAGCATTAGATTCAATTAGAAAAACCATAGAATACTAGATCTAAATTAGATTCAAGGATTCGAATGAAGTCAGGTGAGTGAATTTAAAATTATTCCTTTTGGTAACAGTATATTTATCATTTACATTCTCTACAATTCTTAACGTGATAAATAAACGGAATTTAGGGTAATTTTTTTTAGAACTAGGGAATTTAGGGTAATTGCGATATAATCTATTTCTTAGTACGTTAGGAATATTTCTATCACAAAAATCTATTCCATTAATCTTCTGTTTGGATTAAGAATTATTGCAATATTGAAATTGTGGAATTTACAATAAACATGAATATGTTCTTAAGATTATTATTTAATTCAAAATTGGACATACTGTCAACAAAATTACAATGAAATTAAGGGTAATGGAAAAAGAATTGGTACACCTAATTTTGTGTGGAAAAATTTACAGTAACTGAAATTGGTATATGAAAAATAGGAATTTAACATCTAACTCAGAAAAAAGAGGAAATTAGTGGTGGACTTAGTTAGTTGGATATTGGAAAAATGGATACATTTCCATAACGGAAAAATTAATGTAAACATAGTTGCAAGATAAGAAAGGAAAAAGGGATTAGTGTAAAATAGGGATTCTTTTACCCTATTGCATACTAATCAAATAAAATATATAAGTAATAAAAGAAATAGCTTGCAACTACGGATCTTGACTGATGTGCGTTTTAGAAATGGATCTTTACATCTTTCTACTAACTAATCTAATGAGGTATGTGAAATATTTTCCTAAAATAATGAGAATATACAATACGATAAAAAAATAAATGTTACAACAATAAAAGTTTGGTTAATGTTAAGGAACCCAAGGAAAAAGTGATGAACGGACGATATAATCTATTATAATTAATTATGAGAATGTAATATAATAGGTGGGATTGTCCGAAGGACAAGAGGAATTGTAACATGGGTTATAATAAATGAAAAGAGAACTTATTAATAAACCTTATTTAAGGGAGCAAAGTTAATTAGTAAACCCATAACAATGGTTGTGACAACAGTGTAAGATAAAGTTATGATTAAATAAGAAGGAATAAAGTATGGTTATTTTTAGTAGACTTATAATTGGAAGTACTAAATCATATAAAAAGTAATAAACTATAAGCGGAAGTCCGTTCCGGCACCACATGGCTGAACAAGGAAATTAAGTAGCCAATGGTGAGCTAACGAACCAAGTAACTTGAATAAAAAGTGAATACATGGATAGTCAAGTCAATTAGTAATATGATAAGGTAAAGCATGGGGTGATTAAAATATTAGACGTAGGATTTAATAACATAATGGCGTGATGTGCTTGGACCAGTCCGTACGTATGAAGGAGAAGAACCCAACGAGGTAGATCATCGTAGTGTTTGGAGACACGTAAGGAGGACGTCCAACTGATTATTCCATAGGACTAGAGGGAAGCATGTGGCTTCGGTGGGACAGGTGGGGTACTTTATGGTGGTCCTCGGTATGGTATGTGCTCAGGCTGTAACTGTAGGGGTTTGGTCTGTATGGTACCATCCTGTGAGTATACCTTGACTGCAACTGTGGTGTGGCAGTCAGAAGGCTGTGGAGGATGACTTTAAGTGATTCGTTGGTTTTCCTTAGGAGAGGTTGGTCAGGACCAAATTAGGGGTAGTAATCATCGGATACCTGTCATCAACAGTCGGTGTGATGTAGAAAAACTAGAGCTAAACCTAAGGAACTTCGATCTTTCACTATCGAGATGTTTGTTGCGGGGCACGCCAAACTGGATGTTAGATTGGTTGAACGGGGCACGTTGCTTAGCTCTTGAAGAAGTCTTTCATTAGTTGAGGAAAGGGCCATGGTAAGGCCATAACTATCGTCAAAACAGACTATATGTGAATATTTGTATTATAAGCTTAATTAAGTTGTCCTCTATATATATTGAAAGCTCCCGGCCGAGTTTCATGCATTGGATGTAACCCTATTACGGGATTCGGGTTATAGTAGGTAGTGCGTTTGTGTGATGGTCTAGATACATGCACTTGGTGGTGTATTGCAGACATTATAGAATTACTTTGTGTTGAGACATGATTCGACCGAGCAGTTCGGATGCGATGATCTGATCGATTACATGGCATAGCGATTGTAGTTCTGTGCGATTACATGGCATAACAATATAGATTTTCGTATGCGGTTTGCCATAGGACGGAGGTTGTATACGCTTCCATGGAGTAACGTTTGAGACCGTACAAGGATGGTACTATAGGGAGTACCTTGCACTACAACAAAACAGTCGTTTTACAACGGGCAAAAACCGTTGTTATATGTTTTTTACAACGGGCAATAGCCCGTCCTAATATGAGCCGTCGTAATAGGTCCTTTCTAATTTACAACGGTCACTGACTGTTGTAAAATACTGTTGTAATAACGTGCCTCTATCACATGCACGGGCTCTATGACAATGGCTATAAACCCGTTGTAATAGCTGATTAGTTACAAGCGGCTTCTGCCCGTTGTAATACAGCATATAACAACGGTTTTTGCCCGTTGCGAAATAAATGTAGATTTAAATATAATTACTGTGATATACATCCATAATAATAATGAATATTTTAACATGTAATAAATACTGTAATTCAACAATCAAAATCACATAAAAACACATACTAAAAGACGAAAGCAAGTCATACAATTCCAACACATTTCAAAAAGTTCGATAAGTTTACACTCCAAAAGACTAGATAAGTTTACATTACAAAAGTTTAGATAAGTTACGTCGACATAGTTCTAACATAAATTACATAACTAGTTTCATAAGTACCTACACTGGACCAAGGAAACGTAATCTTTGTGCTACGTGACGGTAGATCCAATGGCATGTTTGATAATGGACATCTCCGAATTTGGCCTAAACAAAAAAAGCTTCTGGTTCCACCGCTACATTCACACATATCTTCCAAACATCAGCTTCTGGTAGAAAATTTTGCAGTACCATACACACTAGGAGATATATATCAAAGGCTAACACAACTGTGATAACATCACATCTATTCAGAGGCATACCCAGTCTCATTACGGTTCTGCACTTCATCATTCAGGTTATCCATTGACATCAGACTAAATCTGCATAATAAATGCATATATCAGGCAAATGATATAGGTATACACTTACAATTGCATTATGAAATAACAAGTATAACCTGCAGGTTACAGTGCTCTTTTTCTATTCCTAAATGTGACAAAAAACTAGTAGGGGATGGAGAAGCACGTTTATATTTCAATGAAAAATGATAAAACCTATGTTTCCTTTGACGAAGCAAGAGCAGATACTGCGTTGTAGTTGCATTTTTGATATCTGTCCAGCGTCTTCATCATGCTGCCATGGTGGTGAAGTTTATGACAATGGTTAACTGTTTTATTCCCAATTTTTGTACACATATCACCAGACATTATTATACTTAAATCTCATCTTCTTATCAATAGCTAGGTGGGATGGTGATTCGGTGAACGCGCACTATGCAACTCGTTTAGCCTTGACACGATCAGAGCAACCATAAGGTCGCGTGTAAGGAGGATATATGAGTCCATTAACTTCATAACTAATGATGTTTTCAGGCAAATAAAGTTGAAGCTCGCCATGTATTTATCTCTCATAAATTTGATCTATTTTATAACTTTGAAGACGCCTTGTAGATGAAGCGTCATCATCCGCATATACAGTGGCGGGGGGAAGATCCAGAATAAATTTGATTACAGTATCAATCATACAATCAGCCTAGTGTCAGGATATACTGGTCTAGGTGTTGCCTTTTGCTAAGTAAATTACCGTTTAAATATGTTTTAACTTAAATACACATGTTCTATGCAATGCATTCATAAAATAATTCACATCAAACATTAATGCTTGGCAGATGACGAATCTTGTTTCTTGCACGAGAATATTTTTTACAGTAATAAAATACTGATAGATAGTAGTAGTAGAAAATTTAATTTTATAGCCCCAACATGACCTTAAAATTTCCTTTATATCCTGACTCCTGTGCTAATTATTAGTACTATATTGGATTTGGATAGATAAAAGAAGCAGAAAACTCTTATTTTGATACATTTGACATGCAAAAAAGCTTTAGTTAATCCAATGTATACCAACATTTCTTCAAAGTAATTAATGAACAGTAACACAAACCGAGAAGGCTATGTATTTAAACCAGAAAAATAGTGCTTAGAAAGGGCTTTGGGGCCTAAACTACTATCATGATGATCACTGTCGAAGGTAGAGAAAACCTGAAGTACTCTATTCCTACTTACTAACACATATATCTGCGAGGCGCTACTATGGATTTGACACCAACTCAAGTACGTGAAAACATAAAACTAAATTGATTACCATTTAATTATTATTGTGATAAAAGTGAAGTGGTCATTTGGAAGGAGGAGGGAAAATGATTGTTTTTATCTTGTTCGACCCTAACTAAGCAATATAATTTGTTGAACAATAAAATTCAATAGTATATATAATAGGCTAAATTAAACCAAAGAAAAAAACAATTGTTTATATGTTTATGCTAATAATCAGATAGGAAATCCCCTATAGCTTGATGTCAACTCTTATTTATGTGAAGAATATAGAGTAATATATCAGACAATGGAGCACAGAGATTGACAATAAACAGCAGTTCACGTTGTCCAAAATTTTAAGATTCTAGACAAATGTTTACTGTGGAGAAGTCAGTCGGTAGATAACGAAGTGGAGTTAGCTCTTTGACGAACTTGCGAAAATTGATCAGGTTGGCAACTCAAATCAATTCGGATGTTGGATCTACCGCATAGAGTGAATGAAACGATGTTGTTGATTAAATTTAAGTTTAGTTACGGTAAAAAATGTTACGGGAATAATAAGGAAGAAAAAAGGATTTAGGTATTACCACATACAATTATGGATCATACCATAGATGATAAACAAAATAGGAAAGCGTGTTTCATATAGTGATATTATAGGATAAAAAGATGCAAGTAAAATTATGCCATAATAGTAACCTGTGCCGATTGCACTGATAGTAATGTTTTGGTTTTATAAAATTTAAGTAACGTGTTGTGCTTAAGGTGAAGATTTTTGCAGTCTAAATCCTATTATGCAAACAAAGGAATATATATATATATATATATATATATATATGTTGGATCATTTCTCAGTCAAAACAATCACCCCAGAAAATGTTCTATATTGCAAAAAATACAATATATGTTGGATCATTCCTCAGTCGAAACAATCACTCCAGGATATAATGAGGTGTTTTTTTTTCCTCCCGAACTGGGCATAATGCTTATATTTATCTATTATGTTGTATTAGATTAAATACTCAACTGAGTATGATAATACTTATCAAAAGTATTTATATATTCGTTTATAGTAACTAATACTAACAAAAGATAAAGATATTGACAAATATGTAATAAGCCTCAGGTCCCGTATGTTGCTAGGAAGAGCAAGAGTATCCTTAATTGGAAATAAAGAGAATATTTGTAAGTATTAATTTTCCAAGTGAGCAAATTTGTTTATTTATGCTAACCAAACCATTTAACTCACTCAACCAATGCCGTGTGAGCAAGCTGAGTGTTATTTTCCTAACTGTTTATAGTTTATACACTAAATTCTATACCTCTCGTGTGCGTACTTCTTAACTAATGTACACATAAATGATAAATATTCAGACCACGTCATTATTCATGTTACATATAAATAAATACCGGAATATCATCCCTTCGACCTATGTATTATATCACAATTTAGAACAAGAAAAGGGAAAGGAGGTTAAGCTATTTCCATCATGTTACCCAACTGTTTTACACTAATGAGTAAGGACAACAAACAAGGATATGTGGAGTTTACAGTGTTATAAAAAAAAATTAATAAGAATTTCAACATCTGCAGGTGTACATAAAGCATTCACGTGTGTGTTACCAATCGGCAATTTAAAGATGGAGCCACGGTTCCCAGCCAAAGATGTTCCCAGTCAAAGATGCAATATGTGTTATGGTCATACAAATATATAGTTATATTCAAACGGTAAGTGCACAATAACTCACTTATCAACATGGGTACACATGTGATAACAGGGTGCTTCCAGGTTTTAACACACACGGCTATAGGATGTGTTTTTATTACAGAAATTATTAACCAAGTAAAACACATAACAAAATGTGTATTCATGTTGCAAATGATACAACAGGGGATGGTTCTTACTGATGATATAAATCAAAATAAACAAGGCAAACATGATTTTCTTGCTACAGATTATAGCGAACAAGGCAACACAGAACATCGGAAAATCCCAAATATAACTTCAAATTACCATGGATCAAACATAATTGTTTAAGGGTTCAAAGCGGTCAGTGTAAATTTGCAGGGCACCGTAATATACAAGGTGCAGAGTTTAACGTAGACTCGAACCAAACTAAATGTGAAAACAATGCAACCATAGGAAGCAAACATAAGACAGGAGTTCCACGGCAAATTGGCAGTTTAACATCCAACAAGTTACAACTATATTTCTAGTATAAAATCGAAGTTGAACCTGACTTAAAGCAAATCGTGAGATGACTCACCTGTTCGGTGGACAGCTACAGCAAAAATAACAGCTGCGTGAAGAAGCTTCAGAGGTGTCGGTGAGCTTCCCTGGTCAGCGCACTATCAAAGGCGCAAACAGCGATGGATTCGGTCAAAGTTGAGAAGAGGAAACTGCGATGAAAGCCTGCAGAAGGAGGCGACTTCAGGTGGACTTCGACTTGAAGGACTTGAAGACGGATGAACGTAGCGGCTGTCGGGGTGGGGTTACCTGGGCTTGCGGAGAATCGTTGATGGGGTCAGTTTCACTGGTGACAGCGAGGGTAAGTGGGAATGGAGGCGAATGGATTTGAGAAGGGAGATGGATTCGATGGAGGCCATGATTTTTCGATTTGGGAATTTAGGGCATATGTTTTGGCTGATGCGAGAATGAAATGATAATGGAGAAGGGTTTGCTTTCGGCTGTTATAGAATAAGAGGGGCAGTAAATAAAAATACACGGGACATACACGGTTTGGGGAAACAAGCGAACACGTTTTGAAATCTCGAACAATACGAACAAGTGCCAACAAATTCAGCTAGGTCCAACTAATGGCAAAACAATTTAAACAAATAATTTAAAAAGAGTATATACCGAGTTTACTCTATGTATACATACCATTATATTTTACAAACAATACTAGTAGTGTATTTAATACACTTCAACACACATCTAAATTTAAATTAAAAACCAAATTCAACTATACAAATTTATTTAAATAAAATTTCAAACAAAATATATCAATTAATTTAAAATATCACTAAAGCTTGATTTGACAAAATATAAAAAAATTAAATTTACATTTAAAAATCAATTTAAAACCAAAATAAAATAGACTAGATCTCGAATTTTAACCAATATAAATTTCCTAAGTATGGAATTTCAAATAAATTTCATATTTTAAAACATTAAAAATCCTGGTTCGTTACATTTTAACAGAGGCAACAAAACATTCTAAACATTAAGCAAAAATTTGAATTCTAAATTTATGATTCTAAATTTGAATAATGTATCAAATGTTAATTTATAATTTTTATTTATGAATTTTTTCGAAGTTTCAAATTTTAATTCTAATTTTTTTGAATATTATTATACTTATCTTGGAAATTTTAAAATTCCTGGAATATTAGATGTTAAAGATAACAAGTATTTACATGATTAATACTTAAAAAGAAATTATAAATATCACTTCTTAATTATTAAAAATTACATATTAATCTAAATTATTAAAAATAAATTATCAAATACATAGTAAATATTTAGTATTATTATTATTATTATTATTATTATAAGTTATTAGTTATAATTTGTAGTTGTAAAATATTAAATATTTTTAAATATGATCATCAATCATTAACTATTAATGAATAATATTATATTATTAATGATTAGTAATTAGTAATTTAATATTATAGTTAGTAAATTAATAACATATGATTAATAAAATATTATTAATAATTATAAATTAAAAAATATAATAATTATTAATTTTAAGAAAGCATTAAGAATGCTCATTATTAATTATAGATTATTGGTACTTATTACAACCTGCATTACGACCGTTGTAAAATTAGCACCTCTTACAACGGGCATTTTAAGACCGTTGTAAAATTGGCACCTATTACAACATGCACTTTGTGAACGTTGTAATACAGACGTCTATTACAACGGGTTAGAAAAAGCCGTTGTAATATCTTTCTGTTACAACGGGCAATTATTGCCCATTGTAGAAAAGGTGTTGTATGAGGAATCTATTACAACGGTCCAGAATTGACCGTTGTAATAGCTCTGTATTACAACGGGCAGAGAATGTCTGTTGTCAAAATGATGTTGTAATAGGGCATTTTTGTTGTAGTGTTGAGATGTTGGGTATAACTACATGTGTACTACATTAGGTTTAATCTACTAGACAGTAGATGGGTATGAAGTGAATGCGGAGCCTTAAGTGTTGTTAACCCAAATAACCTAATAATTTGGAAAATAGAACTGGTATTTGTAGGGTTACTTCACAATGTATAATTTGTCCATTCACCAGAACTTTGTGTTTTGACCCCCTCCTCATAACTTACTCACAGGTTAGGTTTATGAGAGAGATTTGGTATCCTTTGAACACTCGTTTAACACTATTATTAATTCGGTACGGCTATACTTGATTATTATATTTTATCCATTCCGTTATGAGATGTTTTGTCGAGATCTGATACATTTATTATCTCTGTCTTTTCTGCAGGATACCAGACAAGCCAACTCGAGCTTCGATAGATTGGGACTTTCGAAAAAAATCAGTTTGTCAAAATTTAATTTGTTACATTTGGTATCAGAGCTTAGGTTTAGGATTCCTAAGCATAGATAGTAAATGAAAGAATTTGTATTTTGAAAAATATAAATATATTATATATATACCCCTAGATCCATAAATGAACCCATTAAATAGGAAGAGCAACATAAGAAAAGTGTTGGGATACTGGTTATGTACACTAAAGAAATGGTAGAATTTTGAGAATAAGAGACCCTTATATGGTTTGGGAGAAAAATGCACAATGTGTTTTGTAATGGAAAAAGATGGATCCCATATGTTAGTTTCTGAAATGTTAGTATTTCGGATTAGTAGATTTGGCAGTTGAGCCTTATAAATTAGGAAAGAGTAAAAAGGAAAATGGATTAGGAGTGTGTATATATATATATATATATATATATATATATATATATATATATATATATGAGAGAGAAATGAATTTGTGGGAATAATTAGGAAAGTCTAAGTAAGCGAGAAACCCACTTTGAGTATATCCCTATTGTTAACTTTTAAGAACTTGAAATTTAAAAGCTTTTAGGTAATAGTTTACAGTGTTTTTTCAAGTTTTGACCTTAAGTATTTACAGTTTTAAAATATGTACTGGCTAAATTGTGTAGAACAACTTTTGAAACAAAAAGAGATATTTTTAACATTAAAAAATTAGGGTATATTTTGGAAATGGTGATTTCTTATGAAATTTTTATCTCAAATAAATTCTCAAAGAAAAATGTGTGCATTATAGAGCATGTATAGCTCAATAGTTTTTAAGCTATAAAATATGAAAGAATTAAATAACAAAACATAGAAAAAATTGCATATTGTCAAAAACTAAAATTTCCGGTAAGGAAAATTTTGAAAAATCTCTATTCTTTTTACATAAATTTTTGACAATTGTTTTGAAATAAACTTTGGTGGGTGGGCAAAATAAGTTGTTAAAATTTAAGAATAAAGTTGATGCTACACCCTACGTCCGTTAATGTCACTCATTAAGAGAATGCATTAAGTTTCTTGAAGCGTTATAGCTAAATAGAAACAGAAATATTACAAGACAGATATAAAATAACATCGGAATATAAAACTTTACTAAGTAGAAAACATTGTGGTTCAAAGCATAGTTACATCATGAGTCCGAAATACATTAAACCCACATCAACTTAAAATTTCCATCTTGTATTAAAATCATCAGAGTACAATAAATATGAAAAGAGCATAATCCCCAAGTACAGACATAGTAGAAAAGGTACGAAATCAAGTAATACATCTAAGAAGCTCCAAGCAGAAGGAGAGAAGAATCGTGATCAAGCTTGAGTATTCCCACCCTGAGAACGATGGGGGATGGAAGAGAAAGAAGTGGAAATAGAATACGTCAGACATAAAGTCTGGCGAGTCCAGCTACATTTAGCATATAAATAAGCAGAAACATCATGACATGCATATAAACTAGATAAAGGAGATAATAGCATATAGGAAAGGTATGACAAGGTAAACAGGAAACTGAACAGAACGTATATGTATAGCGCTTCTCTAATGCTTTTCTCTTTCTCTGCACCAATACTATTATCACTAGAACAAGATGATCCCCAACAAGTATAAGATGGTGGACTTAGGCGTAATTCTAGTGAGAGGTTTAACCCCATACAATAACAGGCAGCCCAACTGAACATACCGAAGTAACCCCTAACGATAATAACGGGCTCCTAAACATACCAGAGTCTAAATGTACCCTAATCACTACACTAATCGATCGACTCCATACTCCATAGATACCCTGTGCTGGCCCCATAGTAGGATGTATCACCCCCTGAAGTGGCAACCCTTCGTTTTCAGGATGTGCACAACCATATCTACCGATGTCACAACGTCTTAGCCTCCTCTTATCCAGACTCATGCATGCATATGACCCCGTAGGGATGTGCCGCCCACGCCGTCCCCTATTTTGGATCTCTTACAATCAGCCCAGTAAGCGTGCCCCGACTCCGACCTAGTTCGGAGTGTTCGTTTGATACCTACATATGGGTTGCTGACTGAAACGGGTCCTACACACAAGATGATACAAGCTTCCCCCTACGCTTGCATCCCCACTACTAGGATATCCACAGGTTATGCCAAACCAGTGTAAAAAATTTGCAAAACCCTACAGGTTAAGTTTGTGGGCCTATATATAAATGGGTACTTTTGCGTCACGTCCCTATTATGTTTTAAAATAAGAGCCACGTCCCTGTCATATTTTACTTTTAAACTCGGTCCCTGTTTTCCCACTTCCGTCTTTACGTATTTCTGTCCCAAAAAAAATGCGCTCTCGGGTAAAAATAATAATCTAAAATTTGGAAATATTCTCGGAAATCCACGCAAAAAAAAAAGTTGCATACATTTATGCAACTATTGCATATGTTGTTTTGGCTTGAAAATCTGGACTGAAACTTGCATAAATGTGTGAAATTATTTGAAATACTTGCACACATGTATGCATGTATTTGCACGAAGAAAACTTAAGTGAAATTTAACTTGCGAATTGTTGGACACTTTTATGCAAGAATAATGCAATATGTGCATAGATGGATGCAAGTAAATCAACAAAGATGCATGAAGTGAAAAACAATCATGGATGTATGTAGGAAAATACAGATATATGCATACTTTTATGCATTTAACTGCATTTTCGTCGTCTGTTCTATTTTTTTGCCTTTTGATGCCTTGTTTGATGGTTTTTTGATTTGATTTTTTTAGCGTTTACATGTTTTATTTAAAGAAGAATTTTACGTGATTTTTTCATATATCTATTTTTTACTGAATTTTCGAGAAATAGGGACTAAATTTACAATAAGTTTATGACCGGATGTGAGCCTAATTAAGTTTCGTTTTAGGGATGTATGCCTAATATTCACTATATAAATATTACCTACCACCCCAAGATATACTTAAACCTCCTACTGTTACAAGCAAGTTTACTTAACCCCTACTCAAGTCAACATGTTCATGTAATCCCTATGAATTCAATCAGGTTAGGCATTCAAATTCATTACCATATATTCATTTATGGTTACAATGCGCTCGACCTCCCACATTAAGCCTACAACTTGTGGATGTTGGATATGCCGAACAGGTCCCGGCAGGATTCTTCCATAAGTCGGACTTAACCTCGTGCCTTTGCCCGTTACGTGTTTATACACTTAGACCACTCAGATTAGATTCACCACTTGTGGTTGCTAGATATGCTGGGCTGGTTCGGGCAGACTTCTACCACAAGTGTAATCTAACCTCGTGTATAAGCGCGGTTACAGTTTCTGATTACTGTAATTTTAGGCATTTTCATTCATTAACAATTATCCCTATTTCATTATAGGTTTTCATGCCCCTTATTCAAGTCATATTCCTCATGTACCATATGCCCCAAAATTAAGATCTTTAATCACGGTTTGGTTTATTCCCCAAATACATATTCATGTATTTAATTCAAATTATTCCCAAGTTTCCCCATACAAGTTATATCCCGATTCTAATGTTTTCCCCTCGTTCCCAATTTCACGCGTTCCCATATTTCAGCGGTATGCCTAGGCTCGAAGGTAGCCTGGCTATAAAATAAAAAGGGAAAAGAAGAAGGGAAGTGAACAGGAATAAACCTAATAACAAGATTGACATATGATGGCAGGAATAGGCATAGCAACTAATAAATATATAGTAACAAAATTGGGCATAATGACAAGATAAGCATAAAGGAACAGATCTGCTGAACATGTGATAATAGAACTGATTAGGAATAGTGTCATGATCATAAACAAGCATGATGAATTCTAACTAGTAGATGTACAAATAATGGTAGATCTGGCATGATAAATAGGCATAGGTTTAGATCCAATTCATAGTCAATTCAAAATAACTTAGATACTCAGGTTATGGTAGATCTGATATGATTCAATTAGTCATAGGCTTTGATCCAATTTATAACATGTCAAGATTAACTTTTAAGTATTCATATCTAAAAATAACGTAGATTCACATAGAATGGATCTAAGAAAATAGAGGAAAGCATGTTGATGTTGAATCAGTGATCTTTGAATACATATGAATTGTCGTTGCTGAAGAAAAGGGCTAATTTAATCTGAGTTGGAGCAGCATCTCACCATCGCCATTAATTTAGATGAATACAAATATGGGTATAGGGTGTTATTTATAGCCATCAGCCGACGAATCTTGCATAGAAATCAGTCCATGTTCAGAAGCAGGGATCTACCCAGACCCATATGGGGGTTAACCCCCCTTGGTGTGTCGACCAAGGGGTCGACACGGGGGTCGACACCCATAGCCGGAATTTTCCCGCCCCCTCCCACTGCTTTGTTTTTGAAATATTTTAAATTTCTGGAAATGTTTATTTATATATAATTAGCTTATATATGCGTAAACTTCAAACTTTAATATCTTCTTCATAGATGTCTGTTTTATGCAAACCCAGGTGGGATCCACATTCTAACTTGGATCTTTCTGATTCATTACCTTTGACTTGTGTTACCCTACTGATTGACCCATCTCCATCCAACTTCCTAGAGACTTCACAGCCACAACCACTGATCAATGATCAGATCCACACCCTAACTCCTGCTCTTTCCTCCTCCATAGTCCGTAGAAGTGCTTGGCTCAATGCTTCTTCTACTAATAATTTTTCTCCCACTAAGGGCAATTTCTTTCAGCCTATTGCTATTTTTTGATGAAAATTTTTCCCTAAATAAGAAGCTAACACATTACATGGGAGTTAATTTATTACATGAGCACTATTCTTCCATGAAATCATCGGAAAAGGAGGGATTCTCCTTTTCTCAATGATGATTCTTTCATGGGACATCAGGGGGTTGGGGGACACCAGTAAACGGTTTGTAGTTAATTTCATCCTTTTTTCTTTACACCTAGATATTCTTTTCCTTCAAGAATCCAAACTTAGCGACCCCACTTCCATTAATTCGTTTTTGGAACACTTTTTTTTAATTGGGAATTTGTTGATGTTGTTGGTTCTAGAGGTATCACTACCTAGAACAATAATATGTGGACCCCACTGTAGGTTTTCAAACCCACCTCAGTTCTTCACATCACCGTTCGTCATCTTCTGTCTGGTTCCACATTTCTATTTCTAACATTTACAGTCCGTCTTGCAGCCATGATAAAAGATCACTCTGGGTTGCATGCATGGACTTAGGGCTTAACCACCACGGCCCTTGGCTTATTGGTGGAGACTTCAATGTCACACATAGGCCACTGAACGTAGCACTGTAGTCTCCTCCTCTAACTCGACAAACCTCAATGATTTCATCAATCACTGTGCACTCATCGACACTCCTATCACTAATAGGCATTACACGTGGTCAAAGCACCGTGACATACCCATTCTGGCCAAGCTTGACCGTTTTCTCTTCAACATTCTACGTGAAGATATTCACCCTCTTTCTATTGTTTCTGGGCTAGCTTCGACCCTTATTGATCATTGCCTCATTCTGCTGATCACCAACAGCCCTCACCTGCTCATCGCCCTTCCACTTTGAAATTTTGTAGCTAACCGAGCCGAGTTTTGCCGATTTCGTCCATACTCCATGGTTTACTTCCCCTCGCTTCACCTTAGTGTCGACAGCCTTTGTCTCCAAGCCCCGTTGCCTTCGCAGACTCATCAAACCATGGGCTAGCAATGTTTGTAGCTCACTCAGAAGATGAATCTCTAACATCGAAGATGAGATTCTAGACCTCAACATCTAGGAGGAAACTGTATCACTCAACCATGAGGAATCCGGCAAGCCCCTTGAGATTGAATTGGAGCTTCCTTAAGAAAGAAGAAATGTGATGGAAGCAGCGCTCCAAAGGTCGTTGGCTCACCGAAGGTGATCAGAATATATCATTTTCCACAGAGTCGCCAATGGTAGAAGAAGTTTAAAAGTCATTTTTGAGCTCCGCGATGGGGATTTCTTCTCTACCGACCCTTTAGCCATTAATGCTGACTTCAAAACCTACTTTTGGAACCTTTTGGGTCAACTACCACCACCACCCCCGCAAATTGACTAGTCCCTTCTCTAACGCACTCAAGACTATATCCACATTGATGATCCCTTCACCAAACTTGAGATTTTTTGGTGTTAAGTGCAATGGATGTCAACAAAGCCTCTAGGCCTGATGGCTTCGGTCCTTCCTTTTACACCAACTTTTGGAATGTTGTCAACCCTGACATCTTACACTTGTTTCATGAATTCCAATCTGATCCTGCATGTATTAACCATTTGAACTACGTCAAGATCATCCTCATCCCAAATCATGAAAGACAAAACCACCCAAATAATTTTCGACCAATCAGCCTTCTCATTTCCACCTTTAAGCTCATCACCAAAGTCCTTGCCGATCGCCTTTAGGCCTACATTCCCTCTCTGATTGGATCTGAACAGTCCACCTTCATTCTGGGCAGATATATCCCAGACTGCGTTGTTATTGCATAAGAAATCATCTCTTTCTGCCACCGCACTAGGACCGAAGGCTTACTTCTCAAGATTGATTTTCGCAAGGCTTTTGACACTATAAGTTTGGACTTCCTCATCCAAATTCTCGAGCATAGGATATTTCCTCCACAGTGGTGCAACTAGATCTCTACTATCCTCAACTCGAGCTTTTCGTTTGTTCACTCTAATGGAATTGATGTTGGTCTTATCAAATCCAGGAAAGGACTCACCTAGGGTGATCCACTCTCTTCTCTTCTATTCATCCTCATAGTTGACGACCTAAACCAAAAGATCAAATTTGCTCCCAGTAATTATATCCTTACCAGGATCCAACCCCTTCCTATTGGTCCTGTGTGCACCAACATCCAATTTGTCGGTGATGCTATTCTCTTCACCACACCAACCCTAAACAATATCCACTACATAAAAGTTCTTCTTACTCCTTATATATCACCTCTCCATTAATTTCTCGAAAAGTTCCATCATCATGTTAGGTGGTGTTGATCATCTTTTCCTCTTCATCACCTAAGTACTAAACTGCAAACTTCAACACTTCCCAGTATCCTATCTTGGGGCTCCCATTTGCCTGACTAAGCTCACTTGTGATGATTGTAACACCCATATTTCCAGAATCGAATTGATACTTGCATGTTGGAAATCCTCCTCTCTCTCTCTCTCTCTTTGCGGTAGGTCGACTAGTCCTCGTAAAAAGTTGTCCTCTCTGCCCTCCCCCTTTACCGGCATTCTGTTCATTGTACACCTATTTGGGTTATCAACAAGATCGACCATCCCCGCCACTCCTTTCTTTGGCTTGGTGGACCTACCAACATGCTAGTTAATTGGGATCCATTTGCTTGGAGATTGGAGCTGGTGGCTTGGGTATTCCCAATCTTTGCCTTCTTAACCACGCCCTTCTCTCTAAGTGGTTGTGGCATTGTCTGGTTCCTGGGATTTTTATCAAGAAATCGTGGACCTTATATCTCTATAACAATAACCAACCTGACATTATTCTACATGCTCACCCCTATACCTTCCCATCACCATTCTGGAGTGGAGTTTTACGATCACTTTCTCATATCAAGAACCTCTTTGCCTTTCAGATTGGCAATGGCGTCAATAGCCTTTTCTGGCATGACACTTGACTGTATGATTGCCCCTTAGTGCATCTCTACCTATCCCTTTTCTCCGTCTCCCCCAACCCATCAATATCCATCCAAGAAGCTATTCAACGTGGCACTTCTACCGTTACCCCTAACTCTTACTTCCACCTCGCTATTCTTGTTGAATTATACGAAGTATGCCATATCATCCATACCGCATACCTATCCACAAATCCTAATACCATCACTTGGAACCTCTAAAGCAATCACTATTTTTTTGTTAGTTCATGTTATCAGTTTCTCTCCTTCCCCGATAGGTTGTTCAACTACCCCAAACTTTGGAAGAATAAGGCATCACCCAGAGTTCGCTTTTTCCATTGGTGCTTGGCGTGCGGTTGCATACAAACCAAAGATAGATTGGTCTGCAAAAGAATCTTGGTGAACCCTATTTGTGTGCTTTGCCACCTCGCAGACGAATCAATTCCACACCTCTTCTTTGATTGCAACCTCATTTCTTTCCTATGGTCCTCGATGGTAGCCCATTTATTCGGTTCTATCCCATCGTCGTCTCACCACTACAACTATTGGTAGTATTCCCCTCCTTCACTTGGTTTGGTTGGCTCGAGCGCAACAATCGTTGCTTCAATTGTCATTCCGCAAGCGGGTTACAGGTGTGCCACAGAATTACTCATTTTTACTACTTATGGATAGGTACCGATGCTTGGATACCATTCGGACCGAGGTTGATGTCCATAATGAATCTTTCTGAGGAATCAATCGGCAGATCAGAAGTTCGTGGGTTGCGTCATGGGAGTCATTACCCAGCCCATGGTGACAACTTCGTCCAACCCGTCTTGCTGCTCATCCCATGCATTGAAACAAGTTAGCTGGCTTAGTTGTAGATCCATCTTTGTTGTCTCATTTTGGAGTTGTTTACAGTGGTTTTTTGGTTGTGTCCTATGGTGTTATATCAGTATGTAGTCATATACATGTACATTATGTTGGCTTGTACGGCTGGTTATTTGATACTCAAACTCCAAATTGTTTAGCCATCGATCGGGCTTATTGACAGATTATAACATGTTTAGTAATATTAACTGATTGTTCAGAATGGCTCTGCACAACCGTCTTGCTAAACAAGCATCCATATAAAACAAAATCCCCGAAACAATAAGGAATATGTGTCATATGCCAAAATTTGTCAACATAAAAGTAATAACAGTACAACATTCCATTGAGAAGAGTGCATGACACTTCTCAATGGAAACCAAAAACTGATCCAAAAATTCTGATCGAATAAGGTAAAAGTTATTTTTCACGAAATAATTGGACTGCACCGCTCACTGCATACTAGGCCACTTATAATAACATCCAGTCTCACCATGGATACGAATAATTAAACATCATGAAGGTTTTATCCTCCCAATGCAATTAAAATCGAAGAACTCATAAATTCGGTATCAAAGGAATAAAATGAGAATTTTCCGACAAATGACTAGAAGGGTGCACCCACCTTACCGAATAGTATTCCTCTAGAATATACTTGAGAACTACACTACTCTCATAAATACACTGGTTGCACCCTGCCAACTTTACCAAGAACCCAAGTATTTCACATCTTGCTCACAAGAAACCAAACCAATCCTAGAGTAGATGCGAAATTATATTAATGGAAGCAACCCCATATAGCTAGACGTCCATTCTCTTTCTGGATTGACTCATTCACGACAACGCTGAAAGAGGAACACATAGTTTTGATTTGACGATCAAGAAAGCTGAATCAATAGTTGTTAAATCAACTATCAGGAATATTCAAAATGATCGTATATGGAAACTAATTCACATTCTCTTACTATTATTTATCAATCCCAAACTTATATCATATCTTGATTAAAATTAAATACGGACAAGTTGAGGAAGTGTTACCTCTAGGCATTGTCCGAACAATGTTTTCAAACATCGAGATAGGGGAAAGTTTCTATACTTTAGCATCTAGTGATAGGAGTATAACTAAATATTCACCAAATAAAAGATATCGTTTATGGAAATTTCTTTCCATATTAATATTGAAAATATTTAAGCTTCAAAACTCGAACGTGTGCTTGGTTTTTCATATTTTAGATATTCGAACAAAAAACATTTTTAACAATACTCTTTAAAACATTAGTTTTAAGAAGATAATTATTATTCTAAGTGTATATTCAAAAAAAGTTGAAACCAATGTTAAGTTTAAAACATCGATTTTGATAAAATTCGGCACACTTTACACTTAAATTAGATTTCAAACCATTTACATTTAAGAAGAGCATTCTTATATAGAACTATCGTTTATAAGGTCTAAACGATGATATTTATCCAAAAAGGATAATAAATCAAATTCAAATGCTTTAGTATTTGTATAACAGATATTAATTGTTCTGAAAGACAGTTTATAAACTCTTTTTATAAAACCCTTTAATTATTCTCGAAAGAATACAAGCTGGATGTAGAATTTGTTTATAAATTGCTAAACAACATTAATTATCCAATAATATAGCAAATTACATTAATGGTCTTTTATTATCAATAAATCGATCACCTATGAATAGTAATTAACATAATTAAATCAAAGATTCCAACCCTTTTTATAAGCTAGTAAATTTATTCTTTAATCCTTTTCACTCAGTCATTAAATTATTTTTTTCATTCATTTCATTAAATCAATTCAATTTCACAATAAAAGCAAATTATTAAAAATAAACCAATCAAATAATCTCATTACTTAGAATAGTTATTGGAACAAAACATCATTCATTAAAACAATTAACTAGTTTCAATTAGTCTTTAATTAAAAAATTAATTGAAATCAAGTTTCAATAACTACAATTATTGATTAAATTCTATTATCATTGATTAGAATGAATGATCAACATTCAGTTTATTACTTACATAAAATCAGTCTCAATCGACATTTGTTAAAATAGATAATTGAATCTAATTATTATTAACTTGAATAATAAATAAACTTATAAACTTCATTAACTAAAATGATAATTTTGTTCAAATATCGTTGCTGTAAGAAACCAAGCTCATATTAATCAAAAAAATTAATTAACTTCAATCATCGACAATATAAACAATATGGGAGCACACATAAGTAAATTTGGGTGATAAATGAACATAACAAACAAATGAAAGAAAATATAAATACAAACAAATGGTGAATGTGAATAAATATGAGTAATCAAAGGAATTTATTAATCCCTTAATAGCCTCACTAAGATGTCTAGATTTTGGAGTGTTCCATTGTGTCCTAATTGGCTACATACACTCCGCTTTCCCTTTGATAGTCTCGTGCAACAAAATGGTTATTTATATGCATATAGAGCAGATAATACAATCTAATTCATTTAATAGAATCTTCCGCTTAAAAGAAGGTAATGTCAAAGGTCGTTCGTTTATAGACGAGAAAATATACCAGTAGCCACCAATAAAGTAATAAATGATCCAGTCAATCAACAAATAGTCAAACATATCATACAAATAAATATCGATTCAAAAATAGACATTTATGTTAAACGATATGATAATATAGTATTCTAGAAAGTGTGAGAGTTAACTCACCATCCATTCCAACTTGACGATTTCACATGTCTTATATAATTACAAAGAAGCATTTGAAATTGCATAAAAAACCCAAAAGCTTCAAATCATTCCAATCTAACTCATATGCGTGGTGTTCGTCCACACGAACCCAACGCTATTGGTTTCGCACGAATCCAACCTCGTATGAATAATATACAAACGTTAAAAGTTTAAAAATGAATTAAATTATCTTAAATTAATTAACTGATGACGTCATTAAGCTAATCATCTTAATTAGTTTAATATAAAACTCGGCCTAATACGTTCTTTACTAGTTTTTTGTTCGAAACTCTCACGCCATCTTCGAACGATCAATACCGTCATCCTAGACTATCGAACCGCTACCGGTCTTCACTGCCACCTTTACCACACTATGGAGCTCCACCGCACCCAACCGCGGGCACAAGAGACCACCCAACTCCAATTATTCGAAGATAAATGGAAATCGTTCATCTTCGAAAATCATGTGCCTCAGGCCATGATACAACCTCCGACCATCCTCCAAATCCCCAGCCTCCCTCTTCCCCTTATTTCTCCTTTAAGAACCTTCACATCAATGTCACGACGTTGCTGTAATTCCAAGAAACAAGAAAACTTTCACATCTCGATTATCGTGAATTTTAGAAAATCCACGACCTCCAATGGTTAATCGCCCGAAAAAGATGAACTCTAAACGTTAATGTGAACACTTTCTAGTTGGTTTTTTTTGGTAAAAGCAGAATGATTGAAAGATTAAATTTAAACATTGAATTAAAGAAAAAAAAGTGGAGGCTAGGGTTCAAGAATGACGAAGGGTTAAGATGCTTATATAGTTTCTTCAAAGCACTATCATTGAGCCCGAAAATTTCCAAAATCCAAACGCGACATTCTAACTGTCCTTCATAATGTTTTGAAAGCTAATTCGATCATATTTAACAACTATTTTAAAATCAAATTATAAACTAAAATCGATTACCGATATGCATATATTTTGCGCAATAACAACTCCAGTGGATACTAAAATTGATAACTTACAAAAATTAATATTTTAGGTCCGATGATACTGGTTTCGTCGAATTTCGAGATCGTGTAAAATGGACTATTTTCCATATTAAAATATTATTTTAAAAATACGATCTAAATACTGATTTAAATCCAAACTATTTATTATGATCAATGAATTTACAAAATGGATTTATAGTCATATTGATTAACTAAACAATGTCAAATGAGATTATTGAATTCGTTTTAGTTATTAATTAATCCACAATTCCATTATTTAGATTTACACACATTCAAATTTATTGATAATATTTTGTTACCATCATTCATATCCAAATAGGAATGTCCATGCCTTCAAAATAACTTAAGTTGATTTTAAACTCAATAGTTTCAAGTTTATGTTAAATCCACATTCCCATAACAGCAAATCCTAAAATTAATCATCTTTAATATTCAAATATTCCAGTTAAAAAAATTGGACTGTTACATTCACCTTCCCTTTAAAAGAATTTCTCCTCGAAATTCATAAAGGAAAGGAATGACAACAAAATCTCTAAGTTTAAACTATCAGTTAATTTTAATTCAAAAACACTTCTTACTGAAATTGTGTTATATTTTTCTAACATTTGAAAATTTTAAAAATTTCTGCAGCACATCCTGTGTACGGATTGATCCGAAAATTTTCACAACAAAAAAATATGAAACTATACATATCATCTTAATGAGGAGGCATACAAACCTTAGGAAAACAATATATAAGGCCCGCGTATGGTATGTAGTTTGAAATATGTACCATTTTGTCGGGCAAACATATCTTTATAACGAAACCAAAAGCTATAAGCAAGCAAGTGTTTGCTTCCATATACCTGTAAACACTTACATAACCCAAAAAAGAGTTAAGCAAATAAACAAGTAATAGTAATGACTAACTTAAGCTAACACATCGCAGCAATAACAATGACAACCAAACATGATGCACTAACAATTATATGTAACCAAATTACATAGGGTTATCCTATAACAAACCAATATGCATCCAGTTTCCTAAACGAAAAATTTATAACTAACTTCTCGGGTTTTATATTCAAATTATACATTCAAACCTCTTTGTATATGGACAAAACCGAATCAAAATCGATTATTACAATGAGAGGGCTCCTCCTACCGAAGCATGGTATAACTCAAAACAAACAACATGGACCGTCTAGTGGTATTCTGCTTTATCCAAAAATAATAAATAGAGTAATTAAATCTACCCAGCAAGTCATTCGATCGGAAAAACGTCCAAAAGCCTAATTTATTCATAATAAATATTTGGAGTTTTTCATTAAATGATTTTTCTTCAGATTTCTTTGAAAACATTTTTTTTTTCAAATTTGCCAAGATTTAAGGTCTAATTAAGTAACAAAATTTTATAAACTGTAGTATATAAATCACACAATATACTGACCAAAAACAATCAAATTCCAAAAATGGAATAAACCAACACAACAATCAAACAGTTTCCATAAATGAAAATCTAACACTTGACATTAATTAAAATGTCAAACAATATCATCCAGATTTTTTTTGATGAGTCACAAACTACCAATACATATTTATTCAAGTTTATATGATACACATAAATCATTTGTATGCTAAATTTGATCTAATCACTTGCTCGAACACATAGACTTCACTTCAAAACTAGTACCCTCACTCAACTATCCTAGTGTGGACTCCAATCGGGTTTCTCGATTAGAACATCTGTCTTCCTTACATAGCCTTTGACTATAATAAAAAACTTTCATATCATATCAAGAATCCAAATCAAGTGTTCGCTATCAGAATCAAGTGAAAATCCTTTTCTGATTAGTATAAAATTACGTATCCAAATTCTAAACCATAAATCTTGCATACCAAGCAATCTACATATATCCTACTTACTCCATTTTTGAGTGGATTCTTAATTATACCAGTCATTACTAAATCACTTTCACTATTTAATTAAGTTATTTATTTTAATTTAAGAACTACCGAACCACGATTTTTCTGAAAAATTGGTTTAGTCATAACCCAAAATCTACAATATAAAATCTTGAATTTTCTCTTTCATTAGGAAACTATAAGCCAATAGATCTAACAGATCTTGGTTTAAAGAATTCCGATTTATATTAAATCATATACATTCATTTGAACTTCAAATCCGAAATTTATGACCGCTACACAGCGAACTTGATTTAATTTAATTTATACGTTCAAACTTCGTTAAATTAATAAAATTATAACCATCTTCTTTTAAGTTTACTTATAAACTAAGATATGTTTCCATGTTCAACTCGAAAATCTTGACTCTCCAAAATCATCGTATATACCATTTCATTTACAATTAACATATGACACATCACATCCAATGAAAAACAAAATCAAACTACTATAATAGGGACAACTGTAAATAATACTCTTTTAATTCTAAAGAGTACACACATAGCACCACATTTATCATTACTTAATAATTTATTTCAACTCAACCGAGTCAACCCTTTGACACATTTTCTTTAGGGTGTCTAAAGAAAAGATGACTAGTGGGTTAGCTCAAACAACATTTAACGATTTATAAAACTTAGTTGTAAGACCTAGAATTTTAACAAATAGTAATTAATAGATTAATAAATGAAATATTAATCAGAATAATATTCAGAATTGGATAACACAACTATCATTATTGGGTCCATTGTAATTTTCTGATCAAAATGGACACTAGGTTTGCTAAAATCGGAGTTAAAACAAATTAGTTATGGATTAAAAAATTTCATAAAATTAAATAAATTAACATATGGAATAAACGGTTACAGGGCAACCCAGCTCACTGGGTCGACATGCGTGTCGACCCAAGGGTCGACCCCTGTGTCGACCCAGGTAAGCGAGTGGGTCAACCTAGGCCGAGTAAAATGCGTGCCTTGGTCTGCACGCTAGGCAACGAATATTTATTACTTTCTAATGTTATTTTGTTGAGTTGGCTGAGTTTTATTGGCCTATTTTAAACTAAGGGCTGACTTGGGGATTTCTTATTGGCTCGATGACATGGCTGGACCACATCTAATCATAGATTTGAATGGCTGAGGGCATCGAGTAAACCATATAAATAGACTAGCAGAGTGTCTCTCATTTCTTCACATCAATTCTCTCTTTTTCTTCTTCCCCGAGCCTATCCTCAGAATTTGGAAGAGCCAAATAATTATATTTTTAAGGAGTGAAGAAGTTCTTAAATTTTAATATTTATTTTTATAAACACTTCTTGAGGCAGAGGTTCTGCTTGATTTAAGAAGAAGTCCATGAGGGAAGTTTTAATCACTAGATCTGTGACTTTTTATGTAATTTTTAGATTAGTTATTTTCGTAGGAAAGTTTAGACGGTTAGAGAGTTTGGAATTTGAAAGTTTTATGTTTATAGTATTCATACGTTTAGTTTTCTATAAATTACAGTGGTTTATTTACTGTTTGTGCATATTTATTTCTAGATGTTTGTTGTTTATAAATAACTCTTCCTCTTCTTACCCCCTTCTTTGTTGTAGTTTGTTTATAGTTATGATTATGCCCATTTTATTTTCTTTTGTTTATTTTGAGTCTAGGCCTTGCGAGTAGCCTACACCGTTACAATTTTCTTTTAGTGTTGAGCTTAGGACTGAAAGCGCCTAGGTCTTTGCCGTTAGGTTGCGTCAAAATGGAATAATGTTGGAACTGAATGAAAAGGGATTCTTGGGCATATCGAAACTGATCAAGTATTGTAATCAAGTTGGACTGCAATTGGGGATAAATCTTAGCATGTAACTGCAGAACCTGTAAACTGGAATAAATTGAACTTAATTCGACATTAAGTAATGTGGGAATGGGTTGTACAAAAAGATAATTCTTATACAACACAAGGTTACATTGGGCTTATTAATGAACTTAAATGATGTTAAGTTTAAACGGATAAAATTGATAGCCTAAGATAGAAGGAGTCTGTTCCGACGGTATTGGGCTGATTGGGGGAAGATAATTGGCTCATAGATTAGGTTAGTTCTACCAAAATGGGACTGATTAGTAAGATGATAGGCCTAATAGTATAATGAAATCCCAGTTTATGTCCGTTCCGGTAGCGTTGGGCTGATTGGGGAAGATTAAAGGCCTAAAACATAATGAATGGGGACCAAGTCTAGGGGTGACTTGTTTCAATTGCATACTTGTTTGGGAACACATACCAGTCAGTATCCATTTTTATTATCGAGATTCATACAAGGTAGAGGCTAGGGCACGCTTTACTAAATTGGATGGTACGAGGTTCAAATAAGGAGAGTACATGCGCCTTTTAGCGGGACGATGAACGTGCATCTTGTCAATTGGTGAAGATAAGCCGCTGTAACGCCTGTGATTAACGGCTCTGTCCTTTTAGTTGATGAATTCAGGATTGATAAATCCAAAATTCCATTGTAGGCATAGTTTATCAAACTATGGGCATAGGAGCCGATCGACGGGTAGGTTAAGCCTAATGGTGATTCTTGGTAGCTGGTGCGGCAATCTCGGATATGACCTATGTCTAAATGCTTCCTTAACTTATGCTTACGCTATAAATTACTTTAACTCACCAGACGTATGTCTGACCTAATTTGTTTTCTCCTTTTCTCTTCCTCCCCCAGGTTCTTAGCGTGGAGGGTCTTAGAAGTGATTCTTGATTATTCGGTTCAGCTTAGATTCAGACGCTTTTCAGACTCATGTGTTTGCTCACTTCTTGTTTTTTGATCATTGTATTGACTTATGAGAGGGATAGTTTTATGGTTTTACTTATATACTCTAATATTTTCCACGAGACAATATGTTTTGTTTATGATGATGACTATCTAGTATTTTGAAATGTACTAAGTACTATGATTTGACTTACTTATTTAAATAATGTTTTAAAGTTTCCGCTGTGTTCTATATTCTTGTCTTGAGAATTTTAGTCTCTATGTTGTTACTTTATTCCTAAGTGCTTCATAAACCTTAACGAATCCTGATTTAGGTGACGTTAAGGGGTATAGTGTGTTTCATTTGGTATTAGAGCTAAAGGTTACAAGATCAAAGAATTTTTTTCGAAATTGTTTTCAAAAATAAAGTATTTTCAAGTGAAACGTATTTTGAAAAGTATTCCATCAAGTCAGCTACAATATTTCCTTGGTCTCTTTTTAAATCCTTTTCTCTTTCTTTTTAGCATGTCTGGGGCTCCCAATTTTCCAGAGGATGTTCCCATTTTGGCATGGTTTCGTAGATATGTTGAAGCTACGACGCCTACCAAAGACCAAGGAAATGCCCTACCAATGGTTGTAGCCTCAAAGGTTCCACTGAATCTTGCAGTTAATTTCTCTAAGCTCAATAAAGATTTTTCTGCTATGGATGGCAAGCCATTTCTTTGATGGAAGAGTTTTGTTAATGCTCGTAATTGGTTGAGAGAGACCAATCATGTGTTTAGATGATTAGATCTTAGTGATAGGAGGAGGATTTAGTTGGCTGCTAGGCAATTGAAATGGGAAGCGACGTATTGGTAGGAAGTAGCTGAGGCTGGGTGGGCCGTAGAGACATGGGATGAGTTCAAGGATATGTTTGAAAAAAGTTTTTATCACAATATGAATAAAGGATGCGTTGGAAAAGTTTTTGAGTTTGAGACATGGTAGTATGTCGGTAAAGGAGTATGTGAATAGCTTCAACAAGTTGGAGAGCTTTGGCTTAGATCTGGTTAATATCATGCATAAGAAGGCTTTAAGGTTTGTGAGGGTATTGAACCAACCCCTTCAAGGACTAGCAATGACACATATTCTGATGGGAGCAATGTTTGAGAGGCTTATGGATATGGCTCTTATACATGAGGATGGAAAGGTGAGTAAACATGAGGATAAGACTGAGGTGGTCAAGACAAGTGTAGGAAAGAAAAAGTGATGGCCCAAGAAAGGTGCAATGAAAAAGGGAGAGAAGCCAGATAAAGCACAAATCAAGAAGGAAGTGAAGTGTCATGGATGTGTTATGATGGGCACTTCATCATAGATTGCAAGAAGATAGCTGAGAAGGGTGCTTGTTTTCAGTGCGAACAAATGAGACACTACAACAAGAAGTGCCCTTAGAAGTAGGGACAGGGAGCAGGTTCATCCAGAGCATAGATTTATATGCTTGAGGCGGCTAAGACTAGTGCTAGTGGACAAGACAGAGGTAGGGAGATCGCTATAGAAGGTTTAGTTTCTCTTTTTGGCTTTCCCATTAAGTCCTTGTTCGATTTCAGTGCTTCTCGTTCTTTTATATCCAGTTCTGTTGTTGATAGTATCCACCTAGATACTTCTATAGTTTCTGATCTAATAGTTTTCTCAAACCCCATAGGAGGTACCATTCACCTATTTATGATGTGTAGGGGTTTAAGTATTACGATTCTTGGCATTAAATTTGAGTGCGACGCATATACACTGAGTTTTATGGGTTACAGGCTTATTCTAGGGATAGATTGGCTGTCCATGTATGGTTCCATCCTTGACTATGAGAGGAGAGTTGTTAGGCTTTTGACGTTCTGCGGTAGAACTCTCAAGATTTTTTGCGACATGTGAGGGTCAGTCTTGCTCAGTTTCTTTGATTCCCTAGATGTTTCTGTCGACGATCTTAATTTGATGTCCATAGTTAGAGACTTTTCGGATGTATTCAAGGAGATAAGAAGGCTAACTCCTAGTCATGAGATAGATTTCCAAATATACTTAGTGGAGAATGCTAAGCCTGTTGCGTTGCCAGTGCGCCTTATGGCTCCGAGAGAGAGGAGGGAGCTTAGTAAGCAAGTGGGAGAGTTGCTTGAGAAAGGTTTTATTAGATGGAGCATTTATAAGTGGGGAGCACATTCTTCTTTGTGACTAAGGTGGATGGATCTCTCCGTCTATGTGTGGATTACAAGGAATTGAATAGGCCCACGAAGAAGAACATACACCCATTCACACAGATATATGATATGTTTGATCAATTAGTGGGCGCTTTTGTTTTCTCACAATTGGATTTCGCTACATGTTTTCATCAGGTTAGGGTGGAAGATGATAGTATAGACAAGAATGCTTTTAGGACTCCATGCGTATTCTTTGAGTCGCTGATTATGCCTTTTGGGCTTACCAGTGCAACGGTGTATTTTGTGGATTTGATGAGATGGGTATTTAGGGAATACTTGAATAAGTTTGTGGTGGTATTCGTTGACGATACCTTGGTATTCTTGAGGAGCGAGGAGGAGCACTCCTTGTACTTGGGAGAGGTCTCCATACTCTCTGTGTACATCAATTGAAGGCGAATTTTTCTAAGTGCCACTTTTGGCGGAAAGAAATAAGGTTCTTAGGGCACGTTGTCACTAGTGATGGTATAGCGGTGGATCCTGCTAAGGTTGTCGCAGTACATGATTGGAAATCCCGTAAGAGCGCGACAGTGGTGAGGAGCTTTTTCGGGTTGGCCGGATATTATTGGAAGTTCATTAAGGATTTTTCGTGAATCTCAGCTTCGTTTACCCACATAACGTAGAAGAATCTAGTTTCTGCTCGGGATGTGGATTGCGAGGATGCATTCTTGAGACTGTAGAAGGCTCTCACATCATCTCCAGTATTGAATCTTCCTTATGATATGAATATGTTCACTATATTTACAAATGCTTGTGGCACGTGTTTAGGTGCAACGCTTATGCAGGAGGGTAAGATTGTCTTCTATGGCAGTAGGTAGTAGAGGATACACGAGACCCTACCAATGATTTGGATCCAACGGTGATAGTGTTGAACTAAAGTCTTCGTGACATTATTTCTTTGGTGAGACTTTCGAGCTTTACATGAATCATAAATCTCTCAAGTATTTATGCTTGTAAAAAGATCTTAATTTGCGATAACTACATTGTATGGAGTTCCATGCATCTTATGACTTCGAGATAGAATATACCTTAGGGAATAGGATTGTAGTACCAGATGCATTAAGTAAGCAGAGAATGACTTTGAGCCCACTGATTGTAGATTGACAAAGTTCGGAATTTATCTAATCCTTCGATTTAAGACCATCTTTGATCATGCACCAGGATTATTGGCATCATTGGAGGTGCTATCTACTCCTCTAGAGCGCATTGGATCCAGTCAGCGCAAGGATCAGCAGTTAGCAGATATCATGGACCAACTCAGCATAGGATAAATCTATAGTCACCCTGCTAGGTATTTTGTGGATGAGAGAGGATGGCTACATCGTGATGGGAGATTGTGAGTTTATCAAGTGGATGATTTGTTGAGATCGGTTTTAAAGGAGGCTCATCACTCTCGGATGGCCAACCATCCGGGTAGTGATATGACGTACAGAGATATGAAGAGGGTCTCATTAGATAGGGAAAGAGAAGTGTGTAGTAGAGTATGCAACTCAGTCTATGACTTGTCAGCGAGTGAAGGCTTAGTAGGGCTGTGCAGTTAAGGAGCTTAGAGGATCCATAGTAGTGGAGGTGTAAAAAGTTGTAGCGGGGTTAAAGCGAGGATAAAGCGAATATCTAAAAAGGTTCATTAAATGTAAAAATGAATATTTAAAATTAGTTTGCTTTCATTCTCATATGATCTTTGTATAAGAACCTAATATTAATCATCCTTGTATTATAAATCAAAGAATATCTAGTTATACGCGCTAGATTTGATGTCTATAATAGATTTCTACTTTATATTAGGCACCTGGGCCTTAAAAATTATTCTTTATAACAATTTCTTTAAAAAAAAGAACTCGTTAAATCAACCTCCATATATTAATATTGCTAAAGCGGGTGCTAAAAACCATTGATTTAGCGGTTGTAGCGGAAAATAGCAGGGCTTAAAGCAGATCTACTATTCATCGAGGCTAAATTGAAATAGCGTAGCGATGGAAGAGTGCTACGGGCTATAGCAGGGATATTGTGGGGCTTTAACGAGGCTTTAACTGCATAGAAGTAGAGAAAACCTGGTGGAGTGCTTTTGTAACGACCCGCATTCTACGCATCAGGAGATCGTAGAATATTTCTTTCTTTCTCATGCGAAGTCGTATAGCCATGTAACTTTGAGAGACGACTATTGGGGTCATTTCCCATATTCATGATTTTTGCCGATTTTTAAATGACCATTTTGCCCCTAGCTGATCTTGTTTCGGCCATAACTTTTGATTGGTAAGGAGTTTTGACCTGAAACCACTTCCATTAGATCTGGATGATGGTTTACCTTTTCATAGATGGTCACATTGGCCAAACGGACTCACCATTTGGGAGATATGGCAAAAACAAGGTTTAGAAGGTAAAAAAAGCTTAACCGAGCCTAATTAGTGTGATTAGCAAGAGGGCCCATAACCCATTTCGGGATTTGGGTTATAGGGAGGCTGAGAACAGTTAGAAAACGATTTTTATTTCATTTTTCAGCTGCCTAAAACATTTCTCTAACCCTGTCCATGGCCTCCACTTTCTAAAACACCCCAAATCACCTTATAATCGCTAATTAAGCCAATCTACATCACATCAAAGCGGATTAGCACAAAAATCGAAGTAGAGCTGCTGGAGTGCATTGGAATCCGAACCATATTGTCCCAAAGTTTCAGATCTGAGTTCAATTGTGGCTAAGGTGAGTGATTTGCATAGTTTCTCACTAATTATGGTTGATTAGGGATAATTAATGTTAATTAGCGAAATTATAAATCTAAAAGATCTAGAAAAATTTGTAAAATTCTTAAATATTATTTTAGGGCTCTGATAGAAATTTGGGTTAATTTGGATAAGTTTTGCTAATTGTATACTTAAACATGATTAAGGGGGATTAATAGGAAAACATGAGTTTTTGGGTATGTTTGATCCGTATAAACATGTTGAATTGTTGTTTTGGTGTTTATGGACAATTATGCATGTTGCTACGACAATTTGGAATGTTTTATGATTGTTTTGTAAAGTAAGAATGGTCGAAAACGCCGTCGTGTGGCATAAAAAAGTCGTTGGAAAAGTTGCGGAATATCGTGTAGGAACCGGATCGGATCGCCCCCTTCCGAACCGACCCGTTTGTGACCTCGAACCGACCCAGACCCGCTCGGCTGGATGTATCACGAACCGCTTGCTAGGGCCAGGAGGCTTGACCCTGAACTGCTCATGTTTCGCATACCCTGAATCGATCCGAAGTGGAGATCACGAACCGATGCTCCAATAAGGACATCACGAATTGAGGAGCCCGACCCAAACCTAGTGGGTGCACACGATCCGACCGGGAGTGTATGCCATGAACTGATCTAACAGGAGCACCACGACCCGACCCGGACGAGGCACCACAAAGCGAACCGCCAAGGGATGTGGACCACGACTTGGAGCTTGTCCAAGAGCAGAAGAATACTGAACCGAACCCAATTGATGATCACGAACTAAATGGAGATCGAAGCCGGAGGAGACCAAAACCCGAGATGCAAAGGTAGTCCAAATGGGAAGTTTGAACTCAGGATCCAGACGGGAACCAACGAGTTAAATTCATGATTGGGCTTTACTGCAGGGCGTGTGCTAAGGAGTTATCGATGTCTATAGCTTTGATTCACCACCAAAATGGATGTTAGGCTACGTGTCAGTGCAATGGGGTAGTTAGTACTCCATGGGGCAGAGTGATCGTAGCATGGCTATGAACCAGTGCAGTAAAGTCGTCATGACTTCATGGGGGCAGAGTGGACATAGCAAGGACTAGTGGCTATGGATCAGTGCAATGGAGTTGTCATGACTCCATGGGGCAGAGTGATCATAACAAGGATTTTGGTGATCAAAGCGGTGGATATCGTATGCTTTACGCACTGAGTGAGAGATGTGAGGATGGTTGCTATGCTTGATTGTTTGACATCACTGTGACATGCACACCCCTCCCCTGTATCTTTACACCATATGTTAGTGTCACCTTAGAGTATTGTACATCTTGTTGTGCTAACTCTTTGGTTGCTGGTCTAGGTTCAGGTATGGTTTAGTATACCTGTTATTATTCTGTTTTGCTGCTTATCGCTCATACCATACTTTTGTCTAACCCAGAGTTTTATTTCTCTTCTTATTACTCTGGTTGCTCTTAAACGGGCAGACTGGAGACAGGTTAGGTCGTATGCACGAGTAGCTGTACCGGAGACAAGCAGGAGGCTTCCACGTATGATATATATAGATATTCTCCATGTGTCACTATTGGTCACTACTTTGGGCATTAGTAGTGTACCTTTCTTATTTTTCTTTAGAGAAAGTTTTAAAAGTTGTAATAAGGATGATGTGGAACATAAACTGTATTTTGAATTTCCGCTACTATGATGATTATGGTTTGGTTCTTAGCTTATGCACTGTCTCGCCCGTCTTATGTCAAGTATGCTATCATTATATTTTATTCCATGTGCAGTGAGACATTCTACATGATCCTTTTGGTAGTTCAAATTCCTTTCTTTCCTTTCTTTGGTGACCGTCCCGTGCTGGTTGGACATCGGCACAGCGCACTTTCATTGAAATGTCGGCTGGTGCGGGATGGACCGTCACATTTGGTATCAGAGCTCTAGGTTGCGTAGCTAACCTAGGGAAAGACAGCAGAAGAGATAGTATACGTATATGAGAGTGCGTATTTGTGATATTTTGGTTTTCTAAAGCTATATATGTATACTATTAGTATATTTGAGTATGGAGTCGCACTGCACTGGCACCACTTAAGAGATGGCTAATCGTTTTCTCCTTACAAGTTGAACGATGAGCCGACATGCTAGGGACTACTGGTAGGGGAGCTAATAATGGGAATGCTCCTGATATGAGGACGATGTTCACTGACCTTATGAGAGAGATGCTTAGGGATGTTCAGAGGGCAGCTCCTAATGCTGCAAATGGTGGTGGTACAGCGGTGCAGGCGCCTAGGGCCGATTTCGCCAAGCTATGCAAGGATTACACTAGTCTTGATGGGAAGCCGTTCCACGGAATGGAATCGGCTACAGAAGTTCAGGATTGGTTGGATAGCTATGAGCGTATCTTCGAGGACTTGGGTATCGAGGATGCGACGAAGAGAAAGCTAGCATCCCGTAAGCTGCAAGGACGGGCGATGAATTGGTGGAATGCTATTAAGGAAGCTAATCCTGATGATCAAGTTACTTGGGATCAGTTTAGGACTCGCTTTAGCAACAACTTTATCCCAGCTG
Organism: Allium sativum; assembly: GCA_030737875.1. Classification (NCBI taxonomy): domain Eukaryota; kingdom Viridiplantae; phylum Streptophyta; class Magnoliopsida; order Asparagales; family Amaryllidaceae; genus Allium; species Allium sativum. Next base: position 461,184,936 of record CM060924.1, on the reverse strand, counting down.
CTCAGAAATTAGAATTGTTTAGGAAATTTCTGGAGCTTAAGCAGAATGGTAGGGCAGTCTCGGGGTACATTGTTGAGTTCGATACTTTATCAAAGTATGGATTATCCCTTAAAAAGCATTGAGATCAGAGAGCCTTTATCATAAGCCCAAGACTGAAGTCATTGTTGCATCTGCACAAGGGCCAAAGTCGCAAGCAAGTGGTGGAGGAAAGAATAATTCTAAGAACAAAAGGAAGCAGAACCAGGCTATGGATGGTCAGAAAAAGAGTAAGATAGATGTTGAATGCTTTAGCTGTGGCAAGAAGGGCCATTATGCTAAAGAATATCGAGCAAAGCTAGCGGACAGGAAGTGCTTCAACTGTGGCCAAGTGGGACAACCAAGGATAAGTGTCTGCAACCCCCTAAAGAAAAGCAGAATGTGAAAGCGTATGCTCTTAATGTTGTTCCTTCTTTGTCGAATGCCCCAACCGCGGCGAAGAAAGGAAAGAATGTCATTATCCAAGGTATGCTTTCTGTTTATGATGTTCCTATTCGAGTATTGTTTGATACCAGAGCTTCCCATTCCTTCATATCTAGTGACCTGGTAGATAGGTTGGGATTGGAACCCGAGATAGTCGATAGACCTTTAACAGTGACGAACCCGATTGGCGGTTAGACTAGGCTTAGCATGATTTGTCGTAATGTGGTCTTATCAGGTCATGGACAAGGTTTTAAATCTCGGATTTTAGCCAATATCTCGGATAAATATGTAGGCTATCTCGAGCGATATTTGAAACACCTATAACTAAACTAGCTATCGAATCTCCGATTTTGGCTAATATCTCGGATTTTTCATCTTGGCGATCTCGAGGAGATTTAAAAGCCTGGTCATGGATGCATGTTTGTTTGTGATTGCTTTGTTTTAGGCTTTACTGGGTTTGGCATTATTTTGGGAGTCGATTAGCTCTAAAGGTACGGGGTGCTGGTAGACTGTGAGGGCTTTTTGGTGACAATTAGAGCGGATGATGGGCGGAGGGTAGTGTTTGGTGGTCTATCTAGTGACGGGGTAATGGGTAGTTTTCTAAATTCCCTCGACATCTCGCATGATGAGTTTTCAGATGTGCTCGTGGCTGGCCAGTATCCGGACGTCTTTGAGGAAGTAACCGGACTTCCACCACACTGAGAGATTGAGTTTCGTATTGATTTAGTAAAAGATGCCAGACCTATAGTGATGCCACTTCGTCGTATGACACCAAGGGAGCAGCGAGAGCTCGGGGTGCAAGTAAGCGATCTGTTGAAGAAGGGATTTATCAGAAGAAGTGTTTCTGAGTGGGGAGCACCAGTTGTGTTTGCTACCAAGGCAGATGGTTCCCTTCGATTGAGTGTGGACTATCGCGAGTTGAATAATGTGACAAGGAAGAATAAATATCCTCTACTGCGGATAGATGATTTGTTTGATCAGTTGAGTGACGCGAGAGTGTTCTCCCAGTTGGATCTCGCGACAAGTTTTCATCAGCTTAGGGTGGAAGCTGAGAGTATAGATATAACGGCCTTTCGGACGCCGTCTGGATTCTATAAGTGGTTGGTCATGCCATTTGGGTTGACCAATGCACCAGCGTATTTTGTGGATCTTATGAATAGAGTATTCTGAGATCAATTGTATAAGTTTGTTCTTGTGTTCGTAGACGATATCTTCATTTATTCGAGGACAGAGGAAGAACACAAGGAATAGTTGAGGATAGTAATGGAGGCGTTAAGAAAGCACCAATTGAAAGCAAAGTTTTCTAAGTGTCACTTCTGGAGGAGGGAAGTGAGATTCATGGGCTATATTGTTTCAGAGAGTGGTATTGCCGTGGATCGTACGAAGGTGGCTACGGTACAAGATTGGCCTACGCCCAAGAATGCAATAGACGTAAGAAGTATCTTGGGGTTAACTAGATATAATCGTAACTTTATCCAAGACTTCTCCAAGATAGCGGCACCGTTGACTCAGTTGGCCCAGAAGAATCAAGCTTTTGTTTGGAACGAAAAGTGCGAGAATGCATTTAAGAGCCTAAAGGAAAAGCTGACATGTGCACCAGTGTTAGTCATTCCTAAAAGGAATGAAGAGATGATGGTATACACAGATGCCTGTGGTACCAAACTAGGTGTTGTATTGATGTAAGGAGGTAGGGTTGTAGCTTATTCTAGTCGGCAACTGAAACCACATGAGAAAAGATATCCTACCCTTGATTTGGAATTGGGAGAGATCGTTTTCGCGTTGAAGATTTGAAGACATTATCTCTTGGGAGAAAGATTCGAGTTGTTTACTGATCATAATTCATTAATGTATCTTTTCTTCCAGAAGGATCTAAATCTCCGATAGAATAGATGGTTAGAATTCTTGGCTTCCTATGATTTCGATATTGCGTATACACCCGGAAAGGGCAATGCGGTAGCTGATGCATTGAGTAGAAGATATGCCAGTTTAGGGGCTATGTTTCTTGAGTGTGGAAGCAACTGGAGTACATCGCTGGGTATGATTTCAGACCAAAGTGCAAACTAGATCAAGAAATGTTAGCAAATTTGACAATCAGACCCACTTTTGATTGAGTGGATTGGTTCCAGTCAGAGGGACGATCCTAACTTATTAAACATCATCTCCAAGTTAGAGATGTGTATCAATGAGAAGATGAGCGAGTATGGGCTTGATCTAGATGGATGACTTAGAAACAATGGAAGACTGGTTGTACACAATGTCATTGGATTGAGAGATGAATTGCTTAGAGAATGTCATCACTCAAAACTAACTGCACATCCCGGTGGTAACAAAATGTATCGAGACATGAAGCATACCTACTACTGGGAAGGGATGAAAAGACACATTGGGAAGTTTATATCCAAATGCATGAACTCCAAGCTAGTTAAAGCCGAGCAAAAGAAGTCTAGTGGTTTGTTGCAACCATTAGAAATTCCAGAAGGAAATGGGAACAAGTCTCAATGGATTTCATTGATGGATTACCAAGGACTAGATCGGTCCATGATAACATTTGGGTGATTATGGACCGATTGGCCAAGATGCAAGGTTTATACCCGTCAAGTCGAATAGAATAGCGGATAAGTTAGTAGAACTATATATGAAGCGGGTAGTAAGATTTCATGGAGTACCTAAAAACATTGTGAGTGACCGAGACCCGTTGTTTACTAGTGGGTTTTGGAAGAGCTTACAAGAGGCTCTAGGGTCAGAATTATATCTCAGTACCGCGTATCATCCTCAAACTGACGGTCAGACAGAGAGGGTGAATCAAGTATTAGAAGATCTCTTAAGAGATTGCATATTAGATTTTGGTGGATCATGGGATGACCATTTGCATCTAGTAGAGTTTTCATATAATAATAGTTATCAGTCCAGTATTGGTATGGCTCCATATGAAGCTTTGTACAGAAGACCATGTAACTCAACGTCATGTTGGTTTGAAACCGGTGAGAAATTTGTGCTTGGGCCAGATGTGATAAGAGAAACCTCAGATAAGATCAAGATCATTCAGCAACGAATGAAAGCTGCCCAAGATAGGCAGAAGAGTTATGCTGATAGAAGGAGAAAGGATCTGAAATTCTCCGTTGGCTACCTAGTATTTGTCAAGATCTCTCCATTAAAGAATGTTCGATTTGGAAGGAGAAGAAAACTGGCGCCAAGATTTGTTGGTCCATTCCCAATCCTCGAGCAAGTTGGGAATTTGGCATATAAAGTTGAATCACTAGAGAAGATGGCAGGAGTTCATAACGTATTCCATGTTGCCCAGTTAAGGAAACTCGTGCATGACCCTGATATGACTATTTCACCTGATCAGTTGGATGATATCGAAGTAGAACCCGAGGCGGTTTGGAACCACAAGCCGATTCGTATTTTCGAGCACGAAACAAAGCAACTTCGAAGGAAAGCGGTGAATCTATTCAAAGTTCAGTGGGGCGAGAATGGGAATGATTGTACTTGTGAGACAGAGGAGAGCATTAGGAAGACGTATCCAGAACTCTTTGCCTGGTAAGATTTTAACTGCAATTTAGTTTTCCGCATGCTAGGATGGACTTGTTTGTTGTTTTGTATGTTTGATTGTTGTGAATGGTTGATAGGCATGCGGGATCCTTTTATTTGTTTCTTGGTTAAGGAATTTTAGAGGCGAACTTTCTTAAGGGGGGAAGAATGTAACGACCTGCATTCTATGCATCAAGGGATTGTAGAATATTTATTTCTTTCTCATGCGAAGTCGTATAGGCATGTAACTTTGAGAGACGACTATTGGGGTTATTTCCCATATTCATGATTTTTGCCGATTTTTAAATGACCATTTCCCCCTAGTTGATCTTGTTTCAGCTATAACTTTTGATTGGTAAGGAGTTTTGACCTGAAACCACTTCCATTAGATCTGGATGATGGTTTACCTTTCCGTAGAGTGGTCACATTAGCCAAACGGACTCACTGTTTGGGAGATATGGCAGAAACAAGGTTTAGAAGGTGAAAAACAACTTAACCGGGCCTAATTAGGGTGATTAGCAAGAGGACCCACGTTTCGGGATTAGGGTTATGGGGAGGATGAGAACAGTTAGGAAATGATTTTTTTTTTGATTTTTCAGCCGCCTAAAATATTTCTCGAACCCTAGCCATGGCCTCCACTTTCTAAAACACCCCAAATCACCTTCTAATCGCTAATTAAGCCAAATCTACATCAAATCAAAGCGGATTAGCACAAAAATCGAGGTAGAGCTGATGGAGTGTATTGGAATCCAATCCATATTGTCCCAAAGTTTTAGATCTGAGTTCAATTGTGGCTAAGGTAAGTGATTTGCATAGTTTCTCACTAATTACTGTTGATTAGGGGTAATTAGTGTTAATTAGCGAAATTATAACTCTGAAAAATCCGGAAAAATTTATAAAATTCTTAAATATTATTTTAGGGCACTGATAGAAATTTTGGTTAATTTGGATAAGTTTTGCTATTGTATGCTTAAACATGATTAAGGGGGATTAAGGGGAAAACATGGGTTTTTGGGTATGTTTGATCCGTATAAACATGTTGAATTGTTGTTTTGGTGTTTATGGACAATTATTCATGTTGCTACGACTATTTGGAATGTTTTATGATTGTTTAGTAAAGTAATAATGGTTGAAAATACCGTCGTGTGGCGTAAAACTGTTGTTGGAAAAGTTGTAGAATATCGTGCAGGAACTGGATCGGATAGCCCCCTTCCGAACCGACCCGTTCGTGACCCCGAATCGACCCAGACCCGCTCGCCTAGATGTATCACGAACCGCTTGCTAAGGCCAGGAGGCTTGACCCTGAACCGCTCGTGCTTCACATACCCCGAACCGATCCGTAGTGGAGATCACGAACCGATGCTCCGAAGAGGACATCACGAATTGAGGAGCCCGACCCAATCCCAGTGGGTGCACACGATCCGACCCGGAGTGTATGCCATGAACTGATCTGACAGGAGCACCACGACCCGACCCGGACGAGGCACCACGAACCGAACCGCTAGGGGATGTGGACCACGACCTAGAGTTTGACCACAAGCGAAAGAATACCGAACCGAACCCAGGTGATGATCACAAACCAAATGGAGATCGGAGCCGGAGGAGATCAAAACCCGAGATGCAAAGGTAGTCCAAATGGGAAGTTTGTACTCAGGATCCAGACGGGAACCAACGAGTTAACTTCATGATTGGGCTTTGCTGCGGGACGTGTGCTAAGGAGTTATCGATGTCTATAGCTTTGATTCACCACCAAGATGGACGGTAAGCTACGTATCAGTGCAGTGGGGTAGTTACTACTCCATGGGGCAGAGTGATCGTAGCAGAGTCGTCGTGACTTCATGGGGCAGAGTGGACATAGCAAGGACTAGTGGCTATGGATCAGTGCAGTGGAGTCGTCATGACTCCATGGGACAGAGTGATCATAGCAAGGATTTGGGTGATCAAAGCGGTGGATATCGTATGCTTTACGCACTGAGTGAGAGATGTGACGATGGTTGCTATGCTTGATTTTTTGACATCACTATGATATGCACACCCCTTCCCCGTATCTTTACACCATATGTTAGTGTCACCTTAGAGTATTGTACATCTTGTTGTGCTAACTCTTTGGTTGCAGGTCCAGGTTTCAGGTTTGGTTTAGTATACCTATCAATGTTCTGTTTTGCTGCTTATCGCTCATACCAGACTTTTGTCTAACCTGGAGTTTTATGTCTCTTCTTATTACTCTTGGTGCTCTTAAACGGGCAGACTAGAGACAGGTTAGGTAGTACGCACGAGTAGCTGTACCGGAGATAAGCAGGAGGCTTCCACGTATGATATATATATTCTCCCTATGTCGCTGCTAGTCACTACTTTCGGCATTAGTAGTGTACCTTTCTTATTTTGCTTTAGAGACAGTTTTAAAAGTTGTAATAAGGATGATGTGGCACATAAGTTGTATTTTGAATTTCGCTGCTATGATGATTATGGTTTAGTTCTCAGCTTATGCACTGTCTCGCCTGTCTTATGTCAAGTATGCTATTATTATATTTTATTCCATGCGCTATGAGACATTCTACATGCTCCTTTGGTAGTTCAAATTCCCTTCTTTCCTTTCTTTTGCGACCATCCCGTGCTAGTTGGACATCGGCACAATGCACTTTCATTGAAATGTTGGCTAGTGTGGGGCGGGCCGTCACAGCTTCGGCCTCTATATGTGCCATAGTGGGAGTGGGAGAGCGCCTCGATGGACATCATAGATTGCTTGCCCAGATCGAGGAACGGAAACACCAATATTTAGGTTATAGTCGATAGGTTTACTAAAAGCACTCACTTTATCCCAGTTATGAGCAAGTGGACGATAACTTGGTTTGCATTAGTGTCTCTTAGAGAGATCGTCTGACTTTATGGAGTTCCCTTTAGTATTGTTAGTGATCGAGACCTCATCTTTATGAGTGAGTTTTTGAGGAGCCTCCACGAGGCATTTGGGACACACCTACGAATTAATACTGCCTATCACCCTCAGATAGATGGATATACAGAGAGGGTTAATAGGATTCTCGAGGATTTATTACGGCTGTGTATCCTAGATTTCGGAGGGACTTGGGAGGAGCATCTTCTGTTGGTAGACTTTGCACATAATAACAGCTACCAGATGAGTAATAGTATGGCTCCCTTCGAAGAATTATATGGACGACCATGCATATCACCTATATGTTGGTTGGAGTCCATAGATAGACTTCCACTTGAACCGAAGATGGTTGGAGACCTCATAGAAGATAGACTTTATTAGGAGATGGAAAAAGGAAATTCGGGACAGACAGAAGTTGTACGCAGATCAATGGAGGACAGATATAGTGCTCGAGGTAGGAGACATGGTTTTTGTTAGGGTGGCACCTTTAAGGGTTGTTGTTCGGTTCACGTCAGTAGGGAAGTTGGCGCCGAGGTTCATATGGTCATTCCCTATAGTACAGAGGATATGTCAGATGGCCTATAAAGTTAGACTACCAGAGATCATGCTTGTTTAGATTCTAAGTGGAGAAGACAACGATGACACGACTTAGGAGCCAGAGGATAGGATTCGTGCTTCTTTTCCGTTTCCCTTTAAGAGTACACTCTTAATTCTTTCCTAAACTTTGAATTTGAATCTATTTTTCCTATTATTTGAATAATAAGTCTTAGGTAGAAACCAATGGATTGTAGGAAATGGTTTAAAACAAGTTAATAGAACATATTATGGTTGAATGGATTCATGTGGACGCAAGTGTTTGCTAGCGAATGTAGTGTACACACGCCAGACACTAGTTAGAGATTAGCTGAACTATGACACTTACATAATTGCATATGTATGTGTGTGCATTTTTAATTTATTTTAAATATGGATGGAAATGGATGAATCATCACTTGGATGTTGTACTTTAATGAATGGTTGTCGCACACATATAGAATTTTATGTGTATCATTAGGCTTCCTTCGAATACATATTGGATGCATGGTACGAACATGAATCCTATTAAGGAGGTCAACTGAACATGTGGACCGCCTGATTTTTGCATTAGATTTAGGACATATACATAACACTTTTCCATATGTTCATGAAAAGCTTTAGAAAATCTAAGGGAAATGGATACCGGTGGTTTTTGGTTAAGTAGATGGGTGTAGATAACGGTTTATAATGTTTATAACATTCTTCTAGCCTTGGCGATTTCGAGGACGAAATCCATTAAGGAGGGGAATATATAACCTCGTATTTTAGTAAACAATAATTAAATATAATAAATTAATAAACTAGATATTAATTAGAGTAATATTCAGAAATGGACAATAGGACCAGCACCATTGGGTCCATTGTAATTTTCTGATCAAAATGGACACTTGATTTGTGAAAATTAGAGTTAAAACAAATTAGTTATGGATTAAAGAAGAATTCAGAAAATTGAATAAATTAACATATGGAACAAACGGTCATCGGGAGACCCGGCTCACTGGTCGTCACTTATGCCGACCCCAGAAAGCAGGTGGGTCGATCCAGGTCGAGTAAAATGTGTGCCTTAGCCTGCATGCTAGACAACGAACGTTTATTATTTTGCTGAGTTGGCTAAGTATTATTAGGCTACTACAAACTAAAGGCTGATGTGGTGCTTTCTTATTGGTTCGACAACATGGCTAGACCTGATTTAATCTTAGATTTTAACGGTCGAGGGCATCCAGTAAACTCTATAAATAAACTAACAGAGCCTCTCTCACTTCTTCACATCCATTCCCTCTTCTTCTTCCCCAGGCCTATCCTCAAAGACACAAAATTAGGAAGGGCCAAATAATTAAATTCTAAGGGGTGAAGAAGTTTTAAGTTTTAATACCTATTTTTATAAACACTTTTGGAGGCAGATGTTCTACTAGGTTTAAGAAGAAGGCCACGGGGGATGCTTTGATCGTCAGATCTGTAAGTTTTTATGTAATTTTTAGATTATTTATTTGTGTAGGAAAGTTTAAATATTTACATAGTTTTAAATTTGCAAGTTTATGTTTACAACATTTACAATATTCATATGTTTAGCTTTTCTGTAAGTTAATGTAGTTTATTTACTCTCTATGCTTATTTCTTTCCAGTTGTTTATTACTAATAAGTAATTTTCTTGTTCGTATCCCCTTCTTTGTCATAGTTTATTTACAGTTATGCTTATGCCTATTTTATTTGCTTTTGTTTATTTAGAGTCTACGCCTTGCAAGTAGCCTAGACCATTCCCCTTTTCCATTAGCGCTGAGCCAGGGCCTGAAAAGAACCTAGGTCTTTTCTGTTAATTTGTGTTGAATAGGAATAATGTTAGAATTAAATAAAAAGGGATTTTGAGGTATACTCAAACTGATTAGATATTGTAATCAGATTGGACTGTAAGTTGGGGATAAATCTTAACATGTAACCAAAGAACATGTAAACCGGAATAAATTGAAGTTAACTGAACATTAAGTAGCGTAGGAATGGGTTTTACAAAAAATAACAATAATTAGAAATGTTAATAAAACCTAGGTATATAACACGGGGTTATATTGGGCATATTAATAAACTTAAATTGTGTTAAGTTTAAATTAATAAAATAAATCAGCTGAAAAAGAGAGAGTCTGTTCCGAAAGCGTGGGGTAGACCAAGGAAGATAAGTTGCTCATAGATTAGGTACATTCTGGTAGCATGGGGTTGATTGGGAAGATAAGAGGCCTAACAATATAATGAAATCCTTGTTTAAGTCTATTCCACTAGCATGGGGCTGATCGGAGAGGAGAAGAGGTCTAATAACAATGAATAGGGACCAAGTCTACCGATGGCTTGTGTCAATTGCATATTTGGTTGGGAACCCATATCAGTCAGCATCCAATTTATCATGGAGTCTCGCACTTGGTAGAGGCTAGGGAACGCTTTACTGAAATGGATAGTAAGAGGTTCAAACGAGGTGGGCACAGGCACTTCCAGCAGGACTATGAGTGTACATCGTGTCCATACTAGAAGATAAGCCGTTGTAACACTTGTGATAAACGGTTATGTCCTTTTAGTTGATGGGTTCGAATTGATAACCCTGAATTCCATAGTTGGCATATGCTTTCACATTATGGGACGTCACAAAACTCACCTACAAATACCCCCAAACTTGGCATTCCAAGGAGTTGGCTTATTTGCACTCTTCCTACACTTTGCATACGAGATTAAAGCTCTAAACCACCATTAATGGTTGTGTAACGACCCATATTTTACATATTGACCGATTGTAAAATAATTCTATTTTTATTCCCTAGTGGTCCGACCATTCTCAGATTTTAAAATGTTGTACATAGGGATGTGATACACATCCATGATTTTTACCGAACCTAATTATGACCATTTTGCCTTTGAGTTTACTGTTTGGGCAACATCTTAAGATAAGAGTCGAATCAGGTACTGAGACCTATTCCATTGGATCAGAATGATGGTTTACAATACCGTAGAGTGGTCACATGAAGTGTTCAGTTAAGCGGTTCAGGAGGAATCGTTATTTTAAGTTTACCTTGTGTTTAGGCAGACTGGTCAGCAACTAGTTGGCAGATTAGCCAAGCACGTTAGACCTATGACCAACAGATATAAATAGGGGGACTTAGGGAAAGATTTAGGATTACTCTCTTCATTCTAAGTTTTAGGTTGGGCATATGTGATTCTCCAGGTTTAGCATAAAACCCTATTTTTCCATTCTCTCCAGTCAAATTCATTGTAGATTGCATATAGAAGATAGATCATCATCAAGGAAGGTTAGACCACATTAAATTGCACCAAATTCAAGGAGTTTCAGCATTGCCCACATTTGATTCTAGACAAACTACCATACGCCCTTACGCCATACAACATCAAGGATCAAGGAAGGTTTGATCACATCTAATTGTATCAAATTCAAGGAGTTTCAGCACTGTCTGGATCTGATCTTGTTGACTCTACGTTAATTCTAGAAATTAGTGATTGACTGATATCACTCACACGGAAGCTATGGATTGCACGGTAAACTAGATCACATTCACATGTTTCATGTTAAAATCACCATAGATTAGAACATATATGTTTACCTTAGACCTAGAAACCTTAGGAAACCTAATTTTATCATATTAACCGGATATTTCATAAGTTAGTCATGGTTACTAATTTTATTAAATCCAAATGATGTTAGATCTCATAATTGTGATATATTTATGCTACGTTTATGATTTGTTCATGTTTGTGTGATTATTGTTGTATGAGTTGATGTTTGTTTTGATTGAATTGATTGCATTGCTTGAGATGTATGGTAGATCTTTTGCTATAGAATTATGGGATTGAAGGACGAGCAAATCAGAGGTTTAGATGATCGGATTCAGACGAAACTTGGCGGAGGCTCTCTGGAAGATGTGAAGATAGGGCACAAAATTTTCATAATAATACGCTCTAAGTGCATGGGTCGGCACTGACCCATGAGGGTCGAAACTGACCCATGATGGAGCATTGTATGGCGGTGTTTTTTGGTGTGTGGTATCGTGGGGTTAGCTTGAAGCTACTAGTGAAATTTCATGTCATTCGGAGTTGGTTTGTGATTGTTCGAAGGTTTATTGCTTTAGATATGGATCGACTGACATAAATCTTCAATGTGAACGTTAAAACGATTGGAGAATGGGTAGTAGTAAAGTACTCAAAGCAAGGATGGATGTGGGCTAACCACTTAGCCATAATTGGTTAAGTTGGAGGGCCGACACCGACCCATAAGGGTGGACCTGGGAGAGGTAAAATTTTGGGGGCTTAGGAGCCTTGGTTCCAGGTTGCTAGTGAAGTTTGGATTGAAGCAAACTTATGATGATTGATGTGCAACTCAAAGATTAAGGGTGCTTCGATTGTGAACTCAGGCAGGAGTGGTCAAAGCTAAGTGAGATGACCTTGGTCGTGAGATGATATATGATACAGTTAGATGAAGGGTTGACTCATGTAGGAGTTAATCAGGATGATAATGGTTGGCTCAGGAAGGAGCTGACCAGGGATGACAATGGAATTAGTCCAAGAGGCAGCTTGACTAAAATGTTGAGATCGCCAAGAAGAGAGGCTCGACGAATTTGATGCGCCAAGGAATCATTGATTATCAAAATATTATAGTGAACTCAAAGCATAGGTATTGAGGGGACGCCCATAAGGATCGGGCACGATCGAGTACCTAGGATCGCTTAGGTAGGAGTGGTATAGTTGTCTCAAGAGGAGGCAAACAAATAAGTCATGATGGCATATGGTATCTTGTCTAGCACCAGGGTTTCAATTAGCCTTTTTGATTGGTGAAATGTAAGTTCGATAACTGATTGATTCATGACTGTAGTCAGTGATGGTTAGGACATTGGATGTCATGGTTGATTTCATGTTTTCTTTTCTATTTTCTTTGGGTAGGCCATCATCGTAGGATGTTGAAGAGAAGCGGGAATGGGGGTAGTCCTTTCCTATTTCTAATGTGACATGTGATGGACTGTTTTCATATATTAACTTGTTGGTTGATGGGAAGATCAGTTGGTTGATCCGCTTATACTCATATTATCCTATGTAACTATTGTTAGCTGTTTTATCGCTCACTAAGTTTGTTGTCTAACTCAAGGTTTTATGTTTTCCTCTTATTACCTTGGGTTATTCACCAATTTGATGGTGAGCAGACTGAGTAGCAGGTAGCAGTTTGGTGTCGGCGTTGTTGTGCGGTGACGAGCAGAAAGTTGGCGTATTATTTTTATCTACTATTTAGCTATTTATTTTTCTATTTGCACTGTATGTTGATGTTATTAAGATTCTGAAGGATGTAGTGAGGCATATTGTAATCATAGATTCATGTATCGAGAAGCATTGTACCCAAGATTCTATGGTTTTATGGAAATTTGATTCTCTGCTCAGTTGTGCTTCATTACTATTTCCTATTGTATATTTTGTTATTATATATTTCCCATGTGCTGTGAGTTATAAAAACACGTTATGTTTTCGAGTAATTCTACTCTGATGATCATCCTGTATTGGCCTAACACATCATACAGCGCACTTCCCCTTAGTTTTGTGTAGGAGGTATGGGGTGGTCGTCGCATTTGGTATTAGAGCTTTGGTTAATCGATTTTACCTAAAGTTCACGAACGCATAAACATATGAGAGACGTATTTGTAATTTAAGGCTTGAACCGCAATGCGAATGAACTCATTAGTGAGCACTTGAACCCTAATGTGGCTTTCTCTAATGTGAGTTGACTCTCGTTTCAGAGTAAAATAAGTTATGAAGTACGTGACACGCTGCTAGGAATGAGCTTATAACTGAAGAGCGAGGCGAGGGTAGCAAGTCGGGAGTTGCAACTGCTATTTCCGATTATCTTGTTATGTTTGAAGCTATGATGGAAGCGATCATGAGGAGGATGGCCACTTTAGGAGGTTCAGTATAACGCGGTTTTCCCATGTAGGCGCCTAGGGTTATTGATTTTGCGAAGCTCTACAAGGATTATGCTTCTCTAGGTGGCATGCCGTTTATTGGGACATAACTGGCTTTTGAAGTCTAGAATTGTTTTGATACTTGTATTCGAATTTTTAGAGACGTGGGGATCAACGATGCAACTAAGAGGAAGCTAACATCGAGGCAATTGCAAGGACAAGCGATGGATTGGTGGAACTCTATCACGTTGGAGACCCTGGAGGACCAAATCACTTGGGATCAATTTAGAACCAAGTTTAAACTGAAATTCATTTAAACAGTCCAAAAGTCAATACTATTTAAGAGATTTATCAATTTGAAGCAAGGCGGGAAGTCAATTGCTGAGTATGTGATGAAGTTTAAGTCTTTATCCAAGTATGCTTGATCTTATGTCGAAACTCCTTCCCAAAAAAACGAGAAATTTATTATGGGTTTAGATGAGAGTTTCTAGAAGCAATAATAGACCTTATTGACGACTCTTTTGAGAAGTTGGTTGAAAAGGCTTTGAGGTAGGAGACTTTGTTTCTTCAGAAGGTAGAGGTTGTTGTTGGGAGTAAGGAAGAAACGAAATCACAGCAACGTCGAAGTAATAAGAAAAAGTGGAATGGAAAACAAAAACAACATCAAGGCAAGACTGGCTAGAAGAAGCCTAAGGGAGAGATTACTTGTTTTAATTGTCAGTAGAAGAGCCATTATTCCAGTGTGTGTAAGAACCCTAATATGGAGGGAAAGTGTTATAATTGCTATAAACCCGGGCATATGAGGTCGAATTATCCAGAACCACCAAAAGGTAAGAAGATTGTGAAGGTGTATGCTTTGGAGGTTGTGCCATCTTCTTCGGAGGGTCCGACTGCAGAGAAGAAAGGGAAGAATGTTGTGGTGCAAGATGCACTCTCTATTAGAGGCGTTTCAGTTCGAGTTTTGTTTGATACTGGAGCATCGCATTCTTTTACTTGTAACGAGGTTGTCTGCAAGTTAGGTTTAGAACCTGCAATTATTGATAGATCATTAGTCGTGACTATTCCAGTAGGGGTTCGTCATGTCTTTGTATGCTTTGTCGTGGTCTAGTTTTATCGAGTCATGGTTGCTCTTTGTGTATGATTGTTTTGTTTTGAATTTGCTAGGTTCGGTGTTATTTTGGGTATGGACTTGCTTGAGAAGTACGCATTGCGAAAGGCTTAAGGTGACAATCGGGAATGTGGAAGGGCAAACGATGGTGATACCTTTTCTGCTGTAGGATGGAGTTCTGGTTAGCTTTTTATATTCTCTTGTGATTCCACGGAATGGGTTTGCCAATCGTACGAGAATTCTGATGTGTTTGATAAAGTTAGATAGTTACTGTCGCAGCGAGAGATTGAGTTTCAGATTGATTAAGTAGATGGAGCTAGACCTATTATTATACCTCTTAGGCGGATGGTGCCTAAGGAGCAATGAGAGTTTGAGGTGCAAGTGAACGATCTTCTGAATAAAGGATTCATTCAGAGAAGCGTGTCCGAATGGGGTGCACCAGTTGTGTTTGCAACCAAGGCTAATGGATCACTATGATTATGCATGGATTTTCGTGAGCTGAATAAGGTGGCCTTGAAAAATAAGTTTCCATTACCGAGAATCGACGACTTATTTAATCAGCTTCACGAACCTAAGATGTTTTCCCAAATGTACTTGGCGACGGGATTTCACCAATTAAGAGTGACTAAGGATAGTGTGCCAAAGACTTCTTTTAGGAAACTATTCGTATTTTATGAGTGGCTGGTGATGCCATTTGGATTGACTAATACGCTAGCATATTTTATAGATCTTACGTATCGGTTTTCCAGAGATAAGTTGAACAAGTTCGTACTTGTGTTTCTAGATAACATATTGGTTTACTCAAGGGATGAGGAAGAACATAAGACACACTTTAGAATTGTTTTGGAAATATCGCGTAAACCTCAGCTGGGGGCTAAATTTTCAAAATTTTGCTTCTGGAAGGAGGAGGTGAGGTTCTTGGGTCACGTCGTATCGGGATAAGGAATAACGGTAGATCCCGCTAAGGTATCATCAATCCAAGGTTGGGATCGGCCTAAGAATGCAACAGTTGTGAGAAGTTTCCTTGTTTTAGCTGGATATTATCAAAAATTTATCAAGGATTTCTTAAATACAGCTGCACCATGAACCAGGTTGATGAAGAAGAATCAAGCCTTTGCATGGGATGCGGAGTGTGAGCAAGCTTTTGGAATTTTAAAAGAAAGATTGACAAGTGCTACTTGTTGACTATTCCAAATGGAAATGAATGATGCATGTGGCACTGGACATGGAGCGATGCTATTGTAGAAGGATAGGGTTGTGGCTTATGCAAGTCGGCAACTAAAGTCGCACGAAAGGAATTACCCGACTCATGATTTAGAGTTAGCATCGATAGTGTTTGCTCTGAAGATTGAAAGAATTATTTGTTGGGAGTTAGGTTCGAGTTGTTTACGGATCATAAGTCGTTGAATTATCTTTTCTCCTAGAAGGATTTGTATCTTCGGCAACAACGATGGTTAGAGTGTTTGGCATCGCACGATTTTAAAATAGCCTATACACCACGAAAAGGTAACACGGTGGCCGATGCGTTAAGTCTAAGACATGCGAGTTTGGGAGCCATGTTTTCAAAATGGAAACATCTGGAGTATTTGGCTGGATTGGATTTTAGACCTCATTGTGAGTTAGAACCCGAGATGTTAGCTAGCTTATCAATTAGACCGACTCTCATCGAAAGGATTGGCGAAAGACAAAAACGAGATGATAATGGAAATCGTTCAAAGATTAGAGATGAGAGTAGAACAAGAGGAGATTAAGGCTTTCGAAGTCGATTGAGATGGTTCGCTTCATTAGAACGAACGACTGGTTGTTCCTGACATAGATGGATTGAGAGATGAAGGTCTAAAGAAGTGTCATCACTCTAGATTGACGGTACATCCAGGAAGTAACAAGATGTGTCGAGATATGAAGAGAGTTTCTACTAGAAAGGTATGAAACGAGATGTCAGAAAATTTATCTCGAAAGGTATGAACTATCAGTTGGTTAAAGCTGAGCAGAAGAAGCCTAGAGGATTGTTACATCCATTTGAAGTTCCTATATGAAAGTAGTAGCAAGTATCAATGAATTTTATTGATGGATTACCTAGAACAAGGACATGAAATGATAGTATTTGGGTTGTCGTGGATCGCTTGACAAAAAGCGCAAGGTTTATTCCTATCAGATCAACTAGGACTGCATCGAAGTTGGTTGAATTATGTCTTAAGTGGATAGTTCGATTCCATGAAGTTCCGAAGAGCATAAGTAGTGATTGAGATACATTTTTACCAGTAGATTTTGGAAGACTTTACAAAGACATTGGGAACCGAGCTAGTACGAGTATGCTTATCATCTCCAGACAGATGGTCAAACTGAAAGGGTTAATCGAGTACTGGAAGATCTACTAAGAGCTTATGCATTGGATTTTGAAGGATAGTGGGAAGATCATCTACATTTAGTCGAGTTTGCTTAAAATATTAGTTACTGGTCGAGTATTGGAATGGCACTGTATGAGGCTTTGTATGGTTGGTCGTGTAATTCTCCATCTTGTTGGTTGGAAACTGGCAAGAAGTTGTTACTTGGGCCTGAGATGATAAGAGAAACTACGGATAATATTGAAGTCGTTCGACAATCAATGAGGACAGCCCAAGATCTTCAGAAAAGTTATGCTGATAAGCGGCGTAAGGATATGGAATTCTCGGTTGGAGATATGGTATTTGTTAAGATTTCGCCTCTAAGAAATACCATTTGTTTGGGGAAGAAAGGAAAGTTAGCGCCAAGGTTTGTTGGGTCGTTTCTGATTATCGAGTGTATTTGAAAGTTGGCTTATAGATTGGAATTACCTGAGAAGATGGCGAGTGTGTATAATTTTTATCATATATCATTTCTACGGAAGTTCATGCACAATTCGAGTGTTACGTATCTCTAGATCAGCTTGAAGATTTAGAAATCGAGCCCAAAATTTATAGACCTTGTAAGCTGCTTCGCATCGTGGGGAATGACACGAAACAGCTTAGGAAGAAGGCTGTTTAGCTAGTCAAGGTACAATGGAGCGACGATTGTACGTGGGAAACGGAAGAGAGTATGAAGTCAACCTATCCAGAACTCTTTGAGTGGTATGTCCCATATATCATACCTTACTTGTTCCATTGTGTCTTTTGCTATTATAATTCCGCATGTTAGAATAGAATCTTGATTGCATAGTATGTTGAATGCTAGATTGGATGGTAGATTAGCCACTCGTGGACCGTAGGCATGCAGGAGGTTGTGTTAGCTTGGGATTTCGAGGGAAAAATTCCTAAAGGGTGAGAATGTAGCGACCTATATTTTATATATTGACCGATCATAAAATAATTTTGCTTTTATTCCCTGGTGGTCGGATCATTCTCAGATTTTAAAATGTTGTTCATGGGCATGTTAGAATGTCCATGATTTTTGCTAAACTTAATTACGATCATTTTTCCCTTGAGTTTACTGTTTGGTCTATAGCTTAAGACAAGAATCGAATTAGGTGACTAATTCCATTAGACTGGAATAATGGTTTACAATTCTGTAGAGTGGTCACATGAAGGATTTGGTCCAGCAGTTTGGGAGGGATCACTCTTTTAAGTTTCAGCTTGTGTTTAGGCAAATGGCCAGCAACTAACGAGCTAATTAGCCAAGCCCATTTGATTTATGACCAGCAGATATAAATAGGGGAATTTGGGAGGGAATTTGGGTTACTCTCTTTATTCTAAGTTTTGGGTTGGGCGTCTCTGATTCTCCAGGTTCAGCCTAAAACCCTATTTCTCCATTCTCTTCAATCAAATTCATTGTAGATTGCATATAGAAGATAGATCATCATCAAGGAAGGTTAGATCACATTAGATTGCACCAATTTCAAGGAGTTTCAGTGTTGTCCACATCTGATCTCATTGAATCTACATTGAATCTCGAAATTGGTGAGTGATAGATATCTCTCATACGGAAGCAACAGATTGTATGGGTAAATTAGGATCGTATTCACATGTTTCATGTTAAAATCACCATAGATCTGATCATATATGTTTACTCAAACCTAGAAACCCTATAAAACCTAATTTGATCAGATTAACTAGACAATTAATATGTTAGTCATGTTTATTCATATGTTTAGATCAAATCACCCTAGATCTCATAATTGTGATATGTTTATGCTATATTTATGAAATGTTCATGTTTGTATGATTATTTTGTATGAGTAGATGTTTGTTTTTATTGAATTGATTGCGTTGCTTGAGTTTCATATTAGATTGTTTGCCGTAGAATCATAGGATTGAGGGACAGAGAAAATCAGAAGTTCAGATGAACGAATTTAGACGAAACTTAGCGGAGGTGCTCTGGAATCTGTGAAGATAGGACACAAAAAAGTTCATGCCACTATGCACTAAGTGTATAGGTAGGCACCGACCCTTCAGGGTCAACACTGACCTATGGGGGGCATCGTGTGGCTCTGATTTCTGGTATGTGGCATCGCGGGGTTGAATCAAAGCTACTGGTGAAATTTCAAGTCATTCGGAGTTGGTTTGTGATGGGTTGAAGGTTGATTGCTCGAGATAAGGATAGACCAACAGAAAACTTCAATGCGAATGTCGTAACAATTAGAGAATAGGTCAGAGTAAAGTACTCGAAGCATGGACGAATGTGGACCAACCAATTAGCCAAAATTGGCTAAGTGGAAGGTTGGCACCGACCTATGAGGGTTGACACCGATCCAAAAGGGTAGGCCCGGGAGAGGTGAAATTTTCACGGATTATGTGCCTTGGCTTCCTGAAGTTGCTGGCGAAGTTTGGATTGAAACGAACGTCCGATGATTGATGTGCAACTCAAAGATGATGGGAGCTTCGATTGTGAACTCAGAAGGAGTGGTCTAAGCTAAGTGAGGTGACACTGGTCGGGGGATGATATACGATACATTTCTATGAAGGATTGACTCAGGTAGGAGTTAATCAGGGATGATAATGGTTCGCTCAGGTAGGAGCTAACCATGGATGATAATGGAATTAGTTCAAGAGGCAGCTTGACTAAAAAGTTGAGACTGCCAAGAAGAAAAGCTCGATGAATTTGATGCACCAAGGGAGAGAAATTTGCTCTACGAATAGTTTGGATAAGTCGTTAAGCCCTCCCGTTGGTACTATTAATAGGAGGTCTCCTCATCTGAGCTACACTTTAGCACTACAAGAGCTCTGCTAACCTCTCCTTTAAGTCTACCCATGCTCTCTATTGTAAAATCAGCCGGGGAGGACTGAGAGACGGTGGTTTACCCTGTGGCGGATGTCAGCGGTTCGAGTCCACTTATCTCCAGCCCATGGCGAAAAAACATTAGACATTCCGTCTTCTGAAACTAATACTTTTGATGTTACTTGTCGTACAATAATTTCTAGATGTCTACTATGAATCTGCACCCCTTGAGATCGATAAACCTTTTGGATCTTATTAACCAAAGAGATATGGCTTTGGGCTATAGTTAGCTCAGCTCCAATTAAGAATCCCCAAGGAATTCCAAGAATTCTTGGTATATGTTCATTACAACCTTCGACTCTCCTTTCAAGGTTCATCGATATTGAACCAATCGAACGCACTTCTAAGATTTGCTCACTTTTGGAAGTCCCCGCGTTATGTCACCAGATCGGGATTGGTAAAACCAGAAACTAACCCGGGCTCACAGGAGCAAATAGGTAGCACCCCAACAACCAACTGATCCAGAAGTCACATTTCACGGGCCCAGGAGCGTAGCGTGTCAGCAGAAAGTCAACTGGTGCTCCCCACTCGGAAACACTTCTTTGGATAAATCCCTTCTTCAAAAGATCGCCTATTTGCACTTCGAGCTCTTGCTGCTCCCATGGCGCCATACGACGAAGTGGCATCACTATAGGTCTGGCATCTTTCACTAAGTCAATCCAAAACTCGATCTATCGATGCCCATAGCAAAGGAACAATGAAAAGAAATCATTGAATGTGTCCGGATCAAGCAACGAATAAGAGCTAGCAGATGAAACTGGACCTATAGAATAGGTGCGTAGCAAAAGAAGCAAGACACTTGGACAGGGTCTAAAAAGCCCATTTTAAGTATTTGACTTGTACAACGAAACGACCTTTCACTCGCAAGGCAGGGGCACAAGCGAAAAAGGGCTCAGAATCTTACCCCGAAACTAACGAGTGGGTAGTGGTACCCACGTTCTTCCATGCTCGTAGGCCCTATGCATCCCGGTAATCATTGGGTATCGAAGTGATCTAGCGGAATCAAAGCAGAGGTATATGGGGATGCCCATAAGGATCACGTAGGATCGAGTACCTTGGATCATTCAAGTAGGAGTTGTCTAGTTGTCTCAGTTAGGAGGCATACATACGAGTCACGTTGGTGTATCGTTGGTTGATCTACCTACACTCATATTATCTTGTGTATTTGTTGTTATCTTTTTTATCGCTCACTAAGACTGATGTATGAATCAAGGTTTTATGTTCCCTTATTATTACCTTTGGTTGTTCACCAATTTGATGGTGGGAAGACTGAACAGAAGGTAGCAGGTGTTGTGTCGGTGTTGTTGTGCAGTAACGAGCAGGAGGCTGGCGTATTATTACTATTTACTATTTAGCTATTTCTTTTCTATTTTCATTGTATGTTGTTATTGAGACTAAGAGGGATGCAGTATTGTAATCAGAGATTCATGTATTGAGAAGCCTTATACCCAAGATTCTATGGTTTTATGGAAATTAGATTCTCCACTCAGTTGTGCTTCACTGTTGTTTCATGTTTTGTATTTTATTACTATATATTAACCATGATCTGTGAGTTATACGACAGGTTCGGTTTTTGAGTTATTCTACACTGATGATTGTCCCATATCGGCTTAGCATGTCACAAGTGCACTTCTCCTTAGTTTCGTGTAGGAGGTATGGGGTAGTCATCATAGGTTACCTTCAACATCTTCATCGATTCTGGACTTCTAAACGTTGCACTAACGTTTCCCTTCAACATTTGGGCATTCAATTAGACTATTGGCATACTTTTGGAAAAAAATTCACACTTTTGGACATTGGAGCTATTTCTTGGATACTTTCACACCCTTCTACTTAACGAACAAGACAAAGGGCATTTTCGTCAAAGTTTAGAATTAAAAATCATTTTGTTGTTCTATTATACAAATTTATACAAAGAAATTGTCCAGACTTGTACAACACTTGTAATCGATAATAATAAGTTGAATGATTACAATGAATTGGACATAGGCGTTAGTGCCAAACCAATATAAAAGTTGTGTTCTCCTTTTACACTTCATTACTCAGATATTTGGATTATTTTTTGCTACAAAACATATACTCAAGCGCTGGCATGCGCGAATAGCCAATTCCCCACATTCACAAGAAGCCTATCTTTATTCTATTTATCTTTCCTGCTATTTCATTTATGCTTTTATGTCAACTGTTGTCAGAACTAATCCTCTGTCTAAATGCTTCCTTAACTTATGCTCATAATAGAAACTACTAGAACTCACTATATGTGTAACACCCTGTAATTTTAAAACATGACATAAGGGATAATTAAAGAATAATTAATTTTTAAAAGAAGAATTAAGTGAAACAGGTTATGCCATTGCGTTCGTCTCGGAATTCTGCTTGAGATATAGTCCGAGTTTGCGTAAAACGGATACAGAATGAAGGAATTATGGACAATGGAAGTTAGGCAGAATAATCAGAAAATGAGTCAGAACAACTGGCGCACTGTGAAGTGCGCCATAACAAAAATGCACTGGCGCACTTTGAAGTGCGCCATAACAAAAATGCACTGGCGCACCTGGGAAGTGCGCCTAGGCTGAGCCAGATCTGCAGAATTCTGGAGAGTTCCATAATGACATGTCTTTCAGGGATTGGCTGGATGACGTGTTTTTCTGGTCTGTATGGTTCAGATGGTTCCTAATCTAATCTAAAGATCCTAATTCACCTAATACATCTATAAGTAAACACCTAAACTAACCCTAATCTCATTGTTATCATCCATGGCACCTCCATGCTGCTCTAATCTAAATTAAAACAAGCCTTTCTTCTCCATCAAGTCAAATTTGAAGATCAAAATCTACAACAACAGTTTAGCTAATCGAATTCAGAATTCAGATCTATCCTCTCTCAATTCTCTAAACCTAACGCTGTGAGTTTCTAGATTACTTTTAGGTTTAGATAAATAAAAGTATGCTTTGATAGACAATGAATTCGGTATATTGTAAAGTATGATTCTGTGTTGATATGAAACTTTATCCTATGTTATGACAATATCAAATTTCCAAGATCTAATATAATTGTTGTGCTTCGATTATGATGGTTATATGGATCTTGACTTGTAATCGTGTTATGATGGAAGTAAATCTATTAATTTAGATAATTGTGACATCACTTGGATCTATTGTGATACATTGATATATGTTCTAAACTTGACATGTGAGTCTACCTTTTGATCTAAACATGTTGCCATGACTATGCTAGATCTAGGTAATTGAACACATAATGTTAGATCTAGATCTCATTATGCTTGCTTAAACATCATAGTAATTGCCACAAGTTATTAATTATGCCCACTTAGTTATGATGTTAATCACATGTCCATTCACTTTCTTAATATGCTAGTTTATGATCATGTTTATTTCACAACATGTTGAAACTATCACCCTCATCATATTCCCTTTTAATTATTATACCTAGGCTACTTTATAGCCTAGGTGCCACCAAAATACGTACGAATACATTAGAGAGAAAACGGGGAAAAAGGGAATTAAAATTGGCATGATTTATGTAATGTTTAATAGGAAATGGGACATGTAAATCAAATGGCGAAAACATTGAAAAAGTTACCTATAATGACATAGGTAGATTTGAATTAATTTGGAATGTTTAGTAATTTAAATTAGGAATCATAAATTGTATTTATGACACGAAGTTAGGTTACACTAGTAGCGGAAGTCTGCCCGAACCCGACCGACATATCCAGCGGCCACTAATGTTGAACCTAATGTGGGAGGTCTAAGTACGCAAATACGAATCAGGCTGTAACAACCCGAAAAAACAGAACCAATTTAAAAATTCATTTTGTTAAAAAATGTCTTATAATTTGAATTTTTCATTTTTAAATTTATTTATTAAAAAAAGTTTTTAAATAAAATTATGAGGATATTAATGAGATTTATTAATATATGCTGATAGGTTGATTTGAAAATAATGTGTGCATTCTAGATGAAATAAATACATAAATGTATATATATCTTTGGCTATCATCTTTAATTCTTTCCCTGTTTGTTTAAAATATAATTTTTAGGAATTTAAACGTGGATTACTTGTCCAATTAAACTTCATTAATTAATTTGCAATGTTAATTATGCATTCATTTCATTCTTTATATATTTATTTATTTCCCTTACATTTTAAACCTTGCGCATGTAACCTACAAGGATCATTTCATTTCCTTTTTTTTCGTGCATTGAATTCTAACGTTTCACTTATAGTTTATACTGCATTCATTCATTTCATTTTCGTTATTTTTCAATACATGCATGCAAGTCTCTTACCTTGTTTTCAATGCATGCATTCATTTGCTCATTTATGTCCATTTTCATTTTGAAATGTTTCATGCTTCTTTGCCACTTACTTTCAATTTTCCATACATGCGTTTCCTAATATCTTGCTTTAAAACCTAAACATTTATTTACTTAAGTAAACAAAAACATTGCTTCTTTGAATTAACATAGATAACAAATGTATAACAAAAAGAAAAATAATAAATAAATTATAATCAAAATTAAATTAAGAAAATTCAAAATTTGGAATACGTCAAATTGGATAGAATGTAGGAATTACTTTCTTATAGAAATAAATAATTTTGTTTCCTTTCTTGTTTTATCACTAGGAAATGTGGAAACTATAATTCAATTGTTTGAAATAAATATCTAAATGTAACCTTGCTTCACAAAATAAATAAATAAACCTATCATCATAAAATTTCAAAATTCAAATCTAGTACGTTAAACTGGTATTATTAATATTTAGTAGCGCGATTGGTGGATCTCGTGACCGCTTCTCTTTATATACCTGAAACTAAACCCTCTACTATATAATATTTTTTCCTCTCCACAAATCCCCATTTCTCTTCTTCCTCAAAATTTAACAACAGCCCTCTTTCCCTCTCTCTTTTTCAAAATTCTGCAACAAGCTGGCACTATCTTCTTCAATGGCCATAATCATTCAATTTTCCTTCTCTAATCTTTCACAGTCTGATCCAAACTAAATTACCATTCCAAAGTGAAATTCAAAGAGATTTTCGAGATTTACGTTTTCATACGTTAGTGATCAGATGGTTGAAGATTGGAGCTGGTAGGTTCGGTATTATCTAAAGTAACGAAGAAGAGGGATAAGGTTTAAAGTAAATAATTTATTTAATTATAAAATTAATTATAATAATTATGTCATTAACCTCCATAACATCATAACTTTTTAATTCGAGGTCCATTTTACGAACCGTCAGATGCGTTGGACTCATGCTGATCAGATCTACGTGATGGAACAGTTGAAAAATAGATTTGGAGCTCGTCACAATTTAAACTTTGGTGAGATTTATCGTTTCAAAATTAAAATAATTAAATATATATATATTTAAGTTGATTGTGGTTGTGTTATTATTATACGCTGTATAAAAATTTGAGATTGATTGATTTTCGATGTGATGTATGGTTAGATCAAAATATATGTTGTTCATTTAAATATTGTCTTTACCATTTTAGTTTAGAATAAAAATATTCATTTGTTGGTAAACATTTTTGTTAGAAATCTTCATGTTATGTAAATATTTATATTATTCATTTAGAAAACATGTTATATAAATATAATTAATTTACAAAACATGTTATGTAAATAAAAATGTTATTCATTTAGAATGAAGACATCATATTAGATAAAAAAGTTTATATAGATTAAACATGTCATATTAGATTAAAAATGTTTATTTAGATTAAACATGTCATATTAGATAAAAATGTTTAATTAGATTATAACAAGTCATTTTTGTTAGAATGTCTAATTTGATTATAACATGTCATTTTTATTAGGATGTTTTAATTAGATTAAAACATGTCATTTTTTGTGAGAATGTTTTAATTTGATTATAACATGTCATTTTTTTTACGATCTTTTAATTAGATTAAAACATGTCATTTTTGTTAGAAGGTTTAATTAGATTAAAACATATCATTTTTTTCATTAGAATGTTTTATTAGATTATAGTAATGTCATTTAATTATAAAAATGTCATTTATGTCAATTTTGAAAATGTCATTTATGTTAAATATAAAAAGGTCATTTATGTCAAATATAAAAATGACATTTACGTCAAACATAATAAAATGGTATTTTATTGAATTAGAAATGTTAATTAAAAAAGTGTCATTTACGCTAGAAAAATGTTACATTAGAATGAAATTGACGTTTTAATTAAAAATGTAACATTAGAATAAAATTTACATTTTAGTTAAAAATGTTACATTAGAATGAAATTGACATTTTAGTTAAAAACATTACATTAGAATAAAATTTATATTTTAGTTAAAAATGTTACATTAGAATGAAATTGACATTTTAGTTAAAAACGATACATTAGAGTAAATTTACATTTTAGTTAAAAATGTTACATTAGAATGAAATTGACGTTTTTGTTAAAAACGTTACATTAGAATTAAATTGACATTTTAGTTAAAAATGTTACATTAGAATGAAATTGACATTTTAGTTAAAAACGTTACATTAGAATAAAATTTACATTTTAGTTAATTTTTTTACATTAGAATGAAATTGACATTTTAGTTAAAAACGTTACATTAGAATAAAATTCACATTTTAGTTAAAAATGTTACATTAGAATGAAATTGACATTTTAGTTAAAATTGTCATTTTAGAATAAAAGGTCATGTTAGGATTAAATTGTCAATTTAGTTAAAATTATCATTTTAGAATAAAAATGTCATGTTAGGATTAAATTGTCAATTTAGTTAAAATTGTCATTTTAGAATAAAAGGTCATGTCAGGATTAAATTGTCAATTTAGTTAAAATTGTCATTTTAGAATAAAAATGTCATGTTAGGATTAAATTGTCAATTTAATTAAATATGTCATATATGTTAGAGTAATGAATATGTCATTTATTTAGGATAATGATTTGTCAAATGAATATATCATTTATTTAGATAATGTCGTGTTTTCAATAAAAAAGATTACATTTTTATCATCACGTTGTTTCATTAAAAAGATTGAAATAAAAAGTATCATTTTTATTGTATTTAAATGATTGAAATATTTGTTATATCTATTTCATGGATGTATTGTTGTGTTGTTACATATGTTATATTGTGACATGATTGAGATTTGGAAAATTAAACATGTTAAAATAATGTTATTATAATTACACTTCCATTTACAATTTATCTGATTTGTTCATGTGATTGGGACGATATTTTTTTACACATCGCCCAAGTGCACAAATAATTTATTATTTATTTGTTGGAGGAAACCCCACACGGGTCTTGGGATGATATTCTAATTAAACATCTCCCTTGTGGTTAGTTGTAGAATGCACTCTGGTTGTTATTTGGATGTTTACTGATTATTTATCATTCATATGCAATGTATGAAAACCATATAAATGAACTTATATGGAAATTGGTTGAGTCGCATTCCGATTCAGAAATAAAGAATATTTGGTAACAAGAATATTATAAAATAAAAAACAATTTAGTATAAAGGACATTTTAGAATAAAGGATATTTTATATTAAGAATATTTTAGAAAAAGAATAGTTCAAAATAATGAATATTTTTCAGTGAAATAATTACAATTATAAATTATAATTGCACTTTTGACACGAGGTTAGGTTGCATTTGTGGTGGAAGTCTCCCCGGACCCGACCGGCATATCCAGCAGCCACTAATGTTTAACCTAATGTGAGAGGTCTAAGTGCGCAAATACGAAGCGGGCTATGACACGAGGTTATGCCCAACTTGTGGGATAAATCTGCCCGGACCCGACCGGCATGTCCAGCATCTGCAAGTTGTAGGCCTAATGTGGGAGGTCTAGCCCATTATAAACCATAAATGGATATGGTAATGAATTGGACTATTTAGCCAATTATAAGTTCAAATGCCATTTTAACCCGAACGAGTTTATCAATCGTTTTTATTCATTTTATAATGAATAGAATAAAAAGTAGTAATCTCCAAAGTCTAATATTTTGAAAACATTATTTTAATAAAGAAATAGAATAAATCTTTAATCAAGATTTAATGAAGTTTTCCAATGTATTAGTATTTAATTGGAATTAAATAAATAAATTGGATTTTGGGTTTGTCGTGAATGGTGTTTTAAATAACACTGTTCTTAAACACCGTGTGAAAAGAATCAATCTTCAATTTTAGATTTAGAGAAGTTTACTAATTAATTAATATTATAATTAAGCATTAAGATGAAAGTTGATTGAGCGTTTATCGTGAACTATGTTTTAAACGACATTTGTTCTTTAATCCCAATTAACAGTGAAATTATAATTTTGAATTTATAAATCTTTTATTAAGATTTAAATGGAATTTATGAATCTTTTATTAAGATGAAACGGTAATTTTCCAAAGTGAAGTTTTTCCAGTTTAATATATTAAATTGGAATTGATTGGAATTCGATTCGGTAATAATCTAGATGAGCTTCTGTAAAAGAAGGCTATTACTATATATGGAATTTAAAGGCTTTGCCGTTTTTCCATTTATATTATTGGTCTATATAGAAATTTGTATCGATTATATATTGATTTGATTTTTGTGAAAATTCCATATTTAATGGAAGATGATTTTGGGTTTATCGTGAACTGTGTTTTAAATGACATTGGTTCTTTAACCCAGTTAAGGATAAGATTTATTTCTTAAATTTTAATAATCATTAAATAATGATTTTTGATATTAAAACCAAATTGGTGTTTTTAATAAATCTTTAAAATGAAAGATTTAAGAATAAATTTAAAGAATTTATCTTTGATAGAATAATGTGAATATTTTATTAAAAGAATATTCTGAATTGGAATGAGGCGTTTGATGTGGTTTTATAACACTTGATTTTTGATTATAAAATATGAGAGTTATTCGGGAAGACCGGGTTTAACCCATTCTGAATAATTACAGCGATGATTAAAAGTCGAAGATGAAGACGGTGGTTGAAGACCGGCAATCTTCACATCGAATGGATGACTGTTGATGCCTTTGATAGGAGTTGCTGCCTTGAAAGGGTTACAGTTGTAGTTGTCCAGACGTACTTGTTGATTGTTCGGATAAGCGAACACATCTCTTCCGTATTGGACATATGGGACGACGAATAAGGTGACTCCGGTATCTTTCAGACCCAGAACGAACTTGTAAATGGATGTGTGTCTGACATTGGATTTCATTCCATGTAAATTAAATTGATTTCTATTTAATATATATCTGTGGTGGCGGAAAATTTATTCTCCTGCTTAACACCCTTCGTTGAGACGCACGAGCTCAGAGGTTATATATTTGTAGTTATCAATCGCATGGCGTGAAGTGTCAATGTTGCATGCCAAGATGCAAATGATCAAGGCTTTTGTTGAAAAGCAGAGCTTGTGGATGATGATCAAAGCATAGCCTATTTTCGGCATAGCTTTGTTTATAACGTTACCTCGCGAGCCCCACACCCCGGTAAGACTCAGAAATGGGATAAGGGAACGCAGGGAGTGCACACATTTCTTTCTAGCTAGAAGTGGTGTCAGCGTTTAGAAGCCCTGACATTTTTACTTATGTGGTTGATGGAATGAGGCGCCTCAGATTTATTGGTCGATTGTGACCATTTTGTAGGTCCAATAGGATCGGGAAGCGTGTGTGTAGGCCTAACTAATCCACTAACGTTATTTGTGGACCGACCCTGCAGGATCCAAGGGTTGCCCATAGGTGTGATCCTGAGACATTGCTATAGTGTCTCGAATCGGTAAGGAGATCGTTCCTAGCCTTGACTCATGATGGAAATCCAACTTCCAATACGACATCATGCGGTTTTGATTGTAGAACTAGTATGGCGACATAGCAGGATAGGGTACTATGCTATTTATGATTGGTACATTATGATTGAAATGTTTTTGAAACATATATACACTAATAATAATATCAAATCCGTTTTATCGTATCAAGCATTTTTTGACCATTATAAGGTAAAACTCTATCCTCCAGCTTACGTTGCATTGTGTGATGGGATCTAAGTCTTATAATGGTTTCATTTTTCTAAAAAGCATTGCGTTGTTTTAAACGATTTACTTTATTTATGCACTGGCAGTCCAATGGAGTAAACCCGTTCCGCATTAGCGGCATGGTCCTATGATTAGCCTTATTATTAGATAAGTTAAATTAGATTTCTCATACATGTCCCATGACTGACCTGTAGTTTGTTTCACTTTGCAAATTCGTGTGCCCTCTTTTCCACATGGGCAGTCGAGTAGTTTATTTTGCAGATATATTGAGCCGGATTCTAGATTGAAGCTTAAAGTTGTGTCCAGAGCATTGATAGACTTCCGCTGTATCAGTTTATTCATTTCCGCTGCAATGTATTAATTTCATTGTAAATTATCTTTCGTTGTTGTATTATTATATTGATGTATTCTGATATTTTGTACTCTGATGTAACATTATTATAATATTTATAAAAGTATTCTGTTATTTGTTCTGATGTGTTGTATTCCCAGAGTTAGCGTATTCGGGTTTTGAATGGTCTTAGTCGATTTTGCGATCGATTAGGTCCGAGCGAAATCCGGGTTGTTACAGTTGGTATCAGAGCTCTGGTTAGCTCAAATCTTTGGGGGTACAACTCGTTAGAACTGAACAAAAGACTCATCAGAGGTAGGATTTGTAATATCCTATAAAAGAATACTCATTAGAGATAGGATCAGTAGTATCCTAGAATGATAAAACTCGTTAGAGATTGGGTTAGAAATGCCCTAGAACGAGTTGAGAGTGACAAGTTTAAAATTAACGTATTTGTGATTATATATAATCCGATTTTAGAAAATATGATTTTTGATATATAAAAGTTATATATATTTTTAAAGTTAATCAACTAATTGATTGGTGTTTGTGTTGTGTGATTATTAATCCAACTGATAAAATTATTGAAACCAATATAAACAAAATGAAAATGAGTTGTTTAATTAAACAATTTTTAGTTTCGCTCCTTTTTGAGGACGAAAAGATTTTAAATGGGAGAGATTGTAACAACCCGAAAAACCAGAACCAATTTAAAAATTTATTTTGTTAGAAAATGCGTCAGAATTTAAAATTTTCATTTTTGAATTTATTTATTAAAAAAGTTTTTAAATAAAATTATGATGATATTAATGAGATTTATTAATATATGCTGATAGGTTGATTTGAAAATAATGTGTGCATTTTAGATGAAATAAATATATACATGTATATATATCTTTGGCTATCATCTTTAATTCTTTCCTGTTTGTTTAAAATATAATATTTTGGAATTTAAACGTGGATTACATGTCCAATTAAACTTCATTAATTAATTTGCAATGTTAATTATGCATTTATTTCATTCTTTATATATTTGTTTATTTCCCTTACATTTTAAACCTTACGCATGCAACCTACAGGGATCATTTCTGTAACAACCTGGAAATTCTGAGCCAATTTAAAATTTTTATTTTGGCAATTTTGATGAATTTTGAATATTTAAAATGAATTATTTTAAATAATATCGACGAGAAATTTATTTTGAATAGAATCGAACGTATATATTTATATAGATCATCGTTAGAATATAAATAATTATTTATAATTATAAAAGGAATTGAAAATGGCGCGGTAGTTCGAAAATTCGATTTTGAAATTCAAATGAATGTACCGGGTGCAAAATAAACCGGATTTTGGCGAAACCTCAAATATTTGAATCTAATTGAGAATTTCTCTCCAACGAATCCGAAAAATTGAAATTTCATAGCGGGAATCAAAAGATATGCCCGGTTGAAAATTCAGAATAGTTGCTATGGAATTCTGGCCCTTAAAAATGGGAATTTTGCAAACGACCTCGGTTTTCGATGAAACCACTTTTGTTGGATCCATGATGTCAAATTATTGCTAGATTCCAAAATTCGTAATTTTTCGAATCAATTGTGAGAGTGACAAAGGAAAACGCGTTTGACCTGTTTCAGTTGATTTTAATCGACTGGAAAATGGCCATTTTTCAAACGGTCTCAGAATTTGATGAAATTAGTTTTTTAGGACCGTAACGTCAATACGAAGCTAGAAAATATTTTTCAGGAATTTTTCTAGTTAGTACGCGGCCCCGATAAATTGAAATGTGCGTTCAAATTCAATATATAGAGTTATATTTTGATTTTGATGAAAACTGATTGAAACGATCGAATCAGCTCACAAAACATATCCCATTGTGTTCGGAATGGGGATAATTAGCTATGGACGATAGTCGGTGAGTTTGATTTTGAAGTCGAAATAAAAAGTCGCTTTTTGAAATTAAATAATTAAATAAAAAAAATCCCCTTCCATCTCCTAAACCCTTCAGGGCCCCCACCCCCGTTCGAAATCCATTCATTTGAAAGAAAAAAATAGAAGGAGGAAGGAGGTGGAAGAACCGCCATTGCGCCCCCCTCCCCTAGGCGGCGCCGCCCAAGCCAGAGCCCCCCTTCTTCCCCCTCCTCCTCCTCTCCTCTGTCACTTCTCTACCTCCCACTTCCACCCAGTTCGAGCCCCAATCAGCTGAACCGTGCCACGCCCCACCTCCATACCACCGCCGCCACCTGCACCTCGCCCTCCCCGACCCTCCGATCACTCCAGCGCCACCTGACCGAACCCCAACGCCCCTTCGCGAGCTGCGACCCTCTATTCCGAGTTTCAATGTGAGTTTTGGTTTGACTACGTTGTTTTAAATTCAGTTTTGTTTCTTATTTATATGAAATCAATCTTTATATATATATATAATATAAAGCTTAGATTTTTTTAATTAGAAAATTTAGATCTTTGTATAGAAAGGAAGGATGAGATTTTTATGAAGTAGAAAGATTTGATTTTATTTCATATGAAGTTGAAGTAGAAAGATTTGATTTTATTTCATATGAAGTTGAAGTAGAAAGATTTGATTTTATTTCATATGAAGTAATAAGAAAGATTTGATTTTTATACATGTATAGCATATATAAAGATATGATTTTTATTAGATATGAAGAATATAAATATAATTCTTATATAATGTAGATAATAAAATTATGATTTTTACTTAGGTAGAGTATTAAAAATATGATTTTTATATTATATAGGTAATAAAAATTCGATCTTTATATCATAGGAAGAATAAAAATATGATTTTTATTCATGTAGAGTAATAAAAATATAATTTTTATTATATTACTAGCAAGATAAAAAATATAATTTTTATCATGGAAGTTGCGTTGTAAAGGAGTAATTTTTACATATGTGGCAACGATGTAAAAATTTGATCTTTGTATATAAAAATATAATTTTTGTATAGAAAATAGCGTGATCAAAATATAATCTTTATTATATGAACACCGTTATAAAAATAGAATTTTTATCTATATAGTAGCGGTATAAAAATAGAATTTTTATCTATATAGTAGCGGTGTAAAAATAGAATTTTTATCTATGTAGCATAGTTATAAAAATGTGATTTTTATATACATAGCAACAATATAAAAATGTGATTTTTATATATGTAGTGAATACGGGCAACAAAAGTGACAAAAGGCGAGAACAACAAGATTTCTACACAAGAAGAGTCACGGTGAATTGGTTTAGCTAGCAGGTGAGAACTTCTCACTTTAAATTTCATTTTCTAGTTAAAATTATATACTAGGATGCAGACGGTGCTTAGCAGCACCCGACACCCGTCGTCCACAGACCATGGACGGCTTGTATGCTTGTTTAATGTGTTGTGAAGTTTGTTTGTGATGTTGATGTGAAATAGATAATAAAATATTCATGTGTTGAAAACATTCATGTGTTGAAATAAATTAATTATCGTTAAAAATATAATTTATAACGTGAATGGGAATAAATATATATTCATTTACAAACCGGACGGTTTGTTTATGTACACCTATTTGAAGGACATTGATTGGGACGATAAGTTTTACACGTCGCCCAACTGTACAAATAATATTCAGTGTTTGTGGATTGAAACCCCATACGGGTGTTGGGATGATATTTGCCGTACACTAATCCCAATTATTTAATTGTATGTCGATCGATTAGTCGACAGATTGTGTAAGTGTTAATTATTTATATTTAATTCTTATACAGTTGTGTGGTGCACTTTGGGTGATGGTTGATTATTTATAGTTGCTATTATATACATGTGTTGTATGAAATCCATATAATTAACATTATATGGTAATTGATTGGGCCTCATTCCAATTAGGAAAAATAAAGAATATTATAGAAATAAAGATTCATGTGTTGAATAGAACAAATAGTCATGTGTTGACGATGCTCATGTGTTGAGAATATTCATGTGTTGAAAGAAAAATATATATTCATGTGTTGAAAGAAAAATATATTTTCATGTGTTGAAAGAAAAATATATTTTCATGTGTTGAATAGAATAAATATTCATTTGTTGAATAGAATAACGAAGTTATTGAAATATATAAAGCCGTGTTGATTCGAGATGCGCCATTTCGACATGAACGATTTTTATATCGATCATATTCGTTTTTATAATGAATATAGAAAAGAAGTGATTTCAAAATATAACGTTTTGAAAATATTATCATTTGTATATCGATGATGTGGAATATTCAATTTTGATTCAAAATTCAATATGAAGTTGAAATCATTTCGAAAACGAATTTAAAACGATTTATAAAATACATTTTAAAAGGAAATCGATGAAATATATATATAATATATATATATATATATATATATATATATATATAATGGCCTGAATAGAACGCGCCGCGCCGTGGCAGTTCGCGAATTTGGACCATTGACTTCGAATTGACGTTGCGGGAGATCCGACCGTCGGATTCTCCTAAAACCGGAACCATTGGGTTCGTATCGAAAGGAGCTTTCCAATGAGTATTAGAAATTTGAAATCTAACGGTTGGATTCAGAATTATGTCCAAATCAAATTTGGAAAAGGTCGCTGTAAGTGCAGTTCGGTGGCAGTTATTGAAAACTAACTGTACGGGCCTTGATAAAATTATTAAAAATATTAATAATTTGTGTAAAATCATAATATATGAATTGGGAAGAACTGGGATGAAAAATCCCACATTTGAAAGGATAAAAATATATTTTTATCGAAATGAACTAGTTTTGAACTAGAATTAAAATCCATTTATTTTTAAAATAAATAAATCGGATTTGAAATGGTTTTAAAATTAACCAAAATTTCCAATAATTGAATTGAAATGGATTTGAATCGAAATTATCTTCAGAATATTTCGATGTTGGATTTCGTGATTATACAGATATGGTTGTGGAAATTTGAAAGATATATTTTATATCGTTATTTCCAATACAAAATTTGCTGGTTTCAGAATTTGATATTGAATATAAGCCAGTATATTTTCTATTCAGAGCCTTATATCTAATATCAAATGGGATTTTGGGTTCGTCGTGAATGGTGTCTTAAATAACAATGTTCTTGAACCCAGTTTAGTAAAGAATAAATCTTTTAACTAAGATTTAGTGAAATTGTCCAGTTAATTAGTATTTAATTGGAATTGAATTTGAATTGGTTTTTAGGGTTATCGTGAGTGGTGTTTTGAATAACACTTGTTCTTTAACCCGATTAACAATAGAAAGTAATTTTGGGTTTATCGTGAATCGTGTTTTAGGTGACATTGGTTCTTTAACCCAGTTAAAGACAGGATATTAATTTTTAAGAAGATTAAAACTAAGTGGAGTTTTAATGAATCTGTAATTAGATTGAAATGTGAATGCATGATTTAAATTATCAAATTTGGAAAATGATCGAGAATGGAGTATCACCAGTTCTTGTTGCAGTCATGATGCGGGGTTCTCGCTTCGCGGTTTGGTGGATAACGGGAGACTCTTACCACAACATGTCCCTTGCGGGGGTTGGTTAGGCAGTGGTCGGGAGGCTAGAGAGGGTCGCCGTAAAACAAGTGTACTGGGGAACATTGGGAGCCACGGTGGGTTTTACCTGCTGCTTTGGGGGATGAAGGGATGGTTGCAAAGCCTACCGGATTTCGTCGGGCTGTCTCGTTTGGTATCAGAGCTTTGGTTTACAGAGCTCGAGAATAAGACACGTTAGAACCAAACGAAAGAATTCATCAGATATTGGATTAGTAATATCCAATGAGAATGACTCGTTAGAGATAGGATCATTAGTATCCTAGAACGGGTGTGAAGAGTATATTTTTCAAATGAAAGCAATATTGTTTTGAGAATTTAAACCAGAGTATATGTATTTGAATATTTTATTTTATATTGATTTGGACAATCGAGTATATAAAGGTTTTGCATATACGCGTCATGAACGTATATTCGAAGTTTTAATATACTGGATAGATATAGAAGCACATTCTAGACACTCGGGGATAATTCTGATGATGTGGCCACACCATCAATATTAATGTTCGTGTTTCGAAGGTGTGATATCTATATATTTCCATTAGACTGGTGTGAGAACCAAAACTAGATAGGTTTAATGTTGTGGATTGGCATCAAAAACATGATTTTCTGTATATGTATCAAATTTATGAATCTGAAAAGCTAATCAACTAATTGATTGAGGGATGTGTTGTTTGATTGTTGGTTTGATATTTTTAAACATTTAGGCCAAATTGAACTGAATATTGAACTGTATTGAAAAATGATCGCATTTTCATGCATATACATGTACTTACATTGAACAGGTCATAGCAAGGAGGCTAGAGAAGAAGAATAAAATTGTTTGCTTGACAAATAGGTACATGTTTACAAATTTATTGGATTTGGATGATTTTATGAGCCATTTGGCTAGCCGCTTGGTTTGGATTGAAGAAGGCCATGGGAGGCTATATGAAATATCCCGAAGTTGTAACGTCCCGCCCTTTTGACCGCTTCAAATCGGTAATTAAACCAACATAAAACATCCAAATCGACGGATCGTTATTTATTTTTAAATCATTTAACCGTTCACCAATTCTATTTTGTTTGTTCACCAACAGTTCCGATCGTTTCCAAACGTTAAATTCAATTTCTTTACATATACGAATGCACACATAAATAAATCTTCGAATATTTCAACAAATAAAATTCTAGTTTGTTTAACGTCAACTGCGTTTATTTTTAAACCCAACTACATATATTTTCACATCGAACTCCAATCCGTTTCAAATTCCCAACCAAATAAATAATATTAAATTCCTAGCCAACCATTCTGAATTCAATTCATACACAAAATCAAATATTTGATTTTAATTCCTAACATGGGTATCAATATAAAATTGATTATTAAAAAATAAATAGTTAGTTACACCTTCCAGTTGTCGAAATTTTCGGGACATTACAGAAGTCCCCGGTGCAGGGGAGGTTATGGCGAAATTTTTCGAAAATTTAGGGTGTTAGCCAAATTTTTGAAGAATTTGAAAGATTCTTAGAAACTGAAAAGTTGAAGAACTTAAGCCGTCATGAAAATAATGGAAGTTGAGTTGATTAGTTAAAAAACTTTCAGCTTCGTTCCTTTTCGGGGACGAAAAGTTTTAAGTGGGGAAGATTGTAACAACCCGGAAATTCTGAGCCAATTAAAAAAATTTATTTTGGCAATTTTGATGAATTTTGAATATGTAAAATGAATTATTTTAAATAATACCAACAAGAAATTTATTTTGAATAGAATCGAACGTATATATTTATATAGATCGTCGTTAGAATATAAATAATTATTTATAATTATAAAAGGAATTGAAAATGACGCGGTAGTTCGAAAATTCGATTTCGAATTTCAAATGAATGTACCGGGTGCGAAATAAACCGGATTTTGACGAAACCACAAATATTTGAATCTAATTGTGAATATCATTCCAACGAATCCGAAAAATTAAAATTTCATAGCGGGAATCAAAAGATATGCCTAGTTGAAAATTCAGAATAGTCGTTATGAAAGTCTGACCCTTAAAAATGGGAATTTTGCAAACGACCTCGGTTTTCGACGAAACCACTTTTGTCAGATCCGTGATGTCAAATTATTGCTAGTGTAACACCCCGTATTTCAGTTAATGCTAAGATTTACTAATTGCAGAATAAATAATCTCAAATGTGAGAATTGGGGGAAACGGGCTGCGTCATTGCATTCGTCTCCGAAAGATACGCAGAATAGAGTCCGAAATTTTGTAAATCGGAGTCCGTATGG
Source organism: Allium sativum (assembly GCA_030737875.1). Taxonomy (NCBI): domain Eukaryota; kingdom Viridiplantae; phylum Streptophyta; class Magnoliopsida; order Asparagales; family Amaryllidaceae; genus Allium; species Allium sativum. Next base: position 461,147,026 of record CM060924.1, on the reverse strand, counting down.
CCCAGTTAAGGCCCAAAGAAGTTTTCAGAAAATTCAAAGTTAAAAACAGATTTAAAATTCAGTTCTAAAACAAGTTTGGAGCCAAAAGCGGAAAGGGCGGGAAAGTTCCCGCCTAGCCCCGTGTCGACAGGCATGTCGACAGGGGTATCGACAGGCATGTCGACAGGGGTGTCGACAGCCCTGTCGACAGGGGTGTCGACACAGGGTGTCGGCCCTGTTGATCTGGGTGCACCAGATCTGGTTTTTGGTTGAGTCTTGGGCTGGGTTCTAGAGATTTCCGAAATCTAAGGGTCCTAATCTAATCTAGGGTTAATCTAAGGGCCTAAAACACTCACCTAATCTATAAATACACCCTAAACCTACCCTAATCCATACTAAAAATAGAATTGAGGGCTACATGCCGCCAAATTAAATCTTAGAAGGAGCCTCCACTAATTTATGAAGAGGGTTGCAAGCTAATCACTCTCTAATCAACCTCTAATCCATTCTAAGCATCTTAATCTTCTTCATTTGGAGTGCAAATTTGCTAGTTGTGAGTTTCTATCACTTTGATGATCAATTGCTAAATTAAGTAGATGAGATATGATGAGATCTATGGTTTTGCATGAGGATTAATGGGTTTTCAAGTCATATGATATGATGTGAATATGCTAATCTATGTTTAATATTAATCCTATGTTTATGCATGTTGAATATGTGAGTTTATGCAAGTTGGATATGTGGGTTTATGCAAGTTAAGTATGTGGGTTTATGCAAGTTAAGTGGTGGGTTTATGCATAATAAGTAATTGATTCTATGCATGCTAAGTATGTGGTTTTATGCATGCTAAGTGTTTGGTATTATGCATAAATCATGACATGCAAGTTTACCCTTTTAAATGTGATGCATACATATGCAAGATGACACCTTTATATGCTATGAATATATATATATATATATATATATATATATATATATATATGCATGTTTACCCTCCTTTAAGATGCAAGTCATATATGCAAGTTCAACATGTTATGCAAGTTATGTGTATGCTTATAAGTTCAACATGTTATGCAAGTTATGTGTATGCTTATATGCAAGCTCAACATGTTATGCAAGTTATGTGTATGATGTTATGTAAGTTATGTGCATGTTGTTATGCAAGTTCATATGCAAGTTATGTGTATGATGTTATGCAAGTTATGTGCATGATGTTATGCAAGTTATGTGTATGTTGATATGCAAGTTATGTTTATAATATTATGCAAGTTATGTGTATGATGTTATGCAAGTTAACATGCAACATGTTGTGCAAGTTCACACCTTTAAGACACATGCAAGTTCACCTTTGTATAACCTATGAACACTTATGCAAGTTGCCTTTATATATGACATATGTATGTTCATGCAAGTTGGGTTATTTAGTAATGCTAGTTGGGTTAATATCATGATGTAAGTGGACACCTTTTAACCCATGATTAATGCTAATGTATGCTAAGCGAAACCCATGTTAATTGTGAAAGAATCTTCTCTTGGAAATATGTCGTGTTAGCATAAGTACGTGGGAAACGATGGGGTTAATAGACATGTTAATGAAATGGTGTGAAATGGTTATGATTAAGCATACCATAAAATGAATAAGCATAAGTGGGAATTTACCTATTGAGTTAGGTCTACCCCATGGGAATTTACCTATTGAGTTAGGTCTACCCATGTTATGGAATTGGGAATTTACCTATTGAGTTAGGTCTACCCATATTCTTGTAAATGTGAATATTAATTAGGGATAATTAATAAATATGGGGGTGATTACTTAGGTGTAATTAATCGACTAAGACACGAGGTTGGACTCATTTGTAGTGTAAAACTGCCCGGACCCTACCGGCTTAACCAGTTGCTACAAATGTTAGCCCAATGTGGGAGGTCTTAGGCACAAATTAAATACGTGATTAAAGTAAAGACACGAGGTTAGACTCTGTTATGACGTAAAACTGCCCGGACCCTACCGGCTTAACCAGTTGTCATAAAAGCCAGTCTAATGTGGGAGGTCTTTATGGGAGATCACGGTCTTAATTAATTAAGAAACACTTAACCATATTAGCATGAAGTGGGACATGAGGGGTTAAGTGGGTGCCTTGGGTGGCATGAGGAGACTAGTGGGTTGCCTTGGGTGGCAATAGAAAATACGATTAGAATACTTAACCAAAGTGAAACATGTAATTAAAACATGGTTAAAGGGTTAAGTAAGTGCTTTGGGGTGGCATGTGGAAATCTAGTGGGTACCTTGTATGACAACTAGAATATGATTAAATGACTTAGCCAAAATGTATAACATGTAAGTGGACATGGTTAAAGGGTTAAGTGGGATTCACTAGAAATAACAAGCTTAGGTGGTAGCTTGTGGGGGCCCATTTCAACCAATATCCCAAACGTATCTTAGTAGGCTCGACTCTAGTCGAGTGACGGGACACGCATATTGGGCTTGACTATAAGAGGCCAAACCGGGTTAGCGGTGGCAACGCAGGACCAACGGGTTTCATATGCGTGTGTGGACCCGGGCTGGTTGGTAAGTCGTTGTTGCATCGTGTAGATATAAAGCCGTGCACCGTTGATATTATCAGGTTGCCACTTTGGGTAATGATACACCCCATCGTGGGACCAGCACGGGTATCTACGTAAGGGAGCCGATCGCTTGGGGAGTAGTGGGTACACCTATGTAGTCAGATAGGGGTACACGAAACTACTAAATTACTAAGTACACCTAGGGGATCAACCTTTAAGTAGGAATGACTGGTGTGGTGCAGTGTAGTAATTATCCTTGGGTGGGTGGATGCGTCTTTACGGTTATCTTAGTTTATCCTAAGTCTACCAAGCTGCTTAGTGTAGCCATTCATCCCCAGACGTTACCGTATATCAAGCTTATGTCTTCTCTGGCTACTTTAATGATTGTATTGTTAAAGTTATAGGACTCGCTCAGACTTATGTCTGACCCCGTTGTTTTTATCTTTTTCCCAACCCTCGGGTTATCAGAGTGGGCCCAGTACGAGTGGGCTTTGATCAGGCTGCTTTATTCTCTTTTGGAGCTTGGACCATAGGTGTAGAGCTCAGCTTACCCTTTCTTTTATGGCTATCAGTTCATGTATTGGGATTATGTACTTTTATTTATCAGGATGGATATTTTGTACTTGACTCTTATTATGGTTTTGTGATGTAACCAAACATGTCTTACTTTCCGCTGCAATGAAATGATGTTTTAAAAAGCTTCAAGTATTACTTATATCTGTCTTGTTGTAATTCTTCTGTTCTATATTCACTTAAAATACTCCACCGATGTTATGGCATTCCCTTAGAGAGTGACCATAACGGGTGTGGGGTGTTACACGTGGTATCAGAGCAAAGGTTACCGGAACAGATAAAACTTTTAGAAAACTATTTTCTAAGAATATTTTTGAAAGGAGTATTTTCAAAAACATGTCTTTTAAGAGAAAAGTTTTTGAAAGAAAAGCATAATCCCCGATAGCCATATCTTTATCTTTCGAATTCTCCGTTTTGAATCTTTCCTTTTTCGTCTCAGCATGGCTGAAGATCTTTATCTTCCGGAGGTGTAGCGGTACCAGTATGGTATAAGAGGTTGTTAGAGGCTAGGGCCGCCGCAGTAGGTCCAGCAAATGTTCCTCCTCCACCCGTTGCACTCGTTCCTCCTCGCGCGGATACTTTTGCTATGACTTGTAGGAAGTTTAAGGCTATGGGAGGAAAACCTTTTGTGGGAGCTAGGGATTGGCTTAATGAGACGGAAGAATTAATGGAAATCTTGGAAGTGGAAGAGGGAAAGAAATTCAGGTTAGCCGCTTGGCTAATGGAAGGAGAGGCCTCGTTCTGGTGGGAGGCCACTAATGGAGAACGCCCTGTTGATTCTTGGATGGATTTCAGGCAAAGGTTTGAGGCAAAGTTTCTCTCAAAAGCGGAAGAAAATATGCACGTGGAAAGGCTCTTGAACTTAAAGCAAGGGAACTTGTCGGTGAAAGAATATGTTAACAAGTTTAAGCAGTTAGCGAGATTCAGCATAGACTTGGTAAACACACCGGAAGAGAAAGCTTTGAGATTCGTTAAAGGCTTGAACGAACCGATGCACGGATTGGCTATGTCTCACATCCCTATGGGGGCCACTTTCGAGAAGCTAGTGGACATGGCACTTATGCATGAGGAAGAGAAGGGTTCCAATGCTAATAAAGCACCTGAGAAGAAAGGAGATCAGAAGAGATCTCAACAGCAACAGCAAAACAAGGGTGGGAAAGGCAACGGTGGCAAGGGAAAGAAGAAGTGCTTCAGTTGTGGGACACTAGGCCACCTAAGCAAGGATTGTCGCAAGAAGAGGAAGGCTGGCTGCTTCCACTATGACGAAGCAGGACATCTAGTGAAAGACTGCCCTAAGAAAGGGAAAAGGACGGGATCTACCTCAGGAGGACAGGTGCAAGTTCTTTTGGCACCAACCCAGGCAAGGGGGCAAGCTCAGGCTCTCGCGGTTCCACCGATTCAGGGAAGAGGTAGAACTATTTCCATTGAAAGTCTAGTTTTTCTGTTTGATTATCCGGGTCAAACTTTATTTGATTTTGACGCATCGAGTTCGTTTATTTCATTATTGTTAGTTGAGTCACTGCACTTAGACACCAGTTAGTAGATGATCCCTTGGTTGTTTCAAACCCAATTGGGGTTCCATGATGTGTTTGGGTTTGAAAGTTTCTATACTTAGCGTTGAGTTTAGATGTGATGCTTTTTGGGCTTCACGGGCTATGGGTTAGTTTTGGGCATGGACTGGTTATCCAGTAATGGTGCCGTTCTTATTGTGGAAGGAGAGTTGTTAGGCTTATGACCCGCTAGGGTAACACTCTCGAGATCTCTTGTAATCCCATGGAATCTGTTATGCTAAGTTATCTAGAATCGCTTGACACGTCGGTCAAGAGTTTGCGATCTGTTAAGTGGTCCGGGAATACTCGGATGTGTTTGAGGAGGTGAAGGGCTTACCTCCGGAGCGGGAGGTTGACTTCCGAATATATCTGGTAGACAATACCAAACCAGTGTCTTGGCCAGTGTGCCACGTGGCTCCTCGTGAGAGGTGGGAACTCCATAAGCAAGTAGGCAATTTGCTTGAGAAGGGGTTTAGAAGACGAAGTATATCGGAGTGGGGTGCTCCGGTAGTTTTTGCTATGAAGGCGGATGGGTCCCTCAGACTTTGTGTAGGCTAAAGAGAGCTAAATAAACTCACAAAGAAGAATAGACACCCATTGCCGAGGATTGATGATCTTTTTCCAATTAGTTGGCGCCTCAGTAGTTTCATAAGCTGGACTTAGCCACGGGGTTTCGTCAGTTGAGAGTGGCTGAGGATAGTATAGAGAAGGCTGCTTTTAGGACTCCGGATGGCTTTAATAGGTGGAGCCGAGCCAGTTATGGAATAAACGGTGGTGTTGGAGTGAGACTGGAAAGGACATCCAGAGTTGGACAAGGGCTTAATTATTTAGCCGTTTTTACTAGTATCATCTCACGTAGGTCGTCTGAATTCGAAGGAGGTATCCCTTGGTTGTTTGTCTGATATTGGTTTAGGCCTTTGGGGCTTGCATTTGGGAGATGTCGAGTTCGACTAGGGTGGTCTGCGTGAGAGATGGACAGTTTTGATGATTTTGGTATTATCCCGGTTTTCTCTAGAAGTGGAGAAAAGCATGCCCTACATCTTAGGGAAGTGTTGGAGACTCTTCGAGCGCATAGTCTTAGGGCAACAAAAAGTGGATGGGATTCTTGGCATCCTATGAGTTTGAGATAGCGTATACCCATGGCAAGGGTAACGTGGTGACGAATGCCTTAAGAAGAAAAAGGTTGTCCTTGAGTTCATGGTTCGTTAAACGACGGAGCTTAGAGTTTATTTCTATGTTTGACTTTAGACCTTCCGTTGGCTTTGTACCCGGTTTGCTAGCCTCCTTGGAGGTTAGGCCTACTCTTTTGGGGCGGATTGGCGAGGCACAGCGAGACGACCCACAGTTGGTTGAGTTAGTAGAGAAGCTCATAAGGGGGAGTCGTCCAGCCATTTGAGTAGGTACACTCTAGATGATAAGGGGTGGTTGCGTAGAGACGGTAGACTTTGTGTACCGCAAGACGAGGGTCTGAGGAAGGCTATACTTGATGATGCACATCGGTCGAAGATGACCATTCATCCTGGTAGGGACAAGATGTACCAAGACATGAAGCGAGTTTTCTTTTGGGCCGGTATGAAGAAAGGTGTGGCCGAGTATGTCGCTAGATGCTTGGTGTGCTAGCAAGTTAAAGCGGAGCAAAGGAAACCCGGTGGGTTGCTACACCCATTGGAAGTTCCGCAATGGAAGTGGGATAGTGTCTCGATGGATTTCATCGATGGGTTACCGAGATCGAGGAAGGGCAATACGGGAATTTGGGTTGTGGTAGACAGACTTACCAAGAGTGCCCATTTTATACCCGTGAAGAGTAAGAGGACCGCTCCATGGCTTGCTTCAGTCTATGTTAGAGAGATGGTTAGATTGCATGGCGTACCATCCAGCATTGTGAGTGATCGAGATCCTATCTTCACTAGTGAGTTTTGGAGAAGTTTGCAAGAGGCGGTAGGGACTCAATTGTGTCTGAGCACCGCATATCATCCTCAGACAGACGGCCAGACTGAGAGGGTGAATCGTGTCCTAGAAGACCTTTTGAGGCTTTGTATCTTAGATTTTGGAGGTACATGGGAAGAGCATCTTCCATTGGTGGAGTTCGCATATAATAACTACTTTCAGTCCAGTATGGGTATGGCTCCTTTCGAAGCTCTTTATGGAAGGCCTTGTCGATCTCCTACATGTTGGTGGGAATCTACGGATAAGATCTTGCTTGGGCCAGATATGGTTAGAGAGACTTCAGAGAAGATTGATTTGATTCGAAGAAGGATGAAAGCAGCGCAAGATAGACAGAAATCTTATGCGGATCGGAGAAGGACGGATCTTGAGTTTGAGGTTGGGGACATGGTTTTTGTCAAAGTATCTCCGTTGAGAAATGTTGTTCGCTTTGGGTCCGTTGGGAAGTTAGCACCGAGGTTTGTTGGGCCGTTTCCTATTAAGGAAAGGATTGGACGGATGGCATATAGAGTGGAGTTGCCCGACAGACTTAGTGGTGTTCATGATGTATTCCATATATCACATTTGAGGAAGTGTTTACATGAGACCGCAGAGGTGGTAGAGCCGAGCTTGCTTAGAGATGTAGAGGTAGAGCGTGATGCGACGATTCGACGAGCTCCTACTCGCATCCTTGGGTCAGAAACTAGGAAGTTGAGGAACAGAGAAGTTCAGCTAGTTAAAGTGCAATGGGGAGATGACGAAAGCAATGCTACTTGGGAGACGGAAGCGAAGATGCGTTCATTGTATCCATTTCTTTTTGAGAGTATGTCTTCTCCTTTATCGCTTGCCTAGTACTTATCTTATCTTTAGTATGTCCTCTCGTTAGTATTGTTTGACATTTAGATAGGGTAAACCTATGGTTGAAACATGTGTTTGAGACATGTTATGGTTGATGGATGCAAGTGGATGCAAGTGTTTGCTAGTGGCTGCTCGTGGATGCATATACACACACTCTAGACACTAGATCGGCTCAGTCACTTCATATTGCATATTGCATAAAATTGTGTGTAGGAAGCTATATTTATGGATGTATAATGATTGTGTTATCATATGGATGATGCATTTTGGTGAATGATTGTGCACTCATGTAGATATTGTATGTGTCGATAGGGTTCTCTCGCATACATAATGGATGCATGGCACTATCATGGTTTGCATATGTTCATACATTAGATAGGGAACATATACACACACTTTTTGCATATGCTCATACATCATTAGAAATTGTTGTAAGGACAATGGATGCCCGTGTTTGATGGATTGAGTAGATGGTTGTTTGGATGGTAGGATATGCATTCTCCTTAGCTTAGAGATTTCGGGGACGAAATCCTTTAAGGAGGGGAGAATGTAACACCCCGTATTTCAGTTAATGCTAAGATTCACTAATTGCAGAATAAATAATCTCAAATGTGAGAATTGGGGGAAACGGGCTGCGTCATTGCGTTCGTCTCGGAAAGATACGCAGAATAGAGTCCGAAATTTTGTAAATCGGAGTCCGTATGGCCCAGTTAAGGCCCAAAGAAGTTTTCAGAAAATTCAAAGTTAAAAACAGATTTAAAATTCAGTTCTAAAACAAGTTTGGAGCCAAAAGCGGAAAGGGCGGGAATGTTCCCGCCTAGCCCCGTGTCGACAGGCATGTCGACAGGGGTATCGACAGGCATGTCGACAGGGGTGTCGACAGCCCTGTCGACAGGGGTGTGGACACAGGGTGTCGGCCCTGTTGATCTGGGTGCACCAGATCTGGTTTTTGGTTGAGTCTTGGGCTGGGTTCTAGAGATTTCCGAAATCTAAGGGTCCTAATCTAATCTAGGGTTAATCTAAGGGCCTAAAACACTCACCTAATCTATAAATACACCCTAAACCTACCCTAATCCATACTAAAAATAGAATTGAGGGCTACATGCCGCCAAATTAAATCTTAGAAGGAGCCTCCACTAATTTATGAAGAGGGTTGCAAGCTAATCACTCTCTAATCAACCTCTAATCCATTCTAAGCATCTTAATCTTCTTCGTTTGGAGTGCAAATTTGCTAGTTGTGAGTTTCTATCACTTTGATGATCAATTGCTAAATTAAGTAGATGAGATATGATGAGATCTATGGTTTTGCATGAGGATTAATGGGTTTTCAAGTCATATGATATGATGTGAATATGCTAATCTATGTTTAATATTAATCCTATGTTTATGCATGTTGAATATGTGAGTTTATGCAAGTTGGATATGTGGGTTTATGCAAGTTAAGTATGTGGGTTTATGTAAGTTAAGTGGTGGGTTTATGCATAATAAGTAATTGATTCTATGCATGCTAAGTATGTGGTTTTATGCATGCTAAGTGTTTGGTATTATGCATAAATCATGACATGCAAGTTTACCCTTTTAAATGTGATGCATACATATGCAAGATGACACCTTTATATGCTATGAATATATATATATATATATATATATATATATATATATATATGCATGTTTACCCTCCTTTAAGATGCAAGTCATATATGCAAGTTCAACATGTTATGCAAGTTATGTGTATGCTTATAAGTTCAACATGTTATGCAAGTTATGTGTATGCTTATATGCAAGCTCAACATGTTATGCAAGTTATGTGTATGATGTTATGTAAGTTATGTGCATGTTGTTATGCAAGTTCATATGCAAGTTATGTGTATGATGTTATGCAAGTTATGTGCATGATGTTATGCAAGTTATGTGTATGTTGATATGCAAGTTATGTTTATAATATTATGCAAGTTATGTGTATGATGTTATGCAAGTTAACATGCAACATGTTGTGCAAGTTCACACCTTTAAGACACATGCAAGTTCACCTTTGTATAACCTATGAACACTTATGCAAGTTGCCTTTATATATGACATATGTATGTTCATGCAAGTTGGGTTATTTAGTAATGCTAGTTGGGTTAATATCATGATGTAAGTGGACACCTTTTAACCCATGATTAATGCTAATGTATGCTAAGCGAAACCCATGTTAATTGTGAAAGAATCTTCTCTTGGAAATATGTCGTGTTAGCATAAGTACGTGGGAAACGATGGGGTTAATAGACATGTTAATGAAATGGTGTGAAATGGTTATGATTAAGCATACCATAAAATGAATAAGCATAAGTGGGAATTTACCTATTGAGTTAGGTCTACCCCATGGGAATTTACCTATTGAGTTAGGTCTACCCATGTTATGGAATTGGGAATTTACCTATTGAGTTAGGTCTACCCATATTCTTGTAAATGTGAATATTAATTAGGGATAATTAATAAATATGGGGGTGATTACTTAGGTGTAATTAATCGACTAAGACACGAGGTTGGACTCATTTGTAGTGTAAAACTGCCCGGACCCTACCGGCTTAACCAGTTGCTACAAATGTTAGCCCAATGTGGGAGGTCTTAGGCACAAATTAAATACGTGATTAAAGTAAAGACACGAGGTTAGACTCTGTTATGACGTAAAACTGCCCGGACCCTACCGGCTTAACCAGTTGTCATAAAAGCCAGTCTAATGTGGGAGGTCTTTATGGGAGATCACGGTCTTAATTAATTAAGAAACACTTAACCATATTAGCATGAAGTGGGACATGAGGGGTTAAGTGGGTGCCTTGGGTGGCATGAGGAGACTAGTGGGTTGCCTTGGGTGGCAATAGAAAATACGATTAGAATACTTAACCAAAGTGAAACATGTAATTAAAACATGGTTAAAGGGTTAAGTAAGTGCTTTGGGGTGGCATGTGGAAATCTAGTGGGTACCTTGTATGACAACTAGAATATGATTAAATGACTTAGCCAAAATGTATAACATGTAAGTGGACATGGTTAAAGGGTTAAGTGAGATTCACTAGAAATAACAAGCTTAGGTGGTAGCTTGTGGGGGCCCATTTCAACCAATATCCCAAACGTATCTTAGTAGGCTCGACTCTAGTCGAGTGACGGGACACGCATATTGGGCTTGACTATAAGAGGCCAAACCGGGTTAGCGGTGGCAACGCAGGACCAACGGGTTTCATATGCGTGTGTGGACCCGGGCTGGTTGGTAAGTCGTTGTTGCATCGTGTAGATATAAAGCCGTGCACCGTTGATATTATCAGGTTGCCACTTTGGGTAATGATACACCCCATCGTGGGACCAGCACGGGTATCTACGTAAGGGAGCCGATCGCTTGGGGAGTAGTGGGTACACCTATGTAGTCAGATAGGGGTACACGAAACTACTAAATTACTAAGTACACCTAGGGGATCAACCTTTAAGTAGGAATGACTGGTGTGGTGCAGTGTAGTAATTATCCTTGGGTGGGTGGATGCGTCTTTACGGTTATCTTAGTTTATCCTAAGTCTACCAAGCTGCTTAGTGTAGCCATTCATCCCCAGACGTTACCGTATATCAAGCTTATGTCTTCTCTGGTTACTTTAATGATTGTATTGTTAAAGTTATAGGACTCGCTCAGACTTATGTCTGACCCCGTTGTTTTTATCTTTTTCCCAACCCTCGGGTTATCAGAGTGGGCCCAGTACGAGTGGGCTTTGATCAGGCTGCTTTATTCTCTTTTGGAGCTTGGACCATAGGTGTAGAGCTCAGCTTACCCTTTCTTTTATGGCTATCAGTTCATGTATTGGGATTATGTACTTTTATTTATCAGGATGGATATTTTGTACTTGACTCTTATTATGGTTTTGTGATGTAACCAAACATGTCTTACTTTCCGCTGCAATGAAATGATGTTTTAAAAAGCTTCAAGTATTACTTATATCTGTCTTGTTGTAATTCTTCTGTTCTATATTCACTTAAAATACTCCACCGATGTTATGGCATTCCCTTAGAGAGTGACCATAACGGGTGTGGGGTGTTACAGCTAGATTCCAAAATTCGTAATTTTTCGAATCAATATGTGAGTGTGGCAAAGGAAAACGCGTTTGACCTGTTTCAGTTGATTTTAATCGACTGGAAAATGACCATTTTTCAAACGGTCTCAGAATTTGATGAAATTAGTTTTGTTAGGACCGTATCGTCAATACGAAGCTAGAAAATATTTTTCGGGAATTTTTCTAGTTAGTATGTGGCCCCGGTAAATTGAAATGTGCGTTCAAATTCAATATATAGAGTTATATTTTGATTTTGACGAAAACTGATCAAATCAGCTCACGAAACATATCCCATTGTGTTCGGAATGGGAGTAATTAGCTATGGACGACAGTCGGTGAGTTCGATTTCGAAATCGAAATAAAAAGTCGCTTTTTGAAATTAAATAATTAAATAAAAAATAATCCCCCTTCCATCTCCTAAACCCTTCAGGCCCCCCAGCCCCGTTCGAAATCCATTCATTCGAAGAAAAAAAATGGACGGAGGCGGAAGAACCGCCATTGCGCCCCCTCCCCCTAGGCGGCGCCGCCCAAGCCAGAGCCCCCCTCCTCCTCCTCCTCCTCTCCTCTGTCGCTTCTCTACCTCCCCCTTCCACCCAGTTCGAGCCCCAATCTGCTGAACCGTGCCACGCCCCACCTCCATACCGCCGCCGCCGCCTGCACCTTGCCGTCCCCGACCCTCCGATCACTCCAGCGCCACCTGACCGAACCCCAACGCCCCTTCTCGAGCTGCGACCCTCTATTCCGAGTTTCAATGTGAGTTTTGGTTTGACTTCGTTGTTTTTAATTCAGTTTTGTTTCTTATTTATATGAAATCAATCTTTTTATATATATGTATATATATATATATATATAGAATATAAAGCTTAGATTTTTTTTATTAGAAAATTTAGATCTTTGTATAGAAAGTAAGGATGAGATTTTTATGAAGTAGAAAGATTTGATTTTATTTCATATGAAGTTGAAGTAGAAAGATTTGATTTTATTTCATATGAAGTTGAAGTAGAAAGATTTGATTTTATTTCATAAGAAGTAACAAGAAATATTTGATTTTTATACATGTATAGTATATATAAAGATACAATTTTTATTAGATATGAAGATTAAAAATATAATTCTTATATAATATAGATAATAAAAATATGATTTTTACTTAGGTAGAGTATTAAAAATATGATTTTTATATTATATAGGTGTTAAAAATTCGATCTTTATATCATAGGAAGAATAAAAATATGATTTTTATTCATGTAGAGTAATAAAAATATGATTTTTATTATATTACTAGCAAGATAATATAATTTTTATCATTGAAGTAGCGTTGTAAAGGAGTGATTTTTACATATGTGGCAATGATGTAAACATACGATCTTTATATATAAAAATATAATTTTTATATAGAGAATAGCGTGATAAAAATATAATCTTTATTATATGAACACCGTTATAAAAATAGAATTTTTATCTATATAGTAGCGGTTTAAAAATAGAATTTTTATCTATATAGTAGCGGTGTAAAATAAGAATTTTTATCCATGTTGCATAGTTATAGAAATGTGATTTTTATATACATAGCAACAATATAAAAATGTGATTTTTAAATATGTAGTGAATACGGGCAACGAAAGTGACAAAAGGCGAGAACAACAAGATTTCTACACAAGAAGAGTCGCAGTGAATTGGTTTAGCTAGCCGATGAGAACTTCTCACTTTAAATTTCATTTTCTAGTTAAAATTATATACTAGGATGCAGACGGTGCTTAGCAGCACCTGACACCTGTCGTCCACAAACCATGGACGGCTTGTATGCTTGTTTAATGTGTAGTGAAGTTTGTTTGTGATGTTGATGTGAAATAGATAATAAAATATTCATGTGTTGAAAACATTCATGTCTTGAAATAAATTAATTATCGTTAAAAATATAATTTTTAACATGAATGGGAATAAATAAATATTCATTTACAAACTGGACGGTTTGTTTATGTACACCTATTTGAAGGACATTGATTGGGACGATAAATTTTACACGTCGCCCAACTGCACAAATAATATTCAGTGTTTGTGGATTGAAACCCCACACGGATGTTGGGATGATATTTGGCGTACACTAATCCCAACTATTTAATTGTATGTCGATCGATTAGTCGACAGACTATGTAAGCGTTAATTATTTATATTTAATGCTTATATAGTTGTGTGGTGCACTTTGGGTGAGGTTGATTATTTATAGTTGCTATAATATACATGTGTTGTATGGAATCCATATAATTAACATTATATGGTAATTGATTGGGCCTCATTCCAATTGGGAAAAATAAAGAATATTATTGAAATAAAGATTCATGTGTTGAATAGAATAAATAGTCATGTGTTGAGAATATTCATGTGTTGAAAGAAAAATATATATTCATGTGTTGAAATAAAAATATATACTCATATGTTGAAAGAAAAATATATGTTCTTGTGTTAAAAGAAAAATATATATTCATGTGTTGAAAGAAATATAGATTCATGCATTGAATAAAACAAATATTCATTTGTTGAATAGAATAACGAAGTTATTGAAATATATAAAGCCGTGTTGATTAGAGATGTGCCATTTCGACGCGAACGATATTTATATCGATCATATTCGTTTTTATAATCAATATAGAAAAAGAAGTGATTTCAAAATATAACGTTTTGAAAATATTATCATTTGTATATCGATGATGTAGAATATTCAATTTTGATTCGAAATTGAATATGAAGTTGAAATCGTTTCGAAAACGAATATAAAACGATTTATAAAATACGTTTTAAAAGGAAATAGATGAAATATATATAATATATATATACTATATATAATGGCCTGAATAGAACGCGTCGTGCCGCGGCAGTTCGCGAATTTCGACCATTGACTTCGAATTGACGTTGCGGGAGATCCGACCATCGGATTCTCCTAAAACTGGAACCATTGGGTTCGAATCGAAAAGAGATTTCAAATGAGTACTAGAAATTTGAAATCTAACGGTTGGATTTGGAATTATGTCCAAATCAAATTTGGAAAAGGTCGCTGTAAGTGCAGTTCGGTGGCAGTTATTGAAAACCGACTGTACGGGCCTTAATAAAATTATTAAAAATATTAATAATTTGTGTAAAATCATAATATATGAATTGGGAAGAACTAGGATGAAAAATCCCACGTTTGAAAGGATAAAAATATATTTTTATCGAAATGAACTAGTTTTGAACTAGAATTAAAATCCATTTATTTTTAAAATAAATAAATCGGATTTGAAATGTTTTTAAAAGTAACCAAAATTTCCAATAATTGAATTGAAATGGATTTGAATCGAAATTATCTTCGGAATATTTCGATGTTGGATTTCGTGATTATACAGATATGGTTGTGGAAATTTGAAAGATATATTTTATAACGTTATTTCCAATACAATATTTGTTGGTTTCAGAATTTGATATTGAATATAAGCCGGTTATTTTCTATTCAAAGCCTTGTATTTAATATCAAATGAGATTTTGGGTTCGTCGTGAATGATGTCTTAAATAACACTGTTCTTGAACCCAGTTTAGAAAAGAATAAATCTTTTAACTGAGATTTAGTGAAATTGTCCAGTTAATTAGTACTTAATTGTTGAATTTGAATTGGTTTTTGGGGTTTATCGTGAGCGGTGTTTTGAATAACACTTGTTCTTTAACCCGATTAACAATAGAAAGTAATTTTGGGTTTATCTTGAATCGTGTTTTAGTGACATTGGTTCTTTAACCCAGTTAAAAACAGGATATTGATTTTTGAGAAGAATAAAACTAAGTGGAGTTTTAATGAATCTGTAATTAGATTAAAATGTGAATTGATGATTTAAATTATCAAATTTGGAAAGTGATCGAGAATGGAGTATCACCAGTTTTGCTCCAAAGCGATAATTAAATTTTTAATTAGATTTGAACGTGAAATGGTAATTTATTTTGCCGATAATATGGTGGTGTTAGATATGGAGTATTACCAGTTTTGCTCCATGGGATGAATAGGTTGGGATTGGGAAATGAAATAAATAATTACTTCGGTGTGGTTCGCTAATCCCGACTAGTTTGGAAAACCATGATATGGTTTGAAATGATATCCAAAGGAAGATTAAAGAATAAATTTAGAAGAATTTATCTTTGATACAATTAATGGGAACCTTTCCCTAAGAATGTGAAAATTTGAATAAAAGAATATTCTGAATTGGAATGAGGCGTATGTTGGGTTTGTGTAACATTTGTTTATTATATACGCGGGTTATTCGGAAAGGCCGGGTTTATACCCATTCTGAATAACCGATTCGGCGATAACTCGAAGATGAAGATGGTGGTTGCAGACCGGAAGTCTTCACATCGTTTGGGTGATTACTAATGATCTTGATTGGGTTATACACCCAAGAGGAGGGAATCAGTTGGTGATCGTCCAGACGTACTTGGAGATCGATGGATATGCGAGGAAAGTGACTCCGGTTTCGTTCAGACCCAGAACAAACTTGTAAATGGACTGTGTGTCTGACATTGGATTTTATTCTGTTTTGATTGATCTCTATTAAATATACATCTGTTTGGCGACGGAGAAATTATTCTCTTGCTTAACGCCCTTCTCTGAGACGTACGAGCTCAGAGGATGTATATCGATGGACATCAGTCGGATGGAGTGAATTGCCTATGTGGCACGCCTAAGTGGCAAATGATCAAGGCTTCTGTTGAAAAGCAAAGTCTTGTGGTTGATGATCAAAGAACGGTCTGTGTGGCATAGCTTTGTGTATAGCGTGAGTTCGCGAGCCTCACACCTCGGTATGAGTCAAAAACGGGATACGGACCGTTGGGAGAACACGACGTTTCTTTCTAGCTAGTGGGGGTGTTAGTGCTTAAACTGGCTGACATTTATATACTTTTCACCTGTGTGGTTGTTGGAATGCGAGGCGCCTCGAATATATGGTCGATAACTGGCACTATGTGAGCCGACGTACAGACCATTATATATAGGTCCAATAGGACCGGGAAACGTGTGTTCAGGAATAACTAATCCTCAAAAGTAAGAGAGAACCGGCCCAACCGATTCCAAGGATCGCTGTGTGTGGTACTGAGACATTTGCTAGAGTGTCTTGAACGGGGAGGAGCTTTCCCCTTGCCTCGACTCATGATGGAATCCAATTTCCAATACGTGATATTTCGGTTTTATTTGTAGAGCCTAGTACGACGACATAGTGGTATGGGTCACTTATGCCGTCTATGATTTATACATTATGATTGAAGTTGTTTTCTTCACTTATAGTAATAATAAAATATTAAATTTCGCGTACCAAGCATTTTTTGCTATTATAAGGTAAAAACCCTATCCTTCGGCTTGCGTTGCATTATGTGATGGGACCTGGGTCTTATAATAGCTTCATTCTTCTTTATTTAGCATTGCGCTGTTGTTTTGTGCACTAGTATTCTTGGGGTAAAAACCCGTTCCGTGTTATACGGCGTGGTCCCTCGATTTACCTAACTTTAAAAATAAAGATTAATAACTGTTTTAGTTCTCACAACAGTCACATGACTGATCTGGATTTTATTGTTTTAACCTAAACTCTGGGTGCCCTTATTTTCCACATGGGCAGCTATAGTTTTGGTTTTGCAGATTTATATTCACAGGATCCTGGTTTACAGCTGGAACGATACTCGGAAAGCTCTGTATCCGTGTATTACTTCTAGTTGTGTTTTTTATTATTTTACGCTGCAATGTATTTAAATGTAATTTAAATCTCTGATATTTTCTGTGTAATATTTATTCATACATTGTATATTCTTGTATTATGATGGAATTGTTGTAATATACAATGAAATGTTATTCTGTTTGTGTTTGGATGTGTGTTGTTCTCAAAGAAATTCGTGCTTTCCTTACCGGGGAAGTTTGGGTCATGTCAATTTCAATTTTTTTTCATGCATTGAATTCTAACGTTTCACTTATAGCTTATATTGCATTCATTCATTTCAACTTAATTCATTTCATTTTCATTATTTTTCAATACATGCATGCAAGTCTCTTACCTTGTTTTCAATGCATGCATTCATTTGCTCATTTATGTCCATTTTCTTTTTGAAAATTTTCATGCTTCTTTGCCACTTTCTTTCAATTTTCCATACATGCGTTTCCTAGTATCTTACTTTAAAAGATAAATATTTATTTACTTAAGTAAACAAAAATATTGCTTCTTTGAATTAACATTGATAACAAATGTATAACAAAAAAGTAAAATAATAAATAAATTATAATCAAAATTAAATTAAGAAAATTCAAATTTTGGTATACGTCAAATTGGATAGAATGTAGGAATTACTTTCATATAGAAATAAGCAATTTTGTTTTCTTTCTTGTTTTGTCACTAGGAAATGTGGAAACAATAATTCAATTGTTTGAAATAAATATCTACATGTAACCATGCTTCACAAAAATAAATAAATAAACCTGTCATCATAAAATTTCGAAATTCAAATGTTATAAATTGAATTGGTATTATTAATATTTAGAGGCGTGATTGGTGGATCTCGTGACCGCTTCTCTCCATATACCTGAAACTAAACCCTCTACTGTATAATATCTTTTCCTCTCTACAAATCCTCATTTCTCTTCTTCCTTAAAATTTAACAGCAGCCCTCTTTCCCTCTCTCACTTTCAAAATTCTACAGGAAAGCCGCCACTATCTTCTCCAATAGCCATAATCGTTCGATTTTCCTTCTCTAGTCTTTCACAGTCCGATCCAAATTAAATTACCATTCCGAAGTGAAATTCAAAGAGATTTTCGAGATCTACATTTTCATACGGTAGTGATCGGATGGGGTAGATGATTGGAGGTGATAGGTTCGGTTCTATCTGAAGTAACGAAGAAGTGGGATAAGGTTTAAAGTAAATAATTTATTTAATTATAAAATTAATTATAATAATTATGTCATTAACCTCTATAACATCATAACTTTTTAGTTCGAGGTCTGTTTTACGAACCGTCAGATGCATTGGACTCGTGTTGATCAGATCTACGTGATGGAACAGTCAAAAAACTCATTTGGAGCTCGTCCCAATTTAACCTTCGGTGAGTTTTCTCGTTTTAAAATTAAAATAATTAAAAATATATATAGAAATATATATATATATATATATTTAAGTTGATTGTGATTGTGCTATTATTATATGCTGTATAAAAATTTGAGATTGATTGATTTTGGATGTGATGTATGGTTAGATCAAAATATATGTTGTTCGTTTAAATATTGTCTTTACCAGTTAAGTTTAGAATAAAAATATTCATTTGTTGATAAGCATTTTTGTTAGAAACCTTCATGTTATGTAAATATAAATATTATTCACTTAGAAAACATGTTATGTAAATATAAATATTATTCATTTAGAAAACATGTTATGTAAATAAAAATGTTATTCATTTAGAATGAAGACATCATATTAGATAAAAATGTTTATTTAGATTAAACATGTAATATTAGATAAAAATGTTTATTTAAATTAAACATGTCATATTACATAAAAATATTTAATTAGATTATAACATGTCATTTTTGTTAGAATGTTTAATCTGATTATAACATGTCATTTTTGTCAGGATGTTTTAATTAGATTAAAATATGTCATTTTTGTTAGGATGTTTTAATTAGATTAAAACATGTCATTTTTTGTGAGAATGTTTAATTTGATTATAACATGTCATTTTGTTAGGATCTTTTAATTAGATTAAAACATGTCATTTTTGTTAGAAAGTTTAATTAGATTAAAACATGTCATTTTTTTGTTAGAATGTTTTATTAGATTATAATAACGTCGTGTTAATTATAAAAATGTCATTTATGTTAATTTTGAAAATGTCATTTATGTTAAATATAAAAAGGTCATTTATGTCAAATATAAAAATGTCATTTATGTCAAACATAATAAAATGTCATTTTATTGAATTAGAAATGTTAATTAAAAAAGTGTCATTTACGCTAGAAAAATGTTACATTAGAATGAAATTGACATTTTAGTTAAAAAAGTTACATTAGAATAAAATTTACATTTTAGTTAAAAAATGTTACATTAGAATGAAATTGACATTTTAGTTAAAAACGTTACATTAGAAAAAAAATTACATATTATTTAAAAATGTTACATTAGAATGAAATTGACCTTTTAGTTAAAAACATTACATTAGAATAAAATTTACATTTTAGTTAAAAATGTTACGTTAGAATGAAATTGACGTTTTAGTTAAAAACATTACATTAGAATAAAATTGACATTTTAGTTAAAAATGTTACATTAGAATGAAATTGACATTTTAGTTAAAAACATTACATTAGAATGAAATTGACATTTTAGTCAAAAATGTTACATTAGAATGAAAATGACATTTTAGTTAAAAATGTTACATTAGAATAAAATTTACATTTTAGTTAAAAAGGCTACATTAGAATGAAATTGATATTTTAGTTAAAAACGGTACATTAGAATAAAATTGACATTTAAGTTGAAAGCGTTGCATTAGAATGAAATTGACATTTTACTTAAAATTTTCATTTTATAATAAAAGGTCATGTTAGGATTAAATTGTCATTTTAGAATAAAAGGTCATGTTAGGATTAAATTGTCAATTTAGTTAAAATTGTAATTTTAGAATAAAAAGGTCATGTAAGGATTAAATTGTCAATTTAGTTAAAATTGTCATATATGTTAGAGTAATGAATATGTCATTTATTTAGGATAATGATTTATCAAATGAATATATCATTTATTTAGAAAATGTTGTATTTTCAATAAAAAGATTACATTTTTATTGTCACGCTGTTTCATTAAATAGATTGAAATAAAAGGTATCATTTTTATTGTATTAAAATGATTGAAATATTTGTTATATCTATTTCATGGATGTATTGTTGTGTTGTTATGTATGTTATATTATGACATGATTGCGAGTTGGAAAAGTAAACATGTTAAAATAATGTTATTATAATTACACTTCCATTTACAAGTTATCCGTCTTGTTCATGTAATTGGGACGATTTTTTTTTCACATCGCCCAAGTGCACAAATAATTTACTATTTATTTCTTGGATGAAACCTCACACGGGTCTTGGGATGATATTCTAATCACACATCTCCCTTGTGATTAGTTGTAGAATGCACTCTGGTTGTTATTTGGATGTTTACTGATTATTTATCATTCATATGCAATTTATGAGAACAATATAAATGAACTTATATGGTAATTGGTTGAGTCGCATTCCGATTCAAAAATAAAGAATATTTGGTAACAAGAATATTATAAAATAAATAACAATATAGTATAAACGACATTTTAGAATAAAGGATATTTTAAATTAAGAATATTTTAGAATAAAGATATTTTAAATAAAGAATAGTTTAAAATAGTGAATATTTTTCAATGAAATAATTACAATTATAAATTATAATTGCACTTTTGACACGAGGTTAGTTGCATTTGTGGTGGAAGTCTGCCCAGACCCGACCGGCATATCCAGTAGTCACTAATGTTGAACCTAATGTGAGAGGTCTAAGTGCGCAAATATGAAGCGGGCTATTACACGAGGTTAAGCCCAACTTGTGGGATAAGTCAGCACGGACCCGACCGGCATGTCCAGCATCTGCAAGTTGTAGGCCTAATGTGGGAGGTCTAGCCCATTATAAACTATAAATGGACACGGTAATGAATTGGACTATTTAGCCCATTATAAGTTGAAACGCCATTTTAACCCGAACGGGTTTATTGATTGTTTTAATTCATTTTATAATGAATAGAATAAAAAGTAGTAATCTCCAAAATCTAATATTTTGAAAACATTATTTTAATAAAGAAATAGAATAAATCTTTAATCAAGATATAATGAAGTTTTCCAATGTATTAGTATTTAATTAGAATTAAATAAATAAATTGTATTTTGGGTTTGTCGTGAATGGTGTTTTAAATAACACTGTTCTTAAACCCCATGTGAAAAGAATAAATATTTAAATTTAGATTTAGAGAAGTTTACTAATTAATTAGTGTTTTAATTAAGCATTAAGATAAAAGTTGATTGAGGGTTTATCGTGAACTATGTTTTAAACGACATTAGTTCTTTAATCCCAATTAACAATGAAATTATAATTTTGAATTTATAAATCTTTTATTAAGGTGAAACGGTAATTTTCCAAAGTGAAGTTTTTCCAATTTAAGATATTAAATTGGAATTGAATGGAATTCGATTCGGTAATAATCGAGATGAGCTTCTGTAAAAGAAGACTGTTACAATATGTGGAATTTAATAGGCTTTGCTGTTATTCCATTTATATTATTGGTCTAATACAGAAATTTATATCGATTATATATTGATTTGATTTCTGTGAAAATTCCATATTTAATGGAAGATGATTTTGGGTTTATC
This sequence comes from Allium sativum, assembly GCA_030737875.1. Taxonomy (NCBI): domain Eukaryota; kingdom Viridiplantae; phylum Streptophyta; class Magnoliopsida; order Asparagales; family Amaryllidaceae; genus Allium; species Allium sativum. The sequence goes on along the minus strand of CM060924.1, from coordinate 461,125,074 downwards.
GTGAACTGTGTTTTAAATGACATTGGTTCTTTAACCCAGTTAAAGATAAGATTTATTTCTTAAATTTGAATAATCATTAAATAATGATTTTTGATATTAAAACCAAATTGGATTTTTTAATAAATCTTTAAAAAGAAAGATTTAAGAATAAATTTAAAGAATTTATCTTTGATAGAATAATGTGAATATTTTATTAAAAGAATATTTTGAATTGGAATGAGGTGTTTGATGTGTTTTTGTAACACTTGATTTTTGATTATAAAGCGAGTTACTCGGGAAGACTGGGTTTGACCCATTCTGAATAATTACTGCGACGATTAAAAGTCGAAGATGAAGACAGTGGTTGAAGACCGGCGATCTTCACATCGAATGGATGACTGCTGATGCCTTTGATAGGAGTTGCTGACTTGAATGGGTTACAGTGGTAGCTGTCCATACGTACTTGTTGATTGTCCGGATAATTGAGCACCACTCTTCCGTATTGGATATACGGAACGAGGAATAAGGTGACTCCGGTTTCGTTCAGACCCAGAACGTACTTGTAAGTGGATGTGTGTCTGACATTGGATTTCATTCCATGTAAATTAAATTGATTTCTATTTAATATATATTGTGGTGGCGGAGAATTTATTCTCTTGCTTAACACCCTTCTTTGAGATGCACGAGCTCAGAGGTTATATATTGGTACTTATCAATCGCATGCGTGAATTGTCAATGTGGCATGCCAAGATGCAAATGATTAAGGCTTTTGTTGAAAAGCAGAGCCTTATAGATGATGATCAAATCATAGCCTATTTTCGGCATAGTTTTGTGTATAACGTTACCTCGCGAGCCTCACACCTCGGTAAGAGTCAGAAACGAGACAAGGGAACGCAGGGAGTGCACACGTTTCTTTCTAGCTAGAAGTGGTGTTAACATTTACAAGCCCTGACATTTTTACTTATGTGGTTGATGGAATGAGGCGCCTCAGATTTACTTGTCGTTTGTGACCATTTTGTAGGTCCAATAGGATCGGGAAGCATGTGTTCAGGCATAACTAATCCACTAACGTTATTTATGGACCGGCCCTGCAGGATCCAAGGGTTGCCCGTAGGTGTGATCCTAAGACATTGCTAGAGTGTCTCAAATCGGTAAGGAGATTGTTCCTAGCTTGACTCATGATGGAAATCCAACTTCCAATACGACATCATGTGGTTTTGATTGTAGAACTAGTATGGCAACATAGTAGGATGGGGTACTATGCCGTCTATGATTGAAATGTTTTCGAAACATATATACACTAATAATAATATCAAATCCGTTTTATCATATCAAGCATTTTTTGACCGTTATAAGGTAAAACTATATTCTCCGGCTTACGTTGCATTGTGTGATGGGACCTTAGTCTTATAATGGTTTCATTTTTCTAAAAAGCATTGCGTTGTTTTAAATGGTTTACTTTATTTATGCACTGGAAATCCAATGGAGTAAACCCGTTCCACGTTAGCAGCGTGGTCCTTTGATTGACCTTATCATTAAATAGGTTAAGTAAGATTTCTCATGCCAGTCCCATGACTGACGTGTAGTTTGTTTCACTTTGCAAACTCGGGTGCCTTCTTTTCCATACGGGCAGTCGAGTAGCTTATTTTGCAGATATATTGAGCAAGATTCTGGATTGAAGCTTAAAGCTGTGTCCAGAGCATTGATAGACTTCCGCTGTATCAGTCTATTCATTTCCGCTGCAATGTATTAAATTCATTATAAATTATCTTCCGCTATTGTATTATTATATCGACGTACTATGATATTCTGTACTCTAATATAACATTATTATAATGTTTATAAAAGTCTTCTGTTATTTGTTCTGATATGTTGTATTCCCAGAGTTAGCGTATTCGGGTTTTGAACGGTCTTGGTCGATTTTGCGATCGATTAGGTCCGGGCGAAATTCGGGTTGTTACACGGGCTAAGACACGAGGTTAGGCCCAACTGTGGAATAAGAATGCCCGGACCCGACTGACATATCTAGCATCCACCCGTTGTAGACCTAATGTGGGAGGTCTAGCCCATTATAACCATAATTGGACATGGTAAAGAAATGGAATACTTAACCTAATTTAGTATGACTATGGACTTAAGTTAGGGTTAAGTAAAATTCGATGGGTAGTGGGGGGTTAAGTAAGTTAGAGGGGATGGGTAATATATATATATATATATATATATATCTGTGTGTGTGTGTATGTGTGTGTATATATATGTATGTATATGTATTGGCCCACATACTTAACCCAATAAGGTTATGTAATTAAAGACACCTAGTGGTAAACATAACCAGTAGATACTGTAACAGGGTTATGTAATTAAAGACACCTAAGTGGTACACATAACCGGTGTATGATGTAAGAAAGTTATGTAATTAAAGACACCCTTTAGGGTAAGCATAACTAGTATAGGGCTATGTAATTAAAGACGCCTAAGGGTATACATAGGCAGTTGAAAAACCTAGTGGGGAAACAAGACAAGGGGGAGAGCTTGTATCATATTGAGAGGGACCCATTTCGGTCAGTAACCTGAAGTGGTATTAAGTAAAGACCTCCGTACTAGGCGGAGAAGGGGCACACTTGCGGATTGATTGTAAGAGATCCAAACGAGGTGGATGGTATGGGCGGCGCAAACCGACCGGGGACATGTGCGTGCATGGGCCGGGCAGAGGTGGCTAAGACGACCGTGACACCAGTAGATATAGTTGTGCACACCATGGCTTGCCACTTTATGAAGTGATACCTCCTACTGTGGGGCCAGCACATGATATCTACAAGATAGGGAGCCGTTAGATTAGGGTAGTGGTTAGGGTATACTTGGACGTATGACCTAAGCCTACCAGTTTATAGTGGAAGGGATCATTTCATTTCAGTTGTACTAGTAATAATGCAGAGTCATCGTTATAAGGCACATATACCTGAACTTTCTTACCTTGTTACACCTGTCATTTATGTAATGATTTCTCTCGTATCCACTTTATATGCCTATCATGTTGCTTTTAATTATCTACTGGCTAAAAGTAACTAGACTCACCAGACTTTATGTCTGACCCTGTTGTTTCTCCTTCTTTCTTCCGTTCTCCCCCACCCAAGGTTCTCAGGGAGGAAATAATCAAACTTAATCTGGAATCAGATATTATCTTGCTGGGAGCTACTTCTGAAGTATGGCTCAAGTTCTTGACTCTACTATAACTTAACTCTTCTTATTGAGGAAATTATGCTTTTTAATTACTTATGTACTCTGATGGTGCAAGAAAATTATTGTAATGGTTTTTGTAACTTATGAAATTGTGGACCACGAAGTTATAACTTATGTTTGAAATAAAAGTTTAAGTTTTCCGCTGCTGCCTTCTTTATCTCTGTCTTGTAATTATTTTGTGTCTGTTTACCTTTAGCACTTCACGAAACTTAATGCATTTTCTTAGTGAGTGATATTAACGGACGTGGGGTGTTTCACTTGGTATCAGAGCTGAAGGTTACCAGATTGGACAATGTTTTTGAAAACTATTTTCAAAAAGGTTTTTAAAGAAAGTATTTTCAAAAAGGTTTTTAAAGAAAGTATTTTCAAAAAGAAAAGTCTGTTTTGAAAAACATTCCCCAAAGAGCCATATGTAGTATCCTTCGATCCTCTATCTAAATTTCTTCCTTTTCCTTTTTTTAGCATGTCAGGGGATCAAAACATCCCTAATATCCCAGAGGGCGTCACTATATCCGAATGGTTCCGTAGGTATTTGGAAGCCACGGCGCTAGCCAAAGGCCAAAGAGACATTCCTCCCCCAGCTGCACCAGTCATTCCTCCTCCTCCCCCTCTAAAAGCAGATAACTTCGCCAAGATCTGCAACGACTTCCGTGCTATGGGAGGGAAGTCCTTCCATGGGAACGAGACTTTCGTAGAAGCTCGGAACTGGATCAAGGAAATCGAGGACTTATTCATAATCTTTGAAGTGGAGGACCGAAGAAAAATCCAATTAGTTGCTTGGCTGTTAAAGGACGAAGTCCCATCTTGGTGGGAAGTCACCCAAGCTGGACGTCCGGTAGAGACTTGGGAAGACTTTAGACAGAGGTTCGAAATAAAATTTCTTTCCCAAGCGGAGCAAAGCATACAGATGGAGAGGTTCTTAGCTCTCAAAAAAGGAAATTTGACGGTGAAGGAATATGTGAACAAGTTCAACCAGCCGGCAAGGTTCGGTATAGAGCTGGTGGATACGCTGCACAAAAGGGCTTTGCGGTTTGCTAAAGGTCTGAATGAGCCTTTGCATGGGCTAGCAAAGTCCCATATTCCAATGGGGACCATGTTTGAAAAGCTTGTTGATATGACCTAATGCATGAGGAGGACAAGGGAGAAAAGAAGGAAGTGAAAGCCGAGGGGACATCACAGAATAAGAAGGTATGGCCCAAGAAGGGACAACAATAGCCGCAACAACAAAAGAAAGGGGGAAAAGATGTTAAAGGCAAGGATAAGAGAAAATATCACAATTGTGGAAAGGAGGGCCACCTAATCAAAGATTGCAAGAGAAGGAAGGCCAGTTTCTTTAATTGTGGAGAGGTTGGACAATTCTCTAAGGAGTGCCCGAAGAAACAGGGATCACAAGGACAAGGGCAAAAAGCAAAGACGTCTAGAGGGCAAGTGCATGCTCTCGCGATCGGTGCACCTGAAAGAGGTAGAAAAAATTCCGTTGAAAGTTTAGTTCCTCTTTCAAACTTTCCAGTTAGAACACTTTTTGATTTTGGTGCTTCACACTTGTTTATATCTAGTCGGTTGAATTTCTGCATTAAATTACTAATATGGTAGTAGATTCCATAGTTTTTTCAAACCCCATTGATAGTTCAGCTCATTTGTTGATGATTTATCGGGGTTTGAAAATATCTGTGTTGGGCATTGAATTTGAATGTGTCGCGTATGTGCTCGGGTTTATGGGTTATGGGTTGATCTTAGGAATGGATTGGTTTACCACGTATGAGGCCATTCTGGATTGTTAGAAGGGGCTGTTAGACTCCTGACTCGTTATGGAAAGACCATCGAAGTTTCTTGTGACCCTCAAGGGTCTATTATGCTTAGCTTCCTAGAGTCTCAAGATGCATCCATAGATGATTTGCAAACTGTTCCAGTGGTCCGAGATTATCCTGATGTTTTTGATGAGGTACGGGGTTTACATCCAAGACGTGAAATCGACTCCCGCATGTATCTGGTGGACAATGCAATTCCAGTTGCATTACCAGTGTGCCACATGGCTCCAAGAGAAAGGAGGGAGATGAGTAAGCAAGTAAGGGAGCTATTGAAAAAGGATTTATCAGACGTAGCATATCTGAGTGGGGTGCTCCAGTAGTATTCGCAACTAAAGCGGATGGTTCGCTTTGTTTGTGTGTTGATTATAGAGAGTTAAATAAGCTCACCAAGAAGAATAGGCACCCGCTTTCGAGGATTGATGATTTATTTGATCAGCTTGTTGGTGCCTCGGTATTTTCCTCAATTGGACTTGGCTACGGGGTTCCATCAGCTCAGGGTGGCTGAGGAGAGCATAGATAAGACTGCTTTCAGAACTCTAGACAGTTTCTTTGAATGGCTATTATGCCTTTTGGGTTGACAAATGCACCCGCCTATTTTGTTGACTTGATGAGTGGGGTGTTTCAAGAGTTCCTAAACAAATTCGTCGTAGTCTTTGTTGATGATATTTTGGTCTTCTCCATGCGTGAAGAAGAGCACGCCCAACATTTGGGGGAAGTTCTGAAAACTCTCTGTGACCATCAGCTAAAAGCAAAGTTCTCCAAATGCCATTTCTGGAGAAAAGAGGTGATATTCTTGGGGTATGTAGTCTCCAAAGAAGGGATAACTGTAGATACCGCGAAGGTGGTCACAGTGCAAGATTAGCGGATTCCTAAAAATACAACTGAGGTGAGAAGCTTTCTTGGGTTGGTCGGTTATTATAGGAAGTTCATTAAGGACTTCGCAAAGATATCAGCCCCTCTCACCAGGTGACAAAGAAGAATTTGACATTTTCATGGGACATAGACTGTGACGTTGCTTTCCAACGACTAGAAAGGGCTCTGACAACAGCCCCAGTCTTGACCTTGCCCAATGGAAGTAAAGTGTTCACTGTTTACACTGATGTATGCGGTACAGGGCTTGGTGCGATTCAGATGCAAGAAGGTAAAGAGAAGAACTACCCCATGCATGATCTAGAGCTAGCAGCCATAGTATTTGCGTTAAAGACATGGCGTCATTACCTACTTGGAGAGAAGTTCAAGTTATACACTGATCACAAATCATTCAAGTATCTATTCTCCTAGAAGTATCTGAACTTAAAACAACAACGATGGATGGAGTTCTTACCCTCCTATGATTTTGAGATTGCTTATACCCCCGGCAAGGGTAATGTGGTGGCAAACGCACTAAGTAGGCAGAGGGTAGCCCTGATTCCTCTATTTGTGGAAAGAAAGAACTTGGAGTTCATATCAGCTTTTGATTTTAGACCCTCCATCAAAGTTTTGCCTAATTTATTTGCATCCTTGAAGATACAACCGACTCTTGTGGAACAGATAGGAGCTTCGCAACAAGGTAATCCACAGATTCTAGACATCATGGATAAGCTCAGAAGAGGGGAGACTTCTAGTCACCTCAGTAGGTATGCCATAGATGAAAAGTGGTGGTTACGATGAGATGGAAGGCTTTTTGTTCTTCAAACTGGAAGCTTGATAAAGGCAATCCTAGAAGAAGCCCACCATTCTAAGATGACTATACATCCAGGAGGTGACAAGATGTACGGAGACGTGAAGAAGGTTTTCATTTAGGCTGGGATGAAGAAGGACATGGCAAATTTGTTTCTTAAGGTTTGGTTTACTAGCAAGTCAAAGCAGAGCAAAAGAAGTCTAGGGGATTACTTCATTCGTTGGAGGTTCCGCAGTGGAAATGGGAAAGCGTCTCTATGGATTTCATAGATGGTTTGCCTAGATCGAAGAAAGGTAATACCAGTATTTGGGGTGATAGTGGACAGACTCACCAAGAGTGCTCACTTTATCCCGTTAAAAGTAAAAGGACGACACCATGGTTGGCAGCAATTTATGTTCGTGAGATAGTTCGTCTCCACGGAGTTCCTTCCAGCATCGTGAGCGATCATGACCCCATCTTTACTAGCGAATTTTGGAGGAGCTTGCAAGAAGCATTGGGTACACAGTTGTGTTTGAGCACCTCTTATCATCCTCAAACCGATGGTCAGACGGAGAGGGTGAACAAAATTCTAGAAGATCTTTTAAGGTTATGTATCCTCGACTTCAGAGGGACAAGGGAAGAGCATCTTCCTTTAGCAGAGTTTGCCTATAAGAACAGCAATCAAGCTAGTATCGGTATGACACCCCTCGAAGCATTGTACGGACGACCCTGTAGATTGCCAACTTGTTGGTGGGAATCTACAGAAATATTATTGCTTAGACCAGATATGGTTAGGGAATCGTCCGAAAAGATTGACCTTATTCGACGATGGATGAAGACAAATCAAGATAGGCGGAAGTCCTATGCAGACAAGAGAAGGACTAACATTGAATTCAAAATAGGAGACCTAGTTTTTATCAAAGTATCAACCTTAAGGAATGTGGTTCGCTTCGGATCAGTAGGGAAGTTGGCACCTAGGTTTGTGGGACCATTTCCCATAACCGGGTGGATTGACCAAATGGAATACATAGTAAAGCTCCTAGAAAATTTATCCGGTGTTCATGACGTTTTCCATGTCTCTCATCTACGGAAGTGCCTACATGACACCGCGGAAGTTGTTGAGCCGAGCATGTTGGAAGAAGTCGAAGTGGAACAGGAGGCAATAGTCAGACGGGTCCCCACCCGTATTCTTGGGTTAGAGATTTAGAAGTTGTGCAATAAGGAAATCAAGTTGCTAAAGGTTCAACATGGAGATAACCCAGAAGATACGACTTGGGAACCTAAAGATAAGATTCGTGCTTCGTACCCTTTTCTTTTCGAGGGTATGTTCTTAACTCCTTTTTCCTAAATCTTATCAGTACTTGTTTCTGTCAATAGAGTATGTCTTATCCATGGTATTTTTAACCTTTAGATAGGAATCCTATGGATGTAAACATGTGTTTGAAACATGTTATGTTTGATGGATGCAAGTGTTTGCTAGTGGTTGCCTGTGGACGTATATACACACACATTAGGCACTAAGATCGGCTCAATCACGCTCATATTGCATATAAATGTGTGTGCATTTTCTTTTCTTTTATGGATAAAAATGTATGAACTAGCATATGGATGTCGCATTTGGATGAATGGTTGTGCACCCATATAGAAATGATATGTATCATTAGGATTCTTTTGCATACATAATGGACGCATGGCACTATCATGTTTTGCATTAAGGAGGTTGACTGAATCAGTAGACCGCCTGATTTTGCATTAGGATAAGGGCATATACACACACTTTGCACATGTTCACGAAAGCATTAGAAATCTTTTAACGACAATGGACGCCCGTGATTGATGGATGAATAGATGGATGATGGATAGTAGGACATACGTTCCATTCAGCTTCGAGATTTCGGGGACGAAATCCATTAAGTAGAGGGGAATGTTACACCCCGTAATTTTAAAACATGACATAAGGGATAATTAAAGAATAATAAATTTTTAAAGGAATAATTAAGTGAAACGGATTATGCCATTGCATACGTCTCGGAATTCTGCTTGAGATAGAGTCCGAGTTTGCGTAAAACGGATACAGAATGAAGGAGTTATAGACGATGGAAGTTAGGCAGAACAATCAGAAAATGGGTCAGAATAACTAGCGCACTTGTGAAGTGCGCCAAAACAAAAATGCACCGGCGCACCTAGGAAATGCGCCCAGGCCGAACCAGATCTGCAGAAGTCTGAAAAGTTCCATGATGACGTGTCTTTCAGGGATTGGCTGGATGACGTGTTTTTCTGGTCTGTATGGTTCAGATGGTTCCTAGTCTAATCTAATGGTCCTAATTCACCTAATACATCTATAAATAAACACCAAAACCTAACCCTAATCTCATTGTTATCATCCATGGCGCCTCTACGCTGCTTTAATCTAAATTAAAACAAGCCTTTCTTCTCTATCAAGTCAAATTAGAAGATCAAAATCTACAACAATGTTTTAGCTAATCAAATTTAGAATTCAGATCTATCCTCTCTCAATTCTCTAAACCTAACGTTGAGTTTCTAGATTACTTTTAGGTTTAGATAAATAAAACTATGCTTTGATAGACAATGAATTCGATATGTTGTAAAGTATGATTCTTTATTGATATGAAACTTCCTCATATGTTATGACAAGATCTAATTTCCTGGATCTAATATAATTGTGGTGATTCGATTATGATGATTATATGGATCTTGACTTGTAATCGTGTTATGATGGAAGTAAACCTATTAATTTAGATAATTTTGACATCACTTGGATCAAGACTTTTATGCTAATCACCTTTCACTTGTCATATTGTGATACATTGATATATGTTGAAAACTTGACATGTGAGTCTACCTTTTGATCTACACATGTTGCCATGAATATACTAGATCTAGGTAATTGAACACCTAATGTTAGATATACATCTCATTATGCTTGCATAAACATCATAGTAATTGCCAAAAGTAATTAATTATGCCCATTTAGTTATGATGTTAATCACATGTCCATTCACTTTCTTACTATGCCAGTTTATGATCATGTTTATTTCATGACATGTTCAAACTATCACCCTCGTCATATTCCCTTTTAATTATTATAGATACGCTACTTTATAGCCTAGATGCCACCAAAATACGTAGGAATACGTTAGAGAGAATACAGGGAAAAAGGGAATTAAAGTTGGCATGATTTATGTAATGTTTAATAGGATATGGGACATGTAAATCAAATGGGGAAAACATTGAAATAGTTACCTATAATGACATAGGTAGATTTGAATTAATTTGGAATGTTTAGTAATTTACAATTAGAAATCATAAATTGTACTTATGACACGAGGTTAGGTTACATTAGTGGCGGAAGTCTCCTCGGACCCGACCGGCATATCTAGCAACCACTAATGTTGAACCTAATGTGGAAGGTCTAAGTACGCAAATACGAATCAGGCTAAGACACGAGGTTAGGCCCAACTATGGAATAAGACTGCCCGGAACCGATCGGCATATCCAGCATCCACACGTTGTAGGCCTAATGTGGGAGGTCTAGCTCATTATAACCATAATTGGACATGGTAAAGAAATAGACTACTTAACCTAATTTAAAATGACTATGGACTTAAGTTAGGGTTAAGTAAAATTGGATGGGTAGTGGGGGGTTAAGTAAGTTAGAGGGGATATATATATATAGGCCCACATACTTAACCCAATAAGGTTATTTAATTAAAGACACCTAGTGGTATACATAACCAGTAGAAAGTGTAACAGGGTTATGTAATTAAAGACACCTAAGTGGTAGACATAACAGGAAGATGTTGTAAGAAAGTAATGTAATTAAAGACACCCTTTAGGGTAAGCATAACTAGTATAGGGCTATGTAATTAAAGACACCTAAGGGTATACATAGTCAGTAAAAAAACCTAGTGGGGATACAAGACAAGGGGGAGAGCTTGTATCATATTGAGAGGGACCCATTTCAGTCAGTAACCCGAAGCGGTATCAAGTAGAGACCTCCGTACTAGGTGGAGAAGGGGCACGCTTACTGATTGATTGTAAGAGATCCAAACGAGGCGGATGGTGTGGGCGGCGCAAACCGACCGACGACATGTGCGTGCATGGATCGGGCAGAGGGTGGCTAAGACGACCGTGACACTAGTAGATATAGTTGTGCACACCATGGGTTGCCACTTTAGGAAGTGATACCTCCTATTGTGGGGCCAGCACAGGATATCTACAAGGTAGGGAGTCGTTCGATTAGGGTAGTGGTTAGGGTATACTTGGATGTATGACCTAAGCCTACCAGCTTATAGTGGAAGGGATCGTTTCATTTCAGTTATACTAGTAATAATGCAGAGCCATCATTAGTAAGGCACAAATACCTTAACTTGCTTACCTTGTCACACCTGCCATTAATGTAATGATTTCTCTCGTATCCACTTTATATGCCTATCATGTTGCTTTTAATTATCTACTGTCTAAAAGTAACTTGACTCGCCAGACTCTATATATGACCCTGTTGTTTCTCCTTCTTTCTTCCGTCCCCCCCCCCCCCAAGGTTCTCAGGGAGGAAATAATCAGACTTAATCTGAAATTAGACGTCATCTTGCTAGGAGCTACTTCTGAAGTATGGCTCAAGTTCTTGACTCTACTATGGCTTAACTCTCTTATTGGGGAAATGATGCTTTTTATTTACTTATGTACTCTGATGGTGCAAGACAAAAGTATTTTTATTGTAATGGTTTTTGTGACTTATGATATTGTGGACTACGAAATTATGACTTATGTTTGAAATAAAAGTTTAAATTTTCGACTGTTGCCTTATTTATCTCTATCTTGTAATTATTCTGTGTCTGTTTACCTATAGCGCTTCAGGAAACTTAATGCATTCCCTTAATGAGTGTCAGTTTACCTATACCTAAGCGCTTCATAAATCTCAATGCATCCTCATATGGGTGATGTTAAGGGATGTGAGATGTTTCATTAGTTGTTTATCCCAATTTATGTTTTTAAATAAAAGTAGCTTATTAAAACTCTTCTATCCACTTAACTCAATTTAACCTAAGCTAATAATGTTTCTTTACTAATTAATAATTTAAAATTTCTAATTATGAATTCATTTTACAAATTGGATTTTAACTCAAAATAATTGCTTTTAAGGAAACTTAAAATTTTGGAATCTCTAAACTTTGAAATATTTTTATGTAAAATTACTATTTCTATTCTAATAAACCCCTTTGAAATCATTTCTAACAATCTTGGAATTATTTTTATCAAAACCGTTTTCAACATATATTCCACTATCAAACTTACTTAATTGCCAGCATACATATAATCAACTTGCATAATAATGACAATTTATCAAAATTTTCATTTCTAAATGTTTAATTTTCCATTTAGATTATAATAACCAATATTCTATTAAATATTGATTTTTAACTTAATATTTATATCTAACAGCTTGTAATCAAACTATGAAACTTAATTCATAAATTATTTGATTCTAATACACTTAAACTATCAATAAATATCCATAAATTAATAAAACATAAATCAACAATTTACAAACAATAATCAACACTCCTAAACCATTTAAGCATGACTAAATGATCAATAATGATAATAATTTATATTATCATTAACCAACAGTAATATATATATATATATAATATGATTTTGAAAAATTATCTCTTTATATATGTAACATATATCCTAGGTAATATATTTCATTTACCCTTTTTTTTCAAAAATCAATATCATGTCTATTATCCTCGTTTAAGTGTTCAGAAATCCTTATAGACACCATGGCGTCCCACGTCTTGACCAGAATTCATAAACAACTCAACAGGCTAATTAACACAATATGTTTTATAACACTAACTAATAACCTCTCATATTTAAATATACTTTCTCAAACTTCTCTCGGGGTCTCGCTTACCCAATCTTGATGAATTCCCCAACTAGAGCCAAGATTCTCGTCTAACCATTAGCTCTGATACCAAATGTAACGACCCACCTTCCCGACCATCGAAAGTCAACACTAATACCACCATTGTACTTTAATGTCAAATATTTAATCGCCAGAAACGTAGATTGTTAGGGTAAAAAGAAAAGGAAAAGAACATAAGAGACATAGAATCTCATTGTTGAATCAAAAACATTAAAAAAAGGTGTGTTAGGCTCACATCCTTATTTACTTTCAAAATTACTAAAAAGTCCGGCCATAAAATTAATACAGATTACATTCCTAGATTTGAAACGCGACTGATAAAATTCCATTTTTAGCCTTTAAACCATCCAAAACCCTTATTCCACAAATTTTTGTCATTTCATCCATCAAATCATTCAATTACCTCACTCGATCGAAGAAGAAAATTAAAAATTCACAGCCGATTATCATCATGTTACTCTCGATCGGACAAAAATCTGCAAAATCGTTGTCGATTTCATTAGAAAATTTGAACGAAATGGCGATAACGAAGGTATAATTTTGATTTCTTTGTTTTACCTTCCACAATTGATAATCTATGCATATTACATATTAAAATAAGGGTAAAAGGGTAAACTTGCAGCAAATATTATACAAAATTATTGAAAAAAACTTGTTAGTTTCCCAAAACTTCCGTAGTATGTTTTTATTTAGAGTTGTAGCAATCTTGAAAGCTTTTATTAGGAATTATTGGACGTTATTATAAACTTATTAAGAATAGTAACATGATCGTATGCTTTTATTCAGATTTGTTGTGTGATTGTATGCTTTTATTCAGAATTGATGCATGATTCTATAATTTTAATCAGAAATATTTCATGATTATACGCATTTATCAGCTGATTTTTGTATTCATGTATTCAAAATACTGTTGAATTTATCACTTGAGTAAATGAATTTAATAAGAAATGTTGCATGCAAGTATGCATGTATTCAGAATAATTTCATAATTGTATGCATATATTCAGTACATTTGCACACATGCATGCATATATTCAAATTTTTTGCGTACATGGATGCATATATACAACACAGTCGCATATACCCAAGAATTTATATAGAATATTTACATATAGTAATGAATTTAATTCGAATTTTTGCATTCTTGTAGGCATTTTTTCAAAATTGTTGCATGATTGTATGCATTTATTACCTGATTGTTGCATGATTTTTTGCATCTAATAAGAACTGTTGCATGCAATTGTGCATTTTGAGACGACCCGATTTCCCGTTCTCACGGAAACAAGGTTATCTTTGGAATATAACACAGAAACATATAATAGCAGAACAGAATTAAATAAATACACCAGATATGAACAACAAAATATATTGGATAAAAGTAATCATCAGAGTTACACAGTATACATGATCTTACTTAGTACAAATACAGTTCAGCTATACATAAATGTCTACAGCGGAAATAAACAAAATATGTACAATAGGAGCTGAACAGCATAAAAGGAAATAAATGATAGAATCCATCTTCAGCTCCAGCTATCCAAAAAGAACCAGCTAAACCTGAATACAAGGCTGCCCGTGTAGAAAAAGGGGCACCCGAGTTTGAGAGTGAAACAAACTACGAGTCAGTCATGGGACTGGTATGAGACATCCACTCAACACATATATAATTGGCTAATCACAGGACCACGCCACTTTCGTGGAACGGGTTTACTCCATTGGATTGCCAGTGCTTCAAAACAAATCTTTATTTTAAACATCGCTATGCTTTTTATAAAAATGAAGCCGTTATAAGACTCAGTTCCGATCACACAATGCAACGCAAACCGGAGGATAGAGTTTTTACCTTATAACGGCCAAAATATGCTTGATACGAATAAAACAAAGGCATTTGATATTATTGCTAGTGTTTATATGTTTTGAAAACAATTTCAAATCATAACTATCAATCATAGACGACATGAGCGTCCCATGCCACTATGTCGCCAAATGTATATATACAATCGAAACCGCATCGTCACGTATTTGGAAATTGGATTTCCGTCATGAACCAAGGCAAAAGATAGTCCTTACCGAATTCGAGACTGCCTAGCCCGAGTCTCAGGATCAGAACGCATCGATCCTTGGATCGTCAGGGCCGGTCCACACGGAGTGGATTAAAAATGCCTGAGCACTACGTTTCGCCGCCCTTTGGGGCGTAAGCGAGCCAACAAGTGACTCCATCGGACCCGGATCGTCCGATCTAACCGAGGCGCCTCGCAACAGCAACAACCACATAAGTCAAACTCGTCAGGGCGTGTAAAACCACTGACGCCACTTTTAGCTAGGAGGAAACGTAGGCCCTCCCTGAGGTCCGTTCTCCCGTTTTAGGTTCATACCGGGGTGTGAGGCTCGCGAATTCACGTTATACACAAAGCTACGCCACACAGGCGGTGCTTTGATCATCACCACAAGACTTTGCTTTTCAACAGAAGCCCTGATCACTGCATCTTAGCATGCCACACAGAATAAATCCTATGTCAGACACACAGTCCATTTACAAGTCCTTCTGGGTCTGAACGAAACCGGAGGCACTCAATACCTCGCAAACCCTTCGATCAACACGTACGTCTGAACGATCACCACTCATTATCCATATTTCTGGATGCCTCCCAATCAGGACCTCGGTTACCATCCAAACGAGGTGAAGATCTCCGGTCTTCGACCATCGTCTTCATCTTCGAATTTCAATCGTCGGTCGATTATTCGAAATGAGAATTAACTCGGCCTTTTCAAATAATTCACGTATATTTAGAATTTCAAATCGATTTATTTCAATGGTTAAATTATTCGACAACACCAATTGTGTTCTTTAATATAGTTTTCACACCAAACACATTCAACCATCAAATACAACATAAATCGAGCAAATTCAGTTTATTTCCATTCCATATCGCTTATGATATTTTATAACTATTTATCGCTATTTTTATTTATTTTAAAATAGCTAATTTATTCAAAACGACGCTTCGGGCCATAAAGCGGCCGTGGCGCTGTTTTTCTTTAGATTTGATTTACACATATCTGAAAATCTAACCGTTGGATCTTCACAAAATTTACATCATTAGAAAGGTCTTTTCAAAACGAACCCAATGGTTCCAGTTTCGGGAAAATCCGACGGTCGGATCTCCCGGTACAATCGTTTGAATTTTCGATTTCAAAATACGAACTGCAGCGTCGTTATTCGATTAAATATAATTCTATTTATATATATATATAAATATATAATCGTTTCTGGCGCTGTTTTTCTTCAGATTTGAATTAAACATTCCAGACAATCCAACCGTTGGATTTTTACAAGGTTGGTGCCGTTGGAAAGATTATTCCAAGGCGAACCCGACGGTTGAGGTTTCGGGAAAATCCAATGGTCGGATTTCCCGCACTAGTCGTTTGAAATCACGATTTCAAAATACAAACTGCACGGCTTCGTTTCGTTTTAATTTTATTTATATTTATATAAATATAGTTCATTCAACAATTTCAATATCGTTTTCACTTCAAATATTTTTCTAACACCTTAAATTTTGGAAAAATTTCGCCATAACCTCCCCTGCACCGGGAGCATCGGGAAATTGCAAATAGCGTTCCCGGTCCTTCTAATCTCAAAAAGAAAAAGAAAAATCCAAGCGGCTAGCCAACAGGCTCAAAATCATCACCCAAACAAATCAGTAAATGTGTACCTATTTGTCGGGCACAAAATTTTATTCCTCTTCTCTAGCCCCTTTGCTATAACCTGTTCAATGAATATTGCATGTACATATATATACAGTTCTTATCATTTATCAATTTCTATTCGACTTCATATTTGATTTCTATTTGGTTTAAAAACTCCATTCATTCTAATGTTACATAAATAGGTGCAAATCATTTCATTAGCTAATTAACGAATATTTCAACTCATATATGTTTATTTTGAACAAGTGGCTATTTTTAACACTCCACATTTCAACGATTTATGCATACAATAAAAATGTGATTTTTATTGTAAAACAATTCATTTCAAAACACTACTTTTCTATATAGTTCATATAGTCGATAAAAGGTGATTTTTATTATCAAACAATTTATTTCAAAATATGAATACCATTCAACACATGAATTTCTAATCAACGAATGAATATCAATTCAACACATGAATGTTTTCTATAGTTTCTATATATAGATAAAAATGTGATTTTTATTATCGAACAATTTATTTCAAAATATGAATACCATTCAACACATGAATTTCTAAACAACGAATGAATATCAATTCAACACATGAATGTTTTCTATAGTTTCTATATATAGATAAAAATGTGATTTTTATTATCGAACAATTTATTTCAAAATATGAATACCATTCAACACATGAATTTCTAATCAACGAATGAATATCAATTCAACACATGAATGTTTTCTATAGTTTCTATATATAGATAAAAATGTGATTTTTATTATCGAACAATTTATTTCAAAATATGAATACCATTCAACACATGAATTTCTAAACAACGAATGAATATCAATTCAACACATGAATGTTTTCTATACAATGAATAAATATAGTTTAAGCATATGAAAATAATTCAAACACACAAATATTATTCAAAATTTCGGCAGCATAACGGCAGGGTAGTTACACCGGCACCGTCCCTAGTACGGCTCCTCGCTCTACCTTAAAACCTCGCGGTTTTTGACAATGGGGTTCATGCATCTAGTTCGCACGCAGGCGGCATGTATATATTTATTTCATTTCCACAAACTAATCCTATGTGGTTTCAACCAAATATTTCACAACCACCAATGGGTATTTTTCAAACACAATCAACCAATATCAATCACAAACAATCCCAAACAACCATTCGCTATCAATCAAATTTTCACAACAATTTCAACCAATAAATATCGTCCTTGGTTTGTGGACGAGGGGGCGTATATATATATATATATAGATATTTATATATAGCAATTCACCTTCATTTTCACACATATATATATAATTTTAAAATCAGAAATCTCACCAATAGCTATCCAGTACCACGACTCTTCCTTTATAGAAATCTTCGCCTTTTGTCGCTTTCGCCCGTATTCTCTACCTATGTAAAAATAGAATTTTTACTATGCTATTCAATATATAAAAATCGAATTTTGACTTCGCTATTCAATATATAAAAATATGATTTTTACTTCGACTTTCAACATATAAAAATATGATTTTTACTTCGACTTTCAACATATAAAAATATGATTTTTACTTCGACTTTCAACATATAAAAATATGATTTTTACTTCGACTTTCAACACATAAAAATATGATTTTTACTTCGACTTTCAACATATAAAAATATGATTTTTACTTCTTTTTAAATTTCTAATCTCCTTCTATTTTAAATCTTAAAATAAATTAGTTTATAAATCATTTTAAAATCAGTTTTTAAATCATTATAAAAATTCAGTTTTTAAGAATTGTAAATCAGTTTTTAAAACTTCATAAAATTTCCAGTTTCAAAACGTTTTTTAAAAAATTTCAGTTTCAAAAATGTTTTTTTTAAAATTTCAGTTTCAAAAATGCTTTCTAAAAATTACAGTTTCAAAATCTATTTAAAAATTACTGTTTTAAAATCTATTTAAAAATTACAGTTTTAAAATCTATTTAAAAATTACAGTTTTAAAATCTATTTAAAAATTACAGTTTTAAAATCTATTTAAAAATTACAGTTTTAAAATCTATTTAAAAATTACAGTTTCAAAATCTAAAAAAATAAAATAACAGAGCTAAAAAAAAACTTACAAAAAAGGGGGGGGGGGTTTCGCAGACGTCGGAGGCTTCTTCTAGGGGGCGGCGCTAGGGCTTTGAACGGGGGGGCGGCTTCGGGGTCTCGAACGGCTTCGGGGGGTGTCGGATTGAAGGAGGAGGAGGGAGCGATGCAAGGAAGAGGGGGGGGGGGGAAGATGATCGGAGTTGCGGAGGAGGTCCGGTCGACGGCTGAAGGCGGGCGGCTGTCGATAGCGCTAGGGTTTTCTTCACTTTTTTTTTTTAATTCTGTTTAAATGAATCGGGGGGGGGGGGGGCAGAAAGGAGGTAAAGGAGGGAAATTAGATTTTTTTTTATTTAATTATTTAATTATTTAATTTTGCAAATGGGTTGACTTTTACATACGACCTCGAAACGAGGCCCACCGCCTGTCGCCCATAGCGTTTTACCCCCATTCCGAACACAATGGGATATGTATCGCAAGCTGATTTGCTCGTTACAATCAGTTTCCGTTAAATTTACATTTAAATCACTATATTGAATTTTAAACGCACATTTCAAATTACCGGGGTCACATACTAACACTAAAAATTCCAGAAAAATATTTTCTAGCTTCGTATTGACGATACGGTCCTAACAAAACCAGTTTCGTCTAATTCTGAGACTGTTTGAAAAATGGCCAATTTCCAGTCGATTAAAATCATCTGAAACTGGTCAAACGCGTTTTCCTTTGCCACGCTCACATATTGATTCGAAAAATTATGAAATTTGAAACCTAACAATAACTTGACACTGCGGATCCAACAAAAGTGGTTTCGTCGAAATCCGAGGTCATTTGCAAAATGTCCATTTTTAAGGGCCTGAATTCTATAGCGACTATTCAGAATTTTCAACTGGACATATCTTTTGATTCCCGCTATCAAATTTCGATTGGTCGGATTCGTTAGAAAGATATCATCAATTAGATCCTAATGTTTTTGGTTTCACTAAAATCCGGATTGTTTTGCACTCGGTATATTCAATCGAAGTTTGAAATCGAATTATCGAACTACCGCGCCATTTTCAATTCTATATATAATTATAATTAATTATATTGGTTTTCAAATGTCGATTTCAACTCAGTTTTCATCGCCATTATTTAAAATATTTATTTTAAATATTTAAAATCCATTATTTTAGCCAATTTAAAATTTTTAAATTGGTTCAGATTTTCTGGGTCGTTACACATTTATTACCTGATTGTTGCATGATTCTGTGCATTTAATTAGAAATGTTGCATGTAAATGTGCATTTATCACCTGATTGTTGCATGATTCTATGAATTTAATAAGAACTGTTGCATGCAAGTGTCCTACTATCAACAGATTGTTGCATGATTCTATGCATTTAATCAGAACTGTTGCATGTAAGTGTGCAACTATCAACAGATTGTTGCATTATTCTATGCATTTAATCAGAATTGTTGAATGCAAGTGTGAAACTATCAACTGTTTGTTGCATAATTCTATGCATTTAGTCATAATTGTTGCATGGAAGTGTGCAACTACCAACTGATTATTGCATAATTGTACGCATTTAATCAGAACCGTTGCATGCAAGTGCGCATTTATCACCTGATTGTTGCAGGATTCTATGCATTCAGCAAGAACTGTTGCATGCAAGTGTGCATTTATCAATTGTTTGTTTCATAATTATATGCATTTAATCAACGTTATTTGAAAATCTTATACTTCTAATCACAGAGACCTAACATGGAAGAAGAAGATCCAATAGACAGTGAATAAGAAAAATCATTAGTTAATACAGAACAACCAACAACTTCCGTACATATAACGAAAAAAATATATTTGAAGAGCAGCTAAAGATTGCAAAAAAAGAAGAAGTTAACAGAAATAACCTGAAGTCGTTCATAGATTTGGTAGAGAAAATGAAGGCTGATGACCTATTTACGGGAGAACATATATATCTTGAAAAATTGCCTCTTGGTGAATTTCGACATGATATTTTATGGTGTCATTCCCCGTTAGAGACCACAAAATTCTACCGCTTTAGATATCATAATCAAAAGCTACAAGAAGAATTTTAAATACTTTCAATTTGGGAATTTGATACCAACATTCACAGAAGAAGATATTGCAAAGTTATTGGCCGCTCCGTTGGAAGGAGAGATGATAAAAACCAGTAGCCATTTGAAGAAGGAAGATAAGAATGATGAAGAATTTAAATCACTCATAGAGAGACATTTTAAAGATGAAGCTGCAATAAACAAAAAGAATATAGAGAGACATATTTTCTCTACAATTAAAGAAGAGTCAGCAGAAGCTTGTTACGATACTGTAAAACTTGTACTTCTCTACTTAGCAGCTACTTTTCTTGTATGCATCCCTAACTACACCTTACCTTGGTCGCAGGTACCATATTGTGTGTGTAGCCAAAAATTAGCGACAATATCTTGGCCGAAAACTACCCACCACCATCTGTTTAGCCAAGTGGACAAATACTATGAGACACCACGCAAGATTAATGCGTGTGTGACCCTATTTTGAAACAACCCGAACTTCCCCGTGAAGGAAAGCCTGGACTGAGTTGAGAACACGAACAATCAGAACACAAACAGAAGAACATTTCATCGTTATTACAACAATTCCATCAGAATACAAGAATATACAGAGTATGAATAAATATTACACGTTTATTAAATATCAGAGATTTACAAGTTACATTACAACGGAAAAATAATACAAAACACAACTAAAAAGAATATACAGATATTGAGCTTTCCGAATATCATTCCAGCTGTAAACCAGGATCCTGTGAATATAAATCTGCAAAACCAAAACTACTAGCTTCCCGTGTGGAAAATAGGGGCACCCAGAGTTTAGGTTAAAACAATAAACTCCAGGTCAGCCATGTGACTAGTATGAGAACTAAAACAGTTGTTTAAAACTTTACTTTAAATCAGATATATTATTAAAGATAGCATTCGGTTCAAGAACAGTATTATTAAAGATACCATTCACGACGAACACAAAATCCAATTTGATATTAAATACAAGGCTCTGAATAGAAAATATATCGGCTTATATTCAATATCAAATTATGAAACCAACAAATATCGTATTGGAATAACGATATATATATCTTCCAAATTCCTCCACAATCTCCGTATAATCACGAAATCCAATATCGAAATATTCCGAGCATAATTTCGATTCAAATCCATTCCAATTCATATATTGGAAATCCTGGTTATTTTTAAAACCATTTCAAATCCAATTTATTTATTTTAAAAATATTGGATTTATTATTCTAATTCAAAACTAGTTCATTTCGATAAAAATCTATTTTTATCTTTTCAAATATGGAATTTTTCATCCAAATTCTTTCCAAATCATTTCTTATGATTTTACTCTAATTCTTGATATTTTTAATAATTTTATAAAGGCCCGTACAGTCGATTTCCATAAATGGCCATCGAACTGCACTTATAGTGACCTTTACCAAATTTAATTTGGACATAATTCCAAATCCAACCGTTAGATTTCAAATCTCTAACATTTGTTAGAAAGCACTTTTCGATACGAATCCAACGGTTCAGATTTTAGGAGAATCCGACGGTCGGATCTCCCGTAATATCCATTCGAAGTCAATGGTCGAAATTCACGAACTGCCGCAGCACGGCGCGTTCTATACAGGCCATTATATATATATATATTTCATCGATTTCCATTTAAAACGTATTTTATAAATCATTTTAAATTCGTTTTCAAAATGATTTCAACTTCATATTCAATTTCTAATCAAAATTGAATATTCCACATCGTCGATATATAAATGATAATATTTTCAAAACATTATATTTTGAAATCAATTCTTTTTCGATATTCATTATAAAAATGAATAAAATCGATATAAATATCGTTCACGTCAAAATGGCATTAATCTAATCAACACGGTTTTATATATTTAAATATTTTCGTATCCATCCCAAATCGGACATCAAAATCAGATTTTGATCTTTTACTGAATATTATTTGAAAATATTCCTTATTTTAAAATAATCGTTATTTTAAAATATTCATTCTTTCTGAACTGGGATCAGACACAGTCAATTACCATGTAATGTGATTTACACATGTATACAACAATAATCAAACACAGTCAACCATCACCCAAAGTGCATTCTACACTGCATAAGCATCAAATATAAATATTTAACGCTTACAACAGCCTGTCAATCAATCGATCGACATACAACTAATTATTGGGATTAGTGTATGTCATACACCCTCTCAATACCCGTGTGGGGTTTCAATCAACAAATACAGATTTATTTGTGCAATTGGGCGATGTGTAAAATTTATCGTCCCAATCAATATCAGTCAAATGTGTTTACATAAACAAACCGTTCGATTTGTTTATAAATATTTATTCTATTCACATACACGTTAAAAATTATATTTTTGACTATAAAATATTTTATTCCATTGAACATCACACAATAAAATTTCATAACACAATCAAACAAACAAACAAGTCGTCCAGGGTATGGGGACGGCGAGTGTCGGGTGCTGCTAAGCACCGTCTGCATCTTAGTATATATTTCAACTAGAAAATAAATTAAAAGTGAGAAGTTCTCACCTTTGGGTTCCACTCCGCCGTTTCATTTTTGAATTTCAGAACAATTGGGATTTGCCTGACATTCCAACGTAGTCTTCTCTACGCTGCTGATATTAAAAATCACATTTTTAAAATGATGTTTATATATTTAAAAATTGCTATATATATTATAAAAATCACATTTTTCTTCGCTATTCAAATAAATAAAAATCATATTTTTCTAACTTGCGTTTACAAATAAAAATCATATTTTTACCTCTCGTGTTTACAAATAAAAATCACATTTTTATTACTTTAGAACCCGAGAGTAAATTCAATCCTTGCCTAAATAAAAATCATACCTTGGCTAGATAAAAATCATAGCTTTGAATCGCTATTCGTATATAAAAAATCACATTTTTATTTTCGACATATACATATAATAAAAATCAGATTTTTATTTCGCTACATATATAAATATCATATTTTTATATTTCCTATTATATAAAAATTCTATTTTTAATCCGCTACTCGTATAAAAATTAAATTTTTATTTCTCTACAACATATATAAAAATCGTATTTTTATAATCTCTACTATATAAAAATCATATTTTTATAATCTCTACTATATAAAAATCATATCTTTCAATATTTAAAATTCATATCTTTCCTAAATAAAAAATCTCGCCTTTTATAAATTAAAAATCTCGCATTTTATAAATTAAAAATCTCGCCTTTTTAATCTAATTAAGTTAATAATTTAAAATAAATTAAAAATAAACTTACAGCGGTACAATGGGAGGGGGAGGGGGCGTAGGAGGTGGCTGCTGGTGCCAAGGGGGAGCGTAGGTGGTCGAGGCAGTCGGTGGGGGAAGGCGGATCGGATTTCAGTGGTGGTGGCGTTTTAAGGTTATGGTGGATTTTCTTTTATGGGAGGAGGAGGAGAGCGTGGCTAAGGAGGCAGTGACATCAGAGGGGAGGGGAGTGGCGCGATGAGGCCGGCGGTGGGCGGCGCGACGGAGCCCCGGTGGCGGCGTGGGACAAATCACGGCGGTTTCCTCCCCTTTTTTTTCTTTTCCTATTTCGTTTTTAATTTGAACATGGGGGATTGACTTAGAAGAGAGGAGAGTGGGGGGGGGGGGGGTTATTTCATTTTTATTTATTTAATTAATTAATTTCCCCAAAAAGTAACTTTAAATTTCGATATCAAAACGAGTACCACTGCCTGTCGTCCCTAGCTAATTACCCCCATTCCGAACATAATGGGTTATGTATCGTAAGCTAGTTTGGCTGTTTCGATCGGTTTCCGTCAAAATCATAATATAAATTTATATATTGAATTTGAACGCATATTTTAATTTACCGGTGCCACATACGGACTCTAAAAATTCCTAAAAAATATTTTCTAGCTTCGTATTAACGATACGGTTCTAACAAAACTGATTTTGTCAAATTTGGAGACCGTTTGAAAAATGTCATTTTCTGGTCGATCTAAATTGACTGAAACTGTCAAAACACGTTTTCCTTTGCCAGGCTCACATATTGATTTCAAAAATTACGTATTTTGGAATCTAGCGATAACTTTACCTCCCGGATGCAACAAAAGTGATTTCGTCGAAAACGGAGGTCGTTTGCAAAATTTCCATTTTTAAGGGCCAAAATTCCATAGCGTTCTGAAATTTCAACTGGGCATAACTTTTTATTCCCGCTATGAAATTTCTATTTTTTGGATTCGTTTTAAAGATATTTTCAAATAGATTCTAATGTTTTTGGTTTCTCTAAAATCCGGCTTATTTTGAATCTTGTACATTCATTTGAATTTTGAAATCGAATTTTCAAACTACCGCGCCATTTTCAATTCATTTTATAATTAAAAATAAATATTTATATTCTAACGACGATTCAAATAAATATATACGTTCTAATTCCATTCAAAATAAATTCCTCGTCGTTATTATTTAAAATAATTCATTTTAAATATTCAAAATTCATCAAAATTGCCGAAATAAATTTTTTAAATTGGTTCGGATTTTCCATGTTATTATATTCTCCCCCACTTAAAATCTTTTCGTCCTCGAAAAGGAACAGAGCTGAAAGTTGTTTAACTAACCAGCTCAACTTTCATTATTTTCATTATGGCTTAAGTTCTTCAAAAAATTTCAGTTTCTAAGAACTTTTCAAATTTTTAAAAAGTTCGGCTATCGCCCTAAATTTTCGAAAAATTTCGCCATAACCTCCCCTGCACGGAAGCACGGGGAAAATCCCGAAATTTCCATACAGGCCTCTCCAATCCAAAAAGAAAAAGAAACAGCCAAGCGGCTCATAAAATCATCAAAAACCCCAAGCAGTACAAAAAACATGTACCTATTTGTCGGGCAAACAATTTTATTCCTCTGCTTAGCTTCCCTGCTATGACCTGTTCAATATATATGCATATACATGTACGCAATTTCAAACAATTTTCAATACAGTTCAATATTTGGTACCATTTGGCTAAATTTACCGTTCTTTCACATAATGGTTTTAATAGATAACAAATAATCATATAACACAACCATCAATCAATTAGTGAACTAACATTTAAAATTTATAATTCTGATACATATACAGAAAATCATGTTTTTGATGCCAATTCACAACAATAAGCCCTATCTAGTTTTGGTTCTCCCACCAGCCAATTTGAATTATATAAATATCCCACTTTTGAAACTCGAACACCAATTCTGATGATGTTCGAACTATTATCAGAATCATCTCCAGGCGACTAGAGTGTGATTCTATATCTACCCCGTATATTAAAACTTCGAATACACATGGATCAGACGTATATGCAAAATCTTTATATACTTGATAGCCCAAATTGATATAAAAATAATATTCTAATATGAATAATTGACTTAAATTTCAAAACAAAATTTGTTTTCATTTTAAAAATATACTCTTCCGACTCATTCTAGGATACTAATGATCCTATCTCTTACAAGTCATTCCCATTGGATATTACTAATCCAATATCTGATGAATTCTTTTGTTTGGTTCTAATGTGTCTTGTTCTCCGAGCTCTGTAAACCAAAGCTCTGATACCAAACTGAAGCGACCCGAACCTCCCCGTGAAGGAAAGCCCGGATTGAGTTGAGAACACGACAAATAAGTACATAAACAGATGAGCATTTCATTGTTATTACAACAATTCCATCAGAATACAAGAATATACTAAGTATGAATAAATATTACACATTTACTAAATATCAGAGATTTACAAGTTACATTGCAGCGGAAAAATAATACAAAACACAACCGAAAAGAATATGCAGATACAGAGCTTTTTGGATATCATTCCAGCTGTAAACCAGGATCCTGTGAATATAAATCTGCAAAACCAAAACTACTAGGTGCCCGTGTGGAAAATAGGGGCACCCAGAGTTTAGGTTAAAACAATAAACTCCAGGTCAGTCATGTGACTGGCGTGAGAACTAAAACAGTTATTTAAAACTTTACTTTAAATCAGATATATCAAAATAGCGCAATGCTTTTTGAAAAAATAAGGCTATTATAAGACCAAGGTCCCATCACACAATGCAACGCAAGCCGGAGGATAGGGTTTTCCCTTATAATAGACAAACATGCTTGGTACGTTAAAACAAATCATTTGATAATATTATAGTGCATAGTGTATAAAATAACTTTAAATATAAATGTATCAATCCTAGGCGGCATGGGTACCGTATATCATGTCGCCAATACTAGGCTCTACAATCAAAACCACGAAGTCACGTATTAGAAGTTCGATTTCCATCTGTGAACCAAGGCAAGAGATCGTCCTTACCGCTTCAAGACTCTCTAGCCCGAGCCTCAGGATCAGAACGCATCGACCCTTGGATCTTCAGGGCTGGTCCACACAGAGTGGATTAAAATGCCTGAACACTGCGTTTCCCTGCCTTATGGGGGCGTAAATGAGCCAAATGACTCCATCGGCCCCAGATCGACCGATATAACCGAGGCGCCTCGCTATCCATCATCCACATAAGTAAAATGTCAGGGCTTGTAAAACGCTGACACCACTTCTGGCTAGAAAGAAACACATGCCCTCCCTGTAGTCCTCTCCTGTTTCTGGTTCACACCGGGCCGTGAGGTTCGCGAATTAACGCTACACAAAGCTATGCTATATTAAAGTCGTGCTTTGATCATCAACCACAAGACTCTGCTTTTTAACAGAAGCCTTGATCATTTGCATCTCAGCATGCCACATAGGCAATTCACGCTATGCAACCAATGTATATCAATCACACAGAATGAAATCCGATGTCAGACACACATCCATTTACAAGTTCGTTCTGGGTCTGAACGAAACCAGAGGCACCTTATTCCTCACCAATGTGCCACATAGTTTTTGATGCTAGCAGTGTACACAATATCTAGTTTCAAGCAATACATTATAACAAAATAGTTGCACGTTTATACGCATATATTCAGTATTATTGCATGCTTGTACACATACATTTGGATTGTTACATGCTTGTGTGAATCTATTAAGACTTACTGCATGCTTGCGTGCATCTATTAGTAATTATTGCATGGTTGTGTGCATCTATTAAGAATTCTTGATGAGAGTAATAATATGTAAATAGATAACGAGGAGAAGAATGACGATGATATAACTGATGAGGCGAATGAAGACAAAAAAAGCAAGTGAAAGACCAGGAGCTGCAGAATGAACAAGAGAAGGACAAGGATCATAAGAAGGACCAAGAGAATGATGCTGATGATGAAGTTAATGAAGACTTACATGAGGTGCTGAAAAAGAAGACGAAGTTGAAAGGGAAGATGAGGACAAGGAGATTGACAAGGACAAGGAACAGATGACGGATAAGCCGCTGCAAAAGAAACATGATAAGGAAATGGAGATTGATGAGGATCAGGAAGTGTAGAAAAGATAAAAGGTATAAAAGAATAATAGTTTATGATGGTAATAAAAGTTTATAAAATTTACCACAAAATGTAGTTATGTATCTTATCATCATCATTCTTCTGCTCTTATACGAAGGTAAAAAATAATAATAGTTTTTGATGGTAATAATGTACAAAATAACTAGTTTCCAGCAATACATTATAAAAAAAATAGTTCCACACTTGTTTGCATATATATTCAAAATTATTGCATGCTTAGGTGCATCTATTAAGAATTATTGCATGCTTGTGTGCATCTATTCAAAATATTTGCACACTTTAGTGCATCTATTCAGAATAGTTGCATGATTGTATGCATTTATTAATGCTTGTGTGCATCTATTCAGAATAGTTGCATGCTTTTGTGCATCTACAGACTAGTTGCATGCTTGTGTGCATCTATTCAGATATTGATGAGGCTAATAATATGAAAAAAGATAACAAGGAGAGGACTGTTGAATATAAAATTGATGAGGCTATTAAAGACAAAAAAAGAGCAAGTGACAGACCAGGAGCTGGAGAATGAACAAGAGCAAGACAAGGAGCATGATAAGGACCAGAAGAAATAGCAGGAGAAGAAGAAGGAATATCTAACTTTAAAAACAAAAAGGAAAAAAATATAATAATTTATGATGGTAATAATGTTACAAATATCTATTTTCCATCAGTACATTGCTGATATATGTGATATTATTTTTAGCTGTAGGTAAAAGAAAAATGAAACAAACAGAAATAGTGGATTTATAGGACTATGACAACGAACCAAGATCTAAAGAAACACGTATATGAACAAAACTGAAAATTAGAAAGTATAAAAATGTAAAGAATCTAGAGAAGCATCAGATCAATCAAATGGAAGAATTTGTTACACTGACTGGCCTAAGGTAAAGTTACTGAAAAAATTAAACAAATTGTGAAAATTTTATATTGAATTCTTATATTGCTCGATATAAAGCAACAAATTGAAAATATATGCATAAATATATGAAATTAATAAGAACTGATGCATTGTTGTTTTGCAAGTATTCCAAAAATTTGTATAAATGTATGCAGGTATTCAAAATGGTCGCATATTCGTATGTAGATATTCGTTATAGTTGCAAACATGAACACAGATATTAGGAATAGTCGCATAAATTTATGCAAATAGGAAGAATTCTTGCATACTTGTATACAAATATTTTATTTAGTTGTAGAAATATTTTGCAATTTATATTTATAGTTGCATACACATGTGCAAGTATTCTCTAAACTTGCATACATATATCCAATTAATCAAGTTAATTGCATAGATTACTAGCACTATAATTTCCTTAAATTTACAGCAAAAGTGAATACTTAAATGATAATGATGGCATATGCATTGTTGGAGTTGCATGGGATGATTTAATACTTGGAAGATTCATAGATGCATAGGTATCAACATAATTAAATAATAATATAGTTACAATAATTCCATTATTATTTTAAAATATCAGCATGTATTCAACTATTAGTAACAAATACAATCTACTAATTTTAATAGATAATAGACTAGTTGGCATATGAGCTACGAAATGACCATCCAAAAATTATATACGTCAAAACTGTAGCTTCTGTAAGTATTTATTTATTTTGCACATGAATGTCTTTATAAAATTATATATTTTGTCATTTAGACGAACAATTACTGGTACTTCTAATGAATGAATCAATGGGACAAGTAAAAGGGTTGATGGATAAACCAGTGGGAGAAGGCTATAATTTTTGTACAAAAATATTCATTCCTATCCACAATGATAAGCATTTTTTATTTTTAGAATTGTAAAAGAAGACAGAAGATGGATACATTATGACTCAGATAAACCACGGCATGAAGGACGCCACTAAAGATCAGCAAGGAAAATGGTATGTATATTGGTATCCAAAATATTAGCAGCAATTTTCTGTACATAAATATGTTTTTTTTTGTTGAATCGAGAAGTTACATCAATGCATTCGTCAAAAAACTGCAAAAAAGAATCATCAGAAACACAATGCAATTGAATTTTCAGATTGCCTGCAAAAAAGCCATACGTAAATAAATAAATTCAGAATGCTTACATACTTGTATGCATTTATTAAAAATTATTGCATGCTTATATGCAGATATGAAAAATAGTGTCACACAAAAAACAATTATTCAGAAGAGTTGATGATATTTTACCATTTTGCAGAGTAGATTGTGCAATGTTTGTTATGAATACTATGAAACAACGAAGCCAGAACATAGAACCCGATAAAAAAGATGAAATTTACACTCTAGAAGTTGTTTATTTACAACGAGCTGTTCTTGTTTACGTAATCCTCAATTGCAAACCACATAATTGGACTCCAGACGATAACCTGACACAAAACTACCTTCTATCAGATGCAAACTTGACTGATTAAAATTGGGAAAGATGATGTTTACATTTCTTGTAAATATGTTGACTGATATTATCTTTTCGAACTACTAGGATATGGTTATGTAGTTTTTAAACTGAATTACTGTTGAATTTTATGTTGTGAATCAAGTTCTTTTGATTTTACATGATATTCTGAAATGTTTCTAACTTGTTTACAGTTAGTCATAATACTTGCAAACTTATATGAAAATATTCTGAAATTTTCTTATTTCAATAGCCAAAATATTCATAATAATTTCATGTTCATATGAAAGTATTCTTGTTAGTTGCGTACGTATATGCAGATGCTCTAAATATTTTTTGTGTGAGCTTATTTTGAATACTTGCATAATTTATGCATTTTTCCAGATAATTGCTTACAAAACTGCAAATATTTACAATATTAATCAGAAGAGGATGCTACCGATGTTTTTAAAAATACTTATTGCATGAACATAACTTCAAAAAATTTAAGGAATATATTACAAAATTAAAACTGAAGAATAGGTAGATTAAATAAAATAATTCAAGATTCAAAACGGGAACAAATATTCAAGTTTAAAAGAGAGATATTCAGTTAAAGTCCTGCTAAATCCCTGCAATAGCCCATAGTGCCATTCAATCGCTACGCTATTTATATTTAGCATGATGAATAGGGCATTCGCTGTAAGCCCCGCTATTTTCCGCTGCACCCGCTAAATCAACGCTTTTTATCATCTGCCTTAACAATATTAATATACGAATCTTGATTTGACTAATTCTACATTAAAGAAAATCAATAAAGTAAGTGTAAAGATATATTTTTAACACATAAGTGTCTTATATATGGTAGTAATCTACTATAGTCATCAATTCTAATGTGTGTAACCATAATATTTTTTTGATTTTATTATATAATATTAACATATATTTAATTTTCTTCTTTATAAATGGTGTGAGAATGATAATTAATTAATTTTAAAATATTATTTTTACATCTGATGTATTTTTTTGCACCTCCGCTATATCCCCGCTATTTCTCCGCTTTATCCACGCTACACCTTTCGCACCTCCACCGCTACAGAACCGCTTAGCGCTTTAACTGCACAGAAAGAGAGTATGCGTATATGTGAAACATTTGCATATTTGCATGCAAATAATATGAATAGTTGCATACTTCTATGCAACAATGAAGAATAGTTGTATTCTAGTATACATTTTTACATGTTACTTATGTACATGTATGCAGCTACGACGGATTTTTCATACCTGTATGCATCTATGCAAAATAGTTGCATACTTGAGTTATACAAATATTCAAAATAATTGCATACATGTATGCGACTATACAAAATATTTTCATACATATAAGCTTGAAAAAATAACTGCAACCCTCACAGAAATTAACATTAAAATACTGAACTTAATTGAAAGCATCATCGAAATGTTAACAAAAATTACTAACAGTTAACCAAGTATCATAAAAAAACAATAAAATACTGAGCCATATATAATAGTCTTTTGAAAACACGTCCTTTTATTATGACCCAACTTCTTGCACAAACCACATCTAGTAGTCTTTATAAATTCACCTACAGATTTCAACCTTTTAGAAGATGATGGACGACCACGCATTCTTTTACCTTTTGGAGGAGCTATGATTGCATCTTCAACAGAAACATCTTCACCCATAAAGTTTATGATAGGATTGATTGGATGAGAATAGGATAATCGAAAATAACCAACTTTGAAATAATCTTCGGTGTAGTCATAAACATTCAACTTTTCACAACTTAAAATACATCTAACAGCATGAGCGTAAGGAAAACCATAAATTTGCCACACGTTATAAGAACAAACTTGAGTATATAAATCAATAAATTGATGGTGGGAGAATGAACTTCAAAAGCATATACACTTGATTTGATAACAAACCACGAAGATTCCTTAACCGTGTTTCATTCACAGGACATAAAACGCTTTTCCAAGTAGAAGCAACTTCACGATGATCTCACATAAGTTTCATTAACTTCAGTCTAATTTTATCCAAACAAGCAGTAATTGGTAACGTTTTTCCTCCGAAATCCACTTTTTAAAACTTTTCGAATGATTCGATGACATTTCACCGTAACGACAACCAGAAAAAATACGTTAGTTAACTTCTCCAAAGGAATTCCCCTCAAAAAGTTTGCTACAGTTGATCCACCAAAATCTCTGAAATCCTTCAATGCAACATTAAAATAAGTCAAATTATATGCATAAGCAACTCATGCAAACTTATCCAACAACAACCTCTTATTTGATTTGGAAAATTCAGATTTTAGAGTAACCTTTAAATTGTTGGTTAAATGATAAAAACAAGATCCATGAATCGAATTTGGAAACACCTTTGGAATAGCAACAAGAATACCAGGATGACGATCAGAAATGAAAACAAAGCTTCTACTATCATCTTTAAGAAACTTTTTAAGTTGTTGACAATACCAAATCCGATTGTCTTCATCTTCTCCAGACACAATAGCAATTGCTATAGGGAAAAAAACCTATGAAAATAAACAAAAATAATAATTAACTAAAGAATAGAATAAACAACAAGAACAATTAGAAAAAATAGCAGTAAAACGTGCACAAATACTAATTATTAAATAGTAATTATACACTACAGCAAAGATTTACAGTAAAACTACATTCATACAGGCAATTCTAAGTTATTTTTCCATATTTAATCATAGTTGCATACTTGGATGCAGATTTTAAAAATAATTGCATACTTGAATGCACATAACCAGAATAGTTGCATGCACTCTGTACAGTCAGAATATTGCATTCATGTATGTATATATGTAGAATAATTGGATACCTCTATTCAAATATTTGCATAACTATATGCAGATATTCTGAATACTTGTATGCATTTATTTATAATTTTTGCATTCTTGCACGTAAGTATTGACCACGAGAAGCATAATTGAATGCATATAATCAAAATATTACTATACCCGCATGCATTTGTTCAAAATAATTGCATACATACATGCATATATTCAAAAAAATTGCATAGAGGTATGCATAAAATCTTAATAATTGTTGTTATAAATGCAAAATAAAATGTAAAACAACATACCTTCATTTTGATTTTTACTAGTAGCAGCCACTAAACACCCTTGAGCTCTTCCCTTCATAAAAGTAGCATTAACAAAAATTAAAGACCGACAATATTGAAATCCATATGCATAAGCTTCAAATCCAATAAAAACACTCCCAAATTGACGTGTAGCGTCATTACACTTCAAAACAACTTTACTCCCAGAATTGGTAGTAACCACAGCATCACAAAACGACTTCAAATGATGATAGGATATTATGTCGCTTCCATGTAAATCTTCTAATGTCAACCTCTTCCCACTGTAAGCATAATAATACTTCAAAATAACATTATATTCAGTTTGAAACAAGTTAATAATGTCATTCGTCTTCATTAACGGATTAGCCTGAATATGATCACAAACCAACAACTTAATCAATTGACTGGATACAACATGATTGTTTATGTCATGAATTCCTGGCACCACAGGTATGTTCAGGTTGAAATCTCTTTACAATAAAATATCCAGGAAGATTAAACTTAAGAGAAGCATGAATCCTGAAACTACAATTTTGTTTAGAACAAACAGCAGTAACTCTTTCCATGTCATTCTTAACCAGATTAAGCTTGTATCCAGTCTTCATACTATACATCATCACGTAAAGTCTAAATTCAGTAACACATGCTGGAAATTGTTAACCAACACCAGAAAAAATAGGTTGATTCAAAT
The DNA here is from genome assembly GCA_030737875.1 of Allium sativum. Classification (NCBI taxonomy): domain Eukaryota; kingdom Viridiplantae; phylum Streptophyta; class Magnoliopsida; order Asparagales; family Amaryllidaceae; genus Allium; species Allium sativum. The sequence continues at coordinate 461,090,935 of CM060924.1, read as the reverse complement.
CATTTCTCAACAATTGCCTAGATTGATCGTTCGAATCACCGGTACTAGCAAAAGAAGAATCACTACCAAAAGAAAAATCGCAACCATAAGCAACTGAAGAACTATTATGATTGATGTCAACAAAAATAGCCAAATAATCCTCATGATTATGTGCAGCCAACAAAAGAATAGATTGAAGATCAGAATTACTTTCGATATTCCTTCTCAAATCAACTCTGAAGTGATATAATTCAAATGACAATGGACTTAAATCAGTCCATTTACCACAAACAACATCTCTTACGATAGCAACAGAACTATCAAAATTAAGATGAATAGAACAACTATCATTCCCAAACTTCAACAGCACCAGTGCACCAATATTAGCAGGAACACTGTTATACAAAGAAGAAAATCAACATTAATAAGCCTAATCTGCAATAGTTAAATAAAATTACATAAACATCTTCAAATTATTATAAATACACGCATACATATACGCATATATCAATAATAGCTGCATACTTGTATGCAACTATTCAGAATAGTTGCATATACTTTTATTCAGAATAAATGCATACACTTTTAATATGCATATATTAAGAATATATGCATATTTGTATGCAACTTTTCATCAGACACGCATACAAACAGCTATTCAAAAGATTTGCATATTTGTATGCATATATACAGAATATATGCATACTTATACGCAACTTTCGAGAATAGATGCAAACAAGTATGCACGTATTCTAATAATAGTTGCATACTTGTATGCTCATATTCAGAATATTTGCATACTTTTATACACGCATTCCACTACAACAAAATATAATATTTATAACGCTTTTTTATAACACACTATTCTAAACTGTTATCAATTACACTTAATTATTTCTTTCAACCTGAATTTGTTTTGGTAATTAGGGTGTAACAGTGGTTCCTTTTCATGGCCACTTCACAGATAATTTTTCTTATCTTCCCCGTTAATCCATCTCCAATCTCCAAAACTAACACTGTACCTCACAAATCATCACCCGATTGCGAGAACCTCTTCCAACTCCAATCTCCTCAACCCTTATTCACGGTCTCCCTCCAAAACTCCTTCCATCTCCAATCTCTATCGAAGCTGGGGCAGTGGGATTTGGATCTAATAATCGATTTGGATTTTCGTAAGCGATCCTAATTCTTTCTTTGTGTATGTTGTAGATCTGAATTTACGATTATGAATTTACGATTGTGGATCTAATATTCGATTAGGGTTGTTGTTTTAGGGTAAACAAAATGCTATTTTTTAATTTTAGGGTTGGTATTAGTATCGAAAGGCATAAAAATATAAACAAAATGTTATTTGCTAAAAAGTTTATAAAAATATTGATATTTGCGTTCTATATTTGATTAAGTGTGAGATGAATGAGATTGTACAATGCACGCAATGGCAGTACATTGCAATTAAGTTGGATAAAGTATATAAAGAATTATATTATCTATCTGGTTGGATTTCTTAAATAGCTGCTGCATTCATAAAGTGAATTTCTAGTTTTGTGACGGCTAGCGATGGTTCTTTGGTTTGAGGTTACCGATGGCTAGCAATTGGGTTTTACAAATAGATAGTATAATTGAAAGATTTGATCCTGTCAAACAAAAAGAAAATATACATTGAAAACATTATGGCTTTTAAACTAAACTTTAAAGAAATCTCCCTTTTAATGTTAAACAATATGAAAGCAATAACAAATCCCACCCCACAAACGTGGCCCTTTGAATTTCTACCGAAATACATGCATAGTACACATTTTTGTTTGGTTGGAAATCCAAGACAAAAAATGGCAAACAAAACTGGCCCTTTGAATTTCTACCGAAAGCCTGAACTGTGGATTTACTACAATATCAGACTGTACAACTACTCTGTTGGATCATATGATGTATTTATAGATTGATGTAACTCATTCTTCTACTTGTATCAATGTTTGATAACTGCTTTTGATTCTTTGGAACTATGGTTGAGACAATACTCAAAATATAATACTAAAGTTGAATAGAAATATGAAAAACAAGCAGTAAAAGCTATCTTTGGAAATATTTTTTTTCGTAAATTACAAGTTTGAACAATGGTTGTTTAAATAATCGACCTATTGAAACTTTGAACCATGGTTTTACTATAAGATATCGAACTGTACCTGTACTGCAAGAAAGCCTTTGATGTATTTATAACTTAGTATAATTTGAATCTTCTAGTTCTAACGGTTCTAGGTAAATGCATCATGGTTCTAGTTCTAACAATTTTGGATAACTACATCATGGTTTTGATGCTTAAGTTTTCAACAATAGTTGTGGACAAAAACTCAGTAGCAAGATACTAACATCGATTTATGTTAACCTAAACTTTTGAACTTCATGAATTTGAATGTATGAATTGATTTATGCCATGGCACTATGGTCTGAACTTATTCGAGTCTTTGAAATTGTGAATGCCAATTACCGTGCCAAGGTTAAAAGCAATTTCAAGACTTAGTTCATCATGCTTGATTGAGATCAAAAATAAAGAAACTCCAGAGGAATAGAAGATGCTTTCACGACTCTGTGGAATTTTGCCTAGTCAACAAGACAGAATGTATGTCTTGTCATAATGCATAGTCCATATTGACTTGTTAAGAGAGTTCATGTCATATAATTTTTGAAACTAGACAAAGATCATAAGGCATACTATTAGGCAAGCTAATGGACTAGTTGTCCGAAGGTCCATTGCTTCATGCCGAATCGATATGAAGAGCATATGCATAGCCCAATTGTTCCAACAAGTATAATTATTCAATCTAAGGCAAATTGTCACAAGTCCAAAGGATAAATATGCTATGCAAGTTCAAATCCAAATCAAATTAGTCCAATATAGTCATATGCAAGACGCTTCGGAAAGGCTAAGCCATATCGTAAAGTAGTCAAAATTACAAATCTCAATAAATTTTCCACAAATCGACTTAAGGGTACAATAATGAAAGTGGAAAAAAAATGACAGAAGTGAAGGAAATGAGGGAGAGAGGGTCCTCCCCTAAATCTGACCCCTACCGTCTCTATTTATGGTTACAGGTAGGGATATTGCATCTGTCATTCCACCATCGTTGTGTCAATCTGGTCGATAAGCTTCCTTCCTACTGCTTGAAAGATGGCTTTCGGTTACATTTGAAGCTCATTGTGGTTCCATCGTTTTGGTCATGCTGGTATGATGTAGAGATAATGAAGCGACACAGTTAAAGGCAAAAGAGTAAATTGAAGTCCTTTAGGTAGGAGCAATTCAGTCATAGTAATCAAGGTGCGCGCCTAGGCGTGCCTAAGGCGCAGGAGCAGGTCCTGTGCCTTCTTGGTAGCCGAGGCGCCTCCTCTAACGGAGGCGCACGAAAGGCTCACCTTGGAGCCTTTTTCTGAGGCTCTGGGGCTTGATTTTTATGTTGTCTTTTTATGTAATAACGGAGTGATTGTTAGTACAAATTTATCCATCAAACTTTTTTTTTGAAAGATAATAATCATCATTTTCTCACTGTGTTTGATACTAAATGAATAGTGGTGATGGATATAAACTGTATGAATTATTTTTGACGCAAGTAAGTTGTAACTGAAAAATAATCACTATTTTCTATTTTGAAAGATACTGAAAACACTGAAGCAAGCAAACATATATTATTTGTTATCAAAATTTGTTACTAAAGTAATATATTGATTGATGAAATAATTCAGAACATACCTAAGTATACGTTATGCATCATTGTTGTTTTATGAAACTTTAAATATAGACACTATGGAGAATTTTGACATATATTCATGTTGTTTACTGAAACAGAGCATATTTAAATTATACTTAAGAATTGAGTTAACATTTTAATGAATAATCATTGGATGTTTATCTCATCTTAGTATTGGTATTGACCAATCTTATATATATACACACACTAATTTACATCTTAAATATGTATTATACTAAACTGATTGAAAAGCATACCATATTAACTTGATTGTCTCCAGTAGCTTCTTTATAAAAAAGAAAGACCGCACATTCATCTGTTTTAGAAAAATTCTTGCCAATGGAGTGAGTATATTAGTCAAACAGGTTTTTCCCTTGTTAAAGAAAAATCATGGAGATGAGCTAAACATTAACCTTACTATCCAAAAAAATGTTTTGATAATTTATTAAATGATAAGAATGGGCTGTGTTGAGTATGCCCACCGAGTATTTGGGTTCCATAATTTCCTTAAAATGTAAGTAGTGAAGGTATGTCTCTTAGTGTGTCTCTTAATGGTTCCTTAAAAATATTAGTAGTTTTCTTGTGTATGGTTATTGTAACTCCAGTGGTCATTTGTATAGTTTATATTTAAGTTATGTTTATGTTTCTTTACCAGATTCGGTCCATGGTTTGAAAATTGATTAGACTGATTCTAGTTTGATCTTGCTTGAAAATGTTGGAAAATGAATGAGCAAAGAAAGAGAAAAGTGGGAAGAAGAAGAGATAGGGGTAGCAACATTTAAAGTCCCACATCATAGAAATATTAGCACAATCTCTCCTTATATATTAGAAGACAAATATGCTTATGTAAAATAAAAAAAGAGGGATGATAAAAGGATGTGGACTTGGCCATATTAAATACATTAAAAAGTCAAAGATAAGGCCTTGGGCCTTGGGTCTCCTGCTTGGATATGGCCGACGTTGCTGATTGGGCTAGTGCACTGACATGAGAATATTTTTTCTCAGAATTTTAAAAGGTGTGTCTGTTCAGTCCAGAATTCGAAAGGAATGTCTATTAACTGAACGAGTACAACCATTTGAATTCTCAGCATATGCATATTAATAACAGAGCGGTTAAAGGGTCGCAACCTTTCCTGTTCTGACGGTTACTGATGCATGCGAACAGGCACTCCTCCTTGCCTATATATACACTGCCCAAAACAAAGACAGAATTCACTTTTTCTGCTGCGTTATTCCTTCTTCTTCAACGTAATTCTCTGATCTAGTTTCTATAACCAACTTCAGTTCGTCGGAGCTCCGTTTGCTGGCACTAAGCTACGGAGTTGGTCCGTTTTATCCTGGGAAACAAATTGCAACTACGTCGATTGGTGTATACGACGGCAATATTGTTTCAAGGAAACAGAAAAGTTCTGGACTCGGACATTATTTAAACAGAATACTTTCTGTTTATCTTTGATTTTATGCACAAATCAGTTACGCTTTCTGTTAGCCTGCTTTGTGACCAGGCTACCCAAAGCAAAGATCATGTTGACACACCTCTCGGTAAATGCTGTCTGATATGAAATCTCTGGATAACATCGCTCTCTGGCATTAGAAGCATCGTCAGAAGACACAAGGCAGTTTGGTCAAAATCACAACATCAGTATAAACTGGCCCGAAACCCCTATCAAATGACCTCATTTGGATCTATTCACCTCATATACTCGTAGCCCTTTGAATTAGCTTCAGTTTGAGCTTTGGTTTGGCTCAATCGACCTTACGATTTGAAAGTTATGCCCGTTTCCGTGAATGGGTGTAATCTAGCATCGAAGACTCAGGCCATCGCATCAGATCGCTCCCATCAGCTCGCCCTCGATCGGATCGCCCCCCTCGGATCGCCCCTCACGCGTCACGATCCGACCCATCACCACCCTGCTCGCTCCCTCCGACCACGACCCGTTCGTGGTGCGTACCGTGACCACGATCCAATCTCATTACCACGATCCGACCACCGAACCTGCAGATAAGCGCACTGTTTTGACCTATTCTTAAGGCTATTCCTGCTCCTACTTTCATGGATCGCCTGCCACGTGTCCTACCACGACCCAGTCCTCCCAGGAGCTTTCCTACAGCTATAAATACACCTTCAGAGGGCATTTTCAGGGGACTTTTGTCATCTCCTTGTCCATGGCAGCCATGGCCAACACTTCTCCATGAATAACCACCATCTTCCTCAATAAATTCAATGGATTCGGAGAGAATTATTCATTGAATTCAAGTGATTGAAAGAAAATATTCATTGTAATTGTGATCTATGAGTGAAATGAGAAAATATGCAGTGGACGTAGGCTCGTTAACGCCGAACCACTATAAAAATCTCGTTGTCTTGCTTTTTTCTCTATTTTTCAGTTATTTCTTCATATCCTATGCTCAGAATACGACGATTTGGGTGTTAGGACCATTTTTTGGTCTAACACTTTCTATGATTATTGTAAACATAGTTTGACGTGACAATTGTGACATAATTGATTTACAGTGATTGTTGTTGCTGTCTGTTTGTAATACAATTGTGTAATTACAAAAGTTCTAACAGAAAATGATTGGGATGATATTGATTCAGTAATGTACACTGATACTCAAGATATGCATAAGTTGTTGTTGAATGTTGGCATGATGGTTTCAAAACACTTCAATCAGCTATAATTGTTGTTGTGAACTAGGAGATAGAAGTGCCAAAATGCACAAATTAGTAATTTCATTCATTGATGCAGATTTGTTATAATTGCATCTATCATGTTATCTAAATTTCTCGTTCTCTAACATTCACTTATTTGTTCTATTTATCTTACAAAGATTCAATATTTCTGATGAAGAATTAGGTGATTTCTTTGGCTGGCCAATTTTTCTTGCATGAGGTCGTATGGCAAATTTACATTGGTGAGTTAGTCATGGTTACCTTTGTACTGAATTTTTTTTCTTATTCATTAGCCGGTGTAATTTTGTTTAAGCCTATTTTCTGTAAGAAATACGACTTTTTTTAATATTCTTCTTCAGGATGTGTTTTATGCACATTAATGATGATATTTTAGTTTCTCACTCTCCAAACCACCATTTATTTGCTGACGTGCGCAATATTTTAGGTGTGCCTAATACTATGAATGTGCTTACTTGCTTCCCTTTTTTATAATTGGGGTTCTAAGCCTTGTGATTTGTCTCTCTGGTACTTGTTTTGGAATAAGTTTCAAAAGAAGAAATGAGGAGTTAGGATTTGTTTTATGCTGGAATTTCATTAGCGGCATTTGGGTCTGCTTACTGTCGTTTGAAGCCAGATGATAATCGAATTATTTAGGATAAGATTCCAGTAATGATTGCTACAGTTTCACCGATTTCAAGCCTAGTTATTGAGAGAGTAGATGAGAAAACTGGAGTAACCTGTTCAATTTCACTAATAGCACTCATCTTTGTCAGTGTTGCTTGTGAAAGGATCCTTGATGATCTTCGATTATACATGATATTCAATATTATTCCATGTATTGTGATTCCAGCTTTGGTGTTTCTGTTTCCTGCAAAGTACACCCTTTCAACGTTTTGGTTTTATGCAACAGGATTCAGCCTTCTGTCAAGAATTGAAGCATCAGCTAATAAAAAACTCTATAGCGTAGACAAATACATTATCAGTGGGCACTCATTGGAGCATTTGTGTTTAGCAGTTGTCCTTCTTATTCTAAGCATAATGCTCTGGCTTAGAAGTATAAGAATCTACATGGATTACTAGGACAGGTACTAGATTGAGAAAGTTATTGACACATGACGTCTTTGCAAGTTCAACAAAGTTACTGATGGAACAGCCAGAAAAGAGTGCCTCAATGCATCCGTGGCGATCAATACAGAGGCGCATGAACGACACATTTACTACTACGACTAAGAATGTGGTGAAAACAGTTCTGGTACTTGATTTTATGTTGTATTTTTATGTTTTCAAGGATTAGGAACTTCATTTTTTTTCTTTTTTCCACTTACAGACTGCAAATTCAAAAGCAAACAGTGAATGCAAGATACTGAGTTTATCGGGAAATGGGAAAGTAGTAGCTTTAGGTCGGGTGGAGTCAACCGATCCAAATGCAAGGGTACATTTCAGACCATTAGGAAACAATGCAGTTAAAGTTTGGATAGACACCGTAAAAGAGCCAGAAGTAGAGCCATGGAGGCAAACATCTGAATTCCAGTACATGGAAGATGCCCTCTCTTCTACTATAGCTTGGCCCGCTAAGCACGTCATAATGGAACGAATTTTGAGTAAATCTTTACCGTTTAATTTTTATTCGCATACTAGTCTTGATTTTCTGTTGAGCATATAAAAAATAACCACCCATGATTTCCTATGTTACTGTCTTTTCGTAAAATAAATAAAGAAACGAAACAGGAAGCGCAAAAGAACACGAAAATGTTTTACTACAATAAAACGGAGACCCGGGTTGAGTTCAGCTTGATTGATTGATATCTCCCAAATATTCACTAAAATTACTGCATGAACCAACCCAAGGATCTTGGCGCGTGCCTTGCCTACCCTAGTCCTTACCCTTGATTCGGTCAGCTTTGCAGCAAAATCATATTGGGCTTACATGTCCTAGTTTTTTTACATATTGCATTGAATATTTACTCAAAAATATTGATGTACCAGTTTTTTTTTGTTTACGGCACACGAAGAATCTAAGCTTTCTTTACAGCCAGACAAGCATGACAAACACAAGCAACTCTACAGGATTCATTATAAGATTCAAATGATGAATACATTCTGTATTGATAATTCAAATAAAAATAATTGTCCTTTATATAAGTAATCAGTAAATTTGAGACTCCTCATTTTTTTTAAATTTTAAGCTGCAAATAGTTTAATGCACAATAACATAAGAGATTAATGAATTACAGACCCCCCCAGTAAAGGACAGTATTATGTTTAGGTCAGTAAATGGTCGTATTATGTACAATGATTCTATTGCTTCATCTATTTATTTAGTTCCATCGTTTTGCATTCTTGATCCCTTTCGATTTTGCTTTTGCTTGCTGAAAAGCCAACATTTTCTGCTTCTTTCTCGCCGCTTTTTCCTCTTGGTTGGTTTATATATCATTTTTGGCATCAACTGGATTTTATCTTAGTTTATGAAATACAAAGAAAAGAAATAAGGATTTTTTTTTTATTTTTTTTTAAATTACCTTGGACATTTTTGATTTAGCCTTTATTTTAGGTGCCTTTTCCTCAAGCTCCGCCTCTCTTTCTAATTCTCTTTCTCTAGCTTCAATGTTCTTTTCTAGACAGTACTGTAGAAAAAAAGTAGTTTATAATAGTTTAAGGGAGCACATAAGAAATGCAACATATTTGACAAATGAAATTCAGCTATGGTGATAATAAACTATGAGGTTATGAAGACCAAAACGCAGTTTACAAGTAGTATAATCTTACATTGTATCGATCATGAGAAACGACAACGACTGTGCCACTGTACTCTGCTAGCGCTTCCTGTTTAGTTGTAGGTCTAAATTCAGCTAAATTCTTAAATGCATCTTACTACAGTTGAAAGGAAAAGGAAGAGAACATAATTTTACCTTAACTCAATAATGACTGTGTTACTATGTTAATTTTGGTGTTTCAGATATGAGTACTAGTTTCCCGGTCAACGAAAGTCTGAAGGTCACAAATATCACCAATTATGCCCTTTTAAATCAAGATATGTGGTCAAAGAATGAAATTTACCAATACTTACTTCTTGAAGTAGGATGTTAGTTACCAATAGTTATTGTTTGGTTTAATGTCCGCTTGCATTTTAATGACAAATCTTATGAGTGGCTTGCCTTCTCGCCATGCATGCAGATTGTTATTTTGATTTTGGAGAACTTGATACATATAAAAGTATCTCCACAAATAATGTTTATGCAGAGAATTACCATTATTCCATTTAGCATTATTGTTGTTTATTGTTGTTTCTGGTTGTCATGTGTCCAACATTGTTGTTGTTTGTTCATGTAGAGAATTATCATTATTCCATTTAGCTGCATAGATTATCTCCACAAATCTAGACGAATACAACAATTATGAAGTTTTTCTGAATACAATAATATTACCATGTACATACAAAAATTCCATATAGATAATCGTTCTGTTGAGTACATAAAAAGTTTTTTCCTTACATATTACTTAAGATCTTGCTCATATTCATGGCAGATAACTGTTTTGAGTTTTTATATTTGCAAGTGCTAAATATTTTTCATGAGGAAATAGGACATGACTTTGGTGATGGTGTTTTGTCTAGCAGGTTTAGGTTGTTTTATCTAGCAAGATTGGGTTGTTTTGTATTGTGTCTTTTGTGTTTTAACCGAACAATTATGAACTATGTTTTGTATTTTGTGTACTCATGTTGGCGTCAATGGGAATTGAAAACATATGTATTGAATTAGGTGTACTCATGTATTGAATTTCTTTTGTTAGTTGATACTTTATTTGCTATTAGTATATTTTGTGAGTTCATCTTTAATTGTTATGAAGATTCATTTTGATTATTATTATTAAAATGTATAAGCTATAGAGAGATTTTTACTATAACATGTTAATTTAATAGCGTCTTGTGGATGTTATCAAAGATATACGTTATAGTAGCAAAACTGCATTATGAATAATCTCAAATTTATTGAGATTTAGATGTATAATAGCGGAAAAAACAAGCTATTGTATTGACGTAGCATAGCGATCTAACACTGTTATAAATATTTTGGTTTAGAATGAAATTTTGATATATTATAGCAGTTAAAATGAGCTACTATAAAAAAATAACATAGCGGCACATAACCGCTATCAAACAGGATCTTTAATAACGGCATACGAAGTGTTATAAATGTTTAGCAGTTTTTTATAACATGTTCATATACAGCAGTTATGAAACTGCTATCTTTCTTATTCATAGCGGCTATGGGCTGCTATAAAATAGCAGTTCTGTTGTACTGTTCGGAATAGAAGAACAAATCTATTGAGAAATTCATAAACACGGCTGTACGATCAATAACAAAGATAAAATTTTATACAATAATTAAATTATCCATCGGCAAAACTCGAGAATAAACAGAACATCAGAATAATCAATCAACAAAAAATGGAAAAAAAAAGATACCCGTATATGAATTTTTTTAATAAAAAGTGCAAATTACCTTAAAGAAGAAACATCCATTATATAAATCAATGATCGATCTAATTAAATCTCTGAACAAATTCGGAGTAAATTGAATATTAGATCGAAAGAATCAAAAGTCAAAAAATTAGATCAATGACGGTGCCGCCGTGGACACAAAAATACATGTTTTTGGAAAAATTAAATCCCTATGACGTAATTGTCGCACGTTAATTACATCGTTAATTTGAACGAGGGCATTTCTGGAAAAATAACAGCTGCAATTTAAAAATAAGGATGCGATTTTAAAACAGGAGGATGTGAGCCTAATTTTCACAAAAAATGTAGATGAACTGTCATTTCAAGATACAATGTATATCAGAGTTAAAAATAAATCCTATCGGCTGGATAGTTATAACAATCTGACTTTACAAATGTTGATTAGTAAAAATAAAATATAACAGAAATAAAATAATGCATCAAGAAAACTTCTAACTCTACTCCATCAGCTCCACATCCAACAGAAGACAACATGTAAACAAACTCGTCCTGATCCGAGGATTATAATGAAGTAATATATGGATCAGTCTGAAGCACAAATCATGAGAAAACTCAAATAAAAGGAAACAAACAATAATTCTATAAGAACACGCTGCTAATTACGGAATCGGTGTCATATACAAAAATTTGCCAACGTAAAAGTAATAAAAGTACAGCACCCCATTGAGGAGAGTGCACGACACTTCTCAATGGAAACGAAGAAATTGATCCAAATATTCGGACTGAAGAAAAAAGTTAATTTTCCCAAAATAATTGAAACGTACCACTTATGAAACACCCCACCTCCGTTAAGGTCACTCACAAAGGGAATGCCTTAACTTCGGTGGAGCATTTTAGGTAAAAGATGCAGATATATTACAAGACAGACAAATAAACAGCAAGAAAACTAAATTTATTTCATAAGTACGTGATTCAGTTAAAACATTGCAATAATTGTCTCAAACCAACTTTCAAATTTTTATAATAAAATCTCTGTCTTGAACTGAAACATAATGAAGCATTAAAACAATAGTAAGGCAGCATAAACCCCTAATGATAGAGTATCCAAAGCCATAGCCCAAGGAAAAAGATTCCAAGCAACACATCTACTCTCTTCAAGCTGGAAATGATCCGATCTAAACTGAAGTATTCCTTCCCTGCGGACTTTGGGGGGGGGGGACGGAAAAAAAGAAGACGAAAGAAAATGGGTTAGACATGAGTCTAGTAAGTCAATTGACTATTTAGCATGTAAACAAGAAAAGGGTTATGACAGGAATAAATAGAATCTAGGTCAACACCCTAGAAATAAGATAACAAGGCTGAATATGCTATCGCACTTATTTCACTTCTCTGCACCACCTAACTAGTGTCCCAACTAGTAATCTATATAAAATGATTGTATTGTAATGTGTTCCCAATCCCCGCAATTGCGGTAGCCTTCAGGTGTACATCTATCGTGAGGATTCCACCTCAGTCTGCCTAATTGCCATGAACATGTTAGATATACCCTTACTACCCTATCGATCGACTCCTTACTCGTATTAATTTTTCCTGGTGTCTGTGTCAATCGGCCCTCTGTTGCGTGTAGATACCCTGTGCTGGTCCCACCATAAAGTGTATCAATCCTTATGATAGCGACCCGACACGATTCAAGATGCACAGTGTATAACTACTGGTACCCAGTGCCTACTTTTTCCCACTCCGGAGTACATGCACGCCCGTTAGCCATCGGAACCTACACTGACATACCCCCTGCCGTTGTTTTGACCGCTTATAATCAGCCCAGTAATTGTGCCCCGCCCTGCCTAGTTCAGGGTACCATGATACATCTATGTGGGTTACTGTTGAAATGGGTCCCCGTTACTAGGGTTTCCTACTGGTTAAGTTTGTGGGCCTATACTTACTAATATTACCCACCAACCATGTTTATTTAATGGTTAAGTTTGCGGGCCTATATTTACTAATATTACCCACCAACCCGATATGTACTTAACCCTCATACTGATTCAAGCATGTTTATTTAATGGTTAAGTTTGTGAGCCTATATTTACTAATATTACCCACCCAGCTTGATATGTACTTAACCCTCCGCACATTATGCCATATTGGTTAAGTGTTGTCCATTCATGTTAACTTAACTCACCTATTCATCATGTCATGTTGGTTAAGTGCTTCTTATTAACTTAACCCTCTTCACTTATCATGTTGGATTGGTTAAGTGTTTCCTATTAACTTAACCCAGTTTGTCCATCAAGTTATATTGGTCAAGTATTTCTTGTTAACTTAACCCCACGTGTTCTTCATGTTGTATTTGTTAAGTGTCATCAATCAGTTCAAGTTACTTAACCACCCTACCTGTCATGTTACTTTGGTTAAGTGTCGCCTTCTTGTGTTAACATAACCCTACCACAAATCAAGTTATATTCGTTAAGTGTTGCTCTCTTGTTTTAACTTAACCTTACCACAAATCAAGTCATATTGGTTAAGTGTTGCCCTCTCGTTTTAACTTAACCTTACCACAAATCAAGTTATAATGGTTAAGTGTTTCTTATTACTTAACCCTACCCATTCATCATGCTATACTGGTTAAGTGTTTCCTATTAACTTAACCCTAGTCATTCATCTTGTTATATTGGTTAAGTGTTGCCATCTTGTTTTAACTTAACCTTACCACAAATCAAGTCATGTTGGTTAAGTGTTGCCCTCTCATTTTAAGTTAACCTTACCATTCCTGTCTTAGCTTTAATTCATTCATTAAAGCACCAACCACTCACATTAGACAGGTATTGTTGCGGTTACTGGATGTGTCGATCGGGTCCGGGCAGTTTTACACCGCAACTCAGTCTAACCTCGGGTTCTTTTAGGTTGATGCACTAACCTCTCACATTAGATATATATTGTTACATTTGTTGGATGTGCCGAGCGGTTCTGGGCAGTCTTACACCGTAACTCAATCTAACCTCCGGTTAGGCGTATTTGTCTTTTTCTAAATTTACATATTTACCGTTTATGTAAATTATGCTCATTCAAGACATGCCCAATTCCTCTATAAATCATATTCATAATTTTAGGTATGTAGATTATGCCAATTTTATGCCACTAATCATTCATATATTTACGGGCCAAATTATGCCACTAATATGAATTTAAGGTTTTCCCAACGTTACCCCCGTCATACGTTCGCACAATTCACATAAAATGTTAGGCTCGTAGCTTAGCCTAACTTATATACAAAAGGGGAAAGAAGGGAGCATGTACCATTCACAAAACATAAAATAATAAGGAACTAACTAAACATGTATCATGTAAACGTGGCATAATATAATGAACTTGCATTTTTGGATCCAACTAACATGAGTCTTTAAGCATATGAGATTACCCAAATCCACTAGACATGTAAATGTAAACTTTTATTTTTGGGTATAATGAACATAAACCTTAAGCAAATAGAATTTCACAAGGTCAACTAGACATGTGAATGTAAACTTTATTTTTGATCCAATAATCATGAATCTTAAACATATGGAATTACACAGGATTAACAAGGCATGTAAATATGAACTTTTATCTTGGATCCAACAAACATGAATCTTAAGCATATGGTTTTACACAAGTTTAACAAGGCATGTAAATATGAGTTTTAATTTTGGATCCACTTTTCATAGATCTAAATGTGAATCTAAACATAATACATGTCTTAGCCTAACAACTTGCATGATTCAATAAACGTAGATTTAAATGTAGATCTAAACATAATACATGTCTTAGCCTAATAACTTGCATGATTTAATAAACATAAATCTAAATGTAGATCTAAACAACTTGCATGATTCAATAAATACAGGTCTAAACAACTTGCACGATTCAATAAACATAGTTCTAAATGTAGATCTAAACAACTTGCATGTTACATAACATGAAAAAGTCACCATATTTACATAATATACGATTGGTTTAACATCAACGTATAACCACAATAATCTCACAAGCATATACGATAGAATCGTTACAAGAATAGACATAAATCAGCACCGTCATTATCTTACAACTAGGAATTATTCTATTTTTCATTCTATTACAAATCACAAGCCTTAATCGTTCACATCTAAATAATAACAGGACTTACAAAGAAAAGAAAGTCTTGTTTTTCTTGGATCTGTTTTCTGAATTTGAAAAGCAATCCCTTGAAGAAGACTATCAATTCTCTAAGTTAGTTTTGATTCGTAGCTTTAATCTTGCTTTCAAGTTGAAGAAGGAATGGTGCCAAAACTAGAACGATCATGGATGGCATGGTGGCTACAAAGAATGTGTTTATGTGTTTTAGGTTTAGGATTTTAGTTGATTCTATAGAAGTCTAGGTTTAATTCTACCATTAGATCAGTCTAGGAGTAATCAGAGCCGTCCAACTATAGCAATGTGTTACTCAGCCAATCATAACATGACACATAAGCCCTAACACCTTAGAATTTGTTACAAAGCCAATCAGAGAAGGCCACATAAAAAAGACAATCCTTGAACAACAAAGAATGCGCCACATGCGCCACATGATGCGTACACGTCATATATATATATGTCTTTGCCCAATAACTTGCATGATTTAATAAACATAGATCTAAATGTAGATCTAAACAACTTGCATGATTCAATAAACACAGATCTAAACAACTTGCATGATTCAATAAACGTAGATCTAAATGTAGATCTAAACAACTTGCATGTTACATAACATGAAAAATCACCATATTTACATAATATACGATTGGTTTAACATCAACATATAACCACAATAATCTCACAAGCATATACGACAGAATCGTTACAAGAATAGGCATAAATCAGCACCGACATTATCTTACAACTAGTAATTATTCTATTTTTCATTTTATTACAAATCACAACTTTTAATCTTTCACATCTAAATAATAACAGGAGTTACAAAGAAAAGAAGGTCTTGTTTTTTCTGGGATCTGTTTTCTGAATTTGAAAAGCAATTCCTTGAAGAAGATTATCAATTCTCTAAGTTAGTTTTGATTCGTAACTTTAATCTTGCATTCAAGTTGAAGAAGGAATGGTGGCTAAACTAGAACGATCATGGATGGCATGGTGGCTACAAAGAATGTGTTTATGTGTTTTAGGTTTAGGATTTGAGTTGATTATATAGAAGTCTAGGTTTAATTCTAGCCATTAGATCAGTCTAGGAGTAATCAGAGCCATCCAACTAAAGCAATGTGTCACTCAGCCAATCATAGCATGACACATAAGCCCTAACACATCAGAAATTGTCACAAATCCAATCAGAGAAGGCCACGTAAAAAAGACAATCCTTGACCAACAAAAAATGCGCCACGTGCGCCACATGATGCATACAATCATATATATGTATGTATATATTATATATATATATATATATATATATTTCTTTTTATCTATCTTCCCAATTAACCATTTTCGCACTAAACCACCTTTTGAACTGCGTTCAGACTAAGACAATTTTTAGCCATTCCCCTAAAAACAAAAATATGGCGCTGGCGGGGATGGAACTCTGTACCTCTTGTATGCAAGTCACATGTTCTAACCAAATGAGCTACTAAGTCTTTTGCTTACAAACCTTAGAACAATGCTAAACATCATTCTTCTCTCATTCTTCTTTTTCTGTTTTGTTGCAATATTTAATTTAAAGATATCTTCTTCATACGGAGTCCGATTTACGCAAACTCAGACTCTATCTCAACCAGAATTCCGAGATGAACGCAATGACGCAACCCGTTTCACCTATTTATTCTTTTTCAAATTAATTATTCTTTAATTTGTTATTTTAATATTCTCAGAAAATACAGGGTGTTACAACTTAATACAGACTGGGTCACTTATAATAACATCCAATCTCACCATGGATACAAATAATTAAATATCATGAAGGTTTTAACCTCCCGATGCAGTTAAAATAGGAAATCTCATACATTAGGAATCAAAGGAATAAAATGAGACTTTTTCCAATAAATGACTAGAAGGTTGCGCCCATCTTATTGAATAGTATACCTTTAGAATATACTTGAGAACTACATTGTTTTCGGAAAATGTACTATCCGGAGCCCGCCAACTTTACCGAGTATTTGAAAATTTCACATCTTGTGCGCAAACAACCAAACCAACCTCAGAGTAGATGTGAAATTACATTAATGGGAGAAACCCAACATAACAAGACGTTCATTCTCTTTTTGGATTTAGTCATCTACAATAAAGGATAATAACGCTTAAGGTGCAATAAATCATTTTGATTTGACGATACAAGTCAAGAAAGCTGAACCAATAGTTGTTAAATAAACTAACATGAATATTCAAAATGATCGTATATGGAAACATATCACATTCTCTTCCCATTATTTATCAATCCCAAACTTATAATATCTCTTGGTTAAAAATGAAGCCAGACAATTGTAGTTCGTGTTACCAGGCATCGTCTGGACAATGTTTGCAAACTTCGACATAGGGGAAGTTTCTATACTTTGACATCTAGTAATAAGAGTATAACTAAATATTTTACATATAATTCATATCTTCAATGGAATTTTTTTTCCATATTCGTATCAAAAAATAATTAATCCCCAAAACTCGAACCCGTGTTTGGTTTTCACATTTCACATATCTGAACGATTTTTTTTAACAATATTCTTTAAAATGTTAGTTTTAAAGAGATAATTATTATTCTCTTTTTTTGAAACTAAGATAATTATTATTCTAAGAGTATTTGAAAGAAAAGTTGGAACCAATGTTAAATTAAAACCATCGATTTCATAAAACCCGGCACACTTTGCACGTAGATTAAATTTCAAACAATTTCTATTTAAGAAGGGCATTCTTATTTAAAACTATCGTTTATAAGATCTAAACGACATTATTTATCGAAAAAGGATAATAAATCAATTTTAAACGCTTTAATATACTTAAAACAAATATAAATCATTCTAAAAGACAATTTTTAAACTCTTTTTATTAAACCCCTTTTGATTATTCTCGAAAGAATACAAAACGGATGCAGAATTTCTTTATAAATTGCTAAACAACATTAAATATCCAATAAGAGAGCTAATCACATTTATGATCTTTCATTATCAATAAACCGATTACCTACGCATAGTCATCAACTTAATTAAATCAAGGTTTTAAACCCTTTTTGTAAACTAGTTGATTTATTCTTTAATCCTTTTCACTCAATTAGTTAAATTAGTTTTTGTTTCATTTCATTAAATCAATTCGGTTTCACTTTAAAAGCAACTTATTAAAAACAGACCAATCAAATCAACCTCATTAGTTAAAATAGTTATTGTAACTAAAGCATCATTCATTAAAATGATTGCTAATTTTCAATTAATCATTAATTAAAAATAACCAATTAAAATCATGTTTCAATAACTTCAATAATTGAATACATTTTGTTATCATTGATTAGAATGAATAATCAACGTTCAGTATGTTACATACATAAAATCAGACTCAATCGTCATTTTTTAAAATAGATAATTGAATCTAATTATTATTGACTCGAATAATAAATAAACTTATAAACAACATTAACTAAAATAATAATTTTGTTCAAATATTGATGCTGTGAAAACCCAAGCTCATACTGAATAAAATGTTTAATTAACTTCAACCACTGACAATATAAATAATATGAGAGCACACATAAGAAAATTTGGGTGATAAACAAACATAACAAACAAATGTAAGAAAATAAAAATATAGACTAATGGATGAATGGGAATAAATATGAATAGTCAAAGGTTTTTTTTGGCAAAGATGATTTGTTTCTAAAGTTACCACAAACGCTTTTTATTATAGCAAATAATATACAATTTAGACAGATAGTTTAAACATTACACGGTTTTCAAGTTGGGTCGACCACCACTTACTATAATAGGTTGCTTCCATGCAAAGAATAGTATACATAACATGAACTTCTAACATACACTCATCACATAGCAAAATTACACAACAAACAACATAATAGAGTGATATGAACTCCCAAATGTGCTCATCATTTGGTATCAGTGAATAGCCATTATCATTATTGAGCCCTTTAAAGAGCTCAATCTTTTTGCTCGTTGTGAACAGCCATTATCATTATCATTATGCACAAATAGGTTTGCCTTCATGGCCGCATCTGGTTCTGGTTCAAAAATGGAGGTGCCGGGTAATGGTTTGCTAGGTGATTCAGATTTCGACCTGTTATGAAAACCAGGCTTAAGTGACAACTTATCTTTGTAATTCTTACTGATGGCAGCAGCAGCCTTAGAAATATTGCATTCAAACCAGTAGTCTTACTACGCACATTCACATTTCCATTACCTTCATGCAATGTAACATCCTTTCCAATTTTATCTCCAATTATTACACTGCCACTTTCAATGCCAAAACATAACTCAGCTAGCCCAATATTTTCCAACACGGTGTTATTTTCATTAATCTATCTATCATGATCCAAAGAAAGGTCGTTGTCTGTGCTCCGTGCATAACTTTTTAGTTCCTTGCTATTGAGAATTTCTTTTATCATCAACTTGTGAATAACTTATACTAGAGTTCATATCTTTCTGCTTATCATTAACATCACTGTCGACGTGTACGTTTCCTTTACTCCAACTAGCTCCAGAAGCATAACTATTTTAATTAACCTCACTAGCATTAGGAGAGAATGCTTTGTTTAGCGTCTCACTGATTTTTAGAATTTCTCCTTCCTATTTTTCATGCTCATTACTTGTTACCAAATCCTCTTCATTGCATTCAGCTAGTGCATCAAATTTATTAACAATAAGATTTTGCTCATGCATCACAACTTTACCTTTATCCAGCATGGGTTTAGTGTGTGCAGCAAAGGTCGGCTTATTTTTTGGATTACTATCTTCCATTCAAACTTGTTCCTTTCCCTTGCACCCTCAACATTATTCACTTTCACCTGTAGCGGATCTCTAGAGTTGTCTATTATGATTTGAAACTAAAGGAACACCTATGGCCAAAGTTTACATAGTAGTTCGAACTTTGGGATTCTTACAGTTAGCCAAAGTACGTCCAAATACTTCATAGTTTACATAAATGTGGAGTTGCCACAGATAAGTAACGTATACAACCTGTTTAGTTCCATCAGGCAATTTGACTAGAAATTCTTTGGGTAACTCGACCTTAGGCATTATTTCTACCATACACTTTGCAAACTCCAATCTATCTAACCTCTCTATCGACAAATACTTACAGAGGAATCTTCCCATCCTTGTAGCAAACCAGCTAAGCCCTAATCTGGACCATGTAAATAATGGCAGATTGGAAAGTTTGATCCAAACTAGGGCAGACCTAATACTTTTATTAAGATCACCTATATGAGCATCCTATGGCCTAACAATAAAGATTTTTTTGAAAGATTACAGGATTTGCTTGCATTATTTTATCTCTATCCTCAACTTTGGGAATTAGAAACAAAAATACCATATTGGTCAATCTGACCTTGATGCCACCTGAAGGGTTCTAGATTCTTTTAAGGTGAGTCACCGCTGCATACGATAACGGCCTGCCTAGGAAACGTAAAACAATGTACTCATCTCACTGGTCGTTACCAACATTGATGATTTCATCTGTTGGGAGCAAGGCTTTCCTAAATTACTTGAGTTGTATGGTAGGTGGCATGTAGGCACCCGCGTTTCTGGGTTTAGATTCAAATAGTGTAGACCAAATTTCCTTGAGTGTCATGGAGAAGAGGCTTGGCTTAGGAACTGGTATAATAGATGGTAAATTAAGTTCAGGTGGAGGTTCTGGGATTGGAGGAGTTTGAGGCGGTGGAGAGGCTCCCGGCGGAGGTGATAAGTGGTCGTTGATTTGGGAATAGCAGAGACATGAAGATGTTGATTTATAACAATCAAAGGAATTTATTAATCCCTTAATAACCACACAAAAGTGTAGATTTTGGAGTGTCGTGTCCCAATTCACTATGTACCCTCCGCTTTCCCTTTTTTAGTTCCCCAAAACAAAATGGTTATTTATATCCATGTAGAACATATAATTTAATATCATTCATTTAAGACGAATCTTTCGCTTAAAAGCAGGTAATGTCATATAGGTCATCCGTTTACAGGCAAGAATACACATTGATAGCGATCAACAAAGCAATAAATCATCCAATCAATCAACAAGCAAACAAATATATCATACAAATAAATATCGATTCAAAAATAGATATTTATGTTATACGATATGATAATATAATACTTTAAGAAAGTGTTAGAGTTAACTCACCATCCATTCCAATTCGAAGATTTCACATCGACTTATATAATTCCAAACAAGCGTTTGAAATTACATAAAAAATCCAAAAAGCTTCAATCACTTTAATCAAATTCATGCGCGTAGTGTTCGTCCATACGAAACCAATGCAACTTGTTTTGCACGAATTCGACCTCATATGAAAAAGATATGCAGCCTAAAAGTTTCAACATGAATTTACAAAGTTTAAATTAATTAACTAACGATGTCATTATGCTAATCACCTTAATTAGCTTAATATAAAACTCAGCCTAATACATTGGTTATAAGGTTTTTTGTTCGAAACCCTCACGTCATCTTTAAACGATCACCACCATCACCCCAAATCAGCAGACTGTTATTCCTCACTTCCACCTTTGCCATATTACGACTCTCCACTACACCCAACCTTGGCCAACAACGACCACCCAATACCAATAATTCAAAGATGAACGGAAATCGTTCATCTTCGAAAATCGTGCGTCTCAGGCCATTATACAACCTTCGACCACTACCATTGGCTCGGCCTCCGTTTTCCTCTTACTTCTCCTTTAGGGACCTTCACCTTAAAGTCAACGAAGTGGATACAACTCAAAGAAACACACAAACTACCACATTTCGATTATCGTGAGTTTCCGACCACCCACGACCGTCGATGGTCGAGTGCTAGCATTGATGAACTGTAAACGTCGATGCGAACAACTTTCTAGTTAGGAGTTTTTCTAAAAGAGGATGGATTGAAAGATTAAATTTAAACCATTGGATGGAAGAAAAAGAAAGTGGAGGCTAGGGTTCAAGAATGAAGAATGGTTGAGTTGCTTATATAGCCTCTTCATAACATTATTCATCAAGTCCGAAAATTTCCAAACTTGAGATAAAACTTTCTAACTGTCGTTCATAACTAATAACCCACATTTCGAAAACAATGGAACTTGTTTCGAAAGCTAATCGGGTTGTATTTAATAGTTATTTTTAATATCAAAATTTAAATTTAAATCGATTATCAATACACACTTATTTTATATATGATCACGTAACAACTCTAATGGATATGAAAATGGAAATCTTATAGTAATTTACCATTCTGGATCCTATGAAACTGGTTTCGTCGAATTTCGAGATAGTTTGGAAATTGGCTATTTTTATATTAAAATATTATTTTAAAATACGATCTAAATATCTGTTCAAATCCAAACTATTTATTATTATCATTGAATTTACAAAATTAATTTATAACTAATATTAATTAACTAAATAATGTCAAGTCAATGAAATTATCGCATTCATTTTAGTAATACTTAATCACCAATTCCAAACATTAAAATATATTGATAACAATTTCTTATTATCATTCATATCCAAAAAGGATTACCCATGGCTTCAAAATAACTTAAGTCAATTTCAAACTTACGTTGAATTGACATTCCTAAAACAGTAAATATTAAAATCAGTCGTCTTGAATATTTAAATATTGCCATTATATAAATCGAGTTTGTTATACATATGCATATTTTAATTTGAAATATATTAATATTGATATGTTTAGTAATGAGCTATGTTGACTTAAAATAGGGTTGTGTTAATTTTCAACAGTAAATGTTTTTGCGTTGTTGTAAAAGCTTTAAGAGGCACGAAAACCTTTGCTTGAGGGATCAGATCGCAAAAAGATAACCCGCAATGAGGAAGTTGCTATTTTTCACTATATTTTGGATCCAATGTAGGGAATACGCAATATGGCTGTTGTAACACCACGTATTTTCTGAGAATATTAAAATAACAAATTAAAGAATAATTAATTTGAAAATGTTGGCCTACTTTGTGAACTAGGCAACACAAAGCCAAGAAACCAAACATTGAAGGGAATTTTTAATTAGAAGACTTCGGTTCGGATTGGAGAAAAACACTACAACTCAGATTGATGGCTGCAGTTGTTCGGGTCGGGTCAGAGCAACATATTTGTTCGGATCGGATAGAGTCCCCTGTTCGGATCGGTAAACTCCTGTTGAGTAGATTGGTAAGGCATATCTAATCGGATCGGAGGGCAACTAAATCTTGAATGGATCGGGAAGCCACCTGTTTGCCACAACAACGGAGCGGAGCAGATTAGAGAAGGAGAGACGCACCCAAGCCAATCCGGTTCGGATCGGGTAACCCGATCCGAACCCCTTATTTGCGCGTCTCCGACCCGAACCCATGATCCATGTTACTCTCCTGCAAAATCGCCTGGATAACCGGACCGGTTATGACTAATTCCTACCTATAACGTCCTTCCTTTTGATGCGTTGTCAACATGATAGTTCATCCGAACCCGAAGAGAGTGCGATGGATGACATGTGGCCCCGACCCGGATCAAGTTTCAGGCAAATTCACACCTATAAATACCCCATCTGAAGACAAAGAGAAGGATCTTTTTTTTCAGCACTTTTAGAATTCAACTACCTCCACCATCCGAACTCCATTACTCCCGGTGAATCCAAATCATCTTACATTTCTTGTTTTAGTCAATTGAGTGAACAAAAGTGAATTGTGAGTGAATCTTACATTGTATTTGCAACTGAATTATTGAATATAGTGAAAGATAAGTGGACGTAGGCATTTCTTCGCCGAACCACTATAAATCCTGTGTGCTCATTTTTATTTTTGTCTCATTTAATTTTGTTTCTAATCAATTTGGGTGTTAGAACCACTTTTGGGCCTAACATTTTGGTGCTTTCACCGAGAATCCTCATCTAAATTCTTTATTTTCCGGGATCTCTTTCTACTTTTTGGACCGTTGAGTTCAAAGAAGTGAATCCTTAAGTTTCTCCGCTTTTTTACATTCGTTGAAGTGATTGTCAAAAACTCATGGCCAAAGGAAAAGGCAAGGAAGTTCAGTCTTTTCGAGGAAATGGAGCTGGCGAAGATCAGCAAAATGCTGTTGTAACAAGGTCTCGGGGGCAGAGTTCAGCAGCAGGAAGAATCAATGCAGGAAATCCGAGCCGCCAGCAGGGGGAGAGCTCCGATCCGATCCGGGTAAGAGACTCTGAAGCAGTGCATTCCCCCAATCTGAACCGACCCGAACTGCCCGCTGCGCTCCGATCCGACCAGGCACCCCAGCTCCGATCCGATCCGACTTCCTACCTCCGATCCGACCCGATGCTTGGTGAAGCTGGAACCTCTACTCGAGTCCCTACGAATGCTCCAATTCCAGCTGCCAGGGTTGGTGATCAGGTCAATCCATCTGCGCCCATCACTCAAGGAGACTTTTCGCGCTTGCTTGTCATGCTTGAGAGCACAAGGGAAGCTATGAGAGTTCATGAGCGCACTAATCTCATGATGCAGGAAAATATGAGGCTCATGAGTCGGGAGATTAGTGAACTCCGTCGGCAAAGGACTCCATCACCGGTTCGTCACACACCAGTTGATCAATCTTCATCTTCCGAGGAAGAGAGGCCCCGTGAACGGAGGCCACTCGAACGACCTCATAATGTGGAGCAGCTGACATTTGGATCTTTGGGATCTCGCGAGGATATCGCACGAGCATTAGGAAACGATGACCCCACTCGGGAGCAAAGACTCCAGTCCCCTCTTCCCGAGATCGACCGGGAACGCAGGGAATGGAATCGAGCAGAGGCAGCTCGAAGAAGAAGGGCATCTCCTGAGCAAGAGCCCAGAAGGAACTCAAATACTAGGGCCAGGGAACCCGAGCAGCCCCTAACTAGTGCTGATGTACAGGCAATGGTTCGCCGAATTATGTTCGAGAGCCGGAATTATACAAATGAAGACTATGGCATTGAACGAAGCCATACTCCGTTCACCGACGATATCCTCGACTTCCAGTTTCCTCGACGCTTTAACTTGCCACAGATGGACAAGTATAACGGAAGGACTGATCCGGGACAGCATTTGATGCGGTATTCGTGGCTCATGAATGTCGCTGCTGCCCCGGATGAAGTGAAGTGCAAAGCATTCCCAATCTACCTAGAAGATGTGGCATTGTTCTGGTTTACCCGACTTCCTCCTCGTTCGATTTCTAATTACAAGGAACTAAGCGAGCGTTTCATGAACCAGTTCCGACTACATGCCCGAAAGTCCAAGAGTGTTACTGAATTATCGAGAATCAAACAGGCACCAGGAGAATCTCTAAGGGCATATCTTGATCGTTTTAACCAGGCTGTAACTGAGGTCAGTGACCCGCATGAGCCCACTATTCTGATGGCATTGAAGGAAGGAGTCGATCCTGAATCTGAATTTGGAGACTACCTTTCTGGGAAGACACCCCCCACAAGGGAGATATTCTACGAAAAAGCCGATATTTATTTACGGCGAGAGGAGGCCAGGACCAACCGAAAAAGAAAGTCTGAGACGGCTTCAAAGGAGAATGTGCAGAGTAATATCGCCGTGAAACAGTCGGGGGAGAATTCTGGCAAGGTTGAAGTAAATGTAGGAAACAAGGGTGGAAACAGCAATACTGGAAGTGGGGGAAACAACAACAATAACCGTAATTCGAGCGGTAATAGAAGAAACAGAAATAGGGGAAGCGACCCTAACAAAAGACCCCGATTCCAGAACTACGAGAATTATACACCATTGAATGACACCCTGGAAAATATTTACCTGGATACGTACAATGTGTTGCAGTACAAAAGACCGCCACCTCGTGATTCGACCGAGAAAGAAATGGCGACAGGGAAATTTTGCTTGTTTCACGGGACTCATGGGCATTCGACCAATGAATGTCGGCATTTGAGGGATGTAATTGAGAAGCTGCTGCGTGAAGGAAAGTTGGATGAGTACAAGGTGGCCCCGAGGGACAGGGGGCAAGGGGAGCAGGCTCCAAAACCAATCCTACCTGCTCCCAAGCCTACAACGCAGCAGAAAGGTAAAGGAATTGTCATCAACTCCATTGTAGGCGGACCTCACACGGCAATCCGAAGTTTTAGGTCAATGGACCAATATGTGAATGCTGCCAAGCATCTAGATGTGAATGAAGGTGACGATTTGGAAGATGTCGCCCCCATAAAACAACAGAAGACCATGTTCGACGACGTGGTATTTCGCAGCCGAGACAACACTGGGATACAATCTCCCACCAATGATCCGTTGGTTATTACTACCACCATTGGGCCGGCCTTGGTCCATAAGGTATTAGTAGACAACGGAAGTTCTGTTAATATTTTGTTCAAAAAGTCATTTGATCAGATGAAGCTTGAGCCCGAAGATCTGAAACCTTGTGAAGGATGGATTAGAGGCTTCAACGGAGCGACGACAGCTCCCATGGGATATATAGAGTTGCCCGTGACCCTAGGGCAAGGAGAACGTAGAAGAGTGCGAATGCTTCAGTTCGTAGTATTGGACGTAGATTCGCCATATAACGCATTTTTAGGGAGACCTGCCCTCGCTGAATTTAGAGTTTGTATCGCCCCTTGGTGCTTGTTACTAAAGTTCCCAACCGAAGCCGGGACTGGAGTAATGAGAGGGGATCAGGTTTCTGGACGGGCCTGCTATGTGGCCGAACTGAAGATGTTGATGAAAGGAGTTAATGCTGAGAGTAAGGATGCCTCGTCTCCCTCAAAGGGGGACTCGGCATAGCAATTAGAGAGATTGAACCCGAGGGAGTTGCCCAAAGGAACGCCTGAAGACCTGGATCCCAGAAAAGACGAGGAACCAGAGGCTAGGAATGCAACTCCTAACGAAGCGACAGTGGAAGTTCCCATTGATAAAGCTGATCCGACGAAAGTTTTGAAGATTGGTTCTCAATTGGATCCACGTCGTGCTGAAGAACTGACGGACTTCTTGAAGGCAAACTTAGATGTGTTCGCCTGGACCCTTGCTGACATGTGTGGGATATCACCTTCCATTATAAGCCACAAATTGAATGTAAATCTGAAGCATCCGCCTGTGAAGCAAAAGAGACGCATGCTGGGCCCAGAGAGGTCGGCTGCTCTCAAAGAGGAAGTAGAAAAATTGAAGCAAAATGGATTTATTCGAGATTCGACTTATCCTGACTGGATATCGAATCCCGTCTTAGTAAAGAAGCCAAACGGAAAGTGGCGGACTTGCATTGACTTTTCAGATCTAAATAAAGCTTGCCCGAAAGATAGTTTCCCGCTTCCCAGGATTGACCAGCTTGTAGACTCGACAGCAGGTCATGAACTTCTTTCTTTCATGGACGCATATTCTGGATACAACCAAATTCCTATGCACGTACCAGACCAAGAACATACGAGTTTCATTACAAATTTGGGGCTATATTGCTATGTTGTAATGCCATTCGGGTTAAAAAACGCTGGAGCTACTTATCAGCGCTTGGTAAATAGAATGTTTTATGATCAAATAGGAAAGACTATGGAAGTTTATGTGGATGATATGCTTGTTAAATCAAAGCAGTCTTCCAGCCATACGCAAGACTTAGCGGAAATGTTTGGTATCTTGCGAAAGTACCGTATGAAATTGAATCCCTTAAAATGTTCATTTGGAGTGGCGTCGGGAAAGTTCCTTGGTTTCATTGTGAGTTCCCGAGGAATTGAAATCAACCCTAGCCAGATAGCAGCGATCGGAAACATCGAAGAACCGAGGAGAATTAAAGACGTCCAAAGTCTGGCAGGGAAGGTAGCGGCGCTGAGTAGATTCATCTCCAAAGCCACAGATAAATGTGTTCTATTTTTTGATTTGATAAAAAAGGGGAAAGAAGAACTTCCAGTGGACTCCCGATTGTGTTAAGGCCTTCCAAAATCTGTTAGAGCTGCTAGAGAAACCGCCAATTTTGTCAAAGCCCGTAGATCACAAAGAATTGTTTGTTTATTTGGCAGTCTCGGCTCACGCTGTCAGCACAGCCCTGGTTCGAGAAGAAGACAAAGTACAAAGGCCGGTGTACTATGTGAGTAAGAAATTAGCAGCGGCAGAGCGCAACTATCCAAAAATTGAGAAGCTCGCTTACAGCCTCCTGATCGCATCCCGAAAACTTCGTCACTATTTCCAAGCTCATCCGATAACCATATACACCGACCAACCCTTAAGGCAGGTATTGCAGAGACCCGAAGCATCGGGAAGGTTGATCAAATGGAACATAGAGCTAAGTCAGTTTGATTTGAATTTTCAACCACGAAAGTCAATCAGGGGGCAAGCTCTAGCAGATTTCATTGCGGAATTCACCATTCCAGAGGAGGAAATAATCAATGACCGAATGGTTAAATCTGAGGAAGAACTAGAGATGAATCCGTGGAAATTATATACAGATGGAGCTAAAAATGACCGAAGGTCCGGAGCTGGAATTGTCTTAGTTACTCCGACGGTCGTTATATTACGCCCTGCGATTAGAATTTTCGGCAACTAACAATGACTCTTAGTATGAAGCCCTGATTGCCGGGCTGAAACTTGCTAAAGACCTTGGGGTAAAAATGATGGACATATTTTGTGACTCTAAGATTGTTGTTTGTCAAGTACGAGAGGAATTCGTGGCTCGAGGACCTCGACTTATCGCCTACCTCAAGAAAGTGAAAGAGCTATTGAATAGCTTAGAGCGGTACAACATAACACATATTCCCAGAGCTGAAAACCAGAAAGCGGATAGACTGGCAAAACTGGCTAGTTCCGACAATCCAGAAGAGACTGAGGTAATTCCAATTGAAACGTTGGAGTCGCCAAGCTTTGAGTCAATGGAAATTGAATTCGCTTTTGAAGTGGAACCAGAGAAGGAGTCATGGATGACTCCAATTAAGAATTTTCTTAAGAATGGGACACTCCCATCGAAGAAAAGTGAGAAAAGAGCTATAGTTCGCAAAGCTACCAGATATGTTATACAAGACGATACTCTCTATAGACAAGGATTTTCTATGCCCCTGTTACGATGTATCGCACACGACGACATCAAGCGTGTACTGAGAGAAGTACACGAAGGTGAGTGTGGAGATCATACAGGAGGTCAAACTTTAGCAAAGAAAATATTGCGGTACGGGTACTTCTGGCCTACGATCAACAAAGATGCAGCTGATTATTCACGACGCTGCGATAAGTGCCAGAGATTCGCCAAAATTCCCAGGGCACCGTCGACCCAGCTTAAATCGATGGTGAGTCCTTGGCCATTTGCCACATGGGGAATTGATATCATTGGAGTTTTACCGATTGCTAAAGGAGGAGCTAAGTATGCAATAGTGGCTGTGGACTATTTTACGAAATGGGTGGAAGCTGAGCCCTTGACCAAGATCACAACAAGAAAGGTGATAAGTTTTGTGGTCAGAAATATTATATGTCGATTCGGGATTCCAAGGACGATCATAACTGACAACGAAACCCAGTTTGATAGTACTGAATTCAGAAATTTCTGTCAGAAGTATAAGATAGACAAGCGATATACTGCAGTAGCCTATCCGCAATCGAATGGACAAGTAGAAGCAATAAACAAAGTTATAAAATCCATCCTCAAGAAACGGTTGGAACGTGCAAAGGCAAGATGGGTTGACGAATTGCCCCTAGCTTTGTGGGCATATCGAAAACGTTCAAGACAGCCACCGGTCATACCCCTTTCTCTCTCTCCTTTGGCTCAGAAGTAGTAATTCCAGTTGAACTGGAAGTTCCTTCCCACAGGGTGACATATTATGACCCGATGACGAATCGGGCACTCTTACTTGAGTCCCTTGATGAAGTCGAAGAGAAAAGGGACGAAGCAGACTTGCGTGCAGCAAGACATCGGCGTCAGATGGCACGCTATTATGACAAAAAAGTTCGCCTCAGAACTTTTGAACCAGGAGATTTGGTGCTAAAGAGAGTTTTTCCATCCCTTCCTCACCTCGGCCCAAAATGGGAAGGGCCCTTTGTCATCCAACGGAAACTTGAAAAAGGAACCTTCAAGTTAACGACCGTAGATGGCGAAGAAGTCCCTCGAGCATGGAATGCCCAACACTTAATGCGATATTTGGATTAGAAATGCTATACTTTTTGTTATTTTTCCTGTGAACTCTGTAATAAGGCACGCCTTGCCTTGGGAAAATCTGATGGTATGAATAAAGGACTATAAAGTGGATGTAGGCTACGACTTAGCTGAACCACTATAAAAATATTGTGTGTTATTTACTTTTATGCATTTACATTCATTAGTTATTCTGTTGTGATTATAAAATACAGGATAACTCAGAGCCTAAAAAGGAGCACAATGATTATTTGTGCAATAAGACATAAAAGAATGAGAAAACGACATTCTTAACTCTAACTCTCCAGAGAAAGAGAGAGAGTATAAAAGCGTCTCTGACTGAGCGCTGAAAAAGAAATTCTCTTCTTAACTCTAACTCTCCAGAGAAAGAGAGAGAGTATAAAAGCGTCTCCGACTGAGCGCTGAAAAAGAAATTCTCCTCCTAACTCTAACTTTCCAGAGAGAAAGAGAGTATAAAGGCGTCTCCGACTGAGCGCCGAGAAAGAAGTCTTTCCCCGTTGAACGACCGGGGAATAAACAAATGACTGAACTCGAACTCTAACTCTCAAGAAAAAGAGGGAGAGTATAAAAAATGCCAGAAAAAACGACAGGTACTGACGACACAGGAAGTGCTATCCCGTCAGAGAATTGGGAGCATTCAGATTGCATGGTTAAGCATTGAATGACTTATGGAAATTGACTGGGGACACATATGCATACACATATTTCCCCCATCCACAGTTTCGTTTCATAACTATAGACATGCATTTTTACATAAGTGCAGAACTACTAACAAATAAACATTGCAAAAAGTGAATTATTTTTATTTACAAATGAATGAATTTGTACAGGGAAATAGCTAAAAAAGAAAGTGCGGAAGCTGCTTTTGTAGCAGCACTTATTGGTTCACAAAGATGCTAAAAAGATACAGGGGAACCCACTATTTAGGCTTGGAATGAGCCTTAGATTTTTTGGCAGCTTTCTCTGCATCCTTTGCTTCCTTCTCGGCTTCAGTCAAGATTCATTTTGATTTCTTTTTCCCTGAAGATGTGGTACTGGAGCCAGCAGACTTCTTCCCGGAGGGCGGGGCACTGGAATCAAGAGAAGATTTTTTAGCAAGTTCTTCGGTAATAGATCTAGTTAAGAGCTTAACAACTAACCTTGAACCTGCATCCACAACTGCGAGGGGCTTGAGGACCTCAGGGTCTAGTTCTTCGGCCTTTAATTGCAAGCGCTTGTCTTGATCAGCCTTCATGGCAGCCAAGGTAACGTCATCGGCGCTTTTCGACTCCCCAGTTATTGCAACCTCCGGTTCCTCATCATGCCCCTCGTCTCCTCCGTCGTCTTTTAAAGCTGCAATCATTTCTTCATCATGGGGAGTGGTGACCTTAGTTGGCTCACTTCCTTCCCCCAAGTCTATGGAAGCAGCCTTGTCTTCCCCTTCTTTGACCCTATCAGCGGGCTTCGTCCCGGCGACAGCTCCTTGAGCTACATTTGTCTTTGCGGATGATTCAACACCTACAGAATGAGAAACATCGGTTATCAACTTAGGCGAAAGCAAAGGGTTTCTCATCGAACGTTCAATCACGTAGCCAAAGGTAGTGGTAGCCTTGGAAAATTGAGGAGAAAAGATAGGAATACCTTCTGAAGACTTTTCAGCGGGAGTGACTACTACCTCTGGAGTTATTTCAGGAATGGGAGATAGCAAAGTTGTCCGGGGAATTCCCGGGTTTTCGGGATCATACCCTTCTACTTCGGGAGTTGCAGGAGCAGAAGAAGAGGAGCCAGCTTCGGGAATGGTTTTTTGTTTAGACTTCCGTCTCTCTTCTTCCATAGCCTCGGCAATAAGGCGGCGCCCTTCAGCTAGGCGCTCCGGTTCATCATCTCTCAAGTATTTCTCCATCAGTTTATCTTCATCAAGAGAATCGACCTTAAGTTCTTCTTTTTCCCACTCAACAATTTGATTCCATACTTGAACCAGAGTGGATGGATAGTCCTCGATCCAAGAAATGTTTCGACGACGAATAATATGTGCGAAGAATTCAATCATTAATTCGCCGAAACTTTGAATCTCAACCTCCACCTCAGATAATTGCTTGCGGGCTTCCTCCGCAGATTTAATTGCACATTCCACATTGCCCTTGGCCAGAGCAGCCCTGTTCTCTGCCTCCAACAATTTTGAAGCCAAGTCAGCGTTCTTCTTTTCTAATTCAGCACTCCTCTTCGCTAACTCGGCGTTTTTCTGCTCAAGCTCAGCATAAGCAAGGCGTGTCTTAGCAGCCTCTGATTTGGCCTCGTCAGCTTTCTTCTTCAACTCAGAACGCTCCTGAGTGTGGGATTCAAGCAAGTCATGATAGCGTTTTTGCGTGTCCTCAAACTGTTGTTTGAAATTAGAAGCGTTCTTTTGAGCGACAGCTAGTTGAGCTTGAGTGTCTTCCAAATCTTTTCCTAGGGCTTTTAGAGCCTTGGCATCCTCCTCCGCGGTCTTTTGCATTGAACCAGTATTTGTCATTAGAGTGCGGATGATTCTAGAAAGATTGCGGGAATACTTGAACATCTCGGTATATTGTTTTTCCACCAAATCGATCTTTGCTTTGGCCTCATCTGCCCAATTAGACGAAATAGGTTCAAGGGCAGGCAAAAAGGTCAGAGTTTCGAAGTAGTGTTCGGGAAATTGCTCTTTCAAGTATGCCCGTTTTATTGCAGTTCCCGCATCTGGTGGAGGAGGAGCGAGGATTGTTAATTCGGTGTCCCTTCCTGAAGAGGATTTTGTGGTACCTTTGTCTGTCCTAGGTCGTTTAGTAGCGGGGACTTTTTGCTTACTTCGAGACCCGGTTTCCTTTGGAGGAGTTTTCTCTCTACTCCGCTTTTCATGGGAGGAAGTGGAGTCCTTAGATGGTGGTCTATCCTCCTCCCTGCGACCTTGATAGCTCTTGTATTTCTCTTGTTCCGGTCGAACTGGTGAGCGGGAGCGTGAGGGCCGAGATCGATAGGGATCATAAGGTCTTCTCTCCTCCCTACCACGATCATCCCGGCGATCATACTCGACATCCTGAGGAGGATTGGACATGCTGCGACGAAGCTTTCTTATATCACAATAGGATCGAGACATTGTACCTGCACGATAAAATAAACGAAGTTTAGAATTAATGGATTCATGGAGAAAGAAGTGCAACGAATGCTAATGCTGTGGTGTAAAGTGCATCCTAAGTGGTGTGTGTCCCCCCAACCAACCCGAGTCTGAAGCTAGACTAGTGCGGGCAGGCTCTTTGGCCTTAGCGGGAGTAGTTTCTTCGGAAGAAGTGAAGGCTAAAGGATCCTTCCTGAAATCCTCTGAAGTATATATATTCTCGGGTAAGGGGAGATCCCCCAAACCCTGAAATACGTGCTCGTCAGTGCTAGGAACATCCCCTTCGGAAGCGTGAAGTGGCGACTCTTGGGAAGATTTTGACTTGTCTAGAGAAGTAGTTTCCTCGGGGGCAATATACCCTTCACGTTGTTTTTCGGCCAGATTAGCCAGTTCATCATCTTGTGTGGAAGAGGGAGAAGGTGAAGTTTGAAGAGGAGCTGTAGGAATTCCCGAGCCTTCTCCTATCTCTGGAACTGTCTCCACTGGAGGAATGTATGCATAAGGGACCGTCCCATGACCGATGCTACGGAAAACGGATAGCAGCCCGTGAAAATGAAGGTATTCATCTTTAAGGACCTCGTCGATAGTCAGGAATTTTTGATCACCATTAAGAAGACGGTGCATCCGATCAAAGAACACCTGATCTGATATCTGTTTGGGATTGTCGACTGCAAACAAAAAGGAAAACAGGTCAGGGTGATGATTCAAGTGTATAGAGTCCGGGTTCAGAAAATCAACGCTTTACTTGATTTTGTCCATCTCCTGGCGCATCCAGACTGTTGCTTTATATAGAACCATTCTAATCTGGAATCTCCAGATTTACTGCTAAATGGTGTAGAGATTATCTTCCTTTTTGGGACTGATTCAAAGTAGCAGAAAGATGGAGTTTCTCTAGTCCGATGCTTGAAATTATAGAAGAAATGAACATCATCGAACGTGAGCTCTACGCCTAGGATTTCACGATATGCTATGTACAAGGTATGCAAATAGGCATATGAATTGGGATGCAACTGCATGGGGGCAATCCGCATTTGTCTTAAGAAATCAACGATGAAAGGAGAGAATGGAGGAATGGCACCGACCATGCACATCAATCGAGTGACCGTCATATATCCTTCTGGAGGGTTGTGGGGACGGTCAGAGCGTGAGGGCACTAGGGTGTCCCTTTTCATTATTCCATATTTTAGACAAATTCGAACAAGTCGATCGTTGTCAATTGTTGATTCAACGGAGTCCGAGGGTGATTCCAATATGATGGCTGATTCAAATTCATCGGGTGCTCGATTATCACCAATCCCTCCTTCCTCTTCGAAACCCAGAGAAACTTCATTCTCTGAAGACATCTCGTCGTTTTCCCGATGACCAACCCCGTAATCTAGACCCTCACTGTCCCATTCTGGATCAGACGAAGGAGATATATCCTCAAGAGTGATTTTGTTAGAAGTTTCCGGGGCTTCTTTCCTCTCAGCTAAACGGGAAGAGCGTCTGGGCCTCATTGTCATGAAACTATTGAAGAAGCAATAGCACGGATTAGAGTAAATTATCCCGTGCCCCCCTTTGTGTATGTGTGTGAACTAAAGTGTGTGCAGCAAATATGGGAAATGCAAAATAAAAGTACAGCAATGTAAGACGAAGCTTTGAAGAGAAAGTGATAGTCAGAGTTGTTCTTAATTCTCGTTTATGTTCGCAAGGCACTATCCTAACTGTCCACGAAGTTATTGTCTAGAGTGAATGTTAGTTGAATTAGTTGGGTAGTCTTTGTGTGCCAAGTTTGATACGTTCGGTTCGGTTCGGATATGCATATGATAATTGGCTCAATACAAATACAGATATAGGGTCGGTTCGGATGCTTCATTAAAGTAAGGTCAGTTCAAGACAAGGGAAACAATGGATTCAGATAAAGGACTGATCTGATCGGATCGGGTGACCTGATCCAAACCGAACCAGCATCACTTAACCAGTCCATTTATTTCAACCCCTTATCCCATTCTTTTCTCCGACCCGAACCGACATTTTCCTTCCTTCCCGTCTTTCTAAAGTATGCAACCCGAACCGATTCCCTTTCCTTCTCCTTCTTTTCTGCTCCTTCGTCTCCTACCCGAACCAACTCCAATTTATCATCATGCTCTTCATCTTCTTCCTCTTTCTCCCCACTCACCAACAAATCCGTTCCATCACCAAAGCTCCAGTTGAGGACAAATATTTGCCCTCTCCAACCTATCAGCGCCTCGAAGTGATGGCGGATCCACCAGTAACGACGTGGAGTTCAAGCAAAGCCCCATGGCTAAACCATCCCAATCAACCACGAATTGAAATCAAGAGCAGTTATAACGAAGTTATTCGAGATTAAAAAAGCTACCTATATGTCTGATTTGAGAAATCTACAAGGAATAGTTTCAGGATATTGGAGTTTCTGAAGCTTTCGATACTAGGGTTTGGAAGCGGCGGCAGAAAAGAAGAAGAAAAGAAAGAAGACTGTGGTGGATTTATATAAGGGGTGGTGTTGACTCCTCATATTCCTATTCATTCTCACCCGCTCGAACCGGAGTGAAGGCCCAGTAGCACAACTCTGCCTGAAGGCCCAATGTCCAAGAACCAAATCCGCGAAAACGCATCGGATCGGAATTCGAACCGAATAAATTTCACACATTAATTTAGCATCCGACTCGAATTGAGTTCAAAAGAAGAAGAATAAAGGAAGAGCATACCTGCAAGAAGCATTATATGTCGAGAAAAATTCCCAAACTTGCTCAGAAATGAAGAAAATGTGCTCGAGTCGGACACCGAACCGAGTCGCGCCACCGAACCGAATAGAAATCTGTGCATTCTTCTAACATCCGAACCGAATAGAAATCTGTGCATTCCTCCTGACTGTTCTGATTCAAGGACTAGCATTCAAACGACATCAAAGCACGCTTCGTGCAACAGAAGCATCCTTTGAGGGGGCAAAATGTTAGCCTACTTTGTGAACTAGGCAACACAAAGCCAAGAAACCAAACACTGAAGGGAATTTTTAATTAGAAGACTTCGGTTCGGATTGGAGAAAAACACTACAACTCAGATTGATGGCTGCAGTTGTTCGGGTCGGGTCAGAGCAACATATTTGTTCGGATCGGATAGAGTCCCCTGTTCGGATCGGTAAACTCCTGTTGAGTAGATTGGTAAGGCATATCTAATCGGATCGGAGGGCAACTAAATCTTGAATGGATCGGGAAGCCACCTGTTTGCCACAACAACGGAGCGGAGCAGATTAGAGAAGGAGAGACGCACCCAAGCCAATCCGGTTTGGATCGGGTAACCCGATCCGAACCCCTTATTTGCGCGTCTCCGACCCGAACCCATGATCCATGTTACTCTCCTGCAAAATCGCCTGGATAACCGGACCGGTTATGACTAATTCCTACCTATAACGTCCTTCCTTTTGATGCGTTGTCAACATGATAGTTCATCCGAACCCGAAGAGAGTGCGATGGATGACATGTGGCCCCGACCCGGATCAAGTTTCAGGCAAATTCACACCTATAAATACCCCATCTGAAGACAAAGAGAAGGATCTTTTTTTTCAGCACTTTTAGAATTCAACTACCTCCACCATCCGAACTCCATTACTCCCGGTGAATCCAAATCATCTTACATTTCTTGTTTTAGTCAATTGAGTGAACAAAAGTGAATTATGAGTGAATCTTACATTGTATTTGCAACTGAATTATTGAATATAGTGAAAGATAAGTGGAC
Organism: Allium sativum; assembly: GCA_030737875.1. Lineage (NCBI taxonomy): Eukaryota > Viridiplantae > Streptophyta > Magnoliopsida > Asparagales > Amaryllidaceae > Allium > Allium sativum. The sequence continues at coordinate 461,054,005 of CM060924.1, read as the reverse complement.
GTAGGCATTTCTTCGCCGAACCACTATAAATCCTGTGTGCTCATTTTTATTTTTGTCTCATTTAATTTTGTTTCTAATCAATTTGGGTGTTAGAACCACTTTTGGGTCTAACATAAAAAGAAGAAGTAGGTGAAATGGGTTGCGCCATTGCGTTTGTCTCAGAATTCTGCTTGAGAAAGAGTCCGAGTTTGTGTAAGTCGGACTCTGTATGAAGAATCTATCATTAAATTAAATATTGCAGCAAAACATGAAAAGGAGGAATGAGAAAAGAATAATGTTTAGCATTATTCTAAGGTTTGTAAGCAAAAGACTTAGTAGCTCATTTGGTTAGAACATGTGACTTGCATACAAAAGGTACAGAGTTTGATCCCCGCCAGCGCCATATTTTTGTTTTAGGGGAATGGCAAAAAAGTGGCTTAGTGTGAACGCAGTTCAAAAAGTGGTTTAGTGTGAAAATGCTTAATTAGGAAGATAGATAAAGAAAAAATAAATATATATATATAGAATATATATATATATATATGACGTGATCGCATCATGTGGCGCACGTGGTGCATTTTTTGTTGGTCAAGGAATGTTTTTTTTTACGTGGCCTTCTCTGATTGGCTTTGTGACAAATTCTGAGGTGCTAGGAATTAGGTGGCTATCTGAATGGTTCTGGATATTCCTAGTTTAATACGATGACTCTTATTAAATTAAACTTCTATAAAAACACTCCTAAACCCCTAACCCTAATCACATTAATTCATAACAAGAGCCGCCATGCCGTCAATGGAGAACCTAGAGTAGCCGCCATACACTTTCAATCCTAAAGCAAGATAGAAGCTTGAATCAAAATCAAATCAAATCTAAATAATGATTAGTCTACATCAAAGGCGAGCAATTCAGTTTCAGAATACAGATCCCAGAAAGACAAGACTATTCTTTTTAATTGTGAGTATGATAGCTTTCACAAAATAATTAATTAATTTAATTATGATATGATATAATTGGGATTATGAGAATATGATTTTGAATCATGTGATGTAAATTATATGTATGTTTGTGGTGTTGAATCATGTGTTAGTTTATATGCAAGTTGAATATAATTTCATATGCAAGTTTTTATGTGAATCATATGCAAATTATGACTTTAGTTTATATGCAAGTTGAATGTAATTTCATATGCAAGTTTTATGTGAATCATATGCAAATTATGACATTAGTTTATGTAACAACCCATATTTTGAATAACAAGATATAACGTAAATCAAGGCAGAATTAAATTATAAAATATGAATCAAGGGAAACGGGCTGTGCCATTGCGTTCGTCTCGGAAAAATACGCGAAATAGAGTCCGTGTTTTCGAAAAACGGAGTCCGTATGACCAAGTTATGGCCCAATGAAGTTTTCAGAAAATTCTAAGCCCGAAAACAGTTCAAATTTGAATTCAGAATCGAATTTCAGCCAAAACAGACTGGGCGGGAATTTTCCCGCCCAGGCAGGGTCGACACCAGTCTCGACCCCCCCCAATGGGTCAACACCCATGTCGACCCAGGGGTCGACACCCATGTCGACCCAGGGGTCGACACCCATGTCGACCCAGGGGTCGACACCCATGTCGACCCAGGGGTCGACACCCATGTCGACCCAGGGGTCGACACCCATGTCGACCCAGGGGTCGACACCCATGTCGACCCAGGGGTCGACACCCATGTCGACCCAGGGGTCGACACCCATGTCGACCCAGGGGTCGACACCCATGTCGACCCCCCCCCCCCCGGTCGGACCAATTTTTCTGGTGCACCATTTTGGCATGTTGGGTCCTCTTTTGTTGGTTTCTGGCGGGAGTTAATGGTTCAGATTCGTTTTAGGGTTAATCCTATGGTCTAAACTACCCCTAATTTCTATAAAAAGACCCCTAAGCCTACCCTAAACCCTCACAAATCACTCATGCCACGAAGTGCTGCCCAAATGCCAAGTTATCATGGCCTCCATCTCCAACTCCAAGGGATTATGCATTCAAATCGGATTCAAATCAAAAGGTGCAAGCTTCCTACACCAAATCGAGGAAGGATCAACGTTGCTACGCAAGTTTCATGAATATTCTTCAACAAAGGAGCCACCTTTCTTCGTCAAGACGATGCATGATCCTTCCCTAAGCCTCGCTAAGTAAGTTCTAGCTACTTCTAGATCTAAACGGTAGTCTTAATGATGGCATGGAATAAAACGAGATTAAACTAAGTATGCTAGCCTATATGAATCTATTCGTGCCTCTTTTGCTTGAACCTATGACTTTTGGCTATGCTTAGTGACTATATCATGCTATTCATGTTATGATTAACCTAGTTTATCTTGCAAGTTTGAATCTTTATCTATGGAATGCTAGCATGAACCTTTGGGAACCATTTGACTTGTGAAACATTGGCAAAGATTTGACTTTGTGGCTTATGCATGTAAATGAACCCAAACCCCTTATGTTATCATGCATGTTTGTGGCCAAATTCCTTTATGATACTATGCATGTTTGTGGCCAAATTCCCTTATGGTACTATGCATGTTTGTGTCCAAAAACCCCTCATGATGCTATGCATATTTTGAGGCCAAACCCCCTTATGATACCATGCATATTTGTGGCCAACCCCTTCTTGGCATTGTGCATGTTTTGAGGCCAATATGTAGCATAGTATCCTTACTATGTTGGCTCGCTTTTACTTGGGTTGAAACACGATTTGGGGTAGGATAGACGAGCGTGATTATGACATGAAAATTTGATATGGGATTTCATGAAAATATGACACTCATGATACACCTAAATGGGGACATGACATGTGGGGTAAACATGGGACTTGAAACTAGACACGTGGGTTGTAAGTGTAATATGACACTAGACCAAACATGAAAGTGGCCAACTCGAGGTTGGGTTGAATTTGTAGCATAAATCTACCCGGACCCGCCCGGCTTAACTAGTGGCTACAAACAATAGGATCCAATGTGAGAAGTTGGTCATCTCGCGCTTAAGACCCGAGGTTAGACTAGGTTGTGGTGTAAAACTACCCGGACCCTCCTGGCTTAACTAGTAACCACAACAAGGTCTAATGTGAGAGGTTGAGAGTGCATTAATTAAATTAATGCCACATGATAAGGTTAAGTAAATTTGACTAATGACACTTAACCGAAATGACACGAATGGGTAGGTTAAGTGGGACCGGGCTTGATTTCTTAATGACACTTAACCATACAAGACAATTAGGGGATGGGGTTAAGTAATTTACGCTTAACTAATCCGACTTGGTAATTAGATGGGGTTAAGTAATTTACACTTAACTAATCCGACTTGGTAATTAGATGGGGTTAAGTAATTTAGACTTAACTAATCTAAACACGGTAATTAGATGGGGTTAAGTAACCTATACTTGACTAATCTAAACACGGTAATTCGATGGGGTTAAGTTAAACAATACTTAACCAACTTAACATGATAATTTAATGGGGTTAAGTAACTTATAATTAACCAATTATACATGATGATTTGATGAGGTTAAGTAACCTATACTTAACCAATCTAACATGTGGACTTGATAGGGTTAAGTCACGAGACCTTTTGAATATACTTAACCCTTGTAGTATGATTAGTGGATGAGGTTAAGCTAACCCATACTTAACCAATCCGGCTCGATGATCTGATGCGATTTAGATAATTTATGCTTAATCAATCTAACACGATAATCTGATAGGGTTAAGACAAACCAATACTTAACCAATTTGACTTGATAGGGTTAAGTCATGCGCTTCTTGGTATACTTAACCAACTTGTAGGGCTAAGCCTTGAACTTAAATACTTAGCCAATCTTGGCGTGATTCGTAGGTGGGTTAAGTCATGAACCTGAATAACAACACTTAACCCAATAGAAAAAACCCTAGTGAGAGGAACTAGGTAGAAAATCGTGGTTAATCAAGGGTAACGGGGAAAAGAAGCTAAGTGGTAAACCTTAGTTAAGTATAACTAAGTAATAATTCTTAGCCAAGGACATGAGACTAGTTCATGAATGGATGAGTAACCCGATATGGTAGGTCATCGCTTAAACACACGAGGAGGAGCAAATGATCCGACTTGGATAAGGGCTCCAACGAACTGGGTGACGAAGCGGTAGCTTCGGGGGACGTGAGGGTACTCTTGGTATCCCTCTGTGAGGTGGCAGGTGGTCCATGAAACCCGGCCTCACAGAGGTTAAGGTCTGCGATAGAAGAGCCAAGAGTATGCCTTGGTTGCTACGCGAGCGACCTAAAGACTGGGATGGATTAGCGTGGAGTCGACGATACTTGATTTTGCCCTGGATAGCACGTCGCCGACTACCTACCATCTTTAGTCAATCGTGTACGAACGGAAAGGCAGGGAACCCCCAACAGACCATGTTCTTGCTATCGAGTCATGGGTGAGGTTGGCCCATAGGAAAGTGGGGCTATAGTGGGGCCGGGATGTGGTTCTCATACATGATTTTTCTTGGATTGCCTTTCAGTAGATGAGGGAGGGGTCACGTGGGACCATAGCCACGGATACAAAAACAGACCTTGATATCTGCATCACTGGACGACTTAAAGCTCCCGACCGAGTTCCGTATTTCTTGATTTGCCCTGGCACGGAACTCGGATGGCACATTGAGATACATGTGCGTCTAGACATGGAAACGATTCACGATATATACGTGGGACAAAGGGCGCGGTTGACGGGTGGCATAATCCCTAGTGGCCCTAGGTGGCCTGAACCCAAACCGAGACACGAAAACGTTCATTAGGTAGCATAATCCCTAGTGGTCCTAGGTGGCATAAATCCTAAGTGAACACGCGATAGTTCATGGTAAGAAAACATAACCAGATCAAGGGTAGCAGTCCAAAACAACTTCAAGGATAAAATGGTACTACGTTGAGGTGGTATAGATTTACATGGGGGAAGCCCGTACGGCCTACGGCAAAGGACTGAACTTATACATGGAAAGAAACATACGAGTTAGAAAAACCTACATATGCTATATATTAGGTTGACATGGACCATTACATGACATTGGGCAAGGGGCATTCGTAGTTAACACATGACGTGGGTTGGGATACTAGTACGAGAGGTGCAGAGCAAATATACATGTTAGAACCATGAGAAATATACATGATAGATACCTTGGGATAGTATACTTGGTAGAAACCTGATGATGTGATACCTTGATTTATCTTGACACCGTAGTTTATCATGATACCTTAGTTTACCTTGCTACAGTAGCCCATCTGGTTATCTTGGTTTAGCCTATCTATCTTGTCGTCATCCTTATGTTTACTTTCAGTTTATGCATGTCATGTTACCTTTACCTGTTTTTATACTGGAAGTAGATAGGACTTACCGGTCTTTATGACTGACCCCGTTTTGTTTCGCCTCTTTGTCTTCCGTTCCCCCCCAGGTTTTCAGGGAGGAAATGTTGTTGTTTAGTTCGGACCTCTTATGCTTGGAGGTCATCATGTATAGCTTGGACTTCTCTTGGCTATGGCTGCTTCACCGCTTTATTTTGGGGAATAAATTTATGAAAAGGTTTTATGCTTCTTTATTATTGCAAGACAGGTTTTGATGTATTCTGATGTAAAAGGCTTTAGACCTTGTTTTATAAGGTAAATGAAATTTGTTTTACTTCCGCTGTTTTATATATGTCCTGTCTTGTAATATTTCTGTGCATGTTTACCTCGATAATGCTTCACCAAACCTAGCGCATTCCTTTTGTGAGTGACCCTAGCGGAGGTGGGGTGTTACATTTGGTATCAGAGCAGAAGGTTACCAGACTGGGCAAAAGTTTTTAAAAAACTTTCTGAAACTATTTGAAAAACCGTTTACAAAGAAGCATTTTTTTTCAAGAAAAGTTTTTAAAGGCTATTCCCCAAAAGGCCATTAGCACTATCCTTTGTTTCCTTGATTAAATCTCTTTTCCTTTCTTTCCTCCATCGGTAGTCACGTTAGTTTTAACTGCGACTAATCCTTATCTAGCCACGTAAGTGTTTCCCGTGCGATGGAGGAAGTTCTCGAGACACCTGTTGCCGCGTTATAAGAAAGGATAGTAAGAACGAGGATAAGGGACACAAGCTTAAGGATAGGCAACTTGTTGGTATGGCTTAAGCCACAATGGAGGAAAAACGGGACGGATTGTTAAGAATTATGGGACAAGGACAAGATCATCGAGAGGGCAATTGTATACTCTCATTTCTAGCGTATCTCGTAAGGATGGTAACGATCTTGTTAAACATTTAGCTTTTCCTCTCTATCATCCCGTCAGGACTTTGTTTTGATCATAGCATCATTTAAGTCTGCTTCGATAGTTAAGTCTCTGCACCTTAGTACTAGCATGGTAGAGGATCCCACTTTAGTCCCAAAATCTGGTTGGAGAGTCGGTCCATTTATTCATGACTTGCTTGGATTTGAGAACGTCTATGCCAAGTGTTGAGATTAGAAGAAATGCTTCTATTGTTGAGCTATGGATGGATTCTAGGGATGAAGTGGTTATCCAGTAAGGGATGCCATTCTCGGTTTTGAAAGGAGGGTAGTTAAACTCTTAACTTGCCTTGGTAATACCCTCGAAGTCTTGTATAACCTTTTGGGTTCTGTCATGGTCAGTTACCTAGAATCTCTTGATGCATTTAGCGGAAATCTCTGATCCGATCGAGTAACGTTCGCCAATAAGGCAGATGGTTCATTCCGCTTGAGCATGGGTTATAGGAATCACCCTAGTAAGTGCACGTGTTAACGTGGATTAACATCGGAAAACGAGATTCAGAATTCACTAGTGGATTTTGGAGAGCTTGCATGATTACGCAAATATGTTTGAGCCGAGCGTACTAGGGAAAGATGTAACGACCCAGAAATTCTGAGCCAATTTAAAATTTTAAAATTGGCTAAAATAATGGATTTTAAATATTTAAAATAAATATTTTAAATAATGGCGATGAAAACTGAGTTTGAATCGACATTTGAAAACGAATATAAGTAATTATAATTATATATAGAATTGAAAATGGCGCGGTAGTTCGATAATTCGATTTCAAACTTCAATTGAATATACCGGGTGCAAAACAATCCGGATTTTAGTGAAACCAAAAACATTAGGATCTAATTGGTAATATCTTTCTAACGAATCCGACCAATCGAAATTTGATAGCGGGAATCAAAAGATATGTCCAGTTGAAAATTCTGAATAGTCGCTATGGAATTCAGGCCCTTAAAAATGGACATTTTGCAAACGACCTCGGATTTCGACGAAACCACTTTTGTTGGATCCGTGATGTCAAATTATTGCTAGGTTTCAAATTTCATAATTTTTCGAATCAATATGTGAGCGTGGCAAAGGTAAACGCGTTTGACCAGTTTCAGTTGATTTTAATCGACTGGAAATTGGCCATTTTTCAAACGGTCTCAGAATTCGACGAAACAAGTTTTGTTAGGACCGTATCGGCAATACGAAGCTAGAAAATATTTTTCGGGAATTTTTAGTATTAGTATGGGACCCCGGTAATTTGAAATGTACGTTTAAAATTCAATATAGTGATTTAAATGAAAATTCAACGGAAACTGATTGTAACGATCAAATCAGCTTGCGATACATATCCCATTGTGTTCGGAATTGGGGTTGAACGCTATGGACGACAGGCGGTGGGCCTCGTTTAGAGGTCAAATGTAAAAGTCAACCTATTTGCAAAATTAAATAATAAATATAAAAAAAATCTATTTTTCCCTCCTATACCTTGCCCCCCCCCCCTGTAATTCATTACCGATTTCATTTAACAGAAAAAAAAAAAGAGAAAGAAGAAGAACGGAGCAGCAGCGACCTCGATCCGCCTTTCCCCGTTCGAAGCCCTAGCGCCGCCTTGCCCAGTTCGAGATCCCCCGCCTCCGCCTGTCCCCCCTCCCTCGATCGAAGACCCAAGCCTCCAGAAGCCATCGCGAGCCTCCCCAAAGCATCGAGACGTCACCAGACCCAAGCCGCCGTGCTTCGCTCCACCCTTCGCTTCGCCTGCAGCTCCTCCTGCCTCCAACGAACTGCGAAACCCCCCCCCCTCTGTAAGTTTTTTTTTTGTTTAGTTATTTTATTTTTATGTAGTTAAAAACTGGGTTTTTAAAAAGGGAAAAACCTGATTTCTATAAACATTTAAAACTGATTTTCTTGAAAAGAAAAAAAACTGAGTTTTTTTTTTAAGGACTTAAAACTGAGTTTTTTTTTTAGAATTTTAAACTGAATTTTAAAAACAGATTTTAAAGGGTTTAAAAACTAAACTGAATTTTAAAAACAGATTTTAAAAGGTTTAAAAACAAAACAGATTTTAAAAGGATTAAAAACTGAATTGATTTTTAAAAGGATTAAAGAACTGATTTTTGAAAAAGGTTTTAAAACTGAATTGATTTTTTAAAAGGATTAAAAACAGATTTTTTTTAAAAGCGTTTAAAAACTGATTTAGAAAAGGTTTGATCTTTAAAATGGAAAAGGCGGAATCTATATTTTTGAAATTCGATTTTTATATATTGAATAACATAGTAAAAAATTCGATTTTTACATATGTAGAGAATACGGGCAACGAAAGCGACAGAAAGGCGAAGATTTCTATAAAGGTAGAGTCTTGGTATTGGATAGCTATTGGTGAGATTTCTGATTTAAAAATATTATATATGTGTGAAATGAAAGTGAATTGCTATATATAAATATATATATATCTATATATATATGCCCCTCGTCCACAAACCATGGACGATATTTATTGGTTGAAATTGTTGTGAAAATTGGTTGATAGCGAATGATTGTTTGGGATTGTTTGTGATTGATATTGGTTGATTGTGGTTGAAAAATACTCGTTTGTGATTGTGAAATATTTGGTTGAAACCACATAGGATTAGTTTGTGGAAATGAAATAAATATATACATGCCGCCTGCGTGCGAACTAGATGCATGAACCCCATTGTCAAAAACCGCGAGGTTTTAAGGTAGAGCGAGGAGCCGTACTAGGGACGGTCCCGGTTTAACTACCCTGCCGTTATGCTGCCGAAATTTTGAATAATATTCGTGTGTTTGAATTATTTTCATATGCTTAAACTATATTTATTCATTGATTAGAAAACATTCATGTGTTGAATTGATATTCATTCGTTGATTAGAAATTCATGTGTTGAATGGTATTCATATTTTGAAATAAATTGTTTGATAATAAAAATCACCTTTTATCGACTATATGAACAGTGTAAAATAATCTCGTTTTAAAAGAAATTGTTTTATGATAAAAATCCTATTTTTATCACCTATATGAACTATATAGAAAAATAGTGTTTTGAAATGAATTGTTTTACAATAAAAATCACATTTTTATTGTATGCATAAATCGTTGAAATGTGTAGTGTTAAAAATAGCCACTTGTTCAAAATAAACATATATGAGTTGAAATATTCATTAATTAGCTAATGAAATGATTTGCACCTATTTATGTAACATTAGAATGAATGTTGTTTTTAAACCAACTAGAAATCAAATATGAAGTTGAATAGAAAAGGATAAATGTTAAGGACTGTATATATATGTACATGCATATTTATTGAACAGGTTATAGCAAAGGGGCTAGAGAAGAGGAATAAAATTTTGTGCCCGACAAATAGGTACACATTTACTGTTTTGTTTGGGTGATGATTTTATGAGCCTGTTGGCTAGCCGCTTGGCCTTTTCTTTTTCTTTTTGAGATTAGAAGGACCGGGAACGCTATTTGCGATTTCCCGATGCTCCCGGTGCAGGGGAGGTTATGGCGAAATTTTCCAAAAATTTAAGGTGTTAGAAAAATATTTGAAGTGAAAACGATAGGGAAATCATTGAATGAACTATATTTATATAAATATATAAATATAAATAAAATTAAAACGAAACGAGACCGTGCAGTTCGTATTTTGAAACCGTGATTTCAAACGACTAGTGCGGGGAATCCGACCATTGGATTTTCCCGAAACCTCAACCGCCGGGTTCGCCTTGGAATAATCTTTCCAACGGCACCAACCTTGTAAAAATCCAACGGTTGGATTGTCTGGAATGTTTAATTCAAATCTGAAGAAAAACAGCGCCAGAAGCGATTACATTTATATATATATATATAATTATATATTAAATCGAATAACGACGCTGCAGTTCGTATTTTGAAATCGAAACTTCAAACGATTGTGCCGGGAGATCCGACCATCGGATTTTCCCGAAACTGGAACCGTTGGATTCGTTTTGAAAAGACCTTTCTAATGATGTAAATTTTGTGAAGATCCAACGGTTAGATTTTCAGATATGTGTAAATCAAATCTGAAGAAAAACAGCGCCACGGCCACGTTATGGCCCGAAACGTCGTTTTGAATATATTAGCTATTTTAAAATAAATAAAAATAGCGATAAATAGTTATAAAATATCATAGGCGATATGGAATGGAAATAAACTGAAATTTGCTTGATTTGTGTGGCTTTTGATGGTTGAATGTGTTTGGTGTGAAAATTACATTAAAGAACAATATTGGTGTTGTCGAATAATTTAACCATTGAAATAAATTGATTTGAAATTCAAAATATACGTGAATTATTTGAGAAGGCCGAGTTAATTCTCATTTCAAATAATTGACCGACGATTGAAAGTCGAAGATGAAGACGGTGGTCGAAGACCGGAGATCTTCACCTCGTTTGGATGGTAACCGAGGTCCTGATTGGGAGGCATCCCGAAATATGGATAATGAGTGGTGATCGTTCAGACGTACGTGTTGATCGAAGGGTTTGCGAGGTATTTAGTGCCTCCGGTTTCGTTCAGACCCAGAACGGACTTGTAAATGGACTGTGTGTCTGACATTGGAATTTATTCTGTGTTGATTGATTTCTGTTAAATATACATCTGTTTGGCGGCGGAGAATTTATTCTTTTGCTTAACGCCCTTCTCTGAGACGCACGAGCTCAGAGGTTGTATATCAATGGACATCAGTCGCATGGCATGAATTGCCTGTGTGGCATGCTAAGATGCAGTGATCAGGGCTTCTGTTGAAAAGCAAAGTCTTGTGGTGATTATCAAAGCACCGCCTGTGTGGCGTAGCTTTGTGTATAACGTGAATTCGCGAGCCTCACACCCCGGTATGAACCTAAAACGGGAGAAGGACCTCAGGGAGGGCATGCGTTTCTTTCTAGCTAGGGTGGTGTCAGTGACCTACCAGCCCTGACATTTATATACTTTTCACCTATGTGGTTGTTGTTGTTGCGAGGCGCCTCGGTTTGATCGGACGATCCGGGTCCGATGGAGTCATTCGTTGGCTCGTTTACGCCCCAAAGGGCGGGGAAACGTATTGTTTAGGCATAATAATCCACATCGGTGGACTGGCCCTGACGATCTAAAGGCTTGCCTGCGCGCTTGCCTGTGGCTCGGGCTAGAGAGTCACGAATTCGGTAAGGACTATCTTTTGCCTTGGTTCATGACGGAAATCCAATTTCCAAATACGTGACGATGCGGTTTCGATTGTATATATACATTTGGCGACATAGTGGCATGGGACGCTCATGTCGCCTATGATTGATAGTTATGGTTTGAAATTGTTTTCAAAACATATAAACACTAGTAATAATATCAAATGCCTTTGTTTTATTCGTATCAAGCATATCTTGGCCGTTATAAGGTAAAAACTCTATCCTCCGGTTTGCGTTGCATTGTGTGATGGGAACTGAGTCTTATAACGGCTTCATTTTTATAAAAAGCATAGCGATGTTTAAAAGAAAGATTTGTTTTAAAGCACTGGCGATCCAATGGAGTAAACCTGTTCCACGAAAGTGGTGTGGTCCTGTGATTAGCCAATTATATATGTATTGAGTGGATTTCTCATACCAGTCCCATGACTGACTCGTAGTTTGTTTCACTTTCAAACTCGGGTGCCCCTTTTTCTACACGGGCAGCCTTGTATTCAGGTTTAGCTGGTTCTTTCTGGATAGCTGGAGCTGAAGATGGATTCTATCATTTATCTCCTTTTATGCTGTTCAGCTCCTATTGTACATATTTTGTTTATTTCCGCTGTAGACATTTATGTATAGCTGAACTCTATTTGTACTAAGTAAGATCCTGTATACTGTGTAACTCTGATGATTAATTTTATCCAGTATATTTTGTTGTTCATATCTGGTGTATTTATTTAATTCTGTTCTGCTATTGTATGTTTCTGTGTTATATTCCAAAGATAACCTTGTTTCCGTGAGAACGGGAAATCGGGTCGTCTCAAAAGATTAAGTGAAAGTGAAACGAGAGGCGACAGAGAAATGAGTTCCAACTCATACCTTGGAAATAGGAATCAAGGAGCTACGAAATCATGAAGTCAAAAGGCGGTCAAGGCACAATGGAATTAAGCTCAAGGAATTGCGGCTTAGACGCGCGCATCATGTCTCTTTTAAGAGTACATCTTTGATCCTTGGTCCACCTGTAGAGCTTGCTTGCACGCTATCGCTTGGTGGATATCCTCTCGGTCCTATTTCTGTTGCAAACCCCGTAAGGAGTTTGTCTTGTTTATCTTCTCGATCCTATCTTGGGAACCTTAGGTAGGACTCGATGGATGTAAACATGTATTTGAAACATGTTATGATTGATATGGTTGCAAATGGTTGCAAGTGGTTGCTCGTGGATGCGCGAATACAAATTAGATACTAGATTGACGCGGTCACGTTTCATGTTGCATATGCACGAGTATTTGTACTTGTTTATGGTTGAAATTGAATATGTTACCATGTGGATGTTGCATGTGGATGAATGGTTGTGCACACATATAGTGTTTATATGACTAGGACCATTTACATACATGTTGGATTCATGGCACTAAACATATTTTGCATTAGAAAGATCATTCAGGCCTGATCATTAGCATTAGCTAAGGAGCATATACACACACGTTCTGCATATGTTCATATGGCATTAGAAATCGTCTAAGGACAATGGTTGCCTGTGGATGATGTTTTGAGTAGATGGATGATGGATGGTAGGATACGTTCTTCCTAACTTAGAGATTTCGGGGACGAAATCCTTTAAGGTGGGGAGGATGTAACAACCCATATTTTGAATAACAAGATATAACGTAAATCAAGGCAGAATTAAATTATAAAATATGAATCAAGGGAAATGGGCTGTGCCATTGCGTTCATCTCGGAAAATAACGCGAAATAGAGTCTGAGTTTTCGAAAAACGGAGTCCGTATGACCAAGTTATGGCCCAATGAAGTTTTCAGAAAATTCTAAGCCCGAAAACAGTTCAAATTCGAATTCAAAATCGAATTTCAGCCAAAACAGACTGGGCGGGAATTTTCCAGCCCAGGCAGGGTCGACATAGGTGTCGACACCAGTGTCGACCCCCCCAATGGGTCGACACCCATGTCGACCCAGCGGTCGACCCCCCCCCCCCCCGGTCAGACCAATTTTTCTATTGCACCATTTTGGCATGTTGGGTCCTCTTTTGTTGGTTTCTGGCGGGAGTTAATGGTTCAGATTCGTTTTAGGGTTAATCCTATGGTCTAAACTACCCCTAATCTCTATAAAAAGACCCCTAAGCCTACCCTAAACCCTCACAAATCACTCATGCCACGAAGTGCTGCCCAAATGCCAAGTGATCTTGGCCTCCATCTCCAACTCCAAGGGCTTATGCATTCAAATCGGATTCAAATCAAAAGGTGCAAGCTTTCTACACCAAATCGAGGAAGGATCAACGTTGCTACGCAAGTTTCATGAAGATTCTTCAACAAAGGAGCCACCTTTCTTCGTCAAGACGATGCATGATCCTTCCCTAAGCCTTGCTAAGTAAGTTCTAGCTACTTCTAGATCTAAATGGTAGTCTTAATGATGGCATGGAATAAAACGAGATTAAACTAAGTATGCTAGCCTATATGAATCTTGTCATGCCTCTTTTGCTTGAACCTATGACTTTTGGCTATGCTTAGTGACTAAATCATGCTATTCATGTTATGATTAACCTAGTTTATCTTGCAAGTTTGAAACTTTATCTATGGAATGCTACCATGAACCTTTGGGAACCATTTGACTTGTGAAACATTGGCAAAGATTTGACTTTGGGGCTTATGCATGTAAATGAACCCAAACCCCTTATTTTATCATGCATGTTTGTGGCCAAATTCCCTTATGATACTATGCATGTTTGTGGCCAAATTCCCTTATGATACTATGCATGTTTATGGCCCAAAACCCCTCATGATGCTATGCATATTTTGAGGCCAAACCCCCTTATGATACCATGCATATTTGTGGCCAACCCCTTCTTGGCATCGTGCATGTTTTGAGGCCAATATGTAGCATAGTATCCTTACTATGTTGGCTCGCTTTTACTTGGGTTGGAAACACGATTTGGGGAAGGATAGACGAGCGTGATTATGACATGAAAATTTGATATGGGATTTCATGAAAATATGACACTCATGGTACACCTAAATGGGGACATGACATGTGGGGTAAACATGGGACTTGAAACTAGACACGGGGGTTGTAAGTGTAATATGACACTAGACCAAACATGAAAGTGGCCAACTCGAGGTTGGGTTGAGTTTGTAGCATAAATCTACCCGGACCCGCCCGGCTTAACTATTGGCTACAAACAATAGGATCCAATGTGAGAAGTTGGTCATGTCGCCCTTAAGACCCGAGGTTAGACTAGGTTGTGGTGTAAAACTACCCGGACCCGCCCGGCTTAACTAGTAACCACAACAAGGTCTAATGTGAGAGGTTGAGAGTGCATTAATTAAATTAATGCCACATGATAAGGTTAAGTAAATTTGACTAATGACACTTAACCGATATGACACGAATGGGTAGGTTAAGTGGGACCGGGCTTGATTTCTTAATGACACTTAACCATACAAGACAATTAGGGGATGGGGTTAAGTAATTTACGCTTAACTAATCTGACTTGGTAATTAGATGGGGTTAAATAATTTACACTTAACTAATCCGACTTGGTAATTAGATGGGGTTAAGTAATTTAGACTTAACTAATCTAAACACGGTAATTAGATGGGGTTAAGTAACCTATACTTGACTAATCTAAACACGGTAATTCGATGGGGTTAAGTTAAACAATACTTAACCAACTTAACATGATAATTTAATGGTGTTAAGTAACTTATAATTAACCAATTATACATGATGATTTGATGAGGTTAAGTAACCTATACTTAACCAATCTAACATGTGGACTTGATAGGGTTAAGTCACAAGACCTTTTGAATATACTTAACCCTTGTAGTATGATTAGTGGATGAGGTTAAGCTAACCCATACTTAACCAATCCGGCTCGATGATCTGATGCGATTTAGATAATTTATGCTTAATCAATCTAACACGATAATCTGATAGGGTTAAGACAAACCAATACTTAACCAATTTGACTTGATAGGGTTAAGTCATGCGCTTCTTGGTATACTTAACCAACTTGTAGGGCTAAGCCTTGAACTTAAATACTTAGCCAATCTTGGCGTGATTCGTAGGTGGGCTAAGTCTTGAACCTGAATAACAACACTTAACCCAATAGACAAAACCCTAGTGAGAGGGACTAGGTAGAAAATCATGGTTAATCAAGGGTAACGGGGAAAAGAAGCTAAGTGGTAAACCTTAGTTAAGTATAACTAAGTAATAATTCTTAGCCAAGGACATGAGACTAGTTCATGAATGGATGAGTAACCCGATATGGTAGGTCATCACTTAAACACACGAGGAGGAGCAAATGATCCGACTTGGATAAGGGCTCCAACGAACTGGGTGACGAAGCGGTAGCTTCGGGGGACGTGAGGGTACTCTTGGTATCCCTCTGTGAGGTGGCAGGTGGTCTATGAAACCCGGCCTCACAGAGGTTAAGGTCTGCGATAGAAGAGCCAAGAGTATGCCTTGGTTGCTATGCGAGCGACCTAAAGACTGGGATGGATTAGCGTGGAGTCGACGATACTTGATTTTGCCCTGGATAGCACGTCGCCGACTACCTACCATCTTTAGTCAATCGTGTACGAACGAAAAGGCAGGGAACCCCCAACAGACCATGTTCTTGCTATCGAGTCATGGGTGAGGTTGGCCCATAGGAAAGTGGGGCTATAGTGGGGCCGGGATGTGGTTCTCATACATGATTTTTCTTGGATTGCCTTTCAGTAGATGAGGGAGGGGTCATGTGGGACCATAGCCACGGATACAAAAACAGACCTTGATATCTGCATCAGCAGACGACTTAAAGCTCCCGACCGAGTTCCGTATTTCTTGATTTGCCATGGCACGGAACTCGGATGGCACATTGAGATACATGTGCGTCTAGACATGGAAACGATTCACGATATATACGTGGGACAAAGGGCGCGGTGACGGGTGGCATAATCCCTAGTGGCCCTAGGTGGCCTGAACCCAAACCGAGACACGAAAACGTTCATTAGGTAGCATAATCCCTAGTGGTCCTAGGTGGCATAAATCCTAAGTGAACACGCGATAGTTCATGGTAAGAAAGCATAACCAGATCAAGGGTAGAAGTCCAAAACAACTTCAAGGATAAAATGGTACTACGTTGAGGTGGTATAGATTTACATGGGGGAAGCCCGTACGGCCTACGGCAAAGGACTGAACTTATACATGGAAAGAAACATACGAGTTGAGAAAACCTACATATGCTATATATTAGGTTGACATGGACCATTACATGACATTGGGAAAGGGGCATTCGTAGTTAACACATGACGCGGGTTGGGATACTAGTACGAGAGGTGCAGAGCAAATATACATGTTAGAACCATGAGAAATATACATGATAGATACCTTGGGATAGTATACTTGGTAGAAACCTGATGATGTGATACCTTGATTTATCTTGACACCGTAGTTTATCATGATACCTTAGTTTATCTTGCTACAGTAGCCCATCCGGTTATCTTAGTTTAGCCTATCTATCTTGTCGTCATCCTTATGTTTACTTTCAGTTTATGCATGTCATGTTACCTTTACCTGTTTTTATATTGGAAGTAGATAGGACTTACCAGTATTTATGACTGACCCCGTTTTATTTCGCCTCTTTGTCTTCCGTTCCCCCCCCCCCTAGGTTTTCAGGGAGGAAATGCTGTTGTTTAGTTCGGACCTCTTATGCTTGGAGGTCATCATGTATAGCTTGGACTTCTCTTGGCTATGGCTGCTTCACCGCTTTATTTTGGGGAATAAATTTATGAAAAGGTTTTATGCTTCTTTATTATTGCAAGACAGGTTTTGATGTATTCTGATGTAAAAGGCTTTAGACCTTGTTTTATAAGGTAAATGAAATTTGTTTTACTTCCGCTGTTTTATATATGTTCTGTCTTGTAATATTTCTATGCATGTTTACCTCGATAATGCTTCACCAAACCTAGTGCATTCCCTTTGTGAGTGACCCTAGCGAAGGTGGGGTGTTACAGTTTATATGCAAGTTGAATGTAATTTCGTATGCAAGTTTTTATGTGAATCATATGCAAATTATGACATTAGTTTATATGCAAGTTGAATGTAATTTCATATGCAAGTTTTATGTGAATCATATGCAAATTATGACATTAGTTTATATGCAAGTTGAATGTAATTTCATATGCAAGTTTTTATGTGAATCATAAGCAAATTACGACATTAGTTTATATGCAAGTTGAATATAATTTCACATGCAAGTTTTATGTGAATCATATGCAAATTATGGCATTAGTTTATATGCAAGTTGAATGTAATTTCATATGCAAGTTTTTACGTGAATCATATGCAAATTATGACATTAGTTCATATGCAAGTTGAATGCAATTTCATATGCAAGTTTTTATATGAATCATATGCAAATTATTGCATTAGTTTATATGCAAGTTGAATGTAATTTCATACACATGTTTATATGTGAATCATATGCAATCTATATGTAAAGCATGTGATGTTAGTTTACATGATTAAATTTATATGCAAGTTAATACGAAACTTATATGCAAGATTTGATGAAAACCATATCTATATATGCAAATTTGCACTTTCATGTTTATATCTACATTTAGATCCATGGAAGTACATAGATTATGTAAATTTATGTTTTATGTTTCTATTGCCTATGCAAATTAGTGACTATGCAAATCTATGTCAATATAAGTTATAATCATGCAAGTTTATGTGCTAGCCTATTCTTATTTTTGTAAGACAGATCTACTTTTATGTATTGTTCATATTGTGAAGTTTTTATGTGTTAGGCTATGTATTAGCCTACATATTATCTGTGCGAACAACGTGGGGTCGCTGGGGAAAACATTAAATATTAATGTTAATATTTTGAATTGGCATATAATGCCTTTAAAGGCATATAATTAATCTTAGACATCAATTAGCATAATTAATGTATATAGAAATTATGACCATAATTTAAGTGACAATTATGGACATGGAAATTATTGATAAATTTGAATAGGGATACTAATCCAATTTGGGTTAACTAAAGATGTGTAATAATTAACCGCCTAAGACACGAGGTTAGACTCTTTTGGGGTGTAAGACTGCCCGAACACGCCCGAGAAATCCAGCAACCACAAATGCCAGTCTAATGTGAGGGGTCAAAGGCACGAATTAAATGCGTATCAATTGTAAAGACACAAGGTTAGGCTCGTTTGCGGTATAAGACTGCCCGAACCCGCCGGGCAAATCCAGCAACCACAAATATCAGCCTAATGTGGGTGGTCTTTACAAGGTTACGGTTTTAATGAATTAAGTAACACTTAACCAGATAAACATGTGGTGGGACATGGGGGGTTAAGTGGGTGCCTTGGGTGGCATGTGAAATTAAGTGGTTGCCGTGGGTGGCATGCGAAATATGATTAGGTGCACTTAACCAAGATTGAAACATGTAAGAAGACATGAATAAGAATGGGGTTAAGTGGGGAAACCTTAGTGGGGACCGAGCATAGGTGGAAGGCTTGTGTCAAGCATGGGTCCCTTTTCAAACCAGAAACCCATTAAGTATCTTTGTGAGCTTGACCCAAGTCGAGGACGGGACAAGCTTACTGGGTTTGATTATAAGAGGTCAAAACGGGTTAGCGGTGGCAACACAAGTCCAACGGGGTCATGTGCGTGTGTGGGCCCGGGCTGGTAGGTAAGACATTGTTGCATCATGTAGATATAAGCCGTGCATCTTTGGTGGTATCGGGTTGCCACTTTGGGGAGTGATACACCCCACTTTGGGACCAGCACAGGTATCTACGAGTTGGGGAGCCGATCGAATGGGGGTAGTGGGTACAACTAGTGGAGATAGGGGCAGATGGCACCTATGAAGGCAGCTAGGGGTACACGAAACTACCATTATCATTATTAAGTTCTACAGGCGGGGTCAACTTTTAGGGTGACTAGTGGTGGTGCAGTATAGTAATTATCCTATAGTGATTAGGAACGAGATTAACGCCGGAACATTCCTCTTATTTGCTTTGTCATGCCCACTTGTTTCATGGTCATATCTTATCTTACCAGTTTATGCCTTATCTTTGTTACGTTAATAATTATATTGTTAAAGTTATTATACTCGCTAGACTTTATGTCTGATCCCCTTGTTTTCGCCTCTTTTCTTCCTTCCCCCCCCCCCCCAGGTTTCAAGGTGGGACTAGTACTAGTGGAGCTTGATCTCGGATCTCTTTCTCTCTCTTTTGGAAGTGCTTGGATTGCTGAAAATAAAGTTTAGCTCGTCTCTTTTATGGCTACTTGTGTTGGGGTTTATGCTTTTTATTTTATGTACTCTGAAACAATTTATCAAGATGGATATTAAGTCTACTTGGTTTATGAAGTTGTTGTAATCAAACTATTTCTCTGCTGTAATAGAAGTTGTTTTAAAATTTTCAAGTACCATTTTTTATATCTGTCTTGTTATATTATGTTCTATACACTAAATACGTTCAATGGAAGTTAATGCATTCCCGTTGTGAGTGATATTAATGGACGTGGGGTGTTACAGCTGTAGGAATCAAGCACTAATATATAAAATTAAACTAACTTATAAACATTGCGCAATTGGTATAAATTCATCAAAAATTTATGTAATGGTTTTTTTTTCTATTTTCAGGATAGGGCATCACAAAAGGCATTGAAAAAGCATAGGAGTTCAAAGCTGAGATGAAAGAGCTTGGAGCCATGGTCAAGCAATTGTAGGAGCATGATCTACTTCGCGCTATATATATGGAGTGAATCAACCTTTAACAGAGATGTGCAGCAGCATGATTTCTTTTCTTCGTTTTCTAGTGCTTTCGGAGCATGTTGTGTTTTGACATGTGGTTGTCGGTTCCTTCGATAATCGAAAGAAACCATGTACCCTATTCTAACGGCTACCAACGGTTGTCGACGACTATTTGCCATTAGAGTAAGGCTGCTTGCTTGTAGTGATGACTTCCAAGGTTGCTTTGATAAATTCCAGGATTGCCAAGGCAAATCCAAAGAAGGCCACTGATCTAATGTTAGGTTCGATCACTTCTCAAACCTATACTGGATTAGGAATTCTCTTTTGTAAATTAATAAGAATAGACAGGTTCATAATTAAATCGTATGTTCGGGTTTTAGGGGAAGGTGTTCTTTAAAAGGAAAGAATCAGGGAATGCTTGCTCGTTATCATTCCTTTGAATTTAGTTCTATACAATTGATCAAATACCTCTTTATATTAGTTGAAAACCATTCCATACAATCTAAACCACTTCATATTATCCCATTTGTTTTACATAACGCTGCTAGTTGAATTAATGCGTAACTGGTTACTAACCGTAAAATAAATGATTTGAGTTATCGAATTCTGATTTGGAATGAGCGAGTTTGATGGAGGCAAAAGTAGGAGAAAAGAGCAGGGGTTATGTGTAATGTACACCTTGTTTAAGCAGTTCTGACAAGGCACTTATAAAACATCAAAAACACAATCAATTAATGAATGTCGTGTCTACGAATACATTTTCATGTAGAGTGGCTTGTACAAACTCCATAGGAGTTCTTAAATGCCACATACCCAAGTGAAACCATATCCACTAATGAATCGATTTTGGGCAATATGTATGTGCTGGAGTATGTGACAAAATTCGATATGCTATCGAAATACAGTTTATTTTCCTAGTTATCACTTCACAAAAGGGAGTTTGAAGTCTATATTAAGGTTTAGTGATCAACTCAAAGAGCGATTTATTTCATTCTGAGCTAATAATGGATTTGAGGAAAAATCATCAGGAAAGCTGACGATGCTGAGAAAGTGCTCAATATAGAGAGTTGTCCTATTATGTATGGAGCAATTAGGGGAACATATGTGTCGACCATTGTCCTCGTTTCGTTGAGTGCCCCTCAATGAAAGATAAGGTAAATAACATTTTCCTAGATATATGGTTTTGGCTGATGGTGTTTCCATGTGCATTTTATTTTGTTGTCGTGGTTTCATCATTTCATCCGATCTTACACGTTGATATATGTAATGAGATTCAGACTCATGATGATTAATATGCTTTTCTTGATCATTTCTTACTGTGTTCAGGCTTAGTTAGACTATATACGTGTGTAACATCCCATTTTGGTCATTAGAGATCAATTATTTTAAGTTCATTGTCATAATTTTTTGTGTCAACATGAACTACCAATAAAGTGACTCCATATATGTTATTTAATTTTAGTATCACTTAAAAGAATGAGCTATAGATTAAATTTCCTTTATAGATTCATAATGCTAATTTATTATTGTTACTTGTGTAACCTAAAATATGATCTAACAAATAATCTTTCTTTATAAATTCACTTATTATCAATTAATAATATAAATAGAAATACAAATTAACCGAAAAAATAGATTGTCAACTTGCAAAATAAAAATCCAAATTAACCAAACAAAATATGTGCCATGATGCTCGTAGTAATAATATATCTTTGTCAATTAATTTTTGCCAAATTAAAAAGTTAAATGAGTTATAATTTATATCTTTGGCAATTGTAATTATTATTAATTTATAGGGTTGTTTAGGTTTTATTTTGAATCACCCCTAAAAAGGTTTCATAACATTATCCATTTTTAAAGCACTATGAGTTACGTTTCTAATAAAAAAACCTCAAATCTTGCATTAACGCTCTAACCTGTTTTGGAAACAGAAATTCTCTTCGGTTATATATCAACTAAACGTGTAAAAATGATCAAATACGTAGAGAATTCGAATGTATTTTCTACATTAAATATTGTGGAAATTTGAAATGTGTATATTTAAAACAAAACTAGAGTGAATGAAATTAGTAATAAATACAAGATATTTACATATATCATTTGTATTTTTTTGGATAAATATATGATGTAAAAGCCAAAAAAATAAAAAATAAAATATTTCTATATTAAAATATTCTTTGACCGTGTCTATTTATTACAATTTTAGTTTAAGGAAGATCAAGAATAATCATACGAGGAAAATGTTAAATACGTAATTTTAAAGAAATGAATTTGAATCAAAATTTAAGATAAAGATGTAACGACAACCTGATTTCGATGCATGCGGCTACAATCATAAAGTTGATATTTCTATTTCTCATTATCCCATTTGACCACTTATAACGAAAAAATTATCGTGGTCTTTCCTTTGTTAAGAAGAATGTTCTGTTTTACATTATATTTCAGTTCTAAAAATATAAGGATAAAGAATGATTGTAACAACCAGGAAAATACGAGCCAATTTAAAATTTTTAAATTGGTTATTTCAAAGGAATTTGAACAATTGAAATAGAATATTTCAATAAAATAGTGAAGTAGAAATAGTGTGGCAGTTTGAAAATTTGAATTCAGACTTTGATTGACTGCACCGGGTGCAAAATATAACGGATTTTGATGAAACCAAAAATATTTAAATCTGTTTATGAATACCTTTCTAACGAATCTGAAAAATCGAAGTTTCATAGCGGGAATCAAAAGTTATGGCCAAATGAATTTTCAGAATGGTCGCTATATAGATATATAGCCCTTGAAAATAGACATCTTGCAAATGACCTCGGAATTCAACGAAACCACTTTTATTGGATCTGGGATGTCAAACTATTTCTAGGTTTCAAATTTCATAATTTTTGAAGCTGGTATGTGAGCGTGGCAAAGGAAAATGTGTTTGGTCAATTTTTGTTAAATTGGATCGACCAGAAAATGGCCATTTTTCAAACGGTTTCAGAATTCGACGAACCTAGTTTTGTTGGGACCGTAGCGTCAAAACATAGCTAGTTTTATTTTTCTGGAATTTTTCGAATCAGTTTGTGGCCCTGGCAAATTGAAATGTACGTTCAAATTGAATAGAAAATGTTTTATACTTTAATTTGAAAAATAACTGACTGAAACAGTCGAATTGGCCTACGAAACATATCCCATTGTGTCCGGGATGGGGGTATTTAGATAGGGCGACAGTCGCTGGTTTTGAATTGGTGCCGTGTGGAGAAACAGTATTTTAAAATCTAATAAAACCATCGGCCAATCAAAATTCTCCATTCATTAAAATAAAATAAAATATCACAGAAAACCCCGCCCCCCCTCGACATCAACAACGGAAACTCTCCCTCCCTTCCCTAGCGATTTCCGATCGCCATAGCCCGAATCAGCCCCACCCCCAGTTCAACTTTTTGTTCGCCTCCCTCCCCTCTTTAAATCCATACCCGATTCGCCACCCCTCGTCATCTGTGCTTCGAGAACCAAGCCCTCAAAGTCCCGGACTTTTCGCCGCCCCCGCCTCTGATAGACACCGCCGAGTTCACCGCGACTACCACCCCCTGGAGCGCCTCTCCTAGCTCTTTCCAGTGGTGCAGGCCAGTTCTCTTATCGTGCAGCGGTTTATTCGATAAATCAAAACCTATTTTTGAACAATAGTGAAAGGTATCGGCTTTATTTTATTTGAATTGAAAATAACACTTTTAAGTGTTGCAGACTTTGAAAAATCATATCTTTATGGTGTGTTGACGAAATTCGATGAAACAGTAAACATTGTGACCGCAAGGAGGCTCTCTACCACATAGAAGAGACCGCGGATTTTTCTGAGCTCACTAGGATTTTTAGCACCTTGATAACCATTGTGAGATTTCTAAATTGAAATGTGAATGGAAATGTCATGTATAAATTATATAAGCGAAATATAAATTATAAACGTGTTGTATACCTCATGTACATGCATTGTGTAAGCTATATGAGCGAAGTATGATTATACATGCATTGTATAAATAATTTGTGTTGAAATACAAGTGAAATATAGAAATAATATATATATATATATATATATATATATACTCCCCTCGTCCACAAACCATGGACGATATTTATTATTTGTGAATTAGTGTGAAAAATTTGGTGAATAATGCGAATGATTGAATAATTGTTTTTGTTGATATTGATTGGTTGTGGTTGAAAAATACCCATTGGTGATTGAAACAAATTGGAAATAATTGTGGAAATGAAAATAAAACATGCCGCCTGCGTGCGAACTAGATGCACGAAATCTCCATTGTCAAAAACCACGAGGTTTTAAGGTAGAGCGAGGAGCCGTACTCGGGACGGTGCCAGTCTTAACTACCCTGCCGTTATGCTGCCGAAATTTTGAATAATATTCATTTGTTAGAATTATTTTCATATGTTGAAATTATTTTCATACATTGAAACTAAAGTCATGTGTTGAAATTATATCCTGGTGTGGAAATGCTCATGTGTTGAGAAGTAATGTGTTGAAAATTAAATTCATGTGTTGAATGAATAAGGTGTTTGAACAATAAAATCACATTTTTATAATATATATGAAGTAGTAAATCATTCGCCTTATAAATAAATAGTTTCAACAATAAAAATTTCATCTTTCTTATATGAACAAACTATAAAATAATATCCATGTGTGGAAATGCTCATGTGTTGAGAAGTGCGTATGCTGAAAAGGTTCATGTGTTGAATTAAAGATCGAACAATAAAAATTACATTTTTATTGAAATTATGAAGTGTTAAAAACGTTCATGTGTTGAATAAATATTTTAGATGATAAAAATACCATTTTTATCACGTATGTGATTTGCTAAAAATATACGAGTGTTGAAATAAATATTTGTGAAATGAATATTATTTTTAACATGTATAGCAACTAAATAAAATAGTCATGTGTTGAAGAATATTTTTGTTCGTCAAAAATATCATTTTTGAAATATGAAGAGTTAAAAATAACCACTTGTTCAAATAAATATGCATGAGTTGAAATATTCATTAACTAGCTGATGATATGATTTTTGCTTATGTATGCAACATTAGAATGAATGGTGTCTTTAAACCAAATTGAATCAAATATGAAGTTGAATGGAAAATGATAAGTGATAAGAATTGCACATATGTACATGCATATTTATTGAACAGGTTATAGCAAAAAGGCTAGAGAAGAGGAATAAAATTATGTGCCCGACAAATAGGTATATGTTTACTGTTTTGCTTGGGTGATGATTTTATGAGCCTATTGGCTAGCCGCTTGGCTTTTTCTTTTTGTAATGAGATGCCCGTGTGGCTATTTGGGAATTTTTCCAGCCCCTCTCGTACAAAGGAGGTTATGGCGAAATTTTCCAAAATTTAAAGGCGTTAGTGAAATATTTGAAGTGAAAACGATATAGAAATCGTCGAATGAACTATATATATATATATATATATATAATTAAAACGAATCATGGTCATGTAGTTCAGGTTTTGAAACCGTGATTTCAAACGATTAGTGCGGGAAATCCGACCATCGGATTTTCCCGAAACCGTAACCGTTGGGTTCGCCTTGGAAATATCTTTCCAAAGGCACCAACTTTGTAAAGATCCGACGAATGGATTCTCTGGAATGTTTAATTCAAAATTGAAGAAAAAACCGCTAGAATCGATTATATTTATATATAAATATAATTAAATTAAATCAAATAACGACGCTGCAGTTCGTATTCTGAAATCGTAACTTAAAACGACTAGTGTGGGAAATCCGACCGTCGGATTTTCCCAAAACTGAAATCGTTGGATTCGTTTTGAATGGATCTTTATAATGAAATAAAATTTGTGAAGATCCAACGGTTAGATTTTTAGATATGTGTAAAACAAATTTGGTGAAAAACAACGCCAGTGCCTCGGTACGACCTGAAACGTCGTTTAATTAAATATGGTCATTTTTAAATAAATAAAAATGGCCATATGTCGTTATAAAATATTACAAACGATATAGAGTGGAAATAAACCAATTTTGCTGTGTTTGCTTGATATGTGATGGTTTAATGTATTTAACATGAAAATTATACTAAGGAACTGAAATGTGAATGTTGAGTAATTTAACCATGTGAATAATTGATTTGAAAATCTCAATATACGTGGATTATTTGAAAAGGCCGAGTTAATTCTCATTTTAAATAATCGATCGACGGTAAGAAGTCGAAGAGATGAAGACGGTTCAAGACCGACGATCTTCACATTGGATGGATGGGCGCTACTGATGCTCGTGATTGGAGTAACTACCTTGAAGGAGCTGAAGTAGTAGCCGTCTGGATGTATTGTTGATTGTTCGGATATGCGAGGAATTTGGTGCCTCCGGTTTCATTCAAACCCAGAACGAACTTGTAAATGGACTGTGTGTCTGACATTGGATTTTGTTCCGTACTGATTGATCTCTGTTAAATATATATCTGTTTGGCGGCGGAGAATTTATTCTCTTGCTTAACGCCCTTCTCTGAGACGTACGAGCTCAGAGGTTATATATTGATAGAAATCAGTCGCATGGAGTGGATTATCTGTGTGGCACGCCTAAGTGGCATATGATCAAGGCTTCTGTTGCAAAGCAAAGTCTTGTGGTTGATGATCAAAGCATGGTCTGTGTGACATAGGTTTGTGTATAACGTGGATTCGCGAGCCTCACAACTCGGTATGAGTCAAAAACGGGATAGTGACTACAGGGAAAGCACGACGTTTCTTTTTAGCTATGGTGGTGTCAGTGACCTACCAGCCCTGACATTTAAATCTACTTTTCACCTGTATGGTTGTTGGAATGCGAGGCGCCTCGGATATAGGTCTGTAAGGACCGGGAAACGTGTGTTCAAGAATTGCCAATCCTCAAAAGTAAGAGAGGACCGGCCCTAAAGATCCAAGGATTACTATGTGCGGTCCTGGGACATTTGCTAGAGTGTCTCGAACGGAGAGGAGCTTGCCCCTTGCCTCGACTCATGATGGAATCCAATTTCCGATACGAAATTGCGGATATAACTGCATTACTAGTATGGCGACATAGTAGATGGTAGCTATGCCGCCTAGGATTGATATTTATGATTGAATTTGCTTTTGAAAAGATATATACACTAGTAATAATATCAAACACTTCTGTTTTATACGTATGAAGCATTTTTGGCCATTATAAGGTGAAACTCTATCCTCTGGCTTGCGTTGCATTGTGTGATGGGACCTGAGTCTTATAATGGCTTCATTTTTATAAAAAGCATTACGATGATTTAATCATTTACCTCATTTCATGCACTAGCACTCATTGGAGTAAACCCGTTCCGCGAAAGTGGCGTGGTACTTTGATTTGCCTTATTATTTTTGTTTAATAAGTTAAGTAGATTTCTAATACCAGTCCCATGACTGACTCATAGTTTGTTTCACCTTGAAAACTCGGGTGCCCTTATTTTCACATGGGCAACCTAGTTACAGGTAGCTGACATATTTTTTGCTTGGCACTGCAGTAAAGGTGGACTTTTGGACTCATGGTTAGGCTTGACTACATTGTGATGATTATGACTTTTCCGCCATTATTGTATATGTATTATGATTCTGCCACTGGCGATGTAGACTAATGTTTAGTTGTTTATTCTCTATGTATGATTCCGCCATTGGCAATGTAGACTGATTATGTACTGTTACACACTAAGTTGTATCATGCACTGTGCTCTCTGATGTGGTGATATATATATATATATATGATTCCACTGTCATATTTGTGTAAATTATTCTATTTCTCGTTTATGCTATTATCTATGATCTACTAATGATGAGTAATGTGTTATATTCCAATGATTATCCTTAACACCGTGTCACGGGGTTTTGGGGTCGTTACAATGATCTAAATTGGAGGAACCTAAAAAAGAAACTACCAATGCAAACTCAAAATCCTTTAGGCATAACAATTTGATCTTTTATAATGTTGGTAAGAAAGAAGTGGATAAACCATTTCTTTTAAAGAAGTGAAAACAAGTTTATTGCAAATTAGGGATAAAAGCTCTCCCAGACTAGATGACCTCAATTATATTTTTTTTGAACATCATTAGGATGTGTCTAAATATAGAAAATGCATGGAATGCTATGTTGGGTATTCAAATGTCATGTAGAATCATCAAAGTATTTCATCACTCTCTTATTTGTCTTATTCTCTAATAATCTCAACCTACTATATTCTGACTATGTACTTACCTCACTTTGCAACGATTTATATAAAATATATTAGCTAATCCACTTTTAATAGAATGAAATATTGCATGAATAATTTAATCTCTATCAAAATGCTTTCATCTCTTGTAGAGCCACCTTTTAAAATTCATTGCTAGCTTCTGAAATGAATGGATCTTTTAAAAATAAGCACATAAATAAATTACATTTGAAAATTGATTTACATGAAGTGAATGACAAGATTAACAAAGGGTACATTCATCATATGTTGATCAATATGCATTCCTAATAAAATTTGGTAAAATTGTTCATGAATGAAGATTCGCTTACTCCTTATCTATTTTCCATTACACTGAAATATCTTTGTATATAAATAAATTTAAAAATATTTAAGTCTTTTTACCACCAACTCACGAAAAAGAGGCAATGATAAATCACCTGCTTTATACTAATGATATTTTAATATTATCAAAAGCCTTTATTTAAAATGTTGTTGGTATTGAAAGATTTTTGCAATAGTTAGAATCCACTACTAGTCTTTCTATCAATGACAAAAAAAAAATCTGTGAAGGATTCAAAAACAATAAACTGTTAGTGATATGATCAAAATTAATACAAGGTGTTTACCCATTATGTACCTTGGATTTCCATTATCACATAATAAAACTCAAGCAAGAGATTTTAGACCTTTGGTACATAAAATTGATAGTAAAATAAACCATTAGTCAAGTAGACTATGGAATGCAATGGTGGACACAAAGAGAGAGACACAAAGCCTCCACGTTGGATTTGTTTTTCTTTATGTGGAGAGTGTAATTCATGGGAGGATCCAATGGTTGAGATTTATTATGTGCAATTTTTTGTTATCATTTTGTGTCTAAATAGAGTTTCCATATATATATATATATATATATATATATATATATATATATAATGAATGACTATCGGATGTAGTTTTATTAATTTTCTACAGCAGCTATGAGGAGATCAAATCCTCTTTATAATGATTTCTTTCAAAAATTTAAGTCACACAAAATGCTTTGGAAGCGGTTTGGGAAAATTAATTTTAGCGTGGTCAAGGAATTAGGAAATTAGAGCAGATATCTACCATGACTTTAAAGTGGGAGTGAAAATTCCTACAAATTAATAGTCTTCGTGAAAATTGGATATTTAACACATACTGTGCTAATAAAAACTTTTGGACTATTCAACAAGACAACAATGCCTCTAATAACAGGAAATTAATACTCGACTCTAGATGCTAGCGTAAAGGGACGATTAATAGGTAAAGTAACACTGCAAAAAATCAAACCAAAACCTATACAAGCATGGATAATGTAAATCTAGTACCTAAAAAATGTGAGCATGAGCATAATCAGAGTACAAATAAACTAACTCGCAACAGAAACAAGATACATAGCCAGTATCGACTAAGGAAAATACCTTAAAAATGAATTGCTATATCAATACCGAGCATGAGAGAACAAGAACAAAAAAACAAACTTAAATACTTGCAAAGCTGTCTTCCCTAAGATAAAACTGAGAGTAGTTATGAGGACGGGGTCAGAACAAGTCCCAGTGGGAGAGAAATGCATAACGCTATCTATAATACACAAATGTATCCCATTTGGTTTCATCTAAATCATATGTCTAACAAGGCTGGTGATTTTAACAAAACTTGCAAGGATTACGCATGACGATTGACTACCACGTCCAATGTAGCATTACCCAAAGATAGATTATCGTACTATACCGAGATAGAACTTTTATGCATAAGTACGAAGCCTTTAAATTATCATACAATCCAATACCAAAACTAAGAGGCAGGCTTTCCAACAACTTAATACCATACTAATAAAGGACGTGTGCTATGTATATATATATATACACACTCACACCTATGGACTCGCTCATAATATAACATATAAGTTAGATTCCAACGATCACTTAGGGAACCAAAGTAGTTCCATTGGTCACTTAATACCTTATTAGGTGGTTTACAACACACTAGTATAAATTAGAGGACACTGGCAACTAAGTCCTTCTAATTCAAGGCTTCCTTCATCCATGCATATTCCAAACCCCGCATAAGACCAAAGATAATCTCCAAGTCACTTGATACTTATGGCGTGATAGGTAGATTTATAGTACTTTCGTGGAGGTCATTTCATAGCTTATCCTTAGGAGGACTCTAACCCAGTCACTTACTACCTAAAGGAAGCATACTACGATGGAGATTACCGATCTCCAACCCAATTTACCGTTTCATACTTCTAATATTGACTTAGGCTACGCTATCGAATTATTCCCTTTTTGGTTTCTTCTTTCGGAAGGGAGGCGTCCATACAGCCACTTGATACCTTAACACTTGAAGTAAACCTTTAGGATAAATTTGCATTACACAATTAATTATCTACATGGGTTCTATCAGACCTGTGTGGTTTATGATATCTCACATCAGTTGTACCTCACCTCACATCATTGACCTACGAATTCCAATTCTTATTTTAATTAAAGACGTTTCTTCTAGAAATTAAACTAGAATAAGTTAAGGATGATTTCTTAAGATTCGCAGTAACAACTCAAATTTTCATAGATTAGTTTTTTTCCAAAATCCAAATATACCGAAGCTCGAGTTGGTTTGTTTAGTACACTGTAGAAAGGCAAAGATAAAACATATTGGAACTAAAAATAAAATATTACACAGCGGAATAAATAGAATAAAATAGTAAGTAAATACTTACCCTAATAATGACACTGTCTAACAATTGTCTATAAGTTGTAATCTCTGCCACCAGTCAAACCTGTTTGTTATGAGGAGAGGGTCAGAACAAAAGTTCAACTGAATGGACTAATTATACTTTCTATAAATAACACCACTTATACTGTTTTGTCACTGGTTTACTTTTATTAAGTTATTACAAGTTACACTTCCGATTTCATTCATATATCATGCCCATATACTCCCAAGTAGATTAACCTAATAAATCATACATATGCAGCTACATACTCAGTACATCGAGGTACTGGTTATAGTATCCTTCTCGAGTGGTATCCATCGTCGCACTGCGAAAAATGTAAAAGACCTTCATCGTCACGCTACGGAAGCATACTAGACCATGCTGCGAAGAAGCACTACATCTACATTACTACGCCACGAAAGCATATTTAGCTACGCTACGAAAGCTTATTGAGCTACGTTACGAAAGATAATATGCTTCTACCACTATGTCGTAAAGGCACTTTAAACCTGAATTCTACAACGGACCTCAAGCGGGGATTTAGTATATCTGTCAAGAATAGCGTCGATAGGCCCGAATTAATGGCTTTGTCAAGCCCAAAATACAGATATCCAAATTTGGTTTGTCTTTTTACGGTGACTCCGGCCTTACCTGTCCCCCCTAACGAATGAAGGACCATTCAAAGTGCTAAGTGACTTCCCTAACAACCAGTCTAAATATCCATTTGGTCCCTCATCCAATGACCCGATAGTGAAAATCATTGGCCTCTTTGGTTTAGCACCAGCCTTTTCCGTACTTACTCTGACTGTAGATGACAGATGTCTGATGACCTACTATCCTTTGTTGGGTCCTGACCACAAAACCTCCCATCTTGAGGCAGCTGCCAAATCATCCTAGAAATCATCCCAATATGTCTTTAAGCTGCCCATAATATACATCGTACGATGTCGTACCGACCTTGCCTCTGTGGGTACATCCTAGGGCCTACAACAGAAGACTATCATAAAGTATCCTCACGTTTCGTAGAAGTCCTACGCTTTCTTGCAGTACCATCAAATAAGTTGAATGTGCTCCCATCATATCTCCCAACACCTTTAATAGTTTTCCCCATTGGGCTCTTCATCCCCATGGACTAGACCAAATGTAGACGGCTATATTAATTATACCCTATGTCCAATTTAAATTTCAAGATTTCACTTATTTTCCTTTCGTTGATTTATGATATTTTTCACTAATCTATTTAATCAAATATTATTTATTCATAAATCAACTTTAATGGTTACCATAAAATCGGATAGTTGTAAGGCCAACATAGAACATCACCTAATTACAAGGCTACCATAGAATATCTTTAGGCTTATTAAACTTAATTTGCTATTTCCTACATATTTATAATAAGCTTTATTATTTTCTTTTCACTTTTCAAATCATAACAATTATGTTACAATCTTTTGTATACGTTTTTCCACTAAACGGTGATTATTCTATTCCATTTATAAGTTTACATTACGTCTTTATCTTTTAATTACCACTTTTAGTTATGATACCTCTTCTTCTTCATGTCTTTACAATTTACTTTCTTTTGGAAATCAGATCTATTCCAAATTGATTGGTTATTAAACTGTGCAACAACCTATTTCTATAGCTTAAGGTAATTACTACCATAGAAACCCATAATTGCAAGACATCTCTTTAAATTCATTTTAGGCTATTGAATAGTGCGCAATATGGCTAAATCGATATTTTTGCACTAGTCCATGTTTTTATTTGTTTTTAAACTAGCAATTATGTTTTCAACTTCTTATTCAAAACAAATGGAAATACATTCCCTTTTTCATAACCAATCAAAGGTAAGTTTGGCTCACATCTCTAATAGGTTTGAAAATTCACGTCACATCCCTACCTTAATTTTTTATAAATTACATCCCTATTTTTCGTAAATCATTAAAAATCAGCAAAAAAAATCACGAAAATTCATAATCAAATACAACAACTAATCATCATCGAATTCAAACATTAAAACCACCAAAAAAATATTAAAAATATAAAAATAGTGAATCTCCATTATATTGCATCAAAAGATAAACTTATTTGAAATTGTAGCATACATTTCAACAATAATTGTAGTTATGCATCAAACTGCAGTGTAACTGCAGAAATGTATGCACTAAATAGCAATAAATTGCATCGTTTGATGCAATAATTTGTTGCTTTCATGTTCTTCAACCGTACACCATTTTTAAGTAGAACTGTGCTACAGAGCCCGAAAATTATGTGAACGGCTGGTGCGGAAATGGATCCAAAGGTGGATTTCAAGGGGGGTATGTATTGATGAGCGGCTGTCCTGATTTCGGGCTCATTCCCTGACCGTATGCTTCGGGCCTTCTAGACTTGCTGTTTTAAGTATTACTGCTTACATTTCAGCATTTATAAGCAATAACTGCATACATATCAGCACACATTAGCAAGCCTTCATCCATTTTAACTTTATTGCATACTTTTCAGCAGTTATACAGAATAAATGCATACATATTAGCAACAATTAGTAAGCCTTGCAAAATAGTTCAAGTTTAATTGCATACGTATCAGCAGGAATATACGATAATTGCATACACGTATGCAATAATTCATCCAGATTTTCAATATAAACTATGGATGATTAGTTGCATAAATGTATGTAATCATTGAGTATTATTGCATACTTTGCCGAATTTTTTCATGTTTTTTCAGCATGTTTCTGTGAATATTTGCGATTTTTTTAAAAAAATATTTATAGTCATCAACGCTTTTTTTTTTGGAAAAACACATAAGGCTGAAAATAGGGACCCGCTTTACATAAATATTTTCAGGGGGAGGCCGTTTATATTATGAAAAATTTATGCGACGTGAGCCTAATTTTCACACCAATCAATCTAGGCTATTTCTGACTTCCTATTTTATTTGATACACATAAATTCCTGCTTTAAACTTATTTTCTCCTTCTTACATAATTGCAGTAAATTTGGACACAGTTGGTTTATATCACTTTTTCAATCTCAATAATTTCTATGTTTATTACATTCTAAAATTGGAAGGTAATCTTTTCAACTAATATAGAAATTATCAGATTTACCATTTAACTGCAAATTTATTGTCCATAATGTGTTGCGCCCACAATTACCAAATCTCCTTTTGCTCATAACCCCAATTTAATTATGTTTTCCAACATGCACAGATAAAAGGATTATAATCAGTCATATAAAATTGTTGCATAATTCAATTATATATATATATATATGTATGTATATATTAACTCTTGAGGTTTATATATATTTTGCACATAACCAAAATTCAACATAAATTATGTATATATTCCGATTTAGACAAGGGAAAAAAGAAAGAAGAGAACATACCACAAATTCTTAAAGAAATCAAATGATATAATATACTATTATAAGGAAAATATAATTTAAATCCACTCAACTGGGATTTGCGCTCTAAGTTCTGTATCTGATTTGGCTTTGTGATTGCTATCTATTTTCTTTTCAACTCGGATTTACAGATATATGGAATCAGGGCATTTACATCCTGAATCTTATATATTTTCCTCTAATTCCTGAATCAAAATTCCTAAATCTAAAATATAATTTTTTCCTAAGGAGCTCGGAGGAGAAAAAATGGAATAGCTTTGGCGCCCTCTCAAAAAATACGAGTTGGAAGCTAGGCCCTGATGGTTTATTTATAGCAGCCTAGAAGAACCGTATCCGTTCGATTCAAAAGAATTAAATCTGAGCCGCAAAACGATAAAATATATCGGTCATGGCACGAATGGGTCGACCCTGACCCTTGGTGGGTCGACCCGCCTCAGGTATGGATTGACTCATACACGTTTTCAAAATGTGTATCGAGCCATCTGGAATGCGTAATTTTCGTGGCATTTAAACCTTACCTTTTATGTTATACTTCTTAACCATTTTGATTTATTTCCAAATATTATTTTCCTATTTGGGTGCGCGTTCTTATTTCAAGTTTAAACCCGTAATCAATGTGCGCATTAATAATTCTTTCAACTTTAGTTTATTGTGTTTTTAATTCTTGTAAACATTATTTTTAATGTTCAATTCTACCAATTTAACACTCGTTTACGTCAAATTTCAAATGTGTATTATTAATACATGATTCTCCACCTTAAATTAAAACGTTACTTAATTAGTGTCATTTCGACTTCCTTTTATTCCATGGTTTTATACCATTTATGACACACGTTTATTTTGTGCGTCACTTCTATAGTTTTTGTCTAAACATATTTGTTTTAAGAGAAATGCTAAGCTCACTCTCCCTTAGGGAGAGTGAGTTTGTACTTGCCACATGATTGGTGGAAATGAGTTGGCACCAATCATTAGCCATGTATGATACAATAAATGCCAACCCATTTCCACCAATCAGGTGGCAAGTACAAGCTCACTCTCCCTAAGGGAGAGTGTGCTTAGCATTTCTCTTGTTTTAATATATCTATATGTGAGTTCACACTCCAAGATTAGTTATCTACTTCCAATTTTTGACGTCATTTCCATTATTTCTATTTTAATGTCATTTATAACATGCATTGCCAATTCATAGGAAATATTGCCATATAATATTAATTACTTTCCTTTCCTTGATTTAATCTTTTCCATTGCACATTTGTTTTCCCATTTTATTAAATGGTTAAGTTTGTTAATATATTAAAGTTTATAATCATCCATTACTTTCAAATTCAAATGTACATTGTTTATATAATTAATGTATGCATGTATCTTCTGAATTTTATAAGGTTCCATTTATTAACTTCCATTTTTTTTTATTTAATTCTATTTATACTGTTGCATTGTTTTATTTGCATAATGGAAAATTTTCGTCTATTGCTCATTTTATAACTTGCTTTTATTTTCGAATTTCAAACGCACATTATTCATGTAATTATTTTGGTAATTTTATTACTTACAACGCAACGTATTACATCCTCTCACACTTTAGGATATTTATCCTCGAAATTTAGTAAGGGTAAAATTATGTAACTTCTGATATAATTTGCAACCATGATGTGTATATCCAATTATGCAATCGTCTATGCACTAGTGCAAAATGTAACACAACAAAAAAGCACATGAAAGCATAAGAGATATCTCTTGTATGAATACAAATTTTCTGGAAAAAAGCTTTTGAAAATATGATGCACACATCCTAAATATATTGAGAATTACAACATAACCGAAATATATTGAAAATAAGAAAAAAATACTTTTTTATCTAATTAAGTAATAATGTAATTCATCCAATTTTTGCATCCAAACCCTGCCAAACAACTTTAAATTTGGAAATTTCAGAAAAACTTAATTTTGTGTATTCGATTTCTTATGTTAGAAAATGGAAAACTATATATTTTCCATTCTACTTTTACACACCTTTTTCCCTATACTTGAAATTTTATTGCTAATCCTACAAAAATTCTTATTTCTTATTCCAAGCACAGTTCACATAAGAAGAATTTCTTTTCAGTTTTCCAAACTTACTTTGGAAGTATTTAATTTCTTTTGTTGTTCTCATTTATTGCGGTTGTCGTCTTCACTGCTTTTGTAAAAAAATTAGTTGTTCATCTTTTACTTACATTTTCATTTTATTTGTAATATTCTTTGTTTTTGTTCTTATTTACTGACCACTACAAACATCTATAGGGAAAATATCAACCAAACTATTCTATTTTTTACAATAAAATAAACATTACGTAGGAATGCAAATCTATACTAAAAGAAAACGTGCTCTACTACAATCAAAACTAGGTAAAAGATACAACGGCTAAATATGGCTATCCACAAGGACTAGAAGGTCTAGAACCACGTCTCTTTGATATAAGGAGGCCCTCATCATTAAATCTAGACAACCATAGTGCTCCTCCTCTATATCTACCACTTTCTACAAATTCATGCCGCATATCCCTAGTTCTCATTCCATCATAAATTGATACAATGTTTCAAACCTTCCAATTTCCTCAAGAGGTGCTGAAAAAATGGTATCCGTTAACTACTAAACATCACATAATTTCACTTTAAAAAGCATATAAACTTGCTCTTTCTATTAAACAGTAACCACTTCAAACATCTTTCCAAAATTTCCTTTTTCTTAATCCTCTTATGTTACACTATAGCCTTTTAGTGTTTACCATCTCTCTTTCTTGCAACTATTTTCTCCTTTAAGAATTTTCCACTCAAGTCTATGGTTTACTCACATCTCAAGATAATTTCTCATACCTTTACCAAAAGTTCATGCACATTACTAGAACCATTCTCACTTAACTGACTTTATTTCAATAAAATTTTATATTCTCAAAACTTTTCTCAAAAGTTAAAATTAGAGAAAATAGGAGTATCCACTTTAACTTAGTAGGATATCTTATTTATTCAATCTACATTTTTTTTCAAGAGAAATTAATAATATTAAGTTTCTATGGCCTTTTCTAAAGAGGCTTTTTGTGTTCTACATAAAGTAACAAGGAATCTTCATTATTTTAATATATTTTTTCATTTCCTTATTGAAATATGTATCACAAAATATGGTGCTTCACCTATATTTTGTACACCTCTTTCACTGCACATTTCCTTGTCACGTTAACAAAACTGTTTACTTACAAACTTATTGATTCACAAACACTTATCTTATTACTTTTCTTATTCCATTAAGTTAAAGTGTTCCACAATCCATCATTTATGAAAAACTTTTATATTTTATTTCACTCAAAGTCACTGGTGCACCACATATGGCTAATTCATTTAAATTCGCTCCTTCTCTTAATCACTTATATCACTTATCCCTACAACTTTCTTATTCCCATAATTCTTTTTGAAAACAAGTTTGCACAATTTTCTCAAAAATTACTCTAATAAAATTCTTATTATTACAAACCAGTAAATTTACAAAATTGTAAACTTTTGAACTTGAAACTTGAAAACAATTCTAGAAATCTTCTCCTACATTTATATATTTCTTTTAAGTTCTTTTTAAAAGTTGTAACTGTGGGGCTAAGTACAAAGTGGTTTCTAACTTTTGCATTCCCAAATCTTTTGCGCGAAATTACATTTCTTTGCCAAAAATTGTTCTTTCATACAAATTCTTCCAAAACTATGTCTAAATTGAAAATGAGACTAGCAACATATTTGTGCAAAATGTATCTGCATAAATTCCTAATCCATTTTTCTCTTTCTTACTCTTTCTCAATTTATAAGGCCCTACTGCCTAATCCACTAATCTAAAATACCAAAATTTCGGATATTAACACAAGGTATCTTTTCTTTTTTTCTTTTGAAACATATTGTACATTCTATATTCTTTGCCACTGATGAGTCTATATTCCTCAAATTTCCATAACCATTTCCTTAGTGTACATAACTGACATCCCAAATTACTCCATGTGCTTTTTCACTTAATTAGTGGGTTCCTCAATGGATATATGTATATACAATATATTTATATTTTAAAAATACAAGTACGTTCACTCACAATCTATATAGGAATCATAAGACTAAGCTCTGATACTAGATGTAACAATCAAAATTTAGTAGACCTGGTTTTTTTTTCAAAAATTCAAATATACCGAAATTCGAGTTCGTTTGTATGGTATCATCCAGAAAGGCATAGATAAAATATATCATAGCTCGCAATAAAATATCTCATAGTGGGACAAATAAAATATAATAGTAACTAATACTTTCCCTAATAATGACAATGTCTAACAAATGCCTCTAAGCTGTAATCTCTGCCACTTGTCCGACCTGCGGGTTTGTTACAAGGAGGGGGTCAGAACAAAAGTTCTGGTAAGTGGATAAATTATACTATCTATAAATAACACTACATATATCGTTCTATCACTGGTTTACCTTTATTAAGTTATTTTAGGTTTATTACACATTACACTTTTGATGACACGCGTAAATCAACCACATCTACTTCCCAGTAGAACAACCTAATAAATAATATATATGTAGTTATATACCTAATTTATCGAGGTACTCTCCATAGTTCTCGAGTGGTCTCTATCGACATACTGGGAAAACATACAAGATCTTCATTGTCACGCTACGAAAGCATACTAGACCATGCAATGAAGGTGCATCTTTTACCACTACGCCATAAAGGCGCCCTGAACATGAGTTCTTCCATGCAACTTAAGTGGGGATTATCTATGTCTTTCAAGAATGGCCTCGATAGGCCTGAAATAATGGCTTCGTTAAGCCCACAATAGAGATATCAAAATTTGGTTTGTTTCCTTATGGTAGGTATGGCACCAACCGGCCCCCCAACTAATGAAAGACCATTCAAAGAGTTTAGTGACTACCCTGACATCCAATCTAAACATCCAATCTAAACATCCAATGATCTGATAGTGAAGATCACTAGCCTTTTGGTTTAGCTCCACTCTTTCCCGTACTCGCTCTGATTGACGATGACAGGTGTATGATAGGTGTTTGACAACCTACTGTCCTTTGTTGGGTCCTGACTACGAAGCCTTCCACCCTAAGGCAGTCATCAAATCATCTTAGAAATCATCCCAATCACTCTTAGGTTGTTCACAATGACAGGTGCATTCGAAGCATACTCACCGGATGGTACCGTATGGACCATGCCTCTATAGGTACAACCCAGTGCCTACCACAGAGGACTATCATAGAGTATCCTCACGTCCCATAGAAGTCCTACTTTTCCTTCCAATACCATCAAATAAGTTGAACGTGCTCCCACTATGTCTCCCGACACCATCGATAATTTGCCCTGTTGGGTCGTCATCCCCACAGATTAGACCAAGCGCATAGAGCTATATTAATTAGACCCCATATCTAATTTAATGTTTTGTGTTCCACTTATTTTCCTTTTTTTATTTACAATATTAATTAATCTATTTAACCGAATATTATATATTCGTAAAACAACTTTACTGGTTACCATAAAATGGCCTAATCGCAAGGCCAACATTAAACATTACCTAATTAAAATCCTGCCATATAATATCTTTAGGCTTATTAAATTTCCTTTTTATTTATAATAAGCTTTATTCCTTTCTTTTCACTTCAAATTACAACCCTTATGTTATAATCTTTCTATGACAACCTGAATTTTTAACAAATATAAATTAATTAATGGATTAATCAATTAAGAAATAAAATGATAAAATAAATATTAATCAGAAAAATATTGAGAACTGAGCAAAATCTATCTCATCGTTGCGTTCATTTCGAAATTCTGATTCAGACCGACTTTTGATTTGCGTAAAACGGACTAAGTACGAAAAAATTATGATCAAGCGAAGTTTAAATAAAAATTAATAAATAGAAAATTAAGCATCGGTAAATGGGAAACCTAGCCCTTAACTGGGTCGGCACATGGGTCGGCCCAGGGGTCGACTCATGGCTTGAGCCAAATTTAAGGTGGGTCGACCCACCTTCGAGCATTTCTGGATAATTCTTCTGATATGTAAAATATAATGAACCTCGACAATAAATCCAATGAACCTAAACACCTAGCTCTGCTATAAATAGCCTCCAATATATAACCAAATATTTACTACTCCATTTTTCTACATTTCTCAAATATTCTCAAATATAATGTTAATGGAGTACTAGGGGCTTGGTTCTACAAAAATCTCTGGTGGGGATATTCGTAGATAGAGAAGATCAACCAAAGCTTATTGGATTTGCTCTAATTTTTGTGTAAATATTACTATGATTTTTCAGATTTCTTCTAAGTTAATTTTAAAATAGATACAATAATTATTGTAGTAATTATCAATCTAAATATCGTAGTATCAGTGTTTATAAGTTTAATCCTTTACATGTTATTTTTCATTACTATCTATTACCTACTCCTTTTGAAGTTATTATTTATTTTTATGGACATTCTTCATCTTTATCCCCTTTCTATTTTTTTTACAATCTTATTATGCCTTTACTGTTTGAGTTGCGTAGAATTAGAATAATATGAATTAACTTAAAAAAGGGGAATTTGACATATTAGGATTTGTGAATCTTGGACTGTAAATTGGATTTATTATAAAGGAAGAATGCGTAAACATGAATAATTTGAACTTAATTATATATTAAGTAGACATGTCATAGGTAAACATGTTATTT
Organism: Allium sativum; assembly: GCA_030737875.1. Classification (NCBI taxonomy): domain Eukaryota; kingdom Viridiplantae; phylum Streptophyta; class Magnoliopsida; order Asparagales; family Amaryllidaceae; genus Allium; species Allium sativum. The sequence continues at coordinate 461,012,703 of CM060924.1, read as the reverse complement.
GACATTGATTTGTGACCATGGCATTGATTTGGTAAACATTTTATTTTGCATTGATTGTAAATATGTTAATATGGCATTGATTTGAAGAACATATATTTGACATCAATTTGTAACTATGTTCATTTGACATTTATTGGAGAAACATGTTGATTAGACATTTATATTCATTTTAATGTTAATTTGGTAAATTTAGACATTTATGTTCATTTAGTGTTAATTTGAGGGAAACATGTTAATTAGACGTTTATGTTCATTTGATGTTAATTTGATAAAACATGTTAATTAGACATTTATGTTCATTTGGGAAACATGCTTTTGACATCAATTTGTAGACATGTTATTTTGGCACCGATATTGGAAAACAGTTTATTTGAAATTAATTCGTAGCCATGTTAGTTTGATATTGAATTGGAAATTATGTTCAATTGACAAAACACGTCAATCTGTCATTTATGTTCATTGAAATGGAAAACATGTTCATTTAACGTTAATTTGGAAAGCACGTTAATTTGATGTAAATTCAGAAACGTGTTAATTGTAATTAATGTGGCATTAAGTAACTTGTATTTGGAAAAGGTGTTAATCGGAATGAATTACACTTAATTTGCATTAAGTAATATATATAGGAAAACATGTTAATTGGAACTAATAACATGTAAAATGAAAACATATGAATTGGGATTGGAGATACTTAATTATACGTTAAGTAAGAACATGTTATGTTAACTTCTAAACATGTAATTGGACATTGAGTGACATGGTAATGGGAAAAAGGGATTAAAGATTACTTTCGTTAATTACAATCTGGTGAATAACATGTTATGGGCTTATTAACTAACTTAAAAAGGTTAAGTTAAAACACAGGATTTATAAGCAAGGAAAAGGGGTTGTAGATTATTTTCGTTAATTACAATTTGAGGTTAAAAAGATTATAGGAGTAACATGTTGTAGTCTTATTAACGAACTTAAAAAGGTGAAGTTAAAACACTAGATTGATAAGCAAGAAAAAGGGGTGGTAGATTACTTTTGTTAGTTACATTCCTAGGGAAAAAATGTTGTAGAGTACTTTCGTTTATTACAATCTGGGGAATAATGGGCTTATTAATGAACATAAAAAATTTAGGTTAAAACACTGGATTAATAAGAAAGAAAAAGAGGTTGTAAATTACTTTCGTTAATTACAATCTAGGGAATAACATGTTATGGGATTTTTAATGAACTTAAAAAGGTTAACTTAAAACACTTGATTATTAAGCAAGAAAAAAGGGTTGTAGAATACTTTCGTTTATTGCAATATAGGGAGAATCATGTTATGACACTGGGCTTATTAATGAACTAAAAAACGGGCTAAGTTAAAACACTGGATTTATAAGCGAGGAAGGGGGCCCATTCCTGAGACATAAGGGGCTCGTGGAAATCCTAGTTAATTTTGGGGACCAAGTCTCGAGAAGACTTGTATGCATTTTTGTGTGGGGTTCATATCAATCAGTATTCCTTGGTTATCAATGAGGACTCTCCCTAGGTAGGTGTCAAGGCATGCTTGTACTGAACTGGGAAGTAAGAGGTCCAAACGAGAGATGGGTACGGGAGCGTTCCGGCGGAGTCATGAATGTGCATGGGACTGAAAGAAGAAGATAAGACGTTGTATTGCCTGTGATTAAGGCTACGTCTTTTTAGTTAATGGGTTCGGGAAGTGATAACCCTAAATGTAACACCCCACACTTTTCTACACCCAAATTTTAACAAAAATCAAAACTTGAACACATCCAAGCATGGAATGTGTATATTTAGTACCTGCAATAAATGAGCATGGACATAATCAGAGTACGATAAAATAACTCATAGTAGAAACAAAACAGGCTAAACTAGCATTAACTCAAGTAACTACCTTTTCAAAGTGGGTCACTTTGCCAATACCGAGCATGACAGAGAACGAAAACCGAAAGCCAAACTTAATCATCTGTGAGAACCTGACCTTCTCTAGGAGACCTAGGAGATTGTAATGAGGAGGGGGGTTAGAACAAAAAGTTCAGGTGACTAAGAAATGTACAACACAGATATATTCAGTTTGGTTCAACCCAAGTTGTACGCCTAACAAGGTTAGTGATTCTAACCCAACCATGTTAATGTTTATGCATGACTCTACTACTCTTCCCAAAGTAGTATCCCCTAATCACATTACCAAGATAGGACATTTACATACATTTTTGTGAAGCCTTTATACCGGAGCTTAACTGATTCTATCGAGAGTGACCCTAATAACGGGGTTTCTATCTATATCCTCATTAACTATTCTTTATTATTTAACGCCTCACTATCAATGATAGATAGGGTGGATTCTCCCAGATCACTTAAGACACTAGGCGGACCTATTAGTTACTCATTAACCCTCGATAATATATTCAATGTTAACATAAAATAGAGGGCATTAGCTACGGTCCCTACTAGTTAAGGGTTCCGTCATTCGCACATATACCCTTGCCCCGCATAAGGTGAGAGAAGGTATTTTATCGTGCGTTATACCTTCTAGATGACCTTATTGGATAACCTCCTAAGTCGATTATTACTTCCCGTAGGACAGACGACCATATATGACCCTTTTAATTTCCATATTTGGTTAGGCCCACGCACACATGCCAATTAAGACCCCTATACTGAAAAATCGATTCCCAAGGTGGACTCTTTAACCCTAGTCACTGAGTCTTTAGGACCCAGGAAGCGGACGATACACGGTTATTAGGTCACTCCACATTTGCCTTTTTACACCTTTCCCTTTTTGGTATAAAGTAGGCTACGTTATTAAGTCATTCTTGTTCACTTCCTTTATACAGAAATATTATACGTACACAATTTATTTGAATCACGGATTTATATGGTTAATAATATCTTACATTATTAACCTACTAAGTCCAACTATATTTTCTATTTCCATTATTATTAATAAGGATGGTTACATTCTTTTTCCCGAGGATTTTATTTAATACCTTCCCTAATTTGGACTTAGTGTTTAAACGACAATCATAAATTCCCTTATGACACTCCTTTCTTTTTATTTCATTTTATTGACCTTTATGACTCTAATGGTCATATTTTCCTAAGGCAATTATTTATCGGTCCCAAGTTATCTATTTGTTTTACCCCAATGAACAATTTCTATTTTTGTTTGTTTATTTATTTATTAATTGGTTGGCAAATTCTATTTTTGTTTCGGGAAGACTTATACCACAAATGAATTGAACCTAGTGCCCTAGTACGATTATATTTATACATTAGACCTCTCATATTAAACTGACTACCTGTGGTTGCTGGATTTGCCGGTGATTCCGAGCAGGCTTACACCACAAGTTGAGTTTAACCTCGTGTATAAATGTGGTTATAATTTAAATTTCCTAATTGGGGTCCACAACAATTATCCTAATTGATTATATAAATTGTAACCATTTTTCCATCACATTTATTTTCCCTAAATCAATATTGGTTATGATGGTTATTTCTTTATTTACGGTCTCATTTATAGCAGTTAATTACATTAATTGTTACAAATGGTCGCCTCAAATGTATTAATTCAAAATGGATTATATTTACACATAATTCCATAATTGAACCTTATCCAATCATTCAAACATTCCATATAATTTATATTTTGCCATTTTACGTTGATTTGGATGGATAATATGTGTACATTTATTTTTATGTTTTTGTGCGGAAAACGTAGTTATTAATATTTATTATTTCATAACACTTATTTTTAAATTAACGATTTGGTCTAATCAATTTACCAAACATCCCCTTTTTAAGTTCAATCTTGCCAAAAGATTTCAAGTCTCACAAGGACCTTTAGTTATAATCATCGTAAAAATGCCTATTTTGTGGAATTTGACATATTTCCAAGCCATAAGAAATATATGTAATATGTATATAATGGAATAGTCAATGCAAATAACATACAAATACATGAATTTATATTTATATGTACCTTTGCACCACTTTTCTCTTTTTAATCCTTTTTGCCATACTTCTTGTGATTCTAAAATAATGGCTCTTTATATTTTTAAGAAGGAAAAAGGCATATTTTACAATGTTTAAACCAAAACCTAACAATATCGAATATAACAGGAATTTTTTTTTATTCTTACAATCACATAATACATAAATTCATCTGTTTACCCAGATTTACATATATCATATTTTAGCACTGAACTAAAAATCTGGAACATAACTACATAAATTTATATTTAATGGGACTGATTTCCAAATCCACAATGCTATATAACAAGTAAAACATATTTCATGGGATACTGTAGGAATATGTGTGAAATATATATATATATATATATATATATATATATATATATATATATATAAATCCTACAGTTCATGTTATACGTAACCACAACATATCATTTGCTAATTTTAACCATATTCGTTATCGGATTTGATGGTTCCACAATTTACCATTATTTAAATAAATAAGTCTGATACGCATAAGAAATAGATTGGATTCAAACGAAATAGATAAATCATTATATCTATATTACTAAATTTCCCACTCACCTTATAGCTTCCAATTTCTGAGTTTTGAACCCTTTTAGACTTACAATCCCCAAATTCTTATAAACCTACAATTTATCTAAAAAGGGAAAAATTCTTGATCTATAGAAATGTAAGAAAAAAAGGAAGAGAGCGAAGAAATCTATTGTTGAGCACCCTCTTCCATTGAATCTATTAATCTTCCCAATTTCATATGAATTTAATTTGATTTGGTATATATATGAATATATTTTATTTAGAAATAAGGTTAGAAGAGGAAGAAAAATGGCATAGCCCCGCCGCCTTTATATATTTGAATGGAAGAGAATGGGGATCTACCCCCTCATTTATAGGGGTGGAAATGGCCTATAACTGTCAGATTGGTTTTAAGTTATATCCAACCATTCGTTTTTATAATATTATAAACCAAACCATATATAACCCAAGCATCACTGGGAATCTGATCACCCAGTATGTCGACCGCGGCAGTCGACCGGCTGGACAATCAAATGCCCATGTTGGTTGTTCATATTTGGTATAATATTTATTTAAATTCTTATTTATTTATTTTATGTCCGTTTTCATATTTCATCCGTAACTTTTTCATACGAACTCTGTTCGCGAAACTCCTAACATGATAGTTGACCAGAGTTCCGAGACAAATGCAACAATTAAAGTCCCGCGGCCAAATTCCATCGTTTACAGAAATTCCTATTTTTTAAATTCTAGTAATTAATTTATATTGACAAAATTCCGGGTTGTTACATTCTTCCCTCCTTAAAAGGAATTTCAACCCGAAATTCTAACACCTATAATCCTATGCTACACAACCAATTTGTATGCATAAACTTTGCAACCACGTGTATATGTGCATGGTGTACATAGTGCAGTTTCAACCAAAAACATGCATGCAAGATGATTCTAATCGGATCCTCCTATATGTTTGCATTAAACTTTTGAAATGTTTTTGGAAACATGATGTAGAGCATCCTAAATATACAGACAGTTCTATATGAATGCAAATTTTGACAATTCTTTTTCATCCATAACCCTCACATAACTATGAATAGAAGAGTGAAGCAACCAATTTTGAAACCAAACCCTACCATCTAAAACGTACGCAATCTAATTAATTCCTATTTAATCTCTCCAAACCCCAAAAAAGGAAATTAATGCGAAGAAATTTAACATTTCCTTCGCTTTCAAATATACCATTTCCCGTCCTACAGTGGAATTTTCACCTCAATTACCCAAAATACCCCAAAAAATTTCAACTGTAGATTGAAAAGGAGGCTTAAAACAGGCTCTATAATGTAAACCGAGTCAATTAATAGCTCACACGCATCGTTGACAAGGAATGGAAGCAGCGCTTCCAAGGCTAAAACAACATTTTCTTTGTTACTATTAAGATTTTTATCATATCATCGGTCCTATTGTACTGCTACTATGCACACATGAAGCATCCAAAAATCTTCCTTGTACCATTCGTGTGACCAAAAATCGAAATTTTTCACAAAAATAAATTTCTGCTTACAAACTTACTATGTTTATTTTGAAAATTTCCTTTCAATACCGTTTAATTTTCTTATGAAACAAGAAATGATAGAATTTTTTTTCCAGACAACATCATCCACAAACTTTCAAAAATGAGATTTGCGGAAATTTAAACGATTCATGTCACATGTTGGCGAAAAAGGAAGTCAGTCATGCCAAAAATGCAAAAATTGAAATCACACAAAAGACAAAAATAAATTTTAGTTTTGACAAGGAACAGTGGTTTATTTGTTTTTATACCCGTGATGTAGAACCATTCCTTTACTAAAATTTATCCAACATAGAATTTTAAACTTTAATAAATGAGATTTCATTCAAATAATCGTGCATTAATGACAAACACTTTTTTTTTCAATATAGAAATCTCATTACTAAAGTCGTGCAAATTTTTCATTACTAGTAGTTAAAATACACACTACATCAAAGAAAAAGAAAAATGCTGGAATGGGAAACACACGATACAAGATACGATATGCACAGAGTGTGTTCTAACAACAACAACAACAACAACTAACACTACCCACTATAGGCTGGTCTACCTCTGCAGCTTTAGCCTGATCCATTACCACGTCTGCGTCAAGAGCGTAGAATAGCGGAGATGCAACAAATCTCTCGCGCCTGTCGGCGCTGCTCTTCTCGAACCTCTCGGAGCTCGGCCTGTACGGCTTAGATGGCAGTGAGCTCTGGGCTCCCATGACCAGGCTGCTGAGCTGGAGCAGGTGGTACGGGTACAGGAGCATCAGGTAGTTGGGTACCCGTATTTCGAAGAGTGGAGCGACTGATGGCGATCAGCGCCTTCTTCGTAAGCGTCTCCCCAGAAAGTCTCACCTGGAAGTGCCAGAAGATACGGGTGAGAAGATGGCTATAGGGAAATGGCTCTGCGGGGTGCCGACAAAGGGCTCATTGAGATGGATCATAAGCATGTGCGTCCAATTGACGGCTATGCCGCCAAGGACAACATAGGTGGCGCGGCGAACAGAAGGATAAATCTGCTCCATTCTTCCCGTCTTCGGGATGATGATATGTTGTATGATGCACACAACTACACAGGCTATTAGTCACAGACTGTCAATTGTCCAAGCTCCGGGCTCTCCGATAAGATACGTTGAAGGATATGAGGGTCCTCCATCTCAATAGCAACAAGCTCGGCTCCATCTGCCAAGACACCCAATATCTTGGCCAAGTCAGCATCAGTGAACTCAATACGGGTGCCCATGACCTCAGATCTGATGACGCATGACTCATCATCGATATCAGCATCCATTTGGGCATCAAACAGATGGAAACAACGCGGATACACATCGTACTCAAAAGTGTCGAAGCACAGAATCAGTGCTAGGCCTGTGGCGACAAAAAGCTCCTCCAACCAAAGCGGAGAAGTCAGCGACCTTCACCTGGTGATCAATCTGGAACTCATAACTGGTTGTGGATAGGCATTGCTTAATCTAGGCATCGCTTAATATTGGCATCATCATGGTCTAGCTAAGCGGCTTCCCGGGGAATGAGACCAGGGTGTTGGTTGCGAGGTACCTTGGAGGAATCGGCGAAATGCGTATGAGAAATTGCAAATCCAGGGTATAATCGGGTAGAGATTTGCACGAGGAGGATTTTGGTGGAAATTATGGGAAAAACACAGCGTGGGTTGCTCGGATTGGAGCTTAGGAAGGAAGAGTGTTTGGGTTTTTCGGTGGAAAGGGGTTTGGGGGATAAGGGTCGACTGAACGATGTTGTATACATAGTTCGGCAAAAGACGGGTTGGATCAACCACACCTTTGCATTGGGTAGCGGTCAACCTTGTCCATAATGGCGGTCGACCGTTAGCCCCATTTCGGGCGCGGTTTGAACCTTGACCTAATGGTCCGTTTAATTTATATAATTTAAAATTAAAATTTTCTATTTACATCGAAGTAACTTCTACTCCCAACCAAATTCTCATATCGACTTCCACCACTCGTCTAGTCGAGAATTAAAATTTTCCAATGCCTTTTCCCTACCTCCAAAAAGATTTGTGACCACCGAAACAAATGAATTTATAATAGGAAATCAGCTAGAAATCCAAATTAAAATTCTAAAACAGATTTTCGCCCTTACTAGCCAACATAAACTAAGCGATTCAAATGCCCCAATAATCAAAATGAAGGAATTTCCTTAGCCTTTCCGAAGAAAATTTTAAAACTTCTCCAAAAAATGGAATTTATTTATAAACTAACGGTTTTGTACTCATAAATCCATTTTATTATTACAATTTATATTCCAGTTTTATATTTAAACTGGAATGAACCTTTCGTGTATAAAAATATTGGAGATTTAAACTAATTTGGATTAATTGTGCTAACTTTAATAATTTTTCTTTTTATATAGGAAGATGGATACTGCAAATCATAAGGAATTAATATTTATTATTATTGAGTTTTAGTGGTATATTCCTTGTCTTTTTTAATTCCTTCTTTCCTACCAACTAGACCATATTTATTAAAATTACTAAATGGCCCCAAAAATTTTAAAACATGAATACATTAAGAATTTAAAACCATATCTTCACAAAATATTTTCCAAAACCATATTTCAAAACCATTAAAATCCATTTTTATTTTTCAAATAGTTTTAAAAATATATTTCATTGAATACAAGGCTAAGGACTCAATTGAATATTTCAACAAAGGTAGATTCGAAATTTTAACGAAGTAACAAATGGATATATCCCGTAATTATATTTCCGAAATGGGTACGACATATAAACATGGGCTTTTTCCCTGTTTTGGATCGAGTAATGGTCTTAACTGGAACTACTAACGAAACCAGACCAGGAATTTATGATTATCTCGGTTGCAGCTAGCTTTTTATATTGGCATAAATTTTTTATTCCAGTTTCCAAATCTTGAATCAACGGAATCCACCATATATCGTATCATGCTCTTTTTGACGAGATTGCCAACTTATTATAGGGTAAGATAGAATCGGCTAGAAACCCGAACTTAATATATTTCAACTATTAGTCACTCAAAGCCCATTATATATAATTAGCCCCACAAATAATTTCTATAGTCGAAAGAAATTAAATTCGAGTAAGAAAGACGAAGAAAAACAGAAAATAAAATCGAATTACGTTCTCTAAAGATTCCTAATTTAACAGATTCCTCTGATCATTTAACCTAGACTCTTATACCAAATGCAACACCCCACATTTTTCTGCACCCAAATTTTGACATTACCGAGATAGGACATTTACATACATTTTTGTGAAGCCTTTATAACAGAGCTTAACTGGTTAATTCTATCGAGAGTGGTCCTAATTACAGGATCTTTAACTCTATCCTCATTAACTATTCTTTATTATTTATCGCCACACTATCAATGATAGATAGGCAGATCACTTAAGACGCTAGGCAGACCTATTGGTCACTTATTAACCCTCGATAATATATTCAGCGTTCACATAAACTAGAGGGCACTAGTTTCGGACCCTACTAGTTAAGGCTTCCGTCATTAACGCATATACCCTTGCCCCGCAAAAGGTAAGAGAAGGTATTTTATCATGCGTTATACCTTCTAGCTGACTTTATTAGATAACCTCCTTAGTCACTTATTACTTCCTGTAGGATAGACGGCTATATCTGACCCTTTTAATTTCCAGGTTTGGGTAGGCCCAGACACACATGCCATTTAAGACCCCTATACTGAAAAAACCTATTCCCAAGTAGACTCTTTAACCTTAGTCACTTAGCCTTTTAGGACCCAAGAAGTGGGCTATACGCGAAGGTTATTAGCTCGTTCCCTATTTTCCTTTTTTACACCTTTCCCTTTTGGGATAAAGTAGGCTACGTTATTAAGTCATTCATGTTTAGATCCTTTATACGGAAATAATATACGTACACCATTTATTTTCATCATGGGTTTATATGGTTAATAATATCTTACATTATTGACCTACTAAGTCCAACTGTATTTTCTGTTTCCATTAATAAGGAAGGTTATATTCTTATTCCCTAGGATATTTATTTAATACCTTCTCTAATTTGGACTTAGTGTTTAAACGACAATCATTAAATTCCTTTATGACACCCCTTTCCTCTTATTTAATTTTTACGGCCCTTTATGACTCTAATGGTCATATTTTCCTAAGGCAACTATTTATCAGTTCCAAGTTATCTATTTCTTGTACCCCCAACGGACAATTTCTATTTTTATTTATTTATTTATTGGTTGACTGTTTTATATATATATATAATATTTACGTATGAGGCCTTCCACATTAAGTTGACTATCTGTAGATGTTGGATATACTGGTCGGTTCCGGGTAGACTTCTACCACAAGTGAACTTAACCTCAAGCCTTAGTACGATTATATTTATGTATTGGACCTCTCACGTTAAACTGACTACCTGTGGTTGCTGGATTTGCTGGTCGGTTCCAGGCGGGCTTACAATATAAGTTGAGTTTAACCTCGTGTGAAAATGCGGTTATAATTTAAATTTCCTAATTGGGGTCCACAACAATTATCCTAATTGTTTTTTGGAATTGTAACCATTTTTACGTCACACTTATTTTCCCTAAATTAGTATTGGTTACAATGGTTATCCAACATGTATATTCATACTTAATGGTAAAAAGGGAAATAGCAACACATATGGATAAAACTTGCAACCTAGGCTTGAATGGTTATTTAAATAATAGAAATACAGACAAGATGCAATAAATCCAATTACACATGGAAAACCTTTACTTTTGGTGCTGCTTCACTTTTTAGATTAACCTTGCACACAAAAACTTTAAATAATATATTGTAAGTAATATGTTCAAACAGATCTATTTAGAATAGATGCTTAAACCTATTTACTTTACAATATCAAATCTCCTGTTTTTAGCACACAAATTTCACAATAACCTAAGCCTAAATTTCCATTATCCAAACAACAAAACTCAAATACAACACTTTTGATTGACCATTTCAATGATAAATAAAACATAGGATTTGGAAGGTTTACAGCATTATATTATCGTTTAATCCAAATCCCATATAGGCACAATATTCCAAATCTAAACTACAAAAGATCCACTCACAGTGATTTGAGGGTGAAGAATAACAAGATATTTATGGAATCAAATTTGGATCTAGCCTTCCAAAATCGTGCTCCAATCCTTCTATTAATATGTTTATAAGAACCAAATGAATCAGGATCTTATATATATACTGAATTCCATAACTCTAAAATCTATATTAATCGTAGAATAGAGAGTACATAATTAAGGTTAGAGAAATAAAGGAGAATTCTAAATTCATCTCTGGAATTAGCAATGGCAGAAGGACAGTATAGAGGCGTAAAGGGAAATAAGAATTGGGTTCGGAGTGAGGCTAGGGAGTCATATTTTCAATTGCAAATGTAAGTGTAGACTATTGGATTATTTATATTTAATCTGGATGATCCAAACGATGCAAAATATATATAAACCATTACAAAAATCAAGCTTCCCCACCCTAAACAACCAAGAGAGGTCGACCTCCCCCTTAGAAGGGAGGTCGACCCTCTCAAGGGTACGGGTCGATCCCATTAGGTCCAAATAGTCTAGGAAATTAATTTTCTTAGTTGCTTTTCTATTTTGTTAATCGTTGATTAATTTGATTTATTACCTACCGTTCCTTGTCCACTTTGTATATTAATATATACATACAATTTCAAATTCACATGGAATATTCATTCATGTTAATCTATAATTAATTATATTACGGATTTGTATTTAATCTATTTAAATTTCAAACCTTTTGAGTTAATATTTACGCATAACTTATTTATTAATATATATTTAATACGGATTACCTTTTTTGTAAATAAATATGAAACATATCAGAATCTCGTCACGAACGTAATAGCAATACTTTCGTGGCTTGATTCCCTACTATTCAAAATTCCATTTTTCAGCCCATTAACTTATTATTGATTATTATTATTTATTTTAGATTAAATTACCTTACATCTATTTTACGTTTATTTTACGGGGTGTTAGAACAACAATACTACCAAACATGATAATAACTATAGATCCTCCCTTGTCTGGCTCCAAGATCCATGACTGCATCATTCAAGCATTTCCACATACCAACTTGTTTATTTCTTAAGAGGAGGGAGGTTTGAAAAAAAGTTATGGCGAATGAAAATCGCATAAGATTAAGGAACGTCTATTTCCTATGTATGGCAGAATAAATTTATCAAATTATGTATACGCAAAATTAACACATAAATTCATGAATAAATTAGGCGGACTATTTTAAAGTCACTTATGGCCAACATACTTATTTATAAGGGTATATTATATTATCACTCAATACCTTATGAGGAGGACTACCATTTAGTCACTTAAGTAGATTAGATAAATATATATATTCATGAATGGATTCCGTTAATCACTTAATACTCTATGGAGGATCCTAGTCACTTAAGACATCGTCTAATAATCGTCAACGTTGTTTAATATCTTCTCTCTGGTAATACGATAAATAGTAATCTGCAACTTAATACCAGTGTTTAGGTACGTTACTATTTAACTTATATTACGGGTGAACTCCTGGCCACTTAATACTTCCCTTAGATAGGAAGTCCCTTTGACATTTTCATATTACCCATCCCTTTAGGTATGCCTTCACATAGCCCTCGAAGAAGAAGCAAAAAATTTCAGAAGAACTACCCTTTACAAACGTAGATTGTTTACCGTTTTAATTTAAGGCATTTAAGACCCTTGTAAGGGAAGGTCCCATAACTTGGGTGGAGTGAACCTTAGGGATGGACCTAGTCCTAACCACTTATAACCCAAACAAGGTAGGTCAGCCACTTAATACCTTCTCTAGGAATGCCTACTTCACACAAATATATATATATATATACACACACAAAAGACATCTTACATTGAAACGAAAATTTCTAGTTGTTAGATTTACCGAATGATTTTGGGCAGGCTTCTACTATAAGTTGGGCTTAACCTCACATCTTTGTATAATAATTATAATGGCCCATGGCACTTAGACCTGTCACATTAACCCGACTAACTTGTAGATGCTAGATTTGTCGGTCGGTTCCGGGTAGGCTTCTACTACAAGTAGGGATTAACCTCGTGTCTATGGGTCATTAATACTAATAAAACCATAAATACTCACACACATACAAAATTCCTATAGGGACATGTAATTTCTACTTTCCTAGTTTAAACGTATTTAGTATGTAATTAATACACATTGATAATATGTTAATTATGCTACAAATAGTAATAAATGAAATATAAATCAAGAGCACGTGAGTACATATCCTAATTCATTGAAATGCTAATCCTAACATCAAAAAATGATCTATAAGTTTATTTCCTTAACTTCATAATGTGGCACAAACATGTATATTCATATTTAATCAATAACAGAGAAATAATAGCATATAAATAAAAACTTATAACCAAGGTTTAAATGTTATTTCAATAATAAAAGAAAGACAAGGTGCGATAATTAAGTTATATATGTAAAATCTCCTTTATGGTACTGCTTCACTTTTCATATGATTAATATATATGTACACGCACACAAAAACTTAAGACTTTAATGATATGTATATAATACGCTATTCTAGAAATAGATGCTTAAACATATTAAATCTACAATACTCAAGTCTTATCCCTTAACACACACATATATATGAATTCACAATTTTTTATAATAAAGTGAATCACACCATTATCAAAAACTGTACAACACCTAAAAGTCTATTTTTTTAGCACATTAATAACCAAAACCCAATATACAACAACTGATTGACCATTTTCGCAAAGTTATAAGGGATTTAGAGGATTTGTTAATGTTGATTTTCACGTAAATCCAAACCCCATTAGGAAAAAAATCCAAACCCCATTAGGAAAAAAATCCAAATCTACACTAACATCGTATAGAGAATAGAAAACTGATGTAATTTCCATTCATAGAGATGGAAAGAGAAGAACACTATAAATTCAGTGCAGAATCTAGCAATCTGGATTGAGCTTTCAAATCTACGTACTTGAAGTTCTCTTAACACACACATACACACACACACACACACACACACACATATATATATATATATATATATATATATATATATGAATTAGATTGTAACAATCCAGAATTTTTGAACCAATTTAAAATTATATTTTTAACTGATTTAATGGATTTAAAGAACTTAAAATGATTTATTTTGAGAATCAACGATTTAAAATTTATTTAAGTCGAAGTTAGAGCATATAATTTGATTTTAATAACTAAATGAACTCAAAATGGCATGGTAGTTTGAAAATTCAATTTTTAGCTTCAATTGAATGTATAGAATTCAAAATAAATCGGATTTCAGTAAAACCAGAAACATTAGAATCTGTTTAACAATATCTTTCTAATGAATGTGAAAATTTGAGATTTCACTTTATAAATTGAAAGTTATGTGCAATTTAAAATTGTCACTATGGAATTTATATATATATATTTTAGAATAATATATAGCTTTTAAAAATAGCCATTTTTCAAATGACCTCCGTTTTTGATGAGACAACTTTTGTTGGATCCAGAATGTCAAATTATTCCTAAGTTTAAAATTTCATAATTTTTGGAATTAATATGTCAGTGCAGTAAATTTAAACATGTTTGGAAATTTTTGTTTGAAGTTAATCGACTGGAAAAATGCCATTTTTCAAACAGTCTCCAAATTCGACAAAATTTATTTTGTTAGGACTGTATCACCAAAATATAGCTAGATTTATTTTTTTGCAACTTTTGGAGTCAGTATGTGGCCCCAGTAAATAAAAAGTACGTTTAAATTCAATATATATTGATTTATATTTTAATTTTAATAAAAATGGTTGAAACAGTCGAATTGGCTTATGAAACATATTCCAATGTGTTCGGAATGAGAGTATTTGGCTACGGGCAACAGCGTTGGTTTTGATTTGGAGTTCGAATGTAAAATCTCAATTTTATGAATAAAATAATATTAAAAATACCTATAAATACCCTAGAATATTCCCCCTAAAACCCCAATTCTTGTTTGGAATTCTGAGCCATCGTTCCACAAATCAACGGTCAAATTTGTCCCAATTTTGATCCTTATTTTCATTTAATTTATAAACTAATTCAGGAAACAATCAAAACGAAGATGGAAGAGGGTTTTTTGATCTTTAGTTTGATCCGAGTTTGATGGAGTTTCATAGGGTGTGCGTCTCGATTTCTGGGCTAGAAGTGGCGCCGATCATCGGCCATTTCAGGTCGTCGTGGGGCCATGGGTTAGGTGCCGCCACTGGTGACGGCAAGTGGGAACGTGGGGCTTCGACAACGTGTAGATGGATCGGGTTCCGATCGTCTGCAGGTGGCCGGTGGTCAGGATTTGCAAATCGACGGGTTCAAGGAAAAATCGCCCAGATAATTAACGAAAAGGTTATTAAGGAAAATAATTAAATTAACTATAGTTAATTAGTGTAATTTATATTCAAATGTCCATATCTTGTCCAAACAGACACAGAATTCAATGAAACAAAGCATGTTGGAATCCTCTTGTCGAGCACTACGCGATGACATTGACCAGAACAGAAACAGAGACTATTGGAAATTCTGATAAAATTAAACGGCCGTTTAATTTTATTTAAACAATTCTCCAATTAAAGACTGACGGAGTGGAAACCAAAGCGAGAACTTCTCACTATAATACTTGTACAGTTATTTATTTTATAACTGCATATATGAACAGCCATTATTGATTTTTATTAGTTTTTAATTATCACGAATGTTGTACGGTGCCCGTTAGCTCACCTCCCTCACCCATAGACCATGGACGATTTAATTGACTGCATTGTGCTTTGATTGTGATGCTAAAATGTTTAAAATATTAAAAATAATTTGATATTATTTTGTGGTAGAAATTAAATTATAGATATCTATATATAATTTAAATAGTGAAAATTGGATAATTAGAAAAACAATTCAAATTGAATTAGAACTGGTTAAATTTATTAACTATTGATTATTTTGAATCGACTGTTGTTGTTTGGAAACCTCACACTGGTCTGGGGATGATAATTTATTCACATCTCCCCTGAATTTGATTATATGTCAATCGATTGGTCAACAGACTATAATAAGCGTTATTTAATTATTTAATGCTTATACAGTAGTAAATTGCACTCTGAATGTGAATTGACTATTTAATAGATGTTTATCCCTATTTTCGAACACATGCGATGTACAGAATCCATAAAACTGAAATTATATGTTAATTGATTGAGTCGCATTCCGATTCAGAAATAAAGATTATTCTAAAGTAATGAATATTTTAAAATAATCTTCAGGGAATAATCAAAACAAGATTTTGATGTCCGATTTTGGATGGACACGAAAGTATTGAAAATGTGAAGTAGAGTTAAGTAGAAAACGCTATTTTTACTCGAATGGATTTCTATATCGATTTTATTCGTTTTATAATGGATATCGAAGAGAATTGATTTCAAAATCAGATATTTTGAAAATATTATCATTTTAATATTATAATGATATGGAGTATTCAATTTTGATTTAAAATTGAAAATGAAGTTGAAATCGTTTTAAAATGAATTTATAAACGATTCATATTGAATTGAATTCGATGATATACATTATATATATATATATAATGGCTTGAATAGAACGCGCCGCGCAATGATCATTCGCGAATTTCAACCACTAACTTCAAATCGATGTAACGGGAGATCCGACCGTCCGATTCTCCAAAAACTGGAACCATTGGGTTCTCATCGAAAAGATCTTTCCAATGAATATAAGAGATTTAAATTTGAATGGATGGATTTCAAATTATGTCCAAATCAGTTTCATAAAAAGTCGCTATGGATGCGGTTCAGTGGCCGTTATTGGAAACCGACTGAAATGGCGATAATAAAACTATTAAAAATATGGTAAAATGGTGTAAAATCATAATAAATGATTGGGAAAGATTTTGGATGAAAAATTCCAGTTTTGAAAAGATAAAAATATATTTTTATCTAAATGAACTAGTTATTAACTAGAATAATAATCCAATGTTTTTAAATAAATAAATTGGATTGCAAAAGGGGTTTTAAAATAACCAAAATTTTCCGACATATGAATTGGAATGGATTTGGAACGGAAATTATCTTCGGATATTTCAATATTGGATTCCGTGATTATACGAATATTTTTGCAGAATTTGGAAGATATATATATCATTATTCCCAATACGATATTTGTTGGTTTCAGAATTTGATTTTGAATATAAGCCAATATAATTTCTATTAAGAGCCTTGTATTTAATATCAAATTGGATTTTTGGTTTGTCATGAATGGTGTATTTATTAACTCTATTCTTAAACCCTGATGAGAAAAGAATAAATCTTTTAAACAAGATTTAGGGAAGTTTACCAATTAATTAATATTTAATTGGAATTGAACTGAAATAGGATTTTGGGTTTATCGTGAATGGTGTTTTAAATAACATTTGTTCTTTAAACCAATTAACAGGGAAGAGATGATTTGGAATTTATAAATCTTTTTATTAAGATTTAATGAAATGTTTCCAAAGTAAAGTTTTCCAATTTAATGTATCAAATTGGAATTGAATGGAATTCGATTGGTAATAATTGAGATGGGCTTCTGTAAACGAATACCGGTACTATATAAGGAATTTAAATGGCTTTGTCGTTATTCCATTTATAGTATTGATTTGATACGGAAATTTATATCGATTATATGTTGATCTGTTTTCTGCGAAGATTCCATAGTTAATGGAAGATGATTTGGGTTTATCGTGAATTGTGTTTTAAATAAAATTGGTTCTTTAACCCGGTTAAAGACAGGATTAATTTTCCTAAAGTTGAGTAATCATTAAGTGATGATTTTTGAGACTAAAACCAATTGGAGTTTTAATAAATCTTTAATTGGATTGAAATGAGAATATGATAATTAAATTTATCGAATTCATGAAATGTTCGAGAAAGGAGTATCACCAGTTTTGCTCCAGGCGATAGTTAAATCTTGAATTAGATTTGAACGTGAAATGGTAATTAAATTTTACCGATAACACAATGGGTGTTAGATATGGAGTACTACCAGTTTTGCTCCATGGGATGAACAGGTTGGGATTGGACATAATAAATGAATACTTCGGTAAGGCTCGATAATCTCGACTAGTTTTATAAACTTTAATTTGGTTTAGAATTATGAAAGGATAATATAAAATCTTTTGCAATAGTTTTCAAAAGAGGATTAAACGATAAGTTTAAAAGAATTTATCTTTGATAAAATTAACGGGAACCATTCCCTTAAGATGTGAATATTTAAATGAAAAGAATATTCTGGATTGGAATGAGGCGTATGATGTGTTTATATATCACTTGATTATAAGGTACGCGAGTTATTTGGAAAGACCAGGTTTAACCCATTCTGAGTAGTTGTCTGGACGTATTTGTTGATTGTTCGGATGTGTGAGGAACTCTCTCCTGTATTGGACATATAGGATGGGGAATAAGGTGCCTCCGGTTTCGTTCAGACCCAGAATGAACTTGTAAATGGATGTGTGTCCGACATTTGATTTCATTCTGTGTTGATTAATTTTTGTTAAATATATATCTGTTTGGTGGCGGAGAATTTATTCTCTTGCTTAACACCCTTCTCTGAGACGTACGAGCTTAGAGATTATATATTGATAGACATCAATTGTATGGCGTGGTTTGTCAATGTGGCATGCTGAGATGCAAATGATCAAAGCTTTTTTGAAAAGCAGAGTCCTATGGACGATGATCAAAACATGGCTTTAAATAGCAAAGCTTCGTGTATAGCGTTAATCCACGAGCCTCACACCTGGTATGAACTAGGAATGGGATGAGGGACTGCAGGGAGAACATGCGCTTCTTTCTAACTTGGAGTGATGTCATGGTATGGAGCCCAGACATTTTACTTATATGGATGTTGGATAGCGAGGTGCCTCAGATCTGAGTCCCTAGTGGCTCTTGTTATGGTCGACGTACTGACCACCATGCCCTATAGGGCAGGGAAACGTTTGTTCAGGAATAACTAATCCACTAAAGTAAGTGTGGACCAGCCCTGAAGATCCCAGGTGCAGTTGCGGCTGAGTCCTAAGACATGGTTAGCTAGATTGTCTCGAATTGGAAGGAGAGATCCCTTGCCTTGGTTCATGATGGAATCCAATTTCCAACACGCGACTTTTTCTGTTTTAGTTGTAAACCTATATGGCGACATAGTGGGATGGGTGCTCATGCCATCTATGATTGATACGTTTATATTTGAAGTTGTTTGATACACTATGCACTTATAGTAATATCAAAATGATTTGTTTTAAAACATACCAAGCATATTTGGCTATTATAAGGTAAAACTCTATCCTCTGGCTTACGTTGCATTGTGTGATGGGACCTTAGTCTTATAATAGCTTCATTTTTCCTAAAGCATTGCATTGTTGATTAAATCATTTTATTTCATGCTTTGGAAATCACATGGAGTAAACCCGTTCCATGACATACGGCGAGGTCCCATGATATTCCATATTTTAAAGTTAAAGTTTAGTAACTGTTTTGAGTTCTCACACTAGTCCCATGACTGACTTGGAGTTTATTGTTTTAATCTAAACTCTGGGTGCCCCTATTTTCCACATGGCCAGCCAGTAGTTTTGATTTTCATAGATTTCTTTTCACAGGATCCTCATTTACAGCTGGTGCTATATTCGGAAAGCTTTGTATCCGTGTATTTCTTTTACTTCTGTTGTTGATGTATTTTCCGCTACGCATCGTATATATACATTTTTATTTCCGCCGCTATGTATTCTAAATCTCTGATATTATTTTCTGTTGTGTATTATTTATTCTCTGATATTCTTGTACTCTGATGTAAATTGTTGCAATTGCAATGAAATGTTCTATTGTTTATGTTATGATGCATCATGTTCTCAACTCAATTTGGGTTTTCCCGTAAGGGGGAGTTTGAGTCGTTATATAGATTTAGAGTCTTATATATATTATACTTAATTTCGGAATCTATACATAAGAATTTAGATTAGAAGAGATAGAATATAGATTAGAAGAAGAGAAGAAACCTAACATGTTCTTAGAATTAAGAAATGGTAGAGAAGTAAGAATGGAGGCGTGGAAGAAGATGAATACAGGGTTTTCGGGAAGAGGCTAGGGGTCGTTTTATTGTTGATTGTGTATATGTGGACCGTAGAATTAGTTAGATTTATTATAGACAGACTATTTAAGCAAAATTATTTCAGAAAGCCTTTAAAAATAGTGCCTCTCTCCTACCTTCAACCGGTAGGGAGCCGAACTCCTCCATCGAAGGTAGTTCGACTATGTGATGGTCCGCCCCGCACCAACCGACATTCCCCTAAAAATGCATTGTACCAATGTCCGACTAGCACAGGACGGTCGCCAAAAGAAAGGGATTTGAAAACAATGAATCACCAAGAACCTGTAGTACATCTCACAACACATGGAATAAAATATACTAACAACATAACTTGACATAAAACAGGCAAGACATTGCATAAGCTGAAAACTAAACCATCATAGCAGCGGAATCCAAAATACAGCTTATGATCCAAAACATCATTATTACAACTTCAAAATACTGTCTCTACAGCAAAATATAAAAAGGTACATTACTAATGCCCAAAGTAGTGACCGGCAACAACATAGGGAGAATATATGTAAATAGTACGTGGAAGCCTCCTGCTCGTCTCTGGACAGCTACTCATGCATACCCACCTAACCTGTCCTTAGTCCGCTCATTTAGGAACACCCAGAGTAATAAGAAAAGACATAAAACTCTAGGTCAGATAAAAGTCTGGTATGAGCGATAGCAGCAAAACAGAACAATAACATGTATAAATAATCATACCTGAACCTGGACCTGCAACAAAAGAGTTAGCACAACAAGATGTATAGTACTCTAAGGTAACACTAACATAAAGTGTAAAGTGGAAGTGCACATGTCATGGTGATAGCAAACATCAAACACAACAATCATCCTCACATCTCTCATCAGTGCGTAAAGCATACATATCCACCACTTCGATCACCTAATCCTGTGCTACGATCATTTTGTCCTTGGGAGTCATAATGACCCCATTGCACTGATCCATAGCTCATAATCCGTCTCTCAGTGGCGAACCAAAATTGTGGATATCGATAACCCCTTTGTACACGTCCCGCAGCAAAGCCCAACTCTAAAAGTTAACTCATTGGTTCCTAGCTAGATCCTGAGTAATAACTTCTCACTTGGACCTCCTTTGCATCTCGGGGTTTGGTTGAATTGGTTTTGATCTTCAAAAGAGTTCATAATTGTCGTCGCGTGGTAGAAGTTCGAATCCTGTTCAGTTTGGAGTCATCGTCTTGGATGAAGTGATAAAGCACAGGAAAGCTTGGATTCCCGCTCTTGGAAATCCTGTTCTCGGAATCCCTCTCTTAGATTCCCGCTCTCGGAATCCCGCTCTTGGATTCCTGCTCTCAGATTCCCTCTCTCGGATTCCCTCGCTCGGAGTCCCGCTGTCGAAATCCCACTCTTGGAATCCCGCTCTCGGATTCCCACTCTCGGAATCCCGCTCTCACTTGGATGAAGTGACAAATTATAGGAAAGCTCACCCTCCCTTGTAGTTCGTGACCACCCCCCCTCCCGGTTCGTAACCACCACTCCGGCTCATGACCACCCCCCGGTTCGTGACACCACCCCGGCTCGTGACACCCTACCCTGGTTCGTGATTCCTCATTTTGGAGCGGTTCGTGACCATTATCTTGGAGCGGTTTGTTACGACCTATATTCCACGTATCAGAGGGTCGTAGAATATTTATTTCATTTTCATACGAAGTAGTATGGTCATGTAACTTTGGGGAACGACTATTGTGGTCATTTCCAATGTTCACGATTTTTGCAGAATTTTAAATGACCGTTTCCCCCTTGAAAACCTTGTTTTTCCATAACTTTTGATTGGTAAGGAGTTCTGACCTGTAACCACTTCCATTAGATCCGAATGATGGTTTACCTTTCTGTAGAGTGGTCACATTAATCAAACGGACTTACCATTTGGAAGATATAGCTGAATTAAGGTTTAGAAGGTAAAAAACAGCTTAACCGGCTTAATTGGGTAATTTGCAGTCGGGCCCATTGGGGGATTTCGGGATTAGGGGTATTTAAGGACTGAAAGGGACTAGAGAAACCCTTCTTTGTCATTTTTGTTACCGCCACTTTCATTTCTTCAACCTAGTAATCGATTCTACCTCCTAAAAACATCTTTAATCACTTTCTGATCAAGGATTAAGCTAATTAACATCAAATCAAGTTAAAATAGCATCAAATCAGAGTTGCAGCTGCTGTGTTGCATAGACATTCGAGCCAAATTAGAGATATTTTCAGATCTAAGATTAATTTGTGGCTACGTGAGTGATTTGCATTGTTTTTCACTAATTACAACTAATTAGGTGTGATTAGTGTTAATTAGCGAAATTATGACTCAGAAAAATCTGGAAAAAATTGTAAAATTGTAAAATATTATTTTAGAGCTCTGATAGAAATTTGGGTTAATTTGGAGTATGTCTGCTAATACTATCATTTGTTATAGATAAACATGATTAAGGGGAAGACCAAGGGTTTTTGGTATGTTTGATCGATAATAACCTATATACTTGATGTTTTTACCTTATTGATTAATCCTATATGTTACTACTATTGTTTGGGATGTTGTATGATTGATTATTAAAGTTAGAATGGTTGAAAATGTCGTCGCATGGCGAAAATGGACGACATAAGCTTGTTGGAAATGCTACAGAGATTTGGATCGGATTGGTGTAGGGGATCGGATTGGATGGTCCGGACCGAACCAGAATGGTGGCATCTTCAGCAGCGCACAAAGGCAAGGGAAAAAAGGAAGTCCATTTGAGTTGGGTTGGGAACAGATCGGACTAGGGGCGTAGCATGGGATCCAAGGACACGAGTAGGATCAGACTGGAGCTTGGCGTGGGGATCAGATCGGATTAGAACCAGAATTGCAATCACCGAACCGGATGAGGACACCTGAACAGAACGGAAGCTAGAACATGGAAAGTAGGGCCGAACCGAACGGAAGCTAGAGCATGGAAAGTAGGGCTGAACCGAATGGATGTGACATGGAGGACCCCATATACCGAACCGAACCGATGTGACATGGAGGACCCCATATACCGAACCGAACCGAATCGAACGTATATTCCCACTTTTATGCAACGACCGTTCTGAAAACCAACTCCAATTCGACTAAAACCCGAGATGCAAAGGAAGTCCAAAGGAGAAGTTAGAACTAAGGATCCAGATGGGAACCAACGAGTTAACTTCATGAATTGGACTTTGTTGTGGGACATGTGCAAAGGGGTTATCGATGTCTATAGCTTTGACTCACCACCAAGAGACGAATTAGTGGCTATGGATCACTGCAGTGAGGTTGTTATGACTCCATGGGGCAAAGTGATCGTAGCAGGTCTATGAGCCAGTGCAGTGGAGTTGTCATGACTCTATGGGGCAGAGTGGACATAGCAAAGTATTAGTGGTTATGGACTAGTGCAGCCGTCATGACTCCATGGTGCAGAGTGATCGTAACAAAGAATTGGGTGATCAAAGTGGTGGATATCGTATGCTTTACGCACTGAGTGAGAGATGTGAGGATGATTGCTATGTTCGATGTTTGTTATCACCATGTCATGCACACCCCCTCCCCATTATTTTCACACCATGTGTTAGTGTCACCTTAGAGTATTGTACATCCTTTTGTGCTAACTCTTTGGTTGCAGGTTCAGGTATGGTTATGTATACCTGTTATTGTTCTGTTTTTGCTGCTTATCACTCATACCAAACTTTTGTCTAACCCAGAGTTTTATGTCTCTTCTTATTACTCTGGGTGCTCTTAAACGGGAAAACTAGAGACAGGTCAGGTGATTATGCACGAGTAGAAGCACTGGAGATGAGCAGGAGGCTTCCACGTATGATATATATATATATAGTCTCCCTATGTTGTTTCTGGTCACTACTTTGGGCATTAGTTGTGTACCTCTTTCTTTTTCTTTAGAGACAGCATTTCAAAGTTGTAATAGTGTTGGTTTGGATCATAAGCTGTAATTTTGGATTTTCCGCTGCTATGATGGTTTAGTTTTCAGCTTATGCACTGTCTCGCCTGTTTTATGTCAAAGTTATGTTGTTATTATATTTTATCCCATGCGCTGTGAGACATTCTACAGGTTCCTTGTTAGTTCAAATTCCTTTCTTTTCCTTTCTTTGGCGACCGTCCCATGCTAGTCGGGCATTGGCACAACGCACTTTCATTGGAAATATCGGCTGATGCGGGGCGGGCTGTCACACTTGGTATCAGAGCTCTAGGTTGCGTAGTTAACCTAGGGAAAGACACCAGAGAGAGATAATATGCATATGAGAGCGCGTATTTGTGATATTTTGGTTTTTCAAAAGATATATATATATATATATATATACTATTAGTATATCTAAGGATGGAGTCGCACTGCCCTGGCACCACTAAAGAGATGGTTAATCGTTTTCTCCTTACAAATTGGACAATGAGCCGATATACGAGGAATACTGGTTCAGGAGCTAGTAATAGGAATGCTCCTGATATGAGGGTGATGTTCACTGACTTCATGAGAGAGAATCTTAGGGATGTTCAGAGGACAGCCCCTAATGCTGCAAATGGTGGTGGTGTAGCGGTGCAGGTGCCTAGGGCCGATTTCGCTAAGCTCTGTAAGGATTGCACAGTCTTGGTGGGAAGTCGTTCCACGGAACAGAATCTGCTACATAAGTTCAGGATTGGCTCGATAGTTGTGAGTGTATCTTCGAGGACTTAGGGATTGTTGACACGATGAAGAGAAAGCTAGCATCCCGTCAGCTGCAAGGACGGGCTATGAATTAATGGAATGCTATTAAGGCAGCTACCCTAGAGGATCAAGTTACATGGGATCAGTTCAAGGCCCGATTCAGTGATAAGTTTATCCCAGCTGCTCAGAAGTCAGAGTTGTTTAGGAAGTTCTTGGAGCTTAAGCAGAACGGTAGGGCAGTCTCGGAATATATTGCTGAGTTCGATACTTTATCGAAGTATGGATTATCCCTCATTGACACTCCCGAGAAGAAGAGTGTGAAGTTCATAACAGGATTAGATCAGTACTTGGGGGAAAGGCTTATAAACCATATTGATGAACCTTTTGGATCTACTATTGGGAAAGAACTGAGATCAGAGAGCCTTTATCCTAAGCCCAAGGCTGAAGCCACTGTTGCATCTGCAGAGGGGCCAAAGCCGCAAGCAAGCGGTGAAGGTAAGAATAATTCTCAGAATAAAAGGAAGCAGAGTCAGAGCCAAGCTAAGGATGGTCAGAAGAAGAATAAGAAAGAGGTTGAGTGCTTTAGCTGTGGCAAGAAGGGCCATTTTGCTAAAGAATGTCGAGCAAAGCCAGTGGGTAGGAAGTGCTTCAACTGCGGCCAAATGGGACATCACAAGGATAAATGTCTACAACCTCTAAAAGAGATGCGGATTGTGAAAGAATATGCTACTGATGTTGTTCCTTCTTCGTCGAATGCCCCAACTGCGGTAGAGAAAGGAAAGAATGTCGTCATTCGAGGTATGCTTTTTGTTTATGATGTTCCTGTTCGAGTATTGTTTGATACTAGGGCTTCCTGTTCCTTCATATCTAGTGACCTAGTAGATAGGTTGGAATTGGAACCTGAGATAGTCGATAGACCTTTAGTTGTGACGAACCCGATTGGTGGTTCGACTTGCCTTAGTATGATTTGTCGTAATGTGGTCTTATCGAGTCATGGATGTATGTTTGTTTGTAATTGCTTTATTTGGGGCTTTACTGGGTTTGGCATTATTTTGGGAGTCGATTGGCTCCAAAGATATGGGGTGGTGGTAGACTATGAGGGATTTTCGGTGACTATTAGGGCGGATGATGGGCGAAGGGTAGTGTTTAGTTGCCTACCTAGTGATGAGGTGATGGCTAGTTTTCTAAATTCCCTCGATATCCCGTAGGACGAGTTAGCAGGAATTCCCATTGTTGGTCAGTATCCGGATAACTTCGAGAAAGTAACCGGACTTCCACCACACCGAGATATTGAGTTCCATATTGATTTAGTGAAAGATGCCAAACCTATAGTGATGCCACTTTGTCGTATGGCAGGGAGCAGAGAGAGCTCGAGGTGCAAGTAAGCGATCTTTTGAAGAAGGAATTTACCGGAAGAAGTGTCTTCGAGTGGGGAGCACCGGTTGTATTTGCTACCAAGGCAGATAGTTCCCTTCGTTTGTGTATAGACTATCGCGAGTTGAATAAAGTGACTAGGAAGAATAAGTATCCTATTCCATGGATAGATGATTTGTTTGATCAACTGGAGGGAGCAAGAGTGTTCTCCCAATTGGAACTCGCGACGGGATTTCATCAGCTCTGAGTAGCATCTGAGAGTATTCCTAAAACGACATTTCGGACGCCGTCTGGATTTATGAGTGGTTGGTCATGTCATTCGCGTTGACCAATGCACCAGCATATTTTGCGGATCTTATGAATAGGGTATTCAGGGATCAATTGAATAAGTTTGTTCTTGTGTTCGTAGACAATATCTTGGTTTACTCGAGGACAGAGGAAGAACACAAGGAACATTTGAGGATAGTGATGGAGGTGTTGAGGAAACACCAATTGAAAGCGAAGTTTTCTAAGTGCCACTTCTGGAGGAGGGAAGTGAGATTCTTGGGCCATGTTGTTTCAGATAATGGTATTGCTGTGGATCCTGCGAAGGTGGCTACGGTACAAGATTGGTCTACACCCAATAATGCAACAGACGTAAGAAGTTTCTTGGGATTAGCTGGATATTATCGTAAGTTTATCCAAGACTTCTCCAAGATAGCGGCACCGCTAACTCAGTTGACCAAGAAGAATCAAGCTTTTGTTTGGGACGAATGGTGTGAAAATGCATTCAAGAGCCTAAAGGAAAAGTTGACGTGTGTACCAGTGTTAGTCATTCCTAAAGAAAATGAATAGATGACAGTATACACGGATGCATGTGGTACCGGACTAGGTGTTGTGTTGAAGCAAAGAGTTAGGGTGGTAGCTTATGCTAGTCGACAGCTAAAACCGCATGAGAAAAGATACCCTACCCATGATTTGGAATTGGTAGCGATCGTGTTCGCATTAAAGATGTGGAGACATTATCTCTTGGGAGAAAAATTTGAGTTGTTTACCGATCAAAAATCGTTAAAGTATCTCTTCACTCAGAAGGTTATAAATCTCCGATAACAAAGATGGTTAGAATTCTTGGCTTTCTATGATTTTGATATCGCATATACACCAGGAAAGGACAATGCGGTAGTCGATGCATTAAGTAGAAGACATTCTAGTTAAGGGGCTAGGATTCTTGAGTGGAAGCAACTGGAGTATATCGCAGGGTACGATTTCAAACCAAAGTGCGAATTAGATCCAGAAATGTTAGCAAGTTTGACGATCACACCCACTTTGATTGAGCGAATTGGTTCCACTCAGAGGGACCATCCTAACCTACTGGAAATCATCTCCAAGTTAGAAATGGGTATCGACGGTGAGGAGATGAACAAGTATGGGTTTGATCGAGAAGTATGGCTTCAAAAGAATGGTAAACTGGTTGTACCCAATGTCAATGGATTGAGAGATGAAGTGCTTAGAGAATGTCATCACTCAAAACTGACTATACATCCCGGTGGTAATAAAATGTACCGAAACATGAAGCAGACCTACAACTGGAAAGGGATGAAAAGAGACATTGGGAAGTTTATATCCAAACGCATGAACTGCCAGCTAGTTAAAGCTGAGCAAAAGAAACCTAGTGGTTTGTTGCAACCATTAGAAATTCCAGAATGGAAATGGGAACAAGTCTCAATGGATTTCATTGATGGGTTACCAAAAGCTAGATTGTGCCATGATAGCATTTGGGTGATTGTGGACCAATTAACCAAGAGTGCAAGGTTTATATCCGTCAAGTCGAATAGAACAACAGCTAAGTTAGCAGAACTGTATATGAAGTGGGTAGTGAGATTTCATGGAGTACCCAAAGGCATTATGAGTGATTGAGATCCGTTGTTCACTAGTGGATTTTGGAATAATTTACAAGAGGCTTTAGGATTAGAATTACATCTCAGTATCGCGTACCATCCTCAAACCGATGGTCAGGCAGAGAGAGTGAATCGTATATTGGAGGATCTCTTGAGAGCTTATATATTGGATTTTGGAGGGTCTTTGGGATGACCATTTGCATCTAGTGGAGTTCGCATATAATAATAGTTATCAATCCAGTATTGGTATGGCTCCATTTGAAGCTTTGTATGGAAGACCGTGCAACCCACCTTCATGTTGGTTGGAAACTGGTGAGAAATTCATGCTTGGGCCAGATGTAATAAGAGAAACTTCAGACAAGATCAAGGTTATCCAACAACGAATGAAGGCTGCCCAAGATAGGCAGAAGAGTTATGCTGATAAGAGGCGAAGAGATTTAAAATCCTCCATTGGCAACTTGGTGTTTCCCAAGATTTCTCTGTTAAAGAGTGTGATTCGATTTGGTAGGAGATGCAAGTTAGCACCAAGATTTGTTGGTCCGTTTCCAGTTCTCGAACAAGTTGGGAATTTGGCATATTAAGTTGAGTTGTCAAACAAGATGGTGGGATTTCACAACGTATTTCATGTTTCCTAGTTAAGGAAGTTTGTGCATGACCCCGATATGACTATTTCATCGGACCAGTGTGATGGCATCGAAGTAGAACCCGAGGCGATTGGGAACCGTAAGCCGATCCGTATTATCGAGAGCGATACGAAGCAACTTCGAAGGAAGGCGGGAAAACAGGTCAAGGTTCAGTGGGGCGAGATTGAGAATGACTGCACTTGGGAAACAGCGGAGAGCATAAGGAAGTCGTATCCAGAACTCTTTGCCTGGTAAGATTTTAAATTGTGATTTAATTATTCTGCATGCTAGGATAGACTTGATGTGTTTGTAATGTATGTTTGATTGTTTGTAAATGGTCGTTAGGCATGCGGGACCCGTGGTATGCTTTAATTAGGGAATTTCGGGGGCGAAATTTCTTAAGGGGAGGAGAATGTAACGACCCGTATTCTACGTATCAAAGGGTCATAGAATATTTATTTCATTTTCATACGAAGTCGTATGGTCGTGTAACTTTGGGAAACGACTATTGGGATCATTTCCAATGTTCATGATTTTTGTCGATTTTTAAATGACCGTTTTGCCCCTAGCAAATCTTGTTTTTCCCATAACTTTTGATTAGTAAGGAGTTTTGACCTGAAACCACTTCCATTAGATCTGGATGATGGTTTACCTTTCCGTAGGGTTGTCACATTAATCAAACGGACTTACCATTTGGGAGATATGGCTGAATAAGGTTTAGAAGGTGAAAAACAGCTTAACCGGAATTGATTGGGTAATTAGCAGTTGGGCCTATTAGGGGATTTCGGGATTAGAGGTATTTAAGGACTGAAAGGGACTAGAGAAACCCTTCTTTGTCATTTTTGCAACTGCCACTTTCATTTCTTCAACCCTAGTAATGGCTTCTACCTCTTAAAAACACCTCTAATCACTTTCTAATCAAGGATTAAGCTAATCAACATCAAATCAAGTTAAAATAGCATCATATCAGAGTTGGAGTTGCTGTGTTGCATAGAGATTTGACCCAAATTAGAGATATTTTCATATCTAAGATTAATTTGTGGCTAAGGTGAGTGATTTGCACTGTTTTTCACTAATTACGGCTAATTAGAGGTGATTAGTGTTAATTAGCGAAATTATGACTCAGAAAAATCTGGAAATTTTTGTAAAATTCTAAAATATTATTTTAGGTTTTTGATAGAAATTTGGGTTAATTTGGAGTAAGTTTGCTAATACTATCATTAGTTATGGATAAACATGATTATCGGGAAAACCATGGGTTTTGGGTATGTTTGATCGATAATAACCTATATGCTTGATGTTTTGACCTTGTTGATTGATCTTATATGCTACTAATATTGTTTGGGATGTTGTAAGATTGACTAGTAAAGTTAGAATGGTTGAAAACGTCGTAGTATGGTGAAAATGGATTATATAAGCTTGCTGGAAATGCTACAGAGATCTGTATCGGATCGATGGAGGGGATCGGATCGGATGGACCGGACCGAACCAGAGTGGTGGCATCTTCAGCAGTGCACAAAGGCAAGGGCAAAATGGATGGCCATTTGAGTTGGGTTGGGAACGGATCGGATAGGGGCGTAGCATGGGATCGGAGGACACGAGTAGGATCAGACTGGAGCTTGGCGTGGGGATCGATCGGATTAGAACCAGGATTGCAAGCACCGAACCAAACCAGATAAGGACACCCGAACCGAACGGAAGCAAGAGCATGTAAAGGAGGGCCAAACCGAACAGATGTGACATGGAGGACCCTATATACCGAACTGAACCAATGTGACATGGAGGAACCCATATACCGCGAATCGAACGTATATTCCCGCTTTTACGCGACAACTCTTCTGAAGACCAACTCCAATTCGACCAAAACACGAGACGCAAAGGAAGTCCAAAGGAGAAGTTATAACTCAGGATCCAGATGGGAACCAACGAGCTAACTTCATGAATTGGACTTTGCTGCGGGACGTGTGCAAAGGGGTTATCGATGTCTATAGCTTTGACTCACCACCAAGAGACGGATTAATGGCTATGGATCAGTGCACTGGGGTTGTTATGACTCCATGGGGCAAAATGATCATAGCAGGGCTATGAGCTAGTTCAGTGGAGTTGTCATGACTCCGTGGGGCAGAGTGGACATAGCAAAGTATTAGTGGTTACGAATCAGTGCAGTGGAGCCATCATGACTCCATAGGGCAGAGTGATCGCAATAAAGAATTGGGTGATCAAAGTGGTAGATATCGTATGCTTTACGCACTGAGTGATAGATGTGAGAATGATTTCTATGTTTGATGTTTACTATCACCATGTCATGCACACCCCCTCCCCATTATTTTCACACTATGTGTTAGTGTCACCTTAGAGTATTGTACATCCTATTGTGCTAACTCTTTGGTTGCAGGTCCAGGTTCAGGTGTGGTTATGTATACTTGTTATTGTTCTGTTTTTGTTGCTTATCGCTCATACCAGACTTTTTCTGACCCAGAGTTTTATGTCTCTTCTTATTACTCTGGGTGCTCTTAAACGGGCTGACTAGAGACAAGTCAGGTTATTATGCATGAGTAGTCATACCGGAGACAAGCAGGAGGCTTCCACGTATGATATATATATATATATATATATATATATATATATAAAATCTTCCTGTGTTGTTGCTGGTCACTACTTTGGGCATTAGTAGTGTACCTCTTTCTTTTACTTTAGACACAGTATTTCAATGTTGTAATGTTGGTTTGGATCATAAGCTGTAATTTTGGATTTTCCGCTGCTATGATGGTTTAGTTTTCAGCTTATGCACTATCTCGCCTGTTTTATGTCAAAGTTATGTTGTTATTACATTTTATCCCATGCGCTATGAGACATTCTACAGGTTCCTTGTAAGTTCAAATTCCTTTCTTGGGCGACCGTCCCGTGTTGGTTGGGCATTGGCACAGCGCACTTTCATTGGAAATGCCGGCTGGTGCGGGGCGGGCCGTCACACGGTTCGTAGCCATCATCTTGGAGCGGTTCGTGACCATCATCTTGGAGCGGTTTGTGAGCCATACCCCTTCAGGAATCGAAGTTCTCATGGGCGGTTCATGAGGCATACCCCCTTCAGGAACTGGTTTTCTGCAGTTTTTCTAGCAAGCTAATTTCACCAAACGTTGGCGTTTTCAACCATTCTAATCTTACTATGAAGTCACAAAACATACCAAACAACAGTAGTAACTTGTAGAATCAACCAAAAACACCAAATTGCCAACGACATGAAATATTTTAGACCAAACATACCCAAAAAGCATGATTTCCCCCTTAATCACCTTAGACATGTTTTAACTATAGGATTTGCAAACTTAATCCAAATTAACCCTAATTTTAACCAGAGGCATAAAATAATATTTAAGAATTTCTACATATTTTTCCAGATTTTTATGATGCATAATTTCGCTATTATCCCTAATCACCCCTAATTAGCCATGATTAGTGAATAAAAGTGCAAATCACTCACCTTAACCGCAAATAAATTTCAGATCTGAACTCTAACTGATTTGGCATGGTTCCTTATGTATTGCAGCAACTCTCTCTCAATTTCGATGCTAATCCACCCAAATTTGACATTGATTTGGCTAATATGTGATTAGAAAGTGAACAGGGATGAATTTAGAAGGTAGAGACCATTACTAGGGTTAGAGGAATGTTTGTGGCGGTTAGAAAACTGAAATGACATGTTTTCCCAAACCCTTTCAACCCTCCCGTAACCCTAATCCTGAAATGTCATTGCATAAAGCATATGATATCCACCACTCAGTGCGTGAAGCATATGATATCCACCACTTCGATCACCCAATCCTTTACTACGATCACTTTGCCATTGGGAGTCACAATGACCCCATTGCACTAATCCATAGCCCCTAATTTGTCTCTCAGTGGTGAACCAAAATTATGGATATTGATAACCCCTTTGCACACGTCCCGCAGCAAGGCCCTACTCTAAAAGTTAACTCATTGGTTCCCAGCTAGATCCTGAGTAATAACTTCTCACTTGAACCTCCTTTGCATCTCGGGTTTTGGTTGAATTGGTTTTGATCTTCAGAAGAGTTCACAATTGTCGTCGCGTGGTAGAAGTTCGAATCTGGTTCAGTATGGAGTCATCATCTTGGTTGAAGTGACAAAGCATAGGAAAGCTCAGATTCCCGCTCTCAGAATCCCCCTCTCGGAATCCGGCTCTCGGATTCCAGATCTCGGAATCCCGCTTTCGAATTCCCACTCTCGAAATTGCGCTCTCGGAATCCCGCTCTCACATTCCCGCTCCCGGAATCCCGCTTTCGCTTGGATGAAGTCACAAAGTATAGGAAAGCTCACCCCCCCCCCCCCCCCGGTTCGTGACCACCCCCCCGACCCGTGACCACCCCCCCGGTTCGTGACATCCCCTTCCCCGGCTCGTGACACCCTTCCCCGGTTCGTGAGTCCTCATATTGGAGCGGTCCATGACTATCATCTTGGAGTGGTTCGTGACTGTCATCTGGGGTGGTTCGTGACCATCATCTTGGAGCAGTTCGTGAGACATACCCCTTTAGGAATCGAAGTTCTCCTGGGCGGTTCGTGAGACATACCCCATTCATGAATCAGTTTTCTATAGTTTTTCCAGCAAGCTAATTTCGCCAAACGATGGCGTTTTTACCATTTTAATCTTACTATGAAGTCACAAAACATACCAAACAACAGTAGTAACATGTAGAACCAACAAAAATCACCAAAATATCAATAACATGAAATATTTTAGATCAAATATACCCAAAAGAATGATTTTCCGCTTAATCCCCTTAACCATGGTTTAACTATAGGATTAACGAACTTAATCCAAATCAACCCAGATTTTCACCAAAGGCATAAAATAATATTTAAGAATTTTTACATATTTTACAGATTTTTATGATGCATAATTTCGCCAATTATCATTAATCACCCCTAGTTAGCCGTATTTAGTGAATAAAAGTGCAAATCACTCACCTTAGCCACAAATAAATTTCAGATCTGAAACTCTAACTGATTTGGCATAGTTCCCAATGTATTCCAGTAGCTCTATCTCGATTTCTATGTTAATCCGTCTTAATTTGATGTTGATTTGGCTAATATGTGATTAGAAAGTGATTAGGGATGAATTTAGAAGGTGGAGGCCATTACTAGGGTAAGAGGAATGTTTGTGGCGGCTATAAAACTGAAATGAAATGTTTTCTCAAATCCTTTCAGCCCTCCCATAACCCTAATCCCGTAATGGGTTATGGGCCTAACCACTAATCATCTAATTAAGCCCGGTTAAGCTATTTTTCATCTTTCAAACCTGATTTCAGCCATATTTCCCAAACGGTAAGTTCGTTTGATTAATGTGACCACTCTACGGAAAGGTAAACCATCATCTGAATTCAATGGAAGTGGATTTAGGTCAAAATTCCTTACTAATCAAATGTTGTAGGCGAAACAAGATTCGCGTGGGGCAAAATGGTCATTTAAAATTTGGCAAAAATCGTGAACATGGGAAACAACCCCAATAGTCGCTCCCCAAAGTTGCACGACCATACGACTTCATATGAAAAAGAGATAAATATTCTATGATCCTCCGATACATAGAATGCGGGTCGTTACACTCTCCCCCCTTAAGAAATTTCACCCCCGAAATTCCTTAATCAAAACATACAAAGGATGTCGCATGCCTGTAAATCATTTGCAACAATCAAATATACACAACAAGCCTATCCTAGCATGTGGTTTACTAACAAGGGAGTATTATATCGATAATAAAACCGTACCAGGTGAAGAGCTCTGGATACGACTTCCTTATGTTCTTTTCGGGTTCCCAAGTACAACCATTCCCATTATCACACCACTTCATATACAGTTCTGCTAACTTAGCTGCCGCTTTAATCGACTTGACGGGTATAAACCTTGCACTTTTGGTCAATCGATCCACAATCACCCAAATATTATCATGGCTGGATCTAGTCCTAGGTAAACCATCGATAAAGTCCATTGAGACTTGTTCCTATTTCCATTTGAGAATTTCCAACGGTTGTAACAAACCACTAGGCTTCTTTTGCTCGGCTTTAACTAACTGGCAGTTCATGCCCTTGGAGATGAACTTCCCAGCGTCCCTCTCATCCTTTTCCAGTAGTAGGTCTGCTTCAGGTCTCGATACATTTTGTTACCACCGGGATGTATAGTCAATTTCGAGTGACGACATTCTCTAAGTACTTCATCTCTCAATCCATTAACGATGGGTACAACTAGTCTCCTATCCTTTCAAAGCCATCATTCTCTATTAAGCCCATACTTGTTCATTTTCTCACTATCGATATTCATCTCTTCCTTAGAAATGATTTCTATTTGGTTAGGATCGCCCCTCTGACTGGAACCAATCCACTCAATCAAAGTTGGTCTAATCATCAAACTTCCTAACATCTCTGGACCCAACCCATACTTAGGTCTGAAATCATATCCTACGATATACTCTAGTTGCTTCCATTTAAGAAACATATCCCCCAAACTGGCATGCCTCCTACTCAAAGCATCAGCTAACACATTTAGTCCGATACCACATGCAACCGTGTATATCGTCATTTCTTCATTCCCCATCGCCAGAATCCTACAAGTGATGGTATACTCAAGAGAAGAAAATAGGAACAACATAGAAACCATAGCATCCACCAAACAACTCCTATCTATCACCTGTTAAAGCCATGAATGCGTAGATACCTGTATGACTGGTCCAACCAAAATCAAGGGTAATGGAAACCCTAGCTCCAAACGGACTACCGCACGTCCAACGTAAGTTTATTCTCCCAGGATAACTAGATCACGTCCAACGGATCCAAGGTAAATGGGCGTCCCCAGATACCCCTGCTTCGAGTCCTCCTAGAACACTCCAAACTATCGACGATTCCTTTGCACCCCATCAGAAGAACTATCCACAACTCCATCTTCAACTCGAGTCCAACCCAAGTCAATCCATTATCTTTTAGCCTTTTCGAGTTCCACTCGAGTCATCTCATAGCCCTATCGAGTCCAACTTGGGGCAGTCCACATCATCGAACAGTCTTATCATGTCACGGCTGCCCATCACTCCTCGAGTAAACCAAGACATCATTCAATGGAAATTACAACAACTACGTATATCTCACGCAAACCATCCTAGTCGAACTCGACATTCCCCGAGCACAAGCCCCAAAGGCCTAAACCAATATCAGACAAGCACTCAAGGAACATCTCCTCCGAATCCAGACAATCTACGTGATATGATATGAACCAAACACTTGAGCACTCATAACTAACTCTGGCTATCCTCACCAGCCCTGCTTCGAAACTATCGTTTATTGCATGACTGCCCATACCATATGTCAAGGGTAAATAGCAACCCTAGTTCTAACTAGACTACTGCACGTCCAATGTACATTTGCCTCCCTGAGACTACAAGAACTTACGACAATGATAATATCTCTATAACTCTAGTCGGCATCACCGGCGACTATCCACAAACTCAGACGCAATCTCGAGTATCTATTACCCACAAACTCAAGTCCAACATGAGTTGTCTCCCTACTCGTTGCATCTCCAAGATTAACGAACAACCATTGTTTACGAGTTCAAGTCCAACTTGAATCGTCCTAACCTTCTTTGCATCCCCACGATCAATGAACACATCTTATCACTTCGAGATTTCCCTTTGAATTTACTACGAAGTTATTACCATTCTTGAACCAAAGAGATCATCAACATAAAGTCCTAAACAATCCATAGCAATCACTCATTTACTACGGAATACCACAACGCTCGATCTATTCACCACAACATTTAAAAATGCTTCCAATGGCCCTTCCTTCACAAGTCCTAGCCGACCCGAATCTCTTTTTTCCCCTTGTTCCAGTTATTATTGCCATCACTAGGTAGGTACCTAATACCACCATATACCCTTGGAACCAATTGACTCCCCAAATAATTCCAAACCCAGTAAAGCCCAAAAAAAGCAATCACAAGCAGACATACATCCATGAATCGATAAGACCACATTACAACAAATCATACTAAGGCTAGTCGAACCACTAATCGGGTTCATCACAACTAAAGGTCTATCGACTATCTCGGGTTCCAATCCCAACCTATCTACTAGGTCACTAGATATGAAGGAATGGGAAGCCCTGATATCAAACAACACCGAACTGGAACATTATAAACAGAAAGCATACCTTAAATAACGACACTCTTTCCTTTCTCCTCCGCAGTTGGTGCATTCAACGAAGAAGGAACAGCATTGATAGCATATGCTTTCACGATCTGCTTCTCTTTAGGAGGTTGTGGACATTTATCCTTGTGATGTCCTGCTTGGCCGCCGCAATTGAAGCACTTCGTTTCCCCAGGCTTTTCATGACAATCTCTGGCATAGTGGCCCTTCTTGCCACAGCTAAATCACTCTTCCTCCATCTTATTCTTCTTTTTCTGACTATCCTTAGCTTAGTTCTGCTTCCTCTTATTCTGAGACTCCTTCTTGCCTCCATCGCTTGCCTGCGGTTTTGGCTCCTGTATGGATGCAATAACGACCTCGGTCTTTGACTTAGGGTAAAGGCTCTCTGATGTCAATGCTTTCCCTACAATGGATTCGAATGTCTCATCAATGTGGTTTATAAGTCCTTCCCCCAAGTACTCATCTAAGTCAGTTATGAACCTCTCGTTCTTCTTCTCGGCAGTACCAATAAGAGATAATCAATATTTCAATAAGGTATCAAACTCAGCAATATATTCCGAGACTGCCCTACCATTCTGCTTAAGCTCCAAAATCTTCCTAAACAATTCTGATTTCTGAGCACCTGGAATAAACTTTTCACTGAAGCGAGTCTTAAACTGATTCCAAGTAACTTGATCCTCAGGAGTCGCTGTTTTGATAGCATCCACCAATTCATAGCTCGTCTTTGAAGCTAACGGGATGCTAGCTTCCTCTTCATTGCGACTTCGATTCCCAAATCCTTGAAGATGCGCTCACAACTATCCAGCTAATCTTAAACATCCGTAGCTGATTCTGTTCCGTGGAACGGCTTCCCACCAAGACTAGTTGTAATACCCCGTGAATTCTATAACGTTAAGATTCACAAATTAAAGTGTAATTAATTCTAAATGAAAGAATTAAGGGAAATGGGTTACATCATTGCGTTCGTCTCGGAATTCTGCTTGAGATAGAGTCCGAGTTTGCGTGAATCGGACTCCGTATGAAGGAGTTACGACCTTCGAAAGTTTCAGAATCAAATTTAAATTCAAATAGCTCGGTTTAATTTCAAAATTTCGAATTTTAGGTTCAAACTGGGCTAGGCGGGAAAATTCCCGCCCAGAGACCAGGTCGACTATAGGGTCAACCATGGTGTCGACGTGGTCACCCCAGATCGACCACAGTGTCGACCTGGCCCCCCCAGGTCGACCATAGTGTCGACCTGGGTGTCGACCTGCCTGGTCGACCTGGATGGCCAGGTCTGGCTCTGGCTCGAATTTCTATGGCTCTGTGTGTCACTAGGGCTGATGTGTCACCTCTTGATTGGCTCTCTGAACTTTGAATGGCCTAGATTCCTCCTATCTTCATATGACGGCTCAAAACAACTTAAAAATCTATAAATATACCCTAAGTCTCAACTGAAAATTCACACACAAAAAATGAGAAAGGAGTCATCATGCTGCTAGGAAGGAATTAGACATAGCCGTCAAGAGAAAAGCCCAAAGACAAATCAAACTTAGAAGAAGATTAAATTTTAAATCAAATTAATCAACGCAACGTTAGTCTACCCAAAGGAGCGCATCTCAATTTCAGAATTCAGAATCCGGAATTCAAGATTCTGCATTCGTTATAAGTATAGTGACCTTTCAGAATATGAATAAAAATTGTGATGTGATTCGATGTGAATGAAAAAAGAATTGTATTGTCGTATTGTATAAAATTCTATGTATTGTGATGGTTCTATCCTGACTTTGTATTGATGTTTGTGGCATAAATTGATTGATGCAAGCCTATTGAACAATTGTATATGAAAACAATGGCACTTGCAAGTTTGTGGCAAAAATTAGAAATTGATCCTTTTATGTATATGTCGATGGCATGGACTATGTATATTCCCTTAGTCTAAACTAGAATTTATTTAAACATGTTCTAGAATTGAAACCTTTTATGCCTACATGACCCAAAACCTATGATATCATTTTCAAGTCTAATTGTAAGTATAATTGGATCTATGTTAAGCATCGTTTGGGTTTCACAAATTATGCAAGTTCATGTTTATTTGCAAGTATAATTGGATCTATGTTAAGTATC
The DNA here is from genome assembly GCA_030737875.1 of Allium sativum. Lineage (NCBI taxonomy): Eukaryota > Viridiplantae > Streptophyta > Magnoliopsida > Asparagales > Amaryllidaceae > Allium > Allium sativum. The sequence continues at coordinate 460,973,569 of CM060924.1, read as the reverse complement.
GTTTGGGTTTCATAAACCATGCAAGTTCATGTTGAAATAGGCTATGTAATTAGATGCTATAATTGGACATTTTGGTGAATATACAACATGCTAGTTTTGTGTTTGACATTATGCCAAGTTAAACATGTTTAAACACCAGTTTGTATTAGCCTAAACTATGCTATCTCATATGCCACCTACTTAGTTATACTTTGATTTGAATGCAAGTTCACATGACCCATCATTTATGTTAGTATCGCTAAATTGCAAGTTCATGCAGCACACACCCTTATATGTTGTAAAATATTACATGTTATTGATTTCCCCTTTTCTTACGCTTATAAAGTTGGGCTGAATTGTGTCGAGCCCAACATTTGTTATAACGTTGCGAACGTATAAACGGGGGTAATAACGTTGGGTGTAAAACATGAAAATATATGTTGGCATGTTTGGCACATGCCAATGACAATGACATTTAAACGGTATAAATTGTTATATCCAAAAATAAAAGATATGACATTTACATATTTAATAATAAAATATGTAAATTTAGAAAACACGATATGCTTAACCCGAGGTTGGATTGAGTTGTGATGTAAACCTGCCTGAAACCGCCCGGCTGTCCAGTAGTCACAACAATACCTATCCAATGTGGGTGGTTAAGCATTGAGCCCAATAATGACCCGAGGTTAGACTGAGCTACAGTGTAAACCTGCCCGGAACCGACCGGCATATCCAGTAACCGTAGCAATACCTGTCTAATGTGAGTGGTCAGGTGCTCCTAAGGGGCTAAGGACAGATGGTAGGGTTAAGTCAACTATAACTCTTAACCAAATTCAACATGTTAACAAGAATTGATGGGTGGGGGTAAGGTAAATACAGACATTTAACCACTTAACATGTTTGACTAGAAAATCCTGGTAACGAGGGACCCGTTTCAGCAGTAACCCAATTTAGGTATCAACGGTACCCTGAAACTAGGCAGGGTGAGGCACGATTACTGGGCCGAATGTAAGCGATCAAACGACGACGGTGGGTGCACAGTGCAGGTCTAACGGGGTGTGGGCGTGCACACACTTTGGAGCAGACAACCAGGGCACTGGGGACACCAGTAGTATAACCTATGCTTTCTAGAATTTGTGTCGGGGTCGCCACCATGGGTCTTGATACACCCCATGGTGGGACCAGCATAGGTATCTACAATTCTTGGGGGCCGTATGACACATGTTAACGCGAATAGGAGCCGATCTTTAAATAAAGTTGGGGATCACTTCACCCTCACCATGGGGTGCCAGTTAGAGGAAACTCAAGTAGATGCGGAGATATAGTATGGGTGCGATAGTATGTACGACACTCCCTTAGCTTGTGACACTTTCCTATTTTCAGTATATATCTATCATGCTCTTTTCTTATTCACATACTGAAGAGTTACTAGATTTACTCAGGCTTTATGTCTGACCCTATTTTCTTTTCGTCTTCTTTCCTTCCATCAACCCCTCCCACCCCCCCCCCCCCCAGGTCCACAGGGAGGAAACAACTCAGCTCAATCAGGCTCTGTACAAGAACCAAGACCGTAGATGTATGATTTGGACCTCTTTTGCTTGGATTATGGCTTTGGATATCACTATGGGGATTTTTTTTCACTTTATTTATGTTTTATGCTTCTTTAATAATCAAGACAGTTATGATGTTGTGAGTGACCTTTGTGAGTGACCTTAATGGAGGTGGGGTGTTTCACTAGTATAATCCTTATTAAGCTTGGCGAAATCAGTTCTAGACGTCTGCACCACCACCATTAGCAGCATTAGGAACTGCTCCCTGAGCATCCTAAGCATCTCTCGCATGAAGGTAGTAAACATCGTACTCATACCAGGGGCATTCCTATTATTGGCCACTGAAGCCGTACTCCTCGTATATCGGCTCATCGTTCTATCTGTAAAGAGAAAACAACTAACCATCTACTTAGTAGCGCCAATGCAGTGCGACTTCGTCCTGATGCCTTCCCATACGTATACTATCTCTCCCTGATGCCTTCCCATAGGTTAACTACGCAACCTGGCTTTGATACCAAGTGTGACAGCTTGCCCTGCACCAGCCGATATTTCCCTAGAAATGCGTTGTACCAATGTGTGACTAGCACAGGGCGGTCGTCAAAAGAAAGGGATTTTAAAACGATGAATCACCAAGAACCTATAGTATAACTCACAACGCATGGAATAAAATAAATAATAACATAACTTGACATAAAACATGAGAGACAGTGCATAAGTTGAAAACTAAACCATCATAGCAGCGGAATCCAAAATACAGCATATGATCCAAACCATCATTATGACAACTACAAAATATTGTCTCTAAAGCAAAATAGGAAAAGGTACACTACTAATGCCCAAAGTAGTGACCAACAACAACACAGGGAGAATATATGTAAATAGTATGTGGAAGCTTCATGCTCGTCTCTGGACAGCTACTCGTGCATATCCACCTAATTTGTCTCTAGTCTGCTCGTTTAGGAGCACCCAGAGTAATAAGAAGAGACATAAAACTCTAGATCAGAAAAAGTCTGGTATGAGCGATAGCAGCAAAAAAGAACATTAACAGGTATAAATAATCATGCCTGAACTTGGATTTGCAACCAAAGAGTTGGCACAACAAGATGTACAGTAATCTAAGGTAACACTAACATAAAGTGTAAAGTGGAAGTGCACATGTCATGGTGACAGCAAATGTCAAACACAGCAATCATCCTCACATCTCTCACTCAGTGCGTAAAGCATACGATATCCACCACTTTGATCACCCAATCCTTTGCTATGATCACTTTTCCCTTGGGAGTCACAATGACCCCCATTGCGCTGATCCATAGCCCCTAATCCGTCTCTCAGCGGTGATCCAAAATTATGGATATCGGTAATACCTTTGCACACGTCCCGCAGCAAATCCCAACTCTAAAAGTTAACACATTTGTTCCCAGCTAGATCCTTAGTAATAACATCTCACTTGGACCACCTTTGCATCTCGGGTTTTGGTTGAATTAGTTTTGATCTTCTGCAGGGTTCACAATTGTCGCCGCGTGGTAGAAGTTAGAATCCGGTTCATTTTGGAGTCATCATCTTGGATGAAGTGACAAAGTAAAGGAAAGCTCAGATTCCCGCTCTCGGAAATCCCGTTCTCGGAATCCCACTCTCGGATTCCCGCTCTACGAATCCTGATCTTGGAATCCCACTCTCGGATTCCCGCTCTCGGAATCCCGCACTTGGAATCCCGCTCTCGGATTCCCGCTCTCGCTTGGATGAAGTGATAAAGTATAGGAAAGCTCACCCCCCCCCCCGGTTCGTGACCACTCCCCCGGTTTGTGACCACCTTCCCCCCTTTCCCCGGTTCGTGACCACACACCCAGTTTGTGACAACCCCCCAACTCGTGACCCCCCCCCCCCGGGATCGTGAAACCCTTCCCCGGTTCGTGAGTCGTCATTTTGGAGCGGTTCATGACCATCATCTTGGAGCGATTCGTGACTATAGTCTTGGAGCGGTTCGTGACCATCATCTTGGAGCGGTTCGTGAGACATACCCCCTTCAGGAATTGAAGTTCTCCTCGGCGGTTTGTGAGGCATACCCCTTCAGGAACCGGTTTTCTGCAGTTTTTTCAACAAGCTAATTTCGCCAAAAGATGGCATTTTCAACCATTCTAATATTGCTATGAAGTCACAAAATATACCAAATAACAGTACTAATATGTAGAATCAACCAAAAACACCAAAATACCAATAACATGAAATATTTTAGATTCAACATATCCAAAAAGCATGATTTTCCCCTTAATCCCCTTAAACATTTTTTAACTATAGGATTAGCAAACTTAATCCAAATTATCATCAGAGTGATAAAATAATATTTAAGAATTTCTGCATATTTTTCCAGATTTTTATGATGCATAATTTCGCTAATTATCATTAATCACCCCTAATTAGCCGTAATTAGTAAATAAAAATGCAAATCACCCACCTTAGCCACAAATAAACTTCAGATCTGAAACTCTAACTGATTTGGCATGGTTCCCAATGTATTCTAGCAGCTCTATCTCGATTTCTACGCTAATCCGCCTTAATTTGATGTTGATTTGGCTAATATGTGATTAGAAAGTGATTAGGGATGAATTTATAAGGTGGAGGTCATTACTAGGGTTAGAGGAATGTTTGTGGTGGCTAGAAAACTGAAATTAAATGTTTTCTCAAACCCTTTCATCCCTCTCATAACCCTAATCCCGAAGTTGGTTATGGGCCTGACCACTAAACACCTAATTAAACCCGGTTAAGCTGTTTTTCATCTTCCAAACCTTATTTCAGCCATATCTCCCAAAAGGTAAGTCCGTTTGAATAATGTGACCACTCTAGGAAAAGGTAAACCATCATCTAAGCCCAATGGAAGTTGTTTCAGCTTAACATTCCTTTCCAATCAAAAGTTATAGGTGAAATAAGATTCACCAGGGGAAAAACGGTCATTTAAAATTCGGCAAAAATCGTGAACAGGGGAAATGACCCCAATAGTCGCTTCCCAAAGTTGAACAACCATACGACTTCATATGAAAAAGAGATAAATATTCTACGATCCTCCGATATATAGAATGCGGGTCGTTACAGAATGGCATGTCGAACCCCCTCTTGTGTGATAGTCGACCCCTTTTGGGTTCAAGTATAAGGAGATCAATTCCTTTGTCATATTAATTATGTTATAAATTTTCATCCAATCGTTCTTTTATTTTATTATTCTTGTCCCCTCTTGCATATATATATATATATATATATTTACATACAATTTTAATTCTCTAGGGAATATTCTATTTAGCCAATTAATATATTCCAGATTTATATTTATTCGGTTTGAAATTCAAAACTTGTACGTATATGAAAACGGATTGAAATCTCACCGCGAATATAATAGTAATTTTTTTGTAGTCTAATTCTGAATTATCCAAAATTCTTATTTTCAGTTTATTGATATTTTATTAATTTATTATATTTTATATTTAATTTAGTTATCTATGTCGATTTAGGATATATTTTACGGGGTGTTACAATCATAATATTATTTTGGATTATATTTCGTATATAAGGAATTATTTTGAAAATATGTTAATTCTGATTTTGTTGGTTGTTGGGAGATGATAGTTCAATTATCGTCGTTTATTATTTGATTTGTCAATAAGTCTAAACTATTAACTACTGAATGAATTTAAGGAAAATGAAATATTGTAAATTAACTGAAAATGGAATAAAACGAATTTAAATATGAAATTGAGAATTTACATTCTGGTGCATTTGAAATATTGATTTGCAAAAGTTTTGAAATAATATAAGTAAAATATGAAAGTTGTTTTCAATAGAGATTGTTTCCAAATGAATTTTCTTTGAAGTAAGTGTATATTCCCCTCTTGTCATTGGGAAACAGCTTCGACAATTAGTGCATGCATCATTGAAGTTTATTTTCGACAATCTGAGTGGGGGACACCAATTAGAACCTTTTATACTTTATTTTGAGAAATTGAATTGCATTTGAAACTTTTTTTGGCAAAGCTGGCTGATTTTTAAAGTGACTGCAAACACTTATTATTATAACAAATTATAATTACAAATATTTCAAAAGATTGGTTGATTACCAATCTTCTACATCGGTTTTTAAGGTGGACCATCCACCATAGTCGGTTGTTATAGTGGACGGAAAACTTCAACTATACAAGCTTATAGCACTGGAGCTGGACAAAAAGTCTAGACAACAAAATTTCAAATTCCACGCAGGGAGTAAAAATCACACATCGAACCAACTTATGGATTCAAGAAAAAACAGATTACATGGTGAATAAATTTCATAAAGTACAAATGGACCTAAATAACTAAGTACAACCTATAATTTTCATTGAGTCTCATAAAGAACTACAACATGATATCAAGCACATCATCGCAGAGCAATATGATACGACAGAATTACAGGAGTAGTCTTCCACGAAGCGCAAAGACAAATTGACATGATAAAAACAGCAACTTAACTTTATGACATGAACATAGAGACCGAGAAATTCAGCGTAATAAATAGCAGTTTTCAATCTTCGTCAATTAAGAAAACTGAAACAATGCACCAAAAAAACCAAAGCAGAGGGGTGCCAACCACTATGAAGTGGAAGCCAAATAAGCCATCACATAAGAGCAGTAATTATAACAATGACATAGAGAGGAGAAGGAATTCCAACAAGGGGGCATCCACCGTCACCAGCTCAACAAAATTTAGAGCAAGGCTTCACATATATTAAAGAGATCAGTGCTGATACGCAAATAGGCATACATTCCGGCTCTGTTACCACCACTTAGAACAGATCCAATACTCCCCAAAACAAAACCCAATAATGCAAAGATGCAAACCAATTAACACAGCATATCACAGTCGACATAGCACTAAACAAAGTAAGAAGAATACCAGATCATACCCAAACCTCTATAGCTGAAACCAGTCACATGTGAAGTGTGGCGGAGAAAACAAGAGGCCTAAACTTGATATGATGAAGAGCAGGGACACCGCATAAGAGGGTTGTCGAAAACAAAACTTAGGTTGAATTTCTAGAAAACCAATTAGATTTAGGGAAACCAAAATATATTTTTTAGTGGAGAGAAAACAAATAGGTACCAGGTATGACGAAAGCAGGTGAAGTCAGAAGAGGAGAAATACAGAAGAGAAGCAGAATCGAAATGACTGGGAAGGAGAGAAAAGGAGAGAAAAGGAGAGAAAAAGAGAGGAAAGGAGTGGAGGCCTATCTGTAAGGATTGCCTCGCATGTTGTTAAGGAGGAATGATGGTTTGGATACAATAGTCCCACATCATGGAATATATTGAAGGAATTGTGTACAAATATGAGTTGGTAGGCACGTAACATTAGGGATTCCTTTTGTTATATGGGAGTTGTTTCCAGCTCATATACGTGCAAGGAAGGGGGCTTTGTTCCGACCGTTGATACATAACAGTGGTATCAGAGCCGAAGGTTTCGGACTGGGCCATGCGGGCAAGGCAGTGCTCTCAAAAGATACTCGTAGGATGCGAGTCAAGGGGGAGACTGTTAGGATTGCCTCGCATGTTGTTAAGGAGGAGTGATGGTTTGGATACAATAGTCCCACATCATGGAATATATTGAAGGAATTGTGTACAAATATGAGTTGGTAGGCACGTAACATCAGGGATTCCTTTTGTTATATGGGAGTTGTGTGCCAGCTCATATACGTGTAAGGAAGGGGGGCTTTGTTCCGACCGTCGTTACATAACACTATTGCCATTTCCAGTATTTTAGTTGCATTCGTTTCTTTATTTCATTTGAATCTTTTAAAGTATGGTTTGGTATAAAAGGTATAATAATATATATTATTTCAAAAGTCGATTAGGAAATGGCCCAAAATTAGAATTCTTAAGTTCTCGTATAATTAACGATTTTCAATTAAAGAATCAAAACGTGAAATATTAGAAACATCTGAATTGTGAAATAAAAATATAAACCTAAGACAAATAAATCGAAGTGGAAACTCTTAGAAATTTGAAATAGTGAATTTGGAACAAATTGAAACTGTTGAACTTGTAGAATACTTAACCTTTTTCTATAGCATATATATAACTTACCAAAATTATTTAAAAGTTAGTGTTATAGTAAAAGAAAAATGATCACAAGGACAAATTTTAAGGCTTTTCTAACCATAAGGACAACCCACTAAAATTTTAATCACAAGGACAAATATACTAATTCTTTTTTATTTCACATGCGCTGATTTTTTTTTTTCATCGTTCGGCTCTCGCGCTTCTCTCGATCTCGTCATATGATCTCCAACATGATTTTTTTTCTGATTCATATTTCAATATCCATCATTTGTCTTTAAATATACATATCGATCGTGAGTTTCAGATTGCAAAATCACACTCGAGCGTATTGATTTGGGAATTCGTTCACGAGACAAGGGTAAATTCTGTTTGAATTGACTAAACTTTATTAAAATTATTTCGATTAGGTTTGTTTTTATTCTATCGGTGATGTACATAGGTTTTGTATTACTATTTTTTTGTAAAAACATAATAGCAGTTTTAAGGTACCATTTTTATTCTTTTTTAGGTATCAGTTTTACTGTAATTGCTGTGTAATGTTTATGTTCATCTTTTTTTGATGTTGTATTTATTGTGAAGTTGTAATGTTACATTACCTCTAGTTTTTAGTAGAAATGGTTTTTTCTTGATCATTGGAAATGTTATGCAAATGGTTCTTGTATATTTTTTTTATTTAATTACAGCAGTTTGTAGGTATCAGTTTATTAGCTTTTAGGTATCAGTTTTCGTTTGTTTGCTTTGCTAATTAAATCTTTTGAATGATTTTCCTCTCTAGTGGTCAAAACAGTCTTCTTATTGTTGATTCAAGAAATGATGCAGGATAAATGTGGAGCAGAGAGACCATCCTCAAAAAGAAAAGGAGGATTGGCATATTTCCAAAACAAGCAAAATAGACGTTGTGTTTGCAAAGAATATGGCCATAACAAGCATCAAGCTTATCATTTTTTATTATTCTATTTCTTCACAGTACTTGGGTATCAGTTTTTGGTGAAATTCAATTGTAAAACACATGACATTTTGTGTGACTTTAGTATATTTTATGTAACTTCAATATAATATTTGGTGTAATACAAGTGATGAATTAATATCGGTGGATACTATTGAGAATAACTATCATTTTTGTCAGAATTGAATTAAGTCGATGGGTATTATTATTTAAATCAGTGGGTATCAGTTATAAATAATGTTGTGTCTCAAAAAATTCATTTACTAAAGCAAACAACTTAAAACTGCTACCCACTTCACACAGTTCTGGTACATAAAGTCATAGAACTGATACTTAACAAAATATAAAACTGATACCTAAAAACTGCTGCAATGTTTTGAAGAAAATCTAATGCAAAAAATGTTTACATCACAGTTTGATTGATTAAAATGAAATAATTCGATTGAGTTACAAAGTTGATGCAACAATGCAACTACAAAATTAACACAGCAACAAAATCACATGAGAAAACATTACACAATTCATATTGTAAAACTGATACCTAAAAAACATAGACTGCTACCTAAAAACTGCTACAATGTTTTAAAGAAAAACTAATGCAAAAAATATTTACACGCAGTTTGATTGATTAAAATGACATAAGTTCGACTGACTTACCATGCTGATGCAACAGTACAACTATAAAATTAAAACAGTAATAAAATCACATGAAAAAAACATAAAAAAACTGATACCTAAAAAAAATATAAAACTGCCGCAATGTATTAAAGAAAAACTACTGCAAAAAATGTTTACATCACAGTTTGATTGATTAAAATGATATAAGTTCGACTGACTTACAAAGCTGATGCAATAGTACAAATACAAAATTAACATAGCAAAAAAATCACATGAAAAAACAACATAACAAAGTTAATACTGTAGAACTGATACTTAAAAAATATAAAAATGGTAGCTAAAAACCGCTGAATGTTTTAAACAAAAACTAATGCAAAAAATGTTTACATCATAGTTTGATTGATTAAAATGAAATAAGTTCGACTGAGTTACAAAGCTGATGCAGCAGTACAACTACAATATTAACACAACAAAAAAATCACATGAAAAAAAAAACATAACACGGAAAAAACAAGAAAACTGATACCTAAAAAATAGCAAACTGATACCTAAAAACTGCTACAACGTTAACAAAAAAAAAACATTTGCAACCTAAAAAAATTGTTTCAACCCTTTCGTCTTCTTCGACTATGCTTTCCACTGGCTGTTAAAGATTTTTATTCCATTCAAGTAGGCTTTCCTATCAATTTTTGTTGTTTGGTTAATATTTTGGTTCCCGTTTTTTGCAGTTTCATATGATTTTTGGGTTTGATTGTATGAGATGACGCGAATTTCAGTTCTGATGTCGTATGATTTAGTAATTTATGATTTCGTGGTAGAAAATCGGATGAGAGTGATAAACGATGGATTATTTTAGACGGTTGTCCTTTTGAATAAAAAATTAGACGGCTATGCTTATGGTTAAGTTTTATTAGGCAGTCGTCCTTATCGTTAATTGCCCCTTATAATAATTGATAATTGAATAATATTCAAGTGTTGGTATAAATAATGAAAGGTGAAATTAAATTTATGTTTATAAATATGAATAAAACATAAGTTATGAAAATAAATGATTATATACTTAATTATGTTATGAAATTGAATTCAACTAAGTAGGGTAACACTACAAGGAAAGCTGTATACAGCGGCAGATTTTTAGCAATGGAAAATTCCATCATAAATTAGCACCGGATTTTTGTGGACATTGTAGGAGATAATATTTTGGTTTTATTGTCAACATGTTTTAAATTATTACCGTCGTATCCTATTTTCTGTCGCTGAATCATTGGAAATTACAACACTTTACTGTCATCAAAATTTAACGCTAAATTCTGTTGCAGATAGAGACTGTTTACCGTCGTCAGAATTTTGAAGCTGTTTTTGCAGTAGTTTTTCAGGAGATTTGAAAAAGACTTTTATATTTATTATTTATAAAATGTTTTACATTTCTGTTTTTACTTAGTAATTAATAAGTAAATATAAATTTTAAATAATTGAGGTTAATAATAAGTAATAAATAATAAATTATTACCGTTAAAACTAAATAATATTCAATAGTTAGTATTGATTAATTATTAATTACTATAAAATATAAATAAGTGGTAATAATAATTAATAAAATAGATTAATATTCGATGTTTAATTAAATTTATTTTAATAATCAATGATTAATAAGTAATCTCTAATACGACTAAACAAATTACTATCAAGAAATTATTAATAAATATTTACTTTTAAGAAATTGATTAGTACGTGTTAATTAATAAATAATTTGTAATTAAGTAAAACAAAATTGTCAAAGTTTAAAAATAAGAAATTGAATAAATATTAAAGAATTTTGAAATTAAAGAAATTCAAACATTACCATACAAATTATTATTTTCATGTGTGTTAATGTACTATTAAATAACTAATAATTGATATGTGATAGTTAATATTAAATATATAATAGTTAGTAATTAATATGGATTAGTTCAAAAAATTAAACTCTCATATTTTCTAAAATAAAAATAAACTTTTGAAGTTTCCATAATTTTGATATAATTATAAAATTTTATAAAACGTTAAAAATTTAAAAATTTAAAAATAAGAAATTTTATAATTATTAATGAAATTTGAATTTCAAACATTACCGTACAAGTATTCATAAAATTTTAAAATAATGTTTTAATTTTTTTCTAAAGTCCAAAAATGAAAAGAAAAACTAATATAAGCTTAAAATTATTTTGTTTTTCATCCTATTTTCCGTTGCTTGTGTATCAATGCTAGTTTTTACAACTCATTTTTCGCTAGTTGTAATTTATACTTATTATGACATTTTTCTTTTTCCAGTTGTAATAAATGCTAATCTTTAACAAAATGTACATAATAGTTAACATTTAATAATTAATATTCAATGATAATTGAAAAGTAATAACTAATTTTTTTCCTCAATGCTGTTAGGTATTTATAGTAGGATTGTATAGTCATTTGGATGTTGTAGTGTAAATGAATTCTTGTAAGTATTCAGTGTAAATAAAGTTCAATTTGCCTTTCAAAAAATAACTATTTTTACTATTAAATAATTAATAATTAAGACTAATATTTAATGTTTAATTATTTATAATTAATAACAATATTAACACATAAATGATTTGAATGGAAGTCTCTAGAATTTCCTTTGTGTAACCATACTCTTCCGCATGTGCAAATATACTTTTGTTTAAATAAAAATTAACATCAACACCCAAATTTTCCCTCCAATATGAAATTTTTTGACTCCGACAAAATTTTATCTTCGTCCTTTTTTGTATCTCCCAACGTAAAACGTATTCATTTTTACTCCCTTGAAATCGAAACTCCAAGATCTAAAATAAATTATCTCAAACTGCCGACCTCTTCCTCTCGAACCCTAAAATTCAAAAGATGCTTCTAATCGCCGCTTCGAGACCCATCCTAAGGGAAAAATCAGATCGATTTTAAATGATCTGAATTAACTACCCATCGATCCGGGAACTAAATTGCTAAAGATCTCTCTTTCTCTCTCAACATCCAAGACGTTGGTCTTCCTTAAACGACAACAAAAGGTACTTCATCGCTCGAATGCTTTGCTTCTTCGTCGCCTCCGATGGAATCATCTTAAAAACTCACCGTCAAATAAATGAAAGAGCTTCAAATTGCCAAAACTCGCGTTTTTTGTGAATTTCAGATCGCCACAGAAACCATCCACTCAAAGATGTACTCACTGCTAGTGGAAACATGTATCAAAGACTTAGTAGCAAAAGGCCATCGGATTTGTGCTATCCAAATGATTCCTTATGTTGCCAAGTAATTGGCGAGAAAAAAAGTAAGTTTTGGATGAAGAAATTGGAGATGATTTGAAGTGGAATAAGAAGAAGAAGAGGAAGAATGGTATTAGGTTCGAAAGGAAATCACGGAATGGGTTTTAGAGAAGAAAATAACCAAAAAGGTTTGAATTTTCACTGTTACTATCGCTAAATTGTCTATTTAGTATTTACTCACTTTTTACTATTTTTTGTTTATTTATAAGTTTTAACAATGAATTGTGAATATAGTACGGACTATAATTTATGTGTATATCATTGACCGTTGTTGATACATATAACTAGTTATCCGTGTTGCATATCCGTGGATCATTAAAGATTAAAAGATCCATGCTTTGATAAGTTAGGATGGTTATAGTATTTAGCCTATATATGGTTGGTAATATTTCATATTTGTATGTTTTAGGAAATAGTAGGGATGGAAAGCTGAACTTGAGAAAATCCATGCCAACTCACTGAGACTGTTGTGAGGTATTCAGATTTACCCTTACATTATTTCTCAAGTTAAAATATATATGAGAAATGTAGTTTAGTGCATTTGTGTTATTGTTCTTATATAGCAGTATCATTTTACAACAAGAGATGTAGTTTTCTGCCATGTTTTTATCGTTCTGTTTTACATGCCAAATAATACATATTTAACTTCTACATTAGACATAGAAGTACTAGTTTACAACTTGCTTGAATTTCGAAGTCATAAATTATGTAGATTAAAAACATTGTCTTTGGCCTAACATTATTTTTCCATTCTTCAGTACTAAACAAAGGACGCTTCGTTTATGCTAGTCTCTCTTGTCCAGAAGCTGATTTCATCAGTTTTAGAGAAAATAAGAAGCAGGAAGCTGGACGTTTCAAAACAATGAGTTTTTAAACCAAGTTACCAGGTTTGTATTTGTTTAATGTGAGGAAGTATAATGTAAATTGAAAGAATTTATTATCTATTTCAGAATCAAAACAAGTTTTGTAGCGACCCGATCTTCGCGGCCGGCCTAAACCGAACAAGAAGGCGAACTCTTTGAGAACACAACGCATCAGAACGCAAACACTAGAACATTTCATTACTGTTACAACAATTTACATCAGAGTACAAGAATATCAGAGTACGAATAAATAATATTACACAACGGAAAAATATCAGAGGTTTAATTTACAAAACAGCGGAAAATATATACATAAATATAATGCACAACGGAAAACATCAACTATCACAACTGAATGAAATACAAGGATACAAAGCTTTTCGAATATAGCTCCAGCTGTAAACCAGGATCCTGTGAAAAGAAATATCTGTAAGAACCAAAACTACTAGCTGCCCATTCAGAAAATATGGTCACCCAGAGTTTAGGTGAAAACAATAAACTTCGAGTCAGTCATGAGACTGGTGTGAGAACTAAAACAGTTATTAGCTTTATTTTTATGTTGGATAAATCAAGGGACCACGCCGTATAACATGGAATGGGTTTTCTCCCAAGAATACCATAAAACAAACATCGTAATGCTAAAAGGAAAAATGAAGCTATTATAACACTCAGGTCCATCACACAATGCAACGCAAGCCGGAGGATAGAGTTTTACCTTATAATAGCCAAATATGCATGGTACACGAAATTTATCTTTTATTACTATTAGTGCATAGAGTAGAAATAAATTTCGAAAGTAAATGTTCCAATCATCGATGGCATAGGTTCCATATATTATTTTGCCATACATAGGTTTACAACTAAAACCAAAAAATGTCATATTGGAAGTTTGGATTCCCGTACTGATGGCTGCTGATTCGGAAATTCTATTGTGTAGTGCAATACTCAACAGCTTACGTCCCAGCTAGAGAAAACACTGTAATGCACATCCTCCTATATCCAAGAAATCGAGTCGCACTGCGGCTTACGTCCCGACTAGAGAAAACACCGCTTACTTTATCCTTCTGGGAATCGGGGTGTGTGCCCAATCCCTACTAGGGTGGAGCGACTACACCCAGCACATCTCGGTCGACCGAATCCACGATAACCCTAAGAGTGTCTATCCTCATCTCATAATCATACTGATTTGACCATCAGTTCACCATCATACCAGTGTGTCAGGCTCACAAATTAACACTACACAAAATCTACGCTAATTAAAGCTATCTTTGATCATCATCCACAAGGCTCTGCTTTTCAATAAAAGCCTTGATCCATGCATCTCAGCATGTCACATTGTCAATCCATACCATACCATTAATTTCTGCCAATATATAACCTCTAAGCTCGTACGTCTCAGAGAAGGGTGTTAAGCAAGAGAATAAATTCTCCGTCACTAAACAGATATATATTTAACAGAGATCAATGAATACAACGTCAGATCTACCATCCATGCACCTTATTCCTCGTCCCGTATGTTCAATACAGAAGAGAGGCCCTCGCATATCCGGACAATCAACAAGTACATCCGGACCATTACCACTATAACCCATTCATGTGAGCTAACCAATCAAGGGTATCAGTAGTAATCCATTTGATGTGAAGATCGTCGGTTTTGCACCGTGTTCAATATCTTTGACTTTTAATCGTCGTATCAGTTATTCAGAATGGGTTAAACCCAGTTCCCGATAATTCGCGTATCTTAAAATCAAGTGCTATAATAACACATCATATGCCTCATTCCAATCTAGAATATTCTTTTATTCAAATATTCTTGGAAATCATTTCAAAAGATTTTTAATATCTTTTCTCAACTTAAACCAAATTAAGGTTTATCAACTAGTCGGGATTAGCGAACTTTTCTGAAGTAACCATTTATTTTATTATCCCAATCCCAACCTATTCATCCCAGGAAGAAAAAATGGTAGTGCTCCATATCTAACACCCAGTGTGTTATTAGCAAATTTAATTACCATTTCTTGTTCAAATCTAATAAAAGATTTAACTATCGCATGGAGTAAAACTGATGGAACTCCATTTCGAATATTTCTTGAATTCGGTAAATTTAATTACCACATTCACATTTCAATTAATTAAAGATACATTAAAACCCCTCTTAGTTTTAATCTTTAAAAATCATTACCTAATTATTATTCAACTTTTGGAAATTTATACCGTCTTTAACTGGGTTAAAAAACTAATGTTATCTAAAACACCATCCACGATAAACCCAAAATCATCTTCCATTAACTATGGAATCTTCACGGAAAACAGATCAGTATATAATCGATATAAATTTCCGTATCCGACTAATAATATAAATGGAATAACGGCAAAGCCTTTTAAATTCCATATATGTGAAAACCCGTAACTTCCCCGGTGAGGAAAGCGTGGATAGTTCGAGAACAAGCCACAAAAGAACGCAGACGGGAGAACATTTCATTGTTAATTACAACATTTCCATCAGAATACAAGAATATACAGAGTATGAATAAATAATATACATCACAAATTATCAGAGATTACAATAAATTACATAGCAGCGGAAAATGATACAATACACAACTAGAAGAGATATACGGATACAAAGCTTTCCGGATATCATTCCAGCTGTAAACCAGGATCCTGTGAATATAAATCTGCAAAACCAAAACTACTAGCTGCCCGTGTCAAAATAAAGGCACCCAGAGTTTAGGTTAAAACAATAAACTCCAGGTCAGTCATGGGACTGGTGTGAGAACTAAAACAGTTGTAAATCTTTATTTTAAAGTTAGGTAAATCAAGGGACCACGCCGTATAACACGGAACGGGTTTCCTCCCAAGAATACCAGTGCATAAAACAACAGCGCAATGCTAAATAAAGAAAAATGAAGCTATTATAAGACCCAGGTCCCATCACACAATGCAACGCAAGCCCAAGGATAGGGTTTTTACCTTATAATAGCCAAGAATGCTTGATACGTTAAAAACAAATCATTTGATACTATTATAAGTGCATATTGTATAAAATATCTTCAAATCATAAGTATCAATCATAGACGGCATAAGCGCCCCATCCCACTATGTCGCCATACTAGGCTCTACAAATAAAACCGGAATACACGTATTGGAAAATGGATTTCCATCATGGTGGCTCCTGATTCGATAGATCGATCGCGTAATGCAATTCCCCACGGCTTACATCCCAACAAGAGAAAACACCGTCTGCACATCCGCACTTTTGGGACCAGAGTATCACCGCGGCTTACGTCCCAGCGAGAGAAAACACCGCTTACTCTATATATCCCTGAGCACTAAGCTCATCTCGGTCGACCGAATCCACGACACCACTAAGGTGCCCATCCACTAAAAAGCATACTGATCAAACCATCAGTTTACCACCATACCGAGGTGTGAGGCTCGCGAATCAACGCTATACACAAAGCCATGCTATATTAAAGCTGCGCTTTGATCATTATCCACCAAACTTTGCTTTTCAACAAAAGTCTGGATCACTGCATCTCAGCATGTCACACTATCAATCCATATCGTACCACTGATTTCTGCCAATATATAACCTCTGAGCACGTATGTCTCAGAGAAGGGCGTTAAGCAAGAGAATAAATTCCCCGCCGCCAAACAGATATATATTTAGCAGAGATCAACGAATACAATATGAAGGAATACAATGTCAGACACACCATCAATTTACAAGTCCGTTCTAGGTCTGAACGAAACCGGAGGCACTTTCCTCGCATATCCGTCGATCTCCAAGTACGTCTGGACGACCACCAACTGATTCCCTCATCTTGGGTGTACAGCCCAATTAAGATCATCAGTAATCACCCAAACGATGTGAAGACTTTCGGTCTTCAACCACCGTCATCATATTCGACTTATCGTCGAATCGATTATTCAGAATGGGTATAAACCCGGCCTTTCCGAACAACCCGCGTATATAGTAAACAAATGTTACACAATCACAACATACGCCTCATTCCAATTCATCAGTCACTAACCGTAAATTAGCAAGAGAACAATTCCCCAAATATTAACCCCGAAGGCCGAAACCAACATCAGATTAATACCCAGGAAACCATCCTTCTTAGCTAACCTACAGTTAGTTTCTAAATTTCACGTTCTTAGGGAAAGGTTCCCATTAATTTTATCAAAGATAAATTCTTTAAAATTTATTCTTTAATCTTCCTTTGGATATCATTTCAAACCAAATTATGGTTTTCCAAACTAGTCGGGATTAGCGAACCACACCGAAGTAATTATTTATTTTATTTCCCAATCCCAACCTATTCATCCCATGAAGCAAAACTGGTAATACTCCGTATCTAATACCACGGTGTTATCGGTAAAATTAATTACCATTCCACGTCCAAATCTAATTAAAGATTTAACTATAGCTTTGGAGCAAAACTGGTGATACTCCATTCTCGATCTTTTCAATCTAATTAAAGATTCATTAAAACTCCACTTAGTTTTAATCCTTAACTGGGTTAAAGAATCAGTGTCATTTAAAACACGGTTCACTATAAGCCCAAAATCACATTACATTTCAATCAGACCCTAACCATAAATTAGCAAGTGAGCAATTCCCTAAGTATTAACCCCGGAGGCCGAAACCAACATCAGATCAATACCCAGGAAACCATTCAACTTAACTAATCTCCAGTTAGTTTCTGATTTTCTTAACTCCTTTGGGTCTAAGAACAATATTATTGAAGATACCGTTCACGACAACCCAAAATCACATTCCATTAATTATCGGGTTAAAGAACAAGTGTTATTTAAAACACTGTTCACGATAAACCCAAAAATCAATATCAATTCAATTCCAATTAAATATTATTTAATTGGTACACTTCATTAAATCTAAATAAAAGATTTAATCTTTTCCTCAACTGGGCTTAAGAACAGTGTTAATGAAGACACCATTCATGACAAACCCAAATCACATTTGATATTAAATACAAGGCTCTGAATAGAAAATATATCGGCTTATATTCAATATCAAATTCTACGACCAACAAATATCGTATTGGAAATAACGATATAAATATATCTTTCAAATTTCCCACAACAATACCTGTATAATCACAAAATCCCACATCGAAATATTCCGAAGACAATTTCGATTCAAATCCATTTCCAATCTATATATTGGAAATCCTTGTTATTTTCAAAACCATTTCAAATCCACTTTATTTATTTTAAAAATAAATAGAATTATAATTCTAGTTCAAAACTAGTTCATTTCGATAAGAATCTATTTTTATCCTTTCAGATATGGAGTATTTCATCCCAATTCTTCCCAAATCATTTCCTATGATTTTACACAAATTATTACTATTTTTATTAATTTTATCAAGGTCCGTACAGTCGATTTCCATCAACGGCCATCGAACTGCACTTACAGCGACCTTTTCCAAATTTGATTTGGACATAATTCCAAATCCAACCGTTAGATTTCAAATTTCTAATTTTCGTTAGAAAGCTCTTTTGGATACGAACCCAACGGTTCCGGTTTTAGGAGAATCCGACAGTCGGATCTCCCGCAATGTCCGTTCGAAGTCAATGGTCGAAATTCACGAACTGCCGCGGCGCGGCGCGTTCTATTCAGGCCATTATATATAATATATATATTATATATATTTCGTCGATTTCCTTTTTAAAACGAATTTTATAAATCATTTCAAATTTGTTTCAAAAACAATTTCCACCTTTATTTCAAATTTAAATCAAAATTGAATTTTCCCTTATAAATTCTTTTTACATTCACTTCTATTTGATTTCAATTCAAATCGATTTCAATTCTATTTCAATTCGTTTTCAATTGAATTCAATTCGAATTCGTTTTCTATTCAATTCAAATTCGTTTTCTATTAAATTCAATTCAAATTCGTTTTCTATTCAATTCAATTTAAATTCGTTTTCTATTCAATTCAAATCAAATTCGTTTTCTATTCAATTCAATTCGAATTCGTTTTATATTCAATTCAATTCGAATTCGTTTTCTATTCAATTCAATTCGAATTCGTTTTCTATTTAATTCAATTCAAATTCGTTTTCTATTCAATTCAATTCAATTCAAATTCAGTTTGAATTTCAATTCTTTTCAAAATATCAGATTTTGAAATCACTTTCGATATTCATTATAAAATGAATAAAATCGATATTCATTATAAAATGAATAAAATCGATATAAATATCGTTTACGTCAAAATGGCGTCAATCTAATCAACACGGCTTCATATATTTCTATTTTCAAATATTCTATTTCAAATATTTCTATTTCAAATATTTCTATTCAAATATTTCTATTTCAAATATTTCTATTTCAAATATTTCTATTTTCAAATATTTGTATTTCAAATATTTCTATTTTCAAATATTTCTATTTCAAATATTGAATGAAGCCCAATCAATTACCATATAATTTTAATTATATGGATTTTCTACAACACATGTATACAATAACAACGATGAATAATCAACCATCATCCAAAGTGCAATCTACACTGTATAAGCATCGAATATAAATATTTAATGCTTATAACAGTCTGTCAATCAATAGATCGACATACAACTAAACAATCGGGATTAGTGTACGTCAAATTCATCCCAATACCCGTGTGGGGTTTCAAACAATCAAACACAGATTTTATTTGTGAAGTTGGGCGATGCCTAAAATTTATCGTCCCAATCAATATCAGTCAAAGGTGTGTATATAAACGAATCATTCGATTTGTTTATATTAATTTATTTCATTTCATGTACACGTTAAAAATTCTATTTTTAACTATAAAATATTTTCCACTATAAAATATTTTATTTCGTTTCACATCACATCACACAATCAACTACACATCAAAATCAAACAAACAAGCATACAAGCCATCCATGGTCTGTGGACGACGGGTGTCGGGTGCTACTAAACACCGTCTGCATCCTAGTATATATTTTTAACTAGAAAACAAAATTAAAAGGTGAGTAGTTCTCACCGAGGGTTCCACTCCGCAGTTCTTTATTTCTGAATGGTCTGGACTTTGTTTTGATTACCGTCGGTTCCATCGCCATTTATTTCACTCTGTTCATAATAAAAATCACATTTTTATTATTCATTTTTATATATTAAAATCATATTTTTACACAACGATCTTTATAAATAAAAATCATATTTTAATTTATGTTTACACTACAAAAATCTTGTTTTAATTTCAAAACCATGTATATCTTTTCTTTCAAAATTTCATATTTTCATGTTGATGTAAACAAAGATCATCCCTTTTTGTTTTTCAAAAATCAAATCTTTTCTTACATTAAAATTCTAATATTTCTATCGCCATTCATATATATAAAAACAAGCCTTTCTATATATATATAAAAAAAATCAAACTTTTTCTTGAATAAAAATCTAAACTTTCTTAGCGTAGAAATCTAAACCTTATCTTAAAGAAAATTATATTTTCATATCAAAGAAAATTTATATTTTCATATCATAAAGATCTCATCTTTATGACAAATAAAAATCTTATCTTTTTACAACGTTTTCCCTTATAAAAATTACATCTTTTTGATTTATAAAAATCATACTTTCTATTTTAAAACTTCAATCTTTCACATGAATAAAATTCCAATTCTTATTTAGTTATAATATTTTAAAATCCAATCCTTTCTCTAATTTAAAAATAAGAATTTTATAAAATAAAACTTAAATAAAATCAGAAAAAGAAACTATGTTTGTTTGTGTTTTTTATTCCTAACTAAAAGAGAGAAAGAAAAGAAAAAAAATGAAAAAGAATAAAACAAAATAATAAACTCACAGCGTTTCTTTTAGAGGGAGGGGGGTTGTTTGCGTCACTGGACGGGGAGGGGCTGGTGGTGGTCGCGGGGACGGTGGTGGCGTCTCCAGGCGATGGGCGGTGGGCTATGGCGAACTGGGGGTTTTCAAATCGATTTGGGGGTATGGGGCGTTGGGGGTTCGGGGCGGTTTCGATGGGAGAGGAAGGGGAGAGAGAGGCGGAGCTCGGGGAGGTGGGGCGGCGCTCCGGTTGGGCGACGGTCAACGGAGGTGGAGGCGATTGGTAGAGGGGCGCCATTTTTTTATTTTGGGATCGATGTTTCTGATAGGAGAATAGTAAAGAGAGGGGGGGCTTAAGTGAAAAGTTATATATATATATAATATAATAATTTTATTTAATTCTCCCTTATAGTTGACTTTTAATTCGAATCCCAAATCAAGCCCAATGACTGTCGCCCCTCGCTAATAACCCCCATTCCGAACACAATGGGATATGTATCGTAGGCTGATTCGATCGTTTCGATCGGTTTCCATCAAAATCAACATATAACTCTATATATTGAATTTGAACACACATTCGGGCTCTAAAAATTCTAGAAAAATATTTTCTGGCTTCATATCGACGATACGGTCCTAACAAAACTAGTTTCGTCGAATTCTGAGACCGTTTGGAAAATGGCCATTTTCCAGTCGATTAAAATCAACTGAAACTGGTCAAACACGTTTTCTTTTTCCATGCTCACATATTGATTCGAAAAATTATGAAAATTGGAATCTAGCAATAACTTGACATCACAGATCCAACAAAAGTGGTTTCGTCGAAATCCGAGGTCGTTTGCAAAATAGCTATTTTTAAGGGCCAGAATTCCATAGCGACTATTCTGAAAATTCATTTGGCCATATCTTTTGATTCCCGCTATGAAATTTCAATTTTTTGGATTCGTTGGAAAGATATTCTCAAATAGATTCTAATATTTTTGGTTTCGCTAAATTCCGGTTTATTTTGCACCCGGTACATTCATTTGAAGTTTTAAATCGAATTATCGAACTACCGCGCCATTTTCAATTCCTTTTACAATTTAAAATAATTATTCATTTTCTAACGACGATCTATATAATATATACGTTCGAATTCTATTCAAAATAAATTTTTCGTCGATATTATTTAAAATAATCTATTTTAAATATTAAAAATTCATTAAAATCGCCAATTTAAAAATTTTAAACCGGCCCAGATTTCTGGGTTATTACAATATATAGTAATGGTCTTCATTCATAGAAGCTTATCTCGATTATTATTAAATCGAATTCCATTCACTTCCCATTTAATGTATTAAATTAGAAAATTTTACTTTGGAAAATTTCCATTAAATCTTAATAAAAAGATTTATAAATTCCAAATCATATCTTCACTGTTAATTGGGTTAAAGAACCAAAGCTCGCGATAAACCCAAAATCACTAATTAAATTAATTAGTTGGTAAACTTCTCTAAATCTTAATTAAAAGATTTATTCTTTTCTTATCTGGGTTTAAGAACAGTGTTATTAAAGACACCATTAAGGACAAACCCAAAATGCAATTTGATATTAAATACAAGGCTTTAAATGGAAATTATATCGGCTTATATTCAATATCAAATTCTGAAACTGACGAATATCGTATTGGGAATAACGATATCTGTATCTTCAAAATTCCGCAACAATATCCATATAATCACGGAATCCAATATCAAAATATTCTGAACATTATTTCCATTTAAAGCCTTTCCAATTCATACGTTGGAAATTTTTGGTTATTTCAAAAATCATTTACAAATCCAATTTATTGATTTAAAAACATTGGATTATTATTCTGGTAAATAACTAGTTCATTTTGATAAAAATATCCTTTATCCTTTCAAAACTTTGAATTTTTCGTCCAAAATCTTTCCAAATCTTTTATTATGATTTTACACAATTTTTCCATATTTTCAACACTTTTATTAAGGCCCTTACAGTCAGTTTCCGATAATGGCCACCGAACTACATCCATAGCGACCTTTTTTGAAATTGAGTTGGACATATTTCCAAATCTAACTGTTCAAATTTATATCCCTTATATTCATTGGAAATATCTTTTCGATATGAACCCAACGGTTCCGGCTTTAGGAGAATCCGACGGTCGGATATCCCATTACATAAATTTGAAGTTAACGGTCGAAATTCACGAACGGTCGCTGCGCGGAGCATTTTATTCAAACCATTTTAATATATATATATATATATATATATATCATCGATTTCCATTTGAAACGTAGTTTATAAATCCTTTATAAATTCATATTAAAACGATTTCAACTTCCTTTTTCAATTTTAAATCAAAATTGAATATTTTATATCATTATAATATTAAGATGATAATATTTTCAAAATATCAGATTTTGAAATCAATCTTTTCGATATTCATCATAAAATGAATAAAATCGATATAAAAATCCGTTCGAGTTAAAAATAGCGTATATCTACTTAACTCGGCTTCATATATTTCAATATTTTCGTGTCCATCCAAAATTGGACATCAAAATCATATTTTGATTATTCACTGAATATTATTTTAAAATATTCGTTCATATTCTAAATCGGAATGCGACTCAATCAATTACCATGTAATTTTATTTACATGGATTTCATACATCGCATGTATTCAACAATAAAGATAAATAATCATTAAACATTCAGACACAATCCTGAGTGCATTCTACAACTGTATAAGCATTAAAATAAACAAATAACGCTCATCACAGTTTGTTAACCCATCGATTGACATATAACTAAATATTGGGATTAGTGCACGTCAAATATCATCCCAATACCCGTGTGGGGTTTTCAAACAACAACATTCTATTTAAATAAATCATTGGTTAATAAATTTAACCAATTCTAATTCGATTCAAATTATTTTTCAATTTAAACAATTTTCACTGTTTTAAATTATAAATAAATATTTATACCTCATTTCAACAACCACGAAGTGTCTATCCACATTGTTTGAAATACGAGTGTCGTATATTCAAACAACGCTCTCGTACAAATGATTCATGAATAATCCATGTGTAGAACTCAAGCAATGTCACATACAACAGATAGAAATCAACAATGACAATTTATATACTTTCAGTTATAAAATAAATAACTGTACAAATATTTTAGTGAGAGAATTCTCACTTCAGTTTCCACTCCGCCAGCCTTTAGTGGAGGATTTTATTTTTAATAAAATTAAATTGGACATTTAATTTTACCAAAAACTGCAACAACTTGCATTTTTGTTCTGGTTAGTTCCACGTTCTAGATCTTGCTATCACGATTCCAACAGATTTGAAATCATTGAATTCTGATCCAGTATGAACAAGATATGATATTTTAAACATTTAGTACCTTAATAACATAATTAATATAATTAACATTAAATTAAAATCCCTAATTACATGTTAATATCCTCCCTCCCTCATTCTATATTCATGCAACTCCTGAAACCTGCTCCCTTTGTCTCTCTTCTCCATGCTCTCGCCAGAAGCCACGAGACTCCGATCTGGCACACCCACCGCCGTCGCCGGAGCTCCTCACGCCCCCAACCACACGCAGATCGATGTGCCACCCTGCTCCCGTTTTCCCCTCGAACGACAGCTGTTTGGCCTCAAAATATGTGAGAAACCCAACCCTATATCAGATCAAACCCATACCCATTTGTAGATCTCTCTTTGCTCTTTAATTTTCGTGTGAAAACCCTACTCTATTTCAAAACCAATTTAGAGATTTTCATGGATGAATTCGAGAGCTTACAGGCCCTTCATTTGAGTTGTGTCAGTGCTGAATGGAATAGGATAGGGTTAGGGTTATTTTATCCATATATATGTATATTTTTAATAATATTGAATTCCAACCTTACTTGCTTAACGCACTGAACTCCAAACTAACTCCAACGACTGTCGCCCCTAAACAAATACCCCCATTCTGAACACAATGGGATATGTTTTGTAAGCCAATTCTATCATTTTGATTAGTTATTATCAAAAATAAAATATAAGTTAATATAACGGTCAATGTTGAATATCAACATACATTTTAATTTACTAAGGACACATACTGACTCCAAAAATTATGAAAATTGAAATCTAGCTATGTTTTGACGATACGGTCCTAAAAAAATTAGTTTCATCCAATTTGGAGACTTTTTGAAAAATCTCCTTTTAACTGGTCGATCAAATTTAAACTGATATTGAAAAAACATTTAAATTTACTGCGCTCACACTTTAATTCCAAAAATTATGAAACTTTAATTGTAACAATAATTTGACAATCCAGATCCAACAAAAGTGGTTTCGTCGAAAATGGAGGTCGTTTGTAAATTGGTTATTTTTAAGAGCTATGTATAATATTAAAATATAAAAAATTCCATAGCGACTATTCTAAATTTTAAACTGGACATACCTCTCAATTTATATTATGAAATCTGAATTTCTTACATTCATTAGAAAATTATAGTTCAAAATATTCCAACGTTTCTTGTTTCACTGAAATCCGATTTATTTTGAATTCTATACATTCAATTGAAATTTAAAATCGAATTTTCAAACTACCATGCCATTCTGGCTCGTTTTATAATTAAAATAAATTTATACGTTCTAACTTCGATTTAAATAAGTTTTTGGTCATTATTATTCAAAATAAATCATTTTAAATATTCAAAACCCAACAAAATAGATAACATTAAAAAAATTAAATTGGTTCGGAAATTCCGGGTTGCTACAAGTTTCCACAGTCAATCTGATGTTGGGTCAATATGTGATTGTTCAAATGATGAGTTCAATCAAAAAAAAGTTGGAGAAATTAAAGGAACAAAATGATGCAAAGGTTGATAAGGAAGTTGCCAAAGTGGTATTTTTTTTCTTTGTTTCAGTTATCTTTTTGTTAAGTATTGTTGATATGAAAAATGAATTTAACACCATGATCCATATATATAGGATAATCCGCCTGATGTTTAGACTGTTAGAAACGAAACTTGTGCACAGGATTCATGTAAAAATGTAATATCCCATATTTTTGGTAGTCAAATATTTAATTTAATTTATTATTTTACATATTATATTTGGAATATTAATGGATTCTAATATTTAATTCATTTATAAAAACAAAGTTGGAAAATTAAATTTAATTATAATTTAAATCGAGCTTGAAATGGCACGGCAGTTCGTAATTGTGGCGACCCAATTTCCTACTTAATAATTTCTTTGTTTTTTTATTACTTCCCACGATCCTAGGTACCAATATAAATATATCAGTGTAATTCACATGTCTTAATTATTTACGTATATGACGATATGCAAATATTCAATGATTTATTAAAATACACTTGTTAAGGGTTAAAAGGATAAATGAGCAAGCATATGTGTTCAGACTTTCCTCTTCCTATGAATGGAAATAGGAATCAGAATAAGAGCAACTGGACGCACATGTTAGTGAATTTATTTATGCAGTATGATGTGGAATAATGTGTCTAGTTCATTCACATTTTGACATAGCTATGTGAGCATGGATTTTAAGCTATCATATGTCCAAAGCTGCTAGTGTGCTCACGCATCATGTAGTGTACATTTGTGTAGTGTAAGACCAAACTGACCCCTGTAGACAGACTAAACTGAACCCTGTTCTTGCTTGAATAAACATGTAAAAGTATCAGTTTATGACATGTATAAGTATCAGTTTTCTCCATACATACAAAATAGGCATAATCCAAACAATGTTTAGTGTATACAATATACACATTTTTTCTTAATCTAACATTGTAGTTTATATTAATTTATTTGCACTATGATTTCTCTTAGAGTCTTTAATCTAAGTAGCATATTTACCTCATTCTATTGGCATTAATCACTGCTCTGTATTCATCATGCCCCTCATTGATAATTGCTTGCAAAATTATTATTACTTGTTTAAAAGTACCTAACTTGAACTTACTCAAATACATCAAGTTACTACAATTCAGCCTTTAACATGCTTTGCTATGGGAACAAAACCATTCTCTGTATGTACACCATTATTATTGATTATATAACATACACATACAAATCTAGCTATATCCATTCTTAGTTCAAACGCATTAATAATTAAACTAAGCATATTCAAGCACTCACAACAGGTTCATACATCCTTGATAAACTTAATTACATATCCCAATAATATGCTAAAATCTTACTGAAAGAACATTACTTTAATACTACACTAAACTATACTACTCCCTGAAATCTTAACATTTTCTTCTACTTAGCAAACTTAATTAAAGCCTTTAAATCTTTTTCACATTAATTCCAGCAAGCATTCTCAAGCAACCTGAAATCAGTCACTGAGTTGCCTCATTATAAATGAGACACCCAGTTGATTGCAAGGCAATCAAACCAGGTCAGATAAATATGGTATGAATATTCACCATTATATTATATAAGCAGATGTATATTATTGTGGGGACTAATATTAAAATAATGGATAACTTGTGAACATAAATTTGAAGTAACAAAGCATTTAACATGTAAAACACATCCATAATTTTTCTATTTTCTAGTTCTATATGACCTTCCCTTTTTTATTCAGATTATTACTACATTTTTACTGGCTTACTCCCACTTGCTATTTGAACACTAAGTATGCATTGTTTGAGGACCTCACTTCTTGTTACCTTAAACACTTAGGCCTACAGTGTATTTTATACCATGAATATACTTTAATCACTACATCCTAAGATTTAAGCAGATCAAAAGCATATTTGGGATATCACCTACTCATGTATGTATTTAATTTTTCTATGACTCGTTAAATGTGTGTATTACCCCTTCCCTTATTTCCTTGTATTTATATCATTATCTAGATATAAACACCCTCAAATAAGCTGCCCTTATATGCACAAAATCATGCAGATCGGAAATAAACAAAATCATCCATCTCAACTATCCAATCATCAATCAGATATAAATTAATTCAATATTCACACATCCATATTTACTTGATCTATTTATTCCTGGGTACCTATGCATATATCATCGTGCATGACATTTTTCACCATGTTATGCTGTGAGCTTATGACTAAGGATTCAGGGTATATTCACTCTTCTTTTGCTGATCAATAATAAAATCATGGAGAATGGAATTATATTATTTTTCAGTTATTAATTAAGGGATAAACATAAGCACAAATCCACTTATTTGTACTGCTTACACCTTAATCATTCTAAGCCTTATCTCAGAGCAAGTACATGTATTAATTCATATAATATAGTCTTATGTTCATACACGACTAATATACATTTTGCCCTTTATATAAATCAAATAAAACTGTAACAGTGTATTACTATGGACATTCAATCATCAAACATATATATGCATCACTTTGGCTGCCTGCAATAGGTCTTATTGCCCTCAGTATATTTTTATAATGATAAACATTCACCTTATTATATCAGATTCTCACTAGCCCCACAATTATCTGCTCAACGCTTTATTTGCTTATTTTTTGAATACTATAATAGGAAAAAATGTCCTAACCTAGGTTACTAGTTACTAGCCTTTATATAACAGCTACTAGGGATTCTATTTTTGGGAAAATCCAATTTTATCCTTCATGAAAAATAAGGATTCCCTCGGTTACAAAGTGGTCCTACATCATATTTTTTTCCCTTATAAAATGTTACTTTCTATTTTAAATTTTAAAGGACCTAATCCATACCATTTCCATGCATCACACCATATACATGAATTTCCTTCACATGATTTTATAGACAAAAACTTGTCTATGTGAAACATAATTATGCATTCTCCTTCTCTGGTTTCTTCCAGGTTACATTTCCTTTTTATATAAATTTATAAAAAGCTTTTTAACCCCTTCTTCCAGACCCTTTTTGCCATATTATATTTTACATATTCATTTCATCTATGTGTGTGTGTGTGTGTGTGTGTGTTTATATCACTATCCATATAGTTTATTTTAAGTTAATACCTTATCTAATTGGTTACTAATATATATTCAAATCTAGACCTCCACACACTCCTCTCTAAAAGGGATTAAGTCCCACAATTAGCAAAAAGATATAAATAATATAATTTCAATATTAATTTAAACACATAAGAAAACACACCTTTTCCTTCATCAAAGCTTCTTCAAGCAGTGAATAAACTAGGGTATTTAGCTTTAACTTTATCCTCAACCTCCCATGTGCGATCATTTGTGTCTACGCTCCATTGAACCTACAACAATTTATGCTTTTATTCCTTAATTTCTTTTCCTCCCTGGCAACAATGCTGACTGGTTCCTATGCATAAATTAAATTCTCTTTCACCTTAACCTGAGTTGGAGATTCCATTATATCTTCCTTGTCATGTACCCACCTTCTTAGTTGTGATACATTAAACACGTCATGTATCTTCCCTAACTCCTCTGGTAACTTTAGTTTGTATGCCAATGTTCCTACCCTATGGATAATCTCATAGGGTCCTATGTACCTTGATGACAATTACCTTCTTTTCCAAATCTCAACACTTTTCTCATAGGTGAAATTTTAAGAAACACGAAATCTCCCACACTATACTCCACTAGTCTTCTACCCTTATCTGTATATGCTTTTTGCCTTTCTTGTGCACTTCTCATTCTTTACCTAATTAATTCAACCTTCTCTGAAGTATCTTTTACTTGTTCTGGTCTAAGTAAAATCTTTTCTCCCACCTCCAACCAACAAGCTGGTGACATACAAGGCCAACCATAAAGACCTCAAATGGTGCCATTCCTATAGTAGACTGATAGCTATTATTGTATGCAAATTCAGCCAAGCATATGTGATCTTCCCAACTATCTCCAAAGTCAAGAACACAATCTCTTAACAAATCCTCAAAAAATTTATTCATAGTCTCAGTTTTCCCATCTGTTTGTGGGTGAGATGTTATACTTAAGCAGAACTCTACACCCATTGCCTCTTGAAAAATTCCCCAAAATCTTAAGGTAAACATAGAATCCATGTCACTAATAATTGTTTTTAGCACTCCATGTAATCTTACTATTTCTTTCATGAACAGCTTGGCCACTTTGTTAGCATTCTCGTCAGATCTAATAGGAATAAAATGAGCTGATTTTGTTAATCTATCCACTACTACCCATATGCTATCATTTCCTCTTTATGTTTTTGGCAATCCATCTATAAAATCCATTGATATACTTTCCCATTTCCATTTAGGCACCTCAAATGGTTGCAACATGCCTGAAGGCTTTGATAATCTGCTTTAACTTGTTGACAAGTTAAGCATTTTGCCACATACTTTGTTATTGCAGCTTTCATTCCTGGCCACCAATAAACTCTCTTTAAATCATGATACATCTTTGTTGAACCTGGATGTATTGTATATTTGGTTTTTTGATGTTCATCCAAAATTTCTACCTTTAATTCTTCAATATTAGGCAAACAAAGCCTTTTATTTTTCCTGAGGCATCCTTGACAATCCAATTCATAATTTTCTATTGCTTCATGATTTAATATCATTTCTTTCTTTTCGTTCAATTGCTTATCTTGATCTTGCATTTCTTTAATTTTGTCTGACAGACTTGATTTTATAGATACCAAACTTAATTTCCCATATTCTATCATGTCATACTGATTTTCTATATAATCCCCTTCTTCACATTTCGTTTCTGCTTCACTCAAAATTGAAAGAAAGAAAAAACTCCTCCACCATTAACCTTGCCAAAACGTCATGATGTCTACTTAAAGCATCTGCTACCTTGTTAGCTTTGCCAGGGGTATATAAGATGTCTAAATCATAAGCAGCCAAAAATTCCACCCATCTATGTTGTCTCATGTTAAGGTCTTTTTGTGAAAATAAATATTTGATTGATTTATGTAAATAACTCAAATTTGGCTACTAAGAAATAATGTCTCCGTAGCTTCAAAGCATAAACAATAACAGCAAGTTCTAAGTCATGTGTTGCATACCTTGTCTCATTAATTTTTAATTTCCTCGATGCATAAGCAATTACTTGTCCATGCTGCATAAGTACAGCCCCTAGACCAGATACTTGCATTAGTATACACCACCAACCCCTCATTCCCCTCTGGAACCTGTAGATAGGTGCTTCTGCCAATGCCTTCTTTAATTTTTCAAAGGCTTCTTCACACTTTTCAGTCCAAACATAGAGTTGTTCTTTTTTGGTTAACTTTGACAAAGGTATTACTATCTTGCAAAATATTTTGTTAACCTCCTATAGTATCCTGCCATTCCCAAGAATGATCTGGTTTTAGTTACATTCCTTGGCCTCTTCCATGTTTGAACAGCTAAAACTTGTGGGATCTACTGCTATGCCTTGTGATGAGATTATGTGACCCAAAAATTTGACTTCACTTTTCCAAAATGTACGCTTTGAAAATTTGGCTTTTAGGTCATATTCTGTCAATCCTGATAAACCCAAATGCAAATGATTTGCATGTTCTTTCTCTTACTTAGAATAAATTAATATATCATCTACAATTACTAACAAGAATTTATCTAGAAAATCTCTGAAGATCCTATTCATTAAATCCACAAAATAAGATGGTGTGTTTGTCAAACCAAATGGCATAACTAGAAATTCATACAGCCCATAACTGGTATTGAGTGCAGTATATTTAATACTGCCCTCTTCCACCTTAATTTGATGGAACCCAGTGGCTAAAACTAGTCTTGAGAACACTTTTGCTCCACTGAGTTGGTCAAAGAGGTCATCTATCCTTGGCAGTGGGTATTTGTTCTTGATGGTGACCTTGTTTAATTCTCTATAATCAATACACATCCTCAAAGTTCCATCCTGCGTCTTAACAAACACCACTGGAGCTCCGCAACATGAACTACTTGGTCTAATAAATCCTTTCTGCTCCAATTCTTCTAGCTGAATTTTTAATTCTATCAACTCTTTTGGCCCCATTCTTGTTGGCTTTTTAATGATGGGTGCAACTCCAGGTAGCAACCTGATTTGAAACTCAACTGATCTATTGTGTGACACCCCATTCACTTCCCTAAACACATCTGCATAGTTATTAACTATGGGAATTTCCTTCAATTCCTGAATTACCTCCTTTTCAGTTAATCCCCATGCACCCCCTGGACAATTGTTTTTCTCCATTTCACACATTACTGTTATGTTATTGCCACTTTCATTTTTCAGTGATATGGTGAAATTTTCCAAATTTAAAACCGCTTTAAATTTACTAAAACAATCAATCCCTAGTATAATGCCTATACCCTCATAGTTCAACACATATAGGTCTGATAAAAATATCTTTCCACCTATATTTAATTCTACACATACACATTTCACCCCTATCTTGCATAAACTTCATATAAGGCTTTAAATATACAAAGGCCTATCAACCGTAATAGGTGCAAGTCCCAATTTTCTATCTACTTCATAGGGTATAAATGAGTGGGTAGCTCTTTTGTCACAAATTACTATTGTGGGTTAAGAATTTATAACAAGTATACCTTCCAATTGTCCATTCCCCTCTGCGTTAGCTTCCAAAACAGCTACTTCTTTTCCTTCTAATGCCCAACTTTTGATGCCTTCCTTGGTTGTAACACCCCGTATTTTCTGTGAACATTAAAGTAACAAATTAAAGAATACTTAATTTTTAAAGTGAGAATTAAGGGAAACGGGCTATGCCACTGCGTTCGTCTCGAAATTCTGCTTGGGATAAAGTCCAAGTGTAACGACCCAGAAAAACTGAACCAATTTTTTTATTGGCTAAAATAGTGGATCTTAAATATTTAAAATAAATATTTTAAATAATAGCGATGAAAAATAGGTTTGAATCGATGCTTGAAAATAAATATAATAAATTTTAATTATAAACAAGGCCTGAAATGGCGCGGTAGTTTCAAAAATTGAATTCAAACTTTGTCGGACTGTACCGGGTGCAACACATAACGGATTTGAGTGAAACAAAAAAATATTTAAATCTGTTAGTGAATACCTTTCTAACGAATCTGAAAAATCGAAGTTTCATAGCGGAAAGCAAAAGTTATGGACAAATGAATTTTCAGAAAGGTCGCTATGGAATTTATATAGCCCGTGAAATTGGCCATTTTGCATACGACCTCGGAATTCGACGAAACCACTTTTGTTGGATCCGGGATGTGAAGTTATTGCTAGGTTTCAAATTTCATAATTTTTGAAGCTAGTATGTGAGCGTGGCAAAGGAAAATGTGTTTTGGTCAACTATCGTTAAATTGGATCGACCAGAATTGGGCCATTTTACAAACGGTCTCAGAATTCGACGAAACTAGTTTTGTTCGGACCATATTGTCAAAAACATAGCTAGATTTATTTTTCTGGAATTTTTCGAATCAGTCTGTGGCCCTGGCAAATTGAAATGTACGTTCAAATCGAATATTGAATGTTATATATTTTAATTTGAAGGAAAACTGACTGAAACAGTCGAATGGGCCTTCGAAACATATCCCATTGTGTTCGAAATGGGGGTAAAATGCTAGGGACGATGGCCGTTGGGTTTGAATTGGCGTTCGTGTGTGAAAGGGGTATTTTAGAATTTTGAAAATATATAAATAAAATATAGAAAAATTAATTGGCCAGTATCTTCTTTCTCTCTCCCCGATTAGAGCTGCGCACGACGGAAATGATGTCGCCACCTTCTCTCTTCGATTTCTCCCACGTTTCACAGTGAAATCGAGTGATTCTTGATTCATTTCAAAGCTCTTCGTCTCCTCTTCAAATCCATCTAAGGTTTGCTAGTTATCATCAAGTGTGGAGGGAGTTACGGGTCCTCAAAGTCAACGACTTTGGACCGCCGCCGCGACGTATAGGCGCCACCGAACGGAGTGAAACCACCAGCGCCGGGAAGGTGGTTCGAAGCTCTTCGACGCTGTGTGAGCTGATTCTCCTATCGCACAACAGTTTGATCGAAAGATCAAAACCTAGTTTTGAACCATCGTGAAAGGTGCGTCATTTATTACAACTGAACTTTGAAAAATCATATCTTTTTCGATTCTTGACAAAATTCGATGAAACATGAAACATCGTGACCGTGTGGACGTCTTCTACATTTTAGAAGAGACCACATATTTTTCTGAGCCTTCTGCTATTTTTGGTGGAGTGGAACCCAATGTGAGATTTCTAATTTATAAACGATATGGAAAACGACGATGTATAAATTATATAGTCGATGTATGAGTTATATAAGCGTTGTACACCTCATGTATAAGCGTTGTATAAGTTGTACGTTCGATGTATAAGTTATATATGCGTTGTAAAAATTATATATGTGTTGAAATAGAAGTGAATTACTATATATATAAATATATATATATATATATACGCCCCTCGTCCACAAACCATGGACGATATTTATTGATTGTGATTGGTGTGAAAATTGATTCATAGCGAATGGTTGATTGTGATTGTTTGTGGTTGATATTGGTTAATTGTGGTTGAAAAATACCCATTGGTGATTGAAATGAATTGGAAATATTTGTGGAAATAAAAATAAAACATGCTGCCTGCGTTCGAATTAGATGCATGAATCCCCATTGTCAAAAACCGCGAGGTTTTAAGGTAGAGCGAGGAGCCGTACTAGGGACGGTGCCGGTTTTAACTACCCTGCCATTATGCTGCCGAAATTTTGAATAATCTTTATGTGTTGGAATTATTTTCATATGTTGAAATTATTTTCATGCGTTGAAATTAAAGTCATATGTTGAAACTATATCCATGTGTGGAAATGTTCATGTGTTGAAAAGTGATGTGTGAAAATTAAATTCATTTGTGAATGAATGAAGTGTCTAAACAATAAAAATCACATTTTTATAATATATATAAGTATGGAAAATATTCGCCTTATATATAAATAGTTTCAACAACAAAAAAATTCTATCTTTCTTATATGAACAACATAAATAAAATATCCATGTGTGGAAATGCTCATGTGTTGAGAAGTGTGTGTAGTGGAAAAGTTCATGTGTTGAATAAAAAGATCGAACATTAAAAAAATTACATTTTTATTGAAACTATGAAGTGTTGAAAACATCTATTTGTCGAATAAATATTTTAAATGATAAAAATATCATTTTTATCATCTATGTGATATGCTAAAGATATGCGGACGTTGAAATAAATATTTGTGAAGAAATATTATTTTCAACATGCATAGGAACTAAAGAAAATAGTCATGTGTTGAAATGTATTTTAGTTCGCCAAAATTATCATCTTTGAAATGTGAAGTGTTAAAAATAGCCACTTGTTCAAATAAAATATGCATGAGTTGAAATATACATTAATTAGCTAATGATATGATTTTAGCCTATGCATGCAACATTAGAATGAATGGTGTTTTTAAACCAAAGTAAATCAAATATGAAGTTGAATGGAAAATGATAAGTGATAAAAATTGTATATATGTACGTGCATATTTATTGAACAGGTTATAGCAAAGGGGGTAGAGAAGAGGAATAAAATTTTGTGCTCGACAAATAGGTACACATTTACTGTTTTGTTTGGGTGATGATTTTATGAGCCTGTTGGCTAGCCGCTTGGCTTTTTCTTTTTCTTTTGACATGAGACGCCCGTATGGCTTTTTGGGAATTTTTCCTAGCCCCTCCCGTACAAAGGAGGTTATGGCGAAATTTTCCAAAATTTAAAGGCGTTAGTGAAATATTTGAAGTGAAAACGATATTGAAATTGTTGAATGAACTATATCTATATAAATATAAATAAAATTTAAACGAAACGTGGCCGTGCATTTCGTGTTTTGAAACCGTGATTTCAAACAACTAGTGCGGGAAATCCGACCATTGGATTTTCCCGAAACCGCAACCGTTGGGTTCGCTTTGGAAATATCTTTCCAACGGCACCAACTTTGTAAAAATCCAACGGTTGGATTGTCTGGAATGTTTAATTCAAATCTGAAGAAAAACAGCGCCAGAATCGATTATATTTATATATATATATATATATATATATAATTATATTTAATCGAATAACGACGCTGCAGTTCGTATTTTGAAATCGAAACTTCAAACGATTGTACCGGGAGATCCGACCGTCGGATTTTCCCGAAACTGGAACCGTTGGATTCGTTTTGAAAAGACCTTTCTAATGATGTAAATTTTGTAAAGATCCAACGGTTAGATTTTCAGATATGTGTAAATCAAATCTGAAGAAAAACAGCGTCACGGCCGCGTTATGGCCCGAAGCGTCGTTTTGACTAAATTGGCTATTTTAAAATAAATAAAAATAGCGATAAATTGTTATAAAATATCATAAACGATATGGAATGGAAATAAACTGAATTTGCTCGATTTATGTGGTTTTTGATGGTTGAATGTGTTTGGTGTGAAAAGTACATTAAAGAACAAATTGGTGTTGTCGATTGATTTAACCATTGAAATAAGTTGATTTGAAATTCTAAAAATACGTGAATTATTTGAAAAGGCCGAGTTAATTCTCATTTCAAATAATTGACCGACGATTGAAAGTCGAAGATGAAGACGGTGGTCAGAGACCGGAGATCTTCACCTCGTTTGGATGGTAACCGAGGTCCTGATTGGGAGGCATCCCGAAATATGGATAATGAGTGGTGATCGTCCAGACGTACGTGGTGATCGATGGGTTTGCGAGGTATTTAGTGCCTCCGGTTTCGTTCAGACCCAGAACGGACTTGTAAATGGACTGTGTGTCTGACATTGGATTTTATTCTGTGTTGATTGATCTCTGTTAAATATACATCTGTTTGGCGGCGGAGAATTTATTCTTTTGCTTAACGCCCTTCTCTGAAACGCACGAGCTCAGAGGTTGTATATCGATGGACATCAGTCGCATGGCATGAATTGCTAGTGTGGCATGCCTGAGTGGCAAATGATCAGGGCTTCTGTTGAAAAGCAAGGTCTTGTGGTGATGATCAAAGCACCACCTGTGTGGCGTAGCTTTGTGTATAATGTGAATTCGCGAGCCTCACA
This sequence comes from Allium sativum, assembly GCA_030737875.1. Classification (NCBI taxonomy): domain Eukaryota; kingdom Viridiplantae; phylum Streptophyta; class Magnoliopsida; order Asparagales; family Amaryllidaceae; genus Allium; species Allium sativum. The sequence goes on along the minus strand of CM060924.1, from coordinate 460,936,394 downwards.
CCCTGGTATGAACCAGAAACGGGAGAAGGACCTCAGGGAGGGCATGCGTTTCTTTCTAGCTAGGGTGGTGTCAGTGACCAACCAGCCCTGACATATGTATACTTTTCACCTGTGTGGTTGCTGCTGTTGCGAGGCGCCTCGGTTAGATCGGATGATCCGGGTCCGATGGAGTCATTCGTTGGCTCACCTACGCCCCATAGGGCGAGGAAACGCATTGTTCAGGAATTTTAATCCACATCGGTGGATCGGCCCTGACAATCCAAAGGCTTGACTGAGTACTTGCCTGAGGGGCGGGCTAGAGCGTCTCGAATTCGGTAAGGACTATCTTTTGCCTTGGTTCATGACGGAAATCCAATTTCCAAATACGTGACTGTGCGATTTTGATTGTATACCTATATATGACGACATAGTGGTATGGGGCATTAATGTCGTCTATGATTGATAGTTATGATTTGAAATTGTTTTCAAAACATATAAACACTAGCAATAATATCAAATGCCTTTGTTTTATTCGTATCAAGCATATTTTGGCCGTTATAAGGTAAAAACTCTATCCTCCGGTTTGCGTTGCATTGTGTGATGGGAATTGAGTCTTATAATGGCTTCATTTTTATAAAAAGCATAGCGTTGTTTCAAAGAATGATTTTTTTTAAAGCACCGGTGATCCGATGGAGTAAACCCGTTCCACGAAAGTGGCGTGGTCCTGTGATTAACCATATTTCAATTGTGTTGAGTAGATTTCTTATACCAGTCCCATGACTGACTCGTAGTTTGTTTCACTTTCAAACTCGGGTGCCCCTTTTTCTACACGGGCAGCCTTGTATTCAGGTTTAGCTGGCTTACTCTGGATAGCTGGAGCTGAAGATGGATTCTATCATTTATCTCTTTTTATGCTGTTCAGCTCCTATTGTACATATTTTGTTTGTTTCCGCTATCGACATTTATGTATAGCTGAACTGTAATTGTACTAAGTAAGATCCTGTATACTGTGTAACTCTGATGATTACTTTTATCCAGTATATTCTGTTGTTCATTATCTGGTGTATTTATTTAATTCTGTTCTGCTGTTGTCTGTTTCTGTGTTATATTCCAAAGATTACCCTTGTCTCCATCTGTACGGGAAATGGGGTCGTCACACCAAGTTTTTGTAAATCGGACTTTGTATGAGGAAGTTAGGGCCCTCAGAAGTTTCAAGAATTTAAATAAATTAAAACAGCTTAGATTTAAATTCAAAATTCAAACGAAAACAAAGAAGCGGGCTGGGCGGAATTTTTCCGCCCCAGGCCAGGTAGACCAGGGGGTCGACCTCCCCAATACAGGTTGACCTGGGGGTCGACCTACCCCCTCGCCCAGATCCAAACAGCGACGATTTTTTAACCTGTTGCTGAGTCTTTTCTGACTTGCTACTGAGTCACTAGGGCATAAGTGGTAATTCTGGATAACTCTATCTAGTCTGGACAGTTGAGATTGCTCCTACGATGATCTAATGGCTTACATAAGTTTAAACCTCTATAAAAGCAACCCTAGTCCTCAACCCTAAATCACACAAATTCATTCCAAGGAGCCACCATGCTGTCCATGATCATCCTAGCCTAGCCACCATTTCTTCTTCAACAAGAAAGCAAATTAGAAGCTACAAATCGAATCAAATCTAAATTAGAGAATCGATAGTCTACTTCAAGGGAGAGCTATTCAGTTTTAGAAAACAGATTCCAGAAATACAAGAATCATTCTCTTTTTGTAAGTTCAAGTTACTTTCAGATATGAATTCTTAATTGAAATTCTTGGCATGTAATAATCTGGATCTAAGCTATACATGATTATGAGATAATCCTTTCAGATTTATCAAATCTAATTTATTAGATTTATGCCTACGATGTTATTCAAACCTAGTCCATTATATTTATGCCTGATGTAAGTAATCCTTTCAATTGAATTCGTGCTTGTATATGCCTTTTAGGAACCATTGTTGACTATGGAATTGGTCCAATCATATCTATCCTTGTTGTTTATCGGAATCGTAATCATGTTTAAGTTCATGATATAACTCTTGTCAAACCTATATGTTTGTGACGGTTCACGATAATATTCATATCATATCGATATGCCTGCAGTATATTCAATGCAAAACTTGTCAATTTGGCATATCAAACTTATTGGACTAATAGTTCTTATCATCATATGCCTATTCTTACTCCTCTTATGTTCCATATTGTTTCTCCGCTTATTTTATGAATCATGAGTTGAATCTCAAAATACGTACGTTATGAATGCGGGGGTAACTGGGTATAACATAAAATTTACATTATTTGGCATAATTTGGAACTTGTATTATGGCATGACTGTTAAGATGCAATTTGACAAGAATTATGGAATATGTAATTTGACATATTGAACCTAGAATTGGCATGAACGACAAAGTATGTAATTGGCGTGAAAAATCTAGTTTTGGGCACAAGCAGTAAAATAGAATGTTAAATCTATAGATTGGACATAACTGTTAGTTGGAATGCCAAGCATAGTGTATATTGTGATTTTGGAGCATGACTATTATTGTGAATTTAGGTAAGATTGGGTGTAGCCAATTTTTATTAACAACTTGAAATTGGAAATTTGTAGGGCATAACTTGGGAATTGGAACATGACTAGTTTTGGTGATTTTGATAATTAGCATGTAAAATCTAGATTTAGGCATATATGGTAAATGTGTAAAATAAAGATGAACATGCCTAACCCGAGGTTAAATTGAGTTGTGGTGTAAAACTTTCCGGAACCGCCCGACACTCCAGTAACCACAACAATACCTATCTAATGTGAGAGGTTAGTGCATCATGCCCAAGAAAACCTCGAGGTTAAATTGAGTTGTGGTGTAAAACTGCCCGGAACCGCCCGACACATCCAATAACCGCAACAACACATATCTAATGTTAGAGGTTGGTGCATTAATAAATAAATTAATGATAATGAACAAGACATGCTAAGAAATGACTAGGGTTGAGTTAATAGGAAATACTTAACCAGTACAACATGATAAATGGGTAGGGTTAAGTTAACAAGAAACAGTTAACCAATATAACAAGATGAATGACTAGGGCTAAGTTAATAGGAAATACTTAACCAGTATAGCATGAAAATGGGTAGGGTTAAGTTAATAAGAAACACTTCACCAATATAACTTGATTTGTGGTACGGTTAAGTTAAAACAAGAGGGCAACACTTAAACAATCCAACATGAAAAGCGAGGAGGGTTAAGTTAATAAGAAACACTTAACCAACATGACACGACGAACGGGAAGGGTTGAGTTAACAAGAGAGGGAAATACTTAACCAATATAACTTGATTTGTGGTAGGGTTAAGTTAACACAAGAAGGCAATACTTAACCAAAGTAACATTACAAGTAGGTGGGTTAAGTTAACTTGAATTAATTGATAACACTTAACCAATACAACAAGATGAAAACGTGGGGTTAAGTTGACAAGAAACAATTAACCAATCCAACACGATAAGTGAGGAGGGTTAAGTTAATAAGAAACACTTAACCAACATGACATGATGAATGGGTGGGTTAAGTTAACATGAATGGACAACACTTAACCAATATGACATAATGTGTAGGAGGGTAAAGTACATATTGGATTGGTGGGTAATATTAGTAAATATAGGCACATAAAACTTAACCATTAAATAAACATGCTTGAATCAGTATGAGGGTTAAGTACATACTGGGTTGGTGGGGAATATTAGTAAATATAGGCCCACAAAACTTAACCATTAAATAAACATGCTTGAATCGGTGGGAGGGTTAAGTACATCTCGTGTAGGTGGGTAATATTTGTATATATAGGCCCACAAACTTAACCAGTAGGAAACCCTAGTAACGTGGACCTATTTCAGCAGTAACCCACATAGATGTATCATGGTACCCTAAACTAGGCAGGGTAGGGCACGATTACTGGGCTGATTATTAGCGGTCAAAAAAGCGGCAGGGGGTACGTCAGTGTAGGTTCCGACGGATTACGGGTGTGCACGTACTCCGGAGTGGGAAAAAGCAGGCACTGGGTACCAGTAGCTATACATTGTGCATCTTGAATCGTGTCGGGTTGCTATCATAGTGACTGATACACCTTATGGTGGGACCAACACATGGTATCTACACGCAAGAGAGGGCCGACTGACATAGACACAAGAGAAATTAATACAAGTAGGGAGCCGATCGATAGGGTAGTGAGGGTACATCTAACAGATTCATTGCAATTAGGCAGATTGAGGTGGAATCCTCAAAATAGATGTACACCTGAAGGCTACCACAATTGCGGGGATTGGGATCACGTTATCATATTATCATTTTATACAGATTACTAGTTGGGACACTAGTTAGGTGGAGTAGAGATATAGAAATCAAAATAACAGGGTAGTAGCGAAGCAGAGAAAGAGCAGACGCGCATTCAATTTATCTTGCCTTATCATACTTTATGCTTATCTTATGTTATCATGTTATCCCTATTATCATGGTATTGTCTTATATTCAGTTTATTCACAGAGAAAGAGCAGACGCGCATTCAGTTTATCTTTCCTTATCATAACTTATGCTTATCTTATGTTGTCATGTTATCCATGTTATCACGGTATTGTCTTATATTCAGTTTATTCATGTCATGTTGCTTTTACCTGTTTACATGTTGAAAGTCACTGAGCTTACCAGACTTATGTCTGACCTAGTTTTGTTTCGCCTCTTTTCTTCTGTCCCCCCCCCCCTCGTTCACAGGGAGGAAATGTTACCACTTTGCTCAGTTTTCTTTCCAAGCTCGAAGATAGTCGATGTATTGCTTTGGACTCTCTCTTCCACTGCTATGGCTGGTTCATGCTTTATTGGGGAATATCATTGTTATTTTTATGCTTCTTTTATATTTTGAAGTTTTTAAATCAAGACAGAAGTTTTATGTAATACTTTCAAGTATGATTGAGTCAATTGTTGTAAAAGCTTGACTGAATTAACTTGTTTATAAAGTGACTTTATTTTCCGCTGCTTTATTTGCCTGTCTTGTAATTTATCTGCATCTTTTACCTAAAGCGCTCCACCGAAGTTAAGGCATTCCCTTTGTGAATGACCTTAATGGAGGTGGGGTGTTACACTTGGTATCAGAGCTGAAGGTTACCGGATCAGATAAATGATTTGAAAAATTATTTTCAAAACGGTTTTAAAAGAAACATTTTCAAAAGAAAGGTTTTGTTTAAAGGAATATTCCCCAAAGATATATGCACTATCTTTTGACCCTCTGTTTGAATCCTTGTTTCCTTCTTTCCTGAGTCTCCTGGGCTCCTGGCTTTTAGGGAGGTAACCTCATCGCGGCATGGTTCCGTAGGCTTGATGAGAGTACGACACTTATCAAAGGGCAAATAAGCGCCCAACTTCCATCTATAGCCGCAGTAGTTTCACCTACGGCTAATTTTCTTTCGAGTTTTGTATGATTTTCCATGCGATGGAGGCAGCTTTCAAGAGACTTGTCAACAAGTTACACAAGGATGGAAAAGGTGAGAATAAGGGAGTTTGGCTAAGGAACACAACCCAAGGATGAGAAACTCATGGATATGGACTTGGTACGAAGGAGGAAAGAATAGAAAAATCTAAGACAAGAGGAAGTGTCGTTATTATGGTATAATGGGTCATATAATTAAGGACAAGGTCAAGAACAAAGGACAGGATTTTCAGGAGGGCAAGTGCATGCTCTCACCGCCAGCATATCTGAGAGAGAGGTAGTAGAGTTTCTATTGAAAAAAGTCTAGTTTTTCTTTTTGATCATCTATTAGTACTCTTTTTTATTTTAGCGCTTCACATTCATTTATATCTACTTCCATAGTTGAGTCTTTGCACCTTAGTGCTTGTATAATAGAAGATCCCATTATTGTCTCAAATCTGGTTGGTGGTTCGGCTCATTTATCTTTGGTTTGTAAGGATTTGAGAATAGCTATGTTAAGTATTGAGTTTAAGTGTAATGCTTATGTTTTTGGCTTCATGGCCTATGGGTTGATTCTAGGCATGGATTGGTTAGCTAGTAATTGTGAAAGGAGGGCAGTTAGACTTTTGACTTGCCTCGAGAATACCCTCGAGATTTCTTGCGTTCCTGAGGGGATCAGCTAGGCTTAGCTACCTAGAATCACTTGATGCATCTATCGACGATTTGTGATCCGTTAGAATAGTCCATAAGTACGCAGATGTTTTTGATTAGGTTAGGGGTTTTCCCCCTAAAACTCGAGACAGACTTTTGCATATTTCTAGTTGGCAATGCAAAGCCATATATGCGATCAACGATAGTTTTGGAGCAAGATTGGCGAGGATAGCCAGAGTCGGTTAAGTGGTCTTGTTTGGTTGTTTTGCTAGTATCATCTCACATAGATCATCCAAATTCGGAGGAGGTATTCCTCGGGTGCTTGTATGATATTGGTTTAGGCCTTTGGGGCTTGTACTTAAGGGATGTCGAGTTCGACTATGATGGTTTGCGTGAGAAATAAATGGTTGTAGCAGGCGCCCTAAGTAAGACTGACCTTAAGAGAGGTAAAAAGTACATAGCAGCCTTTAGCTTTAGACCCTCAGATTTGTGACATGATGGATAAGCTAAGTAGAGGGGAGACCTCTAATCATCTTAGTATATATATATATACTTGGTATCATGGTTAACACTGTTTATCTTGGAAAGATAAGTTCGACTACATTGGATACCCTCTAGCATAGTAAGTGATTGAGGTCCTATCTTTACTAGTGGGTTTTGGAAATGGAGGTCAAGAAGCTTCGCAATAGTGAAGTTAAATTAGTTAAGGTACAGCGGAGTGAAGCTCAAGAAGATGCAACTTAGAAGACTGAAGACTAGATACGCGCAACCTACCCTTTTCTTTTTGAGGGTACATCCTTGATCTCTCTTTCCTTAAGTTTATGCAAGCTTGTATCTACCTTTTAAGTATATCTCCTCGATCCTATTCCTTATCCTTAGGTAGAAACCAATGGATATAAACATGTATTTGAAACATGTTATGATTGATGGTTGCAAGTGGTTGCTCGTGGACGCATATACATACACATTAAGTGTTAGATCGACTCAGTCACTTTCATATTGCATATGCATATATGTATTTGTATATGGATTGAACTTGATGGGTTATCATTTGGACGTTGCATTTGTATTAGTGATTGTGCACTCATGTAGAAAGATTGATTAGGAATAATCGCATACATAATGGACTCATGACACGACATAATTCGCATTAAGGAGGTCAACTGAATCAGTAGACCGCCTGATTTTGCATTAGATAAGGACATGTACACACACTATGCATATGAACATGAAAGCATTAGAAGTCTTTTAAGGACAATGGACGCCTGTGTTAGATGGTTGAGTAGATGGACGATTGGATAGTAGGATATACATTCTTCTTGACTTGAAGATATCGGGGACGGAATCCTTTAAGGAGGGGAGAATGTAACACCCCGTATTATCTGTGAACATTAAAGTAACAAATTAAAGAATACTTAATTTTTAAATGAGAATTCAGGGAAATGGGTTACGCCATTGCGTTCGTCTCAAAATTCTACTTGGGATAGAGTCCAAGTTTTCATAAATTTGACTTCGTATAAGGAAGTTATGGCCCTCAGAAGTTTCAGGAATTTAAATAAATTAAAACAGCTCAGATTTAAATTCAAAATTCAAACGAAAACAAAGAAGCGGCCTGGGCGGGATTTTTCCCGCCCCAGGCCAGGACGACTAGGGGGTCGACCTACCCCCTCGCGCAGATCCAAACAATGACGATTTTCTAACCTGTTGCTGAGTCTTTTCTGACTTGCTGCTGAGTCACTAGGGCGTAAGTGGCAATTCTGGATAACTCTATCTAGTCTGGACGGTTGTGATTTCTCCTAGGATGATCTAACGGCTCACATAAGTTTAAACCTCTATAAAAGAAACCCTAGTCCTCAACCCTAAATCACACAAATTCATTCCAAGGAGCCACCATGCTTTCCATGATCGTCCTAGCCTAGCCACCATTTCTTCTTCAACTAGAAAGCAAATTAGAAGCTACAAATCAAATCGAATCAAATATAAATTAGAGAATCGATAGTCTACTTCAAGGGAGAGCTATTCAGTTTCAGAAAACAGATTCCAGAAATACAAGAATCATTCTCTTTTTGTAAGTTCAAGTTACTTTCAGATGTGAATTCTTAATTGAAATTCTTGGCATGTAATAATCTGGATCTAAGCTATACTTGATTATGAGATAATCCTTCCAGGTTTATCAAATCTAATCTATTAGATTTATGCCTGCAATGTTATTCAAATCTAATCCATTAGATTTATGCCTGATGTAAGTAATCCTTTCAATTGAATTTGTGCTTGTATATGCCTTTGGAAACCATCGTTGACAACGGAATTGGTCCAATCATATCTATCCTTGTTATTTATCAGAATCATAATCCTGTTTAAGTTCATGATATAACTCTTGTCAAACCTATATGTCTGTGACGTTTCACGATGATATTCATATCATATCTATATGCCTGCAATGTATTCAATGCAAAACTTGTCAATTTGGCATATCAAATTTATTGGACCAATAGTTCCTATCGTCATATGCTTATTCTTACACCTCTTATGTTCCATATTGTTTCTCCGCTTATTTTATGAATCTTGAGTTGAATCTCAAAATACGTACATTATGAATGCGGGGGTAATTGGGTATAACGTAAAATTTACATTATTTGGCATAATTTGGAACCTGTATTATGGCACGACTATTTAGATGCAATTTGGGGGTAATTTGACATGAATTACAGAATATGTAATTTGACATATTGAACCTAAAATTGGCATGAACGACAAAGTATGTAATTTGGCGTGAAAAATCTAGTTTTAGGCATAAGCTGTAAAATAGAATGTTAAATCTAGATTAGGCATAACTGTTAGTTGGAACGCCAAGCATAGTGTATATTGTGATTTTGGAGCATGACTATTATTGTAGATTTAGGGAAGATTGGGTATAGCCAATTTTGATTAATAACTTGAAAATGGAAATTTTTTGGGCATAATTTGGTAATTAGAACATGACTAGTTTTGGTGAATTTGGTAAGTAGCATGTAAAATCTAGATTTAGGTATATATGGTAAATGTGTAAAATAAAGATGAACATGCCTAACCCAAGGTTAGAGTGAGTTGTGGTGTAAAACTGCCCGGAACCGCCCGACACTCCAGTAACCACAACAATACCTATCTAATGTGAGAGGTTAGTGCAACATGCCCAAGAAAAACCCGAGGTTAGATTGAGTTGTGGTGTAAAACTGCCCGGAACTGCCCGGCACATCCAGTAACCGCAACAATACATATCTAATGTGAGAGTTAATAAATAAATTAATGCTAATGAACAAGACATGCTAATAAATGACTAGGGTTGAGTTAATAGGAAACACTTAACCAGTATAGCATGATAAATGGGTAGGGTTACGTTAACAAGAAACACTTAACCAATATAACAAGATGAATGACCAGGGTTAAGTTAATAGGAAACACTTAACCAGTATAGCATGATAAATGGGTAGGGTTAAGTTAATAAGAAACACTTAACCAATATAACTTGATTTGTCGTAAGGTTAAGTCAAAACAGGAGGGCAACACTTAACCAATCAAACATGATAAGTGAGGAGGGTTAAGTTAATAAGAAACACTTAACAAACATGACACGATGAATGGGAAGGGTTAAGTTAACACGAGAGGGCAACACTTAACGAATATAACTTGATTTGTGGTAGGGTTAAGTTAACACAAGAAGGCAACACTTAACCAAAGTAACATGACAAGTAGGTGGGTTAAGTTAACTTGAATTGATTGATGACACTTAACCAATACAACATGATGAACACGTGGGGTTAAGTTGACAAGAAACACTTAACCAATCCAACACGATAAGTGAGGAGGGTTAAGTTAATAAGAAACACTTAACCAACATGACATTATGAGTGGGTGGGTTAACATGAATGGACAACACTTAATCAATATGACATAATGTGTGGGAGGGTTAAGTACATATCGGTTTGGTGGGTAATATTAGTAAATATAGGCCCACAAAACTTAACCATTAAATAAACATGCTTGAATCAGTAGGAGGGTTAAGTACATATCGGGTTGATGGGTAATATTAGTAAATATGGGCCCACAAAACTTAACCATTTAATAAACATGCTTGAATCGGTGGGAGGGTTAAGTACATCTCGTATAGGTGGGTAATATTTGTATATATAAGCCTACAAACTTAACCAGTAAGAAACCCTAGTAACGGGGACCCATTTCAGCAGTAACCCACATAGATGTATCATGGTACCCTGAACTAGCCAGGGTGTGGCACGATTACTGGGCTGATTATAAGTGGTCAAAATAGCGGCAGGGGGTACGTCGGTGTAGGTTTCGACGGATTACGGGCGTGCACGTACTCCGGAGTGGGAAAAAGCAGGCACTGGGTACCAATAGTTATACATTGTGCATCTTGAATCGTGTCGGGTTGCTATCATAAGGACTGATACACCTTATTGTGGGACCAACACAGGGTATCTACACGCAAGTGAGGGTCGATTGACACAGAGACGAGAGAAATTAATACAAGTAGGGAGCCGATCGATAGGGTAGTAAGGGTACATCTAACACATTCATGGCGATTAGGCATATTGAGGTGGAATTCTCATAATAGATGTACACCTGAAGGCTACCACAATTGCGGGGAATGGGATCACATTATCATATTATCATTTTATGCAGATTACTAGTTGGGACACTAGTTAGGTGGTGCAGAGATATAGAAATCAGAATAACAGGGTAGTAGCGAAGCAGAGAAAGAGCAGAAGCGCATTCAGTTTATCTTGCCTTATCATACCTTATGCTTTTCTTGTGTTATCATGTTATCCCTGTTATCATGGTATTGTCTTATATTCAGTTTATTCATGTCATGTTGCTTTTACCTGTTTACATGCTGAAAGTCACTGAGCTTACCAGACTTATGTCTGACCTAGTTTTGTTTCGCCTCTTTTCTTCAATTCCCCCCCCCCCCCAGGTTCACAGGGAGGAAATGTTACCACTTAGCTCAGTTTTCTTTCCAAGCTCGAAGATAGTCGATGTATTGCTTTGGACTCTCTCTTCCACTATTATGGCTGGTTCACGCTTTATTGGGGAATATCATTGTTATTTTTATGCTTCTTTTATATTTGGAAGTTTTTAAATTAAGACAGAAGTTTTATGTAATACTTTTAAGTATGATTGAGTCAATTGTTGTAAAAGCTTGACTGAATTAAGTTGTTTATGAAATGACTTTATTTTCCACTGCTTTATTTGTCTATCTTGTAATTTATCTGCATCTTTTACCTAAAGCGCTCCACCGAAGTTAAGGCATTCCCTTTGTGAGTGACCTTAACGGAGGTGGGGTGTTACACTGGTTCTGGGCAGTTCTTCTTGATATGTCCCTCTTTCCCACAGTTATAGCATGTAACTACACTGGATGGACACTTATTTTTCATGTGTCCCTCCTAACCACACTTGTAGCATATAATCTTATTCTTGGCTTCAGTGGACACTCCTCCTTCACTTTTCTTAACTTCAGTTTTTTTTTCCGCAGGGATGAACCCTGTCCTTCGCCTTTTTATTATTATTGTTCTTAAAATTCTTAAAATTTTCCCTTTCCTTGTCATGCTACTCAAAAGAAAGTGTTAGATCTATCACTTGATCAAAAGTTTTCTCTTTATAAGGTAGCATGGCTCTACTTAATCCAGCATTTAATCCTCATATGTATCTGCCATTTTTGGATACTTCATCTCCTATTAAGATTGTGCCATACTTTGAGAGACTTTCAAACCTCTAAGCGTACTCAGTAACACTCATGGTACCTTGCCTTAGCTTAATAAACGCTTCCAAAAGTGATTCCTTTGCTGATGTGGGCACAAATCTAGCCTCCAACGTATCTTTCAATTGATTCCTGTTTATCTCCTGCTCTGGCCTACCTGCTATGATGACTTATCGCCAGTCTAATGCTGCTCCTTTCAGTTTTCTAGAAGCTATCTACCTCTTTCTTTGGTCATCCACTTACATATCAGAAAATTCCTTTTCTCAGCCAAGTTTGTACTCTCATCACCTATTTAGTGCCTTCAAACTCCTTACTTCCTAAGTTTGAATATGTCTTCAGCGGCTTGGATAGTTGTTCATAAGGATTTTTTGGCCTGTCCTATCCCAGTCCTTAAAGCTTGCACAAAATCTTGTATATTTAGCATTGGTGGAGCACTTGGTGATCTCCTGCATACCATTCTTGTAGATTTTATACTATGTTAGCTTCAGTATTCTGATTAATTTATGTAAATATAGTTATAATTTGAATCCCATCCATGCCTAGCTAATCTTTTTCTACCTATTTGCAATATAAAAGCATGCGATCTATTTTATTTTCTAGCTATGCTTTGTTTTAACATAGCTCTGATACCAAAACTGCAGTGATCCAATTTCCTACTTAATAATTTCTTTGGTTTTTTTAATCACTTCTGTAACGATCCGCATTCTACGCATCGGAGGATCGTAGAATATTTATTTATTTTTCATACGAAGTCATATGGTCGTGTAACTTTGGGAGACGACTATTGGGGTCATTTCCCATGTTCATGATTTTTACCGATTTTTAAATGACTGTTTTGGCCCTGGTGAATCGTTTTTTGCCTATAACTTTTGACTGGAAAGGAGTTTTGACCTGAAACCACTTCCATTAGATTCAAATGATGGTTTACCTTTCCCTAGAGAGATCACATTGATCAAACGGACTTACTGTTTGGGATAAATGGCTGAAGCAAGGTTTGGAAGGTGAAAAACAGCATAATTGGGCTTAACCGGGTGATTAGCAGCTAGGTCCATTAGGGATTTCGAGATTAGGGGTTTTTAAGTGCTGATAGGGGCTAGAGAAACCCTCTTTTGTCATTTTTCAGCAGCCACTTTCATACTCCTAACCCTAGTAATGGCCTCCACTCTCAAATTCTTCATTTAAACGCCTCCTAATCGCTTTCTAATCGAAGATTAAGCTAAGCTACATCAAATCAAGGCAAGTCAACACCAAACCAGAGTTGGAGTTGCTGTTTTGCATTGGAAACAATGCCTAAATAGTAGAATAGTTCAGATCTTTAGTTTTTTTGTGGCTAAGATGAGTGATTTGCATTGTTTTTCGCTAATTACGGCTAATTAGGGGTGATTAATGTTAATTAGCGAAATTATAACTAAGAAAAATCTGGAAAATTTTGCAAAATTCTAAAATATTATTTTAGGGATCTGATAAAAATTTGGGCTAATTTGGATAAGTTTTGCTAATTGTACGCTTAAACACGATTAAGGGGGATTAAGGGAAAAACATGGGTTTTAAGTATGTTTGATCCATATTGACATGCTAAAATTGTTGTTTTAGTGTTTGTGGTTGATTTGTATGTTACTATGAATGTATGGTATGCTTGGTGATTGTTTAGAAAAGTTAGAGTGGTCGAAAACGCCGTCATATGGCGCAAAACAGCCAATGGAAAAGTTGCAGGGAACAGTGCAGGAAAAAGAGGATCGGATCAGATCGCCCTATGGGGTCGTGGAGCACTATCACGAACCGAACCGAACTGCTCGCACAGGAAGACCCTAACCCGGATGTTCTCCACAAAGAGGAATCACGAACTTAACTGACCAGGACCTTGGAGCTCACGTTCTGAACTGCTGAAGGAGGGATACCACGACCCGAACTGGTGGAGGAGCTCGACCCGACCCAGAGTATATGCCACGAACCGATCTGGATGGGGGAAGCCGACCCGAACCAGATGACCTTGCATGAGCCGAACTGGTGTCCCATGAACCAGACTGGATGTTGCCAGGAGCCTGAGCCAGAGTGTGCCACGAGCCAAACCGAAGAGATACCCGAACTGAACCCAGGTGATGATCACAAACCGATCCGGGATGATGACCAAAACCCAAGATGCAAAGGTAGTCCAAATAGGCAGTAGAACTCAGGATCTAGTTGGGAACCAATGAGTTAACTTCATGAGTTGGGCTTTGCTACGGGACGTGTGCTAAGGGATTATCGACGTCCATAACTTTGACTCACCACCAAGACGAATGTTAGCTATGGATCAGTGCAGTGGGGTAGTTATTACTCCATGGGGCAGAGTGATCGTAGCATCGCTATGAGCCAGTGCAGTGAAGTCGTCATGACTTTATGGGGCAGAGTGGACATAGCAAGGACTAATGGTTATGGATCAGTGTAGTGGAGTCGCTATGACTCCATGGGGCAGAGTGATCAAAGCAAGGATTTGTGTGATCAAAGCGGTGGATATCGTATTCTTTACACACTGAGTGAGAGATGTGAGGATGGATGCTATGCTTGATTGTTTGATATCAGTATGACATGCACACCCCTACCCCCGTATCTTTACACCATATGTCAGTGTCACCTTAGAGTATTGTACATCCTGTTGTGCTAATTCTTTGGTTGCAGGTCCAGGTTCAGGTATGGTTTAGTATACTTGTTATTGTTCTGTTTTGCTGCTTATCGATCATACTTGACTTTTGTCTGACCCAGAGTTTTATGCCTCTTCTTATTACTCTGGGTGCTCTTAAACGGGCAGACTAGAGACAAGTTAGGTGATTATGCACGAGTAGTTGTACCGGAGACGAGCAGGAGGCTTCCACGTATGGTATATATAGATTTTCTCCCTGTGTCACTTCTGGTCACTACTTTGGGCATTAGTAGTGCACCTTTTTCTTTGCTTTAGAGACAGTATGTTGGAGTTGTAATAAGCTGCACTTTGAATTTCTGCTGCTATGATGATTATGGTTTAGTTCTCAGCTTATACATTGTCTCGTCTGTTTTGTGTCAAGTATGTTATTATTATATTTTGTTCCATGCGCTGTGAGACACTTTACAGGTTCCTTGTTAGTCCAAATTCCTGTCTTTTCCTTTATTTGGCGACCATCCAATGCCAGTCGGGCATCTATATAGCGCATTTCAGGGAAATTTCGGTTGATGTGGCGCGGGCCGTCACACTTGGTATCAGAGCCTAGGTTGCGTAATTAACCTAGGGGAAGACACCTGGGAGAGATAGTATATGTATATGAGAGCGTGTATTTGTGATATTTTCGTTTTCAAAAGCTATGTATATATATATATACTATTAGTATACCTAAGGATGAAGTCGCACTGCACGGACACCACATTGAGATGGTTAATCGTTTTCTCTTTACAGATTGAACGATGAGCTGAAATACGAGGAGTACGAGTTCAGGAGCAAACAATACGGATGTTCCTGATATGAGGACGTTGTTTAGTACCTTCATACGAGTGATGCTTAGGGATGCTCAGGGAGGATTTCCTAATGCTGCTAACGGTGGTAGTGCAGTAGTGCAGGCGCTTAGGGCCGATTTCGCCAAGCTTAACAAGGATTATACTAGTCCTGGTGGGAAGCCGTTCCACGGAACGGAGTCGGCAATGGAAGTTCAAGATTGGCTTGATAATTGTGAGCGTATCTTCGAGGACCTGGGAATCGAGGACGCAATGAAAAGGAAGATAGCATCCCGTCAGCTGCAAGGACAGGCTATGGATTGGTGGAATGCTGTTAAAGCAACCACTCCTGAGGATCAAGTTACTTGGAATCAGTTCAAGACTCGTTTTAGTGATAAGTTTATCCCAGCTGCTCAGAAATCAGAATTGTTCAGGAAATTTTTGGAGCTTAAGCAGAATGGTAGGGCAGTCTCGGAGTATATTGCTGAGTTCGACACTTTGTCGAAGTATGGATTGTCTCTTATTGATACAGTCGAGAAGAAGAACGAGAAGTTCATAATTGGCTTGGATGGGTACTTGGGGGAAAGGCTTATAAACCATATCGATGAGACATTCGAGTCTATTGTAGGAAAGGCATTAAGGTCAGAGAGCCTTTTCCCTAAGTCGAAGACCGAGGTTGCTATTGAATCTGCAGAGGAACCAAAGCCGCAGGCAAGCGGTGAAGGCAAAGATAATTCCCAGAATAAGAGGAAACAGGAGCAATGTGAAGACCCGCAACTTCCCCGTAAAGGAAAGCGTCGGATAGTTCGAGAACAAACCACAACAGAACGCATACAGAAGAACACTTCATTGTATATTACAACAATGCATCAGATTACAAGAATATACAGAGTATAAATGAATATTACACAGAAATATCAGAGATTTAAATTACATTTAAATACATAGCAGCGGAAAATAATACAATATACAACTAGAAGTAGATATACGGATACAAAGCTTTCCGGATATCGTTCCAGCTGTAAACCAGGATCCTGTGATTATAAATCTGCAAAACCAAAACTACTAGCTGCCCGTGTCAAAATAAAGGCACCCAGAGTTTAGGTTAAAACAATAAACTCCAGGTCAGTCATGTGACTGGTGTGAGAACTAAAACAGTTATTAATCTTTATTTTAAATCATTAGGTAAATCAAGGGACCACGCCGTATAACACGGAACGGGTTTCCTCCCAAGAATACCAGTGCATAAAACAAACAGCGCAATGCTAAATAAAGAAAAATGAAGCTGTTATAAGACCCAGGTCCCATCACACAATGCAACGCAGTCGAGGATAGGGTTTTCCCTTATAACAGCCAAAGAATGCTTGATACGTTTTAAAACAAATCATTTGATACTATTATAAGTGTATAAAACAACTTCAAATCATAAGTATCAATCATAGGCGGCATAAGCGCCCCATCCCACTATGTCGCCATATATAGGATTACAATTAAAACCGCAAATGTCACGTATTTGGAAATTGGATTTCCGTCTATGAACCGAGGCAAAAGATAGTCCTCAACCGTCTTCGTGACTCTCTAGCCCGAGCCACAGGGTCAGAGCGCATCGACCCTTGGAGCGACAGGGCCGGTCCACCGATGTGGATTAAAATGCCTGAACACTACGTTTCCCCACCCTATGGGGTGTAAGTCTGGTCCGTCAGCCGACCAGAATGCATCGGCCGAAACCGATATAACCGAGGCGCCTCGCAACAGCAACAACCACATAAGTCAAACTCGTCAGGGTGTGTAAAACCACTGACGCCACTTCTAACTAGAAAGAAACGCATGCCCTCCCTGAGGTCCGTCTCCCGTTTTTGGTTCATACCGGGTGTGAAACACGCGAGGTAAACGTTACACAAAGCTACGCCACAAAGGCCGTGCTTTGATCATCACCACAAGACTTTGCTTTTCAACAGAAGCCTCGATCATTTGCATCTTAGCATGCCACACAGGCAAACCATCCTATGCAACCGATATCAGTCACACAGAATGAAATCCGATGTCAGACACACAGTCCATTTACAAGTCCGTTCTGGGGCTGAACGAAACCGGAGGCACCTAGTACCCCGCATATCCATCGATCTCCAAGTACGTCTGGACGATCACCAACTGTTTCCATCTTCTTGGGTGTACAGCCCAATCAAGATCATCAGTTATCACCCAAACGACGTGAAGACCTCCGGTCTTCGACCATCGTCTTCATCTTCGACTTATCGTCGTATCAGTTATTCAGAATGGGACGAACCCGGTCTTCCCGAATAACTCGCGTATATTTTATAAAAGTGTTACACAAACACAACATACGCCTCATTCCAATTCATTAGTCACTAACCGTAAATTAATCAAGAGAATAATTCCCCAAATATTAACCCCGAAGGCCGAAACCAACATCAGATCAATATCCAGAAAACCATTCTGCTTGGCCAACCGACAGTTAGTTTCTAAATTTCACATTCATAGGGAAAGATTCCCGTTAATTTTATCAAAGATAAATTCCTTGAATTTATTCTTTAATCCATTTTTGAATATCAATTCAAACTAGTCGGGATTAGCGAACCTTACCGAAGTAATCATTTGTTTTAATTTCCCAATCCCAACCTATTCATCCCATGAAGTAAAACTGGCTTTACTTCATATCTAACACCACGGTGTTATCGGTAAATTCAATTACCATTTCACGTTCAAATCTAATTAAAGATTTAACTATCGCCTGGAGCAAAACTGGTGATACTCCATTTCGATTTTTTCAATCTAATTAAAGATTCATTAAAACTCCACTTAGTTTTAATCTTTGACTGGGTTAAAGAATCAGTGTCATTTAAAAACACGGTTCACGATAAACCCAAAATCACATTCATTAATCGTCGGGTTAAAGAACGAGTGTTATTTAAAACACTGTCCACGATAAACCCAAAAATCAATATCAATTCAATTCCAATTAAATGTTATTTAATTGGTACACTTCATTAAATCTAAATAAAAAGATTTAATCATTTCTCAACTGGGTTCAAGAACAGTGTTAGTGAAGACACCATTCACGACAAACCCAAATCACATTCATTAATTATCGGGTTAAAGAACAAGTGTTATTTAAAACACTGTTCACGATAAACCCAAAAATCAATATCAATTCAATTCCAATTAAATATTATTTAATTGGTACACTTCATTAAATCTAAATAAAAAGATTTAATCATTTCTCAACTGGGTTCAAGAACAGTGTTAGTGAAAACACCATTCACGACAAACCCAAATCACATTCATTAATTATCGGGTTAAAGAACAAGTGTTATTTAAAACACTGTTCACGATAAACCCAAAAATCAATATCAATTCAATTCCAATTAAATATTATTTAATTGGTACACTTCATTAAATCTAAATAAAAAGATTTAATCCTTTCTCAACTGGGTTCAAGAACAGTGTTAGTGAAGACACCATTCACGACAAACCCAAATCACATTTGATATTCAATATAAGGCTCTGAATAGAAAATATATCGGCTTATATTCAATATCAAATTCTACGATTAACAAATGTCGTATTGGAAATAACGATATAAATATATATCTTTCAAATTTCCGTAACAACATCCGTATAATCACAAATTCCAACATCGAAATATTCCGAAGACAATTTCGATTCAAATCCACTCCAATGCAATCATTGGAAATTTTGGTTATTTTCAAAACCCTTTTCAAATTCAATTTATTTATTTAAAAATAAATAGAATTATAATTCTAGTTCAAAACTAGTTCATTTCGATAAAAATCTATTTTTATCTTTTCAAATATGGAGTTTTTCATCCCAAACTTTCACAAATCATTTCTTATGATTTTACACAAATTATTACTATTTTTAATAATTTTATCAAGGCCCGTACAGTCGATTTCCATTAACGGCCATCGAACTGCACTTACAGCGACCTTTTTCGAATTTGATTTGGACGTATCTCCAAATCCAACCGTTAGATTTCAAATTTCTAACATTCATTAGAAAGCTCTTTTCGATACGAACCCAACGGTTCCGGTTTTAGGAGAATCCGACGGTCGGATCTCCCGCAATGTCCGTTTGAAATAAATGGTCGAAATTCACGAACTGCCGTGGCGCGGCGCGTTCTATTCAGGCCATTATATTATATATATAATATATATAATATATACTTCGTCGATTACTATTTAAAACGAATTATAAAAATAGTTTTAAATTCGTTTCAAAAGCAATTTCAACTTCCTTTTCAATTCAAATCAAAATTGAATTCTTCTTTATAAATTCGTTTCAAAATTCATTTCTATTCAATTCAAATTTCAATTCAATTCGAATTCATTTCAATTTGCTTTCAATTCAATTTGAATTCGTTTTCAATTCATTTCTATTCGAAATCGTTTTCAATTCATTTCTATTCGAAATCGTTTTCAATTCATTTCTATTCGAAATCGTTTTCAATTCATTTCTATTCGAAATCGTTTTCAATTCATTTCTATTCGAAATCGTTTTCAATTCATTTCTATTCGAAATCGTTTTCAATTCATTTCGAAATCGTTTTAAAATCGATATAAATATCGTTCACGTCAAAATGGCGTCAATCTAATCAACACGGCTTCATAAATTTCTATTTTCAAAATAGTTGTTATTATCAAAATGTTTCGTTCAACACATGACCAATCTCAATGGATGAGTACTGTCAACACATGAACTTTTTATTTTATAATATTCTTTATTTTTCAAATTGGAATGAGGCCCAATCAATTACCATATAAAATTAATTATATGGATTTTCATACAACACATGTATATAATAGCATTAAAAATAATCAACCATCAACCAAAGTGCACTACACTGTATAAGCATCAAATATAGATATCTAATGCTTATAACAGCCTGTCAATCAATCGATCGACAGATTTAATCAATCAGGATGAGTGAACTACATATTTCATCCTAACACCCGTGTAGGGTTTCAAACAATCAAACAAATATTTTATTTGTGCAGTTGGGCGATGTGTAAAATTTATCGACCCAATCAATGTCAGTCAAATCAGTGTACATAAACAAACCGTCTGGTTTGTAAATGAATAATTTATTTATTCGCATTCACGTTAAAAATTATATTTTTAACGATAAAACATTTTATTTCAACCTATGAATTTCTATTCAGTTCATCCTTTAAATAAAATGATATTTTTATTTTTCTAACATATTTTAGAAAATTTCGGCGGCATAACGGCACGATACTAGAAACGGGACGAGGCCTAGCCTTATCCCCGGTCTAGTGAAGGCCCACGCCATTCACTCATCAATCAAATCAATTTCATTTTGCAAACCACAAAATTTGGAGTAAGGGTCTAACCTAGCCTTACTCCCTCGCCTTATAACGGCGCACGTCTAATCCTAACCAATTTATCGATTCGATTTTTCACACCACAAACCACATTCAAACCAATATCACAATCAATAACGAAACAGCCAAACAAACAAGTCCATGGTCTGTGGACGATTGTGTCGGGTGCTACTAAGCACCGTCTGCATCCTAGTATATATATATAACTAGAAATAAAATTGAAAGGTGAGAAATTCTCACCTATAGCTATCCTAGCTCCACGGCACTTCACTTGCCGAAGTCTTCGTCGTTTCGCCTTTTTGTCACCTTCGTTGCCCAAGGCCACTATATATATAAAAATCGAATTTTTATTTCAAAGTTCAATATATAAAAATCGAATTTTTATTTCAAAGTTCAATATATAAAAATCGAATTTTTATTTCAAAGTTCAATATATAAAAATCGAATTTTTATTTCGACTTTCAATATATAAAAATATGATTTTTTTTTACTTTTCTACAAATCCGATCTTTTTAAAGTTTAAACCTTTTGCTTAAACTTAAAATTAAAATCAGTCTTAACCTTTAAAAAAATCAACTGTTTTTAATCTTTTAAAAATCAATTCAGTTTTATATTCTTTAAAAAAAATCAGTTTAAAGTAAATAAAAAAAAACAGTTTTTAATTCTTTTTTCTAAAAATCAGTTTTTAAATCTTTAAAAAAAAAAATCAGTTTTTAAATCTAAAATCGAAATTACTGTCTAAATCTAAAATCGAAATTAGAAATAAAAAAAAAAAATAACCAGATAAAATACTTACTGAGGGGGGGGGGTTTTCTGGTGGCGGTCGGCGCTCGCTTCGAGGGGGCAGCTCGGGGTTCGAACGGGGAGGCGGGAGGTCATCTGCGGCGGGCGGCTGCGTTTTGGGGGCGTCGCGTTCGTGGAGGAGGTGAGAGGGAGGAAGAGGGATCGGGGAAGAGGCGGAGGCGGGTTGGGGAACCGGAGCGGTGGTGGATGGAGGTCGGGCGCCCTACCCTGAGCGGCGGCGGCGGCTGCGTTCCTCCGTCCTGCTCTTTTTTTTTTTATCTTTGGTAAAATCGATTTGAAAATAAAAAGAAAAGGGGGAGGGGCCAGAACGAAATTAAGGGGAAGGGTTTAGTTTTTTTTTTCTTTATTTATTTAATTTAATTATTTTATTCAAAAAGTTGACTTTCTCATACGACCTCTAAACGAGGCCCACCGCCTGTCGTCCATAGCGTTTTACCCCCATTCCGAACACAATGGGACATGTTTCGTATGTTGATTCGATCGTTTGAATCAGTTTCTGTTGAATTAACATTTAAATCACTATATTGAATTTTAAACGTACATTTCAAATTACCGGGGTCACATACTAACTAGAAAAATTTCAGAAAAATATTTTCTAGCTTCGTATTGACGATACGGTCCTAACAAAAGTGGTTTCGTCGAATTCTGAGACCGTTTGAGAAATGGCCAATTTCCAGTCGATTAAAATCAACTGAAACTGGTCAAACGCGTTTTCCTTTGCCACGCTCACATATTGATTCGAAAAATTATGAAATTTGGAATCTAGCAATTACCTGACACTGCGGACCCAACAAAACTGGTTTCGTCGGAATCCGAGGTCGTTTGCAAAATGTCCATTTTTAAGGGCCTGAATTCCATAGCGACTATTCAGAAATTTCAACTGGACATATCTTTTGATTCCCGCTACGAACTTTTAATTTTTCGGATTCGTTGGAAAGATATTCACTATTAGATTCCATTATTTTTGGTTTCACTAAAATCCGGGTTGTTTTGCACCCGGTACATTCAATTGAAGTTTGAAATCGAATTATCGAACTACCGCGCCATTTTCAATTCTATTTATAATTATATATAAATATTTCTATTCTAACGACGACGCGTATAATATATACGCTCGAATTATATTCTAAACATTTTTCTCGTCGATATTATTTAAAATAATTCATTTTAAATAATCAAAATTCGCTAAAATTGCCAAAATAAAAATTTTAAACTGGCCCAGATTTTCCGGGTTGTTACAATCTCCCCCACTTAAAACTTTTCGTCCCCGAAAAGGAACAAAGTCGAAAGTGGTTTGATTAATCAGCACTACGTTCGATCTGGCTTTCATTCTCCAACTTTTTAGTTTCTGAGAATTTTCAAAATTTCAAAAATTTGGCTAACACCCTAAATTTTTGAAAAATTTCGCCATAACCTCCCCTGCAATGGGAGCATCGGGGAATTTCAAATAGCTTCCCCGGTCCTTCAGATCTCAAAAAGAAAAAGAAAAAGCCAAGCGGCTAGCCAATAGGCTCACAAAATCATCATCACCCAAACAAAACAGGAAATTATGTAGTAAACATGTACCTATTTGTCGGGCAAACAAATTTTATTCTCTGGCTCTAGCCTCCTTGCTATGACCTGTTCAATGATATATATGTATATACAAGCAAATGCAACCAATTTTCAATATAATTCAATATTTGGTTCTGTTAGGCTAAATGGCTAAAAATTAGCAAACAAATAAACAAACAACACAAACATCAATCCATTAGTGAATTAGAGTTTCAAATCCATAACTTTGATACATACACAAAAAATCATGTTTTTGATGCCAAATCACAACAATAAGCCCTATCTAATTTTGGTTCTCACACCAGCCTAATAGAAATATATAGATATCACACCTTCGTCACTCGAAAATAAATACTGGTAACGCTGCAGCATTATCAGAATCATCCCCGGGCAACTAGAATGTGATTCTATATCTACCCAATATATTAAAACTTTGAATACACGCGGATCAGACGTATACGCAAAACCTATATATACTGGATTGTCCAACTCAATATAAATAGATAATCAAATACGAATAATTGATTTAAATTTTCAAAACAAAATTTGTTTTCACGTTAAAAATATACTCTTCACACTCGTTCTAGGATACTACTGATCCTATCTCTAACGAGTCATTCTAATTGGATATTGCTAATCCAATATCTGATGAATTCTTTCGTATGGTTCTAATGTGTCTTGTTCTCTGAGCTTTGTAAACCAAAGCTCTGATACCAACTGTGAAGACCCGCAACTTCCCCGTAAAGGAAAGCGTCGGATAGTTCGAGAACAAACCACAACAGAACGCATACAGAAGAACACTTCATTGTATATTACAACAATGCATCAGATTACAAGAATATACAGAGTATAAATGAATATTACACAGAAATATCAGAGATTTAAATTACATTTAAATACATAGCAGCGGAAAATAATACAATATACAACTAGAAGTAGATATACGGATACAAAGCTTTCCGGATATCGTTCCAGCTGTAAACCAGGATCCTGTGAATATAAATCTGCAAAACCAAAACTACTAGCTGCCCGTGTCAAAATAAAGGCACCCAGAGTTTAGGTTAAAACAATAAACTCCAGGTCAGTCATGTGACTGGTGTGAGAACTAAAACAGTTATTAATCTTTATTTTAAATCATTAGGTAAATCAAGGGACCACGCCGTATAACACGGAACGGGTTTCCTCCCAAGAATACCAGTGCATAAAACAAACAGCGCAATGCTAAATAAAGAAAAATGAAGCTGTTATAAGACCCAGGTCCCATCACACAATGCAACGCAGTCGAGGATAGGGTTTTCCCTTATAACAGCCAAAGAATGCTTGATACGTTTTAAAACAAATCATTTGATACTATTATAAGTGTATAAAACAACTTCAAATCATAAGTATCAATCATAGGCGGCATAAGCGCCCCATCCCACTATGTCGCCATATATAGGATTACAATTAAAACCGCAAATGTCACGTATTTGGAAATTGGATTTCCGTCTATGAACCGAGGCAAAAGATAGTCCTCAACCGTCTTCGTGACTCTCTAGCCCGAGCCACAGGGTCAGAGCGCATCGACCCTTGGAGCGACAGGGCCGGTCCACCGATGTGGATTAAAATGCCTGAACACTACGTTTCCCCACCCTATGGGGTGTAAGTCTGGTCCGTCAGCCGACCAGAATGCATCGGCCGAAACCGATATAACCGAGGCGCCTCGCAACAGCAACAACCACATAAGTCAAACTCGTCAGGGTGTGTAAAACCACTGACGCCACTTCTAACTAGAAAGAAACGCATGCCCTCCCTGAGGTCCGTCTCCCGTTTTTGGTTCATACCGGGTGTGAAACACGCGAGGTAAACGTTACACAAAGCTACGCCACAAAGGCCGTGCTTTGATCATCACCACAAGACTTTGCTTTTCAACAGAAGCCTCGATCATTTGCATCTTAGCATGCCACACAGGCAAACCATCCTATGCAACCGATATCAGTCACACAGAATGAAATCCGATGTCAGACACACAGTCCATTTACAAGTCCGTTCTGGGGCTGAACGAAACCGGAGGCACCTAGTACCCCGCATATCCATCGATCTCCAAGTACGTCTGGACGATCACCAACTGTTTCCATCTTCTTGGGTGTACAGCCCAATCAAGATCATCAGTTATCACCCAAACGACGTGAAGACCTCCGGTCTTCGACCATCGTCTTCATCTTCGACTTATCGTCGTATCAGTTATTCAGAATGGGACGAACCCGGTCTTCCCGAATAACTCGCGTATATTTTATAAAAGTGTTACACAAACACAACATACGCCTCATTCCAATTCATTAGTCACTAACCGTAAATTAATCAAGAGAATAATTCCCCAAATATTAACCCCGAAGGCCGAAACCAACATCAGATCAATATCCAGAAAACCATTCTGCTTGGCCAACCGACAGTTAGTTTCTAAATTTCACATTCATAGGGAAAGATTCCCGTTAATTTTATCAAAGATAAATTCCTTGAATTTATTCTTTAATCCATTTTTGAATATCAATTCAAACTAGTCGGGATTAGCGAACCTTACCGAAGTAATCATTTGTTTTAATTTCCCAATCCCAACCTATTCATCCCATGAAGTAAAACTGGCTTTACTTCATATCTAACACCACGGTGTTATCGGTAAATTCAATTACCATTTCACGTTCAAATCTAATTAAAGATTTAACTATCGCCTGGAGCAAAACTGGTGATACTCCATTTTGATTTTTTCAATCTAATTAAAGATTCATTAAAACTCCACTTAGTTTTAATCTTTGACTGGGTTAAAGAATCAGTGTCATTTAAAAACACGGTTCACGATAAACCCAAAATCACATTCATTAATCGTCGGGTTAAAGAACGAGTGTTATTTAAAACACTGTCCACGATAAACCCAAAAATCAATATCAATTCAATTCCAATTAAATGTTATTTAATTGGTACACTTCATTAAATCTAAATAAAAAGATTTAATCATTTCTCAACTGGGTTCAAGAACAGTGTTAGTGAAGACACCATTCACGACAAACCCAAATCACATTCATTAATTATCGGGTTAAAGAACAAGTGTTATTTAAAACACTGTTCACGATAAACCCAAAAATCAATATCAATTCAATTCCAATTAAATATTATTTAATTGGTACACTTCATTAAATCTAAATAAAAAGATTTAATCATTTCTCAACTGGGTTCAAGAACAGTGTTAGTGAAAACACCATTCACGACAAACCCAAATCACATTCATTAATTATCGGGTTAAAGAACAAGTGTTATTTAAAACACTGTTCACGATAAACCCAAAAATCAATATCAATTCAATTCCAATTAAATATTATTTAATTGGTACACTTCATTAAATCTAAATAAAAAGATTTAATCCTTTCTCAACTGGGTTCAAGAACAGTGTTAGTGAAGACACCATTCACGACAAACCCAAATCACATTTGATATTCAATATAAGGCTCTGAATAGAAAATATATCGGCTTATATTCAATATCAAATTCTACGATTAACAAATGTCGTATTGGAAATAACGATATAAATATATATCTTTCAAATTTCCGTAACAACATCCGTATAATCACAAATTCCAACATCGAAATATTCCGAAGACAATTTCGATTCAAATCCACTCCAATGCAATCATTGGAAATTTTGGTTATTTTCAAAACCCTTTTCAAATTCAATTTATTTATTTAAAAATAAATAGAATTATAATTCTAGTTCAAAACTAGTTCATTTCGATAAAAATCTATTTTTATCTTTTCAAATATGGAGTTTTTCATCCCAAACTTTCACAAATCATTTCTTATGATTTTACACAAATTATTACTATTTTTAATAATTTTATCAAGGCCCGTACAGTCGATTTCCATTAACGGCCATCGAACTGCACTTACAGCGACCTTTTTCGAATTTGATTTGGACGTATCTCCAAATCCAACCGTTAGATTTCAAATTTCTAACATTCATTAGAAAGCTCTTTTCGATACGAACCCAACGGTTCCGGTTTTAGGAGAATCCGACGGTCGGATCTCCCGCAATGTCCGTTTGAAATAAATGGTCGAAATTCACGAACTGCCGCGGCGCGGCGCGTTCTATTCAGGCCATTATATTATATATATAATATATATAATATATACTTCGTCGATTACTATTTAAAACGAATTATAAAAATAGTTTTAAATTCGTTTCAAAAGCAATTTCAACTTCCTTTTCAATTCAAATCAAAATTGAATTCTTCTTTATAAATTCGTTTCAAAATTCATTTCTATTCAATTCAAATTTCAATTCAATTCGAATTCATTTCAATTTGCTTTCAATTCAATTTGAATTCGTTTTCAATTCATTTCTATTCGAAATCGTTTTCAATTCATTTCTATTCGAAATCGTTTTCAATTCATTTCTATTCGAAATCGTTTTCAATTCATTTCTATTCGAAATCGTTTTCAATTCATTTCTATTCGAAATCGTTTTCAATTCATTTCGAAATCGTTTTAAAATCGATATAAATATCGTTCACGTCAAAATGGCGTCAATCTAATCAACACGGCTTCATAAATTTCTATTTTCAAAATAGTTGTTATTATCAAAATGTTTCGTTCAACACATGACCAATCTCAATGGATGAGTACTGTCAACACATGAACTTTTTATTTTATAATATTCTTTATTTTTCAAATTGGAATGAGGCCCAATCAATTACCATATAAAATTAATTATATGGATTTTCATACAACACATGTATATAATAGCATTAAAAATAATCAACCATCAACCAAAGTGCACTACACTGTATAAGCATCAAATATAGATATCTAATGCTTATAACAGCCTGTCAATCAATCGATCGACAGATTTAATCAATCAGGATGAGTGAACTACATATTTCATCCTAACACCCGTGTAGGGTTTCAAACAATCAAACAAATATTTTATTTGTGCAGTTGGGCGATGTGTAAAATTTATCGACCCAATCAATGTCAGTCAAATCAGTGTACATAAACAAACCGTCTGGTTTGTAAATGAATAATTTATTTATTCGCATTCACGTTAAAAATTATATTTTTAACGATAAAACATTTTATTTCAACCTATGAATTTCTATTCAGTTCATCCTTTAAATAAAATGATATTTTTATTTTTCTAACATATTTTAGAAAATTTCGGCGGCATAACGGCACGATACTAGAAACGGGACGAGGCCTAGCCTTATCCCCGGTCTAGTGAAGGCCCACGCCATTCACTCATCAATCAAATCAATTTCATTTTGCAAACCACAAAATTTGGAGTAAGGGTCTAACCTAGCCTTACTCCCTCGCCTTATAACGGCGCACGTCTAATCCTAACCAATTTATCGATTCGATTTTTCACACCACAAACCACATTCAAACCAATATCACAATCAATAACCAAACAGCCAAACAAACAAGTCCATGGTCTGTGGACGATTGTGTCGGGTGCTACTAAGCACCGTCTGCATCCTAGTATATATATATAACTAGAAATAAAATTGAAAGGTGAGAAATTCTCACCTATAGCTATCCTAGCTCCACGGCACTTCACTTGCCGAAGTCTTCGTCGTTTCGCCTTTTTGTCACCTTCGTTGCCCAAGGCCACTATATATATAAAAATCGAATTTTTATTTCAAAGTTCAATATATAAAAATCGAATTTTTATTTCAAAGTTCAATATATAAAAATCGAATTTTTATTTCAAAGTTCAATATATAAAAATCGAATTTTTATTTCAAAGTTCAATATATAAAAATCGAATTTTTATTTCAAAGTTCAATATATAAAAATCGAATTTTTTATTTCAAAGTTCAATATATAAAAATCGAATTTTTATTTCAAAGTTCAATATATAAAAATCGAATTTTTATTTCAAAGTTCAATATATAAAAATCGAATTTTTATTTCAAAGTTCAATATATAAAAATCGAATTTTATTTCAAAGTTCAATATATAAAAATCGAATTTTTATTTCGACTTTCAATATATAAAAATATGATTTTTTTTTACTTTTCTACAAATCCGATCTTTTTAAAGTTTAAACCTTTTGCTTAAACTTAAAATTAAAATCAGTCTTAACCTTTAAAAAAAATCAACTGTTTTTAATCTTTTAAAAATCAATTCAGTTTTATATTCTTTAAAAAAAATCAGTTTAAAGTAAATAAAAAAAACAGTTTTTAATTCTTTTTTCTAAAAATCAGTTTTTAAATCTTAAAAAAAAAATCAGTTTTTAAATCTAAAATCGAAATTAGTGTCTAAATCTAAAATCGAAATTAGAAATAAAAAAAAAAATAACCAGATAAAATACTTACTGAGGGGGGGGGGTTTTCTGGTGGCGGTCGGCGCTCGCTTCGAGGGGGCAGCTCGGGGTTCGAACGGGGAGGCGGGAGGTCATCTGCGGCGGGCGGCTGCGTTTTGGGGGCGTCGCGTTCGTGGAGGAGGTG
Organism: Allium sativum; assembly: GCA_030737875.1. Taxonomy (NCBI): domain Eukaryota; kingdom Viridiplantae; phylum Streptophyta; class Magnoliopsida; order Asparagales; family Amaryllidaceae; genus Allium; species Allium sativum. The sequence continues at coordinate 460,906,871 of CM060924.1, read as the reverse complement.
AGAGGGAGGAAGAGGGATCGGAGAAGAGGCGGAGGCGGGTTGGGGAACCGGAGCGGTGGTGGATGGAGGTCGGGCGCCCTACCCTGAGCGGCGGCGGCGGCTGCGTTCCTCCGTCCTGCTCTTTTTTTTTTTTTTATCTCTGGTAAAATCGATTTGAAAATAAAAAGAAAAGGGGGAGGGGCCAGAACGAAATTAAGGGGAAGGGTTTAGTTTTTTTTTTTCTTTATTTATTTAATTTAAATATTTTATTCAAAAAGTTGACTTTCTCATACGACCTCTAAACGAGGCCCACCGCCTGTCGTCCATAGCGTTTTACCCCCATTCCGAACACAATGGGACATGTTTCGTATGTTGATTCGATCGTTTGAATCAGTTTCCGTTGAATTAACATTTAAATCACTATATTGAATTTTAAACGTACATTTCAAATTACCGGGGTCACATACTAACTAGAAAAATTTCAGAAAAATATTTTCTAGCTTCGTATTGACGATACGGTCCTAACAAAAGTGGTTTCGTCGAATTCTGAGACCGTTTGAGAAATGGCCAATTTCCAGTCGATTAAAATCAACTGAAACTGGTCAAACGCGTTTTCCTTTGCCACGCTCACATATTGATTCGAAAAATTATGAAATTTGGAATCTAGCAATTACCTGACACTGCGGACCCAACAAAACTGGTTTCGTCGGAATCCGAGGTCGTTTGCAAAATGTCCATTTTTAAGGGCCTGAATTCCATAGCGACTATTCAGAAATTTCAACTGGACATATCTTTTGATTCCCGCTACGAACTTTTAATTTTTCGGATTCGTTGGAAAGATATTCACTATTAGATTCCATTATTTTTGGTTTCACTAAAATCCGGGTTGTTTTGCACCCGGTACATTCAATTGAAGTTTGAAATCGAATTATCGAACTACCGCGCCATTTTCAATTCTATTTATAATTATATATAAATATTTCTATTCTAACGACGACGCGTATAATATATACGCTCGAATTATATTCTAAACATTTTTCTCGTCGATATTATTTAAAATAATTCATTTTAAATAATCAAAATTCGCTAAAATTGCCAAAATAAAAATTTTAAACTGGCCCAGATTTTCCGGGTTGTTACAAGCAAGCTAAGGATGGTCAGAAAAAGAAGAATAAGAAAGGTGGCGAGTGCTGTGGTTGTGGCAAGAAGGGACACTATGCCAGAGATTGTCGAGAAAAGCCTGGGGAAAGGAAGTGCTTCAATTGCGGCCAAGCGGGACATCACAAGAATGATTGTCCACAACCCCCTAACGAGAAGCAGAATGTGGAAGCATATGCTATCAGCGCCGTTCCTTCTTCGTCGAATGCTCCAACTACAGCGCAGAAGGGAAAGGGCGTCATTATTAAAGGTATGCTTTCTATTTATGATGTTCCTGTTCTGGTTTTGTTTGATAACGGAGCTTCCCATTCCTTCATATCTAGTGACCTGGTAGATAGGTTAGGATTGGAACCCGAGATAGCCGATAGACCTTTAGTTGAGACGAACCCAATAGGCTGTTCGACTAGTCTTAGTATGATTTTTTGTAATGTGGTCTTATCGAGTCTTGGATGTATGTTTGCTTGTGATCGCTTTGTTTTGGGCTTTACTGGGTTTGGCATTATTTAAAGAGTAGTTGGACGTACAGTAGGTTGGTCAGGACTGGGATTGCCATTTACCCTTGACATGTGGCATGGGTCGTTATGCGACCAACGATAGTTTTGAAGCAAGATTGTCAAGGATGGCTAGAGTAAGTTGTAAGTGCTCAATTGTTTGGTTGTTTTGCTTGTATCATCTCATATAGATTGTCTGAATTCGGAGGAGATATTCCTTGGGTGCTTGTCTGATATTGGTTTAGGCCTTTGGGGCTTGTACTTCGGGAATGTCGAGTTCAACTAGGATGGTTTGCATGAGAGATAAATAGTTGTTGCGATTTTTCATTGGATGATATATTGGTTCACTCGAGGAGTGATGTGCACCTAGTAACATGATAGGAATGTTCGATGATGTGGACTACCCCGAGTTGGACTCGATAGGGATAATAGATGGCTCGATGGGCTCGAGAATGTAGAAAGGTAACAGATTGGCTCAAGTTGGACTCGAGAAGGCTGCAAGGAAATGGATTGGCTCGAGTCGGACTTGAGAAGGCTGCAAAGTAATGGATTGACTCGAGTTGGACTCGAGAGGGCAGCAAGGTAGTGGATAGACTTGGGTGGGATTCGAGTTGAAGATAGAGTTGTGGGTAACTCTTTTGGATGAGAGTGCCGAGGAATCATTGATAGTAGAGTGATTTAGGAAGACTCGAAGCAGGGGTATCTGGGGACGCCCACTTACCTTGAATCCATTGGATGTGATCTAGTTATCCTTGGAGGATAAACATACATTGGACGTGCGGTAGTCCGTTTGGAGGCTGGGCTTCCATTAGTTCTTAATGTTGGTTGGACCAGACATACAGGTTTCGACGTATTCATAGCTTTAACAGGTGATAGATAGGACTTTTTGATGGATGCTATGGTTGCTATGTTGTTCCATCTCTCTTCTATTAGGTAGACTATCACCTGTAGGGTTCTAGCGATGGGGAACAAAGAGATGACGGTATATACGGATGCCTATAGTACCGGACAAGGTGCGGTAACAGGTGCATTGGGTAGGAGACACACCAGTTTGGGGGCTATGTTTCCGGGATGGAAGCAACTAGAGTATATCAAGGGATATGATTTCAGACCCAAGTGTGAATGTGATTCAGAAACGCTAGTAAGCTTGACGATTAGATCAATTTTGATTGAGTAGATCGGTTCCAGTTAGACGGACGATCCTAACCTATTGGAAATCATCTCTAGGGTAGAGATGGGTATCTATGGCGAGAGAATGATCAAGTAAGGACTTTGTAATGACCTGGGGTTTTTGTGATCCTGGTTATCGATACCAAACACGATGTCGACTAATCAAGCATCGAAAATACCGGATAGTCCATGAAAGAAAACAGAGGGTGAGAATAGATAAGATAGAAACTTAGAATAGAAGAAGAAGAAGAACACAACATCAGAGTAACACAAACCTCACAGTAGAACGAACAACATATAATAGATAACATATCCTTGAAATAAAATTAGTATACATATATACAATAACATTATCAGGGTGCAACACTTACAACATAGCGGAAATAACTATAGCTATATAATCCTGAAGCCTTCTGCTCCAAGCTCTTTCAGTATATCTGTAAATCCTGACTACTTGAATGCCCATACAAAATTGGGCACCGAAGAGTTTAGGTAAAACAAAACAAGATAAACTCCGGATCAGTCATGGGACTGGTATGAGTAAAACAGTTAAAACAGTTTGAGCAAGTAAACGATATCTCATAAGACCACGCTGTATAACGAAACGGGTTTTTCCCTTATGAGAATCCTAATTATCTTTATATCAAAAACCTTTTGATATTATAATAATGTCTATCAACCACAATATAATAATCATCTAGCAGAAACGCTTTCATCTCACGTTCTACATATATAGTATACAATCAAAACCGTAAGCACGTATTGGGTAATGGATTTCCAACTATGACAAGGTATGGAACCACCTTTCGCTAGTGTACCTCTAGAGAGGAATACACTGGGTTCAACAAGAACATATTGCAACCCGACCACACATGACCGACCACTCATTTCGCTTGAGTGTATCGAATGTATATCACCAACGGTGGGGATTATCAACCGTTTCCCAAATGGGACAACATCAACAATAGATTATTAGAAATAAATGAAACTCTAGATCAGGTGATTATACAACCTAATAGGTGCGACCTACATAGCCATGTTGCCTTCCCGATTTTTTTCATTTACCGGATGTGAGGCTAGTAGCTACGCTTATCTTTTACATGCCACATCTTCATTCACTTAGAATGTCATATCGTCATACCCGCCAAATCACAAATTGATTTATCCAAAAATAACATAGGTATACTGCTAAGAGAAACGAATTCCTCCGCCACCAAACGTGAATACGTTTGAAGAGATCAACTTTCGCGATCTATTAGACATACTATGTCAGACCTTCTTCCATACAAGTTGTCCTGGGACTGGACAAACCGAAGGCACTATTCAGTACATCCATCTTAGGCAATTGTTATCTAAAATTTATACAACAACACTTGCACTTTACACCGTGTTCAATATATTCAGAATACTTGATTCGCAACGCTTATGTCAATACGAAGTGGTTCTTCGGATAATAATCCAACTGGTATATCCATATTAACAACGTTAAAATGGTCAAAAACTTCGATAGTCAGTGAGTTAACCATCAAAGAAAAACACGTGTGCAAACAACGATATTATTTCCAGATGGAAATTATATCGGTCAATCATCATTTAACATTTATCTCTTTAGTTCATTTATTTACTTATCTCTTGTTTCCATATCTTCTAAATTCTTATTTTCTATTATCAGAAAACATTTCTGATTTCTTATTTGGAAAACATTTCCAAAACTCCTTCACTGGATTTACACTGATGTTTAAATCCAACATCGCCATGCCAACTCAAAACCATTTACTAAATTCACTTAACCGTCATTCACTATCAAACCTTACCATTCCTTAGTTAAGAAGGAAGTCAATCAAGTTGGGGTATAATTACCTCTCAGACCTTAACTGAACAACGTTTTAACTTCGAAATAGTCAAAGTTTATCTTTTAAACCTTTAACAAACTTCTTTACGTCTCTCTCGGATTCTATTTACGTATCCACTTCTTTATTGAAAAATTGATTATAACGATAACGTTATAATCCCTACGTTCGAAATATCTAACTTCAATTATAACTTTTATTCTTTAATGTGAATAAATAAATAAACACCTAATTTATAAATAAATAAATCTTGATTTAAACACCGGAAAGTATAAGTACTTTCCCGAATTCGATATAATTGAATTCGCTGATTAACTCTCTTCGAGTAATCTCTATTTGATTAACTCTTCTTCGAATAACCTATATTCGATTATCTCTCTTCGAATAACTTATATTCGATTATCTCTCCTCGAATAACTTATATTCGATTAACTCACTTCGAATAACTTATATTCGATTAACTCACTCTTTCGAATAAACTACATTCGATCTCTTTCTTTTGAAAACGCTATATTCGATAATCTCCTTTAGAATAACTATATTCGATAATCTCACTTTCGAATAACTAAATTCGATTAACTCCTTTCGATTAAACTAACATCGATTAACTCCTTTCGATTAAACCATAATCGATTAACTCCCTTCGATTAAACTAACATAGATTAACTCCTTTCGATTAAACTAACATTGACTAACTCCTTTCGATTAAACTAACATCGATTAACTCCTTTAGATTAAACTAACATCATTTAACTCCTTTCGATTAAACTGACATTGATTAAACCATAATCGATTAGCTCCTTTCGATTAAACTAACATTGATTAACTCCATTCGAATAACTAATATTCGATAACTCCTTTTAATTCGATTCGAATAACTAATATTCGATAACTCCTTTTACTCGATTCTAATAACTAATATTCGATAACTCCTTTTAACTTGATTTGAATAACTAATATTCGATAACTCCTTTTAACTTATTCCTTTGAATTATCTCCTTTGATTAATTCCTTTTCTATTTGTTTACTTAACAAATAACTATTCCCTTTTCAATTCTATTTATTTAACAAATAAATATTTCATTTATCTTTTCAATTTATTTTCTAAATAAATATCTAATTTTCAATTCTATTTGTAAACGTTTTTACAAATATTTCTCTTTCTAATTCTATTTGTAAATGGTTTACAAATATTCCCTTTTCAATTCGTTTCACAAATATTTCCCTTTTATCTTTATTTATTCCCTAAATAAATATTCGTTTATTCTTTCTATTTATTTCCCTAATAAATAATCCCGTTTCAATTCTATTTATTTAACAATAAATATTTCTTTATATAAAATCAGTCTCACGTACAAAATCCATTGATTTTATATAAATAATCTATTTTCAAAATAAACTTTGAAAATTTCCTTTTTACAACCCAGTATTTCTTAATGGTATTTAAAATACCAAATCACAATGATCGATATCATTTAAACACACTTAATCATCAACAGATTATATATCACGTCATATATCACAATATATGAAACAAAACAGTATTTAAATATTTAAGGAACCTAGTTGGTTCCCTCCAACCTGTTTCCCTGCATCATAGATGTTAATCAACATAATAACTTCGATTTCATTTCGATATGAAATATTCTGATAAACAGAATCAACATTTGATTAACGATTTATATAAATATCGTTATCTATAATTTCAACCAACATATAAGCAATTCAACCAAACAGTTAACACACAGCAATCAACAGATGATTAACAGTTCTAAAAATACGTTATAAAAATATAACTGTTCAGAGTTGGTGAGTTTTACTCACATTGGACGATCATCGTTAATAACGATAATCATCGCTTGATTTAGACAGACAATTTATTTATCTATAAATTATAACGGGCTTCGATTCACTCCCCGTCAGTACCATGTTGCAGTGTCCATCCATACGATCCCGACGGATCTTGTTTCGCTGAATTCTGATAAGGGGCGGACAAGATATTGAGTTTACAAGTATATGCGCAATTTAAAATAAGAATAAACTTAAACTATTTTCAGATTTGGGATTTACCCAACACAACCGGCCCAAACCAATTCCAGCCCGCCCCTTTGTTCTTCTTCCTCGTTCAAAGAAAAGGCCTACTGCTCCCAACCCGTGCTCCATTGCGGATCCTTCAACCTCACACCTTACTTCCATTTCTCCATGCATTTTAAAACCGCCATTACCAATCTACTTCTCGTCAGTTTCTGTCGAACCCCAAATCATCAAAGTACAGCTCGACGCATCCCTTCCTGACGCGTCGAACAGCTCTTCACGAGCAACCCAGAAATAAGATCGATAAATTTTCTTGTGGAAGTCCACCAAATTAGCACCCAAGGTGCGGATTCACCTCCCAATCCCAAAAAAACCATGAAAACTTGACTCAGTGCTTCAATTAGCTGAAATCATCAGCCCTAGGTTTACTGTTAACACTAGGCTTCAGCAGAACAGACTTCGAACACCATAATACGTATACAGGATTGAGGGGATCTCCACCAGGAACTCAAAGACTATGGTTTAATAATTTTTATATTTTTCTTTGTTTTGATTTTGATTTTCAAAGAATCGAACAATTTCCTGGAAGTGAAAATGGTTACTGCATTTTTTAAATCTTAAGTGGGTGGCTGGGAACAAAGGCAATGTGGATTGTTTAGGTCCAAATATAGGTTAAGATATTTTTTTATATTTTTCTTTTATTATTTTATTTTCATTTTAGCCTTCTAAAAATCCGTATGATCACACACGATGTTCAAAAATCATGGAAATTGAAATCTAACAATAATTTGACGTTACGAATCCAATAAAATTAGTTTCGTCGAATTCTAAGGTCGTTTGCAAAACTGGCTATTTTTAAAGCTCTAAATGGCCCTTTTAAATATATAAATATATTTAAAAACAATTAAATTTAATATTTAAAAATAAATATTATCGTATATATTCACATACGATATCGTACAGCTCTAGAATATTCCTATATGAATTTCTAACTCGATATTTCAAATCCCGATAAATCGATATTCGATTTATAATGAAATTCCTCTTTAAAATATAAATAATTCCTTTATAAATTATAAAGGAATTCCATAGCGACTTTTCTAAAATTTGATTTGCATGTAAATCAAAATCTAAACGACGAAATCCAGATTTTTCTCTTCCATTAGAAAAATATACTCCACCGGCTCCACACGTCTCTTGTTTCACAGAAATCCGACTTAAAACGGATTCTGCATTTTCAGTTTAAGTTCAAATCGCGAACTACTATGCCATTTCGAGCTCGATTTTAGTTATAGTACATATTATACATTCAGACTTCGTTTAAATAATATATTCGTCAATAATATTCAATATAAAATGAATTATATATTTTATATCGTCCAATTCACACCATATCATGAATTCTGTTATTTTCAGTTATTCCAGAAATATATTTTTTCTACTATTTATATTAATTAAATACAAAATATTATTTAATTTTAGTTATCAATATCGTTAGATCGATAATTAATAATTAAATAAATCAATTATTCAACTGCTAAAAATGTGGGTCATTACAATCTTTCCCCCTTAAAATAATTTCTTCCTCGAAATTGCTAAGCTAGAAGACGACCCTATCTACTGGGTAAATATTTATCGGTTTATTCCTTATCTCTTGTTTCTCCGAACCAATTAATATCGAGTAAAATATTAATTCCTTTCGACTAACTAAAAGTTTCAAAAATTCTGAAAATTTTCTAACATCTTAAATTTTTGGAAAATTTCGCCATAACCTCCTTTGTACAGCCCTATCGATAAAACCACAGCTCGCCTCTCTAGGCCTTCTCCAACCCAAAAGAAAATCAAACAGCCAAGCGGCTTGCCAATTCGTCTCACATCAAAATCTCAAACCCATATATAATAGAAACTGGTACCTTTTTGTGGGGCATATCATTATATCCTTTACATCTGCTGCTAATTCAGCATATACCAATGTCATCCCAATCAAACTCCTATCACTTTTATCTCCAACACAACCATTCGCTTATATCCAAGCCAAATATTATTTCAACTCGAGTTTCATTCTCGATTCCCAACTCTTAACTTGGTTATCGAATTACACTTCAAATTCGAATCTCCTAAATACAATTTGTCTCGATATCATTCAAATTCAATTTTAACTTAACTGACTTTATTTTAATTCCAATTGGCTTTTACAAATTTCAATTCAAATTTGGTTTTAATCCAAACAATGTTTCCCTGGGAATTTTAAACAGTTTATCATATCGAAAATCAAACTTTCCTTTTCAAGATTCAAAACAACTTGCTTTTCTCAAATCAATTCAAAAACGAAATCTTTGGTACTAATCCGTCACTTACATATTCGAAAATGAACACTAATGATGTGTCGATTCATCATCAGAATTACTTTCCAGCTGTCGAAGTGAGTTCAATATTATATTGCTTTTCAAAACCATTTCTAAACACTTCTATTTTGAAATCCAATTCAAAATATCATGCACAAATGCTTGGAATACAGTTTAAAATCTCCCAGGATTTTAAAATTCTCGTATTTTCAATTCAAATCCATTTACAAACACTTTTTCAAATTTCCAGGGTTTTAATTCAATTCTGATTTTAAATTCAGATTTAATTTAATTCATTATGCTTATCTGAATTCTGATCGGTTATTTACATAACCATTTCACAATTTTATAATCTTATTTAATTATAATAACAACCAATATATCCAATATATATATATTCATTCCAATATATATATCTTCTCTATATCAAAATATAATTTGGGTAAAATTATTTCGTTTACCCTCTTTTCGAAACATATCGTGTCGACCCATCGTATTCGAGTGTTTAGAAACTCCTATCGATACAGTGGATCAAACTGATCGATCAGAACCCATAAACAACTCAACCAAAAAATCTACACAATATAAAACCATTTTTATATCAATAACAAATATTCTCACTCGTATATACACTCCGCACAATCTAGGGCATTACTAACCCCATCTCTACCGAGTCACGCCACAGAGCCAAGGTAATTACTTAACCTTAAGCTCTGATATCCACTGTAACGACCCGGGGTTTTTGCAATCCTGGTTATCGAAACCAAACACGATGTCGACTAATCAAGCATCGAAAATACCGGATAGTCCATGAAAGAAAACGGAGGGTGAGAATAGATAAGATAGAAACTCAGAATAGAAGAAGAAGAAGAACACAACATCAGAGTAACACAAACCTCACAGCGGAACAACATATAATAGATAACATATCCTTGAAATAAAATCAGTATACATATATACAATAACATTATCAGAGTACAACACTTACAACACAGCGGAAATAATTATAGCTAAATAATCCTGAAGCCTTCTGCTCCAAGCTCTTCCAGTATATATGTAAATCCCGACTACTTGACTGCCCGTACAAAATTGGGCACCCAAGAGTTTAGGGAAAACAAAACAAGATAAACTCCGGGTTAGTCATGGGACTAGTATGAGTAAAACAGTTTAAAACAGTTTGAGCAAGTAAACGATATATCATAAGACCACGTCGTATAACGGAACGGGTTTTTCCCTTATGAGAATCCAAATTATCTTTATATCAAAAACCTTTTGATATTAAAATAATGTCTATCAACCACAATATAATAATCATCTGGAAGAAACGCTTTCATCTCACGTTCTACATATATAGTACACAATCAAAACCGAAAGCACGTATTGGGTAATGGATTTCCAACTATGACAAGGTATGGTGCCACCTTTCGCTAGTGTACCTCTAGAGAGGAATACACCGGGTTCAACAGGAACATCTTGCAACCCGGCCACACATGACTGACCACTCATTTCGCTTGAGTGTATCGAATGTATATCACCAACGGTTGGGATCAGCAACCGTTTCCTGAATGGGACAACATCGACAATAGATTTTTAGAAATAAATGAAACTCTAGATCAGGTGATTATACACCCTAGTAGGTGCGACCTACATAGCCATGTTGTTTGCCCAATTTTTGTCATTAACCGGATGTGAGGCTTGAAGCTACGCTTATCTTTTACATGCCACATTTTTATTCATTTAGAATATCACATCATCATACCTACCAAATCACAAATTGATTTATCCAAAAATAACACGGGTGTACAGCTAAGAGAAACGTATTCCTCCACCACCGAACGTGAATACGTTTGAAGAGATCAACTTATGTGATCTATTAGATATACTCTGTTAGAACTTCTTCCATACAAGCTGTCCTGGGACTGGACAAACCGAAGGCACTATTCAGTACATCCATCTTAGGCAATTGTTATCTAAGATTTATACAACAGCCTTGCACTTTACTCCGTCTTCAATATATTCAGCATACTTGATTCGCAATGCTTATGTCAATACGGAGTGGTTTTTCGGATAATAATCCAACCGGTCTCTCCATATTAACAACGTTAAAATAGTCAAAAACTTCGATAGTCGGTTAGTTAACTATCAAAGAAAAACACGTGTGCAGACAATAATATTATTTCTAGATGGAAATTATATCGATCAATTATCATTTAACATTTATCTCTTTAGTTCATTTATTTACTTATCTCTTGTTTCCATATCTTCTAAATTCTTATTTTCTATTATCAGATAACATTTCTGATTTCTTATTTGGAAAACATTTCCAAAACTCCTTAACCGGATTTAAACTGATGTTTAAATCCAACATCGCCATGCCAACTCAAAACCATTTACTAAATTCACATAACCATCATTCACTATCAAACCTTACCATTCCTTAGTTAAGAAGGAAGTCAATCAAGTTGGGGTATAATTACCTCTCAGACCCTAACTGAACAACGTTTTAACTTCGAAATAGTCAAAGTTTATCTTTTAAACCTTTAACAAACTTATTTACATCTCTCTCGGATTCTATTAACGTATCCACTTCTTTATTGAAAACATTGATTATAATGATAACGTTATAATCCCTACTTTCGAAATATCTAACTTCAATTATAACTTTTATTTTTAATGTGAATAAATAAATAAACACCTAATTTATAAATAAATAAATCTTGATCTAAACACCGGAAAGTATAAGTACTTCCTGAATTCGATATAATTAAATTCGCCGATTAACTCTCTTCAAGTAATCTCTATTTGATTAACTCTTCTTCGAATAACCTATATTTGATTATCTCTATTCGAATAACTTATATTCGATTATCTCTCCTCGAATAACTTATATTCGATTAACTCACTTCAAATAACTTATATTTGATCAACCCGCTCTTTCGAATAAACTACATTCGATCTCTTTCTTTTGAAAACGCTATATTCGATAATCTCCTTTTGAATAACTATATTCGATAATCTCACTTTCGAATAACTGAATTCAATTAACTCCTTTCGATTAAACTAACATCAATTAACTCCTTTTGATTAAACCATATTCGATTAACTCCCTTCGATTAAACTAACATCGATTAACTCCTTTCGATTAAACTAACATCGATTAACTCCTTTCGATTAAACTAACATCGATTATCTCCTTTCGATTAAACTAACACCGATTAACTCCTTTCGATTAAACTAACATCGATTAACTCCTTTCAATTAAACCATAATCGATTAACTCCTTTCGATTAAACTAACATCGATTAACTCCTTTCGAATAACTAATATTCGACAACTCCTTTTAACTCGATTCGAATAACTAATATTCGATAACGCCTTTTAACTCGATTCGAATAACTAATATTCGATAACTCCTTTTAACTCGATTCAAATAACTAATATTAGATAACTCCTTTTAACTTATTCCTTTGAATTATCTCCTTTGATTAATTCCTTTTCTATTTGTTTACTTAACAAATAACTATTCCCTTTTCAATTCTATTTATTTAACAAATAAATATTTCTTTTATCTTTTCTATTTATTTTCTAAATAAATATCTCATTTTCAATTCTATTTGTAAATGTTTTTACAAATATTTCTCTTTCTAATTCTATTTGTAAATGGTTTACAAATATTCCCTTTTCAATTAGTTTCACAAATATTTCCCTTTTATCTTTATTTATTCCCTAAATAAATATTTCTTTATTCTTTCTATTTATTTCCCTGATAAATATTCCCTTTTCAATTCTATTTATTTAACAATAAATATTTCTTTTTATAAAATCATTTTTCTCTCATATATAAAATCCATTTATTTTATATAAATAATCTATTTTCAAAATAAACTTTGATAATTTCCTTTTTACATCCCAGTATTTTTTACGGTATTTAAAATACCAAATCACAATGATTAATATCATTTAAACACACTTAATCATCAACATATTATATATCACATCATATATCACAATATATGAAACAAAACAGTATTTAAATATTTAAGGAACCCAGTTAGGTCCCTCCAACCTGTTTCCCTGCATCACAGATGTGATCAACATAATAACATCTATTTCATTTCGATATGAAATATTATGATAAACAGAATCAATATTTGATTAACGATTTATATAAATATCGTTATCTATAATTTCAACCAACACATAAGCAATTCAACCAAACAGTTAACACACAGCAATCAACAGATGATTAATAGCTCTAAAAATACGTTATAACAATATAACTGTTCAGAGTTGGATAGTTATACTCATATTGGACGATCATCGTTAATAACAATAACCATCGCTTGATTTAGACCGACAATTTATTTTGCTATAAATTGTAACGAGCTTCGATTCACTCCCCGTCAGTTCCATGATGTTGTTTCCGTCCATACGATCCTGACGGATCTTATTTCGCTGAATTCTGAAAAGGGACGAACAAGATATTGAGTTTACAAGTTTATACGCAATTTAAAATAAGAATAAACTTAAACTATTTTCAGATTTGGGCTTTACCCAACACAACCGGCCCAAACCAATTCCAGCCCGTCCCTTTGTTCTTCTTCCTCGTTCAAAGAAAAGACCTACTGCTCCCAACCCATGCTCCATTGCGGATCCTTCAACCGCACACCATACCTCCATTTCTCCATGCATTTTAAAACCGCCATTACCAATCTACTTCTCGTCAGTTTCTGTCGAACCCCAAATCAGCAAAGTACAGCTCGACGCATCCCTTCCTATCGCGTCGAACAGCTCTTCTCGAGCAACCTAGAAATAAGATCGACAAATTTTCTTGTGGAACTCCACCAAATTATCATCCAAGGTGCGGATTCACCTCCTGATCCCAAAAAAAACCACGAAAACTTGAATCAGTGCTTCAATTCGCTGAAATCGTCAGCCCTAGGTTTACTGTTAACACTAGGCTTCGACAGAACAGACTTCGAACACCATAATACGTATACAGGATCGAGGGGATTTCCACCAGGAACTCAAAGACTATAGTTTTATGTTTTTTTATATTTTTCTTCGTTTTGATTTTGATTTTCAAAGAATCGAACAATTTCCTGGAAGTGAAAATGGTTACTGCATTTTTTAAATCTTAAGTGGGTGGATGAGAAAAAAGGCAATGTGGATTGTTTAGGTCCAAATATAGGTTAAGATTTTTTTTATATTTTTCTTTTATTATTTTATTTTCGTTTTAGCCTTCTAAAAATCCGTGTGATCACACACAATGTTCAAAAATCACGGAAATTGAAATCTAACAATAATTTGACGTTACGAATCCAACAAAATTAGTTTCGTCGAATTCTGAGGTCGTTTGCAAAGCTGGCTGTTTTTAAAGTTCTAAATAGCCCTTTTAAATATATAAATATAGTTAAAAACAATTAAATTTAATATTTAAAAATAAATATTATCGTATATATTCACATACGATATCATACAGCTCTAGAATATTCCTATATGAATTTCTAACTTGATATTTCAAATCCCGATAAATCAATATTCGATTTATAATGAAATTCCTCTTTAAATTATAAATAATTCCTTTATAAATTATAAAGGAATTCCACAGCGACTTTTCTAAAATTTAATTTGGATGTAAATCAAAATCTACACGACGAAATCTAGATTTTTCTCTTCCATTAGAAAAACATACTCTACCAGCTCCACACGTTTCTTGTTTCACAGAAACCAACTTAAAACGGATCCTGCATTTCCAATTGAAGTTCAAATCGCCAAATCGCGAACTACAGCGCCATTTCGAGCTCGATTTTAATAATATATATTATATGTTTAGACTTCGTTTAAATAATATATTCGTCAATATAATTCAATATAAACTGAATTATATATTTTATATCGTCCGATTCACACCATATCATGAATTTTGTTATTTCCGATTATTTCGAAAATATTTTTTTTCTATTATTTATATTAATTAAATATAAGTATTATTTAATTTCAGTCATCGATATCGTTAAATCGATAATTAATAATTAAATAAAACAATTATTCGACTGCTAAAAATGCGGGTCATTACAGACTTGATCGAGAAGGATGGCTTCAAAAGAATGAAAGGCTGTTTGTATCCAACGCAAAAAGATTGAGTGATGAAGAGAGACGTTGGGAAGTTTATGACCAAGTGCATGAACTGCCAATTAGTTAGAGCCGAGCAAAAGAAGCTAAGTGGCTTGTTACAACCATTGGAGATTCCCGAATAGAAATGGGAATAAGTCTCAATGGATTTCATCAATAGGTTACCAAGGACTAGGTCAAGATCATTCAACAGTGAATGAAGGCTGCCCAAGATAGGCAGGAGAGTTATGCTGATAAGAGACGAAGAGATTTGGGGCTCCCTTGTTAGCATGCTAGAATAAGCTTGTTGTGCTATTATGTGTGTATGATTTTTGTAAATGGTTGATAGGCATGCGGGACCCTTTGGCTGTTTCTTAGTTAAGGAATTTCGGGGGCGAAATTTATTAAGGGGGGAGAATGTAACGACCCGCATTCTACGCATCTGAGGATTGTAGAATATTTATTTATTTTTCATATGAAGTCGTATGGTCGTGTAACTTTGGAAGACGACTATTGGGGTCATTTCGCATGTTCATGATTTTTACCGATTTTTAAATGATCGTTTTGCCCCTGGTGAATCGTGATTTGCCTATAACTTTTGACTGGAAAGGAGTTTTGACCTGAAACCACTTCCATTGGATCCTTTCCGTAGAGTGGTCACATTGATCAACGGACTTACCATTTGGGAGAAATGGCTGAAACAAGGTTTAGAAGGTGAAAAACAGCACAATTGGGCTTAACCGGGTGATTAGCAGCTAGGTACATTAGGGATTTCGGGATTAGAGGTATTTAAGGGCTGATAGGGGCTACAGAAACCCTCTTTTGTCATTTTTCAGCTGCCACTTTCATTTCCTAACCCTAGTAATGGCATCCACTCTCAAATTCTTCATTTAAACACCTCCTAATCGCTTTCTAATCGAAGATTAAGCTAAGCTACATCAAATCAAGGCAAATCAACACCAAATCAGAGTTGGAGCTGCTGTGTTGTATTGGAAACAACGCCATAACAGTATAACAGTTCAGATATATAGTTTATTTATGGCTAAGGTGAGTGATTTGCATTGTTTTTCACCAATTACGGCTAACTAGGGATGATTAGTGTTAATTAGCGAAATTATAACTCAAAAAAATCTAGAAAAATTTGTAAAATTCTAAAATATCATTTTAGGGCTCTTATAAAAATTTGGGCTAATTTGGATAAGTCTTGCTAATTGAATGCTTAAACATGATTAAGGGGGATTAAGGGAAAAACATGAGTTTTGTGTGTGTTTGATCCATGTTGACATGCTAAAATTGTTGTTTTATTGTTTGTGGTTGATTTCATATGTTGCTAGGACTCTATGGTATGCTTGGTGATTGTTTAGAAAAGTTAGAGTGGTCGAAAACGCCGTCGTATGGCGTAAAACAGTTGCAAGAAACAGTGCAGGAAAAAAGGGATTGGATCGGATCGCCCTATGGGGTCGTGGAGCACTATCACGAACCGAACTGAACTGCTCGCACAGGAAGACCTCGACCCGGATGTTCTCCACGGAGGGGAATCACGAACTTAACTGACTAGGACCTTGGAGCTCACGATCCGAACTGCTGAAGGAGGGATACCACGACCCGAACTGGTGGAGGAGCTCGACTCGACCCGGAGTGTATGACACGAACCGATCTGGATAGGGGAAGCCGACCTGACCTAGATGACCTTGCATGTGCCAAACGGATACCCACGAACCAGACTGGATGTTTCCAGGAGCCTGAGCCAAAGTGTGCCACGACCAAACCGAAGAGATACCCGAACCGAACCCAGGTGATGATCACGAACCGATCCGGGATGATGAATGAAACCCGAGATGAAAAGGTAGTCCTAGGAAGTAGAACTCGGGATCCAGTTAGGAAAAGACGAGTTAACTTCATGAGTTGGGGTTTGCTGTGGGATGTGTGCTAAGGGGTTATCGACGTCCATAACTTTGACTCACCACCAAGACGAATGTTAGGCTACGGATCAGTGCAGTGGGGTAGTTATTACTCCATGGGGCAGAGTGATCGTAGCATGGCTATGAGCCAGTGCAGTGAAGTCGTCATGACTTCATGGGGGTAGAGTGGACATAGCAAAGACTAGTGGCTATGGATCAGTGCAGTGGAGTCGCCACTCCATGGGGCAAAGTGATCATAGCAAGGATTTGGGTGATCAAAGCGGTGGATACCGTATGCTTTACGCACTGAGCGAGAGATGTGAGGATGGATGCTATGCTTGATTATTTGATATCACTATGACATGCACACCCCCACCCCCGTATCTTTACACCATATGTTAGTGTCACCTTAGAGTATTGTGCATCCTGTTGTGCTAACTCTTTAGTTGCAGGTCCAGGTTTGGTTTAGTATACCTGTTATTGTTCTGTTTTGCTGCTTATCGCTCGTACCAGACTTTTGTCTGACCCAGAGTTTTATGTCTCTTCTTATTACTCTGGGTGCTCTTAAACGGGCAGACTAGAGCCAGGTTAGGTGATTTTGCACGAGTAGCTGTACCGGAGACAAGCGTGAGGCTTTCACGTATGATATATATAGATATTCTCCCTGTGTCACTGCTGGTCACTAATTTGGGCATTAGTAGTGCACCTTTTTATTTGCTTTAGAGATAGTATGTTGGAGTTGCAATAAGCTATATTTTGAATTTCCGTTGCTATGATGATTATGGTTTAGTTTTCAGCTTATACACTGTCTCGTCTGTTTTATGTCAAGTATGTTATTATTATATTTTGTTCCATGCGCTGTGAGACACTTTACAGTTTCCTTGTTAGTCCAAATTCCTTTCTTTTCCTTTCTTTGGCGACCGTCCTGTGCTAGTCGGGCATCTGTACAGCGCATTTCAGGGAAATGTCGGCTGGTGTGGGGCGGGCCGTCACAACTTCCCAAGATCCTGGGTACCAATAAAAATATATCAGTGTTATTCACATGTCTTAATTATTTATATATATGATGGTATGCAAATGTTCAATGATTTATTAAAACACGCTTGTTAAGGGTTAAAAGGAAAAATGAGCAAGCATATGTGTTCAGACTTTTCTCTTCCTATGACTAGAAATAGGAATCAGAATTAGAGCAACTGGGCGCACATGTTAGTGAATTTATTTATGCAGTATGATGTGGAGTAATGTGTCTAGTTCATTCACATTTTGACATAGTTATGTGAGCATGGATTTTAAGCTATAACATGTCCAAAGTTGTTAGTGTGCTCACCCATCAAGTTGTGTACATTTGCGTAGTGTAAGTAGACCAAACTGATCCCTATAGATAGACTAAACTGATCCCTGTTCTTACTTGAATAAACATGTAAAAGTATCAGTTTATAACATGTATAAGTATCAGTATTCTCCATAGATACAAAATAGGCATACTCCAAACAATTCTTAGTGTATACAAAACAAGTATAAACCGTATTTTAAATAAATTAATTAAATGGGATTTAGTTTGATATTTATATCAGAATTACAAATCATATCTATCTTAAGATAAGAACGTTGTTGATCAAAGTGTGAGAGTTAAATAAATACCCCAACTTGAATGACTTTAGAATTATCTGAGGATGATATTAGTTTGTAATAGGAAAGAGGCTAAGAATAATTCATTATTTTCCATATGTGAAATAATAATGCAATGTTAATCGCAAGATTTGAGAATATATATTAAGATTTCCAAAGTAACAGAAATAAAAAAGATTTGAGTATATATAGTGTAATTTCCAAGGTAAGGAAATGAGAAGACTCGAGAACATATATATAATATTTCCCAAGTAAAGGAAGAAATAAAGGGAGATGGTTTGAAACTGTAACGGTATTTCCGAAGTTAAAGAAAATGAAAAGCAGAGTTTGTAAATGGATTTATTCTAAAAGAATAAGAGTCGATTATTGTTTACAAATAGTGAAATGAAGAGCTTTCGTAATGTTGTTTTACGAGTGATAAGATAAATTGTTTTTCCAGTCATAGGAAATGAATAAAGATGTAGCCAATGTTTGAAAAATTGTAGAACATAAAATTGGATATGATTATAGGATTTTTCCTAGGTATTAAAAAGAATTAGTTTTTAAGAATAATCTTATGTTAAATAAGAAGTGAAAAGTTATATTTGTAATGTAGGAAAGGTTTAAGGGTTTTAAATTAACCGTTAGTAAATTATTTTAAATTAAATGGCCAAGTAATGCTGAGTACTGAATCAGTGAACTCATTTCATTCCCATGATTATTTATTTGATACTTAAATAACCGACTATCAAATCTGACCTATACGATTGTTGGTACGAAAAGACCGAAATCAAATTTATATTCGAAAACCATTCTGAACCAACAAATACATGGAAGATGTTGATTGAAGATGCAGCATTAACGACTGTGGATTTTCATAAGTGAAAGGATTAATCAAATTCTCTTGTTACCTCCCGGAGATAAATGTGATTCTGTCATGGTTTGAATCTACGTAGTTGCAAGGACTACTTATCTATAGGGTGATACCTAGGATGTGGTAGGAGGGTGCCTTCGGTTTATCCTATTCCTGGATGACTTGTATGGACGAATGTTTGACAGAGTATTTCTTAAGAGTCACCTACATTGATTTTTACAAACGAAATTCTGTTGCTGCTAGCTAAAACCCATAATATTTTTGTGGACGTCAATCAGTGATTTGGCTGATCAGACGATGTGTCATTCAAAGTGAATGGTGGCTAGATGTTCTGAAAAGGTAATTTAAACCTCATGCCTCATCACCGGGAAATGGAACAAAATCAGGTAGGCCTCATAGCTATGTCGGTCACACACATCAAAAGATTATGTCATTACCTGATCTGGAGAAATCGAATGCCTTCTATTGTCTCTATTTGTTTTTGTATGTACAATATCGGTTCGGATGGCTGGCTTCCAACCGTGGTAATGATATATTTGGTTCTCTTAAGATATGTGAGGGGTCGGTCTTGTTTAGCCTGGGTTGCAAGATGTTCTTGTTGGACCCCAATGTGTTCATCTCCAGAGGTTCATTGTCAAGAAGGTGGTCTCATACCTTGGTGGGAAATCCATTCTCCAATAAGATACCGTGTTTTTGATTGTATACTATGTATGTAGAGCGTGAGATGCAAACATTCTGCAAGTTTGATATTTTTTTGTGCGAAGACATTATTATAATATCAGAATAAGTATTGTTTTCAAAAATGTTTTGGGTTATCGTAAGTTAAAAACCGTCTGTGTTTATGTATGCATTTGGTCTTGCAATTGTCCTTTTCTTTCGAAAAGATTTCGACTTAAAAATCAAATTGTGTGATACCTTTAAACTTAGTGTGTTTTCTCGCTCTCGTTCAGCAGACTGGTCCAGCGTTTGTAATGCTCGGGTTAAACTGCGTTTTACAGGTTCAGGTTTTCGAATGCTATGAAGAGACGAGCTGGATGAGTTCATACATATGATATTATATTGTTTACGCTGTGTGTTATATATGAGGACAGATTATTATAACTGCCCAGATGTGTTGATGTACTCTAATGATTGTAAGTATTTTCTAAAACCTCTCAATAAAGATTTATTTCGGTATTATATTTTGTTCCGCTGCAATGTGAGACTCAATGTTATGTTGGTTCTTCTTCTATTCTAACGCTTCTTTCTTTCTTTTCGCACCCTCTAACTTCTTTCTAATAACTATCTGCGTTTCTGTATAATTTGAGTTAGTATGGGTTGAAAATGTTGGCTTAAACTGTATTAATAAGTGGGTCGTTACACTTGGTATCAGAGCTATTGGTTTAGTAATAACCTTGGCTCTGTGGTATAACTCGATAGAGATGGTGTTAGTATTACCGCAGATTGAGTTGCGAGTATATATATGAGAGCGTGTATTTGTAGATTTTATATAAAAATGTTTTGTGTTGTGTTGTTTGATCGGTTCAAGTGTTGAGAAGCATTGAACTAGTAATGGATACAATATCGTTTTGTAAAGAGGGTAAACGAAATAATTTTACCTAAATGATATTTTGTATAGAAAAGAAATAATTTTAACAAATTAATGAGATATTGGTTTGTTTGTTTGATTGATGTAAATGATATTCAAATTAGATTAAAAATTTGAATTGGAACTTAACGTGGTTAAGTGAAATTAAATTAATAATGACATTGAAATCGAATTGAAATAAATAAATTTTAATTTGAATAAATAATAATTAAATAGAAATCAATCGAATACTAATAGATTGGTATTTAAACCAAAGTAAGTATTAACGTTGAATGTAAATTCAATAATTTGATAGAGTCAGTTGGGCGTTGATTGATTGATTAATTATAGATTGTGTGTTGGATTGTTGAAATATATTCATCAATGGTTTAAAACAAGTTAAATGAATTGGAAACCAAGAGAAATGAATTCCAATATGATAAATGGGAATGAAACCGCATATAAACTAAAACTAATGATTTATCCCTGTATTTGCAAATGAATTGATTTTCATGTTTAATTAATGGAATTGGTGTAATATACTTGCTGACTAATGAATATTATTTATATATTTCATATATATGTTACTTACATATTGAATTGTGTTGACCATAGGTGCCAGAAGGCCATGAGGATTATGATTAATTGCGTATACTACACGTAGATCGAGAAGTATGCTCAATAGCGCTCGTAAAAGGTAAGCCTATGCGAAAATACAAATTTTGGGCTTTGATTTTTCTTTTCCGACCATGTGGGTCGGTGTATATATATTGTTTGTTCTTACGATAGCGCAGATGTCACCTCGTACAGGGAAGACTCTACCGAATTTTTCCAGGAATTTGAAGTTTAATATTTTTTATAATTTTAAAATTTTTATTAACAATGATGGATTGGCTTTCGATTTAAAATAAAATTAGATTTTAATGGTGAATAGGCTCATAACATTTTTCTTGCATTAGTAATTTCGCAGAATTTTTTTTAAGGAGGGAAGAATGCAATGTCCCGTATTTTTGGTAGTCAAATATTTAATTTATTATTTTAAATATTATATTTGGAATATTAATGGATTTTAATATTTAGCTCATTTATAAAAACAAGTTGGAATGTTAAATTTTACTATAATTTAAATCGAGCTCGAAATGGCATGCCAGTTCGTAATATTGAGTTTTCAACTTCAATTGAATATATATTGTAACACCCCGCGAATTCTATAATTGTGAAATTCACAAATTAAAGTATAATTAATTTCAAATCAAAGAACTAAGGGAAACGGGATACGCCATTGCGTTCGTCTCGGAAAAATACGCGAAATAGAGTCCGAGTTTTCGAAAAACGGAGTCCGTATGAAGAAGATATGGCCTTCGGAAGTTTCTGAATTAAATTTAAAATTCAAGCAGAATAAAACAGTTTAAAATTAAACATGGGGCCCAATGGGCCAGGGCAGAAGAACACCCGCCTGACGCACCCAGGTCGACTGGGCTGTCGACCTGGTCTAGCCAGGCCGACAGGGCTGTCGACAGGCATGTCGACCTGGTCCAGAGCCAGGTCGAGCCCAGTCCAACCTGGCTGGCATATTCTATGTTGGCCGATTTTCTGTGGTCTGCTTTGTCATTAGGGCTAGGTGGCAGGCTCTAATTGGTCTCTCTTACGAATGAATGGCTACGATCAATCTAAGCAACATCAATGGCCCTAATCAATTCATTACCTCTATAAAAACAACCCTAGACTAACCCTAATCTATTCATTCAAAAATAAGAACAAAGCCGCCATGTTGCTGAGGAACGACTAGGGGTAGCCACCAATTGGAGAGAGGATTAGGAGGCAAATTCTAAGGGCATAAAGCAACTCAATCAAATCAAACCGCATCTTCAAATCCCTAAATTAGCGAATTCGCCACACCCTTGTAAGTAGAGTATTACTTTGGTATGAACAAATAACTGTGTTGGTTTGTATACTTGATTGTGGTGATAAATAATTCATAATTTGTGCGTTACTATGATTCTTATCGATTTGGAATATTGTATACGTTTGGATATCCTCATATTATGTTATTCATTATAAAGAACTACATGCGGTAGTTCTATGCCAAGTATACGTTTGGAATATTCGCAAATTATGTAATCCATGTTGAAGCTACATGTATGTAGTTGATTAATTGAAATTCATGCAAGTTTGGGGTTTTGCTACTATGCCATCATGATGTATACTGTTGTGCATAAATCATTTTGTAAGTAATTGGAACAGGTTTGGTTGTTATAGTTCATATGAAACTATGTTGAAATATTGGCACCATGATCTATGTATTAAGTCATGCTTTTGTACTAGAAAACCTATTTACAAACTTATGAATATGACTAGGCTATGATTGATATTTTGCATAATTAAGTCTATATTGTTTACAAGAATCATATGATGACATATGTGGTACATAGCTAGGTTAGATTCAAAAATCCCTTTTTGCAAGTTTGCATGACTAAAGTAAAAATCATGATTTCATGTTAGAAATATTTATGCCATGGTATGTGAACAAATTTAACTATACTTATGCCATGCTTATGTTTGACATTATGCCATGCTTATGTTTGACATTATGCCATGCTTATGTTAGAAATATTTATGCCATGCTTATGTTTGACATTATGCCTGAAATAAAAATATAGGTTTATGTTGTAGTTAGGCCTATGTGTCAATAGTGATATTCTTAACTTAACTACAAGTTTACATGGTTTGATTCATGTCACTTATGTTTTATGACCAAAGTATATGTCACTACTATGCAAGTACACCAGTTTCTATTTTGTATTTCCAACGTCATATTGCAAGTTCATGCGCTCACCTTCCCCTCTTTGTGTATGTAATCACGCTTTAAGCCTCCCCTTTTCGCATGGCTAAGTTGGGCTTTAAAAGGCTAAGCCCAATATATATATAATAAACGGACGAGTTGAACGGGGGAAAATAACGTTGGGTTAAAATTACTAATGAATGAAAATATAAAATAGAAGGGCCCAAATTCAGGTATGGGTTGGGCCCATGATTGGTGTAACCTTTACACCATTAACTTAATAATGGGCCGCAAATATTTACATATAAGAAAATAAAGAAGAAAGACAAAATATGTAAATATAGAACATACGATGTGTTTAACCCGAGGTTGGATTGAGTTGTGATGTAAACCTGCCCGGAACCGCCCGGCTGTCCAGTAGTCACAACAATACCTGTCCAATGTGGGAGGTTAAACATGGAGCCCAATAAGGACCCGAGGTTAGACTGAGTTGTGGCGTAAGACTGCCCGGAACCAACCGGCAACAGGCAGCCACAACAATACCTGTCTAATGTGAGAGGTCAGGGCCTTAATAAGACAATTAAGGCTGAGTCAGGATTGTTAGGATTAAGTGAACTAAAGACTTAATCAAAATGGAACATGCTAAATTAAACGGACTGGTGGGGGTTAGGTTAGGAAACACTTAACCAACTTAGCATGTTGGCTAGAGATAGAAAACCTAGTAACGGGGGACCCTTTTCAGCAGTAACCCTAGAAGGTGTATCAGGATACCTTGAAACTAGGCAGGGTGGGGCACGATTACTGGGCTGATTGTAAGAGGTCAAATCGACGGCGGTGGTGTAGCAGTGTAGGTTCTAACGGGGTGCGGGCGTGCACACACTCCGGCACAGAAAAATAAGGCACTGGACACCAGTAGCATACCTGTGCACTCCAAGGTTGTGTCGGGCCGCCACCATGGGACTTGATACACCCCATGGTGGGACCAGCATAGGTAACTACAACATCGGGGGTCGTAAGACACATGTAACTATGCGAGTAGGAGCCGATCATCATAGAATGGATTACACCACCCTGATTATGGGGTGCCAGTTGGAAAACTAGTTTATATGGGTTCAGAGATTTACAGGGGGTACGATAGTATATTCGACCCTTGACAACTTAACCAAGTTTATTGTGCTTTCCCACTTTCTTGTTTATACTTATCATACCCAGTTCTTTATTCATAGACAGAATAGTACTAGACTTACTCAGGCTTTATGTCTGACTCTACTTTTCTTTCGTCTTCTTTTCTTCCGTTCCCCCCCCCCCCCCCAGGTCCACAGGGAGGGAACACTGCAGCTTGACCAGCCTTAACATCCAGCTTGAAGAAGAGAAATGTATTGCTTGGACCTTTTCCTTTGAAACTATGGCTTTGGACAAACTCTATGGGGCTTTTGCAGTTTATCTATGTTTTATTTATGCTTCTTTAAATAATGTAATCAAGACAGATTATGAAAGCGTTATGTTATGTTTTTTAAAAAGATGTAAGACAATTATGGTGATGTTGTTGTAACACGTATTTGCTTTTATGAAATAAAAGTTTGTTGATTTTCCGCTGTTTATAAATATGTGTTCTTATATCTGTCTTGTATATCTGTGACTTATACTTATAAACCTCCACCAAAATTAGGGCATTCCCTTTATGAGTGACCCTAACGGAGGTGGGGTGTTTCACTTGGTATCAGAGCATAGGTTTACCTGATAAGATAAAAAGTTTTGGAAAATTTATTTTCAAAAAGGAAATTTTAAAGAAGCATTTTTAAAAGAAAAATATTATTTTAAAAAGGCAAAGTTCCCCCCCCAAAGCCATAGGTACTATCTTCTATCCTTCGTTTTGAATCTATCCTTTCTGTTTCAGCATGTCTGGAGACCTTACTCCCCAGCTGCTGACGCTTTCACTCCTCCTCCACGTAAACCAGCAAGCGGAAGAGTCCCAGAGTAGGAAGACGAATAATAGTCAAACAAGAAAGGATCGTAACGGTAATAATAAGAAACGAGAAAAAAAGGAAATGCAAATTTTGTGGTACGGAGGGGCATATAGCCAAGGATTGTAGAAAGAGGAAAAGAAAGCACGGAGAATGCTTTCATTGTGGGGAGACTGGACACATCAGCAAAGACTGCCCTGAGAAGACATACTTTGAGAAGGGCGGGAAAGACAACAAGTCCCAAGAGAAGAGGAAGTGTAAATTCTGTGGCAAAGTTGGGCACTTAGTAAAGGACTGCCGGAAAAAGAAGGCCAAGGAAAATGGTGGGTGCTTTTCTTGCGGTGAGACAGGCCACAGGGCTAAGGACTGCCCAAAGAAACGAGGACAGGGGCAGAGGGCTGGATCCACCCCAGGGGCACAGGTTCATGTGCTGGAAGCGCCACCTCTGCAACAGCGAGGTATAAATACTTCTGTAGAAAGTGTAGTTTATCTTTATGATCACCCCGTTCGCACTTTATTTGATTCTGGCGCATCACACTCCTTTATCTCGTCTGCTCTAGTAGAATCTCTGCACCTAAAAACTAGTATGGTAGAGGACCCCTTAATTGTGTCAAACCCAATTGGGGGCCCAGCTCATTTGTCTATGATCTGTGTGGGATTGAAAATTTCTATTCTAAGTGTAGAATTTCAATGTAGTGCCTTTGTTTTGGGCTTTTCGGGTTATGGTTTGATCTTGGGTATGGATTGGCTATCCAGTAATGGGGCCATCCTTGATTGTGAGAAAAGGGTTGTTAGGCTCCTAACCCAGCTCGGTAATACTTTGGAAATTTCTTGTAATCCCTCGTATGCGGTTATGCTTAGTTATCTTGAATCGCTAGATGCCTCTGTTGAAAATTTGCAATCAGTTAGAGTGGTCCGGGAATATCCGGATGTCTTCGAAGAGGTGAAGGGATTGCCTCCGAAGCGGGAAATAGATTTCCGCATATATCTTGTAGATAATGCAAAGCCCGTTGCGTTGCCCGTTAGACACATGGCTCCACGAGAAAGGAAAGAGCTCAGTAAACAGATTAAAGAGCTTCTAGAGAAGGGGTTCATTAGGAGGAGCATTTCAGAATGGGGCGCTCCAGTGGTGTTCGCTACAAAGGCGGATGGTTCACTCCGTCTATGTGTTGACTATAGGGAGCTCAACAAGCTAACGAAAAAGAATAGGCACCCTCTCCCTAGAATTGACAATTTGTTTGACCAGCTTGTAGGAGCGTCTGTTTTCTCCCAGCTCGATTTAGCAACCGGTTTTCATCAGCTAAGGGTGGCTGAAGATAGCATCGATAAAACGGCGTTCAGAACTGAAACACCCGACCTCCGTTAGGGTCACTCTCAAAGGGAATGCCCTAATTTTGGTGGAGGTTTATAAGTACAAGTCACAGATATACAGGACAGATATAAGAACACATATTTGTAAACAGCGGAAGAACAACAAACTTTATTTCATAAAGTCAAATACGTGTTACAACAACATCCTTTCCAAAAACATAACATAACACTTTCATAATCTGTCTTGAGTACATTATTTAAAGAAGCATAAATAAAACATAGATAAACTGCAAAAGCCCCATAGTGGATTGTCCAAAGCCATAGTTCAAAACAGGAAAGTCCAAGCAATACATTTCTCTTCTTCAAGCTGGGTGTTGAGGTTGGTCAAGCTGCTGTGTTCCCTCCCTGAGGACCTTGGGGGGGGGGGGGGAAACGGAAGAAAGAAGACGAAAGAAAAGTAGAGTCAGACATAAAGCCTGAGTAAGTCTAGTACTATTTTGTCTATGAATAAAGAACTGGGTATGATAAGTATAAACAAGAAGTGGGCATGCACTATAAACTTGGTTAAGTTGTCTAGGGTCGAATATACTATCGTACCCCATGTTGATCTCTGAACCCATATAAACTAGTTTCCAACTGGCACCCCAAAATCAGGGTGATGTGATCCATTCAATGATGATCGGCTCCTACTCGCATAGTTACATGTGTCTTACGGCCCCCGATGTTGTAGTTACCTATGCTGGTCCCACCATGGGGTGTATCAAGTCCCATAGTGGCAACCCGACACAACCTTAGAGTGCACAGGTATGCTACTGGTGTCCAGTGCCTTATTTTTCTGCGCCGGAGTGTGTGCACGCCCGCACTCCGTTAGAACCTACACTGCTACACCATCGCCGTCGCTTTGACCTCTTACACTCAGCCCAGTAATCTTGCCCCACCCTGCCTAGTTTCAGGGTATCCTGATACACCTTCTAGGGTTACTGCTGAAAAGGGTCCCCCGTTACTAGGTTTTCTATCTCTAGTCAACATGCTAAGTTGGTTAAGTGTTTCCTAACCTAACCCCCACCAGTCCGTTTTGTTTAGCATGTTCCATTTTGATTAAGTCTTTAGTTCACTTAATCCTATCAATCCTGACTCAGCCTTAATTGTCTTATTAAGGCCCTGACCTCTCACATTAGACAGGTATTGTTGTGGCTGCCTGTTGCCGGTTGGTTCCGGGCAGTCTTACGCCACAACTCAGTCTAACCTCAGGTCCTTGCTGGGCTCCATGTTTAACCTCCCACATTGGATAGGTATTGTTGTGACTACTGGACAGCCGGGCGGTTCCGGGCAGGTTTACATCACAACTCAATCCAACCTCGGGTTAAACACATCGTATGTTCTACATTTACATATTTTGTCATTCCTCTTTATTTCTTATATGTAAATATTTGCGGCCCATTATTAAGTTAATGGTGTAAAGGTTACACCAATCATGGGCCCAACCCATACTTGAACTTGGGCCCTTCTATTTTATATTTTCATTCATTAGTAATTTTAACCCAACGTTATTTTCCCCCGTTTAACACGTCCGTTTATATATATTTTGGGCTTAGCCTTTTAAAGCCCAAATTAGCCATAAGAAAAGGGGAGGTTTAAAGCGTAATTACATACACAAAGAGGGGAATGTGAGCGCATGAACTTGCAATACGACGTTGGAAATACAAAATAGAAACTGGTGTACTTGCATAGTGGTAACATAGGTGACATGAATCAAAGCATGTGAACTTGTAATTGAGATATCATTATTGTCACATGAACCTATATTTTTATTTAGGCATAATGTCAAACATAAGCATGGCATAAATATTTCTAGCATAAGCATGGCATAAGTATAGTTAAATTTGTTCACATAACCATGGCATAAATATTTCTAACATGAAATCATGATTCTTACTTTAGTCATGTAAACTTACAAAAAGGGACCTTTTGAACCTAACCTAGCCATGTACCACATATGTCATCATATAATTCTTGTAAACAAGATAGACCTAATCATGGTTTTCAATTATGCCAAATATCATTCATAGCCTAACCATATTCATAAGTTTGCAAATAGGTTTTCTAGTACAAAAGCATGGCTTAATACATGATGCCAAATTCTCAACATAATTTCATATGGATTATAATAACCAAACTTGTTTTAATTACTTACAAATTGATTTATGCACAAAAATATACATCATGATGGCATAGTAGCAAAACCCCAAACTTGCATGAATTTAAATCAACTACATACATGTAGCTTCAACATGGATTACATAATTTGCGAAATATTCCAAACGTATACTTGCATAGAACTACCGCATGCAGTTCTTTATAACATGAATAACATAATTCAAGAATATCCAAACATATATAATATTTCAAATTGATAAGAACGCACAAATATAAATAACTTTATTGCCACAATTCAAGCATACAAACCAACACAATTGTTTATTCATACCAAAGTAATACTCTACTTACAATGGTGTGATGAATTCTCTAGTTTAGGGATTGAAGACGCAAATTCCTTTGTTGAATTGATTTGTTTAGGTTGCTTTAAGCTTTAGAACCTTCCTCCTAATCCTCTCTCAAATTTGGTGGCTACTCCTAGTCGTTCCTCAGCAACATGGCGGCTATGTTCTTATTTTTGAATGAATAGATTAGGGTTTAGTCTAGGGTTGTTTATATAGAGGTTAGGAACTGATTAGGACCCTTGATGTTGCTTGGATTGATCGTAGCCATTCATTCTAAGGAGAGACCAATTAAAACTTGCCACCTAGCCCAAGAGACAAAGCAGACCACAGAAAATCGACCACATAGAGAATAGGCCAGCCGGGTTAGACTGGGCTCGACCTGGGTCTGGACCAGGTCGACACCCCTGTCGACACCCCTGTCGACAGGCCTGTCGACCTGGTTAGACCAGGTCGACAGCCCAGTCGACTTGGTGGGTCAGGCGGGTGTTTTTCCGCCCTGGCCCATTGGGCCCCATTTTCGAATTTAAATTTGATTTATTCTGTTTAAATTTTAAACTTAACTCTCAAACTTCCGAAGGCCATATCTTCTTCATACGGACTCCGTTTTTCGAAAACTCGGACTCTATTTCGCGTAATTTTTCCGAGACGAACGCAATGGCGTACCCCGTTTCCCTTAGTTCTTTGATTTCAGATTAATTATACTTTAATTTGTTAATTTCACAGTTATAGAATTTTCGGGGTGTTACATTCTCCCCCACTTAAAAGGATTTCGTCCCCGAAATCTTCAAGTTAGGAGGAATGTATATCCTAACATCCAATCATCCATCTACTCATCCATCAAACACGAGCATCCATTGTCCTTAAAAGACTTCTAATGCTTCATGATCATATGCGAAGTGTGTGTGTACATGTACTTATCTAATGCAAAATCAGGCGGCCTACTGATTCAGTTGGCCTCCTTAATGCGAATTATGTAAGTGCCATGAATCCATTATGTATGCAAATTTTCCTATTTTTGATTTTACATGAGTGCACAATCATTCATTACAAATGCAACATCCATATGACAACACATTAAAGTTCAACCATATACGAATGCAAACATATATGCATATGCAATATGAAGTGACTGAGCCGATCTAAAACCTAGATTGTGTGTGTATATGCAACCACGAGCAACCACTAGCAATCACTTGCAACCACTTGCAACCATCATCCATAACATGTTTCAACTACATGTTTCCATCCAAAGGGTTTCTACCTAAAAGATACGGTCGAGGAAATATACCTAAAAAGATAGATAAAAGCGCAACTTAAGGAAAAAGAAAGATCAAGGATGTACCCTCGAACAGAAAAGGGTAGGCAGTACGTATTCTAGCTTCAGTTTCCCAAGTCGCGTCTCCCTCGGCGTCGCTCCACTGAACTTTGACGAGCTTGACTTCGCGGTTGCGTAGCTTCTTCACTTCTGTTCCTAAGATGCGGGTTGGAACTTTTCTTATGGTTGCTTCGCGTTCCACTTCGGCCTCTTCGAGTATATTTGGCTCTACCACTTCAGCAGACTCATGTAGACATTTTCGTAGATGTGAAACGTGAAAAACGTTGTGGACTCCAGCCAACATCTCGGGTAGCTCTAATCTATAGGCCATTTTCCAATTTTCTCGATGATAGGGAATGGCCCTACGAACCTTGGTGCCAGTTTTCCTGTGGTTCCAAAACGAACAACGTTCCTTAGCGGTGATACCTTGAGAAAAACTCTGTCTCCAACTTCAAATTCAAGGTCGGTTCTCCTTTTGTCGGCGTAGGACTTTTGTCTGTCTTGGGCCGTCTTCATCCTTCTTCGTATTAAGTCTACTTTCTCTGAGGTCTCTCGGATCATATCTGGTCCAAGTATGAGCTTATCCGTGGACTCCCACCAACAAGTGGGCGATCGACACGGTCTTCCATATAAAGCTTCGAAGGGCGCCATTCCGATGGTTGCTTGATAGCTGTTGTTGTAGGCAAATTCCACCAAAGGAAGGTGGTCTTCCCATGTCCCTCCGAAGTCAAGGACGCATAGCCTTAAGAGGTCTTCCAAAACTCTATTCACTCTCTCTGTTTGGCCGTCGGTTTGGGGATGGTAGGCTGTGCTCAAGCATAACTGCGTTCCTACTGCTTCTTGCAGACTCCGCCAAAACTCGCTGGTGAAGATGGGGTCTCGGTCACTAACGATGCTAGATGGTATTCCATGGAGTCAAACGATTTCCTTGAGGTAAAGTGATGCTAGGGATGAGGCAGTTCTTTTACTTTTGACAGGTAAAAAGTGGGCGCTTTTAGTAAGCCTATCCACTATTACCCAAATGCTAGTGTTGCCTCTCCTAGACCTAGGCAGCCCATCGATGAAGTCCATTGAGATGCTATCCCACTTCCACTGCGGGACCTCCAGAGGATGTAGTAGTCCGCCAGGCTTTTTCTGTTCCGCTTTAACCTGTTGGCACACCATACACTTAGAATCGAATTCTGCCACGTCCTTTTTCATGCCGTTCCAGAAGAAAGTCCTTTTTATATCTTTGTACATTTTATCTCCGCCTGGGTGTATCGTCATCTTGGAGTGATGTGCTTCCTCGAGAACCTTCTTTATTAAATCTTTTGTCTGTGGGACGCATAGTCTTCCGTCTCGCCTTAGCAAACCCCTATCGTCAATGGAGTATCTGTTGAGGTGACTTGAAGTCTCACCCCTAATTAGTCTATCAATCATTTCCACAAGCTGAGGGTCTTCGCGTTGTGTTGCCCCTACTGAATCCACTAAAGTTGGGCGCACTTCGAGAGATGCTAGCAAGCCTGGTACGAAGTCGGAGGAAGGCCTAAAGTCGAAGCTGGCTATAAACTCTAGGCTTTGTCTTTCAACAAACAACGGGCTTAGGGTCAATTTCTTTCGGCTCAACGCGTCTGCCACTACGTTGCCTTTGCCCGGAGTATAGGAGATTTCGAAATCGTACGAGGCAAGGAACTCCATCCATCTTTGTTGCCTCAAGTTAAGATCTTTCTGCGAGAAAAGATATTTCAACGATTTATGGTCAGTGTAAAGTTCGAACTTCTCACCTAGGAGATAGTGTCGCCAAGACTTGAGTGCAAAGACGATGGCGGCTAACTCAAGATCGTGGGTTGGGTAGTTCTTTTCATTTGCTTTCAACTGCCTCCCGCCATAAGCTACTACCCTTCCTTCTTGCATTAAGACGGCACCTAGCCCTGTCCCACATGCATCCGTATAAACAGTGAACATCTTGCTCCCATCTGGCAGCGTCAAAACTGGGGCTGTTGTGAGAGCCCTTTTTAGTCGTTGGAAAGCAAACTCGCAATCCAAGTCCCAATTGAACACTAGATTCTTCTTGGTCAACTTCGTGAGCGGAGCTGAGATTTTCGCAAAATCCCTTATGAACTTTTGATAGAAACCTGCTAGTCCTAGAAAACTTCGGACCTCAGTTGCATTCCTTGGTGTCTTCCAATCCTGTACTGCCACTACCTTAGCGGGGTCCACTGCTAACCCTTGTTTGGATACTATGTGCCCAAGGAACCTCACCTCTTCTCTCCAAAAGTGGCATTTGGAGAATTTGGCTTTTAGTTGATGGACTCGCAAAGTTTCCATGATTGCCCTTAGGTGCTGAGCATGTTCCTCTTCACTCTTTGAGAAGATAAGGATATCATCTACGAAGACCACTACGAATTTGTTGAGGAAATCTCTAAATACCCTACTCATCAGGTCCACGAAGTAAGCAGGTGCATTTGTCAAGCCGAAAGGCATGACAAGCCATTCAAAGAAACTGTCTGGGGTTCTGAACACCGTTTTATCGATGCTATCTTCAGCCACCCTTAGCTGATGAAAACCGGTTGCTAAATCGAGTTGGGAGAAAACAGACGCTCCTACAAGCTGGTCAAATAAATCGTCAATTCTAGGGAGAGGGTGCCTATTCTTTTTCGTTAGCTTGTTGAGCTCCCTATAGTCAACACATAGACGGAGTGAACCATCCGCCTTTGTAGCGAACACCACTGGAGCGCCCCATTCTGAAATGCTCCTCCTAATGAACCCCTTTTCTAGAAGCTCTTTAATCTGTTTACTGAGCTCTTTCCTTTCTCGTGGAGCCATATGTCTAACGGGCAACGCAACGGGCTTTGCATTATCTACAAGATATATGCGGAAGTCTATTTCCCGCTTTGGAGGCAAGCCCTTCACCTCTTCGAAGACATCCGGATATTCCCGGACCACTCTAACTGATTGCAAATTTTCTACAGAGGCATCTAGCGATTCAAGATAACTAAGCATAACCGCATACGAGGGATTACAAGAAATTTCCAAAGTATTACCGAGCTGGGTTAGGAGCCTAACAACCCTTTTCTCACAATCAAGGATGGCCCCATTACTGGATAGCCAATCCATACCCAAAATCAAACCATACCCCGAAAAGCCCAAAACAAAGGCACTACATAGAAATTCTACACTTAGAATAGAAATTTTCAATCCCACACAGATCATAGACAAATGAGCTGGGCCCCCAATTGGGTTTGAAACAATTAAGGGGTCCTCTACCATACTAGTTTTTAGGTGCAGAGATTCTACTAAAGCAGACGAGATAAAGGAGTGTGATGCGCCAGAATCAAATAAAGTGCGAACGGGGTGATCATAAAGATAAACTACACTTTCTACAGAAGTATTTATACCTTGCTGTTGCAGAGGTGGCGCTTCTAGCACATGAACCTGTGCCCCTGGGGTGGATCCAGCCCTCTGCCCCTGTCCTCGTTTCTTTGGGCAGTCCTTAGCCCTATGGCCTGTCTCACCGCAAGAAAAGCACCCACCATTCTCCTTGGCCTTCTTTTTCCTGCAGTCCTTTACTATGTGCCCCACTTTGCCACAGAAATTGCACTTCCTCTTCTCTTTGTTGCCTTTCCCGCCCTTCTTAAAGTCTGTCTTCTTGGGCTGCAAACCCTCTTTCTTCTTGCCCTTATCCTCTTCATTCAGCAATGCTATTTGCACCAATCTTTCATATGTGGCTCCCATGGGTATATGGGTCATGGCCAAACTGTGTAATGGCTCATTTAACCCTTTGACGAAACGGAGAGCCTTCTTGTGCGGGGTGTTGACTAGGTCAAGCCCAAACCTAGCCAGCTCATCGAACTGATTCACATACTCTCGGATTGTCTTGTCCCCTTGCTTAAGAAATAAGAATTTTTCCAACTGCAAACTCCTTTCCGCATCTGAGAGAAATTTAGTCTCAAACCTTGCCCTAAAGTCCTCCCATGTCTCCACTGTTCTTTCAGCATTAGTGACTTCCCACCAGTAGGAAGCCTCGCCCTTCAATAGCCACACTGCCAATTGTACTTTTTGTCTATCTTCTACCTCAAAGATGATGAATATGTCCTCAGTTTCTTTCAGCCAATTTCTAGCTGCTACGAAGGACTCAGTTCCATGGAAATCCCTTCCTCCCATAGCTTTAAAATCTTTACATATCTTAGCAAAAGTGTTTCCCCGAGGAGGAGGTGGAGGAAAAGGTGCCGCTGCGGCTGGATGATTTCCTTCAGCTGGGGGAGGAGGAATGGTAGGACCTGGCTGAGTGGCCCTTGCTTCTAAGAACCGTCTAAACCAACCAGGTATTGGCACCCCTTCCGGCAAGTTAAGTTCTTGGGACATGCTGAAACAAAAAGGATAGATTCAAAACGAAGGATAAGAGATAGTTCCTATGGCATTTGGGGGGTGGACTTTGCCTTTTTAAAATAAAATAATATTTTTCTTTTAAAAATGCTTCTTTAAATTTCCTTTTTGAAAATAATTTTTATAAACTTTTTATCTTATCTGGTAAACCTATGCTCTGATACCAAGTGAAACACCCCACCTCCGTTAGGGTCACTCTCAAAGGGAATGCCCTAATTTTGGTGGAGGTTTATAAGTACAAGTCACAGATATACAAGACAGATATAAGAACACATATTTGTAAACAGCGGAAGAACAACAAACGTTATTTCATAAAGTCAAATACGTGTTACAACAACATCCTTTCCAAAAACATAACATAACACTTTCATAATATGTCTTGAGTACATTATTTAAAGAAGCATAAATAAAACATAGATAAACTGCAAAAGCCCCATAGTGGATTGTCCAAAGCCATAGTTCAAAACAGGAAAGTCCAAGCAATACATTTCTCTTCTTCAAGCTGGGTGTTGAGGTTGGTCAAGCTGCTGTGTTCCCTCCCTGAGGACCTGGGGGGGAAAACGGAAGAAAGAAGACGAAAGAAAAGTAGAGTCAGACATAAAGCCTGAGTAAGTCTAGTACTATTTTGTCTATGAATAAAGAACTGGGTATGATAAGTATAAACAAGAAGTGGGCATGCACTATAAACTTGGTTAAGTTGTCTAGGGTCGAATATACTATCGTACCCCATGTTGATCTCTGAACCCATATAAACTAGTTTCCAACTGGCACCCCAAAATCAGGGTGATGTGATCCATTCAATGATGATCGGCTCCTACTCGCATAGTTACATGTGTCTTACGGCCCCCGATGTTGTAGTTACCTATGCTGGTCCCACCATGGGGTGTATCAAGTCCCATAGTGGCAACCCGACACAACCTTAGAGTGCACAGGTATGCTACTGGTGTCCAGTGCCTTATTTTTCTGTGCCGGAGTGTATGCACGCCCGCACTCCGTTAGAACCTACACTGCTACACCACCGCCGTCGCTTTGACCTCTTACACTCAGCCCAGTAATCGTGCCCCACCCTGCCTAGTTTCAGGGTATCCTGATACACCTTCTAGGGTTACTGCTGAAAAGGGTCCCCCGTTACTAGGTTTTCTATCTCTAGCCAACATGCTAAGTTGGTTAAGTGTTTCCTAACCTAACCCCCACCAGTCCGTTTTGTTTAGCATGTTCCATTTTGATTAAGTCTTTAGTTCACTTAATCCTATCAATCCTGACTCAGCCTTAATTGTCTTATTAAGGCCCTGACCTCTCACATTAGACAGGTATTGTTGTGGCTGCCTGTTGCCGGTTGGTTCCGGGCAGTCTTACGCCACAACTCAGTCTAACCTCGGGTCCTTGCTGGGCTCCATGTTTAACCTCCCACATTGGATAGGTATTGTTGTGACTACTGGACAGCCGGGCGGTTCCGGGCAGGTTTACATCACAACTCAATCCAACCTCGGGTTAAACACATCGTATGTTCTACATTTACATATTTTGTCATTCCTCTTTATTTCTTATATGTAAATATTTTCGGCCCATTATTAAGTTAATGGTGTAAAGGTTACACCAATCATGGGCCCAACCCATACTTGAACTTGGGCCCTTCTATTTTATATTTTCATTCATTAGTAATTTTAACCCAACGTTATTTTCCCCCGTTTAACACGTCCGTTTATATATATTTTGGGCTTAGCCTTTTAAAGCCCAAATTAGCCATGCGAAAAGGGGAGGCTTAAAGCGTAATTACATACACAAAGAGGGGAATGTGAGCGCATGAACTTGCAATACGACGTTGGAAATACAAAATAGAAACTGGTGTACTTGCATAGTGGTAACATAGGTGACATGAATCAAAGCATGTGAACTTGTAATTGAGATATCATTATTGTCACATGAACCTATATTTTTATTTAGGCATAATGTCAAACATAAGCATGGCATAAATATTTCTAGCATAAGCATGGCATAAGTATAGTTAAATTTGTTCACATAACCATGGCATAAATATTTCTAACATGAAATCATGATTCTTACTTTAGTCATGTAAACTTACAAAAAGGGACCTTTTGAACCTAACCTAGCCATGTACCACATATGTCATCATATAATTCTTGTAAACAAGATAGACCTAATCATGGTTTTCAATTATGCCAAATATCATTCATAGCCTAGCCATATTCATAAGTTTGCAAATAGGTTTTCTAGTACAAAAGCATGGCTTAATACATGATGCCAAATTCTCAACATAATTTCATATGGATTATAATAACCAAACTTGTTTTAATTACTTACAAATTGATTTATGCACAAAAATATACATCATGATGGCATAGTAGCAAAACCCCAAACTTGCATGAATTTAAATCAACTACATACATGTAGCTTCAACATGGATTACATAATTTGCGAAATATTCCAAACGTATACTTGCATAGAACTACCGCATGCAGTTCTTTATAACATGAATAACATAATTCAAGAATATCCAAACATATATAATATTTCAAATTGATAAGAACGCACAAATATGAATAACTTTATTGCCACAATTTAAGCATACAAACCAACACAATTGTTTATTCATACCAAAGTAATACTCTACTTACAATGGTGTGATGAATTCTCTAGTTTAGGGATTGAAGATGCAAATTCCTTTGTTGAATTGATTTGTTTAGGTTGCTTTAAGCTTTAAAACCTTCCTCCTAATCCTCTCTCAAATTTGGTGGCTACTCCTAGTCGTTCCTCAGCAACATGGCGGCTATGTTCTTATTTTTGAATGAATAGATTAGGGTTTAGTCTAGGGTTGTTTATATAGAGGTTAGGAACTGATTAGGACCCTTGATGTTGCTTGGATTGATCGTAGCCATTCATTCTAAGGAGAGACCAATTAAAACTTGCCACCTAGCCCTAGTGACAAAGCAGACCACAGAAAATCGACCACATAGAGAATAGGCCAGCCGGGTTAGACTGGGCTCGACCTGGGTCTGGACCAGGTCGACACCCCTGTCGACAGCCCTGTCGACAGGCCTGTCGACCTGGTTAGACCAGGTCGACAGCCCAGTCGACTTGGTGGGTCAGGCGGGTGTTTTTCCGCCCTGGCCCATTGGGCCCCATTTTCGAATTTAAATTTGATTTATTCTGTTTAAATTTTAAACTTAACTCTCAAACTTCCGAAGGCCATATCTTCTTCATACGGACTCCGTTTTTCGAAAACTCGGACTCTATTTCGCGTAATTTTTCCGAGACGAACGCAATGGCGTACCCCGTTTCCCTTAGTTCTTTGATTTCAGATTAATTATACTTTAATTTGTTAATTTCACAGTTATAGAATTTTCGGGGTGTTATAAGAACCCCAGACGGCTTCTTTGAATGGCTTGTCATGCCTTTCGGCTTGACAAATGCACCTGCTTACTTCGTGGACCTGATGAGTAGGGTATTTAGAGATTTCCTCAACAAATTCGTAGTGGTCTTCGTAGACGATATCCTTATCTTCTCAAAGAGTGAAGAGGAACATGCTCAGCACTTAAGGGCAATCATGGAAACTTTGCGAGTCCATCAACTAAAAGCCAAATTCTCCAAATGCCACTTTTGGAGAGAAGAGGTGAGGTTCCTTGGGCACATAGTATCCAAACAAGTGTTAGCAGTGGGCCCTGCTAAGGTAGTGGCGGTACATGATTGGAAGACACCAAGGAATGCAACTGAGGTCCGAAGCTTTCTAGGACTAGCAGGTTTCTATCGAAAGTTTATAAGGGATTTTGCGAAAATCTCAGCTCCACTCACGAAATTGACTAAGAAGAATCTAGTGTTCAATTGGGATTTGGATTGCGAGTTTGCTTTCCAACGACTGAAAAGGGCTCTTACAACAGCCCCAGTTTTGACGCTGCCAGATGGGAACAAGATGTTTACTGTTTATACGGATGCATGTGGGACAGGGCTAGGCGCCGTCTTAATGCAA
Organism: Allium sativum; assembly: GCA_030737875.1. Taxonomy (NCBI): domain Eukaryota; kingdom Viridiplantae; phylum Streptophyta; class Magnoliopsida; order Asparagales; family Amaryllidaceae; genus Allium; species Allium sativum. The sequence continues at coordinate 460,867,557 of CM060924.1, read as the reverse complement.
GAAGGAAGGGTAGTAGCTTATGGCGGGAGGCAGTTGAAAGTGCACGAAAAGAACTACCCAACCCACGATCTTGAGTTAGCCGCCATCGTCTTTGCACTCAAGTCTTGGCGACACTATCTCCTAGGTGAGAAGTTCGAACTTTACACTGACCATAAATCGTTGAAATATCTTTTCTCGCAAAAGGATCTTAACTTGAGGCAACAAAGATGGATGGAGTTTCTTGCCTCATACGATTTCGAAATCTCCTACACTCCGGGCAAAGGCAACGTAGTAGCAGACGCGTTGAGCCGAAAGAAATTGACCCTAAGCCCGTTGTCTGTTGAAAGACAGAGCCTAGAGTTTATAGCCAGCTTCGACTTTAGGCCTTCCTCCGATTTCGTACCAGGCTTGTTAGCATCTCTCGAAGTGCGCCCAACTTTAGTGGATTCAGTAGGGACAGCACAACGCGAAGACCCTCAGCTTGTGGAAACAATTGATAGGCTAATTAGGGGTGAGACTTCAAGTCATCTCAACAGATACTCCATCGACGATAAGGGTTTGCTAAGGCGAGACGGAAGACTATGCGTCCCACAGACAAAAGATTTAATAAAGAAGGTTCTCGAGGAAGCACATCACTCCAAGATGACGATACACCCAGGCGGAGATAAAATGTACAAAGACATAAAAAGGACTTTCTTCTGGAACGGCATGAAAAAGGACGTGGCAGAGTTCGTTTCTAAGTGTATGGTGTGCCAACAGGTTAAGGCGGAACAGAAAAAGCCTGGCGGACTGCTACATCCTCTAGAGGTCCCGCAGTGGAAGTGGGATAGCATCTCAATGGACTTCATCGATGGGCTGCCTAGGTCTAGGAGAGGCAACACTAGCATTTGGGTAATAGTGGATAGGCTTACTAAAAGCGCCCACTTTTTACCAGTCAAAAGTAAAAGAACTTCCTCATCCCTAGCATCACTTTACCTCAAGGAAATCGTACGACTCCATGGAATACCAACTAGCATTGTTAGTGACCGAGACCCCATCTTCACCAGTGAGTTTTGGCGGAGTCTGCAAGAAGCAGTAGGAACGCAGTTATGCTTGAGCACAGCCTATCATCCCCAAACCGACGGCCAAACAGAGAGAGTGAACAGAGTTTTGGAAGATCTTTTAAGGCTATGCGTCCTTGACTTCGGAGGGACATGGGAAGACCACCTTCCTTTGGTGGAATTTGCCTACAACAACAGCTATCAAGCAACCATCGGAATGGCGCCCTTCGAAGCTTTATATGGAAGACCGTGCCGATCGCCCACTTGTTGGTGGGAGTCTACTGATAAGCTCATACTTGGACCAGATATGATCCGAGAGACTTCAGAGAAAGTAGACTTAATACGAAGAAGGATGAAGACGGCCCAAGACAGACAAAAGTCCTATGCCGACAAGAGAAGGACCGACCTTGAATTTGAGGTTGGAGATAGAGTTTTTCTCAAGGTATCACCACTAAGAAACGTTGTTCGTTTTGGAACCACAGGAAAGCTAGCACCAAGGTTCGTAGGGCCATTCCCTATCATCGAGAAAATTGGGAAAATGGCCTATAGATTAGAGCTACCCGAGAAGTTGGCCGGAGTCTACAACGTTTTTCACGTTTCACATCTCCGAAAATGTCTACATGAGTCTGCTGAAGTGGTAGAGCCAAATATCCTCGAAGAGGCCGAAGTGGAACGCGAAGCAACCATAAGAAGAGTTCCAACCCGCATATTAGGAACGGAAGTGAAGAAGCTACGCAACCGTGAAGTCAAGCTCGTCAAAGTTCAGTGGAGCGACGCCGAGGGAGACGCGACTTGGGAAACTGAAGCTAGAATACGCACTGCCTACCCTTTTCTGTTCGAGGGTACATCCATGATCTTTCATTTTCCTTAAGTTGCGCTTTTATCTATCTTTTTAGGTATATTTCCTAGACCTTATCTTTTAGGTAGAAACCCTTTGGATGGAAACATGTAGTTGAAACATGTTATGGATGATGGTTGCAAGTGGTTGCAAATGATTGCTAGTGGTTGCTCGTGGTTGCATACACAATCTAGGTTTTAGATGGCTCAGTCACTTCATATTGCATATGCATATATGTTTGCACTCGTATATGGTTGAACTCTAATGTGTTGTCATGTGGATGTTGCATTTGTATTGAATGATTGTGCACTCATGTAGAATCAAGAATAGGAAAATTTGCATACATAATGGATTCATGGCACTTACATAAGTCGCATTAAGGAGGTCAACTGAATCAGTAGACCGCCTGATCTTGCATTAGATAAGTTCATGTACACACACATTTCGCATATGTTCATGAAGCATTAGAAGTCTTTTAAGGACATGGATGCTCGTGTTTGATGGATGAGTAGATGGTTGATTGGATGTTAGGATATACATTCCTCCTAACTTGAAGATTTCGGGGACGAAATCCTTTTAAGTGGGGGGGAATGTAACACCCCGCGAATTCTATAACTGTGAAATTCACAAATTAAAGTATAATTAACTTCAAATCAAAGAACTGAGGGAAACGGGATACGCCATTGCGTTTGTCTCGGAAAAATACGCGAAATAGAGTCCGAGTTTTCGAAAAACGGAGTCCGTATGAAGAAGATATGGCCTTCGGAAGTTTCTGAATTAAATTTAAAATTCAAGCAGAATAAAACAGTTTAAAATTAAACATGGGGCCCAATGGGCCAGGGCGGAAGAACACCCGCCTTACGCACCCAGGTCGACTGGGCTGTCGACCTGGTCTAGCCAGGTCGACAGGGCTGTCGACAGGGCGGTCGACAGGCATGTCGACCTGGTCCAGAGCCAGGTCGAGCCCAGTCCAACCTGGCTGGCCTATTCTATGTTGGCCGATTTTCTGTGGTCTGCTTTGTCATTAGGGCTAGGTGGCAGGCTCTAATTGCTCTCTCTTACGAATGAATGGCTACGATCAATCCAAGCAACATCAATGGCCCTAATCAATTCATTACCTCTATAAAAACAACCCTAGACTAACCCTAATCTATTCATTCAAAAATAAGAATAAAGCCGCCATGTTGCTGAGGAACGACTAGGGGTAGCCACCAATTGGAGAGAGGATTAGGAGGCAAATTCTAAGGGCATAAAGCAACTCAATCAAATCAAACCGCATCTTCAAATCCCTAAATTAGCGAATTCGCCACACCCTTGTAAGTAGAGTATTACTTTGGTATGAACAAATAACTGTGTTGGTTTGTATACTTGATTGTGGTGATAAATAATTCATAATTTGTGCGTTACTATGATTCTTATCGATTTGGAACGTTTGGATATCCTCATATTATGTTATTCATTATAAAGAACTACATGCGGTAGTTCTATGCCAAGTATACGTTTGGAATATTCGCAAATTATGTAATCCATGTTGAAGCTACATGTATGTAGTTGATTAATTGAAATTCATGCAAGTTTGGGGTTTTGCTACTATGCCATCATGATGTATACTGTTGTGCATAAATCATTTTGTAAGTAATTGGAACAGGTTTGGTTGTTATAGTTCATATGAAACTATGTTGAAATATTGGCACCATGATCTATGTATTAAGTCATGCTTTTGTACTAGAAAACCTATTTGCAAACTTATGAATATGACTAGGCTATGATTGATATTTTGCATAATTAAGTCTATATTGTTTACAAGAATCATATGATGACATATGTGGTACATAGCTAGGTTAGATTCAAAAATCCCTTTTTGCAAGTTTGCATGACTAAAGTGAAAATCATGATTTCATGTTAGAAATATTTATTCCATGGTATGTGAACAAATTTAACTATACTTATGCCATGCTTATGTTTGACATTATGCCATGCTTATGTTTGACATTATGCCATGCTTATGTTAGAAATATTTATGCCATGCTTATGTTTGACATTATGCCTGAAATAAAAATATAGGTTTATGTTGTAGTTAGGCCTATGTGTCAATAGTGATATTCTTAACTTAACTACAAGTTTACATGGTTTGATTCATGTCACTTATGTTTTATGACCAAAGTATATGTCACTACTATGCAAGTACACCAGTTTCTATTTTGTATTTCCAACGTCATATTGCAAGTTCATGCGCTCACCTTCCCCTCTTTGTGTATGTAATCACGCTTTAAGCCTCCCCTTTTCGCATGGCTAAGTTGGGCTTTAAAAGGCTAAGCCCAATATATCTATAATAAACGGACGAGTTGAACGGGGGAAAATAACGTTGGGTTAAAATTACTAATGAATGAAAATATAAAATAGAAGGGCCCAAATTCCGGTATGGGTTGGGCCCATGATTGGTGTAACCTTTACACCATTAACTTAATAATGGGCCGCAAATATTTACATATAAGAAAATAAAGAAGAAAGACAAAATATGTAAATATAGAACATACGATGTGTTTAACCCGAGGTTGGATTGAGTTGTGATGTAAACCTGCCCGGAACCGCCCGGCTGTCCAGTAGTCACAACAATACCTATCCAATGTGGGAGGTTAAACATGGAGCCCAATAAGGACCCGAGGTTAGACTGAGTTGTGGCGTAAGACTGCCCGGAACCAACCGGCAACAGGCAGCCACAACAATACCTGTCTAATGTGAGAGGTCAGGGCCTTAATAAGACAATTAAGGCTGAGTCAGGATTGTTAGGATTAAGTGAACTAAAGACTTAATCAAAATGGAACATGCTAAATTAAACGGACTGGTGGGGGTTAGGTTAGGAAACACTTAACCAACTTAGCATGTTGGCTAGAGATAGAAAACCTAGTAACGGGGGACCCTTTTCAGCAGTAACCCTAGAAGGTGTATCAGGATACCCTGAAACTAGGCAGGGTGGGGCACGATTACTGGGCTGATTGTAAGAGGTCAAATCGACGACGGTGGTGTAGCAGTGTAGGTTCTAACGGGGTGCGGGCGTGCACACACTCCGGCGCAGAAAAATAAGGCACTGGACACCAGTAGCATACCTGTGCACTCCAAGGTTGTGTCGGGCCGCCACCATGGGACTTGATACACCCCATGGTGGGACCAGCATAGGTAACTACAACATCGGGGGCCGTAAGACACATGTAACTATGCGAGTAGGAGCCGATCATCATAGAATGGATTACACCACCCTGATTATGGGGTGCCAGTTGGAAAACTAGTTTATATGGGTTCAAAGATTTACAGGGGGTACGATAGTATATTCGACCCTAGACAACTTAACCAAGTTTATAGTGCTTTCCCACTTTCTTGTTTATACTTATCATACCCAGTTCTTTATTCATAGACAGAATAGTACTAGACTTACTCATGCTTTATGTCTGACTCTACTTTTCTTTCGTCTTCTTTTCTTCTGTTTCCCCCCCCCCCCCCCCCCCAGGTCCACAGGGAGGGAACACTGCAGCTTGACCAGCCTTAACATCCAGCTTGAAGAAGAGAAATATATTGCTTGGACCTTTTCCTTTGAAACTATGGCTTTGGACAAACTCTATGGGGCTTTTGCAGTTTATCTATGTTTTATTTATGCTTCTTTAAATAATGTAATCAAGACAGATTATGAAAGTGTTATGTTATGTTTTTTAAAAAGATGTAAGACAATTATGGTGATGTTGTTGTAACACGTATTTGCTTTTATGAAATAAAAGTTTGTTGATTTTCCGCTGTTTATAAATATGTGTTCTTATATCTGTCTTGTATATCTGTGACTTATACTTATAAACCTCCACCAAAATTAGGGCATTCCCTTTGAGAGTGACCCTAACGGAGGTGGGGTGTTTCATATATGATCCGATATAAGTCGGATTTCTATGAAACAAGAAATGTTTGAATCTTGTTGATTATAATTTTCTAACAAAAGAGAAAATTTCAGATTTCGTGTTATAGGTGGTTACTTATGTCGAAATCAAATTTTAAAATAGTTGCTATGGAAATCATTAATAAACAATAACGTTTATTTTATAATTTATAAGGGTTTTTAAATATTTTTAACATCATTTAACTTGGAATGTCAATATTGAGTTGTCTTATTCATATGGTTTATATTTGATGCTATATGATAATTTTATTTGAATATTTACGATAACAATAATATGATTTTTTTTTTTTTGGATTTTTATAATATTTAATGGATATTATTATAAGCCTTAAAGTTGGCCATTTTGCAAACGGACTCAGTTTTCGATGAAATTAGTTTTATTGGGACTGTAACATTAAATTATTGTACGATATTAAATTTCATGGCAAACAGATATCGTATGTGACAACGGCAGCCGTAAACGCCTAGTCATTTTTATAGAGCGTAATTAATTTAATTTAGTAGAGGGATATTTGTGTATAACTTGAGTAGACGATCCAATTTAGCCACGAAACCAATTTTGTTGAGTTCATATCAACATTTCGAGTCAGGATAGGTAGGTCGTTTGTTATTTTTGGACATCGGTATTTCGGTGCCCAAAATACCGTTGTTTGGTGCATAAAGAAAGCGTATCGGGAAATAATCTCGAAATGCGACGAAACTTGTGCCATTGGATTCGTATTGATTAATTGTTATAAGATTTCAATTTTCATGTCAATCGGACTTACCGTTTGATCGTGGCAACGATAAACGTCTTAATCATTTATATTATTTCTACCAATTTTAGATGGGTAACTTTAAAGGAATAAAGGACTGGCCAAACGAACTCCGATTCTAACGAAACTAATTTTATTGGATCTGTAAGGCAAAGGTCTAGTATAATTGTAAGCTTTCAAGTTGATTGGATTTATTTTATGATTATGGGAAATTTAAACGTGTGATTTTTCGCATGTGAATTATAAATGACTTCTTACAGACAACCTCTGAATTCGACAAAACCTGTTTCATTAGGTCCAGAATATTTTTTTATGGTAGGATTAGGAGTTTCGTCACGATCAGAGGTCGTATGTGCTCGATTCAACATGATACTTCACGGGTAAGTTTCGTATATTTTAAACAGTAATAAAATCTCCTATTATATATACCTTGTAATAAACCTTTCTTGGCGTCGACCCTTGCTCTCGCGGTCAACATTTCCAAGCCGCCATCAGATGTTTCGAATGACTGAAATTCTCTCCTCTTTTTCCCTCAAATTCTCGTTATCCACTAAATATCGGATCGAATTTCCTTTTACAAAAATGAATAGCTCGAGAAGCTTTACGGATTGAAGGGGCGTGATTGAAATTAGTCAAGCAATTTGACCGGAAGTTGACATGAAACAGCTGGCGTTCGGGTGACGATTACAGGCAGGAAGCGACGCCGGAGAGACTGAAGTTCAGGGCGTGGGACAAGCAGCTTGAGGTGCACCAGTCTCCGTAATCTGATGGTATTCTGATCGACCTAGGTGGTGGGGGGAATGTGGAGAAAGAGGCGACAGCATGTTGGAGCACTTGGAACAAGAAAACGAATGCGATGAAGTGTATCAGCCTAATAATGTTGCTCTAATACAAGTAATTTGGGTTAAAGTTTAATTAAGCTTTTTAATTATAATATAAGCTAATTTAAGTGAGGTAACTAAAACATGAATATGTTTACAGGATGACGAATGTGAGTTGAAGAAGAATCTGATGTTCCTTTTAGGACAAAACTCTTAGTTAATTAGAAATGTAATAAGTTTAATTAATTAGTAATAACTAATTATAGTTAATTAAATTAAATTGGTTAATGCTTATATGTTGATAACTTATCCAAATATTAATAGAATTTGACTAACAAGGTGTTGTTGGAAGCGTAGTGATAAGCACTACGTCGTGGAATACATCTGGGCGAAATTGGAATCAACTGGATTTTCTGTTAAATTAAACACTGGTTTAATTTAATTGAGACCAGTTATTTTAACAACAAATCAACTCAAGGTGAGTTAAACTCACTCAGTTCTTCCCACTTATATTTTATATCTCGGGTTTTATAATTGTGTGCTATGATTGCTAATGGTTGACTGTTTGTTAAATATATATTCATATATTGACTAAACCAATGAAATTAAACGTCTTTTAATTTCAGTGAAAACCAAATTGTTAGTTTAATGATTGGATCCAATGGAAGTAACTTACCTTTTTGGTCACGTTTATGAAATAAACGTGTTTAATTGTTTGAATTGTTTTGTTAACTGATTGATGTTAATAACCGTTATTTACTATTACAGAAATTATTAGTTAAAACTTGATTGAATGAATTTATGTGAGATAATCTATTTTGATGCAAGGAAGAACAGGTTGGAGGGATACAACTGGATTCCTTAAAATATTTTTTATTATTTATTCCCACATTATCATTATATGAACTGCTCTGATTGGATGATTGATTTGGTTTTCGACCATTGAACTGAAATTCAATGTTTGTTTTGTTTTAACCAATGAGCAGTATTGATTGAGTAATTAGCAATATATGGCCTATAAATCAGTCATTTTCTAAACACGGATTTACTGTCAGGTAACCGATATAAATGAAGATAGATTTTGAAATATATTATTTTGAATAAAAGTTATCAAAGGGAAATAAATATTTATTATTATTATTTGAGTTATAAGAAAATATTAAATGATTTTATAAAGCAAATTCTGATGTTAATCAGGTTTTTAAGCAAGTAAATGGAAATTAACCTAACGGTTAAGATTTTAGACAATTATTTTTAAGAAACAATTAAATGGGATTATTTAAATTAATTATATTATTAATTAATTTAAAGTAAGGACTAAGTAGAATTGGTTAACGAGATAACCGTGTTTTGAGTTGACTAAGTCGGTTGTTTTAAATTGCGATTGATTATTAAATTAGTTTGTTTTTGAATTAATCTAATGTGATAACAAATATTTGTTTTAATAAGATTTTAAAAAGGAATTTACTATTTATTTTAGTTAATAAGAAAATTAACTACTTCTGCGATAGTTAATGGTTGAAGTAAATTATTATTTTAATTAATAATAATTTAGGAGACTACTTTTTAATTGAAATACATTTAAAAGTATTCGAAGTGGAAATAAAATCTAAGTGAATTGTGAAAGGAATTTATGAACGATTTTAATATAAACCCGAGTCTTTATAACAAAGTTATATAAGGAATTTTAAGAGAATACGATAGCTTAAATTAATGATTACTTAATGTTTGAATTAAGTAAAAGGAAATAAAGATAAAAGGCGTTTATCTTAGACTAGAATTATATAAACGAAGTGTATATGAATAGATTTGAATTTAAAGCGTTAGTTTTATATTAACGTTATTAAATAATGAATGTGAGAGAAATGGATGGGATCAAAATGAGATTTTCAAAAAAGGAAATATTAAAAAGGGAATTATAATTGAATTTGGTAAAAGATTTAGTAATAAAATTTGGAAATAATAGTTCGAGTGATAAATTGAACTCTTTGAAAGAAGTTAAGGTCAAGAAGTGATTTATTTAATAAATTACTTAATTAACATATTAAGTAATACTAAGTTATATTTAAAAAGAGATATTCTGAAAGTAAGTAGGTTTTATAAACCATATTTTAAATACATTAGTTAAATGGGATATGGTTTGATATTAAAATAAATTTCGGTTTTTGAATTACAACTCATATCTATTTAAAGATAAGAACGTTGTTGATCAAGGTCTGAGAGGTAAATAAATACCCCAACTTGAATGACTTCAGAATTATCTGAGGATGATATTGGTTTGTGATGGGAAAGAGGTTAAGAATAATTTATTATTTCCATATGTGAAATAATAGAGCAATGTTAATCGCAAGATTTGAAAATATATTAAGATTTCCAAAGTAACGGAAATAAAAAGGATTTAAGTATATATAATGTAATTTCCAAGGTGACGGAAATGGTAAGATTCGAGAATATATATATAATATTTCTCGTAAAGGAATAAATAAAAGGAGATGGTGTGAAACTGTAACAGTGTTTTCGAAGTTAAAGAAAATAAAAAGCAGAGTTTGGAAATGGATTTATTCTAAAAGAATAAGAGTGGGTTATTGTTTACAAATAGTGAAATGAAGAGCTTTCGTAACATTGTTTTACGAGTGATAAGATAAACCGTTTTCCCAATTATAGGAATTGAGTAAAGATGTTGCCAATGTTTTGAAAAATAGTAGGACATAAAATTGGATATGATTATAGGATTTTTCCTAAGTATTAAAAAGAATTAGTTTTTAAGAACAATCTTAAAGTGAAAAGCAATATTTGTAATATAGGAAAGGTTTAATGGTTTTAAATTAACATTAGTTAATTATTTTAAATTAAAAGGCCAACTAATGCTGAGTATTGAATCAGCGAACTCATTTCATTCTCGTGATTATTTATTTGAAAGTTAAATAACCGACTATAAAATCTGACCTACACGATTGTTGATACTGAAAGACTGAAATAGAATTTTTATTCGAAAACCATTCTGAACCAACATGTATGTGGAAGATGCTGATTGAAGATGCAACATTAAAGACCGTGGATTTCATAAGTGAAAGGTTAATCAAATTCTCTTGTTAGCTCCCGGTGATAAACTGTGATTCTGTCGTGGTTGGAATCTACGAATTTGCAAGGATTACTAGCTACTGATCTATAGGGTGATACCTAGAATGTTGTAGGAGGGTGCCTTCGGTTCATCCTATTCCTAGATGACTTGTATGGACGAATGTCTGACAGAGTATTTCTTAAGAGTCACCTACATTGATTTATACAAACGTACTTCTGTTGCTGCTAGCTAACACCCATAATATTTTTGTGGCCGTCAATCAGTTATTTGGCGGATCTGACGATGTGGCATTCAAAGTGAATGGTGGCCAATTGTTCTGAAAAGGTAATTTAAACCTCAAGCCTCATCAACTGGGAAATGGCACAAAATCGGGTAGGTCGCGTGGCTATGTGGGTCGCACGCATCAAAAGAGTATATCATTACCTGATCTGGAGAAATCAAATGCCTTCGGTCGTCCCTATTTATTTTTGTATGTATGATATCGGTTCGGTTGGCTGGCCCCCAACCGTGGTAATGATATATTCGATATTCTCAAGATAAGTGAGGGGCCAATCTTGTTTAGCTTGGGTTGCAAGATGTTCTTGTTGAAACCCAATGTATTCATCTCCAGTGGTACATTGTCGGGAAGGTGGTTCCATACCTTGCTAGGAAATCCATTCTCCAATAAGAGCCCACGGTTTTGATTGTATACTATGTATGTAGAGCGTGAGATGCAAGCGTTCCGCTAGTTTGATATTTATTTGTATTTAGACATTAATATAATATCAGAATAAGTGTTGTTTTCGAAAATGTTTCGGGTTATCTTACGGTAAAAACCGTCTGTATTTATATGTGCACTTGGTCTTATGATTATCCTTTTCTTTCGAAAAGATTTCGACTTAAAAATCAAGTCGTGTAATACCTTTGAACTTAGTGTGTTTTTCTCACTGTGGTTCAGCAGACTGATCCGGCGTTTGTAATGCTCGGGTTAGACCGGGTTTTACAGGTTCAGGTTTTCAAATACTATGAAGAGACGAGCTAGATGAGTTCAGATGTATAATATTATATTGTTTCTGTTGTTTGTCGTATATAAGGACAGATCATTATAACTGCCCAGATGTGTTTATGTACTCTGATGATTGTAAGTATTTTTTTTAAAAGCTCTCAATAAAGATTTAATTCGGTATTATATTCTGTTCCGCTGCGATGTGAAACTCTGTGTTGTGTTGGTTCTTCTTCTTTTATTCTAATGTTTCTTTCTTTTCTCGCTCTCTAACTTCTTTCGAATAGCTATCTGCTTTTTTGTATAATTTGAGTTGATATGGGTTGAAAATGTCGGCTTAAACTGTACTAATAAGTGGGTCGGTACACTTGGTATTAGAGCTATTGGTTTAGTAATAACCTTGTCTCTGTGGTATAACTCGATAGAGATGGGGTTAGTACTACCGTAGATTGAGTTGGGAGTATATACACGAGAGCGCGTATTTATAGATTTTATATACAAATGTTTTGTGTTGTGTTATTTGATCTGTTCGAGAGTTGAGAAGCATTGAACTGGTAATGGATACAATATTGTTTTGTACAGAGGGTAAACGAAATAATTTTACCTAAATGATATTTCATATAGAAAAGAAATAATTCTATCAAATTATAAAGATATTGGTTTGTGTGTTTGGTTGATATGAATGAAAATCAAATTGGATTAAAAAATTGAATTGGAACTTAACCCGGTTAAGAAAAATTAAATTAATAATGACACTGAAATCGAAATTGAAATAAATAAATTTGGAATTTGAATAAATAATAATTAAATAGAAATCCATCAAATATTAATAGATTGGTATTTAAATCAAAGTAAGTATTAACGTTGATTGTAAATTCAATTGATTTGATTGAGTCGGTTGTGCATTGGTTGATTGATTGATTATTGATTGTGTGTTGGATTGTTGAAATATATTCGTCAATTGTTTAAAACAAGTTAAACGAATTGGAAACTAAGAGAAATGAATTCCAACATGATAAATGGGAATGAAACCGCGTATGAATTAAAACTAATGATTTATCCATGTATTTGCAAATGAATTGATATTCATGTTTGACTAATGAAATTGGTGTAATATACTTGTTGATTAATGAATATTATTTAGATATTTCATGTATCTGTTACTTATATATTGAGTTGAGTTGATTACAAGTGCCAGAAGGCCATGAGGATTACGATTAATTGCATATACTGCATGTAAATCGAGCTAGTATGCTCAATAGCGCTCGTAAAAGGTATGCCTACGCGAAAGTATAAATTCTGGTCTTTGATTTTTATTTTCCAACCATGTAGGTCGATGTATATATATTATTTGTTCTTGCGATATCGCAGATGTCACTCCGTATAGGAGAGACTCTGGCGAATTTTTCGAGGAATTTAAAGTGTTAGAATTTTTTTATAATTTTAAATTTTTTATTAACAATAATGGATTGGATTTCAATTTATAATAAAATTGAATTTTGATAGTGAATAGGCTCATAAAATTTTTCTTGCTTAGTAATTTCGCGGACCAAATTTTTTTAAGGAGGGAAGAATGTAATGTCCCGTATTTTTGGTATACAAATATTTAATTTAATTTATTATTTTAAATATTATATTCGGAATATTAATGGATTTTAATAGTTAGCTCATTTATAAAAACGAAGTTGGAATATTAAATTTTACTGTAATTTAAATCGAGCTCTCATAATATTGAGTTTTCAACTTCAATTGAATATACAAGATCCGATATAATTCCAATTTCTGTGAAATAAGAAACGTTTGCATCTTGTTGATTATAATTTTCTATTAAAACAGAAAAATTCAGATTTTGTGTTATAGATTGTTACTTATGTCCAAATCAAATTTTAAAATAGTCGATATGGAAATCATTAATAAACGATAACGTTTATTTAATAATTTATAAGGGTTTTTAAATATTTTTGACACCGTTTAACTTGGAATGTCAATATTGAGTTGTATAATTCATATTTTTTATATTTGAAGCTATTTGATAATTTTATTTGGATATTTACGATAACAATAGTTTATTATTTTTTTTGGATTTTTATAATATTTAATCAATATTATTATAAGCCTTAAAGTTGGCCATTTTGCAAACGGGCTTTCATTGGGACAGTAACATTAAATTATTGTGTGATATTAAATTTCATGGAAAACAGGTGTTGTATGTGACAACGGCAGCCGTAAACACCCAGTCATTTTTATAGAGCGTAATTAAATTAATTTAATTTAATAGAAGGATATTTGTGCATAACTTGAGCAAACGATCGAATTAAGCCACGAAACCAATTCCGTTGAGTTCGTATCAATGTTTAGAGTCAGGATAGGTAAGTAGTTAATTATTTTTGGACATCGGTATTTCAGTGTCCAAAATAGTGTTGTTTGGTGCATAAAAAAACGTACCGGGAAACAGTCTCGGAATACGACCAAACTTATGTCATTGGATTCGTATTAATTAATTGTTATAAGATTTCAATTTTCATGTCAATTGGACTTACCGTTTGATCGTGGCAACGATAAACACCTTAATCATTTATATTATTTTGGCCAATTTTAGATGGGTAACATTAAAGGAATAAATGACTGGCCAAATGAACTTCGATTTTAACGAAACAAATTTCGTTGCATCCGTAAGGCAAAGGTCTAGTATAATTGCAAGGTTTCAAGTTGATTGGATTTATTTTGTGATCATGGGAAATTTAAATGCATGATTTTTGGCCTGTGAATTATAAATGACTTCTCATAGACGACCTCTGAATTTGATGAAACCTGTCTCATCAAGTCCGAAATATATTTTTATGATAGGATTAGTAGTTTCGTCTTAATCGGAGGTCGTATGTGCTTGATTCAACATGATAATTCATGGGTAAGTTTCGTATATATTAAATAATAATAAAATCACCCATCATATATACCCCGTTATAAACCCTTCTTAACGTCAACCCTTGCTCTCGCGATCGACATTTCCAAGCCGCCATCAGATGTTTCGAACGGCTGAAATTCTCTTCTCTTTTCCCTGAAATTCTCGTTATCCATTAAATATCGGATCAAATTTCCTTTTACAAAAATGAAGAGCTCGAGCAGCTCTATGGATTGAACGGGCGTGATTGAAATTATGAAGCAATTAGACTGGAAGTTGACATGAAACAGCTGGCGTTCGAGTGCCGATTACAGGCAGGAGGCGACGCCGGGGAAACCGAAGTTCATGGCGTGGGACAAGCAACATGAGGTGCACCAGTCGCCGAAATCTGATGGTCTTCTGATCAACCTAGGCGCATGGGGAACGTGGAAAAAGAGGCAGCGGCATGTTGGAGCACCTGGAACAAGAAAACGAACTCGATGAAGTGTATTAGCCCAATAATGTTGCTCTAATACACGTAATTAGGGTTAAAGTTTAATTAAGCTTTTTAATTATAAGATAAGCTAATTTAAGTGAGGTAATTAAAACATGAATATTTTTGCAGGATGACCAACGTGAGTTGAAGAAGAGTCGGCTGTTCCTTTTTGGACAGAACTCTTAGTCAATTAAAAATGTAATAAGTTTAATTAATTAGTAATAATTAATTATAGTTAATTAAATTAAATTGGTTAATGCTTATATGTTGATAACTTATCCAAATATTAACAAGATTGGACAAATAAGGTGCTGTTAGAACCGCAGTGATGAGCACTACGTCGTGGAATATATCTGGACGAAATTGGAATCAACTGGATTTTCTGTTAAATAAACACAAGTTCAATTTAACTGAGACCAGCTGCTTAAACAACGAATCAACTCAGGGTGAGTTAAACTCACTCAGTTCTTCCCACTTATATTTTATATCTCGAGTTTTATAATTGTGTGCTATGGTTGTTAATGGTTGACTGTTTGTTAAATATATATTCATATATTGACTAAACCTGTAACATCCCAGAAATTTCGACAACAAATTACGGAATTAATTAAAGATTTAACTGTTAATAATCAATTTTATATTGATATTGGGGTTAGAAATTTAAAATCAAATATATCATTTGGGTATGAATTGAATTTAATATTTAATTCAGAATGGTTGGTTAAAATCAAATATTTATTGTCGAATATTTGAATTGAATTTTATTGAGTATTTGAATTGGATTCAGAATACAATTGGGAAAAAATATGAGCGATTGAATTTAAACGTTGTTGATGATAAATAAATTTTAAATATATAATACATTGTATACAAACGTAATCAAATTACAACCGAGACAATTTTATTGGAATTAGAATGCGAAGAGGAAGAAGTAAATATAATTTTTGTTGTCCTTGGAGATTGCATTGTCGGTGCGAATATTGAACGTTCTTTGATATTTGCGGTAGGATTAGATTTTTTTACAATAAAATAAAACATCCCCTGTATGCTGCCTTCCCGAATATTACCATCCCCAGTTAAAACATGCAAGTTATTATTCTTTGCCTTAGCACCCACGGTTACTAGGGCGCCACACCTCGTTGTTCTAATAAATTGAAGGTTTTTCTCCATTTCTTCAGACAACAAAATTACTCCCTTTTTCTATTTTTAATGTCAGAAGTTCTTCTCTGCCAAAAATCAATTTGCCTTCTTTAATTTTACTTCTCCGCCCTTCGGTCCTTCAACCGTCTAGCCATGATTCGAAGTATCCCGCAGATTGTTCCTTTCCCTTTCCATCTAAATAGCACCCAAATCGGCCACCTCCATCTTCGTTCTTCCGTTCATCGATAGGAAAACAGTCTACTACCGTGAAGTCTGAAAAATCGAACCCTTCATTCGAAGCCGCCGCTGCTCCATCAGCGTTGATCGAGTCGCTGTAGCCAATCCAACGAGCAGAGCCACTTTTGGTCAACCGCGGCACGTCGTCGCCCAAGCCCATTAACCCCAGGTCGTTATCTGCGCCTTCCCTCTACGGATTTAAGGTGAGCATCTCACTCACGATTAAATCTTATTTCAAGTGGTTGACTTCAATTTAAACTAAATTATTGGTTTTGATTTTGACTGCCTTCTGGGTTTACTCAAATTTAATTCGGTCTAGGTATTGTCATTTTGCTGTAGCTAATGAAGTATTGACCAACATTCCCTTTTCTGTTCCACTTTGAACATATATACCTGACAGCCTTATGTACTGTAAACTCTGAATTCACATGTTTGACACTAATTATAACTTGTGATTTCTGGAAGGGGAAAAAATTATACGATTTGCCTAAAACTGTTTTGCAGAATTATGGAAGGGAAAACAGTTGACCTATTTCTATATAGCACATATATTAGCTAGCAATAACATCACATGTCTTCGCCACTTAGCTTGGCATGAATCAATTTATATACAAACATATATATGATGTATTATCAGGCCTTACAAGTAACCTAGTAATGATCTGCACTAGAATATTGCATGATGAACATCAAATTGTGCCCTACTGTGCATACTTTACATATGATTATGTAATGATCTACACTAGAATACTGCTGATTAAAGTGTGGGTCTGAAATGATTAGAGTGATTAGGCGTTGTTGTATTTATTATGTGTTAAAACTTGTTTGCTGGTCCATTTTGGATACACCAATTGTTTCTACCAAAAGTTGAACATATTATTGATTATACATGTAGTGATGCAGATATGTATACGTGTACATATGCTTTTGAGTATGTTACATTTAGCTAAATTTTTCTTCAGTACAAAACTGAAAACAGTTTAAGTCATTCCTCCTGGCCTTGTCCTATGTTGGATATATTTGTTGTTTTGTGGAAAACCGAGACAGGTTTAAATCATCCCTTATACCTTTATGTAAACACCCACTGAACTTGATATTGTGGCTAAAAAATTCTGTATATTAGTATTTAAAACAACCGTACACTTGTATTTGAACACTGAAAGCCGAGACTTGCCTGAGCCTTGGTTGTCTTGATATTGTGGCGAAAACTGCATGTACATGAATTGTCTATGTTGTTTTCAAACTGCCTTATGTTATCACTTGTTTTCTAAACTATCTAATATATACCAGTATTGTAAACCCCTTACTGGAAAGATCCGGCTTTGTTTACCGAACTAAAAGTGTTTACCTCATGTTCATTATAAGTCCACCTGAAAGTGTTTACCTCATGTTATTATGGTTTACCGAACTGAAAGTGTTACCTACTCTTCTTATAGCTCACCGGAAATTGTATGTCTCTAGTTCATTCTAAATGTTTGGTTGAGAATATATTGCGGCATCGTTACCTGTCTTTGCTTGTCTTTGTTGATTTTACGGTGAATGGCATTTTAACTGTATAAAATCCATAATCATTTGAGAGGTTTGCTGAACCGTATGGGTAGGAGTTAGAGGGTTAAGTATAGACATTACTTTGATGCATGAATGCATCAGGTATTATGTGGTGTTTTTTTTGGTATACTCTCATTTTTGAAACCTGAACAAGGCCACAAATGGCTTGATGCATTTGAACATCCATTTTCCTGTGCAAATAGTATTAGTTGAAAATGTTATATGATGTATCCCCATAGTTCCTCATGCCTTATTCACTATCGTTGCTTCCGGATGGGTTGTACCATATTGGATTGACCCCTCACTACTTTTAAATAACTTGGCATTTTGTGTTTGTGTGCTGCCTGTTCGCACTTGAACTTCAGCTGCGCCACGATACTTAGCACTGGTCTTAAATTGTTTTCCCACTTGCTTAAACATGAAATCATGGATGTGTGCTTGATTGTACATAAGTTATACCATTTGCAACCTGCACTCACATGTTTTTGGTTGCCGACATATTTCGAACTGCTCATATCTTTGTGCCTTGTCACCTGATATTCGCATGCACTATCCAGTACTCTTTCTGGTTGCTTTCCTTGTCGGTTGTAAGCATGATTTTGGTATATATATGTGGTGGCCAGTGCACACATGTGTATATATGTACTACTGTATGTGTATACATATATGTGTCATCGACATACATATATATATATCTAAATACATATGTTGCTCTGGCTTGTTTGGTCCCAAGTTGTTATTATCTTCCGTTTGGTATAAGACGCTGAGGCCGTCCACATGTGTATACACGCGTGGATAGGCAAGCTCTGATGACCGTCGGTCCCTGAAATCAAAACTTGTTATGAACGGATACTACACAACCGTTTACATTTGAAGTGGGATTAACCATTATATTATAGTTTATATTGTAGTTAATTTACTTGAACTATGATTTAATCATGACTCGAGTGTTTTATGTTTTTGCATGGAACGCTTGGGTCAGACCCGAGCAGTACAGATTTAAAGATTACAACTCAGGATTCGAAGGTTGGCAACGTTGGGGATTCCAAAGATGGCTCACTCTGAAGTTTATAAAGCAGTAAATATTTTCTTGTATTTAAGTTGTTTTAAATTTCCGTTGTACAGAGAAAAATCTTGTATTTAAAATTTTGATTATATATATAAAATGTTTATTCTGTTGTTCAATACTGTGTCATTTATTTATTCTATATTTTCGGTGTTAATTTTGTTTTTAAACTCTATATGCTAAACACGCTCCATCGATTTGGACGTTTTATGTTGGTTTAAATACCAATTTGAAGCGGTCAAAAAGGCGGGACGTTACAAGTGGTATTAGAACTTTGGTTTATTCAAAGTTTAGCTTATCGAGTTTGAAACGAGTAGAATTAACATTGGTAAAATGATTTCTGAAAATAAAAAGAGTTTTGAAAAATTGATTTAGAAAAAAAAATTGCAAATATTTTGAAACTAACATTTTGAATCTAATACAGCGGGGAAAAATTATTTTGAAATTTAATTTTTTATTTGGAATCCCCAGTATTCAGAAGTCTTCGAATCCAGGTTTGCAAGAATTATCCTTTGATAAGATCTCCTCAGATTTGAATCTAGAATCCATCATCGAATGATATCAAAGAAAGACAAGTATAAGAGAATCAACGAATCAATTTGTCTGATTGTGTATTTTAAAATTCAAAAATAACCGAAATTTATTAGAATAAGAAGTCAGACGGGAACTTGAATAAAAAAAGCGAAATTTGGAATCGTTTCAAGAATGAAACGATGAATTTTATTTTGTTGTTCGGAATATAAATTAATGAAATGAAATTAAAAAGAGTATAATTGAAATTCGATTGGGTTAAGTTGAATTACTAGTTTGTTTAAGTTATTCCGAATTTGGTAAGATAAATTATAATTGGTTTCAAACCAATGAGGTATAATCGAATACAAGAATTCGATACTGAAGTATAAGCTTGTTAATAAATTAACAAGAAGTGAAGTTGTAAACGAGAACTGTAAATAAAGCGATATTTGAATGAAGATTGTTAAGAGATTCAAATTGATATTTAAATGAAATCAAAATTAATTTGGTATAACGAGTCCAAATTAGTATTAAAAGGAAATAATATTTACTTTTTAGAAGTAAAGTTTGAAAGCGAAAATGTGTACAAGAAATCGGGATAAAGGAAATGGAGTTGACCAATACGGTGAGATTACTCTAAAGTTCAAAAAATAAGTCAAATGAGATTTTTCTACGGTACTGAATAACATATTATTCGAGAGGAAGTAATTATGGAAGTCGATGACGTCTAATTCCAAAAAAAAAATATCATTAATTAATTGTTTATATATTAAAATTTAAGAATAAAGTATATTTTTAAAGTTACATATCTTGAACGCATGAATTATTGTAAAAGAAATAAATTCTTAATTTACAATCGGAAATTACGAGAATGAATGTTTGTTGGTATTTAAAGATGGGAATGTTATCTATTTCAAAGTTAATAATGTTGTTCACTTAAGGTCTGAGAGGTAATTATACCCCAACTTGATTGACTTCATTATTGACTAAGAAATAGGTAAGGTTCGATAGAAAGAGTTTGTTAAGTGAATTTAGTGAATGCATGTCAACAATTAAGTAGGAATAATGATGTTTTATTTACCCTCTTTTTTTCAATGCAAATGACGAATGAGGATAAAGTATATTTTCTATAGAAAATAAATATTTGCGAATAAGAGCTTTTCTAGAATCGTAGGAAATAAATATGATAACTGGAAATGTCTTCAAAAAGATCGTGAGTGGCTGGCGGTTTTGATAAATGGTAAAAACTGAAGAACAAAAAATCGTACGTCGAGAACGAAGGGCGGCAGAACATAAAAGAAGTGGATTTATAAATTGAATTCAAGATGCGTAAGCAATGATGTGATAAGAAATAAAGAAATGGAGCTAAGGAAATTAGAAATTGACTGGAGATTAGTCGAGTTGAATGATTTTCTGGCTATTGATCTGATGTTGGTTTCGGCCTTTGGGGTTAATACTTGGGAAGTTGTTCGCTTGCGAATTAACGGTCGAAGGGTGTGAATATAAAGGAGTAGTAATGTGTGAGTGAGAAGTTTATTATAAGAATGAAAAATTCTAAAAATTTCTGAGCATGAAGATTTGAATTAGCGATAAAATGAAAAAAAAAACCGGAAGAAAATTTGGTTTATAACCAGTAGATGCATACATCAGAGTTTGAAAAGGTGTTAAATATTTGAATTAATTTAGATATCAAAACTGAATTTTGAAATTTGAATGAAAACGTGAAAATATTCCATTTTAGATATTGGATATAAAAGTTTCGAAACTTATTTGCGAATTCGAAAACTATTAATGTGGAAGGTAATCGATTGAAATGAAATATGATATAACAGAATTTATATAAGAATGAGAAACCGTTGAATACGATGAAACAGAGTATATCTCAAGTTAATTTAAATAAGGGAATAAAATAACCTATCAAATTGGTTATAATTGAGGAAACCTTGTAGCAAATAGACAGTATGTATTTTGATTGAACCCAAAGTGAAATGAATTGCATATCAATTTGATTGCAATTAAGGAGGTCATTTGACGAAATTTGAGAATCCGATTCAAAATAAATAAATAAATAAATACAAACATTTGAAAATATATTTTCAAATAATTTGAAATTTTATTTTCAAATAATTTGAAAATTTACCGTATATATATAAGTATTTTTTTAATAGAAATATTTTCAAATAGAAGAAAATCATTTTAGCCTTATGGCTATGTCGTTTTGATAAAATGAATTCAATTTGAAGTATGATTTGATACACCAAATATGTATACATAGTTTGGAGTAGTTAAAATAAAATCCGGAAGTTGATTATTTAGTTGGATTGAAGGATAATCCAATATATTAGAATTTGGAAGTTATACATCTTAAGGGACGTCCGAGGAGAAGATTGAATTTGAAATCTCAAATTTTGGAATTGGAAGGTCGAGTTGCCGATTTTTGAATAAGTCAAGTATGGTCTATGAGATTTAAATTGCGATTCAAATTCAAATGAGTCCAAGCACAAGTAAAAAAAATGTAATCCGGAATGAAGAGAATTATTTGAATAAACTCGGTAATTGGTTTCATTAGGAAATTGGTTGATTGTTTTGAAGAAGCTGAAAATAAAAGCAAGTTTTAAATAGAATTTAAATTCGGGAAAAAAACTTATTTGAAGTACGAGTTACATGAAATATGAAATACTATGTATACAGTATCATATGTTTTCGAATCAAGATAAGGAAAGCACCTTCCTTCTCTCATGAATTTCGAGCTTAGTTGGATATGCTGCTGGTGGTAGTAGGTTGTCCGGAAATAAAACTTATGAGTTTCCATTGAGCACGAATGCTAGCGTAATTCGCAGGGCTGCAGATAGCCTACGGCGGTCGGATGTTTCCTGAGAGAATCAGGCGTAACCATTGTGATCGCTGCGATCTAGAGTCGTTGGAATTCGACCATGTAGCGAAATTCGCAGGGTGCAAATAGCCTACGGTGGACGGATGTTTCTTGGGGGAACCAAGCGTAACCACAGTGACTGCTGCGATCTACAATCGAATTATAAGGGCGTAATCCGCAGAGCTGTGAAAGCTTACGGGTATGGATGTTTCCTGGGGGACCCAGGCGTAACCATTGTGTACCTTTTGTCCACTTAGATATCTTAGTGATTGAGCCACCTGTTAAAAGCAGCAGTTTGTCTTCGCGACTTGATTGGTCCTCATGACTTGATTTATCTTCATAATTTCATGATTTGTTTTCCGTGACTCTGAGGAAGAGCAACCAAAGCTCAATGACTTCACGTTTTCTTCTGATTCTTAAAACATCTTTCGTTGATGTGTCCAAGACAAAATTCGCAGGGAAGTGATTTTCTACGGATACTGATGTTTTTTGGGGGATCCAGACGAAACCATTGTGTATCTGCGATTCATGAACAATCAACATATCAATCACATTGGTACTTTCCGTATCTGTTTTTTTAAAGAGAATTTTGAAATATTTTCACTGGGAGTAGAAGCAAATATATTTAGTACTTGGAGACTTTTTTCATGCGCTTGGCCAGCGTATGCCTAACTTCTGTAAGAACGACAATCGACTTGTCAAACTTTGAGTTATCAAATATTTTCAAGTAAATAATTAGAAATTAAAATCTATGTAACTTAATAAATTAAGAAGAAGAATTTCCGAGTATTTTCAATTCTATAGCTTTGGAGTAATAATACAGATATTTCTTATATACGATTTTTAAAGTATTTCGGATTTGGAAAATTTTCGATTCGACAGTTTGTAACGTAAAGAGGAAATGTTATTTGCACTCTTCAATGAGTGTTGGAAAAAAAATCAATGGATTAAATGTAAGGAGATTGGGTTGATAGCTGCTAAGCCTAGACCCATTACAGTTGCAAGATGGATTAGTAACGTTGACAGATGGTGTTTATAATGAAATTTGGAATAATGTGAGATGCGTAAATCCAATTACGCGGAAATTGAAAATATAAAAAGAGAATAGTTTTGAAAAGAAATTATATGACTTTGAATCGCTTAGAAGTTTAGATAGATTGAGAAATTGGGAAATATCTCAAAATTTGATATAAAAGTTGGTCTGAGAAAAGTTGAGTATAGTTCAAAGTGCATGGAAATAAATAAAACCCATTTGGAAAATAAAGAACATCACGGCTGATCAAAATTGACCTCCAACTCTAAGAAGGGAGATCTGAATTCCGAGTTATTTAAATATAATGGATGAATAAAGGTCGATAGCTTAATATCGATATTTGAAATTAGTTATGGAAAAATTTGAAGTATACGTTGATATAACTATAACGATCTCCCCTTTTCGGGGACGAAAAGTTTTAAGGGGGAGGTTGTAACATCCCAGAAATTTCGACAACTAATTATGAAATTAATTAAAGATTTAACTGTTAATAATCAATTTTATATTGATATTGGGGTTAGAAATTTAAAATCAAATATATCATTTGGTTATGAATTGAATTTAATATTTAATTCAGAATGGTTGGTTAAAATCAAATATTTATTGTCGAATATTTGAATTGAATTTTTTTGAGTATTTGAATTGGATTCGGAATACAATTAGGAAAAAATATGAACGATTGAATTTAAACATTGTTGACGATAAATAAATTTTAAATAAATAATACGTTGTATACAAACGTAATCAAATTACAACCGAGACAATTTTGTTGGAATTAGAACGTGAAGAGGAAGAAGTACATATAATTTTTGTTGTCCTTGGAGATTGCATTGTCGGTGCGAATATTGAACGTTCTTTGATATTTGCAGTAGGATTAGATTTTTTTACAAACAAATAAAACATCCCCCGTATGCTGCCTTGCCGAATATTACCATCCCCAGTTAATACATGCAAGTTACTATTCTTTGCCTTAGCTCCCACTGTTACTTGGGCGCCACACCTCGTTGTTCTTATAAATTGAGGGTTTTTCACCATTTCTTCAGACAACAAAATTACTCCCTTTTTCTATTTTTAATATCAGAAGTTCTTCTCTGCCAGCCTTCTTCAATTTTCCTTCTCCGCCCTTCGTTCCTTCAACCGTCTAGCCATGATTCGAAGTATCCCGCAGATTGTTCCTTTCCCTTTCCATCTAAATAGCACCCAAATCGGCCACCTCCATCTTCGTTCTTCCGTTCATCGACCGACAAACACTCAACTATCGTGAAGTCTGAAAAATCGAACCCTTCACTCGAAGCCACCACTGCACCTTCAGGGTTGATTGAGTCGTTGTAGTCGATCCAACGAGCCGAGCCACTTCTGGTCAACCGCGGCACGTCGTCGCCTGAGCCCATTAATCCTAAGTCGTTATCTGCGCCTTCTCTCTACGGATTTAAGGTGAGCATCTCACTCACGATTAAATCTTATTTCAAGTGATTGACTTCAATTTAAACTAAATTGTTGATTTCGATTTTGACTGCCTTTTGGATTTACTCGAATTTAATTAGGCCTAGGTATTGTCATTTTGCTGTAGCTAATGAAGTATTGACCAACATTCCCTTTTCTGTTCCACATTGAACATATATACCCGACAACCTTGTATACTGTAAACTCTGAATTCACATGTTTGACACTAATTATAACTTGTGATTTCTGGAAGGAAAAAATATATGATTTGCCTAAAACTGTTTTGCGGAATTCTGGAAGGGAAAACAGTTGACCTATTTCCATACAGCACATATATCAGCTAGCAATAACATCACATGTCTTCGCCACTTAGCTTGGCATGAATCAATTTATATACAAACATATATATGATGTATTGTCAGGCCTTACAAGTAACCTAGTAATGATCTGCACTAGAATATTGCATGATGAACATCAAACTGCGCCCTACTGTGCATACTTCACATATGATTATGTAATGATCTACACTAGAATACTGCTGAATGAAGAGTGGGTCTGAAATGATTAGAGTGATTAGTCGTTGCTATATTTATTCAGTGTTAAAACTTGTTTGCTGGTCCATTTTCGATACACCAATAGTTTCTACCAAAAGTTGAACATATTATTGATTATATATGTAGTGATGCAGATATGTATACGTGTACATATGCTTTTGAGTATGTTACATTTAGCTTAATTTTTCTTCAGTATAAAACTGAAAACAGTTTAAGTCATTCCTCCTGGCCTTGTCCTATGTTGGATATATTTGTTGTTTTGCGGAAAACCGAAACAGTTTTAAATCATCCCCTCTACCTTTATGTAAACACCTACTGAACTTGATATTATGGCTAAAAATTTATGTATATTAGTATTTAAAACAACCGTACACTTGTATTTGAACACTGAAAGCCGGGACTTGCCTGAACCTTGGCTGTCTTGATATTGTGGTGAAAACTGCATGTACATGAATTGGCTATGTTGTTTTCAAACTGCCTTATGTTATCACTTGTTTTCTAAACTATCTGATATATAACAGTATTGTAAACCCCTTACTGAAAAGATCCCGCTTTGTTTACTGAACTAAAAGTGTTTACATCATGTTCATTATAAGTCCACCTGAAAGTGTTTTCCTTATGTTATCATGGTTTACTGAACTAAAAGTGTTACCTCTTCTTCTTATAGCTCACCAGAAATTGTACGTCTCTAGTTCATTCTAAATGTTTGGTTGAGAATCTATTGCGGCATTGTTACCTGTCTTTGCTTGTCTTTGCTGATTTTACAGTGAATGGCATTTTAACTGTATACAAATCCATAATCACTTGAGAGGTTTGCTGAACCATATGGGTAGGAGTTAGAGGGTTAAGTATAGACATTATTTTGATGCATGAATGCATCAGGTATTATGTGGTGCTTTTTTGGTATACTCTCATTTTTAAACCTGAACAAGGCCACAAAGGGCTTGAAGTATTTGAACATCCATTTTCCTGTGCAAATAGTATTAGTTGAAAATGTTATATGATGTATCCCAATAGTTCCTCATGCCTTATTCACTATCCTAGCTTCCAGATGGGTTGTAGCATATTGGATTGACCCCTCACTACTTTTAAATAACTTGGCATTTTGTGTTTGAGTGCTGCCTGTTCGCACTTGACCTTCAGCTGTGCTACAATACTTAGCACTGGTCTTAAATTGTTTTCCCACGTGCTCAAACATGAAATCATGGATGTGTGCTTGACTGTACATAAGTTATACCATTTTCAACCTGGACTCACATATTTTTGGTTGCCGACTTATTTCGAACTGCTCATATCTTTGTGCCTTGTCACCTGATATTCGCATGCACTGTCCAGTACTCTTTCCGGTTGCTTTCCTTGTCGGTTGTAAGCATGATTTTAGTATATATATATATATATGGTGGCCAGTGCACACATGTGTATATATGTACTACTGTATGTGTATTCATATATATGTCATCGGCATACGTATATATCTAAATACATATATTGCTCTGGCTTGTTTCGTCCCAAGTTGCTATTATCTTCCGTTCGGTATGAGAAGCCGAGGTCGTCCATACGTGTATACATGTGTTTATAGGCAAGCTCTGATGAAGGTCGGTCCCTGAAATCAAAACTTGTTATGAACTAGTACTACACAACCGTTTACATTTGAAGTAGGATTAACCATTATATTATAGTCTATATTGTAGTTAATTTACTTGAACTATGATTTAATCCTGACTCGAGTGTGTTAGCCTGCTTTGTGACCAGGCTACCCAAAGCAAAGATCGTGTTGACACACCTCTGGGTAAATGCTGCCTCATATGGAATCTCTGGATAACATCACTCTCCGACATTGGAGGCATCGTCAGAAGACACAAGGCAGTTTGTTAAAAATCACAACATCAGTATAAACTGGTCCGAAACCCTTATCAAACGACCTCATTTAGATCTATTCACATCATATGCTTGTAGCCCTCTGAATAAGCTTCATTTTGAGCTTTGGTTCGGCTCAATCGGACTTACGGTTTGAAAGTTATGTCCGTTTCCGTGAACGGGTCCAGATTAGCATCAACTCGTGGCATTCCTGGTCGGATCGCGTACCGTGGATCGTGGATACCGGATCGGATCGCCCCCTCTGTTCGCGGAGCGTCCTCAAGCCACGATCCGTCCACTCCAGCTCACAACCAAGCCTCAGATCGTGAAGCCCATATCACGAACCGAGCCCATATCACGAACCGATCCCAGACCCACGAACCGATCGCCGAACCTGCAGATACATGCACTGTTTTGACCTATTCTTAAGGCTATTCGATCTCCTACTTTTCCGGATCGCATGCCACGTGTCCTACCACGACCCAGTCCTCCCAGGAGCTTTCCTACAGCTATAAATACACCTTCAGATGGCATTTTCAGGGGACTTTTGGCATCTCCTCATCCATGGCTGCCATGGCCAACACTTCTCCACGAATAACCACCATCTTCCTAAATAAATTCAATGGATTCAGAGAGAATTATTCATTGAATTCAAGTGATTGAGAGCCAATATTCATTGTAATTGTAACCTCTGAGCGAAATGAGAAAATATAAAGTGGACGTAGGCTCGTTAACGCCGAACCACTATAAAAATCATGTTGTCTTGCTCTTTTCTCTATTTTTCAGTTATTTCTTCATATCCTATGCTCAAAATACGACGATTTGGGTGTTAGGACCATTTTTTGGTCTAACAGAGTGTTTTATGCTTTTGCATGGAACGCTCGTGTCATACCCGAGCAGTGCAGATTTAAAGATTACAGCTCAGGATTCGAAGGTTGGCAACGTTGGGGATTCCAAAGATGGCGCACTCTGAAGTTTATAAAGTAGTAAATAATTTCTTGTATTTAAGTCGTTTTAAATTTCCGATGTACAGAGAAAACTCTTGTATTTAAAATTTTGATTATATATATAATGTTTATTCTGTTGTTCAATACTGTGTCATTTATTTATTCTATATTTTCGGTGTTAAATCTGTTTTTAAACTCTATAAGCTAAACACGCTCCGTCGATTTGGACGTTTTAAGTTGGTTTAAATACCAATTTGAAGCAGTCAAAAAGACCGGACGTTACAAAACCGATGAAATTAAACGTTGTTTAATTTCAATGAAAACCAAATTGTTATTTTAAATATTGGACCCAATGGAGGTAAACTAACTTATTGGTCACGTTTATGAAATAAACGTGTTTAATTGTTTGAATTGTTTTGTTAATTGATTGATGTTAAATAACCGTTATTTACTGTTACAGAAATTATTATTTAAAATTGAATTGAATGAATTTATGTGAGATGATCTATTTTCACGCAGGGAAGAACAGGTTGGAGGGATCCAACTGGATTCCTCAAATATATTATATATTATTTATTCACACAATGTCATTATACGATCTGTTCTGATTGGATGATTGATTTGGTTTTCCACCGTTAAACTGAAATTCAATGTTTGTTTTGTTTTAACTAATGGGCGGTATTGATTGAGTAATTGGCAGTATATGGCCTATAAATCAATCGTTTTCCAAATATGGATTTACTGTTAGGTAAATTGATATAAATGAAGATAGATTTTGAAATATATTATTTTGAATAAAAGTTATTAAAGGGAAAAAAATTATTATTATTATTTGAGTTATAAGAAAATATTAAATGAATTTATAAAGAAAATTCTAATGTTAATCATATTTTTAAGCAACTAAATAGAAATTAACCTAACGATTAAGATTTTGGATAATTATTTTTAAGAAACAATTAAATGGGATTATTTAAATTAATTATGTTATTAATTAATTTAAAGTAAGGAGTAAGTAAAATTAGTTAACGAGATAACCTTGTTTTGAATTGACTAAGTCGACTCTTTTAAATTGCGATTGATTATTAAATTAGTTTGTCATTGACTTAATCTAATATAATAGCGAATATTTGTTTTAATAAGATTTTAAAAGGAATTTACTATTTATTTTAGTTAATAAGGAAATTAACTACTTTTACAGTAATTAATGGTTGAAGTAAATTATTATTTTAATTAGTAATAATTTAGGAGATTACTTTTTAATTGAAATACATTTAAAAAGTAATCGAAGTGGAAATAAAATCTAACTGAATTGTGAAAGGAATTTATGAGCAGTTTTAATATAAACCCGAGTCTTTATAAGAAAGTTATAAAAGGAATTTTAAGCGAATACGATAGCTTAAATTAATGATTACTTAATGTTTGAATTAAGTAAAAGGTAATAAAGATAAAAGGGGTTTATCTTAAACCAGAATTATATAAACGAAGTGTATATGAAGAGATTTGAAGTTAAAACGTTAATTTTTTATTAACTTTATTAAATAATGAAATTGAGAGAAATGAATGGGTTAAAATGGGATTTTCAAAAAGGAAAGATTAAAAAGGGATTTATAATTAAATTTGGTAAAAGATTTAGTAATGGAATTTGGTAATAATAGTTCAATTATAAAATGTATCTTTGAGAGAAGTTAAGGTCCAGAAATGATTTATTTAAGAAATTGCTTAATTAACATATTAAGTAATACTAAGTTATATTTAAAAGAGACATTCTAAAAGTAAGTAGGTATTATAAGCTATATTTTAAATAAATTAGTTAAATGGGACACGGTTTGATATTAAAATTATCGGTTTTTGAATTACAACTCATATCTATCTAAAGATAAGAATGTTGTTGATCAAGGTCTGAGAGGTAAATAAATACCCTAACTTGAACGAATTCAGAATTATCTGAGGATGATATTGGTTTGTGATGGGAAAGAGGTTAATAATAATTTATTATTTCCATATGTGAAATAATAATGCAATGTTAATCGCAAGATTTGAGAATATATATTTATATTTCCAAAGTAACGGAAATAAAAAGGATTTAAGTTTATATAATGTAATTTCCAAGGTAACGGAAATGAGTAGATTCGAGAATTATATATATATATATAATATTTCCCAAGTAAAGGAACAAATAAGAGGAGATGGTGTGAAATTGTAATGGTATTTTTGAAGTTAAAGAAAATGAAAAGCAGAGTTTGGAAATGGATTTATTCTAAAAGAATAAGAGTGGGTTATTGTTTACAAACAGTGAAATAGAGAGCTTTCGTAACGTTGTTGTACGAGTGACAAGATAAACTATTTTCCCAATTATAGGAAATGAATAAAGATGTAGCCAATGTTTTGAAAAATAGTAGAACATAAAATTGGATATGATTGTAGGATTTTTCCTAAGTATTAAAAAGAATTAGTTTTTAAGAATAATCTTATGTTAAATATGAAGTGAAAAGCTATATTTGTAATATAGGAAATGTTTAAAGGTTTTAAATTAGCCATTAGTTAATTATTTTAAATTAAAATGGCAAGTAATGCTGAATACTGAATCAGTGAACTCATTTCATTCTCGTGATTATTTATTTGGTAGTTAAATAACCGACAATCAAATCTGACCTGTACGATTGTTGGTATGGAAAGACTGGAATCGAATTTATATTCGAAAGCCATTCTGAACCAATAAATACGCAGAAGATGCTGATTGAAGATGCAACATTAAAGACCGTGAATTTTCGTAAGCAAAAGGATTAATCAAATTCTCTTGTTAGCTCCCGGAGATAAACTGTGATTATGTCGTGGTTGGAATCTACGGATTTGTAAGGACTACTCGCTACTGATCTATAGGGTGATACCTAGAATGTGGTAGGAGGGTGTCTTCAGTTCATCCTATTCCTGGATGACTTATATGGACAAATCTTTGACAGAGTATTTCTTAAGAGTCACGTACATTGATTTTTACAAATGTATTTCTGTTAGTGCTAGCTAACATCAAAAGTATTTTTGTGGACATCAATTAGTGATTTGGCGGATCTGACGATGTAGCATTCAAAGTGAATGGTGGCCATATGTTTTGAAAAGGTAATTTAAACCTCAAGCCTCATCAACCGGGAAATGGCACAAAATTGGGTAGGTTGCATGGCTATGTCGGTCGCACACATCAAAAGAGTATATCATTACTGATCTAGAGAAGTCAAATGCCTTCGGTTGTCCCTATTTATTTTTGTATGTATGATATTGGTTCGGTTGGCTGACCCCCAAATGTGGTAATGATATATTGGGTACTCTCAAGATAAGTGATGGGCCGGTCTTGTTTAGCCTGGGTTGCAAGATGTTCTTGTTGAACCCTAATGTATTCATCTCCAGAGGCACATTGTTGGGAAGATGGTCTCATACCTTGCCAGGAAATGCATTCTCTAATAAAAGCCCGCGGTTTTGATTGTATACTATGTATGTGCTAGTACGATATTTATTTGTAATTAGACATTATTATAATATCAGAATAAGTATTGTTTTCATTAAAAAATTGGGTTATCGTAAGGTAAAAACCGTCTGTATTTATGTGTGCATTTGGTCTTACGATTATCCTTTTCTTTTGAAAAGATTTCGACTTAAAAATCAAGTTGTGTGATACCTTAAAACTTTGTGTGTTTTTCTCACTCTGGTTCAGCAGACTGATCCGGCATTTGTAATGCTCGGGTTAGACCGGGTTTTACAGGTTCAGTTTTTCGAAAGCTATGAGGTGACGAGCTGGATGAGTTCAGACATATGATATTATATTGTTTCCGTTGTGTGTTGTATATGAGGACAAATTATTATAACTCCCCAGATGTGTTGACGTACTTTGATGATTGTAAGTATTTTTTTAAAGCTATCAATAAAGATTTATCTATGTATTATATTTTATTCCACTGCGATGTGAGAATCTGTGTTATGTTGGTTCTTCTTCTTTTATCTAATGCTATTTTCTTTCTTTTCTCACCCTCTAACTTATTTCTAGCAGCTATCTGTTTTTTTGTATAATTTGAGTTAATATGGGTTGAAAATGTCGGCTTAAACTGTACTAATAAATGGGTCGTTACACTTGGTATTGAAGCTGTTAGTTTAGTAATAACCTTGGCTCTATGATATAACTCGATAGAGATGGGGTCAGTGATTCCTCAGATTGTGTTGGGAGTATATATATGAGAGCGCGTATTTGTAGATTTTATATACAAATGTTTTGTTTTGTATTGTTTGATCGGTTCAACTGTTGAGAAGCATTGTACCAGTAATGGATACAATATTGTTTTGTAAAGAGGGTAAACGAAATAATTTTACCTAAATAATATTTTGTATAGAAAAGAAATAATTTTATCAAATTATTGAGATATTGGTTTATGTGTTTGATTGATGTGAATGAAATTCAAATTGGATTAAAGATTTGAATGGGAACTTAACCTGGTTAAGTAAAATTAAATTAATAATGACATTGAAATCGAAATTGGGATAAACAAATTTGGAATTTGAATAAATAATAATTAAATAGAAATCCATCGAATATTAATCGATTGGTATTTAAAGCAAAGTAAGTATTAACGTTGAATGTAAATTCAATTGATTTGATTGAGTCGGTTGTGCATTAGTTGATTGATTGATTATTGATTGTGTGTTGGATTGTTGAAATATATTCATCAATGGTTTGAAGTTAAATGAATTGGAAACCAAGAGAAATGAATTCCAATATAATAAACGGGAATGAAACCGCACATGAATTAAAACTAATGATTTATCCCTGTATTTGCAAATGAATTGATATTCATGTTTGATTAATGGAATTGGTGTAATATACTTGTTGACCAATGAATATTGTTGGATATTTCATATATCTGTTACTTATATATTAAATTGAGTTGACTACAGGTGCTAGAAGGCCATGAGTATTAAGATTAATTGCGTATACTGCACGTAAATCGAGCAAGTATGCTCAATAGCGCACGTAAAAGGTACGCCTATGCGAAAATATAAATTTTGGGCTTTGATTTTTGTTTTTTGACCATGTGGGTCGATGTATATATATTATTTGTTCTTGCAATATCGTAGATGTCACTTCATATAGGGAGACTCTACCGAATTTTTCCAGGAATTTAAAGTGTTAGAATTTTTTATAATTTCAAATTTTTTATTAATAATAATGGATTGGCTTTTGATTTAAAATAAAATTGGATTTTGATAGTGAATAGGCTCATAACATTTTTTTGCCTTAGTAATTTCGCGGAAAAAAGTTTTTTAAGGGGGGAAGAATGTAATGTCCCGTATTTTCGGTAGTCAAATACTTAATTTAATTTTATTATTTTAAGGATTATATTCGGAATATTAAAGGATTTTAATATTTAACCCGTTTATAAAAAACAAAGTTGGAATGTTAAATTTTACTATAATTTAAATTGAGCTCGAAATGGCATAGCAGCTCGTAATATTGAGTTTTCAACTTCAATTGAATATACAGGATCCGGTATAAGTCGGATTTCTATGAAACAATAAACGTTTGAATCTTGTTAATTATAATTTTCTAATGAAATAGAAAAATCCAGATTTCGTATTATAGATTGTTAATTATGTCCAAATCAAATTTTAAAATAGTTGCTATGGAAATATTAATAAACGATAACGTTTATTTAATAATTTATAAGGGTATTTATAAATTTTTGAAACCGTTTAACTTGGAATGTCAATATTGAGTTGTATAATTCATATTGTTTATATCTGAAGCTATATGATAATTTTATTTGGATATTTACGATAACAATAGTTTATTATTATTTTGGATTTTTATAATATTTAATCGATATAATTATAGCCTTAAAGTTGGTCATTTTGCGAATGGGCTCAGTTTTCGATGAAATTAGTTTCATTGGGACTGTAACATTAAATTATTATATGGTATTAAATTTCGTGGCAAACAAATGTCGTATGTGACAACGGCAGCCATAAATGCCCAGTCATTTTTATAGAGCGTAATTAAATTAAATTAATTTAATAGAGGGATATTTGTGTATAACTTGAGCAGACGATCGAATTAAGCCATGAAACCAATTACGTTGAGTTCGTATCGACGTTTAGAGTCAGGATAGGTAGGTAGTTTGTTATTTTTGGATATCGGTATTTCGGTGTCCAAAATATTGTTGTTTGGTGCATAAAAAGAACGTACCGGGAAACAGTCTCGGAATGCGACGAAACTTATGCCATTGGATTCATATTAATTAATTGTTATAAGATTTCGATTTTCATGTCAATCGGACTTACCGTTTGATCTTGGCAACGATAAACGCCTTAATCATTTATATTATTTTGGTCAATTTTAGACGGGTAACTTTAAAGGAATAAACGACTGGCCAAACAGACTTCGATTTTAACGAAACAAATTTCATTGGGTCCGTAAGGCAAATGTGATGGCCCGCCCCACACCAGCTGGCATTTCCTCCGAAAGTGCGCTATACACATGCCCGACTAGCACGGAACGGTTGCCAAAGAAAGGAAAGAAGAGAATGAACTAATCGAAAACCTATAAAATGTCTCACAGCGCATGGGATAAAATATAATAACAACATACTTGACATAAAACAAGCGAGACACTGCATAAGCTGAAAACTAAACATCATAGCAGCGGAAAATCCAAATACAGCTTATGTTCCACATCATCATTATTATAACTTTAAATCTGTCTCTAAAGTAAAAGAAAGAAAGAAAGAAAGAAAGAAAGGGTACACTACTAATGCCCAAAGTAGTGACCAGCAGCAACACAAGGATAATATCTATATATCATACGTGGAAGCCTCCTGCTCGTCTCTGGTACAGCTACTCGTGCATTACCAGCTAACCTGTCTCTAGTCTGCTCGTGAGAGCACCCAGAGTAATAAGAAGAGACATAAAACTCTGGGTCAGACAAAAAGTCTGGTATGAGCGATAAGCAGCTAAACAGAACAATAATAGGTATACTAAACCATACCTAAACGTGGACTTACAACCAAAGAGTTAGTGCCACATACCGTACAATACTCTAAGGTTCCACTGAACAGATGGTGTAAAGATAACGGGGGGTGGGGGTGTGCATGTCATAATGATGGCAAACAAATCAAACATAGCAACCATCCTCGCATCTCTCACTCAGTGCGTAAAGCATACGATGTCCACCGCTTTAAATCACTAGACCAGTTGAGATAATGACGGAGTTCGACTTGTACAACTACTGCTGCTACCAAGCTTACCCCATGGAGTCATGACTAAACCTTTACAAATGACCCCACTTCATAGGTGTATAGCCCATTAGTCGTACCTAGGCCACTGTGGCCCTGAATCCGTCCACATACCTCCCATACATAGTGATCCAAAGTTATAGATATTGACAACCCCTTAGCACATGTCCCGCAGCAAAGCCCAATCATGAAATTGACTCGTTGGTTCCCATCTGGATCCTGAGTTCTACTTCTCATTTGGACTTCCTTTGCATCTCGGGTTTTTGGTCTTCTTCCCCGGATCGGTCTTCATTTGGTTCGCAACCCATGCCTTGCATTCAAAACTCCTGAGTTCGGTTCGGTCGTCATCCTCCCTCGGATCGGTTCGATCCATCTGCATCGGGTCGTGATGTCCTTCCTCCAGCAGTTCGGGTCGGGGTCCACATCTCCAAGCGGTTCGGATCGTGGAGAGCTCTGGATCGGGTCGGGCCTTCCTCACCCGCTCGGGTCGTTGTGTGCCGATCGGGTCGGGACTCCTGGTCAGATCGGGGTCTCCAAGCAGTACGGGATCGATGCACTAGCTCATAGCGTAGCAGTTCAGAGGAGCGGTTCGTGGGTGGTTGTAACGATCGGGTCGGTTCGGTGGGGGTGCGATCTGATCCGGTTTCCTGCACAGTTTTCCTGCGACTTCCAGCAACCTGTTTTACGCCATTCGACGGCGTTTTCGACCAATCTAACTATTCTAATCAATCACAAAGCATAACATATAGTCATAGCAACATGTAGAAACGACCACAAACACCAAAACAACAATTTGATAGGTTAAAACGGATCAAACATTGCCAAAACCCTATATTTTCCCTTAAGCATGTTTAAGCAAATCAAATGACAGGATTAGTAAAACTTAACCAAATTAACCCAAACTTCTAACAAAGGTCTAAAGCATCATTTCGAATTTTATAAATATTTTTACAAAATTTTATCATCTCTAATTTCGTTAATCTTCACTAATTACCCTTAATTAACTGTAATTAGTGCAAAACCATGCAAATCACTCACCTTTGCCACAAATAAAACTCAGATCTGAAATGAATCTCTGTTTGGCGCGAATACTGATGTCTAACAGCAACTCTAACCTTGCTTTGGTGCTATCTCTCCTTAATTTGATGTTGCTAAGCCTAATCTTCAATTAGAAAGTGGTTTGGGGATGTTTTAGATGTTGGAGGCCATGGCTAGGCTGAGAGGAATGAATATTGACGGCTGAAAAATGAGAAAAAGGTATTCTACAAACCCTAACAG
Organism: Allium sativum; assembly: GCA_030737875.1. NCBI lineage: Eukaryota > Viridiplantae > Streptophyta > Magnoliopsida > Asparagales > Amaryllidaceae > Allium > Allium sativum. The sequence continues at coordinate 460,830,987 of CM060924.1, read as the reverse complement.
CCCTTTTAAACTCCTAATCCCGAAATTCCCCTTTGGACCTAGCTGTTAATCACCCGGTTAAGCCCAATTAAGCTGTTTTTCACCATCTGGAATTTGTTTCAGCCATATCTCTCAAACAGTAAGTCCGTTTGACTAATGTGACCACTCTACGGAATTGTAAACCATCATCCGGATCCAATGGAAGTGGTTTCAAGTCAACATTACTTTTCAATCAAAAGTTATGGTTAAAACAAGATCAATTGGGGGCAAAACGGTCATTTAAAAATCGGGAAAAATCATGAACATGGGAAATGACCCCAATAGTCGTCTCCCAAAGTTACATGACCATACGATTCTCTATGACGATGAAATAAATATTCTACGATCCTATGATGCATAAAATGCGGGTCGTTACAGCAAAGGTCTAGTAGAATTGCAAGGTTTCAAGTTGATTGGATTTATTTTGTGATTATGGGAAATTTAAACACGTGACTTTTTTGCCTATAAATTATAAATGACTTCTTATAGACGGCCTCTGAATTCAACGAAACATGTCTCATCAGGTCTGGAATATTTTTTTATAATAGGAATAAGAGTTTCGTCTCGATCGGAGGTCGTATGTGCTTGATTCAACACGATACTTTGTGGGTAAATTTTGTATATATTAAATAATAATAAAATTTCCCATTATATATACCCTGTTATAAACCCTTCTTAGCGTCAACCCTTGCTCTCGCGGTCAACATTTCCAAGCCGCCATCGGATGTTTCGAACGACTGAAATTCTCTCCTCTTTTTCCCTCAAATTCTCGTTGTCCACTAAATATCGGATCAAATTTCCTTTTACAAAAATGAAGAGCTCGTGCAGCTCTATGGATTGAACGGGCATGATGGAAATTGATCATTAGTTTTATGAATAATCTTATGTTAATAAGAAGAGAAAATCTATATTAGTAATACTGGAAAGGTTTAAGGGTTTTAAATTAACCAGTAGTTAATTATTTTAAATTATAAGGCCAAGTAATGTTGATTACTGAATCAGTGAATTCTCTTCATTCTTGTGATTATTTATTTAGTAGTTAAATAACTGACTATCAAATCTGACCTATACGATCGTTGGTACGGAAAGACCGGAATCGAATTTATATTCGAAAACCGTTCCGAACCAATAAATACATAGAAGATGCGGATTGAAGATGAAGCATTGAAGACCGTGGATTTTCATAAGCAGAAGGATTACTCAAATTCTCTGGTTAGTTCCCGGAGATAAATTACGATTCTGTCATGGTTTGAATCTAAGGATTTGTAAGGACTGCTCGCTATTGATCTATAGGGTGATACCCAGGATGTGGTAGGAGAGTGTCTTCGGTTCATCCTGTTCCTGGATGACTTGTATGGACGAATATCTGATAGAGTATTTCTTAAGAGTCACGTACATTGATTTTTACAAATGTATTTCAGTTAGTGCTAGCTAACATCAAAAGTATTTTTGTGGACGTCCATTAGTGATTTGGCGGATCTGACGATGTGGCATTCAAAATGAATGGTGGCCAGATGTTCTGAAAAGGTAATTTAAACCTCAAGCCTCATCAACCAGGAAATGACAAAAAATTGGATAGGTAGCATGGCTATGTGGGTCACACCCATCAAAAGGGTATATCATTACCTTTTCTGGAGAAACCAAATGCCGTTGGTTGTCTCTTTTTATTTTTATATGTATGCTATCGGTTCGATTGGCTGGCCCCCAACCGTGGTAATGATATATTCAGTACTTTCAAGAAAAGTGAGGGGCCGGTCATGTTTAGCCTGGGTTTCAAGATGTTCTTGTTGAACCCTAATGTATTCGTCTCCAGAGATGCATTGTTAGGAAGGTGGTCTCATATCTTGCCAGGAAATCCATTCTCCTATAAGAGCCCGCAGTTTTAATTGTATATTATGTATGTAGAGCATGAGATGCAAGCGTTCTGCAAGTTTGATATTTATTTGTATTCAGACATTATTATAATGTCAGAATAAGTATTGTTTAAACGTTTTGGGTTATCATAAGGTAAAAACCGTCCATATTTCTTTGAGGATTTGGTCTTACGATTATCCTTTTCTTTGAAAAGATTTTGACTTAAATATCAAGTTGTGTGATACCTTTAAACTTAGTGTGTTTTTCTCACTCTGCTTCACCAGACTGATCCGGCGTTTGTAATCCTCGGGTTAGACCCGGTTTTACAAGTTCAGGTTTTCGAATGCTGTGAAGAGACGAGCTGGATGAGTTCAAACGTATGATATTATATTGTTTCCGTTGTGTGTTGTATATGAGGACAGATTATTATAACTGTCCAGATGTGTTGATGTACTCTGATGATTGTAAGTATTTTTTTTTAAATCTCTCAATATAGATTTATTTCTATATTTTATTTTGTTCCGCTACGATGTGAGACTCTGTGTTGTTTTGCTTCTTCTTCTTCTATTCTAATATTTCTTTCTTTCTTTTTTCATCCTCTAACTTCTTTCTAATAGTTGTCTACTTTTTCGTATAATTTGAGTTGATATGGGTTGAATATGTCGGCTTAAACTATAGTAAAAAGTGGGTAGTTACAGAAGAAGTCTCTAGTAAAGATATAAGTTCGATTTCATGCAGCATGACTAGTTATGAACATGGGAACCAACGTGACTAGTTATGAACTTGGGAACTAGTTATGACACTTAATAGATCATATGACTGCTATTATGAAGTTAGACATAGTTGGTTCAACCTCAAAGCTCTTAGATCATGAGTGATTACAAGCTTATTTTCATATGCAATAATAAATATACCACTAATACATGCAAATTTTCATATTCAGAGTTTTACTTGGTTGTTCAGTGAGAATGGCATAGAATTGATGTGCTACTGCCAAATGTGTCGCTGCCATGCACAGCAAGGAACAAAACGGCGGAAGAAGCATACATAAACATCTTTGTAAAGGAATAGTACTATATTTTACTAGACTAGTACGTGCATTTTGGCTTTATCATTTTGTATCATACTATATTTTGAAATTAGTACTTGGATATGTGTTGTTTGTTTTAATATGTTAGAATTTTGATTGTAATTTTATCGAGCATTTATAAATATGCTAGAAATTTGTGTATGTAATTTTATTTTTCTTAGATATTAAGAATGTGTTTTTAGCTATTACATTGTGATATTTGTTTTCAGCAATGGATTTTTGCATAATACATATTAATAATGGTGATACACACACACACACATACACACACACATACACATACATACATACATACATACATATATATATGACCAGATTAGAAGGGGAGTTGTGACGGCTTACCAACAAAAAAGTGAGGTTAAGTTTACCTTATTTTATTTTCTGTCGCTAATCCCTTGGCAATCAGTAAGGGTTTACCAACGCCTTTTACAGATAATAATTTATTATAAATTACTTATCCATTGGTAAATAGTTGGTAAATAAATTAAAATTAAATTAGTAAATAATATTATATTTTTATTGTATAAATAGTATAATGACGGAAAACTATCAGAAAACTCACGTTAAATTCCATCGCCAAAATTAGACACAATTATCGTCAATCGTGTTATACAGGAAATCCGTCGCTAAAACCACTATAGCGACGGATTGGAAATGGATTTTGCCGCTGCAAAATCAGCTTTTTCTTGTAATGTAAATAAACCGAATCAATAAAATAAGCTAACAAAATGATTTATTGTATTTGACTTAACTTGTGGAAACCGATAGAAATGAAAAAAAGGAAATTGTTATGGAAATAAATTATTTAAATGAGTAAAATGAAATAAGATTTGATATAATATGGAATGAACTTGAAACATTAAATAAGCAATACTAAATTAAAATAGATAAATTTGTAAGATACTCTTTTATATTCTAGAATATAAATAAAACTTACCAAAATGTTTAAGAAGTTAAAAACATTGATATAAATAAGTAATAGAATATTATACAAGTCAATGAAACTTAAGTTATAAGATATGGACTTTGATTTAAATTGAGTTCGAGTTAAATGGAAAATAAAACAAAATACAACGTAAGTGAAATAAATAAGAGGAACCATGAAATAGAAGTTAACTTAAGAAATATAGAATGAAATTGATCGTAAATCGAAATTTTATATGAATTTGAGTTAAAATAAACTTAAATTTAAGTGATGAAGTCCAATGGGATAGGTTAATGAGAATGAATTGAATGTAAGTTTGTATAATTATTGAAAAAATGAATTTCAGTGAGTAAATGTAAACTAATTGAATAGTAATAGAAATTAAAATATTAAACTAAAATATTGATATTCAGAAATATGAATTGTATACAAATGGAATGAACTAAATGAGATTGTACAAATAATACGTTTACATTGAAAAATTGGTAATTGTGCTTTGGTTGGAAGAATATAATCATTTGAATGTTTTCATTTGTTCCTTTAGCTGTGTTTGCTATTCCATGTGTGATTATTGTAGATATATCGATTTATTTATTTTGTTATATGTTCTTATTATTGTGTTAAGTGTTTTAGTTGGTACAGACGACATTTGCTCACTTATGGAGCTAACTACGCATAAATACTTCTTTTGCTTGCTTAAAAATATGCCAAATTGCTATGACGCTAACTAAAGGTATGTGTATCGGATTATATATCATATTTGGTGTTATATATTGTTTCTGCATAGTTTGGGATGTTTCATCAATGAGATGTGATGTATATTTGTGATTATATACGTATTGTTATTTCTTCAAATCTAGCCATGCAAAGAAGACTACCAAAAAAATTTGTAAATCTAAGACAAAGAAAATTTTGTAGAAAATTGGAGTTTTCAAACCTATATTAAACTGCCTATGCAACTAAAATGTTGTTAAGTTGAGTAGGAAATTATATTGTTAATATACTAATTGACAACTTCCTTACTTTCGAGGACAAAAGGTTTTGAGTGGGGAAGAATGTAACAACACATTTTTTTACTACATAAATTATTTAATTTAGTATGATTTTGATTATTATAGTGGTTAGAAAAAATTTCTAATGATTTAATTATGTAAATTTTACAGTGTGAACTTAATTAAATTGATTAAGTAATAAATTTCAACTCATTACAATAATAATAACTTCAACAAATTATATAAAATCCAATACTCAATGAAATTCAACGATTCTAGATTCATTGGATTCATTAGATTCATTGGATTCATATGATTAGTAAAGGAAGCAATAGGGTTCTGGTAGGAACGACATAACCATAGCCGATCTAGGCTTCATATATGGAGGTAAGGTGATAAACGAGATGGAAAATGGAGCTTGGACTCGGGTTTAGTTAGCAATGTAGCACCTGTAGCCAAAGTATTGGGGATTTCTGGACAATTTGATGTCAACTATGTTGTCCATGCATGGAGGGCGCGTTTGAATAGGAGTGGCCAAGCGTAAGGTAATGGTGATGGAGAAGGAGAGTTCGCAAAGAGACGTTCATTGATTTCGTTAGTTTGAAGAATTATTGTGTATGGAGTGAAAGGTGGAGGAGAGAATTTTTTTTGACATGATCGGGTTCAAAAATTTCTGGAGTGTGAGAGGGAATGGGGAAGATTGATGACGTGGCAATCAAGGTTTAGGTGAGAAACGTTTTTCTATTTTAATTTAAATTTCAAATGTTAAAACATGAACAACTTTCTCATACATACAGGATGAACGCATGGTTTGTTTTGTTGAGATCTCATTGAAATTCTGAAGGGCATGGATTTTTTTTGGTTGCAGTTGGAGAGTGTTAAATTTTGGGATTTTAGTTGGACTTCCAACGGGTTCAAAATCAAAGCTGAGTGTTTAAACATACTCACGCTTAACTAAAATATTTATTTGTTAGTTAATTAAAATCTTGTTACGATATGATTGTATTGGTTGTCGTTTGGTAGTTTAAAATACTTATTTATGTTGATTTGCATCGACTGTATAATTTAATTTTACTACTAATTTAAATTTTACAGCTAGATTAAACTTGAAATTTAATTACTAGTTAAACCCGACATCCGATAACTAGTAAATTGATGTGATATTGAACTGTTTAGATGTGTTGATTTTGATGGATGCCTTAGATTGATGTGCTTGATATATCGATGTTTAATTGTGTGACTAAATCTATTAATTACCTTATTTGTATATGATCGTTTGTTTGCATTGATTAATCCCAACCATTTACGCAAGATGATACGGGCATAAAAAAACCCGAGATTAATTATTGAAATGAATTAAGAGCATAGGTTGTGATAAATACATATAACCAATCTATGAAATCTCGGAGCTTTATCTCCAATGGTGACTTCGTAGCCTAGCCTCCTCTCCTTTTCATTTTCTTTATCTTTTTCGCTTTCCGTTCTTTTCCGTCTTCATTTCTTCTTCCTCCCTCCCCTATATTTCTTCTCTGTTCCACCTCTTCTTACTCTGCTTTCAACATCGTGGATTAAGCTTTGTTTCCCTTCTTCAAATTTCTTTTCCAACACTCACCCAATCGCTGTATCCTTTGCCGCTATTCCTCGCTCTCCTCCAGTTATCGCTAGATCTAAGGCTTTCCTGTTCTATTTCACTATTGGGCCTCTTCTTAACATGCTTAAGCTCCACACTATAGTTCAGTGCCTTTGAACTGGGTTGATTTGTTGTTTCTCGTGACTGACACTATAGTTATCTCCCTTGCCTGTCGTGCTTTTTCAATGTCAGAGATCCTTCGAAAGGCAGGCCGTTGATACGGTTGTGGATCGTTTGTCTGATTCGATGTAACAACCCGGAAATGCGAGCCAGTTTAAAATTTTTATTTTGGCAATTATAGCGAATTTTGAACGTTTGAAATGAATTATTTTAAATAATATCGACGAGAAATTTATTTTGAATAGATTAGAACGTATATATTTATATACGTCGTCGTTAGAATATTAATATTTATTTTAAATTATAAAAGGAATTGAAAATGGCGCGGTAGTTCGATAATTCGATTTCAAACTTCAATTGAATGTACCGGGTGCAAAATAAACCGGATTTTAACGAAACCAAAAGTATTTGAATCTAATTGTGAATATCTTTCCAACGAATCCGAAAAATTGAAATTTCATAGTGGGAATCAAAAGTTATGTCCAGTTGAAAATCCTGAATAGTCGCTATGGAATTCAGGCCCTTAAAAATAGCCATTTTGCAAACGACCTCGGATTTCGACGAAACCACTTTTGTTGGGTCCGTGATGTCAAGTTATTGCTAGATTCCAATTTTCATAATTTTTCGAATCAATATGTGAGCGTGGCGAAGGAAAACGCGTTTGACCAGTTTCAGTTGATTTTAATCGACTGGAAAATGGTCATTTTTCAAACAGTCTCGGAATTTAACGAAATTAGTTTTGTTAGGACCGTATCATCAATACGAACCTAGAAAATATTTTTTTGGAATTTTTTGAGTTAGTATGTGACCCCGGTAAATTGAAATGCACGTTCAAATACAATATATAGATTTATATTTTGATTTTGACGAAAACTGATCGAAACGATCGAATCAGGTTGCGATACATATCCCATTGTGTTCGGAATTGGGGTAATTAGCTATGGACGACAGGCGGTGGGCTTGATTTCGAGTTCGAAAATAAAAGCTACTTCTTGGATTAAAAGAAAATAAAAATATATTAATATATATTGGTCCCTCCCCCTTTGTTCAATCTCTCTCCTCTTCCCCCCTTTACGTTCAGAAAAAAAAACGACGAAGTCGTTCGAATCCGCCGCCATGGGGGGGTCCACCTTTGCACCGCCCCCCAGGCGAACTGCCGCCGCCTCTCCTTTGTCGGAGGCCCCTCTGACGTACCCCCCTGCCCCTCTTCCTCCCTCCTCCTCGAATTGAACCGCAGCGCCCCCTCCCTTCTTCTCCCTCCACCTTTAAACCATCGTGCCGCTACCCGAACCTCGCCGCCCCACCTTCGCCGCCCATCATCGGAGACCCCACCCCTTCGCGCCTCTCCTCCCCAGCACAGCCGCACACCCACTCAAGCCCTAACCCCAATCAACTGCCTCAGCCCACTCCTCGATCACCACACCCTTGTGCCACCGTCCGCACCTCCCGCAGCCGCCCTCTGACCCCGCCAGCGCCGCCATAGGCCCTTCTCCGATGGGAAAATCCGATTTTTAATATGGTGAGCTTTTAAATTATATTTTATTAATGAAAATAAAAATTTAGGTTTAGGGGAAATATGGATTTGGTATTTCTAAAATAATAAAAAGAGAGGAATTTTATATGATAAAACATATGATTTTTATATATTTTTTACAAGAATAAAAATATGATTTTATATAATGTAGAGTAATAAAGATGTGATATTTATAGTAGTAGCAATGTAAAGATACGATTTTTATGAAGTAGAAAGAATAAAAATATGATTTTTATATTATATAAATAGTAAAAATATCATCTTTATAGATATAGCGAAATAAAAATCTGATTTTTATTATATATGTGTTGAAATAAAAATGTGATTTTTATAGTGATGAAATAAAAATTAAATCTTTATATTTGAAAAGGCGAAATCTTATATCTGAAAAGGCGAAATCTTTATATAGAGAATAACGTGATAAAAATATAATCTTTATTATATGAACACCGTTGTAAAAATAGAATTTTTATCTATATAGTAGCGATGTAAATATAGAATTTTTATCTATATAGTAGCGATGTAAAAATAGAATTTTTATCTATATAGTAGCGGTGTAAAAATAGAATTTTTATCTATATAGTAGCGGTGTAAAAATATGATTTTTATATACATAGCAACAATATAAAAATGTAATTTTTATATATGTAGTGGCTACGGGCAACGAAAGTGACAAAAGACGAAAATGTGAAGATTTCCTACATTTGAAGTGTCGTGGAGTTGGGATAGCTTTGGTGAGAACTTCTCACTTTAAAATCTTTTTCTAGTTACATATATATATCTAGGATGCAGACGGTGCTTAGTAGCACCCGACACCCGTCGTCCACAGACCATGGACGGCTTGTATGCTTGTTTGATGTGTTGTGAAATTTGTTTGTGATGTTGATGTGAAATCGATAATAAAATGTAGATGGTTGAAATAAATTAATTATCGTTAAAAACATAATTTTTAACGTGAATGTGAATAAATAAATATTTATAAACAAATTGGCCGATTTGTTTATATACACTGATTTGACTGATATTGATTGGGATGATAAATTTTACACATCGCCCAACTGCACAAATAAAAATCTGTGTTTGTTGATTTGAAACCCTACACGGGTGTTGGGATGATATTTGGCGTACACTAATCCCAATTACTTAATTGTATGTCGATCGATTGGTCGACAGGCTATTATAAGCGTTAGATATTTATATTTAATGCTTATGCAGTTGTGTGGTGCACTTTGGATGATGGTTGATTGTTTATCATTGCTATTATATACATGTGTTGTATGGAACCCATATAATTAACGTTATATGGTAATTGATTGGGCCTCATTCCAATCGGGAAAATAATGAATATTATAAAAGAAAATTCATGTGTTGAATATAAAAATAGTCACGTGTTGACGATGTTCATGTGTTGAAACTATTCATGTGTTGAATAAAATATTTTAATAGTAAAATTTACATCTTTATCATATTTACAATTAGAATCTACTTTACGGTTGGAGTCTAATTAAAAATCAAATGATAGATACCATAATTTTATAAAATATATTACACAACAAAAATAGTCGTGTGTTGACAGTACTCATGTGTTGAGATTAGTCAGTTGTTGAAAGAAATAAAGATTCATGTGTTGAATAGAATAAATATTCATTTGTTGAATAGAATAACGAATTTATTGAAATATATAAAGCCATGTTGATTAGAGTTGCGCTATTTTGACGTGAACGATATTTATATCGATTATATTCGTTTTTATAATGAATATAGAAAAGGTAGTGATTTCAAAATATAACGTTTGAAAATATTATCATTTATATAGTAATGATATAAAATATTCAATTTTGATTTGAAATTGAATATAGAGTTGAAATGGTTTTGAAAACGAATTTAAAATAATTTATAAAATACGTTTTAAAAAGGAAATCGACGAAATATATAATACATATATATATAATGGCCTGAATAGAACGCGCCGCGCCGCGACAGTTCGTGAATTTCGACCATTGACTTCGAATTGACATTACAGGAGATCCGACCGTCGGATTCTCCTAACACCGGAACCGTTGGGTTCGTATCGAAAAGAGCTTTCCAATGAATATTAGAAATTTGAAATCTAACGGTTGGATTTGGAATTATGCCCAAATCAAATTTGAAAAAGGTCGCTGTAAGTGCAGTTCGATGGCCGTTGATGGAAATCGACTGTACGGGCCTTGATAAAATTATTAAAAATATTAATAATTTGTGTAAAATCATAATATATGAATTGGAAAGAATTGGGATGAAAAATTCCACATTTGAAAGGATAAAAATATATTTTTGTCGAAATGAACTAGTTTTGAACTAGAATTAAAATCAATTTATTTTTGAAATAAATAAATTGAATTTGAAAGTGATTTTAAAAATAATCAATATTCTCAATAGGTGAATTGGACTGGAGTTGAATCGAAATTATCTTCGGAATATTTCGATATTGGATTTCGTGACTATACAGATATTGTTATGGGAATTTGAAAGATATATTTTATATCGTTATTTCCAATACGATATTTGTTGGTTTCAGGATTTGATATCGAATATAAGCCGGTATATTTTCTATTCAGAGCCTTGTATTTAATATCAAATGTGATTTGGGTTTGTCGTGAATGGTGTCTTCATTAACACTGTTCTTAAGCCCAATAGAGAAAAAGATTAAATCTTTCTATTTAGATTTAATGAAGTGTATCAGTTAAATAATATTTAATTGGAATTGAATTTGAATTGGGTTTTGGGTTTATCGTGAGCGGTGTTTTGAACAACACCTGTTCTTTAACCCGATTAACAATAGAGTGTGATTTTGGGTTTATCATGAATCGTGTTTAGATGACATTGGTTCTTTAACCCAGTTAAAGACAGGTTATTGATTTTTGAGAAGATTAAAACTAAGTGGAGTTTTAATGAATCTTTAATTAGATTGAAACGTGAATTGATAATTTAAATTATCAAATCTGAAAGGTGATCGAGAATGGAGTACCACCAGTTTTGCTCCAAAGCGATAGTTAAATCTTTAATTAGATTTGAACGTGAAATGGTAATTAATTTTACCGATAACACCGTGGTGATAGATATGGAGTATCACCAGTTTTGCTCCAAAGGATGAATGGGTTGGGAAATAAAATAAATAATTACTTCGGTGTGGTTCGCTAATCCCGACTAGTTTGAAATGATATCTAAAGGAAGATTAAAGAATAAATTTAGAAGAATTTATCTTGGATAAAATTAATGGAAACCTTTCCCTAAGAATGTGATTTTGTGAATAAAAGAATATTCTGAATTAGAATGAGGCGTTTGTTGTGTTTGTGTAACGTTTGTTTATTAAATACATGGGTTATTCAGAAAGGCCGGGTTTCTACCCATTCTGAATAACCGATTCGACGATATGTCGAAGATGAAGACGATGGTTGAAGAGCGGAAGTCTTCACATCGTTTGGTTGATTACTGATGATCTTGATTGGGCTGTACACCCAAGATGAGGGAATCAGTTGGTGATCGTCCAGACGTACTTGGAGATGGATGGATATGCGAGGAAAGTGCCTCCGGTTTCGTTCAGACCCAGAACGAACTTGTAAATGGATTGTGTGTCTGACATTGGATTTTATTCTGTGTTGATTGATCTCTATTAAATATACATCTGTTTGGCAGCGGAGAATTTATTCTCTTGCTTAACGCCCTTCTCTGAGACGTACGAGCTCAGAGGTTGTATATCGATGGACATCAGTCGCATGGAGTGAATTGCCAATGTGGCACGCGTAAGTGGCAATTGGTCAAGGCTTCTGTTGAAAAGCAAAGTCTTGTAATTGATGATCAAAGCACGGCCTGTGTGGCGTAGCTTTGTGTATAGCGTGAATTCGCGAGCCTCACACCTCGGTATGAGTCAAAAACGGGATAGTGACTGCAGGGAGAGCACGACGTTTCTTTCTAGCTAGGGTGGTGTCAGTGACCTACCAGCCCTGACATTTATATATATTTCACCTGTGTGGTTGTTGGAATGCGAGGCGCCTCGGATATAGGTCTGTAAACACCGGGAAACGTGTGCTCAGGAATAACTAATCCTCCAAAATTAGGTGAGGACTGGCCCTGAAGATCCAAGGATCATAGTGGGGTCCTGAGACATTTGCTAGAGTGTCTCGAACGGAGAGGAGCTTGCCCCTTGCCTCGACTCATGACGGAAATCCAATTTCCAATACGTGATATTGCAGTTTTAATTGTAGAACTAGCATGGCGACGTGATAGATGGTACCCATGCCGCCTATGATTGATATTTATGGTTGAAAATTGTTTTGACACTATACACTTATAATAGTATCAAATGATTTGTTTTAAACGTACCAAGCATGTTTGGCTATTATAAGGGAAAACCCTATCCTCCGGCTTGCGTTGCATTGTGTGATGGGACCTAGGTCTTATAATAGCTTCATTTTTTGAAAAAGCATTACGTTGTTTATTCTTTGCACTAGTGTTCTTGGGAGGAAACCCGTTCCGTGTTATACGACGTGGTCCCTTGATTCACCGAACTTTAAAATAAAGATTAATAACTGTTTTAGTTCTCACACCAGTCACATGACTGACCTGGAGTTTATTTTTTTAACCTAAACTCTGGGTGCCCCTATTTTCCACACGGGCAGCTAGTAGTTTTGGTTTTGCAGATTTATATTCATAGGGTCCTGATTTACAGCTGGAACGATGCTCGGAAAGCTCTGTATCCGTGTATCACTTTCAGTTGTGTTTTGTATATTTTTCCGCTGCTATGTAATTTATTGTAATCTCTGATATTTATCGAATGTAATTTATTCATTTATACTCTGTATATTCTTGTATCTGATGGAATTGTTGTAATATACAATGAAATGTTCTTCCGTCTGCGTTCTGATTCATCTTGTACTCAATTCTATCTGGGCTTTCCTCCACGGGGAAGTTCGAGTCGTCTCATTCGACGTGCCGAAGTGTGTATTTGCTCACTGTGCGGGTGAGTATGGCTTTGGGTTTGTTCTAGGTAATATTATGTTGGTTTGGCATTTTTTCAGTCAGTTTTTTGGGGGTCTGTATCTTGTTTAGTGGGTGTATCGTCTTTTGTTGTCTTTATATTTTTTCCTGTTGTAGCCAATTTGTGGTTTTGCTGTGGTCTTGGTGAGTGTTTGGGTTGTGCCTCTGCTGGTGTAGGGACGTCCAACGTTGGTGTTTGGTTGTTGTATTTTTTGCTAGAAGAAGGGTTGTCATTGCTCTATTTTGAGTGAGTGCTTCTCCCTTGGTTGGTAGCAGTTTATTGAGGTAATCAAGTAATGGGGCCGTTGAAAGAAATTCTGGCAAGTTGATTGTAGGGGTAAGGTTGGATGTGAGCTCGATTGAGAGCTGTTCAGGTGAAGTTTGCTTGTGATTTTTTCATTTTGCAGTGTTGTGGTCGTGGTTTCTTGTAGCTGTCTGGTCAATTTACTGCTCTTTTGATTGCTGAGTATAGGTAATTGTGAGATTTGAGTAATTGTTTTTGTAGCTTGTTTGTTGTGATTGGGGGGATTCCTAACAGCTTGTTAAGGATTTAGTGTTGTAATATGCCTTTCTAGCTAGTGATTTTCTCTGTAACTCGCCTTAAGTGTTGATTAATCCAGTTTGTAACCTTTGTAGCTAGGGCTAGAAATTACTATAGTAGGTAGGCGATCCGCTTATCTCGTGTATAAATATGTACTCATTATTTGCTATAATGAAAATAGTGTTGCAAATCACTATAAAATCTGGTTGGCCTTGCCAAAAAAAGATAAATACATATGACTCTTGATTTGGATTGAAATGATATTATCCATTCCAAAAATACTAAAATTAAATTTAAGTATCACCTTACCATAGGATAGAAAATTATATGCGGACACTAAATGGTAAATAAAATTTGTTTTAAATTTTGAATTTGGAATATTGTTATAAAGACAATATAAATGATGTTTTATGAATTGATTTCCTTTGAATTTTTAAATTTAAGAAGTAAAGAAAATTATTTAATATGTAAACTAAAGCTAAAAACTTAAAATTGAATGTGAATTGAACTTGATGAAATTAAATTGTTTATCCATATTGAAATTAACTTAATATAAAGTGATATTTGTATAAATTGAAATAATTCAAATTAAGAATTCTAGTTGAAAACTTTAAACATTAGAATTAAATTGAATTTGAAATGGAGGCTGATTTGAACTAAAAGATTGAAATTGAATTGATTTGAAATAGGAATATGACTTCAGATTTATTTAAAATATGAAAGAAACAATTCTAAATCAAACTATAGTATTTTAACCCGTTATATAAAATATTTTTCTAAATAACCATTTTACTTTATAAACTATTTTATTTTGACTTACATATATTAAGTATTTTAATAAACTACTTTAGCAATCAACTATTTACTTTGTAAACTACTTTAATATATATATATGTAATAAAATCGATAAATCCTATTTTTAAATTCAAATAATTTATACATATAAACTTTTTATGTACCAACTAATTATTTTTCAAACGGTTTCTAATACATCCAAATTATTTCAATATATAAATAAGTTTCACTATTTTAAAATTTTGAATTATTTCAATATTCTAAGTTTGGTTTAAATAGAGTTTAAAATATGAAAATATATTCTATTTCAAATATGAAATGGTTTTAAAGCAAAATCAGATATGTTGATATGAAGTATGAACTATTTTGAAATGTAAAAGAGTCAAGCAGTGTGAAAAAAGCGCTCGGTTGTTAAAGAGGTCGGGATCAAGTATTGTCATACTCTCCGCCGATACCGAAAACCACTTTAATAGTTGTGCATGTGGTGGAGAATTCAGAATGAAGTAGGATGGTTTGGCAAATGCTACTGGAATGAAATGGGAAAATAATGATGGATATCCTTGACCTTCGGATCATAATTAAAATGACTAAAACAAGAACTATACCACGACCAAGTGGATCAACTACCCATATTGATAACACTTCTTCCTTGATTATTATGGTTCCTCGGGTTGATTTGATTTGATCTGCATCCTTCATTTCGGGAGTGTTGTTCAAAGTGAGCGGTAGTTGCGGTAGTTTAAGATGAGTGGTAGTTGCGGTAGTTATGGCTATATAGTTACGGTTACCAGAAAGCGAAGTCTCTACAGCCTCCTTGCTGTCCCAAAACCGCAACTTCATAAGGAGTTTCATAGGTCATGGGTTTTTGGGGATGGATGCTCCTTCACTAGAGAAGATTGAGGTTATCCTCGGTTTTGACTATCTTTGCCTAAAGCTCTCACAAATTGGAACCACGTATTTGAAAATGGTGAAGGTCATTCAAGGGTTGCTATAGTAACGGGTTACTGAAAGGGGAGTGAATAGGAATGACAATTGGGCGGGTTGGAGCAGGTTTCTCGTGCCCCAGACCCGGCCTGGACTTTTTAAACCCCACTCCAGACCTGTTCTATACACCCAGTGCGGGTCTGGAATTTCGCCCCGTAGACCTGGTGCGGGTCTGGAATTTTGCCCCGTACCCACACCCATACGGGTCAGGGTAGACCCGCCCCGTAAACCCGGTGCGGGTCTGGAGTTTCGCCCCGTACCCGAAACCCGTACGGATCAGGGTAGACCCGCCCCGCCCCACGACCTGGTGATACTGTGTTCAAATGTACACAAATTAATATACTTATATTTTTTTTATCAATAAATGATAAATTGTATACATATTATAATGTGTTCACAATGATAAGAGAATATAATAAAATGAGTTATAAGATAATAGTTCAAAATGTATGCATTTGTTATTGTATGATTATCATTGATGCAACTTAATATTATGAAAATTTTATAGTTTGTTGATAGAAAAAATATAATATTCAAGTTATAACCATGTATACCTAAGAAGATTAACAAGTAATTATTATAGTTATAAAATGTTTAAATGATGTTTTAATAATGCGGGTCGGGATGGGGCGGGTTAGTCGTGCCCCAGACCCGACCTAAGACCTGAACCTCCAAAAGCGGGTCGCGGGTCTACCCGCCCCAAAGACCCTCTGGGGCGGGTCTAAATGGATCAAAACAGAGGCGGGTCAAGCGGGTTTGGACCCTAGACCCGCCCCATTGCCATCCCTAGGAGCGAACAGCAGTAGGCCAATAGGATTGCTCTGTTTTAAATAATTATAATCTTTAATTCATAAATAACTCCCGAAAACCCGCGAACTCCAATTGGGATATGTCGCCTATCGACATATATGTAGAAAGGTCTTTTAAAAAACAGTGGAACTAAAATTCGATTGCATATAGAAGTTAGCCTTTAAAACTTGAATTATTATATTATAGTTCTTTACAGAAATTGCTATACGTTTCATTTACGTACGATCAAACGTACATAAGATCGCTATGAAACTTGAAGATGTGCAACAACCCACTACTACGGTCCCAAAAATATATTTTTCGTCATCCGATATTGTGCCTCAAAAATGACAATTTAGCATATTTTGAGATTGTTTTGACTATCAAATGGTCCAAACTCGAAATATAGTGAATCATATACTTATTCTCCATATAACGAATAATCCAGACTCAATGGAACTAGTCCTGAATCCTCATTTGGTTGTTTTTGAAAAATGTCATTTTGCAACCATCAATTGAATAAGCAGCGTAATATTTAAATATTCATTTGTTAAAACATAGGTCGTTACAATTACCAACGATTGTTGATGGCTATGAAAATCATGGTTTTCAATGACTTTGGACTATAAACTTATTAAAATAACAATAATACCATGAAAATGTCGAGTTTTTGCTACCTGTTGGAATTACCCGTTGAATGTTGTTGATATAGTGTTGTGACCTCTTATTGTTGTTCTTGTCGTGCATGATTTAGTTGGTTTTCTTTAGCCTTCTAAATTTCTCTTTGTTCTTAGTTTGGCTAAAAAAGGCGTGCTATGAAAAAAGCTGAAGTTTTAGTCGATTAACCAAAACTGGTTAAAATCCGTTGTGTTCATGTGTTGAAGAAATTGATTTCTATGCATTGAAAGTTGGTGGGTAGGGGTGTAATCAGATCGGACCGGACGGATATGTGTCATAGTCCTGTTCTAGCTATAAGAGATTTGGACGGACGCAGACCGAATGAACATTAAGTTCGAACACTGTCCGTACGAGCCGAACAACGGCCGGACAACGTTCAGTCAATAGAAAAACGTCGAACAATTTGGATTGAATTGGACAGTGGTATGTCCTAGTTTGTCCTATAAAAGAATATACGAACATGGATCAGATATCTTATAACCTCGTACCAAATCGGACGATAGACTTTCCTGTCCGAGAATTGATGATTTCTGGCCAATTCGGTTGAAAATGCTTCAATGACCTGTTCCATTGTCCCACCGTTGTCATTTCTTGTTGGACATTTTAAGATAATTTATAAACTGGTTGAGCATTAGCAAGCAATTTACAAAAAAGTTGATATGCTATTATCTTTTAAATGTATTCTTTCTGGTAAATTGTGTTTCCATTTCCATCGACTTCGTTCTGTACAAGTTTTTTAGAATTTTATTTATTTAAACTTCACCGCTGACACAAGGCCCCAGCTTAACGGCGACTGATCAGCTGGGACGAAAAGGGGGGAAGGCAGGAAGCAGGAAATAAATCTTTTACGGGAACCAGTGTCCATGAGATGATGTCTGCATGGTAAAAACTGAAGTGGACTAGACTTGACCCTTGACAGTGTACCAGGATCCAACAGGAGCCTATTTTTGAACCTTTTTTACTTTTTAAGTAGTACTCCTAGATCATAGTCTCGTAAATGCCAAAAAGTGGAGCCATAATTATGCGCCAGGCCTTTCCTGAAAGTCATGATTGACACTGACCAGTATTTACTATTTCCATCCACCTCACCTCGTTCCATGTAGCATGAAGCTGAAATGACCACCAAAACACGAGGAAAACATACGGTTTTTAAATGCTAAAATGACCTCAAGGAAACATCGAAAACGCAGCGTTATGATATGTCATTCGTCATGTCCGCTAAACGTTATATAAATCTGTCCCAATGCTTTCATGATTCTTGTTCGTACACGGCTATGATAGTCATTTTTTCTTTTTCTTTTTTTCACGGTGAAAGGAAAATAAAAATCGATGATTGGTGAGCTTTTGAGATATGCATGCTTTAGGTTAACTGATTATATTTCGAATGGGGTTATTATTTGTTGAAATATACGGCATGTATATGTGTGTTTGAGATGGAACGTATACACTGTTGTTGCATTCATTCCTCCCATTCTTGCACAGTGGAATTTGGTTTACACGGAGATTTTATCAGCTTTAAGGTACCGTAAATAAACAGTGGTGACATAACATGAATGACACTTGCATAGAGCATTTCACCATTATTTTTTTATTTTAATATATATATAATATAAAATCAAGCGCATATGCAAGTGTGGTAATATGTCAAAAATGGGACACGGGAAATATCAATCACAAATGCCAATAGTACTTACGCTGTTCATTGAAAACACCAAATTCATCATTTTCTGAGACAAATCAACATGGAAGATAATGTTAGCATAGTTCTGCCATAGGCAGCGAGATTATAATCACGCCCGTTCAGATATCCCTCTGTACACGAACATTGAACAGAGAGCAACACCCACCTGGACCATTCTCAACAGGGTGAGTCGATCGGAGTCTAGCACACCTCGGTTGACCCATAACCCACCAACCATGAGAGAAAATACGACAATTTAATTTAATAAACATTCGGTTAAAGACACGTTTGTCTCAGCAACCATTCAGTTACTTTGACAACCCTCTGGGTTGTCAACACAATCTGTTGACTTCAACCGAACTTCCCAACCTTCAATTGGAAATGCCCTTAAAATCCAAACCATTTATTTTTATTTTATTTTATTTATTAAATGTAAAATAAATACTTAATCTATTAAATAATAGTAAAGCAGAAGAATTTCAAGCTCTGTCATTGATTCTCTAAATTCTCTCATTTATTTCAATTCTCCTTAAATCTTAAAAGATACTTTTATTAAATCAAAATAATACACAATATAAATCTACGTTATCATTAAAGCTCTTTCCTTGATTTTCTACATTATCTTTATCCACCTTAAAAATTTAGAGATATTTTGCGTTACATTTAAAATTTAATCCTACAAACAAACCTAATTACTCTGTAATATAATCTATAGTACCGTAGAAGCCACCAGTTATTTTGTCAGCTCAAAATTCGCGTTTCAACTTTTTTTTTTTTCCCTTTTTTGCGCTTCTTTCTATCGTCCCTCTTCTTCTTCTTCCACAAATTAATTCCATCTTATTTACGAAGCAGAAAAGGATCAACTAGGAAAGTTCAAATAGTTTCATTTAATCAGATCATCTGGGCTTAATTTATCGTTCTAGCAAATATCCTCTTCTTTGTCATTCTCTGAACTTTTATACTCCGATCCCTCTTTTCCACAATGATTCTAGGGTCAAACCAAAACCCTAAATCTGAACCAGTTGACTCCGGCTTCAGTCCGTGCAACCTGACCCTAATTCGCTATCTCCCCTTCAAGATCTCATTTTCAGCTACATGTGCAGAAACCCCAAATTTCCATTCTAGCATAAAGGCAAGGAAGTGGCGCTGTCGTCATCTTTTCGCAAATACGGAGTTGCGTACATATGGTAAGTACTTTATTTTTGTTATATTGGTTTTAATTTTGGCTTTCTGATTTTGATGAAATTTTGACTGTCTATGCAATACTACTCTACTCTATTAATGCATTCCAAGGTGATTTGGTTTCTTTCCTGTTATCAAATTACTCAAATGAAGTCATCTAAAGCTCCTTCTTCACACAGCTCCAATTAGTAGAATGTCCATCAGTGGAACTACGTTAAAGATAAGTATTTAGCTAAAAAGTTTTGTGATTGTCTTATTGTTTTATATGCCTTCTGGGTCCCATGATGTTATAATAAATCTTCTTTCAGTTAATTTAACCATAAATTGTCTGGAATTTCACTTAAAGACTAAAAGCCCTGGTAAAGCTTTAATGGTGAGTCTAACTGTTCTGGAAAGCTATTTATCATAATATTATTATACCACCAGATTATCTTCAACTTACATGACTGTGATTGCTTTTGGAAATATCCGGTTTTTCAAATTTTTATTTACAGATGTGTCCATGAGATGCTACGTAGACCAAGCTTTTTTAAGTATTATAATTTGTTAGTATTAGTTGCATCTTATTACATTATAAGTTTGTCTGCTCCAGGATGTCCGATAAGCTCTTCTCCCATTAGAGCAACTTCTTCCCTTTGCCATATGCTTTCTGAATATGTAAGTTCCTTCGCATTAATTTTTTATTTATTAACTTCATATTTTTGACTATTTTTCTTTCGTTACCTCTGTACTTAAGTTTATGTCCCTAACTTATTTCAGACACCAATTTCTTCAGGCACTACATATAACATGTACGTGAGAATTCCTTTTTAAGAACTTATAATTACTATTGTGATTCTTGGTTAGGTATGTGTTGTATAACTGGATGTATAAAATGGTTGCTTAATTTGATCCTTACATGTCTAGAATAGAAAACCAATTTTTACCGCCTACCATCTGCTAAATATATTACTACTGACTTGCACTGAATGACTTCCTCTGTATGGGAGACGCTTTTGCTTGGATGATATGGTTGTGTCTTATGATGGTCAGTTTATTTATGTAAATTTATATAAGTTGTGTTATGCACACAATCTGAGTGTAGGTTTTTGCTGGTTTAAACTGCTTGCATCTTTGGATATTGCTTATATTGCCACCAGTGGGGTATGTCAACTGCCTTAATTATTACTATTATATATATATATATATATATATATATATATATATATATATATATATATATTGGGAAAGTCTAAAAGGACACAAAATATTGACACAAATTTAAACACACAAAATCTGAGTCATTGGATCCCCCTCTGAATTACACTTCACACATAAAGACAAACAATTTTTGTGGTCCAGATTTTGTTTACATACTTTTGTGTCTAATTTTGTGCCTTTATAGTCGCTCTCATATATATATATATATATATATATATATATATATATATATATATATATATATATATATATATATAATCGGTTGTGTAGCTTCACGCTACCCAACCGTCTTCTTCTTAAAAAAAAAATATTACTACTGCTGCCATCTTCGTTTTGCTTGATAGAATAACAGTGGGATAAGATTCTTTGTGATGGTTGCATGTTTATGTTTTGGTGTGTACAATTTATGATATGTGTAAATTTTGATTGAAATCAACAATTTTATTTCTATTTATGATCCACTTAACCTCACTCCAATTATGATTTAACAGTAAAATATGTCATTTATAACTTTGTGTTGTTTTAGGCTTATGGAGGCTGAGTTGTTTATATCGATGTAGAGATTTGGACATCTTTATTAATTTTTAACAGTTATCTTAATTTATGTTTTGTTCATTCATAGTCTTATGCCTGTAAACAACAATACATATGTAATGAATTGGTTTTTTTTTTTTTTTTTGGTAAGTTCATATATTGTTGTTATTGCTCCAGGCACATCCATGCATTTTTGTTAGTTCATTTCTTCTTTTCGATCTAATTTGGAAATAGCAGGTTGTTACAGGATTGCAAAAAATAAATTTGTTACCTTCCACCTAATTCTTGACTAATATTTTAAGTGACCAAAATCCAGTTAGATGTCGCGGGAAGAAGTTTGAGGCTTGCTAATTTTATTATTTATCTATAGATGATTTTAACACATAAATGGATTACAAGATGCTCACTATTCATGTTAATTTTCTTGCTAATTCTGATTAGGAAAAACGATCAAGCACCCTAGAACATTTAACACGAACTTTTGGAGCATTCATGTGATAATGGAATGTTTCAACTAACAATCAAGGTAAGTGTACAAAATGTGTTAGATTTGTTATTTTTACACTATACACACTAGGTTTAACTACATTTACAACCAAGTAAAACAAAAAACCAAGCTCCAATCATATGACACTACTTATTCTTCAGAGAAATATAAATTACAAACACATATCATGTATAAACAACAACAATTATTATATTATATTTATTTTGCCGAATTACTATGTGTTGTATAATAAAGTTCCAATTTTAACATTAAAATTTTAAAATCTATATTTTATAACATTATCGTGTGCAACGCACGGGTTACACACTCGTTTTGAAAGAATGACTGAAACTAGGTTAAGACGATTAATGGTCTCATACGTGGACTCCCTCCATTTTCTTTTTCTTTGGGGGTGAGTACAGCATCTATACACTCAAATAATCCACATATTTAGGGCAGTAAATTTTAAATTTTATACGAATATTTGATATCCGTTCATGTTCGTAATTGAATGCATTTATTTGGGTCCTTCCCATTTTCATTTAGGACACGAATTAGCACAATAAAATTTACACGAGAAAAAATCACGTTCGGTCCGTATTCGTTCGAATTTCTTGTAATTCAGCATATAGCTGAGAGAAAATCTAATCTAAAGTAAAAAAAAATTGATATAAATAGTAATGTCCGACCGGATCCGTTCGTGTCCGTGTCCGAAAAACATATGTCCATGTTCAACCGATTTTATTCATGACATAAGATAAGACAACAAAATCTGAACAAGATTTTTTTTTTTTTGGATCAGTATCCGGTCCGAATATTTAGGATGAAAATCGACCATACCTCCGTCCAGTCTGGTCTAACCAATTTACACCTTTACACATATTTCATAGTAAGGATGACTTCAATGAAAATGAGGTAATTGAAAGGAAAAACTAAGCAGAATATTTAAACGGGAAAGTTGAATGGTGAAACAAACATATGGTATTTCAATGAAGTATTTAATTGTAAATTTTAAAATGAAATTAATTTATATTTAGATAACAAACAATTTTTTAAATTAATTATATGTATTAATAATTTATATTTAATTATATGTTTTCAATCAATAATATGTACCAATAACTTGAAAAAAAAAACTGCAAAGTTCTGAATTGTTAAAATTCAATTCAAACCAAGTTCATACTATAGAGTACTTTTGTACAGTTGCAATGCAAAAATTAGGTCACGGAGAAATCATTTGCCCTAGCTTTTTATTTTATAAAATTATGAATTTCATTAATTAGTAAAATTTATTCAATAGCAGAGCACACTCTTCGTTGGGTTGATTCGAGCACGAATTGTCTGGACCAAATATACTATGTTTCCACGGACCCAACCAATCACAGTATTCTGATTTGTCTATTTTGCAATTAAACCCACATTATTTCAGGGATTTAGTTGCAAAATAGAGGAAATCAGGGGGCTATGATTAGTTGGGTCCATAAAACATGGTTTATTAGATCCAGGTGCGGTTGATTGGGGTATTTGATCCATTATCATTCCCTCTTATTGCGTATGACGCTTCGTAAGTGGTAACTGAGAAAAATGATTGCTCATGTCCTCTATATCAAATCAACCATTTCAGACAAAGTTATTTTTAAAATTTACAAGTCAAAATAATTTATGTCATGCAATTCTGAGAAAGCGTACGAAAGAAAGGTTGGATAACGCCATCCAAATCATTCCTTTTAAGTTGCACTTTGCAAACTTTTGGAGATATTCCATACATGGCATTTACGAATCATCCATCATACCAAAACATGAGTGCGAGCGCGCGCATATATATATATATATATATATATATATATATATATATATATATATATATATATATATATATATAAACACACATATATGTATTTGAAAATTGGTTCACTGTATTATGAAAAAACCAATCATATACTTCATTTATATGTCTCATCAAAACCTTGTGCCCTCCAATCTAGATGGGTGCGACAATAAGAAAAAAGAGCATCTATAAAATTCATATATTCACAAATCAAACAACAAATGTCAAAGCTATAGTCTGAAAAACATCAAAATACAAAAGAAAACAAGAAACTATAAGACTCCTCGACTTCAAAACCATATTGCCGCAATTATTCACCCTGTGTTTATCTTCTCATGAATGCATCATTGCCTACTGATCGAAATACCTTACTGTCATTCCCTTTCAACGGATAGTATGCTTCTCTCTCAATTAGCTTCAGCCTTATTTGCTTCTCAGTTGCATGATTCTTGAATTGCCCTGAATTTCTTTCGAGCCATAAATGATATAGTGCAGTAGTTATAGAAGCAAAACCCACGTCAGTTATTTGATCCTTCTCCTTGAAAATATTCAACAATTAATGAGCTTCTTCAACTAAAGAACCCACTATGCAAAGGCAAACCAAGCTTTTCTTTGATCGAACGCCATATAAATCTGGAATATGGACACATAAAGAACAAATGTCTTGTAGTTTCTTCATAATGACCACATAAAACACATCTGCAATCTTGCACCACTCCATACCGGAATAACCTATCCTATGTGCTCAACCGTTCAATAGCTGCAAGGTATGTGATGAAAGACATACGTCTTGAATTCTTTGGATGCCATATAACCTTTTAAAAGTCTTTGTACAGGTTTAGCAACTCTGACATTCTCTTAGGCTTTGTGATATGTGAACTCACCACCATTTCCCCACTCATAAAAGTCACTATGCGTATTATGATCTAAAACAATACTCTCGACTTGCTGATCAATCTCTCTTGTGGCTACATGTAAATTCCCATATATCCTGCCATCACGAATTATGGAAGAAACAACTTCATTTTGTCCTCCAAGGGTCTGGACTCTATAAATTCCAATTATATCTACCAAACATCTACAATTTATCCACGGAACGAACCACAACGAAGTTGATGAACCATCACATATTACCTTATTAAACAGTTGCTTCCCATTTGAACGCAACCTTAAAATTGCTTTCCACATGCATGACTCATTGTTATCAATGCTCATATTCCAGAAAAAATTACCCTTATAGTATTTCAAGAACAACCATTTGCTCCACAGAGGCGAGTCAGTCAATAACTTCCACATTAGCTTCACACACACAACCTTCTTCAAATATTTGAAAGATTTGAGACCTATACCTCCTTCGCTCTTAGGTAAACATAGGATTTGCCATCTGACTTTGTGTTTAGAACTCCCCTAAAAAAAAAATCAGAGCACATCGTATGCAACTTGTCAATTGTGTGATCAGGAAACTGTTATACGAATAGCCAATAAAGCACCATTCGGGTAATAACAGATTGAATTAGTTCGGCTCTACCAGCGAAACCGAGAAACTTGGTGTCCTGTGCCTGCAGCTTATTCTGAATTCTATGTATAAGATCATTACAATCTTGAAAATGAATATAATTACTCGAAAAAGGGACACCCAAGTATTTTATGGGAAGTTGTCCTATGTTTAATCTGAATATATTAGCAATATCACCGAATCAAGAAGCATGAGTACTAAAGAAAATCATTGTCTTAAGAATTCTCACAGATAACCCACTGTATTTCTCAAGTTTGTCAAACACTGACTTCAAAGCAGTTGCACACCCAGTCGAACATTTCCCGATGACCATCGGATCGTCTGCATATAATAAGTGGGCAACCACCTGTTCTTGACCATGCACAGGAGAAAAGATCGCTGCATTACAACTTCATTCATGCAAAAAGTAAAAAACTACATAGCAATCGAGAACAAATATGGTGATAGTGGATCACCTTGTGAATATCTCGATTCAATGATATAAAACCTTTAGGAACTCCTTGTATCATGATGGAAAAGGTTGGTGTTGATATACATTCTTATACAACATTTATAAAATGGATTGGAAATCCCATATATTTCATAATATATGACATATGAATTCCCAAATAATTCTATCATAAGCCTTATGAAGATCCACTTTAACACAAAATTTATTTACCCCTAGCTTTTTAAAATCTCTAACCAATTCGTGAGCAAGCAATATACACTCGCCAATGTGTCTTGTAGGTATGTAAGCACATTGATTAGGAGATATGAGATGAGGTAAAAGCCATTTGACCCTATTGCATAAAATTTTAATACAATTTTATTGTATAAATTGCAACATGAATTAGGAGGATAATAAGCAATCTCAGTAGGTCGATCAACTTTTGGAATAAGAATAGTAAAAGAGTGATTACCACCTTTAGGAATCTTCGTAGAATTAAACATATCCTGCACTACGGCCTACAAGTCCATTTTCAGTTCTTCCCAACGCATTTTGAAGAATTTGGAATTAAATTCGTCTAGTCTTGGACTTGAATCATCGTGAACTGAGAATACAGCCTTCCTGACTTCGTCTAATGATATAGAGCGAAGTAAGTTCTTTCCTTGCTGATTGATAATAAAAGAAGACTGAAAAAAGGCACTTCACTATTGTTTCTGCCATTTAAAAGAGAGCAGAAGAAATTAATAGCCTCTGTCTCTACTTCTTCTTGTTTATACAATAATTCACCTTCATCATTAATAAGACCCTTGAGATTATTGCTATGTCTGCGCGAAGACATTTTGGAATGAAATTTTTTAGAGTTGGTATCACCTTCTTGAAGCCACGAAACTTTTGTTTTTTGCTTATAACTCCAAAATTTGATTTGTCTTTGAATTATTAACTGGTGTTCAGCTTGCAAAAAGGATTCATATAACTCTAAATTTTCTGGATCAAGATCCACTTCAGCTTCCATCTTCAGAAATCTTTTTTCCGCTTCCATAAACAGAGTATCATCCTTCGGCTTTATTTTATTTTAGAGTTTCAATTCAGTATTACACGCATACAGTTTCTGTTGGAAAGAATAACTGGGAAAACCCTACCCACAGACTTGCAAACCTTTCCTTATGCATTAATCATATCCCTGCTTGCAATTCCATTCATTAGAATATCTAAACGGGAATCCTTTAGATAGAGCAGTGGTAGTTAAATCCAGTAACAACGGATTATAGTCACTAGATAATTGCGATAGAGAAAGATCCTCCATGTCACTGTATTTTTGTAAACAAGCATGATTTACAAAAAAAATTATCGATATGATTGGCAATACCTCTTCTCCTCCACGTGTACTTGAAACCAATTGCTTTAATTTCAATCAGCCCTGATTGAGATAAGCATTACTGAATGCTCTTAACTGTTGAAACGACACCGGTAGACCTCCTTACTTATCATTGGGAGACGTAGCTTATCAAAGTCCCCTATAAGAATCATATCTCCACTTACAATGTTTGCTTCCTGAACAATTTGCTGCCATAAAATCTGCCTTTCATAAAAACAATTACTAACATATATAATCGATAAATGGACATACATTCCTCCAGTGTTGTTTGCTTATACCGTTAAATGTTTTTTAGAAGAAGAAATCATACTAATATACCATAAAAGCCTAGATAAGTCGATAGTTGCTGGTGGGTTAGGAGGAACCATAAAAGCGGGTGTTGGACCTTGTGCGGGGTCTTGTGCTTCGGCTGGTACTTTAGCCTGAAGATATTTACGGAACCAACCGGAAGAAGGGACTCCCTTAGGAAGGTTTGGAGTATCCTCCATACCGCATTAGGGAAAAGATAGAGATTAAGATTCGAAGGAATCAGAGGAAGGTTATGTTGAATATAACAGTATGATTTTTATGACACCCCACATCCGTTAATGTCACTCACAAAGGGAATGCATTAAGTTTAGTGAAGCGTTATAGGTAAACAGAAACAGAAATATTACAAGATAGACGTAAAATAACAGCGGAATCAAAACTTTATTTATAATAAAGCATCATGGTTAAAAAACAGCACATGTCTGAAATGTACATAAACCATTACATCATAAATACTATTGTCTTGTACTTTAAAACATCAGCGTACATGAAAGAAGCAAAATTATCCAAACAAAATATAGCCATAGCAACAAGGATAGGAGCTTGAGCCATACATCTAAGCAACTCCAGAAAAATGTAAGTAGAATCACGGTCAAGCCTGAGCATATATTCCCACCCTGAGAACCTGGAGGGGGGACGAAAGAAAGAAGAGAAAACAAAAAGGGTCAGACATAAAGTCTAGCGAGTCCAGTTACTTTTAGCAAGTAAATAAATAAAAGTAGCATGACGGGTATATAAAGTGGATAAGAGAGGTAATTACATAAAAGGCAGGTATGGCTAGGTAAACAGAATAGGGTGTATACGCTTCCTTAATGATTACTCTGCACTACTACTAGTATATCCAGAATGAGATGATCCCTTCTACTATAAGGTGGTAGACTTAGGCATACGTCTAAATGTACCCTAACTACTACCCTAATCGATCGGCTCAATAATTCGCGTAGATACTCTGTGTCGGCCCCACGTAGGATGTATCATGTCCTAAAGTGACAACCCTTAGCTGATATGCACAGACCCATATCTACATGTGTCACGATCATCTTATCCCCCTCTGCTTGGTTCATGCACGCACATGGCTCGGTCGGTTTACGCCGCCCACACCGTCCTCCACGTTTGGATCTCTTACAATCAGCCCAGTATGCGTGCCCCTTCTCCGACCTAGTTTGGAGTACATGTTTGATACCTACTCCAGGTTACTGGCTGAAATGGGTCCCACACAATATGATACAAGCTCTCCCGTTTGTCTTATATTTCATTGGCTATGTATACCACTAAGTGTCTTTAATTACATAACCCTATCATTTCTACAAGTTATGTTTACCCTAAAAGATGTCTTTAATTACATAACTTTATTATTTCCACCGGTTATGTATACCACTAGATGTCTTTAATTACATAACCTTATCAGGTTATACTTGTGGGCCTACATGTAAATATTACCCACCCCCTTAGATTTGCCTACCTACTGTTCAAATTTACTTAACCCCAATTTAGTTCATATTCACACAATCCCTATGGATTCAACTAGGTTAAGTATTCCAATTCATTACCATGTCCATTTATGGTTATAATGGGCTAGACCTCCCACATTATGCCTATAAATTGTGGATGCTGGATATGACGGTCGGGTCCAGGCAGACTTCTTCCATAAGTTGGGCCTAACCTCGTGTCTTAACCCGTCTCGTATTTGTGCACTTAGACCCCTCACATTAGATTCAACATTTGCGATTGCTGGATATGAGGGTCGGGTACGGGAAGACTTCCATCACAAATTCAATCTAACCTCGTGTCATAAGTGCAGTTACAGTTTTCTAATTACTGTAATCCTAGGCATTTTAATTATTAACCAATTAATTATACCTATGTCTTTATAGGTGTTCATGCCCATTTACCCAATTATATTCATAATGGATTATATGTCCAAATTCATATTCATCATTCAAGTATGTCAATTCTAATGTTTTCCCTCGTTCCCTAACCAATGCATTCGCATATATTTGGCGTAATGTCTACGCTAGAAAGTAGCCTAACCATAAACAGTCAAAGGGAAAGATGACAATAGTGATTATTTTAATAAAAGTGACATAAACATGTAATTGGCATAGTGATAAGGTGGACTTATAAAAAAATAGATCTAGTGAGAATGTGATAATAATACTAGATCTAACATACTAAGGATTTCATAATAGGCATGAATAAATAAGGATTCATATGTCCAATTAATGACAGATCTAAATTAGCTACAACATGATAAGTACCAAATGATCTAACAAGAATAAGATCCATAAGTAGATGTGACATGATAAATTAACTGCGAGCGAATTAGATCTATAAAGGTAGATCTAGCATGATAATGTTTAAGATCCACAATTGTGACATGATAAGTTAACTACAAGCGAATTAGATCTATAACGGTAGATCTAGCATGAAAATGTTTAAGATCCACAAATGTGACATGATAAATTAAACACAAGCGAATTAGATCTATAAAGGTAGATCTAGCATGATAATATTTAAGATCCACAATTGTGACATGATAAATTAACCACAAGCGAATTAGATCTATAAAGGTTGATCTAGCATGATAATATTTAAGATCCACAATTGTGACACGATAAATTAACCACAAGCGAATTAGATTTATAAAGGTAGATCTAGCATGATAGTATTTAAGATCCAAGAATGTCATAGAATTACAATTTATAACAAATCCAAATCGCAGTCATATCACGTTTACTTTTAATCATTTAAATCTAAAAGTAACTAACACACAGTGTTTCGATTTTAGAAGATAGAAAAGAATTTGTTGGTGTTGAACCTCAGATCTATTCTTGAGACAGTTGAATCTTTAAACTTGATTTGTAGAACAAGAAATGATTAGACTCTGTTCAGGCACTAACAACATTTGGGCTCCATTGTTTTTATTATGAGAAAACAGGAGATATGAGGGTATATTTATAGCTGCCAGCCTCCAGAATTCGATTGCCACCTCAGCCATAGGGGAAATCGAGTTATGGGTCGGTACCCACTAGGGTCCGGAAGCCAAAAAACTACTATGGGTGCACTTTACAGGTGCGCCAGTGTAAAAATGCCTTGGCACACTTGTCAAGTGCGCCAGTTGTTCCTGCTCTCGTCGCCAAACTTCTATCGTCCATAACTTTTTCATCCATTATCCATTTTACACAAATTAGGTGTTTATCTTGACTAGAATTTCGAGACAGGCGGAACGATGTAGTCCATTTCCCTTAATTCTGAATATTAAAATAATTATCTTTAATTTATCCTCTTTTAATTTTGTAGAAATACGGGGTGTTACATTCTCACTTACTCAAAGGATTTCGTCCCTGAAATCTCCAAGTTAAGAAGAATGTACCCTATAATCCATCATCCATCTACTCATACACCAATCACATGCATCCGTTGTCCTTAAAATTTTCTAATGCTTATATGGACATATGCAAAGGTGTGTGTATATGTCCCAACACTAATGCGAAAGATCAGGCGGTCCACTAATTCAGTTGACCTCCTTAATGCAATGTATGTTAGTGTCATGAATCCAACATGTATGCAAATAATCCTTTTATAACATGTAAGTTCTATATGTGTGGCGTGCATAATCATCCGTCCAAATGCCACATCCATATGATGATACATCCATTTTCATTCATTAAAAAAAGAAAAATGCACACACATCCATATGCAGTATGAGAGTGATTGAGCTGATCTAGTGCCTAATGTGTGTGTATATGCATCCACGAGCAAGCACTAGCAAACACTTGCATCCATTAAACATAACATGTCTCAAACGCATGTTTACATTCATAGGATTCCTATCTAAAGGTCGAAAATACTATTGATAGGACATACTTAAATGATAGAAACAAGCATAGATAAAACTTTGGAAAAGGAGTTAAGAACATACCCTCGAAAAGGAAAGGATACGAAGCACGAATCTTGTCTTCGGTCTCCCAAGTCGCATCCTCTGGGTTATCCCCCCACTGAATCTTTATTAGCTTTATTTCTTAATTATATAGCTTCTTAACCTCTGTTCCAAGAACATGGGTAGGGACTCGTCAATATATTTGGCTCAACAACTTCTGCGGTGTCATGTAAGCACTTCTGCAGATGAGAAACATGGAAAACATCATGAGTGTCGGATAGATTTTCTGGTAGCTTTACTCTATAGGTCATTTGGCCGTCCTTTCGGTTATGGGAAATGGTCCCACAAATCTGGGTGCCAACTTCCCTACAGATCCAAAGCGAACCACATTCCTCAGAGGTGATACTTTAATGAAAACTAAGTCTCCCACTTCAAATTCGATGTCAATCCTTCTCTTGTCTGCATAATATTTCTTCATATCTTGAGCTGTCTTCATTCATCATCGAATAAGATCAATTTTCTTGGAAGTTTCTCTAACCATATCAGGTCCAAGTAATAATATTTCTGTAGATTCTCACCAACAAGTTCGTGATCTACAGGGTCGTCCGTACAATGCTTCAAAGGGTTCCATACCAATACTAGCTTGATAACTGTTGTTGTAGGCAAACTCTAGTAAAGGAAGATGCTCTTCCCAAGTCCCTCCGAAGTCAAGGATACATAGCCTTATAAGATCCTCATGAACTCTATTCACCCCTTCTGTCTGTCCATCGGTTTGAGGATGATAAGAGGTGCTCAAACACAACCGTGTACCTAATGGTTCTTGCAAGCTCCTCCAAAATTAACTGGTGAAGATCGATCACTCACGATACTGGAAGGTACTTCATGAAGATGGACTATCTCACGAACGTAAATTGCTGCCAACTATGACATCGTCCTCTTACTCTTAACTGGAATGAAATGAGCGCTCTTAGTAGTTTATCCACCACAACCCAAATATTATGTTGCCTTTCTTTGATCTAGGCAAACCATCTATGAAATCCATAAAGACGCTCTCCCACTTCCACTGTGGAACCTCCAAAGGATGAAGTAGACCACCAGGCTTCTTTTGCTCAACTTTGACATGCTCACAGACTAAACATTGAGAAACAAACTTTGCTACATCTTTCTTCATCCCAGCCCAAAAGGAAACCCTCTTCATGTCTCTGTACATCTTATCACCGCCTGGATGAATAGTCATTTTAGAATAATGGGCTTCTTTTAGGACTGCCTTTATGAAGCTTCCAATTTGAGGAACACAAAGCCTTCCATCCCGTCGCAACCACCCTTTTTCATCTATGGAAGATCTACCGAGGTGACTAGAAGTCTCCCCTTTTATGAGCTTATCCATGATGTGTAAAATCCGTGGGTCACCTTGCTGCGAAGCTCCTCGCTGATCCATAAGAGTTGGCAGTATTTCTAGTGCTGCAAATAAATCAGGCAAAATCTTGATGGAGGGTCTAAAGTCAAAAGTTGATATGAACTCCAAGCTCTTCCTCTCCACAAACAGAGGACTTAAAGCCACCCTCTTCCTACTTAGTGTGAAACACCCCACCTCCGTTAGGGTCACTCTCAACGGGAATGCCCTAATTTTGGTGGAGGTTTATAAGTATAAGTCACAGATACACAAGACAGATATAAGAACACATATTTTTGAACAGCGGAAAACAACAGCAATTTTTATTTCAACAAAATACGCGTTACACAAACCATGTCATAATTTGTCTTACAATACTTCCCAAAAACATAACACCTCCATAACTGTCTTGATTACATTATTTAAAGAGGCATAAAAACATAAATAAACTGCATAAGTCCCATAATTGCTGTCCAAAGCCATAGTCCAAACGAAAAAGATCCAAGCAATACATTCTTTCTCTTCAAGCTAGATGTGAAAACTGGTCAAGCTGCGGTATCCCCTCCCTGTGGACCTGGGGGGGGGGGGGGAACGGAAGAAAAGTAGAGTCAGACATAAAGCCTGAGTAAGTCTAGGACTATTCAGTCTATGAATAAAGAACTGGGCATGATAAGTATAAACTGGAAATGGGAAAAGTATTATAAACTAGGTTAACTTGTCTAGAGTCGAATGTACTTATCGTACCCCATATTAATTTCTGCATCCATATAAACTAGTTCCCAACAGGCACCCCATAATTAGGGTGAAGTGATTCGTTTCTAATGATCGGCTCCTACTCGCATAGTTACATGTGTCTTACGGCCCCCGATGTTGTAGTTACATATGCTGGTCCCACCATGGGGTGTATCAAGTCCCATGGTGGCGGCCCGACACAATCCTAGAATGCACAGGTATGCTACTGGTGCCCAGTGCCTTATTTTTCTGCGCCGGAGTGTGTGCATGCCCGCACCCCGTTAGAACCTACACTGTTGCACCACCGCCGTCGATTTGACCTCTTATAGTCAGCCCAGTAATCATGCCCCACCCTGCCTAGTTCAGGGTATCCTGATACACCTTGTAGGGTTACTGCTGAAAAGGGTCCCCCGCTACTAGGTTTCCTATTTCTAGCCAACATGCTAAGTTGGTCAAGTGTTGGTAAACCTAACCGCCAATCAGTCGGTATAGTTTTAGCATGTTCCATTTTGATTAAGTATTAATTCAATTTACTTAATCCTATCAATCCTGACTCAGCCTTAATTGTCTTACTAAAGCCTCGACCTCTCACATTAGATAGGTATTGTTGTGGCTGCCTGTTGCCGGTTGGGTCTAGGCAGTCTTACGCCACAACTCAGTCTAACCTCGGGTCCTTATTGGGCTCCTTGTTTAACCACCCACATTGGATAGGTATTGTTGTGACTACTGGACAGCCGGGCGGTTCCGGGCAGGTTTACATCATAACTCAATCCAACCTCGGGTTAAACACCTCGTATTTTCTAAATTTACATATTTTGTCTCTTTCCTTTTTATATGTAAATATCTGCGGCCCATTATTCAAATTCATCTTTATTGGGTAAAATTAATTTATACCACTTAATTGTTTTTCAAGGTCGTTGGCATGCGTTAAACTTGCCAACACATATGTTTTTATATTTTAACCCAAACGTCATTACCACCGTTTTTATACGTTCGCTAAAATATAACATATGTTGGGTTTAATATTTAAACCCAACTTAGCCACATGAAAAAGGGGAAGCTTAAAACATGGTGTTTATATATTCTAAGCAACATAAAAGTGGAGTGTGAACGCATGAACTTGCAACATAACGATCTAATTAACATGAATTAGGCACATGTGAACTTGCATTGTAATAGCATATAATTATGGCATAGACATACTTAAACATGAATCATTCTATTCATATAATCATATCATAAACATCCCTAAACATGAACCATTCTATTCATATAATCATGGCATAAACATACCTAAACATGAATCATGGTTTTTAATCTATTCATGTAAACTTGCAGTTGGAATGTAAATCTAACTTAATTATGTGTCACATATATCACCATATGATTTTGATAACAACCTAGGCCTAAAACATGTTTTCAACTAGGCATAACACCAAACATAGTTTAGTCATGTTCATAAAGATGCTTACTTTTGTCTCTAATACAAAAGTATGGTTTTACACTTGAATCACGATGCCAATTCATATAAACCATAGTACTTAGTTGAATCCAATTACACACTAACAGTGATCATAAAAGTATGTACATCATATTGGCGTAATGGTGAATCCTATACTTGCGTGAATCCCAAATAAACTACCACAACATATGGTCGTTAACATGAATCATATACTTGCAAATATCCAATCGTTATACCACAACATTTCCAAATCGTTTAGAGTCAAAACATCATACAAATATAGATTATTATCACCACAAATCGAATACAATTCTATTTCTCATTTTACACAAATCAAAACACAATTATTTATTCACATCGGAATAGCACTCTACTTACAACGTATGACGAATCTTCAATTCAGGAATCTGAATTCTGAATTTGGAGATGCTATCCTTTGTTGTAGGCGTTGTTTTGATTTAATTGACGTTGCTTTAAGCCTTCGAATTGTCTCCTAATTGTCTCTCAATTTCTGACGGCTATTCCTAGCCTTTCCTCAGCAGCATGACGGTCTCATCTCCATTTTTGTTTGTATGAATTAGGGTGAGTCTTAGGTCCTTTTTATAGAGTTTGTGAGTTGATTAGGACCGTCGATGGAGCTTGGTTTAATAATAGCCGTTCGTTTGAAGGAGAGACCAACCAGGAGCTGACACCTAGCCCTAGTGACAAGGCAAGGCTCAGAAAATCGACCAACCACAGACCATATCTGCCAGGGGGGCTGGGTTCGACCTGGCTCAGGGGCCAGGTCGACCCCCTAGTCGACCCCCAGGTCGACTACCCAGTCGACCTGGGTGTCTTGGGCGGGAAAATTCCCGCCCTGGCCAATTCGGCCCGATTTTTGAATTTTAAATCTGATTTCCGAGCTGTTATGGTCTGTTTGAATTTTAAACTGAATTCTGAAACTTCCGGAGGCCATATCTCCCTCATACGGAGTCCGTTTTACGCAAACTCGGACTCTATTTCAAGCAGAATTCCGAGACGAACCCAATGGCGTATCCCGTTTCCCCTAATTCTTTGATTAGAAATTTATTATACTTTAATTTGTGAATTTCACTATTACGGAATACACGGGGTGTTACATTCTCCCCCACTTAAAAGGATTTCATCCCCGAAATCTTCAAGTTCAGGAAGAATGTATGTCCTAACATCCAAACATCCATCTACTCATCCATCAAACACGAGCATCCATTGTCCTTAAAAGACTTCTACTTCATGATCATAGGCGAAGTGTGTGTACATGTACTTATCTAATGCAAAATCAGTCGGTCTACTGATTCAGTTGACCTCCTTAATGCAAATTATGTAAGTGCCATGAATCCATTATGTATGCACTTTCTCCTATTCATTATTCTACATGAGTGCACAATAATTCATATAAATGCAACATCCATAAGACAACACATTAAACTTCAACCATATACGAATATAAATACATTTATGCATATGCAGTATGAAGTGACTGAGCCGATCTAAAACCTAGATTGTGTGTATATGCAACCACGAGCAACCACTAGCAATCACTTGCAACCACTTACAACCATCATCCATAACATGTTTCAATTACATGTTTTCATCCAAAGGGTTTCTTCCTAAAAGACAAGGTCGAGGAGATATACCTAAAAAGATAGATAAAAGCGCAACTTAAGGAAAAAGAAAGATCAAAGATGTACCCTCGAAAAGAAAAGGGTAGGCTACACGTATTCTAGCTTCAGTTTCCCAAGTTGCGTCTCCCTCGGCGTCGCTCCACTGAACTTTGACGAGCTTGACTTCGCGGTTGCGTAGCTTCTTCACTTCCGTTCCTAATATGCGGGTTGGAACTTTCCTCACGATTGCTTCGCGTTCCACTTCAGCTTCTTCCAGGATATTTGGCTCTACCACTTCAGCAGATTCATGTAGACATTTTCGGAGGTGCAAAACATGGAAAACGTTGTGAACTCTGGCCAGTTTTTCGGGTAGCTCTAATCTATAGGCCATTTTCCCAATTTTCTCGATGATAGGAAATGGCCCTATGAACCTTGGTGCTAGCTTTCCTGCGGTTCCAAAACGAACAACATTCCTTAGCGGAGATACCTTAAGAAAAACTCTGTCCCCAACCTCAAATTCAAGGTCGGTCCTCCTCTTGTCGGCGTAGGACTTTTGTCTGTCTTGGGCTGTCTTCATCCTTCTCCGTATTAAGTCTACTTTTTCTGAAGTCTCTCGGATCATATCCAGTCCAAGTATGAGCTTGTCAGTAGACTCCCACCAACAAGTGGGCGATCGGCACGGTCTTCCATATAAAGCTTCGAAGGGCGCCATTCCGATGGTTGCTTGGTAGCTGTTGTTGTAGGCAAATTCCACCAAAGGAAGATGGTCTTCCCACGTCCCTCCGAAGTCAAGGACGCACAGTCTTAAAAGGTCCTCCAAAACTCTGTTCACTCTTTCTGTCTGGCCGTCGGTTTGGGGATGATAGGCTGTGCTCAAGCATAACTGTGTGCCTACCGCTTCTTGTAGACTCCGCCAAAACTCACTTGTGAAGATAGGGTCTCGATCACTAACAATGCTGGATGGTATTCCATGGAGTCGAACAATTTCCTTGAGGTAGAGAGATGCTAGGGATGAGGCAGTTCTTTTACTTTTGACAGGTAAAAAGTGGGCGCTTTTAGTAAGCCTATCCACTATTACCCAAATGCTATTGTTGCCTCTTCTGGACCTAGGCAGCCCATCAATGAAGTCCATTCAGATGCTATCCCACTTCCACTGCGGGACCTTTAGAGGATGGAGCAGACCGCCAGGCTTTTTCTGTTCCGCCTTAACCTGTTGGCGCACCATACACTTAGAAACGAAATCTGCCACGTCCTTCTTCATGCCATTCCAAAAGAAAGTTCTCTTTATGTCCTTGTACATTTTATCCCCGCCTGGGTGTATCGTCGTCTTAGAGTGATGTGCTTCCTCGAGAACCTTCTTTACTAAATCCCTTGTCTGTAGGACGCATAGTCTTCCGTCTCGCCTTAGCCAACCCTTGTCGTCGATGGAGTATCTACTGAGGTGACTTGAAGTCTCACCCCCGATGAACCTATCAATCGCCTCCACAAGCTGAGGGTCTTCGCGTTGTGCTGTCCCTATTGCGTCCACTAAAGTCGGGCGTACTTCAAGATATGCTAGCAAGCCCGGTACAAAATCGGAGGAGGGCCTAAAGTCAAAGCTGGCTATAAACTCTAGGCTTTGTCTTTCAACAAACAGCGGGCTTAGGGTCAGTTTCTTTCGGCTCAACGCGTCTGCCACTACGTTGCCTTTGCCCGGAGTATAGGAGATCTCGAAATCGTACGAGGC
Source organism: Allium sativum (assembly GCA_030737875.1). NCBI lineage: Eukaryota > Viridiplantae > Streptophyta > Magnoliopsida > Asparagales > Amaryllidaceae > Allium > Allium sativum. Next base: position 460,792,664 of record CM060924.1, on the reverse strand, counting down.
AAGAAACTCCATCCATCTCTGTTGCCTCAAATTAAGATCTTTCTGCGAGAAAAGATATTTCAACGATTTATGGTCAGTGTAAAGTTCGAACTTCTCACCTAGGAGATAGTGTCGCCAAGACTTGAGTGCAAAGACGATGGCGGCTAACTCCAGATCGTGGGTCGGGTAGTTCTTTTCGTGCACTTTCAACTGCCTTCCACCATAAGCTACTACCCTTCCTTCTTGCATTAAGACAGCGCCTACCCTGTCCTGCATGCATCCGTATAAACTATGAACATCTTGCTTCCATTTGGCAACGTCAAAACTGGGGCTATTGTAAGAGCCCTTTTTAGTCGTTGGAAAGCAAATTCGCAATCCAAGTCCCAATTGAACACTAGATTCTTCTTGGTCAGTTTTGTGAGCGGAGCTGATATCTTTGCAAAGTCTCTGATGAATTTCCGATAGAAGCCTGCTAGCCCGAGAAAGCTTCGGACTTCTGTTGCGTTCTTTGGTGTCTTCCAATCCTGTACCGCTACTACTTTAGCAGGGTCCACAGCTAACCCTTCTTTGGATACTATGTGCCCAAGGAACCTCACTTCTTCTCTCCAAAAGTGGCATTTGGAGAATTTGGCTTTTAGCTGATGGACTCGCAGAGTTTCCATGACTGCCCTTAGGTGCTGAGCATGCTCTTCTTCACTCTCTGAGAAGATCAAGATATCGTCTATGAAGACCACTACGAACTTATTGAGGAAATCTCTGAACACCCTACTCATTAGGTCCACGAAGTAAGCGGGTGCGTTTGTCAAGCCGAAAGGCGTGACAAGCCATTCAAAGAAGCTGTCTGGGGTTCTGAATGCCGTTTTATCGATGCTATCTTCAGCCACCCTTAGCTGATGAAAACTGGTCGCTAAATCGAGTTGGGAGAAAACAGACGCTCCTACAAGCTGATCAAACAGATCGTCAATTCTGGGGAGAGGGTGCCTATTCTTTTTCGTTAGCTTGTTGAGCTCCCTATAGTCAACACATAGACGGAGTGAACCATCCGCCTTTGTAGCGAACACCACTGTAGCGCCCCATTCTGAAATGCTCCTCCTAATGAACCCCTTCTCTAGAAGTTCTTTAATCTGTTTACTGAGCTCTCTCCTTTCCCGTGGAGCCATGTGTCTAACGGGCAACGCAACGGGCTTTGCATTATCTACAAGATATATGCAGAAGTCTATTTCCCGCTTCGGAGGTAAGCCCTTCACCTCTTCGAAGACATCCGGATATTCCCGAACCACTCTAATCGATTGCAAACTCTCAACAGAAGCATCTAGCGATTCAAGATAACTAAGCATAACCGCATACGAGGGATTACAAGTAATTTCCAGAGTATTACCGAGTTGGGTCAGAAGCCTAACCATTTTTTTCTCACAATTAAGGATGGCACCATTACTGGATAGCCAATCCATGCCCAAAATCATACCATATCCCGAAAAGCCCAAAACAAAGGCACTACATTTAAATTCTACGCTTAGAATAGAAATTTTCAATCCCACACAGATCATAGATAAATAAGCTGGGCCCCCGATTGGATTTGAAACAATTAAGGGGTCCTCTACCATTCTAGTTTCTAGGTACAGAGATTCTACTAAAGCAGATGAGATAAAGGTGTGTGATGCGCCAGAATCGAATAAAGTGCGAACTGGGTGATCATAAAGATAAACTACACTTTCTACAGAAGTATTTATACCTCGCTACTGCAGAGGTGGCGCTTCTAGCGCATGAACTTGTACCCCTGAGGTGGATCCAGCCCTCTGCCCCTATCCTCGCTTCTTTGGGCAATCCTTAGCCAGGTGGCCTGTCTCACCGCAAGAAAAGCACTCACCATTCATCTTGGCCTTCTTTTTCCGGCAATCTTTCACTAAGTGCCCCACTTTGCCACAGAAATTACACTTCCTCTTCTCTTTGTTGTCTTTCCCGCCCTTCTTAAAGCCTGTCTTCTTAGGCTGCAAACCCTCTTTCTTCCCTTGAGAGCTTTCTGCCTTTGTCTCCTTCTTGCCCTTATCCTCTTCGTCCAGCAATGCCATATGCACCAACCTTTCATACGTAGCTCCCATGGGTATATAGGTCATGGACAAACTGTGTAATAGCTCATTCAACCCCTTGACAAAGCGGAGAGCCTTCTTGTGCGGGGTGTTGACTAGGTCCAGTCCGAACCTAGCCAGCTGATCGAACTAGTTAACATACTCTTTGACTGTCATATTCCCTTGCTTAAGAAATAAGAATTTTTCCAACTGAAGACTCCTTTCAGCTTCTGAGAGAAATTTAGCCTCAAACCTTGCCCTAAAGTCCTCCCATGTTTCCACCGGTCTTTCTGCATTAGTGACTTCCCACCAGTAGGAAGCCTCGCCTTTAAGTAGCCATACTGCCAGTTGTACCTTCTGCCTATCTTCTACCTCAAAAATGACGAATAGGTCCTCGGTTTCCTTCAGCCAATTCCTGGCTACCACGAATGACTCGGTTCCATGAAAGTCCTTTCCTCCCATAGCTTTAAAATCTTTACATATCTTAGCAAAAGTATTTCCCTGCGGAGGAGGTGGAGGAAGAGGTGCTGCCATAGCTGGATGATTTCCTGCAGCTGGGGGAGGAGGAACGGTAGGACCTGGCTGAGTGGCCCTTGCTTCTAAGAATCGTCTAAACCAACCAGTTATGGGTATACCCTCTGGCAAGTTAAGTTCTTCGGACATGCTGAAACAAAAAGGATAGATTCAAAATGAAGGATAAAAGATAGTACCTATGGCTTTGGGGGACTTTGCCTTTTTAAAATAAAATAATATTTTATCTTTAAAAATGCTTCTTTAAATTTTCTTTTGGAAATAAATTTTCAAAACTTTTTATCTTATCTGGTAAACCTATGCTCTGATACCAAGTGAAACACCCCACCTCCGTTAGGGTCACTCTCAACGGGAATGCCCTAATTTTGGTGGAGATTTATAAGTATAAGTCACAGATACACAAGACAGATATAAGAACACATATTTTTGAACAGCGGAAAACAACAACAATTTTTATTTCAACAAAATACGTGTTACACAAACCATGTCATAATTTGTCTTACAATACTTCCCAAAAACATAACACCTCCATAACTGTCTTGATTACATTATTTAAAGAGGCATAAAAACATAAATAAACTGCATAAGTCCCATAATTGCTGTCCAAAGCCATAGTCCAAACGAAAAAGATCCAAGCAATACATTCTTTCTCTTCAAGCTGGATGTAAAAACTGGTCAAGCTGCGGTATTCCCTCCCTGTGGACCTGGGGGGGGGGGGAACGGAAGAAAAGAAGACGGAAGAAAAGTAGAGTCAGACATAAAGCCTGAGTAAGTCTAGGACTATTCAGTCTATGAATAAAGAACTGGGCATGATAAGTATAAACTGGAAATGGGAAAAGTACTATAAACTAGGTTAAGTTGTCTAGAGTCGAATGTACTTATCATACCCCATATTAATCTCTGCATCCATATAAACTAGTTCCCTACAGGCACCCCATAATTAGGGTGAAGTGATTCGTTTCTAATGATCGGCTCCTACTCGCATAGTTACATGTATCTTACGGTCCTCGATGTTGTAGTTACCTATGATGGTCCCACCATGGGGTGTATCAAGTCCCATGGTGGCGGGCCGACACAATCCTAGAATGCACAGGTATGCTACTGGTGCCCAGTGCCTTATTTTTCTACGCCGGAGTGTGTGCACGCCCGCACCCCGTTAAAACCTACACTGCTGCACCACCGCCGTCGATTTGACCTCTTACAGTCAGCCCAGTAATCGTGCCCCACCCTGCCTAGTTCAGGGTATCCTGATACACCTTGTAGGGTTACTGCTGAAAAGGGTCCCCCGCTACTAGGTTTTCTATTTCTAGCCAACATGCTAAGTTGGTTAAGTGTTTGGTAAACCTAACCCCCAATCAGTCGGTGAGTTAGTTACTGCTGAAAAGGGTCCCCCGCTACTAGGTTTTCTATTTCTATTTCTTTTCTATCTTCTAAAATCCAAACACTATGAGTTAGTTACTTTTAGATTTATAAGATTAAAAGTAAACGTGATATGACTGTGATTTGGATTTGTTATAAATTGTGAATCTATGACATTTGTGGATCTTAAACTTTATCATGCTAGATCTATCTTTTTAGATCTAATTCACTTGCGGTTAATTTATCATGTCACATTTGTGGATCTTAAACTTTATCATGCTAGATCTATCTTTATAGATCTAATTCACTTGCAGTGAATTTATCATGTCACATTTATGGATCTTAAACTTTATCATGCTAGATCTATCTTTATAGATCTAATTCACTTGCGGTTAATTTATCATGTCACATTTGTGGATCTTAAACTTTATCATGCTAGATCTACCTTTATATATCTAATTCACTTGTGGATAATTTTTTGTGTCACATTTGTGGATCTTAACCTTTATCTATGTTCGTGGCTAATTTGGATCTATCATTATTTAAATAGTTAAAACCTTGCTTAGATCTAATTCTCCATCTAGATCATCTTGTACATATCATGTGGTGATTAATTTAGATCTATTATTAATTGGACATATGAATCCTTATTTATTCATGCCTATTATGACATCCTTAGTATGTTAGATCTAGTTTTATTGTCACATGCTCAATAGATCTTTTTTTAATGTCCACCTTATCACTATGCCAATTATATGTTTATGTAACTTTTTTTATAATACTCACTATGGTCATCTTCCCATCATCTTTCCCTTTTTATTGTTTATGGCCAGGCTACTTTCTAGCCTAGGCATGCTGCTAAATATATGCGAAAGCGTTAGTTAGGGAACGGGGGAAAACATTGAAATTGGCATATTTTGAATAATGTTTATGAACATAAATTTGGGCATATAATCCATTATGAATATAATTGGGTAAATGAGCATGAACACCTATAAAGATAGGTATAATTAATTGGTTAATAATTAAAATGACTAGGATTACAGTAATTAGAAACTGTAACTTCACTTATGTCACGGGGTTAGATTGCATTTGTGGTGGAAGTCTGCCCGGACCCGACCGGCATATCCAGCAACCGTAAATGTTGAATCTAATGTGAGGGGTCTAAGTGCACAAATACAAGACGGGCAAGACATGAGGTTAGGCCCAACTTGTGGAAGAAGTCTGCCCAGACCCGATGGGCATATCCATTATCCACAAGTTGTAGGCCTAATATGGGAAGTCTAGCCCATTATAACCATAAATGGACATGGTAACGAGTTAGAATACTTAACCTTGTTGAATCCATAGGGATTGTGTGAAGAAAAACATGAATAGGGGTTAAGTAAACTTGGTTGAACAATGGAAGAGTTAAGTTAAGTATATCTGGGTTGGGTGGGTAATATTTAAATATAGACCCACAAAACTTAACCAATTGGGGGTTATGTATTAAAGACACCTATAGGTAAGCATAAGCGGTAGAGAGATTGAAGTTACATAATTAAAGACACCTTTATGGGTAAATATAACCTGTGGAAAACCTAGTGGGGGATACAAGACAAACGGGAGAGCTTGTATCATATTGTGTGGGACCCATTTCAGTCAGTAACCTGGAGTAGGTATCAAACAAAGTACTTCGTACTAGGTCGGAGAAGGGGCACACATACTGAACTGATTGTAAGGAACCCGAATGTGGATGATGGTGTGGGCGGCGCAAACCGACCGGGTCATGTGCGTGCATGGGTCGGGCAGAGGGGGATAAGACGATCGTGACACCTGTAGATATGGGGATGTGCATATCATCGAAGGGTTGCCACTTTAGAACGTGATATATCCTAAGGTAGGGTCGGCACAGAGTATCTACGCGGATTAGGGAACTGATCGATTAGGGTAGTAGTTAGGTTGGATGTATGCCTAAGTGTACCACCTTATAGTGGAAGGAATCATCTCATTGTGGATATACTAGTAGTGGTGCGGAATAATCATTAAGGAAGTGTATACACCCTGTCCATGTTTACCTAGTCTTACCTTCCTTTTTGTAGTTATCTCTCTTATCCAGTTTATATGTCTGTCATGCTACTTTGATTTATTTACTTGCTAAAAGTAAATGGACTCGCCAGACTTTATGTCTGACCCTTTTTGTTTCCTCCTCTTTCTTTCGTTCCACCCCCAGGTTCTCAGGGAGGGAATTCTCAGGCTTAGTCAGGACTCAGTTATCATCTTGCTTGGAGTAGCTTCTGAATTATTTCTCAAGTTCTTGTCTCTACTATGGCTTTATCTCTTTTTGGGGAATTGTTCTTTTTTACGTACTCTGATGGAACAAGATAGAAATTTTATATTTTTGTAATGCCTTTTATGTAGTTTCAGACTCGTGATAATTTGGACCACGATGTTATGATTTGTATTTGAAATAAAAATTTAAATTCTGCTTTTGCTTTTATATCTATCTTGTAATATTTCTATTTCTCTTTACTTATAATGCTTCACAAAACTTAATGCATTCCCTTAGTGAGTGACATTAACGGACGTGGGGTGTCACACTTGGTATTAGAGCTGAAGGTTGCTAGATCAGATAAAAGTTTTTGAAAATTATTTTCTAAAAGGTTTTAAAAGAAAGCATTTTTCAAAAAGAGAAGTCTGTTTTGTAAAACATATTCCCCAAATCCATATGTAATATTCTTCAATCCTTTGTCTAAATCTCTTTCCTTTTCTTTTTAGCATGTCTAGGGAACCTAATATCCTAGATGGCGTTACGATACCAGGCTGGTTCCGTAGGTATCTAGAGGCCACGACGCCTGCTGGAGGTTAAGCTGATGTTCCTCCCCTGGCTACACCTGTTGTTCCTCCTCCTCCTCCTCCTCCAAGAGTAGATAATTTCGCTAAGATCTGCAAAGACTTCTGTTACAAGGGCAGAAAGCCATTCCACGGTACTGAGACGTTCGTAGAGGCAAGAAACTGGCTCAAAGAGATGGAGGATCTATTTGGAATTTTTGAGGCGGAAGATCGAAGGAAGATTCATTCAACTACCTGGCTACTGAAAGATAAAGCTTCGTTTTGGTGGGAGGTGACGCAGTTGGGCGTCCAGTGGAAACTTGGGATGATTTAAAAGGAGGTTTGAAATGAAGTTTCTTTCCCAAGCCGAGAAAAGCATGCAAACAGAGAGATTCTTGGCGCTCAAGCAAGGGAGCATGACGGTTAAAGAATATGTTAAAAAAATTAACCAATTGGAAAGATTTGGACTAGAGCTGGTAGACACTTCGCATAAGAAAGCTTTGCAGTTTTTTAAAGAACTAAAGGAACCCCTTCATGGGTTAGCTATGTCCCATATTCCTATGGGAGCGACTTTTGAAAGGCTTGTCGATATGGCCTTGATGCATGAGGAAGACAAAGGAGAAAAGACGGAAGTAAAGTCTGAGGAAACAACTCAAAATAAGAAGGTATGGCCCAATAAAGGATAGTCACAACAACAACTGAAGGAAGGCGGAAAGAATGACAAGGCTAAGGATAAGAGGAAGTGCCATAGTTGTAGGCGAGAGGGTCATTTAGCCAAGGATTGCATGAAAAGGAAGAATGCTTGCTTCGTTGTGGAGAGGTTGGACACTATTCTAGGGAGTGTCTAAGGAAGCAAGGACAAGGTCAAAGGGAAGGAACCTTTTGAGGGCAAGCGAATGCTCTCATGGCCAGTGCTCCAGATAGAGGTAGGAAAATTTCTGTGGAAGGTTTCATTTCTCTTTCCAGTCACCATATTAGAACTCTTTTTGATTCTGGCGCTTCACACTCATTTATATCTAGTTCTGTAGATGCATCTCTGCACTTAAATAATAGTATGACAGTGGATCCCGTTGTTGCCTCAAACCCCATTAATGGTTAAGCTCATTTGTCTATGATTTGTCGGGGTTTGAGAATATCAGTGTTGGGCATCAAGTTTGAGTGCGACGCGTATGTGCTCTGTTTTATGGGTTATGGATTGATTCTAGGGATGGATTGGCTAACCACGTATGGTACCATTCTCGATTGTGAGAGGAGGGTCATTAGACTTTTGACTTGCCATAGGAGAACCCTCGAGAATTTTTATGACCGCAAGGGTCTGTCATGTTTAGCTTCCTAGAGTCACTTGATGCATCTATTGATGATCTACGATCTGTAGTGGTAGTCCGTGAGTTTCCTGATGTCTTTGATGAGGTTCGGGGTTTACCCCAAGGCATGAGATCAATTTCCGCATATATTTGGTGGATAATGCAAAGCCAGTTGCATTGCCCGTGCGCCATATGGCTCCAAGAGGAAGGAGGGAGCTACTTGAGAGAGGATTTATTCAGCAAAGCATTTCTGAGTAGGGTGCTCCGGTGGTATTCGCAACTAAGACGTGCAACTCACTTCGCATATGTGTGGATATTCATGATGTTTTTTCTCATTTCTTATTTATCGAAGTGTCTACACGATACAGCAGAGGTCGTTGAGCCGAACATGCGTGAGGAAGTAGAGGTAGAATGGGATGCGACAATTAGATAAGTTCTTACCCGTATATTTGTATCAGAGATTAAGAAACTGTGCAACGGAGAGGTTAGGTTAATAAAAGTGCAATGGGGAGAAGATAACGAGGATGCGACTTGGGAGACTAAAGACAAAGATCACGCTTCATACCCTTTCCTTTTTGGGACTATGTTCTTAACTTCTTTTTTTAAAGCTTTTATTCGCACTTGCTTCTATTATTTGACTATATCCTATCGATCGAATCTTCGACCTTTAGGTAGGAAATCCCATGATTGCAAACATGTGTTTGAGACATGTTATGTCTGATGAATGCAAGTGGTTGCTCGTGGATGCATATACACACACATTAGGCACTAGATCGGCTAAATAACTCTCATACTGCATATGGATGTGTGTATGCATTTTTCTTTCTTTTAATGGATGAAAATGAATGTTTCATCATATGGATGTTGCATTTCGATGGATGATTGTGCACACATATAGAACCTACATATTGTAATAGGATTATTTTCATACATGTTGTATTCATGACACTAACATACATTGTATTAAGGGGGTCAACTGAATCAGTGGACCGCTTGATCATTCGCATTAGTGTTGGGACATATACACACACCTTTGCATATGTTCATATAATAATTAGAAAATTTTAAGGACAATGGATGCCTGTGATTGGTGGATGGGTAGATGGATGATGGATGGTAGGACATATTCTTCTTAACTTGGAGATTTCGGGGACGAAATCCTTTAAGTAGAAGAGAATGTAACACCCCACATTTCAACAACATTAAAAGAGGATAAACTAAAGAATAATTAATTTAATATTTAGAATTAAGGGAAACAGACTACGTCATTGCGTCCGTCTCAAATTCTGGTCAAGGTAGACACCTGGTTTGCGTAAAACGGATAACGTATGAAGACGTTACGGCGATAGAAGTTTGACGATGAGAGCACGAACAATTGGCGCACTTGACAAGTGCGCTATGGCATTTTTACACTGGTGCATCTGCAAAGTGCGCCCATAGTAGTTTTGGGCATTCGAACCCAAGTGGGTGTCGACCCATTGCCCGATTCCCCTAGGGATGAGGTGGCAGTTGAATTCTGGAGGCTGGAAGCTATAAATATAACCTCATTTCTCTTGTTTTCTCATACTAAAAACAATGGAGGCCAAATGTTGTTGGTTCCTGAATTGAATCTAATCCTTTCTTCTTCTACAAATAAAGTTTAAAGATTCAAGTATTTCAAGTATAGATCTGAGATTTAACATCAACAATTTCTTTTCTATCTTCCAAAATCCAAACACTGTGAGTTAGTTACTTTTAGATTTAAAAGATTAAAAGTAAACGTGATATGACTGTGATTTGGATTTGTTATAAATTGTGAATCAATGACGTTTGTGAATCTTAAACTTTATCATGCTAGATCTATCTTTATAGATCTAATTCACTTGCGGTTAATTTATCATGTCACATTTGTGTATCTTAAACTTTATCATGCAAGATCTATCTTTATAGATCTAATTCACTAGTGATGAATTTATCATGTCACATTTGTGGATCATAAACTTTATCATGCTAGATCAATCTTTATAGATCTAGTTCACTTGCGGTTAATTTATCATGTCACATTTTTGGATCTTAAACTTTATCATACTAGATCTACTTTTATAAATCTAATTCACTTGTGGTTAATTTATCATGTCACATTTGTGGATCTTAACCTTTATCTATGTTTGTAGCTAATTTGAATCTGTCATTATTTGGACAGATAAAACCTTGCTTAGATCTAATTGTCCATCTAGATCATCTTGTACCTATCATGTGGTGATTAATTTAGATCTATTATTAATTGAACATATAAATTATTCATGCCTATTACGACATCCTTGGTATGTTAGATCTAGTTTTATTACCACATGCTCACTAGATCTGTTTTTATATGTCCACCTTATTACTATGCTAATTACATGTTTATGTCACTTTTGTTAAAATAATCACTATGGTCATCTTCCCATCACCTTTCCCTTTTTATTGTTTATCGCCAGGCTACTTTCTAGCCTCGGCATGCCGCTAAATATATGCGAATGCGTTAGCTAGGGAATGGTGGAAAACATTGAAATTGGCATAATTTGAATAATGTTTATGAACATAAATTTGGGCATATAATCCATTATGAATACAATTGGGTAAATGGGCATGAACACCAATAAAGACATAGGTATAATTAAGTGAATATTAGGCACACATCCCTAAAACGAAACTTAATTAGGCTCACATCCGGTCCTAAACTTATTGTAAATTAGGTCCCTATTTTTCAAAAACATATAAAAAAAATATAAAAAAATCACGTAAATTCATAATTAAATAAAACATGTTCACGCCAAAAAAAATCAGGTGGAAAATCAATCAACAAACACGTCAAAATCAAAAAATACACAAAACAGCGAAAAATGCATAAAAACATGCACATATTTCAAATAGTTGCATACATGTATGCATCTATTTCAATTCCGCATCATACAGAAGCATATATGCATACATGTATGCAAATTTTCCGAAATACATGCATGATTTCATGCATCTATTCGATTTCTGCATGGAAAACACGCATGCTTGCATATGTGCATACAAGTATGCAGTTATGCAGAAAATATGCATTCAAGTATGCACATATTGTCACGCCTTCGGCTTTCAACACATTACTGCATACAAGTATGCAGCTATTTTGAATAACAGCATACTTGTATGCAATTATTCAGCAGGCTTGCGGATCTTTTTTTGCATGTGTATTTAAAAAGTTGCATACATGTATGCAACTATCAGTAATAGTTGCATACATGTATGCAACTTTTTTTTTTTTTTCAGTTTGCGTGGGCTCCTGGGATTATTTCCAGAATTTAGATTTTTTTTTTTATGCATGAGCGCATTTTTTTTTGCCACAAATTGATAAAGGCGAAGGGGACTTGAGGAGCAGGCGAATGGACCAAAATTTTTGGGCGGCATGTGATTTTAGGGACCGGAAACGTATGGAAAAGTATGGGTGGACGTAGCTTTAATTTAAAACTTAAATAAGGACGTGAGACAAAAGTACCCTATAATTAATTGGTTAATAATTAAAATGCTTAGGATTACACTAATTAGAAACTGTAACTACACTTATGACACGATGTTAGATTGCATATGCGGTGGAAGTCTGCCCGGACCCGACCGGCATATCCAGCAACCGCAAGTGTTGAATCTAATGTGAGGGGTCTAAGTGCATAAATATGAGACAGGCTAAGACACGAGGTTAGGCACAATTTATGGAAGAAGTCTATCTAGACCCGACCAGCATATCCAGCATCCACAAGTTGTAGGCCTAATGTGGGAGGTCTAGCCCATTATAACCATAAATGGACATGGTAACAAATTGGAATGCTTAACCTAGTTGAATCCATAGGAATTGTGTGAACATAAACATGAATAGGGATTAAGTAAACTTGGTTGAGCAATGGAAGGGTTAAATTAAGTATATCTGGGTTGGGTGGGTATTATTAAAATATAGGCCCACAAAACTTAACCAGTTGGGGGTTATGTATTAAAGACACCTATAGGTAAGCATAATCAGTAGAAAGATTGGGGTTATATAATTAAAGACACCTTTTAGGGTAAATATAACATGTGGAAAACCTAGTGGGGGATACAAGATTAAGGGGAGAGCTTGTATCATATTGTGTGGGACCCATTTCAGTCAGTAACCTGGAGTAGGTATCAAACAAAGTACTTCGAACTAGGTCGGAGAAGGGGCACACTTACCGAACTGATTGTAAGAGATCCAAATGTGGAGGACGGTGTGGGCGGTGCAAACTGACCGAGTCATGTGCGTGCATGGGCCGGGCAGAGGGGGATAAGACGACCGTGACACATGTAGATATGGGGATGTGCATATCAGCGAAGGGTTGCAACATGATACATCCTACGGTGGGGCCGGCACAGAGTATCTACGCGGATTAGGGATCTGATCGATTAAGGTAGTAGTTATGGTACATTTGGACGTATGCCTAAGTCTACCACCTTATTGTGGAAGGGATCATCTCATTGTGGATATACTAGTAGTAGTGTGGAGTAATCATTAAGGAAGCATATACACCCTATCCCGTTTACCTAGTCTTACCTGCCTTTTTGTAGTTATCTCTCTTATCCACTTTATATGCCTGTCATGCGACTTTTATTTGTTTACTTGCTAAAAGTAACTGGACTCGCTAGACTTTATGTCTGACCCTTTTTGTTTCCTCTTCTTTCTTTCGTTCCCCCCAAAGGTTCTCAGGTTTTGTCAGTACTCAGTTATCATCTTGCTTGGAGCTACTTTTGAAGTATTTCTCAAGTTCTTGTCTCTACTATGGCTTTGTCTCTTTTTGGGGAATTATGTCTTTTATGTACACTGATGGAACAAAACAGAAAGCTTTATATTTTTGTAATGGCTCTTATGTAGTTTCAGACTCGTGATAATTTGGACCATGATGTTATGATTTATGTTTGAAATAAAAACTAAAATTCAGTTGTTGCTTTGAGATCTATCTTGTAATATTTGTGTTTCTGTTTACCTATTACACTTCACGAAACTTAATGCATTCCCTTAGTGAGTGACATTAACGGACGTGGGGTGTCACAATTATCTCTTCTCCAAAATCTTTGTGAGTGGAAATAATACTTTTTAGGCTAAATTCTCCATTTTATACATTCTTATATTGATTTGTACGCCCAGGGAGATTTGGTTTTACGATAACATCATATTATGAAACCTACAAATCCCTATCATTAATTATGCTATGTATTTAGCAGTATGCGTTATTGTAACACCCGTATTTTTAGTATAAGATAATAGAATAAGGATAACTTAATTAAATATCCAGAATTAAGTAAAATGGACTACGCCATTGCGTCCGTCTCGAAATTCTGGTCAAGATAGACACCTGGTTTGTGTAAAACTGATACCGTATGAAGAAGTTATGAGCATTAGAAGTTTGTATACATATAGGAGCTTATGTTTATATATATATATATATATATATATATATATATATTAAATAAATATATCCAGGAAATTCGAAAAATCAGTTCAAAAGTAAAAATCATGGGCGGGAAAGTTCGAAGGGAAAATGGACCGTTGGGGGTCGACCCACCAACAGGGGGGGTCGACCGACCCAAGGGGGGCCGACCTAGGGGTCGACCCACCCGTGAATTTGGAACCCACCAACAGGGGGTTCGACCGACCCAAGAGGGGCCGACCTAGGGGTCGACCCATCCGTGAATCTGGAACCTTCTTGTAATAACCCGGAAATGCGAGCCAGTTTAAAATTTTTATTTTGGCAATTTTAATGAATTTTGAATATTTAAAATGAATTATTTTAAATAATATCGACAAGAAATTTATTTTGAATATAATTCGGACGTATATATTTATATACGTCGTCGTTAGAATATAAATATTTATTTTAAATTATAAAAGGAATTGAAAATGGCGCGGTAGTTCGATAATTCGATTTCAAACTTCAAATGAATGTACCAGGTGCAAAACAAACCGGATTTTAGCGAAACCAAAAATAATAGGATCTATTTGAGAATATCTTTCCAACGAATCCGAAAAATCAAAATTTCATAGCGGGGATAAAAAGATATGTCCAGTTGAAAATTCAGAATAGTCGCTATGGAATTTCGTCCCTTAGAAAATAGCCATTTTGCAAACGACCTCGGATTTCGACGAAACCACTTTTGTTGGATCCGTGATGTCAAGTTATTGCTAGATTTCAAATTTCATAATTTTTCGATTCAATATGTGAGCGTGGCAAAGGAAAATGCGTTTGACCAGTTTTAGTTGATTTTAATCGACTGGAAAATGGCAATTTTTCCAACGGTCTCAGAATTCGACGAAATTAGTTTTGTTAGGACCGTATCGTCAATACGAAGCTAGAAAATATTTTTCTGGAATTTTTCGAGTTAGTATGTGACCCCGGTAAATTGAAATGCGCGTTCAAATTCAATATATAGAGTTATATGTTGATTTTGACGAAAACTGATAGAAACGATCGAATCAGCCTACGATACATATCCCATTGTGTTCGGAATGGGGGTAATTAGCTATGGACGACAGGCGGTGGGCCTAGTTTTGAGGTCGAAAATAAAAGTTGCTTTTTGAAATTAAATAAATAAATAAAAAAATTAATCCACCCTCTCTCTCTTCCTTTTAACTGCTTTGCCCCCCCCCCCCCCCGTCAGTTCATTTTCGATCGAAGAAAAAAAAAGAGGGCGGAGCGGCCTCCTCCATCGCCGCTGCCACCGCCCAAGGCGGCGCCCTCCACCCCGCCTTCAATTGCCGAAGCCCCCACCACACACCTCGAGCGCGCCGCCCTCTCTCCCCCTTCTTCTTCTCTCATCCTCCTCCGTCTCCAATCGCTTCACCGCACCCTAGGCCCACCGATGACCCACCTCCGCCTACTGACCACCCCGACCCCTCTTCCTCCAGTCCGACGCAAGACAACAGTCCAATCCCCCCCCCCACCCCCTGAAAGAACACAGTGAGTTTTAATCGTTTTAAAATTTGTTTTTTTTATGTATAAACATTATTTAATTCAGAAGAAAGGAATAATTTTTATATGTGATTAGCGAAGAAAGGAATAATTTTTATATGTGATTAGCGAAGAAAGGAATAATTTTTATATGTGATTAGCGAAGAAAGAAATAATTTTTATTATGCTAGAGCGTTAAAATATAATTTTCACTTAAGTAGAGTATTAAAAATATGATTTTTATTATATTTGAAAAGGCGAAATCTTTATATTTGAAAAAGCGAAATCTTTATATTTGAAAAGGCGAAATCTTTATATTTGAAAAGGCGAAATCTTTATAATAGAAAAGGCGAAATCTTTATATTTGAAAAGGCGAAATCTTTATATTTGAAAAGGCGAAATCTTTATATAGAGAATAGCGTGATAAAAATATAATCTTTATTATATGAACATCGATGTAAAAATAGAATTTTTATCTATATAGTAACGATGTAAAAATAGAATTTTTATCTATATAGTAGCGATGTAAAAATAGAATTTTTATCTATATAGTAGCGATGTAAAAATAGAATTTTTATCTATATAGTAACAATGTAAAAATAGAATTTTTATCCATATGGAGTGATAATAAAAATATGATTTTTATATACATAGCAACAATATAAAAATGTGATTTTTATATATGTAGTGGCTACGGGCAACGAAAGTGACAAAAGGTGAGAACGACGAAGACTTCTACATAAGAAGAGTTGTGGCGTTTGGATTAGCAATCGGTGAGAACTTCTCACTCTAAATTTCTTTTTCTAGTTATATATATATATATATATATATATATATATATATACTAGGATGCAGACGGTGCTTAGTAGCACCCGACACCCGTCATCCACAGACCATGGATGGCTTGTTTGTTTGATTGATGTGTGTGAAAATTGTTTGTGATGTTGATGTGAAATCGATAATAAAATTGTAGATGGTTGAAATAAATTAATTATCGTTAAAAATATAATTTTTAATGTGAATGTGAATAAATGAATATTTATAAACAAATCGACCGATTTGTTTATATACACCGATTTGACTGATATTGATTGGGATGATAAATTTTACACATCGCCTAACTGCACAAATAAAAATCTGTGTTTGTTGATTTGAAACCCCACACGGGTGTTATGATGATATTTGAGTACACTAATCCCAATTATTTAATTGTATGTCGATCGATTGGTCGACAGGCTGTGTAAGCATTGATTATTTATATTTGATGCTTATGCGGTTGTGTGGTGCACCTTGGATGATGGTTGATTGTTTATCATTGTTATTATATACATGTGTTGTAATGGAATCCATATAATTAACATTATATGGTGATTGATTGGGCCTCATTCCAATCGGGAAAATAATGAATATTATTAAAGAAAATTCATGTGTTGAATATAAAAATAGTCATGTGTTGACGATGTTCATGTGTTGAAACTATTTATGTGTTGAGTAAAATATTTTAACAATAAAATTTACATCTTTATCGTATTTGAAATTAGAAACTACCTTACGGTTGGAATCTGATTTAAAAATCAAATGATAGATACCATAGTTTTATAAAATATTTTACATAACAAAAATAGTCGTGTGTCGACAGTACTCATGTGTTGAGATTAGTCGTGTGTTGAATAGAATAAATATTCATTTGTTGAATGGAATAACGAATTTATTGAAATATATAAAGCCGTGTTGATTAGAGTTGCGCTATTTTGACGTGAACGATATTTATATCGATTATATTCGTTTTTATAATGAATATAGAAAAGAAGTGATTTCTAAATATAACGTTTTGAAAATATTATCATTTATATAATAATGATATAAAATATTCAATTTTGATTTGAAATTGAATATAGAGTTGAAATGGTTTTGAAAACGAATTTAAAATGATTTATAAAATACGTTTTAAAAGGAAATCGACGAAATATATAATATATATATATATATTATATATATATATAATGGCCTAAATAGAACGCGCCGCGCCGCGGCAGTTCGCGAATTTCGATCATTGACTTCAAATTGACGTTGCTGGAGATCCGACCGTCGGATTCTCCTAAAACCGGAACCGTTGAGTTCGTATCGAAAAGAGTTTTCCAATGAATATTTGAAATTTGAAATCTAACGGTTGGATTTGGAATTATGTCCAAATCAAATTTGGAAAAGGTCGCTGTAAGTGAAGTTCGATGGCCGTTGATGGAAATCGACTGTACGGGCCTTGATAAAATTATTAAAAATATTAATAATTTGTGTAAAATCATAATATGTGAATTGGAAAGAACTGGAATGAAAAATTCCACATTTGAAAGGATAAAAATAATTTTTTATCGAAATGAATTGGTTTTGAACTAGAACTAAAACCAATTTATTTTTGAAATGAATAAATTGAATTTGAATTGGTTTTGAAAATAACCAGAATTTCCAATACGTGAATTGAAATGGATTTGAATCAAAATTATCTTCGGAATATTTTGATGTTGGATTTCGTGACTATACAGATATTGTTATGGGAATTTGAAAGATATATTTTATATCGTTATTTCCAATACGATATTTGTTGGTTTCAGGATTTGATATTGAATATAAGCCGGTATATTTTCTATTCAGAGCCTTGTATAATATCAAATGTGATGTGGGTTTGTCGTGAATGGTGTCTTCATTAACACTGTTCTTAAGCCCAATAGAGAAAAAGATTGAATCTTTCTATTTAGATTTAATGAAGTGTATCAATTAAATAATATTTAATTGGAATTGAATTTGAATTGCTTTTTGGGTTTATTGTGAGAGGTGTTTTGAACAACACCTGTTCTTTAACCCGATTAACAATAGAGTGTGATTTTGGGTTTATCGTGAATCGTGTTTTAGATGACATTGGTTCTTTAACCCAGTTAAAGGCAGGATATTGATTTTTGTAAAGATTAAAATTAAGTGAAGTTTTAATGAATCTTTAATTAGATTAAAATGTGAATTGATAATTTAAATTATCAAATCTGAAAGGTGATCGAGAATGGAGTACCACCAATTTTGCGCCAAAGCGATAGTTAAATCTTTAATTAGATTTGAACGTGAAATGGTAATTAATTTTACCGATAACACCGTGGTGTTAGATATGGAGTATTACCAGTTTTGCTCCATGGGATGAATAGGTTGGGATTGGGAAATAAAATAAACAATTACTTCGGTATGGTTCGCTAATCCTGACTAGTTTGGAAAACCATGATATTGTGACGGCCCGCCCCGCACCAACCGACATTTACTCCAAAGGTGCGCTGTACACATGTCCAGTTAGCACAGAACGGGTCGTCAGAAGGAAAGGGAAGAAGGGAATGAACATACAAAGAACCTGTAGAATGTCTCACATCGCATAGAACAAAATATAATAATAACATACTTGACATAAAACAGGAGAGACAGTGCATAAGCTAAAATCAAGAACTAAGCATCATAGCAGCGGAAATCCAAAATATAGCTTATTACAACTTTTCAAACTGTCTAAAAGCAAAAGTAAGATAAAGGAGGTACACTACTAATGCCCAAGTAGCGACCACCAGCGACACAGGGAGAATGTGTATATATATATATCATACGTGGAAGCCTCCTGCCCGCCTCCGAATCAGCTACTCGCGCATCACCAGCTAACCTGTCTTTAGTCTGCTCGTGTGAGAACCCAGAGTAATAAGAGGAGACATAAAACTCTGGGTCAGACATAAAGCCTGGTATGAGCGATAAGCATCTAAAGTGAACAATAACAGGTAGGCTAAAACATACCAGAATCTGGACCTGCAACCAAAGAGTTAGCACTACATACTGTACAACACTCTAAGGTACCATATCAAACGGTGTAAAGATACGGAGGTGGGGGAGGTGTGCATGTCATAGTGATGGCAAACAATCAAGCATACCAACCATCCTCACATCTCTCACTCAGTGCGTAAAGCATACGATATTCACCACTTCGATCACCCATCCTTGCTACGATCACTTTGCCCCATGAAGTCATAAATGGCTTCACTGCACTGATAACGTAGCCACAATCCTTCGCTATGTCCACTTGCCCCATGGAGTTATTCACCCCATCTGCGCTGGCTCATAGCCTTACCAATCCTTACTATGTCCACTTGCCCCATGGAGTTATTCACCCCATCTGCGCTGGCTCATAGTCTTACCAATCCTTTACTATGTCCACTTGTCCCATGGAGTTATTCACCCCATCTGCGCTGGCTCATAGTCTTACTATGCATCACCTTGCCCCTCAAGTCGTAATGACTCTAATGCACTGATAACGTAGTCTTGCTACCATCACCTTGCCCCTCGAGTCATAATGACTCTACTGCACTGATAAGTAGCCCATCATCCATTTTTAGTGGTGAATCGAAGTTATGAACGTCGACAACTCCTTAGCACACGTCCCGCAGCAAAGCCCAACCATGAAGTGAACTCATCGGTTCCCAACTGGATCCTGAGCTCTAACTTCCCATATTGGACTACCTTTGCATCTCGGGTTATTGGTCAATACTGGGTCGGGTCGGGTTCTCTTCAAACCATCGGTCCGGGTCGGGTGTCTGCGTTGCGTCAGTTTGGGTCTTCCTCTGTAGCGGTTCGGGTCGGGTCCACTCCATCGCGTTAGTTCGGGTCGGGTATCTTTCTTCAGGTCGGGTCGGGTGTCCGACCTCGGGTCGGGTGCCATCTCCTCTCCAGCTCGTGCTTCCGTTCCGATCCGATCCCTCCTTCTTTATCTGATCCGATCGCTTCTCCTTTATCTGATCCGATCCCAGTTCAGTTAGTGTGGCCTTCCTTTTTGCCAATTTTCTCAAGTGTCAGGTTCCGATCCAATCGAATCCCTTGCCCAGTTCAACATATCCGATCCGAGCCCCCATATCCGATCCGATCCGAAACCTGCACTGTTTCCTGAAGCTTTCCCAGCAAGTGTTTACGCCATTCGACGATGTTTTCGACCATTTTAACTATTGAAATCAGTCACAAATCATATCATACAGTCATAGCAACATGCATAATCAACTACAAACATCAAAACATCAACATTATAGGATAAAATGGATCAAACATACCCAAAACCCCATATTTCCCTTAAGCATGTTTAGATGAAACTAATGATAGGATTAACAAAACATAACCAAATTAACCTAAATTCATAACAGAGGTCTAAAACATCATTTAAGAATTTATGAACATTTTCCCCGAATTTTATCATGTATAAATTCGCTAATTAACACTAATTACCCTTAATTAGCCATAATTAGTGCAAAACTATGCAAATCACTCACCTTAGCCACAAATAAACGAAGATCTGAAATAAATCTATGATTTGATGCAAATTCCAAGGCTAAACAGTAGCTCCAATGTTGATTTGGTGTAGATCTCCCTTGATTAGATGTTACTAAGCTTAATCCTTGATCAAAAGATGATTTGGAGGTGATTTAGAGGTTGGAGGCCATTTTTAGGGTTCCTTGGATATAAGTGGAGGCTAAAAAACTGAAATGGAATGATTCTCTACTTCATTTCAGCCTCCCCATAACCCTAATCCCGAAATGGGTTATGGGCCTACTCACTAATCACCCTATTTGGCCCGGTTAAGCAGTTTTTCACTCTCCAAACCTTATTTCAGCCATATCTCCCAAACGCTAAGTCCGTTTCGCTATTATGACCACTCTACGGAAAGGTAAACCATCAAACGAATCTAATGGAAGTGGTTTCAGGTCAAAATTCCTTTCCAATCAAAAGTTATGGTCAAAACAAGATCAGCTAAGGGCAAAATGGTCATTTAAAAATCGACAAAAATCATGAACATGGAAAATAACTCTAATGGGTGTTTCCCAAAGTTACATGACCATACAACTTCATATGGGAAAGAAATAAATATCCTACGATCCTCCGATGCGTAGAATGCGGGTTGTTACATTTTCCCCCCTTTAAGAAATTTCGACCCCGAAATTCCCTAACCACAAACACAAAAAAGGGTCCCGCATGCCTATCAACCATAAAACAACAATCAAACATGCAAAACAAGCAAGACAAGTCTATCCTAGCATGCAGAATAACTAAATTGCAAAGTAAATCTTACCACGCAAAGAGTTCTGGATACGCCTTCCTAATGCTCTCCTCTGTCTCCCAAGTACAATCATTCTCGTTCTCGCCCCACTGAACCTTGACTAGCTTCACCGCCTTCCTTCGAAGTTGCTTCGTATCGTGCTCCACAATACGAATCGGCTTGCGGTTTCCAACCGCCTCGGGTTCTACTTCGAAGTCCTCTAACTGATCAGGTGAAATAGTCATATTTGAGTCGTGAACGAACTTCCTTAGTTGGGAAACATGAAATACATTGTGAACTCCCGCCATCTTCTCTGGTAAGCCAACTCTATATGCCAAATTCCCGACTAGTTCAAGAACAGGGAATGGGCCAACAAATCTTGGTGCTAACTTGCATCTCCTGCCAAATCGTATCACGCTTTTCAACGGAGAAATCTTGACAAACACCAAGTCACCAACGGAGAATTTCAAGTCTCTTCTCCTCTTATCAGCATAACTCTTCTGCCTATCTTGGGCAGCTTTCATTCGTTGTTGAATGACCTTAATCTTATCTGAAGTTTCCCTCACCACATCTGGTCCAAGCATAAACTTCTCGCCAGTCTCTATCCAACATGATGGTGAGTTGCACGGTCTTCCGTACAAAGCTTCATATGGAGCCATACCGATACTGGATTGGTAGCTATTATTATATGCAAACTCCACTAGATGCAGATGGTCATCCCATGATCCACCAAAATCCAATATACAAGCTCTCAAAAGATCTTCCAATATACGATTCACCCTCTCCATCTAACCGTCGGTTTGAGGATGATATGCGGTACTGAGATGTAATCCTGACCCTAAAGCCTCTTGTAAGCTCTTCCAAAACCCACTAGTGAACAACGGGTCTCGGTCACTCACAATGCTTTTAGGTACTCCATGAAATCTCACTACCCACTTCATATACAATTCTACCAACTTGGTTGCCGTTCTGGTCGATTTGACTGGTATAAATCTTGCGCTCTTAGTCAATCGATCCACAATTACCCAAATGCTATCATATCCCGATCTAGTCCTTGGTAAGCCATCGATGAAGTCCATCGAGACTTGCTCCCATTTCCATTCGGGAATTTCTAATGGTTGCAACAAACCACTAGGCTTCTTTTGCTCGGCCTTAACTAGCTGGCAATTCATGCATTTGGATATAAACTTCCCAACGTCTCTTTTCATCCCTTCCCGGTAGTAAGTCCGCTTCATGTCTCGATACATCTTATTACCACCAGGATGTATAGTCAGTTTTGAGTGATGACATTCTCTAAGCACTTCATCCCTCAAACCATTCACGTCGGGTATAACTAGTCTTCCATTCTTTCTAAGCCACCCATCTCGATCAAGCCCATACGCATTCATCTCCTCACCGTCGATGTCCATCTCTAACTTGGAGATGATTTCCAATAGATTAGGATCGTCCCTCCGGCTGGAACCAATCCGCTCTATCAAAGTGGGTCTGATCATCAAACTAGCTAGCATAACTGGATCCAATTCGCACTTTGGTCTGAAATCAAACTCCGCGATATACTCCAGTTGCTTCCACTCAAGAAACATAGCCCCTAAGCTGGCATGTCTCCTACTCAAGGCATCGGCTACCGCATTACCTTTCCCAGGTGTGTATGCGATATCAAAATCATACGAAGCCAAGAACTCTAACCATCATTGCTGACGGAGATTCAGATCTTTCTGAGAGAAGAGATACTTTAACGATTTATGACCGGTAAACAACTCAAATCTTTCTCCCAAGAGATAGTGTCTCTACATCTTCAGCGCAAACACGATCGCTGCTAATTCCAAATCATGGGTAGGATACTTCTTCTCATGCGGCTTTAGCTGTCGACTAGCATAAGCTACAACCTTACCTCCTTGCATCAATACAGCACCTAGTCCGGTACCGCAAGCATCCGTGTATACCGTTATCTCTTCATTCCCCTTAGGAATGACTAACACTGGCGCACGCGTCAACTTCTCTTTTAGACTCTTGAATACATTCTCACACACTCCGTCCCAGACGAAGGACTGATTCTTCTTAGTCAACTGAGTCAACAGTGCTGCTATCTTGGAGAAGTCCTGGATAAACTTACGATAATATCCAGCTAATCCCAAGAAACTTCTTACATCTGTTGCATTCTTGGGCGTAGGTCAATCCTGTACCGTAGCCACCTTCGCAGGGTCCACGACAATACCACTCTCTGAAACAACATGACCCAAGAATCTCACTTCCCTTCTCCAAAAATGACACTTAGAGAATTTCGCTTTCAATTGGTGTTTCCTCAACACCTCCATCACTATCCTCAAGTGTCCCTTGTGTTCCTCTTCTGTCCTTGAATAAACAAGGATATCATCCACGAACACAAGAACAAACTTATTCAACTGATCTCTGAATACTCGATTCATAAGATCCACAAAATAGGCTGGTGCATTGGTCAACCCAAATGGAATGACCAACCACTCATAAAATCCAAATGGCGTCCTAAATGCCGTTTTCGGAACACTCTCATCCGCTACTCGTAGCTGATGAAATCCTGTCGCGAGGTCCAACTGGGAGAACACTCTTGCTCCTTCCAGTTGATCAAACAAATCATATATCCGCGGTAGAGGATACTTATTCTTCCTCGTTACCTTATTCAACTCGCGATAGTCCACACACAAACGAAGGGAACCATCTGCCTTAGTGGCAAACACAACTGGTGCTCCCCACTCGGAGACACTCCTTCTAATAAGTCCCTTCTTCAAAAGATTATCGACTTGCACCCCGAGCTCTCGCTGCTCCCTTGGTGCCATACGACGAAGTGGCATCACTATAGGTCTGGCATCTTTCACTAAATCAATACGGAACTCAATCTCTCGGTGTGGTGGAAGCCCGGTCACCTCCTCGAAGACGTCCGGATACTGGCCAACCACGGGCACATCTGACAACTCAACCTGCGGGATGTCAAGGGAATTTACAAAACTAGCCATAACCCCATCACTAGGTAGACTACCAAACACTACCCTCCGCCCATCATCCGCCCTCACTGTCACCAAAAAGCCCTCACAGTCTACCACCACCCCGTATCTTTGGAGCCAATCGACTCCCAATATAATGCCATACCCAGTAAAGCCCAAAACAAAGCAATCACATACAAACATACATCCATGACTCAATAAGACCAAATTCCTGCAAATCATACTATGGCTAGTAGAACCACCAATCGGGTTCGTCACAACCAATGGTCTATCGACTATCTCGGGTTCCAGTCCCAACCTATCTACCAGGTCACTAGATATGAATGAACGGGAAGCCCCAGTATCAAACAAAACTCGAACTGGTACATCATAAATAGAAAGCATACCTTGAATAACAACATTCTTTCCTTTCTCCGCCGCAGTTGGGGCATTCGACGAAGAAGGAACAGCATCAATAGCATATGCTTTCACAATCTGCTTCTCCTTCAGAGGTTGCGGACACTTATCCTTGAAATGTCCGACTTGACCACAGTTGAAGCACTTCTTATCCGCTGTCTTGGCCCGACAATCTTTAGCATAATGGCCCTTCTTACCACAGCTGAAGCACTCAACATCCTTCTTTCTCTTTTTCTGGCCACCCTTAGATTGGTCCTGCTTCCTCTTATTCTGAGAGTTATTCTTGCCTCCACCGCCTGCTTGCGGCTTTGGCCCTTCTGCAGATGCAGCCTCAGTCTTTGACTTAGGGTAAAGACTCTCTGATCTCAAAGCTTTCCCCATAATCGATTCAAAAGTCTCATCGATGTGGTTGATAAGCCTTTCCCCCAAGTATCCATCCAAACTAGTAATGAACTTCTCATTATTCTTCTCAGGAGTATCGATAAGAGATAGTCCATACTTCGACAAAGTGTTGAACTCAGCAATGTAGTCAGAAACTGCCCTTCCGTTCTGCTTGAGTTCCAAGAACCTCTTGAACAACACTGACTTCTGGGCAGCTGGAATAAACTTCTCGCTAAAGCGAGCCTTGAACTAAACCCAAGTAACCTGATCCTCTGGAGTAGCTGTTCTAATGGCATTCCACCAATTCATCGCTCGCCCTTGCAGCTGACGAGACGCTAGCCTTCTCTTCATCGCATCCTCAAGACCCAAGTCATCGAAGATACGGTCACAGCTTTCCATCCAGTCCTAAACATCTGTGGCCGACTCCATCCCGTGGAACGGTTTCCCACCAAGGTTGGTGTAATCCTTGCACAACTTGGCGAAATCGACCCTCGGCGCCTGCACTACTGGGCCAACACCAACTCCGGGATTGGGAACTGCCCCTTGCACTTCTCTAAGCTTGTCTCTCATGAGGTTAGTAAACATCGCCCTCATGTCAGCGGCATTCCCATGGTTGGTCCCTCTACCAGCACCCCTCGTGTCTCTACTCATTGTTCAATCTGTAAAGAGAAAACGATTAACGACCTCATAGTGGTGCTAGTGCAGTACGACTTCATCTTTATACTACTAATAGTATATATATAGCTTTGAAAACCAAAGTAATCACAAATACGCGCTCTCATATACGTACTATCTCTCCCTAGTGTCTTTCCCTAGGTTAACTACGCAACCTAGAGCTCTGATACCAAGTGTGACGGCCCGCCCCGCACAAACCGACATTTACTCCAAAGGTGCGTTGTACACATGTCCAGTTAGCACGGAACGGATCGTCAGAAGGAAAGGAAAGAAGGGAATGAACATACAAAGAACCTATAGAATGTCTCACAGCGCATAGAACAAAATATAATAATAACATACTTGACATAAAACAAGAGAGACAGTGCATAAGCTAAAAACCAGAACTAAGCATCATAGCAGCGGAAATCCAAAATATAGCTTATTACAACTTTTCAAACTGTCTCAAAGCAAAAGTAAGATAAAGGAGGTACACTACTAATGCCCCAGTAGCGACCACCAGCGACACAGGGAGAATGTGTATATATATATCATACGTGGAAGCCTCCTGCCCGCCTCCGACTTAGCTACTCGCGCATCACCAGCTAACATGTCTCTAGTCTGCTCGTGTGAGCACCCAGAGTAATAAGAGGAGACATAAAACTCTGGGTCAGACATAAAGCCTGGTATGAGCGATAAGCATCTAAAGTGAACAATAACAGGTAGGCTAAAACATACCTGAACCTGGACCTGCAACCAAAGAGTTAGCACTACATACTGTACAACACTCTAAGGTACCATATAAAACGGTGTAAAGATACGGAGGTGGGGGACGTGTGCATGTCATAGTGATGGCAAACAATCAAGCATAGCAACCATCCTCACATCTCTCACTCAGTGCATAAAGCATACGATATTCACCACTTCGATCACCCATCCTTGCTACGATCACTTTGCCCCATGAAGTCATAAATGGCTTCACTGCACTGATAACGTAGCCACTAATCCTTCGCTATGTCCGCTCGCCCCATGGAGTTATTCACCCCATCTGCGCTGGCTCATAGCCTTACCAATCCTTACTATGTCCACTTGCCCCATGGAGTTATTTACCCCATCTGCGTTGGCTCATAGTCTTACCAATCCTTTACTATGTCCACTTTCCCCATGGAGTTATTCACCCCATCTGCGCTGGCTCATAGTCTTACTACGCATCACCTTGCCACTCGAGTCGTAATGAATCTACTACACTGATAACGTAGTCTTGCTACCATCACCTTGCCCCTCGAGTCATAATGACTCTACTGCACTGATAAGTAGCCCATCATCCATTTTTAGTGGTGAATCGAAGTTATGAACGTCGACAACTCCTTAGCACACGTCCCGCAGCAAAGCCCAACCATGAAGTGAACTCATCGGTTCCCAACTGGATCCTGAGCTCTAACTTCCCATATAGGACTACCTTTGCATCTCGGGTTATTGGTCAATACTGGGTTGGGTCGGGTTCTCTTCAAACCATCGGTCCGGGTCGGGTGTCTGTGTTGCGTCAGTTCGGGTCTTCCTCTGTAGCGGTTCGGGTCGGGTCCACTCCATCGCGTCAGTTCGGGTCGGGTATCTTTCTTCAGGTCGGGTCGGGTGTCCCACCTCGGGTCGGGTCGGGTGCCATCACCCCTCCAGCTCGTGCTTCCGTTCCGATCCGATCCCTCCTTCTTTATCCGATCCGATCGCTTCTCCTTTATCCGATCCGATCCCAGTTCAGTTAGCGTGGCCTTCCTTTTTGCCAATTTTCTCAAGTGTCAGGTTCTGATCCAATCGAATCCCTTGCCCAGTTCAACATATCCGATCCGAGCCCCCATATCCGATCCGATTCGAAACCTGCACTGTTTCCTGAAGCTTTCCCAGCAAGTGTTTACGCCATTCGACGACGTTTTCGACCATTCTAACTATTGAAATCAGTCACAAAGCATATCATACAGTCATAGCAACATGCATAATCAACTACAAACATCAAAACATCAACATGATAGGTTAAAATGGATCAAACATACCCAAAACCCCATATTTCCCCTTAAGCATGTTTAGATGAAACTAATGATAGGATTAACAAAACTTAACCAAATTAACCCAAATTCATATCAGAGGTCAAAACATCATTTAAGAATTTATGAACATTTTTCTCGAATTTATCATGTTTAAATTCGCTAATTAACACTAATTACCCTTAATTAGCCATAATTAGTGCAAAACTATGCAAATCACTCACCTTAGCCACAAATAAACTAAGATCTGAAATAAATCTCTGATTTGATGCAAATCCCAAGGCTAAACAGCAGCTCCAATGTTGATTTGGTGTAGATCTCCCTTGATTAGATGTTGCTAAGCTTAATCCTTGATCAAAAGATGATTTGGAGGTGATTTAGAGGTTGGAGGCCATTTTTAGGGTTCCTTGGAGATAAGTGGAGGCTAGAAAACTGAAATGGAATGATTCTTTACTTCATTTCAGCCTCCCCATAACCCTAATCCCGAAATGGGTTATGGGCCTACTCACTAATCACCCTATTTGGCCCGGTTAAGCAGTTTTTCACTCTCCAAACCTTATTTTAGTCATATCTCCCAAACGGTAAGTCCGTTTGGCTTTTATGACCACTCTACGGAAAGGTAAACCATCAAAAGAATCTAATGGAAGTGGTTTCAGGTCAAAATTCCTTTCCAATCAAAAGTTATGGCCAAAACAAGACCAGCTAAGGGCAAAATGGTCATTCAAAAATCGACAAAAATCATGAACATGGGAAATAACTCTAATGGGCGTTTCCCAAAGTTACATGACCATACAACTTCATATGGGAAGGAAATAAATATCCTACGATCCTCCGATGCGTAGAATGCGGGTTGTTACAGATATGGTTTGAAATGATATCCAAAGGAAGATTAAAGAATAAATTTAGAAGAATTTATCTTTGATAAAATTAATAGGAACCTTTCCCTAAGAATGTGAAAATTTGAATAAAAGAATATTCTGAATTGGAATGAGGTGTATGTTGTGTTTGTGTAAACGTGTTTATTATATAAGCGGGTTATTCGGAAAGGCCGGGTTTATACCCATTCTGAATAACCGATTCGACGACAAGCCGAAGATGAAGACGGTGGTTGAAGACCGGAAGTCTTCACATCGTTTGGGTGATTACTGATGATCTCGATTGGGCTGTACACCCAAGATGAGGGAAACAGTTGGTGATCGTCTAGACGTACTTGGAGATGGATGGATATGCGTGGAAAGTGCCTCCGGTTTCGTTCAGACCCAGAACGAACTTGTAAATGGATTGTGTGTCTGACATTGGATTTTATTCTGTGTTGATTGATCTCTATTAAATATACATCTGTTTGGCGGTAGAGAATTTATTCTCTTGCTTAACGCCCTTCTCTGAGACGTACGAGCTCAGAGATTGTATATCGATGGACATTAGTCGCATGGAGTGAATTGCCAGTGTGGCACGCGTAAGTGGCAATTGATCAAGGCTTCTGTTGAAAAGCAAAGTCTTGTGGTTGATGATCAAAGCACAGCCGGTGTGGCGTAGCTTTGTGTATAGCGTGAATTCGCGAGCCTCACACCTCGGTATGAGTCAAAAACGGGATAGTGACTGCAGGGAGAGCACGACGTTTCTTTCTAGCTAAGGTGGTGTCAGTGACCTACCAGCCCTGACACTTATATACTTTTCACCTGTGTGGTTTTTGGATACGAGGCGCCTCAGATATAGGTCTGTAAGGACCGGGAAACGTGTGTTCAAGAATTGCCAATCCTCAAAAGTAAGAGGGGACTGGCCCTGAAGATCCAAGGATCATAGTGGGGTCCTGAGACATTTGCTAGATTGTCTCGAATCGGAGAGGAGCTTGCCCCTTGCCTCGGCTCATAACGGAAATCCAATTTCCAATACGTGATATTGCGGTTTTATTTGTAGAACCTAATATGGAGACATGATAGATGGTACCCATGCCGCCTATGATTGATATTTATGATTGAAAATTGTTTTGACACTATACACCTATAATAGTATCAAATAATATGTTTTTAACGTATCAAGCATGCTTTGGCTGTTATAAGGTAAAATCCCTATCCTCCGGCTTGCGTTGCATTGTGTGATGGGACCTAGGTCTTATAACAGCTTCATTTTTCTTTATTTAGCATTGCGCTGTTTGTTTTATGCACTGGTATTCTTGGGAGGAAACCCGTTCCGTGTCATATGGCGTGGTCCCTTGATTTACCGAACTATAAAATAAAGATGAATAACTGGTTTAGTTCTCACACCAGTCACATGACTGACCTGGAGTTTATTGTTTTAACCTAAACTCTGGGTGCCCTTATTTTCCACACGGGCAGCTAGTAGTTTTGGTTTTGCAAAGTTATATTCACAGGATCCTGATTTACAGCTGGAACGATGCTCGGAAAGCTCTGTATCCGGGTATTATTTTCAGTTGTGTTTTGTATTATTTTCCGCTGCTATTTAATTTATTGTAATCTGTTATTTGTCAAATGTGTAATTTATTTATTCATACTCTGTATATTCTTGTATTCTGATGGAATTGTTGTAATAAACAATGAAATGTTCTTCTGTCTGCGTTTTGATGTTTGTTGTTCCCAACACAGTCCGCTCTTTCCTTACCGGGGGAGTTACGGGTCGTTATAGAGTGGTATCAGAGCTTTGGTTTACAGAGCTCGAGAACAAGACACATCAGAACCATACGAAAGAATTCATCAGATATTAGATTAGTAATATCCAATTAGAATGACTCGTTAGAGATAGGATCAGTAGTATCCTAGAACGAGTGTGAGAGTATATTATTCAAATGAAAACAATATTGTTTTGAAAATTTAAATCGTTTTATACTTATTTGAATATTTATTTATATTGAATTTGGACAATCCAATATATAAAGATTTCGCGTATACGCGTCATGAACGTATATTCGAAGTTTTAATATATTAGATAGATATAGAATCGCATTCTAGTCACCCGGACATGATTCTGATGATGGCGCGCCATCACCAGTATTTATTTTCGTGTTTCGAAGGTGTGATATCTATATATTTCCATAGACTGGTGTGAGAACCAAAATTAGCTAGAATACATTGTTGTGATTTGGCATAAAAAACATGATTTTCTTTATATATAGTAAAATTATGAATTTGAAACTCTAATTCACTAATTGATTGATGTTTGTGTTGTTTGTTTATTTGTTTAATAATTTTGAACCATTTAGCCTAATTGAATCAAATATTGAATTGTATTGAAAATTGGTCGCATTTGCTTGCATATACATGTACTTACATTGAACGGGTCATAGCAAGGAGGCTAGAGCAGAAGAATAAAATTGTTTGCCCGACAAATAGGTACATGTTTATCATAATTTACTGATTTGTTTGGGTGATGATGATTTTATGAGCCGCTTGGCTTTTTCTTTTTCTTTTTGAGATCAGAGGGCCTATATGGCAATTTCGGGATTTTCCCGTGCTCCCGGTGCAGGGGAGGTTATGGCGAAATTTTGCAAACGACCTCGGATTTAGACGAAACCACTTTTGTTGGATCCGTGATGTCAAGTTATTGCTAGGTTTCAAATTTCATAATTTTTCAATTCAATATGTGAGCGTGGCAAAGGAAAACGCGTTTGACCAGTTTTAGTTGATTTTAATCGACTGGAAAATGACCATTTTTCCAACTGTATCACAATTCAACGAAATTAGTTTTGTTAGGACCGTATCGTCAATACGAAGCTAGAAAATATTTTTCTGGAATTTTTCGAGTTAGTATGTGACCCCGGTAAATTGAAATGCGCGTTCAAATTCAATATATAGAGTTATATGTTGATTTTGACGAAAACTGATCGAAACGATCGAATCAGCTTACGATACATATCCCATTGTGTTCGGAATGGGGGTAATTAGCTATGGACGACAGGCGGTGGGCCTCGTTTTGAGGTCGAAAATAAAAGTTGCTTTTTGAAATTAAATAAATAAAAAAATTAATCCACCCTCTCTCTCTCTCTCTTCCTTTTAACTCCTTTGCCCCCCCCCCCTCGGTTCATTTTCGATCGAAGAAATAAAAAAATAAAAAAGAGAGAAGAAGAGGATGGAGGGGCGAAGCGGCCTCCTCCATCGCCGCTGCCACCGCCCAAGGCGGCGCCCTCCATCCCGCCTTCAATCGCCGAAGATCCCCCACCTCGAGCGCGCCACCCTCTCTCCCCCTTCTTCTTCTCTCATCCTCCTCCATCTCCAATCGCTTCACCGCCCCCTAGGCCCACCGATGACCCACCTCCGCCTGCTGACCACCCCGACCCCTCTTCCTCCAGTCCGACGCAAGACAGCAGTCCAACCCCACCCTGAAAGAATACAGTGAGTTTTAATCGTTTTAAATTTTGTTTTTTTTATGTATAAACATTATTTAATTCAAAAGAAAGGAATAATTTTTATATGTGATTAGCGAAGAAAGGAATAATTTTTATATGTGATTAGCGAAGAAAGGAATAATTTTTATATGTGATTAGCGAAGAAAGGAATAATTTTTATATGTGATTAGCGAAGAAAGGAATAATTTTTATATGTGATTAGCGAAGAAAGGAATAATTTTTATTATACTAGAGCGTTAAAATATAATTTTTACTTAGGTAGAGTATTGAAAATATGATATTTATTATATTTGAAAAGGCGAAATCTTTATATTTGAAAAGGCGAAATCTTTATATTAGAAAAGGCGAAATCTTTATATTTGAAAAGGCGAAATCTTTATATTTGAAAAGGCGAAATCTTTATAATAGAAAAGGCGAAATCTTTATATTTGAAAAGGCGAAATCTTTATATTTGAAAAGGCGAAATCTTTATATAGAGAATAGCGTGATAAAAATATAATCTTTATTATATGAGCATCGATGTAAAAATAGAATTTTTATCTATACAGTAACGATGTAAAAATAGAATTTTTATCTATATAGTAGCGATGTAAAATAGAATTTTTATCTATATAATAGCGATGTAAAAATAGAATTTTTATCTATATAGTAACAATGTAAAAATAGAATTTTTATCCATATGGAGTGATAATAAAAATATGATTTTTATATACATAGCAACAATATAAAAATGTGATTTTTATATATGTAGTGTCTACGGGCAACGAAAGTGACAAAAGGCGAGAACGACGAAGACTTCTACATAAGAATAGTTGTGGCGTTTGGATTAGCAATCAGTGAGAACTTCTCACTCTAAATTTCTTTTTCTAGTTATATATATATATACTAGGATGCAGACGGTGCTTAGTAGCACCCGACACCCGTCATCCACAGACCATGGATGGCTTGTTTGTTTGATTGATGTGAGTGAAAATTGTTTGTGATGTTGATGTGAAATCGATAATAAAATTGTAGATGGTTGAAATAAATTAATTATCGTTAAAAATATAATTTTTAACGTTAATGTGAATAAACGAATATTTATAAACAAATCGGCCGATTTGTTTATATACACTGATTTGACTGATATTGAATGGGATGATAAATTTTACACATCGCCCAACTGCACAAATAAAAATCTTTGTTTGTTGATTTGAAACCCCACACGGATGTTGGGATGATATTTGAGTACACTAATCCCAATTATTTAATTGTATGTCGATCGATTAGTCGACAGGTTGTGTAAGCATTGATTATTTATATTTGATGCTTATGCAGTTGTGTGGTGCACCTTGGATGATAGTTGATTGTTTATCATTGCTATTATATACATGTGTTGTAATGGAATCCATATAATTAACATTATATGGTGATTGATTGGGCCTCATTCCAATCGGGAAAATAATGAATATTATAAAAGAAAATTCATGTGTTGAATATAAAAATAGTCATGTGTTGACGATGTTCATGTGTTGAGTAAAATATTTTAACAATAAAATTTACATCTTTATCATATTTGAAATTAGAAACTACCTTACGGTTGGAATCTGATTTAAAAATCAAACGATAGATATCATAGTTTTATAAAATATTTTACATAACAAAAATAGTCGTGTGTCGACAGTACTCATGTGTTGAGATTAGTTGTGTGTTGAATAGAAAAAATATTCATTTTTTGAATAGAATAACGAATTTATTGAAATATATAAAGCCGTGTTGATTAGAATTGCGCTATTTTGACGTGAACGATATTTATATCGATTATATTCGTTTTTATAATGAATATAGAAAAGAAGTGATTTCTAAATATAACGTTTTGAAAATATTATCATTTATATAATAATGATATGAAATATTCAATTTTGATTTGAAATTGAATATAGAGTTGAAATGGTTTTGAAAACGAATTATAAAATACGTTTTAAAAGGAAATCGACGAAATATATATAATATGTATATATATTATATATAATGGCCTGAATAGAACGCGCCGCGCCGCGGCAGTTCGCGAATTTCGACCATTGACTTCGAATTGACGTTGCGGGAGATCCGACCGTCGGATTCTCCTAAAACCGGAACCGTTGGGTTCATATCGAAAAGATTTTTCCAATGAATATTTGAAATTTGAAATCTAACGGTTGGATTTGGAATTATGTCCAAATCAAATTTGGAAAAGGTCACTGTAAGTGCAGTTCGATGGCCGTTGAAGGAAATCGACTGTACGGGCCTTGATAAAATTATTAAAAACATTAATAATTTGTGTAAAATCATAATATGTGAATTGGAAAGAACTGGGATGAAAAATTCCACATTTGAAAGGATAAAAATAAATTTTTATCGAAATGAACTGGTTTTGAACTAGAACTAAAACCAATTTATTTTTGAAATGAATAAATTGAATTTGAATTGGTTTTGAAAATAACCAGAATTTCCAATACGTGAATTGGAATGGATTTGAATCAAAATTATCTTCAGAATATTTTGATGTTGGATTTCGTGACTATACAGATATTGTTATGGGAATTTGAAAGATATATTTTATATCGTTATTTCCAATACGATATTTGTTGGTTTCAGGATTTGATATTGAATATAACCGGTATATTTTCTATTCAGAGCCTTGTACTTAATATCAAATGTGATGTGGGTTTTTCGTGAATGGTGTCTTCATTAACACTGTTTGTAACACCCCACACCCGCTAAGGTCACTCACTAAGGGAATGCCTTAACTTCGGTGGAGTATTTTAAGTGAATATAGAACAGAAAAATTACAACATGACAGATATAAATAATACTTGAAAATCTAAAACATCATCTCATTGCAGCAGAAGATAAACATGTTTGGTTACAATACCAAAACCAACTTAAACAAGAGTCAAGTACTAAATATCCATACTGATAAAAAAAACAGAAGTACATAATCCAACTACACAACTAATATCCATAATATAAAAGATAAGCTGAGCTTTACATCAACGGTCCAAGCTCCAAAAGATAGATAAAGAAATCTGATCAAAGCCCACTAGTGCTAGGCCCAACCTGAGGACCTGAGGGAGAAAAAGATAAAAACAACGGGGTCAGACATAAGTCTGAGCGAGTCCTATAACTTTAACAATACAATCATTAAAGTAATTAGGGTATGATATAAACTTGGTACGGTAATGACTGGGGATAAATGACTACACTAAGCAGCCAACTAGACCTAGGATGAACTAAGATATCGGTAAAGACGCATCTACCCACCCAAGGATAATTACTAAACTGCACCACACCAGTCATTCCTACTTAAAGGTTGATCCCACCCATGGACTTAGAAAATATAACTAGTAGTTTCGTGTACCCCTAGCTGACCACATAGGTGCCGTCTGCCCCTATCTCCACTAGGTGTACCCACTACTCCCCAAGCGATCGGCTCCCTAATGTAGATACCTGTGTTGGCCCCACAGTGGGGTGTATCACTCCCCAAAGTGGCAACCCGATACAACCAACGGTGCACGGCTTATACCTACACGATGCAACAACGTCTTACCTACCATCCCGGGTCCACACACGCATATGAAACCCGTTGGACTTGCGTTGCCACCGCTAACCCGTTTTGGCCTCTTATAGTCAAACCCAGTATGCGTGTCCCGTCCTCGACTTGGGTCGAGCCCACAAAAATACGTCTTGGGTTACTGGTTGAAATGGGCCCCCACAAGCTACCCACCTAAGCTTGCTTCCTCTAGTGTATCCCACTTAAACCTTTAATCATGTTTAATTACATGTTTCCACTTGGTTAAGTATTCTAATCGTATTTTCTATTGCCACCCAAGGCAACCCACTAGATTTCCACATGCCACCCAAGGCACCCACTTAACCCCTCATGCCCCACTACATGCTTATCTGGTTAAGTGTTTCTTAATTGATTAAGACCGTAACCTTTGCAAAGACCTCTCACATTAGGCTATCTTTTATGGCAGCTGGATTTGCCGGTCGGGTCTAGGCAGCCTTACGCCATAACCGAGTCTAACCTCGTGTCTTTACACTTGTCACATATTTAGTTTATGCCTAAGACCTCTCACATTGGGCCAATCATTTGTTGCCGCTGGATTTGCCGGTCGGGTCCGGGCAGTCTTATGCTACAAAAGGGTCCAACCTCGTGTCTTAGTCGATTAATTACACCTAATTAATCACCCCCATATTTTGAATTAATATTCCCTAATTAATTCCAATTTAATGATGTACATAATTCACTCAATTATGTCCATCCACCTATGGTATGCAACATCATACCAATTTCACCACAATTTTGTTAACATGAATATTAACCCCATCGTTCCCCACGTAATACGCTAACATGACATACTTAAAAGGGAAGATTCATCACAAATACAATGGGTTCAACTTAGCATAACATTAGCATCAACATGGGTTTTAAAGGTGTCAACTTGCATATATGACCATAGCATCAAACCCAACTAGCATAAATAATCAACCCAAACTTGCATGAATCACATATGTCATAAAGAGGGTAACTTGCATAGATGTTCATGTCATAGACCTATCATAAATGGATAAACTTGCATACATGTCATAGGTTTAAAAAGGGATGAACTTGCACATGTTACTCATATCATAAAAAGGGGTAAACATGCATATATATGCATGACATACAAAGGGGTAAACTTGCATATGTATGCATATCATACAA
The DNA here is from genome assembly GCA_030737875.1 of Allium sativum. Taxonomy (NCBI): domain Eukaryota; kingdom Viridiplantae; phylum Streptophyta; class Magnoliopsida; order Asparagales; family Amaryllidaceae; genus Allium; species Allium sativum. Next base: position 460,756,030 of record CM060924.1, on the reverse strand, counting down.
AGGTGTAAACTTGCACATGTTACTTGCATATAATCAAACACCAAACTTGCATAACATGTCATATATGAACTTGCATATAATCAAACACCAAACTTGCATAACAAGTCATATATGAACTTACATATAATCAAACACCAAACTTGCATAACATGGTGTCATAATGGATCAATGTTTATCATAGTGATTTACATAACTAGCATCATGAACATATTGCATAAAGCTTGCATAACTAGCATCATGAACATATAGCATAAAACTTGCATAACTAACATCATGAACACATAGCATATGATAACATAACTTGCATTGATCCACATACATAACCATAACCTCATTATATCCTATCATAATTAGTTTAGCAATTGCTTGCTAAAGGCATAGAAACTCACAACTTGTTGATTAGCACTCCTATGAAGAAGATTTAGTTGCTAGAGTTGATTAGAAGTTGACTTTGAGAAGCTATCTTCTTCTAAAACTTGATGGAGGCTCCTTCTAATTGCATTTTGACAGCATGACGGCCTTGTATCTATTTTTAGTATGGATTAGGGTAGTCTTAGGGTGTATTTATAGATTTAGGATGTAGTTTAGGCCCTTAGATTAACCCTAATTTAGGTTTGAGCCGTCAGATTTCGTCACAAGCCCCAAAACACAGCCCAAACCCCTTTCAGACTGCACCCAGGCCAACCTGGTCGAGCACCCAGGTCGACACCCGTGTCGACTGGGCAGTCGACATGGGTTGGGGCGGTGTCGACTGGGCAGTCGACACCCCTGTCGACATGGCCTACGCGGGAAAATTCCCGCCTTCCCCCTGTGTGTTGAGTTTTGAATTTGGCTTTAGTTTTAAACTGTTTTTAAACTTGAATTTTCTGAAAACTTCGTTGGGCCATAACTTGGTCATACGGACTCCGATTTACAAAAATTCGGACTATATTTCGCGTATTTTTCCGAGACGAACGCAATGGCATAGCCCGTTTCCCCTGATTTAGACTTTAAAATTTAATTCTGCCCTGTTTTATATTATAGCAAGTTATTCAACATACGGGGTGTTACATTCTCCCCTACTTAAAGGATTTCGTCCCCGAAATCTCTAAGTCAAGAAGAACGTATCCTACCAACCAAACAACCATCTACTAAACCATCAAACACTGGCATCCATTGTCCTTAAAGTTTCTAATGCTGTATGAACATATGCAAAAAGTGTGTGTATATGTTCCCTGTCTAATGCAAAATCAGGTGGTCTACTGATTCAGTTGACCTCCTTAATGCAAACCATGATAGTGCCATGCATCCAATATGTATGCGAAAGAACCCTATCGACACATACTATCTCTACATGTGTGCACAACCATACACCAAAATGCATCATCCATATGATAACACAACCATTATACATCCATTAATATAGCTACCTACACACAATTATATGCAATATGAAGTGACTGAGCCGATCTAGTGTCTAAAGTGTGTGTATATGCATCCACGAGCAACCACTAGCAAACACTTGCATCCACACGCATCCATCAATCATAACATGTCTCAAACACATGTTTCAACCATCGGTTTACCCTATCTAAAGGTCAAAGGTACTTACGAGAGGACATACTAAAGATAAGATAAGTACTAGACAAACGATAAAGGAGAAGTTAAAAGACATACCCTCAAAAAGAAATGGGTACAGTGAACGCATCTTCACTTCTGTCTCCCAAGTAGCGTTGCTCTCATCATCTCCCCATTGCACTTTGACTAGTTGAACCTCTCTGTTTCTCAACTTCCTAGTCTCTGACCCAAGGATGCGAGTAGGAGCTCGTCGAATCGTCGCATCACGCTCTACCTCCACTTCTCTAAGCAAGCTCGGCTCTACCACCTCTGCGGTCTCATGTAGGCACTTCCTCAAATGTGACACATGGAATACATCATGTACGCCAATAAGTCTCTCGGGTAAATCCACTCTATATGCCATCTGTCCAATCCTTTCCTTAATAGGAAACGGTCCTACAAACCTTGGTGCTAACTTCCCAATGGACCCAAAGCGAACAACATTCCGTAATGGAGATACTTTAACAAAGACCATGTCCCCAACATCAAACTCAAGATCCGTCCTCCTCTTATCTGCAAAAGATTTCTGTCTGTCTTGCGCCGCTTTCATCCTTCTTCGAATCAAATCAATCTTTTCTAAAGTTTCTCTAACCATATTAGGCCCAAGCAAGATCTTATCCGTAGACTCCCACCACATGTAGGTGATCGACAAGGCCTTCCATAAAGAGCTTCGAAAGGAGCCATGCCAATACTAGACTGAAAGCTGTTATTATACGCGAACTCCACCAATGGAAGATGCTCTTCCCATGTCCTCCAAAATCTAAGATACATAGCCTCAAAAGGTCTTCAAGAATACGGTTCACCCTCTCGGTCTGGCCGTCCGTCTGAGGATGATATGCGGTGCTCAAACACAACTGAGTCCTTACTGCCTCTTGCAAACTCTTCCAAAACTCGCTAGTGAAGATAGGATCTCGATCGCTCACTATGCTAGAAGGTACACCATGCAACCGAACTATCTCTCGAAGGTAAACTGAAGCTAGCCATGGAGCAGTCCTCTTACTCTTCATGGGTATGAAATGGGCGCTCTTAGTAAGTCTGTCTACCACAACCCAAATTCCCGTATTACCCTTCCTCGATCTCGGTAATCCATCGATAAAATCCATCGAGACGCTATCCCACTTCCATTGCGGAACCTCCAATGGGTGAAGCAACCCACCGGGTTTCTTTTGCTCCGCTTTCACTTGTTGGAACACCAAACATCTAGCGACATACTCGGCCACATCTTTCTTCATACCGGCCCAAAAGAAAACTCGCTTCATGTCTTGGTACATCTTGTCCCCACCGGGATGAATGGTCATCTTTGAACGATGTGCATCATCAAGAACAGCCTTCTTCAAACCCTCATTTTGCGGTACACAAAGTCTACCGTCTCTACGCAACCACCCCCTATCGTCTAGGGTGTACCTACTCAAATGGCTGGACGACTCCCCCCTTATGAGCCTCTCTACCAACTCAACCAACTGTGGGTCGTCCCGCTGTGCCTCGCCAATCCATCCCAAAAGAGTAGGTCTGACCTCTAAGGATGCTAGCAAACGGAAGGTCTGAAATCAAACATCGAGATAAATTCCAAGCTTTGTCGTTCCACGAACAATGGACTCAAGGACAACCTTTTTCTGCTTAAGGCGTCTGCCACCACGTTACCCTTGCCAGGGGTATATGCTATCTCAAAATCATAGGATGCTAAGAACTCCATCCACCTTTGTTGCCTTAAGTTCAAATCCTTTTGAGAAAACAAGTACTTCAATGATTTGTGGTCAGTGAACAATTCGAACCTCTCGCCAAGAAGATAATGGCGCCAAGTCTTAAGCGCAAAAACAATAGCGGCCAACTCTAGATCATGTGTAGGGTAATTTTTCTCATGCTTTCTCAACTGCCTTCCCCCATAGGCTATTACCCTTCCCTCTTGCATTAAGACTGCGCCTAGTCCTGTTCCACAAGCATCGGTATAAACAACAAATGGCTTACTCCCATCTGGCAACACTAAGACTGGAGCTGTGGTTAAAGCTCTCTTTAACCGTTGGAACGCATCATCACAATCTACGTCCCATGTGAAGACTAGATTCTTCTTCGTCAAGCGAGTTAATGGGGCTGATATCTCTGCGAAGTCCTTGATAAACTTCCTATAGTAGCTAGCCAACCCCGAGAAACTCCTCACCTCGGTAGCATTCTTCGGAACCTTCCAATCTTGGATGGACACTACCTTCGCGGGATCCACAGCTATCCCTTCCTTGGAGACCACGTGCCCTAAGAACCGCACTTCCTTCCTCCAAAAGTGACATTTAGAGAATTTAGCCTTAAGGCTATGCGCTCGAAGAGTCTCCAACACTTCCCTAAGATGTAGGGCATGCTCTTCTTCACTCTTAGAAAAGACTAAGATGTCATCCACAAAGACCACCACGAACTTATTAAGGTACTCCCTGAACACCCTACTCATCAGATCAACAAAGTATGCGGGGCGTTCGTCAAACCAAATGGCATCACAAGCCACTCATAAAAACCATCCGGAGTCCTAAAGGCAGTCTTGTCTATGCTATCCTCAGCCACTCTCAACTGATGAAACCTCGTGGCTAAGTCCAACTGCGAAAACACTGAGGCGCCAACCAACTGATCAAAGAGATCATCAATCCTCGACAATGGGTGTCTATTCTTCTTTGTAAGCTTGTTGAGTTCTCTATAGTCTACACAAAGTCTGAGGGACCCATCCGCCTTCGTGACAAAAACTACTGGAGCACCCCACTCCGATATACTTCGTCTTATGAACCCCTTCTCAAGCAACTCCCCTACTTGCTTATGGAGTTCCCTCCTCTCACGAGGAGCCATGTGGTGCACAGGAAAAGATACTGGTTTAGAATTGTCTACCAGATATATTCGGAAGTCGATCTCCCGCTTCGGAGGTAAACCCTTCACCTCCTCAAACACATCCGAGTATTCCCGGACCACTCTAACAGATCGCAAACTCTCGACCGAAGCGTCAAGCGATTCAAGATAACTTAGCATAACAGAATTCATGGGATTACAAGAGATCTCGAGAGTGTTCCCCAAGTGGGTCATGAGCCTAACAACTATCCTTTCGCAATCAAGTACGGCACCATTACTGGATAACCAGTCCATGCCCAAAATTAACCCATAGCCCGTGAAGCCCGAAACAAAAGCATCACATCTAAACTCAACGCTAAGTATAGAAATCTTCAAACCCAAACATATCATGGACAAATAAGTGGAGTCCCCAATTGGGTTTGAAACAACCAAGGGATCATCTACTAGACTGGTGTCTAAGTGCAGTGACTCAACTAATGATGATGAGATAAATGAATGCGATGCGCCAGAGTCGAATAAAGTACGGACAGGATGATCAAATAGAAAAACCAGACTTTCAACGGAAATAGTTCTACCTCTTTCCTGAATCGGTGGAACCGCGAGAGCCTGAACTTGCCCCCTTGCTTGACCTGGTGCCATAAGAGCTTGCACATGTCCTCCTGAGGTAGATCCCGTCCTCTGCCCCTTCTTAGGGCAGTCCTTCACTAGATGCCCTGCTTCGCCACAGTGGAAGCAGTCAGTCTTCTTCTTCTTCCGACAATCTTTGCTTAGGTGGCCTGGTGTCCCACAATTGAAGCACTTATTCTTTCCCTTGCTACTGTTGCCTTTCCCACCCTTGTTTTGCTGTTGCTGTTGAGGTCTCTTCTGATCTCCTTTCTTCTCGGGTGCCTTATTAGCATTGGGACCCTTCTCTTTCTCATGCATAAGTGCCATGTCTACTAGCTTCTCAAAGGTGGCCCCCATAGGGATGTGAGTCATAGCCAATCCATGCATCGGCTCATTCAAGCCTTTAACGAACATCAAGGCCTTCTTCTCCGGTGTATTCACCATGTCTATGCCAAACCTTGCCAACTGATTAAACTTGTTGAAATATTCCTTCACTGATAGGTTTCCTTGCTTTAGAGTCAAGAACCTTTCCATATACAGATTTTCTTCCGCCCTTGAGAGAAACTTTGCCACAAACCTTTGTCTGAAATCCGCCCAAGAGTCAACATGGCGCTCTCCATTAGTGACCTCCCACCAGAACGAGGCCTCTCCCTTCATTAACCAAGCAGCTAACTTGACTTTCTTTCCTTCTTCCATCTCAAAGATGTCTATCAACTCTTCTGTCTCCTTAAGACAATCTCTAGCTTCCACAAAAGTTTCTGATCCTTGAAAAGGTTTCCCTCCCATAGCCTTAAATTCCTTGCAAGTCTTAGCAAAAGTATCCACGCGAGGAGGAGGAGGGGGAGGAAGATCGGGTGCAACTGGTGGTGGAGGAACATTTGCTGGACCCGCAGCGGCGGCCCTAGCCTCCATCAATCTCCTATACCATACTGGTATCGCTACACCCTCCGGAAAGTTAAGATCTTCAGCCATGCTGAAACGAAAAAGGAAAGATTCAAAACGGAGAATTCAAAAGATAAAGATACGGCTATTAGGGAATATGCTTTTCTTTCAAAAACTTTTCTCTTAAAAGACATGTTTTTTAAAATACTCCTTCAAAAATGTTTTTAGAAAAATAGTTTTTCTAAAAGTTTAATCTATTCTGGGAACCTTCAACTCTGATACCACGTGTAACACCCCACACCCGCTAAGGTCACTCACTAAGGGAATGCCTTAACTTCGGTGGAGTATTTTAAGTGAATATAGAACAGAAAAATTACAATAAGACAGATATAAATAATACTTGAAAATCTAAAACATCATCTCATTGCAGCAGAAGATAAACATGTTTGGTTACAATACCAAAACCAACTTAAACAAGAGTCAAGTACTAAATATCCATCCTGATAAAAAAAAACAAAAGTACATAATCCCACTACACAACTAATAGCCATAATAGAAAAGATAAGCTGAGCTTTACATCAACGGTCCAAGCTCCAAAAGATAGATAAAGAAATCTGATCAAAGCCCACTAGTGCTAGGCCCAACCTGAGGACCTGAGGGGGAAAAAGATAAAAACAACGGGGTCAGACATAAGTTTGAGCGAGTCCTATAACTTTAACAATACAATCATTAAAGTAATTAGGGTATGATATAAACTTGGTACGGTAATGACTGGGGATAAATGACTACACTAAGCAGCCAACTAGACATAGGATGAACTAAGATATCGGTAAAGACGCATCTACCCACCCAAGGATAATTACTAAACTGCACCACACCAGTCATTCCTACTTAAAGGTTGATCCCATCCATGGACTTAGAAAATATAACTAGTGGTTTCGTGTACCCCTAGCTGACCACATAGGTGTCGTCTGCCCTTATCTCCACTAGGTGTACCCACTACTCCCTAAGCGATCGACTCCCTAACGTAGATACCCGTAATGGCCCCACAGTGGGGTGTATCACTCCCCAAAGTGGCAACCCGATACAACCAACGCTGCACGGCTTATACCTACACGATGCAACAACGTCTTACCTACCAGCCCGGGTCCACACACGCATATGAAACCCGTTGGACTTGCGTTGCCACCGCTAACCCGTTTTGGCCTCTTTTAGTCAAACCCAGTATGCGTGTCCCGTCCTCGACTTGGGTCGAGCCCACAAAGATACGTCTTGGGTTACTGGTTGAAATGGGCCCCCACAAGCTACCTACCTAAGCTTGCTTCCTCTAGTGTATCCCACTTAACCCTTTAATCATGTTTAATTACATGTTTCCACTTGGTTAAGTATTCTAATCGTATTTTCTATTGCCACCCAAGGCAACCCACTGATTTCCACATGCCACCCAAGGCACCCACTTAACCCCTCATGCCACACTACATGCTTATCTGGTTAAGTGTTTCTTAATTGATTAAGATCGTAACCTTTGCAAAGACCTCTCACATTAGACTATCTTTTATGGCAGCTGGATTTGCCGGTCGGGTCTGGGCAGCCTTATGCCATAACCGAGTCTAACCTCGTGTCTTTACACTTGTCACGTATTTAGTTTATGCCTAAGACCTCTCACATTGGGCCAATCATTTGTAGCCGCTGGATTTGCCGGTCGGGTCCGGGCAGTCTTATGCTACAAAAGGGTCCAACCTCGTGTCTTAGTCGATTAATTACACCTAATTAATCGCCCCCATATTTTGAATTAATTTTCCCTAATTAATTCCAATTTAATGATGTACATAATTCACTCAATTATGTCCATCCACCTATGGTATGCAACATCATACCAATTTCACCACAATTTTGTTAACATGAATATTAACCCCATCGTTCCCCACGTAATACGCTAACATGACCTACTTAAAAGGGAAGATTCATCACAAATACAATGGGTTCAACTTAGCATAACATTAGCATCAACATGGGTTTTAAAGGTGTCAACTTGCATATATGACCATAGCATCAAACCCAACTAGCATAAATAATCAACCCAAACTTGCATGAATCACATATGTCATAAAGAGGGTAACTTGCATAGATGTTCATGTCATAGACCTATCATAAAGGGATAAACTTGCATACATGTCATAGGTCTAAAAAGAGATGAACTTGCATATGTTACTCATATCATAAAAAGGGGTAAACATGCATATATATGCATGACATACAAAGGGGTAAACTTGCATATGTATGCATATCATACAAAGGTGTAAACTTGCACATGTTACTTGCATATAATCAAACACCAAACTTGCATAACATGTCAAATATGAACTTGCATATAATCAAACACCAAACTTGCATAACATGTCATATATGAACTTGCATATAATCAAACACCAAACTTGCATAACATGGTGTCATAATGGATCAATGTTTATCATAGTGATTTACATAACTAGCATCATGAACATATAGCATAAAGTTTGCATAACTAGCATCATGAACATATAGCATAAAACTTGCATAACTAACATCATGAACACATAGCATATGATAACATAACTTGCATTGATCCACATACATAACCATAACCTCATTATATCCTATCATAATTAGTTTAGCAATTGCTTGCTAAAGGCATAGAAACTCACAACTTGTTGATCAGCACTCCTATGAAGAAGATTTAGTTGCTAGAGTTGATTAGAAGTTGACTTTGAGAAGCTATCTTCTTCTAAAACTTGATGGAGGCACCTTCTAATTGCATTTTGACGGCATGACGGCCTTGTATCTATTTTTAGTATGGATTAGGGTAGTCTTAGGGTGTATTTATATATTTAGGATGTAGTTTAGGCCCTTAGATTAACCCTGATTTAGGTTAGAGCCGTCAGATTTCGTCACAAGCCCCAAAACACAGCCCAAACCCCTTTCAGACTGCACCCAGGCCGACCTGGTCGAGCACCCAGGTCGACACCCGTGTCGACTGGGCAGTCGACATGGGTTGGGGCGGTGTCGACTGGGCAGTCGACACCCCTGTCGACTTGGCCTGCACGGGAAAATTCCCGCCTTCCCCCTGTGTGTTGAGTTTTGAATTTGGCTTTAGTTTTAAACTGTTTTTAAACTTGAATTTTCTGAAAACTTCGTTAGGCCATAACTTGGTCATACGGACTCCGACTTACAAAAACTCGGACTCTATTTCACGTATTTTTCCGAGACGAACGCAATGGCATAGCCCATTTCCCCTGATTTAGATTTTAAAATTTAATTCTGCCCTGTTTTATATTATAGCAAGTTATTCAACATACGGGGTGTTACACTGTTCTTAAGCCCAATAGAGAAAAAGATTAAATCTTTCTATTTAGATTTAATGAAGTGTATCAATTAAATAATATTTAATTGGAATTAATTTGAATTGCTTTTTGGGCTTATCGTGAGCGGTGTTTTGAACAACACCTGTTCTTTAACCCGATTAACAATAGAGTGTGATTTTGGGTTTATCGTGAATCGTGTTTTAGACGACATTGGTTCTTTAACCCAGTTAAAGGCAGGATATTGATTTTTGTAAAGATTAAAACTAAGTGAAGTTTTAATGAATCTTTAATTAGATTAAAATGTGAATTGATAATTTAAATTATCAAATCTGAAAGGTGGCCGAGAATGGAGTACCACCAGTTTTGCTCCAAAGCGATAGTTAAATCTTTAATTAGATTTGAACGTGAAATGGTAATTAATTTTACCGATAACACCGTGGTGTTAGATATGGAGTATTACCAGTTTTGCTCCATGGGATGAATAGGTTGGGATTGGGAAATAAAATAAACAATTACTTCGGTGTGGTTCGCTAATCCCGACTAGTTTGGAAAACCATGATATGGTTTGAAATGATATCCAAAGGAAGATTAAAGAATAAATTTAGAAGAATTTATCTTTGATAAAATTAATGGGAACCTTTCCCTAAGAATGTGAAAATTTGAATAAAAGAATATTCTGAATTGGAATGAGGCGTATGTTGTGTTTGTGTAAATGTGTTTATTATATACGCGGGTTATTCGGAAAGGCCGGTTTTATACCCATTCTGAATATCCGATTCGACGACAAGTCGAAGATGAAGACGGTAGTTGAAGACCGGAAGTCTTCACATCGTTTGGGTGATTACTGATGATCTCGATTGGGCTGTACACCCAAGATGAGGGAAACAGTTGGTGATCGTCTAGACGTACTTGGATATGGATGGATATGCGAGGAAAGTGCCTCCGGTTTCGTTCAGACCCAGAACGAACTTGTAAATGGATTGTGTGTCTGACATTGGATTTTATTCTGTGTTGATAGATCTCTATTAAATATACATCTGTTTGGCGGTAGAGAATTTATTCTCTTGCTTAACGCCGTACGAGCTCAGAGGTTGTATATCGATGGACATTAGTCGCATGGAGTGAATTGCCAGTGTGGCACGCGTAAGTGGCAATTGATCAAGGCTTCTGTTGAAAAGCAATGTCTTGTGGTTGATGATCAAAGCACGGCCTGTGTGGCGTAGCTTTGTGTATAGCGTGAATTCGCGAGCCTCACATCTCGGTATGAGTCAAAAACGGGATAGTGACTGCAGGGAGAGCACGACGTTTCTTTCTAGCTAAGGTGGTGTCAGTGACCTACCAGCCCTGACATTTATATACTTTTCACCTGTGTGGTTGTTGGATACGAGGCGCCTCGGATATAGATCTGTAAGGACCGGAAAACGTGTGTTCAGGAATTGCCAATCCTCAAAAGTAAGAGAGAACCGGCCCTGAAGATCCAAGGATCATAGCGGGGTCCTGAGACATTTGCTAGAGTGTCTCGAATCGGAGAGGAGCTTTCCCCTTGCCTCGGCTCATGACGGAAATCCAATTTCCAATACATGATATTGCTGTTTTATTTGTAGAACCTTATATGGCGACATGATAGATGGTACCCATGCCGCCTATGATTGATATTTATGATTGAAAATTGTTTTGGCACTATACACCTATAATAGTATCAAATAATGTGTTTTTAACGTATCAAGCATGCTTTGGCTGTTATAAGGTAAAAACCCTATCCTCCGGCTTGCGTTGCATTGTGTGATGGGACCTGGGTCTTATAACAGCTTCATTTTTCTTTATTTAGCATTGCGCTGTTTGTTTTATGCACTGGTATTCTTGGGAGGAAACCCGTTCCGTGTCGTATGGCGTGGTCCCTTGATTTACCGAACTATAAAATAAAGATGAATAACTGTTTTAGTTCTCACACCAGTCACATGACTGACCTTGAGTTTATTGTTTTAACCTAAACTCTGGGTGCCCTTATTTTCCACACGGGCAGCTAGTAGTTTTGGTTTTGCAGATTTATATTCACAGGATCCTGATTTACAGCTGGAACGATGCTCAGAAAGCTCTGTATCCGTGTATTACTTTCAGTTGTGTTTTGTATTATTTTCCGCTGCTATGTAATTTATTGTAATCTGATATTTGTCAAATGTGTAATTTATTTATTCATACTCTGTATATTCTTGTATTCTGATGGAATTGTTGTAATAAACAATGAAATGTTCTTCTGTCTGCGTTTTGATGTTTGTTGTTCTCATCTCAATCCGGGCTTTCCTTACCGGGGGAGTTCGGGTCGTCATACTTCTTTTCTGACTTGGATGATTCTGGTGTTTTAGATTTAGATATAAGGGTCTTGGTTCCTCAGCTACACCTATAAATAAGACCCTAGACCTAACCCCAACCCTCATAACTTAGCGGCTATGCTGGAGCTCTGCCATGGCTCTCTCTCTCTCCTCAAACATATTCAGAAATTTAGAATTGTAAATTAGAAAATCTTAAATTAAGATCTGGAGGGAAGAGATTGGTGTTTTTATTAAAAGGCGTTCAGAATTACGTGAAAATCAAGGTAACATCCCAGATCCAATCTATTCATATTCTTCCTATTTTCTTTCCCTTCTCTCTTAATGAAAATAGCTGATCCATGTTATTAGGTTTCAAATCAAATTAAAGGGGAAAGGAAAACCATCGATGATAGATCGGATCATATCCAAAATTTGGGAAAAGCATGAAAGGTGAGTGGGTTTAAAAAATAGTCTTTAGATAATGTTATGACTACTGTTTAGCATTCCCTTTTTTATAAATTGTGAAATTGCCAGTTTAAATATAACTTGTTGTTATAACAAGTTGAGATGTTAATATGAATAGATCAGGAAATTCATATGTTGAATCTATTAAGTTGGGGGGGGGGAATGATTAGCATGATATAACATTAAATGGTTAATATGAATAATTCATATATTGAATCAGTTGAAATGTTGGAATGTTTACATGTTATAATATTAATTTGAACATGTGGGAAAAATTCATGTATTGGATTTGTTGGAATGCTAAAAAGTTTCATGTAAATTTGTCCCAATTATATACAGGAAATAATTAGAGTAAGCATATGACTATGGGGATTCACGTTAACATAGAATCGAATAAATATGGGTTTGGGGGCATCGACCATATTATGTTTAAAAATCTTAAATTGGATCATAAGTATAGAAAAAATGATTTGGGCGCAATTGGGATCATATATAAAATATGAATCGGCATAATTCGAATAATATGAATTTAGACATTTAACCCTTCATGAATATAATTGGGTAAATGGGCACTAACACCTATAAAGGCATAGATTTAAATAATTGATTAATAATGAATACCTAGAATTACAATTAGAAATTGTAATTGCACTTATGGAACAAGGTTAGGTTGCATTAGTGGTGGAAGTCTGCCCAGACCCGACCGGCATAACCAGCAGCCACTAATGTTGAACCTCATGTGAGAGGTCTAAGCGCGCAAATACGAGACGGGCTATGACACGTGGTTAAGCCCAACTTGTGGAAGAAGTCTGCCCGGACCCGACCGGCTTATCCAGCATCCACAAGTTGTAGGCCTAATGTGGGAGGTCTAGCCCATTAAAAACATAAATGGACATGGTAATGAATTGGACTACTTAACCTAATCTAATCCATAGGGATTGTATGAATATGAACTAAAGTTAGGGTTAAGTAAAAATTGGTTGGACAGTGGGGGGCTAGGAAAATCTAAGGGGGTGGGTAATATTTACATATAGGTCCGCAAACTTAGCCCGATAAGGTTAGGTAATTAAATACACCTAGTGGTATACATGACTAGTAGAAATAACATATTTATGTAATTAAAGACACCTTTTAGGGTAAGCATAACTTGTAAGAATGATAATCACCTATTATAAATAAATAACATTAATGAAAATGTTGTATAATAGGTAGACTTGTCTTAGGGACAAGTAGGGATTATAATTTCGGTTATAATAACTAATTGGGAAATTGGATAACTAATGAAACGAGTTAAGGGACACTTAGTTGTTGTTCAAGTAAGTAGTAAGTAGGGAAAGACGGAAACCAGTTGAGAAAAGGGGGAAAATATATGAAATATAAGAAGTTGTACTTAATTATAAATTAAGTAATCTTTAAGCTTGGAAGTCTGAAACAACTCGTTGATAAGAATGTTTAGGCTTGTCCAATGGACAAGAGAAAATTATAACATAAGTTATAATAAACAGGTAGAGAAACTTATTAAAGGGCCTTAGTTAATAGAACTAAGTTAATAAATAAACAGTAATAAGTTGTATTGACAATGTAAAATGGAATTATGATTAAATGAGAAAGGATGAGGAAAACTTATGAAATGAAAAAAGTTATATTTAATCATAAATGGTAAGTGACATGTTAATTAGAAAACATGTGAATTGGATATACTTAATTACATATTAAGTAAAATATGTTATTGTAATGATGAAATCAACAAGACGATAAAAAGGGGTTGTGGATTATAGACCTTGGGCCACAATCTAAAAAATAACATGTGGTGGGCTTATTAATAAACTTAAATGGATTAAGTTGTATAACTGAAATTAATAAGCAAGAGAAACTTGGTAATTTGAATAAGAATTCATTGTGAATGAGAATAACCAAGTTAAAAGGAAAACCTGATGAGGTAAGGAAAGCGCGTAAAAGAATGTTTAGACATAGGGTCTAATAACATATTAAAGTGAGGCGCTTGAACCAGTCTGCACGTTTGAGGGTGAATAGCCCAACGGGGTAGATCATCGTTGTGTAATAAGGCACGAGGGGGAGCGCACATTCATCTGATTGTTTTGACGGCTCCAAAGGACTGGAAGGGGAAGCACGCAGCGTCCTAAGGTACGTAAGGCGCTCCTAGTAGTCCTTTGTGAGGCGGCAGATGTCTTAAGCTATGCCCATAGAGGTTGGGTCTGCACGTAACTACTAGGTGGGTGGCCCTTGACTGCAGATGTAGCTATGCAGTCAAAATGCTATGACGAGGTGACACTAGTGTGGTTCAGCAGTTGCCTCACCAGGAGGCAGAGGGTCAGGACCAACATGGATAGTAGACCGTCAGACACCCGTCATCGACAGCCAGTGGGATGCGGAAAGACTCGAGCTAAGCCCAAGATACCATTTTACCCTTCACTATCGGGGTAAGGGGTTGAGGGGAGATGCCACATGAATGTTTAGATTGCTTACGTAGGGGCAGTTGCTTAGCTCTGGTAGTCTTTACTAGTTGAGGGAGGGGATGAGGTGGGGCCATAACCACCACGAAAATAGACCCGAGGTATATCTGTATATAGAGGCTTTTTGAAGGCGGGCCTGTACAAATATGGAAAAGCGCCCGACTGAGTTTCGTGCTTCTTGTATCGCCCTGCCACGGAATTCGGTGCACATTAGAGGACGTGTGATTGAGGCATCGAGCTACAATTGAAGATACGTATGGTGGGCAGTCTAGGTACATGCACGTCGGCTCTGGGTGGTGTATCGTAGACTTGAGGGAATTACTCCGGTATGGAGTCTGATTCTGAATCAAATGAGGGTGGCAGTCCATACGTTTACATAGCATAGTAAGGACAAATATATGCAGAACATAATATTGTTATCCGTACGTCGCTATGGCGTAGGATGAGGGACAGCTTATATTTCGATAGTGTTACAGTGGAGACCGTGCGAGTGGAGTACCATAGGTTGTGCCTCGATATTGGGGGTGGCTACATATATGCCGTATTAGGTTAATTCGTTGGGAAGTAAATGGGTACGACGAGTGTGTAAGCCTTGAGTGCTACTAACCCAAGTAACCTAATAAATAAGAAAATATGATTGAACGGTATATGTAGGATATCCAAAGTGTATAGTTTAAATCCAGTTACCAGATCTTGTGTTCTGACCTCCTCCTCATAACATACTTGCAGGTAAGATTTGTGGCAGGGACATGATAGCCTTGGATACTGGTTAGGCAGTATTATTAATACGATAAGGTTATATTTTGATTACATTATTGTTTATCCATTTCGCTGTGAGATAATTTCTGAGCTTTGACATGTTTTATGTCTCTGTCTTTTCTGCAGGATACCAGAGCAAACCAATCCGAGTTTCGATAGATTGGAATTCTGGAGAGAAAAATTCGGTCTATCGAAATTGGGGTTGTTACATCTGGTATCAAAGCTTAGGTTTAGGATCATTATATAAATAGTGAGTGAACGTATTTGTATTTTTAAAAATATATTTATATTATATATATACCTACATACATAGAGGAACCCATTAAATAGAAAGAATATAATATGGTAAGAAATAGGATGCTTGTTCTGTACATTAAAGGAATGAATAAGGAAATATGAGAAACTTAGGTACTTTGGGTATAGAGTGTACAATGTACTTTGTATGGAAGGAAAGCGAATCCTATATGATTAGTATTTTGGGTTAGTGGGCTTGAAAACCCTATAAATTGGAAAAGGCTGAGAAGAGAAAAATGGATTAGGAATATATATAGCTGAGAGAATTGACCTTGGGGAGTGTCTAGGAAAGCCTAGAAAATTGGAAACCCTCTTTGAGTCTTGCCCCATTATTAACTTTTAAGGACTTGAAATTATAGAAGCTTTGGGAAAATGGTTTATGGTGTTTTCAAGTTTTAATCTAAAAAGTTATAGTTTTAAAAAATGTAAAGAAGTACATATTGAGTTTTAAAGTAAAATTCTCTCAGTGAAAGGTGCATATTATAGAGCCTGTATAGTTTCTTGTTATATTCCATACACGAATCTTTAATAAAGAAAGATTTTAATTCTCTATTCTTATGACAACCCTTTTTGATAAATTATTTTAAGATAATTTTGTTGGGTTGACAAAATAAGTGCAGGAATTAAGAATAGAGTGGATGTCTGCACCTTGTAGTAAGAGATTAAACCAGCCTTATAGGTGAGAACAAGTCATATACCCGATGGAGAAAATAGTTGTCCGTATCTATTCCAGTTTTGTGGTTTGAAAAAATATATGATGATTTACATTTTTAAGATGACCTGTTTTTATGGTTTGGAAAAAGAAAGTTTTCATGAGGAAAATGAAAATTTGACACCTTTGAATTTTTGAAAGAAAATTTAAATGAAAAAGAAAGGCCAAACCATTTTTAAAAAGTATGGAGTAGGTAAGGATTAGTGCCTAGGAAACACGGAAAAAGTTTTGAGGCTAAGCGAGAATTACCTTGGAATAATAGTGAGTTCCCTTAGAATGCGTAAGCATTGGAAAGCCTAGGATGTTTCTTGAAATAATTGTTGGAACACAGCTAGGACTAGTAGCGACTACTAGATAGAAAACGGGTAAGTAAGTGTTTAGATTATGTTGCTAATTTTCATGTTAGGGGTAAAACCCGTTACTGCATTTCTGTGGGGATCGTTCCGTTATTTTGTTGGGTAGTTAGGGTAACACCTAAAGCTGTCGTGGATCCCATAGTTTGGACTTTTCTGGCTGAGGCGGACATAGTCTCGAGATTCTTGGCCCTAAGTAGTAGCTGTGTAGGGTGTTTGTTCTCCTGTTTTAGTTGGAAGACTAGATGCTTATTTAAATTTAAACTAAGACTAGATAATTAAATAATCTAAGAAAAGAGAAATGTTAAACTGAAAAGGAAACAGAAAATTCAGTAAAGCAATAAAAATGGAAAATTATGAGAAAAGATGGATAAGAATAAAAATTTCCAATATAAGATAATCAGTAACAAAGAAAATTTTCTTATATGGACTGTGCTTGGATAGGAAAATAGGGAATCTTTATATATAGTTGCATAAAAATCCAAGTACGGTTAGAAAAAGGTAGAAAAAGAAAAGCGGGAAATGCAGAGTTTTCCGTTTTCCACCTTTTTGTAACATAAGAGATCGAATTTAGAAAATTAGATTTTTCTGAAATTCGAAAAAATAAAGTTGGTTAGTAGGATTATGGATGCAACAATTGGATGAACTGTGCTCTTACTCAGTAAGAGTGTAGGAAAATTGGGATGAAAAATCATTTTGATTTTCAAAATATTGCATTCATATAGAACTGCCAGTATATTTAGGATGTGAGCATCTTACTTAAAAAAAGGATTTTTTGAAAGACTTGCATACACATAGGAGGTACCGCTTAGGCATACATGCATTATTATGTTGTACTTCACTTTGCACAAGTGCACAATGTTTGCAAGAATTGGATGTACACATGATGGATGTATATTATGCGAGGGGTTAATTGATTTTACCCTCATCAAATTTCGAGGATGAAATTTCCTAAGGGTGGGAGAATGTAATGTTGGATCTAGATTAACCCTAGAGGGGGTGAATAGGGTTTATCACAGTTTTTAACTGAATTGAAAATATGACAGGATATTAAAAATAATTAACAAATCACAAAATGCAGCAGAAATAAAAGTGCAGAAAATAAATCACACACAGATATACCCAGCTTCGGCAAAACCCTGCCTACTGCTGCATTCCTAAGGTTTCTACTAGGTGTTATAAACAGATCCCGCATCCAAGACCATGAACACTCGCAGCGCCTGCTCCTGTCCTAACCCTACGCTCAAAACCCTAGACTGATCGATATCCCCTCGATCAGATTTCCCCTAGTTACAACCCCGTAACCAGTAACCCATATTTTACAGACTCTGTCAACTGTCAGTCAACACCTTGACTGATTCCCCTAGTATTTTACAAACACTAGAAAAACTGTTCATACGGTTTTTAAAAAAGAAAATAAAAAAGCAAAACAAGATAAAAATAAGAAAACCCTAGGAAATAGAAATAAGGGTCATCCCCTTTATCACTCAAAGAGTAGGTCGGCCATGTTGTGTTGCACCCTTCATTCCTTAGACCCGATCACTTTCTCTTTTCTCTGCAGAAAAATAAATGGCGGTGGCTCTCTAGGGTTTCTCTGGAAATCCAAATTTTGATGTCGATGATGATTCAAATCGATCCTCCAAAGCTTGAATAGATGTTGCTTCTTTGTTGTTGGCTTGTCAACACTGTTGCATATCATTGAATTTGCTCCTCTGCCCATTTGCTTTGTATATGCACTGATTTGTTCATTCAAGAACCTCTTTGCTGTTTTCTTGCATAAGACATGTTCACTTGTCCATGTTTAACCAGTGTTGTGCTTGCATAACCATGCTGATGTGTTAGTCTTCACAATCTTGATGTTGTGTACACACATGTACACTAACCCTACTTGCTTGTTCATACAGCTCCATGGTTTATGGCCTGAATTGGTTATGATGTACTGCTTTATCACTTTTGTGCAATGGCCATGTCTTTTTGCTGTGTTGCTCTTGACTAATACTTGAGATTTGCTTGTCCACTTGAAATAAGAACTTGGCTGTAATTGATTGAGCTGCTGCACCTAGCTCGATCATTTGACCATGTATTCTCGCTGCTTCATAGTATTGTCATGCACCATTTACTTGTTCACCTATTTGTGCATGATGATCCATGCTCGACCACATTGCTCGACCATGAGGTCCATATATTTGCTGTGCTAATTTGCTCGTCCATTATTATGCTGCCTTGTACCCGACCATTGAATATGTTGTTGTCTTTACATTGAGTTGTTCACATGTGTGCTGAGTTGAGTAGGTCCACGTGGTAGCACCTCGGTCGCACACTGATCGGCGAGGCAGTGCACACGTGTATGTATAAGCACATGTGTACATGCAACCATCAGACAAATTTACCCTTTCCCTGTATTATATATAAACTGGCTGCCTTGTGGTATTTACAGTGTTTCACTGTGAATATCACAAGCTGTCTAGTAACAGATAAATCAGATCAAGTCGTGAAAAATGATGAGAAACACACCAGAAAACTGAGGCAAATAAAATTCCAAAAATAAAATTCAAATCTGCATGTGTTCAGTTTTTATTTTTATTGCAGTGTACTGTGTATGTGTTTCTGTGTGTATGACAGGTATGAAGATGATGACAGGACAGATAGTGAAGATGTTGGACTGACTGAAGCAGATGACAGAAGACAAATATATTGCAGTGTCAGTGTGTATAACAGTGAACGAATGTATATATGAATATGAAAATATCAAATGAGTAATTGTATATATGTATGAGATATATAGACAGAGTGTTATAGTGAGGAGCTGTGTAACAACAGAATTGTACTGATGTTTGTATTAAACAAATTTGTCTGGAAAAAAAATATTATTTTTGTTGTGTTCAAAATTTGTCTAACGTGTTCAATTTATATACAAGTGCAATATCATGTGTAATATTTGTGAATGTATACAAATAGTGGAGTCATATAATTTGTACTGTTTGAATGTTGAAATATTTATATTTAAATAAAATACTGTGTGAATATATGAAATTTCATGCAGTCGTATTCTATTTAAATATAAATATTATATTCCTGTCTGTGATGTTATATAACAATACAGTAACAAACACATTTAAAATAAAATACATTTGTTTATTATCATCAAACAAGAATCATATAATTGTGTATACAACACCGTTATATACAACAATCTCCCCCTTTTGATGATGACAAACAAATATGAAGATTTTGAATATAATAAATGTGTTTGAGAATGAAGAACTGAACTCTCCTTATTTGAAAGCTCCCAATACAACAGAAACTCCCCCTATAATTGTGCATGAGTGAAGAAATATGAAAATTGAATGAATTTCCAAAATAAAAATATTTATAAGACATTCACTCATAAATCAAAATCTCAACTCATTCTCCCCCTTTTGTTATCATCAAAAGGATATAGAATTTAAAATATAGATGAATAGTGACTAACAAATATTATATCAGCTTAAGAGGAAGAACGGTCATCATAAATCTCAATCAGTCAATCAAAAATCATAATATTCCGAGAACAGGTGGCATATTTCACATTATAGAGATTGACGGATTTACGATGAATTTTACATAAAATGGAGAGAGTTACAATAATTTCCAATTATTTTCAAAAGAATTTTGTAAAATTTAGCTCAAAAACAGTGATGGATTTTGACTATAGTTAATAATTCAATTTAAGTGACAAAATCGAATAATCTCAAATCCCAATAGCTATCAATCAACAAATCATAATACGTCATAAGATTTCAACACATTTCACAGATTAGAATATGGATTAATAGGCTGTTTTTAAATACCAAGGAGAATTTCATAGAAATTTTTATTTATTCAGATTATTTTCTTTTCTTTTTCTTTTAATTTAAGAGCACACTGACCACGCATAACCAGATCTTGGATTTTTAAATGAGATCAGTCGCAGCTTAAATTATAAATTGTCTCATAACCATGCATGACCAGAGCTTGGATTTTTAACTGAGGTTAGAGACACACTTATGTATTAATTATATATTTATCGTTTTTAGCTTAAAAAGAAAAACTCCTCGGTATGTAAAACCAATATGAATGATAGAAATGTGGTAGGTACAGAAATGAAATGTGAAATAAATTTCTAAATTAATTATATTATGAAATAAGATCAACTGTACCGAGATCGTTGAAAATTTTCAATTGTCACCAATTCTGGAAAATAACATAGTCCCATTTCTATCACAAATTTTTCACTGTTTATTCAAAATATTTTAAAACATATCAACTCTCCACATTCATATAAAATTATCATGGATGGTAGAAGGTTGGTAGATAATGAAGATGGTCGTGAAATAATTGCCAGTTCAAAGATATTATAATAAATATTCAACCATCATGAAAATCTTAAATAAAGTCTCCTCTTCTTGTGAAATATACTGTAGTCACAATTTCAAAAACTGATAATAATTTTGATGAATTATAAATATAGTTCAATTTGGATATTGATTTCAATTTCTGAATGAATAATCAATAAATAATTTTAAAATTGAAAAATCAATTACAAGAGGAAATCTATACAACACAAGAAGGATTAAAAATACATGCAGCAAGACAAAAAAAACTGCACATCTAATACCAATTGGTGTCTCTATTTATGAGGATTTTAAAATGACACTGGTGGCAAAACAAGGGTATCTTAATCAACAAAAAAATTAATTACAAAGCAAGCAACTCAAGCACACATATTCCATTTATCAGAGCATGGTAAACCTTTGATACCAAATCAAGCAGTCCTCAAAAATATTTACAAATCAATTTCTTTCAATCAGAGCAGCATGATTCCGAAATAAAACATTTTTCAAAATAGTATCAGAGCAGCACCAAAATCAGTTTCTAAGCACATTTATCAAGACATTTTCTGATGGTCACATAATATGATTCATGATCCAAAATTAAAAAATCTGTTTATTTGAAATCATTTGAGGAAATATGAAAAACTCATGATTCAATGAATCAGTCACACCATATTATAAATTTCAGATTCTGGATATGTGTGAGATTCAATAAATCAATAATTTCAAATGATTTTAAACAAACAAATATTCAAATCAAATCATCATGAAATAGCAATGAGTTTTAATGGCCATTTTTCAAAAGAATGTTTCACAAATTTTTTTGTCAATCATACAAGAGTAATTTCAGATCATTTACATCAGGCTTAAGAGATATTCATGATCCAAAAAAATATTATTTGGAATCACTTGAATCAATGTCAAGTTTGAGATATAATGAATCATTCACACAAGATTAATAATTTCAAATTTACGTGGTGTGTGAGATCCGAAATATCAGTAATTTCAGTTGATTTCAAACAAACAAACTCCAACCAAAAATGATCATGAATATAAGATGAATTCCAAGATGTAAACAATGTGATACAAGAATATCTAAGCCAATCTGAAAATCAAAGAAATTATCACGACTGATAAGTAGCAGTGTGCTGTAATGAGTATAATATTTCAAGCTTTTCTAAAAAGAATTAGAAGAAACTCAAAACAACATAGATGTGTGGAATTCCATTAAATTTTTAGATCTTCAAATTTTAAAATTCAAATCAACAGTGTTCAAGATATGACAAGAATACATCAACACTGTTATGAATTCAGAGATCAGAAAATAAACTTCAAAACAGTTGCAGATATTTACAAATTTAAAATCAAAAACTGGAAAGGATTAAAACATCAGAGTTTTATACAAATAAAGTAAATTTCCAGAAAATATGAATTCTACAATTTGAAGTTAAGAAAGATCAAGAAGAAAGATATGGCAGTGACAAGTCAAAACAAAACAAAAACAAAAAGGGGTAGAAGGAGGAATAAACAACGAAAATAAAAACAAAGAATATTCACAAAGATGAGTTTAGAGATCATACCTGAAATCGATGTAAGCAAATGAATCTCTAACTCAACACTCTTGGCTAACGAACTCTGAGTGATACAGAATCATAAAATAGTTTGAATTTGAATCTCTTTTGAATAGCAGTTCCTCAGCCTCCTCCGGTACCTAAGCGTTAAGGGGATTGAGTGGTCTAACAAAATTAGTGAAACCACTCGCAGTTGTGTGTCGGACTTTTCGTACTCAAACTTGTTTGAACAACAACCCATCATAATTTACCATGGTGCCTTTAGGAACCCAGATCTGTTTGAATTTAGACGAATTCATTTTGTTTATTTTTGAGGTCCAAACAGGGTTGTTTCTAAACAAGTTTACATTTTGCTTTCGATTAAAAAATCCTTTGAAATTATCACTGCTCAGTTTATCAAGTCGATTCTTTTCAAAGAAGGTTGAAGGATTTTTAAAATCGTTTGAATTCCGTTTTTCAAAATACAAATTTTTCCCAAAGCCAAGTCCGCTTTTATTTCCAGATGAAAACTGATTTTTCAACAACATATTCAGAGATTTTTCACTGTTAGAAAATTTAGTCAATGTTGTTCCAAATTGTTGAATTTTAAATTTAAGATCACCATTTTCTTTCATTAAATCTGAACAACGGTTTTTAGTGATCTTATTCTTTTCAAAATCAGTTTTCAAAATCATATTTTCATCTTCAAGAAATTTAATTCTGGCTTGGGATTCCGAGATTTCAAATTCAAATCGTTTTTGTTTTTCAAACTCACCATTCTTGGATTTTTCAATCTCGTTTTCAAGTTCTTTCAAAATCAAATTGGATTTTAACAAATTCTCCTTTTCAGCAATTTCAGATTTGGAATTTATATCAGTCTTAAAATTTTCAAATTCCTTTTGCAGAAAATTGTTCAAATTTGACAACTCAATCTTGTTTTCTTTTACGATCAGAATTTCCTTTTCAAATTTTTGAATGTTTTTACTGAGATGAACAAGATTGGTTTTCAATTTCAAACAATTTTTTCAATCTGAATTTGACGAATTTTTACAATATTCAAGTTGTGATTCCAAATCATCAATTTTGCTGGTCAACTCAGAATTCCTCGATTTCAGAGATTTGTTTTTCAGCTAAAGTTTGTCAACAGATTTAGTTAAATCAGCACGAAAATAAACCAGATCTTCATAAGAGAAATTTTCTATTTCATTGTCTGTTGAGTTTCCATCAGTTAATCCGTCTGAGTTATCTTCTGTAAAACCTGTCAAGCATAGATCTGAAGTTGAGTTGATGTTCCAAGGTTTTGAGCAGTTGTTGTCAATTTGTCCATACTTCGTATTGAGAGTTTTCCAAATTTCCTGCGCAGTCAAACAACGGGAGATAAGATCAAGTTGATTATTATTAAGATGAGAATAAAGAATATGCATAGCACAAGCACTAATATTCCTATCTATTTTATCACCTCCACTGTTAACAACATCCCAATATTTAATATTAACAGATTTCAAATAGGATATAATTTCTGATTTCCAATTCAAAAAATATGAACCATTAAAAATAGATGGAAAGCGACTGGACTGACTCTCCATGGACTAACAACTAGAATGACCCATGACTCTAGAGTTAAAGAAATAACCTTCTCTGATACGAATTATTGGATCTAGATTAACCCTAGAGCGGGGAGGTGAATAGGGCTTATCACAGTTTTTAACCAAATTGAAAATCTGAAAGGATATTAAAAATAATTAACAGATCACAGAATGCAGCAGAAATAAAAGTGCAAAAAATAAATCACACACAGATATACCCAGCTTCGGCAAAACCCTGCCTACTGCTGCATTCCTAAGGTTTCTACTAGGTGTTATAAACAGATCCCGCATATAAGACCATGTACACTCGCAGCGCCTGCTCCGGTCCTAACCCTGCGCTCAAAACCCTAGACTGATCGATATCCCCTCGATCAGATTTCCCCTAGTTACGACCCCGTAACCAGTAACCCATATTTTACAGACTCTGTCAACTGTCAGTCAACACCCTGACTGATTCCCCTAGTATTTTACAGCCACTAGGAAAACTGTTCAGACGGTTTTTACAAAACAAAATAAAAAAGTTGAACAAATTAAAAAAAGAAGAAAACCCTAGGAAATAGAAATAAAGGTCATCCCCTTTATTACTCAAAGAGTAGGCCGGTCATGTTGTGTTGCACCCTTCATTTCTTAGACCCGATCACTTTCTCTTTTCTCTGCAGAAAAATAAATGGCGGCGGCTCTCTAGGGTTTCTCTGGAAATCCAAAATTTGATGTCGATGATGATTCAAATCGATTCTCTAAAGCTTGAATAGATGTTGCTTCTTCGTTGTTGACTTGTCATCACTGTTGCATATCATTAAATTTGCTCCTCTGTCCATTTTCTTTGTATATTCACTGATTTCTTCATTCAAGAACCTCTTTGTTGTTTTCTTGCATAAGACATGTTCAACTGTCCATGTTTAACCAGTGTTGTGCTTGCATAACCATGCTGATGTGTTAGTCTTCACCATCTTGATGTTGTGTACACACATGTACACTAACCCTACTTGCTTTTTCATATACCTCCATGGTTTATGGCCTGAATTGGTTATGATGTACCGCTTTATCACTTTTGTGCAATTGCCATGTCTTTTTGCTGTGTTGCTCTTGACTAATACTTGAGATTTTCTTGTCCACTTGAAATAAGAACTTGGATGTAACTGATTGAGCTGCTGTACCTAGCTCGATCATTTGACCATGTATTCTCGCTGCTTCATAGTATTGTCATGCACCATTTACTTGTTCACCTATTTGTGCATGATGATCCATGCTCGACCACATTGCTCGACTATGATGTCCATATATTTGTTGTGCTAATTTGCTCGTCCATTATTATGCTGCCTTGTACCCGACCATTGAATATGTTGTTGTCTTTACATTGAGTTGTTCACATGTGTGCTGAGTTGAGCAGGTCCACGTGGTTGTTCCTCAGTCGCACATTGATCGGCAAGGCAGTGCACACGTGTATGTATATGCACGTGTGTACATGCAGCCATCAGACAAATTTTCCCTGTCTCTGTATTATATATAAACTGGCTGCCTTATGGTATTTAGAGTGTTTCACTGTGAATATCACAAGCTATCTAGTAACAGATAAATCAGATCAAGTCATGAAAAATGATGAGAAACACACTAGAAAACTGAGGCAAATAAAATTCCAAAAATAAAATTCAAATCTGCATGTGTTCAGTTTTTATTGTAGTGTATTGTGTGTGCGTGTTTCTGTGTGTATGACAGGTATGAAGATGATGACAGGACTGATAGTGAAGATGCTGGACTGACTTAAGCAGAAGACAGAAGACAAGTATATTGCAGTGTCGGTGTGTACAACAGTGAACGAATGTATATATGAATATGAAAATATCAAATGAGTGATTATATATATGTATGAGATATATAGACAGAGTGTTATAGTGAGGAGCTGTGTAACAACAGAATTGTACTGATGTTTGTATTAAACAAATTTGTCTGAAATAAAATATTATTTTTATTGTGTTCAAAATTTGTCTAACGTGTTCAATTTATATACAAGTACAATATCATGTGTAATATCTGTGAATGTGTACAAACAATGGAGTCATATAATTTATACTGTTTGAATGTTGAAATATTAATATTTAAATAAAATACTGTATGAATATATGAAATTATATACAGTCGTATTCTATTTAAATATAAATATTATATTCCTGTCTGTGATGTCATATAATAATACAGTAACAAACACATTTGAAATAAAATATATTTGTTTATTATCGTCAAACAAGAATCATATAATTGTGTATACAACACCGTTATATAAAATATGTAACACCCCGTATTTTCAGTGTAAGATAATAAAATAAGGATAACTTAATTAAATATTCAGAATTAAGTAAAACGGATTGCATCCGTCTCGAAGTTCTAGTCAAGATAGACACCCGGTTTGCGTAAAACGGACACCGTATGAAGAAGTTATGAGCATTAGAAGTTTGTATACATATAAAGAGCTTATATGTATATGTATATATATATTAAATAAATATATCCAAAAAATATGAAAAATCAGTTAAAAAATCAAAATTGCGGGAGGGAAAGTTCAGAGGGAAAATGGACCGTTGGGGGTTGACCCACCCGCGAATCTGGAACCTTCTTTTCTGACGTTTAATGATTCTGGTGTTTTAGATTTAGATCTAAGGGTCCTGGTTCCTCCGCTACGCCTATAAATAAGACCCTAGACCTAATCCTAACCCTCATAATTTGGCGGCTACGCTGGAGCTCTGCCATGGCTCTCTCTGTGTCTCCCCTCAAACCTATTCAGAAATTTAGATTTGTAAATTAGAAAATCTTAAATTAAGATCTGGAGGGAAGAGATTGGTGTTTTTATTAAAAGACGTTCAGAATTACATGAAAAGCAAGGTAGCGTCCCAAATCTAATATTGTAACAACCCGCAAATTCTGAACCAATTTATAATTTTTATTTTAGAAATTTTTAACGAATTTGGAGGTTATAATATAATTTATATAAATAATAATGGCTAGAATTTATTTTAATCGAAGTTAAAACGAATAAATTTAATTTAAATATAAATGGAGTTAGAAATGGCGCGGTAGTATTAAAATTTTAATTTTGAACTTTAACTGAATGTACAGAACTCATAATAAATCAGAATTGAGTGAGACCAAAAATATTTAAATCTGTTTAATCATATCTTTCTAACGAATCTAAAAAATTGAAATTTCATAGCGGGAATCAAAAGTTATGGCCAATTCAATTTTTAGAAAGGTCGATGTAGAATTGATATATATATATATATATTACATATGGCCCGAAGGGCTACTTTTCATATATGAAGGCAATTGGACTCGAAATCGCTTTCATTGAGTCCGGAATGATGTTTCTGCATTTAAAAAGTATAAACACTTATATGTTTTGAGTTTCGGAATTTATTTGTTTAAAAATGTATTTTTAATATTAAATATATAGCCCTTGAAAATAGTCATTTTTCAAACGACCTCCGTTTTCGACGAAACCACTTTTGTTGGAAACCGGAATGTCAAATTATAGCTAGATTTCAATTTTCAGAATTTTTCGAATTAATATGTGAGCGTGGCAAAAGAAAATGTGTTTTGATTATTTCAGTTAAATTTAAACGACTTGAAAATAGCCATTTTTCAAACAGTCTCAGAATTCGACGAAATTAGTCTTATTAGAACCGTATCGTCATAAGAAAGCTGAAAATAATTTTTCTGGAATTTTCTGAGGTCGTATGTGGCCCCGGCATATTTAAATGTACGGTTAATATTTAATTAATTGATTTTTAATGAGATTTTAAATAAATATTCTACAGATTTCGGAATTGGACCCCGAGACCTGTCCCATTGCGTTCAGAAGGCCTCAAAACGTTAAGATCGACAGTAAGCAAGCCCAATTCAGAGACAGTCCAAAAATCCACCTTTATAACACGTTTTACGAGAATTTTAATAATAAAAAAATAAAAGTTAAACCCTAACACTAATGCGGCCGCCGCCATGTCTATTCAAAGGACAGAAACATCCAAAATTCAAACGCTAATTTCTCTTAATCCGTTCAACGAAAATTGGCTAACTATATATCAAATCGAAGAGAATTTAGAGGGCTTTCCATCCATACGAATGATGGGTATCATTGGGTTCTGGATTTCGCGAATTTGGAGCAGGAAGTCGCCGACTTTAACCTCGATTTCAGGGGAGGTGGGGCCCGCAAGTTGGCCGGGGTCCCGGGCGACGAGGGAGCGGCCTATGGCGGTCGAGGTGGTGATATCCGATCGACAGTGGGTGGCTCGGTGGTGCGTGCGCAGGGGGGATTGGAGGTGGACGATGGGTTCGGCCGAACGTGAAAAGGAGGAAGAAGGTTATATTCTAATATTATTTTATTTATTTAATATTTAATTTATCCAATGTTTGAAATTCAATAACTCTTTCATACGAGGGCCGTTTTACGAACCGTAAGTTGCGTTGGACTCGTCTTTCCGAGATCTTCGCAATGGCGCAGACCAGAGCTGAAACCGAGACAGTTGAATTTTCATTCATATCAATGTGAGAACTCTGAATTTTATTATTTAATTAATTATCAATTATTTTTCTTGCGTTAAAAATAATTGTATTGTGATGTTAATTCAGATCTGAAATGTTCTGTGTTGTACATATTGTTGATTAGTGCTTGTGGTATGTTTGTTGGTCATGTTATGCTAGATCCGCATTGAAATTTCATATATTGTTGAATTTTATTTGCGATTAGAACATTAAATCTAAATTTAGATTTAAATCATATTTTATTCAGATCTAGTTGCTCTAATTTATTTTGAATTATTAAAATATTATTTTTATTATTTTAAAATGAACAATAAAATTTGAACGACAAATAAAACGTATCTTTATTTGTTGATACTACAATTGAATTGGAACGACGAATAAAAACTCATTTTTTATTTGTTGATATTACCATAGAAATTGAACGACATATAAAACCTTATTTTTATTTGTTTACCTTACAATAGAATTTAAACAACAAATAAACCTTATTGTTATTTGTTTATTTTAGAACAGGATTTGAACGACAAATAAAATATTATTTTTATTTGTTTATTTACAGTAGAATATGAACAACAAATAGAATATATTTTTACTTGTTTCCATTACAACAGAATTTGGCTAACAAATAAAATCCTATTTTTATTTGTTTACATTTAGAACACGGTTTATGAATTACAGTAAAAAAATTCCTCTTTTCTGTTACCTTAAACATAAGAGGTTATAGA
Source organism: Allium sativum (assembly GCA_030737875.1). Lineage (NCBI taxonomy): Eukaryota > Viridiplantae > Streptophyta > Magnoliopsida > Asparagales > Amaryllidaceae > Allium > Allium sativum. Next base: position 460,726,676 of record CM060924.1, on the reverse strand, counting down.
ATAAGAATAACAATAAAATACTAAATTTTATTGTTGATATTAAAAACATATTTATAAAATAAAAACTTTATTTACATTATATTTACAAATTAAAGGTTATATTCGGAAGGGGGAATTTTTTTTAAGGACAAAAGCCCACTAAAATTTATCTATAAGGACAGCCGCCTAATATTTTATCCTAAAGGACAATACACTGGAAAAAAAAATTCGGCCGCTTCTTTCTTCTTCTCTCCTCTTGCGCATCAGTCATCACGAAATAAAAAAAATCACGAAATCATGAATTGCAAAATCACGAATTTCAGAATATAACAAAAACGAAATTTGAAATCGAATTCAAACATCACGAAATCGAAATCGAATAGAAAAGCATTCGAAACAAAAATCGCGAGAAACAAAAACCCTAGAAAAAAAATTGTCGAACAACATAAATCCATTCGAAATCACAATTGAATTGAGTAGTAAAGTTTTTCTAACGATGGAAAACACAATTGAAAAAGTCGAAATTGTTGAAACATTTTTTTCGTGATTGGAAATGTTTTTTTTTTTCGTTAATAATATTTCAGTTCGTAGGTATCATTTTTCTATTTTTTTAGTTATCATTTTTCCAGTTTTAACTTTAAAATATAACAACAGTTTTTAGTTATCATTTTTCTATTTTTCTAGGTATCATTTTTACTGCAGTTTATGTGTTGTGTTAAAACATTATAGCAGTTTTAAGGTATCATTTTTATATTTTTTTAAGGTATCATTTTTAATGTAATTTCTTTGTTATGTTACACATTACTGCAGTTTGATGGTATCATTTTTATATTTTTTAAGTTATCATTTTTACTGTAACACAACAAAAAATCACATGAAAAAACACTTAACACAGTTAAAACATTAAAACCGATACTCAAAAAAAATAGAAAACTGATACCTAATAAATGATTCAATGTTTTGAAGAAAAACTAATGAAAAAATATAACAAACAAATGAATACCTACAATATTAAAAAACTGATATTCATGAACTCTGAAAATGAGAAAAACTTTAACTTAGCCGTACTAACTTATAAAACTAATAACAAAATATAACATAAAACATAACAGTTTGATTGAATAAAACATATAAAATGATACCTAAAAAATTAGGAAAATGATACCTACAAACTACATCAATGTTTTAAAGAAAAATTAATGCAAATATTGTTTACATCACAGTTTGATTGAATAAAATGAAATACGTTCGACTGAGTGACGAAGTTGATGCAAAAAAACAGTTTCAAAATTAACACAGCAATAAAATCACATCAAAACAACACATAACACAGTTAAAACAGAAAAAATGATACCTAAAAAATTAGAAAAATGATAAGTAAATACTGATGCAATGCTTTGAAGATACAATAATGAAAAAAAATTATATCATAGTTTGATTGATTAAATTGAAATAAGTTCGGCTTCGTTTCTTAGCTGATACATCAATATAACTTCAAAATTAACACAACAACAAAATCTCATGAAAAAAGCATATAACATAGTTAAAACGGTAAAAATGATAACTACGAAAATAGCAAAATGATAACCAGAAACTGCTGCTATGTTTTTAAAGTTAAAACAGGAAAAATGATAACTAAATTAATAGAAAAATGATAACTAAAAACTGCTGCTATGTTTTAAAGTTAAAAACGGGAAAAATGATAACTACAAAAATACAAAAATGATACCTACGAACTGCTGTACTGGTAAAATGAAAAAAAAAACATTTCCGATCTAAAAAAATTGTTTCAACAATTTCGACTTCTTCAATTGTGATTTTCATCGTTTGTAAAATATTTTTATTCCATTCAATTCTGATTTCCATTGGGATTTTGTTGATTGACATTTTATTTTCTATTTTTTAGGGTTTCGAATGATTTTCTTCTCGATTTTGATTTTGTGAAGTTTTCCTTTTATTTCGAATTTCGATTTTAGTATTTTCTGAAATTCGTGATTTCTTGTTTTCTGATTTTGCGATTTCATGATTTAAGATGAAATCGAGAATGACGTGAGAGAGGGAGAAGTTGAAAGTAGCGGCCGACGTGAGAGAGAGAGAAGGTAAAAGTAGCGGCCAAAATTATTTTTCAATGTATTGTCCTTCTGAGTAAAATTTTAGTGGGCTGTCCTTATGGATAAAAAGGCCTTCGGTTTTGTCCTTGTAAATATTTTCCTGCATTTAGAAACCACCTTTTTGTTTACATTTTTATGTAAATAAAAAAATACAAATTTTGGAACTCACAATTTTGTTTACGTTTTATATGTAAATAAGAAATTATTTTCAGAAGTTACATTTTTGTCTGCAAATATATGTTAATATATAATTGATTCTTTTATTTGAATTTAATAATGCTAATAAACTTTAAAAACAAAATTTATTCCTTTATTTGAATTCACCAATGCATATATATATATATATTTATAGAAAATAGAAATTGTTCTTTATTTGCATTTACCAATGCAAATACATATACTGAAACAAAGTATTCTTTCATTTGCACTCACCAATGCAAATACATATATTGAAAATACAGTTTATTTCTTTATTTGCATTATCAATGCAAATATGCATTGAAATTAAGGTTTATTCTTTTATTTGCATTTATCAATGCAAATATTCAATGAAACTAAAGTCTATCTTTTTATCTACATTCACCAATGCAAATATATATATATTAAATAGAAATTTGTTCTTTTATTTGCATTTACCAATGCAAATATATATACTGAAACAAATTATTCTTTCATTTGCACTCACCAATGCAAATACATATATTGAAAATAAAGTTTATTCCTTTATTTGCATTTATTAATGCAAATATGCTTCGAAATTAAGGTTTATTCTTTTATTTGCATTTGTCAATGCAAATATTCAATGAAACTAAAGTCTATCTTTTTATCAACATTCACCAATGCAAATATACTTTGAAATAGAACATACTTTGAAATAAAACATATTTTGAAATAAAATATGCTTTGAAATGAAATAAACTTTAAAAATGAAATTTGTTCTTTTATTTGCATTAACTACTGCAAATAAACTTTACAAATGGAAGTTGTATTTACTTTGCATTCACAAATGCAAATACCCATTGAAATTAAAATTGTTCTTTATTTGCATTCACAAATGCCCATATATATATTGAAAACAAAGTTGTTCTTTTATTTGTAATCATAAATGAAAATATACATTAAAATAAAATTTGTTTCTTTATTTACATTCACTAATGTAAATTCACATTGGAAATGAGTTTCTTTCCACATTCACTCAAATATACTTTTAAATAAAAATAAAAAGTTACATCTGTTATTTGCATTCCTTGTTGCAAATCAAACCTTAAAATTAAGTTCATCTTTGTTTGCAATTCATCAATGCAAACAAACCATCAAAATGAAAGTTACATTTTTGATTTATAATTTTGATATGAATAAAATATTGTTTGGGAGTTGCATTTTTATTTGCATCCTTCAATGCAAACAAAACATGAGTTAAATCTTTCATTCTATTTTCAAATTAAGGAATACCTTTTTATTCACATTTTTAGATATAAATAAAGGATAAGATTTAAAAGTTACATTTTAGTACATTCTAGTTGTAGCAAAAGAAATAATGGTTCATTTCATTTTCATCTTAAAGGACAATAGAAAGAATAGTTTTTAGAAATGCATTTTTATTTCAATTCTATATGAAGTAAAAAGAGCAAATTTGTCAAATGTCTTATAGGAAATAAAATGAGTTCTTTTTGTCACTTCAAAAAGAATGAATTGAAAATGTTTATTTAAGCTTTTGTAAAGAATGAATGACTAAACATTCATATTTGTATCATTAAAGTAAAATAGACAAAATACTCATTTGTCTAAATTAAAAGAACGAAACAAAATATAGCTTTGGAATATTTTATTAGAATTGAAACACAAATTAAGAGCTATCGTAAATTTATATTATTTAAAACCAATTATTCGTTTTTGTTAATTTACATTAGTTAAAAACAATTATTCATTTTAGTCAATTTATACTAGTTAAACCAAAATAGACATTTTGTCAAAAATATTCATTTTTGTCAAAATGAGTTAGTTGAAGCAATTTGTATATAGATATATATATGTTATGTTTGGCAAGATGTATACTTGTCAAGATAGGTTAGTTAAATCAAAATATTTATTTTTGTCGAAACAAAAATTATCATTTTTGTCTCATTAGAATTGCCAAAACAAAATAACCATTTTTGTTTAGGGTTTAAAATAGCAAAATAGAAATTATCAATAGAGACAAAGTCATTATGCTTATTCATTCATTGCAAAGGAGACATTTTCTTGTTATGCTTATGTATTGTGTACTACACTTCCATTCACAAGTTACTCGACTTATTTATGTGATTGGGACAATTATTTTCACACATCGCCCAAGTGCACAAATCTATTTATTATTTGTTTGTTGGTTGAAACCCCACACGGGTGTTGGGATGAAAATTTACATACACTAATCCCAATATTTAGTTGTATGTTGATCGTTAGATCGATAGGCTGTGATGAGCGTTATTATTTAATTTTAACGCTTACACAGTGGAAATTACACTTTGGATGTAGATGGATGATTTGATGATTATACTGTTATTATCATATATATGATGTGTGTGAAATCCATGTAATCCAAATCATATGGTAAATGATTGAGTCGCATTTCGGTTCAGGTGTTCTTTTAAATAAGAATATTTTTACATTTGAAATTTTCTTTTTATATAAAGGATATTCTTTCATAAAAGAGAAAATATTGTTAATCAAGTATATGTTAAAACAAAGAATGTTTGTAAAAGATAAAAATTTGTAATACAAAGAAAACATCTCATTAGAATCTTTTATATAAAGAATATTTTTATGATTATCTTAAAATATGTTTTAAAGATTATTAGGATTTGCAATTATATTTTGTGATATGAAATAAATGGAGATGTGAAGTGGATTTATTGTGGACGGTGTTTTAAACGACATTTGTCCTTTAATCCAATTTACATTGAAATTATTATTTGGAATTTATAAATCTATTTTATAGATTTAAAAGACATTTTCTAAAAATCAAGTTTTCCAATTTAATATATTAAATTGGAATTAAGTGGAAATTCGATTGGTAATAATCGAAATGGGCTTCTGTAAAAGAAGACCGATATTATATATGGAATTTAAGAGGCTTTGCCGTTATTCCATGTATATTGTTAGTTTGATACAGAAATCTATATCGATTATGTATTGATTTGATTTATGTGGAATTCCATATTTTGGAAATTGATTTGAGGGTTTATCGTGAACTGTGTTTTAAAGGACACTAGTTCTTTAACCTGTTTAAGACAAGATTTATTCCTTAAAATAAATGATCTTGTAATAATGATTTTTGATATCAAATCCAAACTGGAGTTTTAATAAATCTTTTAAGGAAGATTTAAGATTTTATTTTCAGAGTTTATCTTTTATAAAATTAATGAGAATCTTCTAATATGAATATCTTATTAAAAGAATACTCGGAGTTGGAATGTGGCATAATGTGTGATCTTCCAATATTTGCTTTCTAATAACAAAATACGCGAGTTATTCAGAAAGACCGGGTTTAACCCATTCTGAATAATTATCACGACGATCAAGAGTCAAAGATGAAGACGGTGATTGAAGACCGAAGGTTTTCACATCGTTGGGATGATGATGACTGGTATCTTGAATTGGGATTGGCCTTCCAAGGCAAGGTATTTAGTAATGATCGTCCAAACGCATTTGGAGATCGACGGACGCGTTGTTTCGCTCAGACCCAGAGCGGACTTGTAAATGGATTGTGTGTCTGACATTGTATTCCTTTCTACTGTATTTGTTGAACGCTACTGGCTATATATTTATGTTCGGTGGTAAAGAATTTATTCTTTAATTATCACCCTTCTCTAAGACGTATGCGCTTAGAGGTTATATACATATATATTGGTAGATGATCAATGATATGGTAGGGTTTGACAATGTGACATGCTAAGATGCAAATGATCAAGGCTTTGTTGAAAAGCAGGCCTTGTGGTTGATGATCAAAGCATAGTCTATTTAGGCATAGCTTTGTGTATATCGTGACTTCGAGAGCCTCACACACCGGTTGAGTCTAAAACGAGAGAAGGGAACGCAGGGAGTGCACACGTTTCTTTCTAGCTAGAAGTGGTGTCAGTGCTTAAACTGACTGAAATTTGCTTATTTGGTTGTTGGAATTTTTGCGAGGCCTCGGTTTATTCTTATCGGTCTCCCACGACCGATTTGTAGGTCCAATAGGATCGGGGAGCGTGTGTTCAGGCATAACTAATCCACTAAAGTATTTGTGGACCGACCCTGCTGTATCCAAGGGTTCGCCAGCGTCCGAATCCTGAGACATTGCTAGAGTGTCTCGAATCGGTCAGGAGCTCCTCCCTAGACTTGACTCATGATGGAAACCCAATTTCCAATACGCCCTTGCGATTTTGATTGTATAACTAGTATGGCGACATAGTAGATGGTAGCTATGCCGTCTAGGATTGATATTATATTTGAAATGTTTTTTTAAATATATATATATATATATGCACACTAATAATAATACCATTTTTACGTATCAATCATCTTTTGACCGTTATAAGGTAAAACCCTATCCTACGGTTTGCGTTGCATTGTGTGATGGGACCTGTGTCTTATAATGGTTTCATTTTTCTAAAAAGCATTGCGTTATTTGACGATTTACTTTATTTATGCACCGGCAATCCAATGGAGTAAACTCGTTCCGCGTTAGCGGCGTGGTCCTGTGATTAGCCTACTTATTAGATAAATTTGGTTAAGAATTCTCACACCAGTCCCACGACTGACCTGTAGTTTGTTTCACTTTGCAAATTCGGGTGCCCTCTTTCCACACGGGTAGTCGAGTAGCTTTTTGCAGATATATTTAAGCAGGATCCTGGATTGAAGCCTGAAGCTGGGTCCAGAATATTGATGGCCTTCCGCTGAGATTAGTTCCGCTGCAATGTATTTAATTTATTGTAAATGTATCTTCCGCTGTATTATTTATCGATGCACTCTGATATATTCTGTACTCTGATGTAACATTTATTATTGATGTTATAAAAGTCTGTGTTGTTGTCCTGATGTGTTGTATGCCCAAAGTTAACGTATGCGGGTTTTGAACGGTCTTGATCGATCTTGCGATCGATTGGGGTCGGGCAAAATCCGTGTTGTTACAAATATATTCATATTCTTCCTATTTTCTTTCCCTTCTCTCTTATTGGAAATAGTTGAACCATGTTATTAGGTTTCAAATCAAATTAAAGGGGAAAGGAAAACCATGGACGATAGATCGGACCATGTTCAACGACGAATATTCTATGAATTAGAATACCGTCGCGAAGTGTAATAAACCGCAAGCGCATGACGTACAATTGTTAGTACGCGGCAAATACGAGTCGATCCGCAGGGAAAGAAGTAATTTCAATCTTATTCAGTCAAATTAAACCAAATTTTGGATTGTGAATATGGTAAAAAAAAGTAGACTAAAGTGTAGATTAAAACTATGAGATTAAAACCAATTTAGGGGCAACTTCACTTTTCTCTCTTTCAGCATTGTTCAACATAAAATAACACAAAGATCTCTTAAATAATTTAAGTAAGATTGATTATGTAATTATCATAAGCATAACTTATTTGCGCGATCAACACAAAATAAGTCATCAAAATATAATACACAATTAATCTAACTTTTTAACTATTATGAAACAGGCCATCGAAATGAAACTAAAATCTAATTTAAGTATGATCTGTTTACTATTGGTTAGTAATATAGATCATCAAATTTCAACTTAAAACTCATTTCATTGCCATAATCGCAATTTTAGATGAAGAGGCAATTTGTTGTATATGTCAAAAACATAGCCTCAATGTTATGGAATGAACCAAAGAGGCTATTATATTCAATATGAAACACAAATACACAAAAACATCCATTACCATTAAACCCAAAGAGACCATTCATACAAATTCATGTTGAATATACATTAATTGAGAGGAAAAGCTTCATCACTCCTAAATTGTAGGGGTTTAAATCCTCATTTGCGTGATTAATTCAACACAAATAGATTTCAACATTAAAGAACAACAAAAATAGAGAACTAAAATAAAGGAAAATCTATTATAACTGCGTGAAATAAATCTAAGCTACTTGCGTAAAATAAAAGAACATGTAAATAAAAAAAACAACTAATTAAAATTGCATTAGAAGATAGATTACAATAAGGCTAAGAAACCATGGAAGAAAAAGAGGTTTTGATTTGAGCCTCCATTCTAAACTAAATAAAATCCAAGATGATTTTACATCAACATACAGGGGTTATTTATACATGTGAACAACCCTAATTCAACATTACGTGCTACCAAGAATGCCCTTTAGGAAATGTGGCCACCAATTAATCATCACGCTTTAATCACTCCATCATCAAATTTGCTTGAAGCTTTATCATCCACTAATTTGTCCATAAATTTGAAGTAGTAAATAGGGTCTCCATGATTATGTATGAGAATTATTTCCTCTTCATTCCTTTTGTACGCATATAAATCCTTATGAAGCTCTCTTCCAAATGCACCAAATGTCTACAAAAATAATGAAAAATGTCCAAGTAAAAATTATCAAAGTAACTTAAGCTCAAAAATGACCATTTTTCCTTTGTATGACGATAAATGTTTGATATTTTGAAATCAATTGAATTATGGTTTAAACATGATAAAATACTCACAAATGACATTTATCAGCACTAAACAAGAATAAATATGTGAATATAAATGTGCATTTTTACGTGCATATCATATAAGACCCAAAATTTGGGAAAAGCATGAAAGGTGAGTGGGTTTAAACTATAGTCTTTAGATAATGTTATAACTATCGTTTAGCATTCCCTTTTTATAAATTATGAAATTTCCAGTATAATTATAAGCTGTTATAACAAGTTGAGACGTTAATATGAATAGATCAGGAAATTCATATGTTGAATTTATTAAGTTGGGGGAATGATTAACATATAACGTTAAATGGTTAATACGAATAATTCATATATTGAATCAGTTGAAATGTTGGAATGTTTACATGTTATAATATTAATTTGAACATGTGGGAAAAAATTCATATATTGGATTTGTTGGAGTGCTAAAAAGTTTACATGTAAATTTGTCCCAATTATATCCAGGGAATAATTGGAGTAAGTATATGATTATGGGGATTCACGTTAACATAGAATCGAAAAATATCTGTTTAGGGCATCGACCATATTATGTTTAAAAATCTTAAATTGGATCATAAGTATAGAAAAAATGATTTGGGCGCAATTGGGATCATAAGTAAAATACGAATTGGCATAATTCGAATAATATGAATTCAGACATATAACCCATCATGAATATAATTGGCTAAATGGGCATTAACACCTACAAAGGCATAGATTTAAATAATTGATTAATAATGAATGCTTAAGGTTACAATTAGAAACTGTAATTGCACTTGACACGAGGTTAGGTTGCATTAATGGTGGAAGTCTTCCCGGACTCGACCGGCATATCCAACAGCCACCAATGTTGAACCTAATGTGAGAGGTCTAGGTGCGCAATTATGAGACGGGCTATGACACGAGGTGAAACCCAACTTGTGGAAGAAGTCTACCCGGACCCGACCGGCATATCCAGCATCCACAAGTTGTAGGGCTAATGTGGGAGGTCTAGCCCATTAAAAACCATAAACGGACATGGTAATGAATTGGACTGTTTAACCTAATCTAATCCATAGGGATTGTATGAATATGAACTAAAGTTAGGATTAAGTAAAAATTGGTTGGACAGCGAGGGGGGAGGGGGTGGGGGAGGGCTAGGCAAATCTAAGGGGGTGGGTAATATTTACATATAGGCCCGCTAACTTAGCCCGATAAAGTTATGTAATTAAAGACACCTAGTGGTATACATAACTGGTAGAAATAACAAAGTTATGTAACTAAAGACACCATTTAGCGTAAGCATAACTTGTAGGAATGATAATCACCCATTATAAATTGATAAAATTAATTAAAATGTTGTATAACAAGCAGACTTGTCCTAGGGACAAGTGGGAATTATAACTTCAGTTATAATAAACTAATAGGGAAATTGGATAACTGATGAAATGAGTTAAGGGACACTTAATTGTAGATCAATTAAGAAGTAAATAGGGAAAGCCGGAAACCAGCTGAGAAAAGGGGGGAAATATATGAAATATAAGAATTTGTATTTAATTATAAATTAAGTAATCTGTAAGCTTGGAAGTCTGAAACCGTTGATAAGAATGTTTAGGCTTGTCTTAGGGACAAAAGAAAATTATAACATAGGTTATAATAAATGGGTAGAGAAACTTATTAATGGGCCTTAGTTAATAGAACTAAGTTAATAATTAAACAACGATAAGTTGTATTGACAATGTAAAATGGAATTATGATTAAATGAGAAAGGATAAGGAAAATTTATGAAATGAAAAAAGTTATATTTAATCATAAATGGTAAGTGACATGTTAATTAGAAAACATGTGAATTGGATATACTTAATTACATATTAAGTAAAACATGTTATTCTAATGATGAAATCAATAAGAAGATAAAAAGGGGTTGTGGATTACAGACCTCGGGCCACAATCTAGAAAATAACATGTGGTGGGCTTATTAATAAACCTAAATGGATTAAGTTGTATAACTGAAATTAATAAGCAAGAGAAACTTGGTAATTTGAATAAGAATTCATTGTGAATGAGAAACCTGATGAGCTAAGGCAAGCGCGTAAAAGAATGTTTAGACATAGGGTCTAATAACATATTAAAGTGAGGCGCTTGAGACAGTCCGCACGTTTGAGGGTGAATAACCCAACGGGGTAGATCATCATGATGTTATAAGGCACGAGGGGGAGCGCACATTCATTTGATTGTTCTGATGGCTTCGAAGGACTGGAAGGGGAAGCACGCGGCTTCCTGAGGTACGTAAGGTGCTCCTAGTAGTCCTCTGTGAGGCGGCATATGTCTTAGGTTGTTCCCGCAGAGGTTGGGTATGCATGTAACTACTAGGTGGGTGGGCCTTGAATGCAGATGTAGCTATGTAGTCAAAATGCTGTGACGAGGTGACACTAGCGTGGTTCGGCGGTTGCATCACGAGGAGGCAGAGGGTCAGGACTAACAAGGATAGTAGACCGTCGGATACCCATCATCGGCAGTTAGTGGGATGCGGAAAGACTCGAGCTAAACCCAAGATACCATTTCACCCTTCACTATCGGAGTAAGGGGTTGAGGGAAGACGCCACATGGATGTCTAGATTGTTTGCGTAGGGGCATTCACTTAGCTCTGGTAGTCTTTACTAGTTGAGGGAGGGGACGAGGTGGGGCCATAGCCATCATGAAAACATACCCTACGTATATCTGTATATAGAGGCTCTTTAAAGACGGACCTGTACAGATATGGAAAAGCTCACGACCGAGTTCCGTGCTTCTTGTATCGCCCTGCCATGGAACTCAGTGAACATTAGAGGACACGCGATTGAGGCATCGAGCTACAATTTAAGATACATATGGTGGACAATCTTGATACATGCATGTCGGCTCTGGATGGTGTATCGTAGACTTGAGGGCATTACTCCAGTATGGAGTCTGATTCTGAATCAAATGAGGGTGGCAGTCCGTATGTTTACATAGCATAGTAAGGACTGATATATGCGGAACGTAATATTGTTATCCGTACGTCACTATGGCGTAGGATGAGGGACTGTGTATATTTCGATGGTGTTACGGTGGACACTGTGCGAGTGTGGTACCATGGGGTGTGCCTCGATGTTGGGAGTAGCTACATGTATACTGTATTAGGTTAATTCATTAGAAAGTAAATGGGTATGGCGAGTGTGTAAGCCTTGAGCGTTGTTAACCCAAGTAACCTAATAAATAAGAAAATGTGATTGAACGGTATATGTAGGATTATCCAAAGTGTATAGTTTAAATCCAGTCACCAGAACTTATGTTCTAACCCCCTCCTCGTAACATACTCGCAGGTTAGATTTGTGGCAGGGACATGATAGACTTGGATACTGGTTAGGCAGTATTATTAATATGGTAAGGTTATATTTTGATTACATTATATTTTATCCATTCCGCTTTGAGATAATTTCTAAGCTTTGCATGTTTTATGTCTCTGTCTTTTCTGCAGGATACCAGAGCAAACTAATCCGAGTTTCAATAGATTGGAATTTTGAAGAAAAAAAGTTCGGTCTGTCGAAATTGGGGTTGTCACATTTATGTAACGACGGTCGGAACAAAGTCCCCCTTCTTTGCATGCATATGAGCTGGCACACAACTCCCATATAACAAAAGGAATCCCTGTTGTTAAATGCCCACCAACTCATATTTGTACTCAACTCCTTCAATTAATTCCATGATGTGAGACTATTAATTTCAAACCGTCATTCCTCCTTAACAACATACAAGGCATTCCTAACAGTCTCCCCATTGACTCCATCCTACGAGTATCTTTTGAGAGCACTGCCTTGTTTGCATGGCCCAGTCCGTAACCTGGCTCTGATACCACTGTTATATAATGACGGTCGGAACAAAGTCCATCTTCTTTGCCCGCATATGAGCTGGCACACAACTCCCATATAAATAAAAGAATCCCTGTTGTTACGTGCCCACCAACCCATATTTGTACTCTGGTCCTTCAATTTATTCTATGATGTGAGATTATTAATTCGAACCCGTCAGTCCTCCTTAACAACATGCGAGGCAATTCTAACAGTATGATGTGGGAAAAAGTTTATATGCCTTTAAAGTGGACCGAGTTGACAATTTACACTGTTAAAACGTTTCTTCATTCGAACGAAAATTAGCGTTTATAGTATGTATTTAATATTATAATTATATAGCTTAATCAATGTATTCAAACGTAATAATGTTGTAATAAATACGTTAGAATAAGGATAGAAAATTGAAATGTCTCCACATGAATTGTTGGTGCATGTATGCGTATAAAATGACTTTTTTATATATTAAATAATCACACACAGATGCGAGGTTAGTCGTCATTTGTGGTAGAAATCTACCCAGAATCAACTGACAAATCTAGCGACCACAAGTGAGTTTGGCTAATGTGAAAGGCCTGCGTTCTATGGGCCATTTAATTTAGTACACTATGACAGGAGGTTACGCCCGCTTGTATTTAAGTCTGCCCGGAACCTCCCGACATATCCAACATCTACAAGTGTACGATTTAATGTGAGAGGTCTAGTGTGTATATATGTACCAATTATGTGTGTAAATAGGTAGCCTTACTACGCCTTAGGAAGGTCCTAAGTGGTTGACCTCCTTATTTTCTAGTTTGGGTCTTAAATGGTTAGGACTAGGACTATTTCGAAGGTTTATGGGTCTATGGGTCTTCCTTCTCTTAAAGTGGTTTAGTCACGAAGTAGGGTAGTTTGTCGGAATGTCCATTTCCTTTAGGAGCATTGTGAGGGTCAACCTAGGGACATATTTGGTATACGTGGAACGTAGCATGTTATTTAACAAACCGGCTGTCTAAGGTATGTCTTAAGTAGCGTAGATGTTCTACTGTAATATCAGTTAAGTAGTAACATAAGGTGTTTGCCGAAGGAGTCATAAATGGTTATATACGGGCCTACCCTAAACAGTTATTAAGCGGCGAGATACTACTTCTCATATCACTTGTGAGAATATATATTTATGAACGTTGACGTGATAGGACAGGGTCTTAATTGGCTTGGGTTTGGCTTAGGATCATAAGAGATCACAGGAATCCACCCTTAATAAAAATGCTAGAATGGGGTTTAAGTGACCAAGAATGTCCGCCTCGTTGGGTCTTCACCCTAAATGCATCAATGGATATCTTAAGTGATTGATTTGGATATCTAACTCATTGATTAAAATATTTCTTTTTGTGTGCAATATCTATGTGTTTCATAGATATACCTTGACATATATAACCTTCCAAATCTAGGGTATAATCTGTAAGCAAATGTTGTTTTCAGTCACACCGGACTTTATGTTCTGACCCCTCTCCTTAACATATCCAATAGGTCAATAGATTGGGAAGCGACTCAGTGGATAAAATGATGATGGAGCTTGAAGAAGGCGATGCGACTATTATGTTATTATTAGCTATTATTGCTATTTTTCTTATGGAAACTCTAGATTATGAACAATGATGATGTACCGTTATGAATAAATTTATTTGATAATTTATATCTGAATCTATGGCTCTTTATAAATGGTGCATCTTATTTTGGTATTATACTTTTTCGTTCTGTTGTGTGAGATTCCATCACGTTATATTATCTATTATTCTGTGCAAATGTAATTTTTTATAGGAACCGACAATCCGTTTAAAGTGGCTCTAAGTTTCGATGGGCCTTTTCTGGGTCGAAATTTAGGCTCACTCTGGGAGGGTTGTTACATTTGGTATCAGAGCCTAGATTATCTAATTATAAGGAAACCATACGTATGAGAGGCATATTTGTTTTTTGAAAATGGTTTTCAAACCATATATATAATATAATTACCCCAATAATCATACGCAAATATACTAAGCAACTTTATTGGTTTCCTTCCTTTTCAGCTTAAATACTATCTCAGGAGTATCCGTTGAAGGATTATTCCTTTTCTTTTCAGATAGTAGAATGGCTGATAATCCTACTGAACAGGGAAACCAGGCAAGACCTCGGTATTTACCAGAGTGGTTCCAATAGCATATCCGTGCTGAGGAGAAAGCCCCTGTCGCTAATCCCTCCCCAATGGTGCCTATAGCTCCTACAGCTGAGGTAGCCTTTGTTTTTCCTCAATTCTGTAAGAGTTTCGCGAGCCTTGGTGGAAAGCCATTATTAGGAATGGAAGGTTTTGTTGGTTCTCAAACTTGGATAATGGACCGCGAAAGGATCTTTGCGGCCACAGGATGGTCGAATGAAGTTAAGAGGAGAGTTGTGGCCTGACATTTAAAAGGAGAAGCCCTTAAATGGTGGAACCTAGTATCTAGAGAGAATCTGGGTCAAGTATTCACGTGAGCTGAGTTCAAGACCAGCTTTGAAACAAAGTTTCTGCCAAAGGCTGAGATGATGATCCAATTAGAGAAGTTTATTCATCTCAAACATGTAAATTTGAGTCTACAAGAGTGTATGACTAAATTCACCAAGTTATGTAAGTTTGGTAAGGGTTTAGTGGATT
Organism: Allium sativum; assembly: GCA_030737875.1. Lineage (NCBI taxonomy): Eukaryota > Viridiplantae > Streptophyta > Magnoliopsida > Asparagales > Amaryllidaceae > Allium > Allium sativum. The sequence continues at coordinate 460,711,411 of CM060924.1, read as the reverse complement.
CCCCAATGAGCAAGGCATTATGGTTTTTCAAGGGGTTGAACTCCCCATTGAAAGACACTTTGTTGGCCCAAGTGACATCATAGGAATCTTTGAAACATTACTGGAGATGGCCATCTTGCGCACAGCCGAAGGATCTAAGGAGAATAAGAATGTTGAGAAGTGAGAAGGAAATTCTGGTCCTAATAAGAATAAGAAGAAAGAGTGGTGGAAGAATAAGAAGAAGGGGGTACGTTTTAGAAAGAAGCCAAGAATTTTACGAGGTGCAATCGTAAGGACTATGAGGCCAAGGAATGCATAACTGCCTTAGTAAAGAACGAGTTTAAAGGGAAGTGCTACAATTTCCACAAAGAGGGACACTTGTCTAGAGACTTTCCAAATCCTAAAGTTATTCAGAGCGGCAAAGTTATGCATATGAGGCAACACCGATACAGAGCCTGCCCCAGAAAGTTCAAGTTCAACCTGCACTTTAAGGTATAACTTCTATTTTAGGAATTTCCATATACACCTTGTTTGACTCTAGAGCGACCCATTCTTTTATTTCTAAGAGGCTAGTTGATTTGTTGAACCTTTCCCTATCTATCACTAGTAATCCGATAGAGGTGGCAAACCCTATCGGAGGAGCTAAGTATCTTGAGTTGATCTGTAAAGACCTAGTATTTGATATCGATGATGTTGAGTTCCTCTACGAAGAGTATGCGTTGGATTTTATAGGGTATGACCTTATCCTAAGTATGGATTGATTATCATTTTATGGGACCGTTTTAGATTGCAATAAGAGAATCATTCATCTTAGGAGCCGAAGAGGACATAGTCTGAAAATTCCTTGTGATATTAGAAACAAGAATAAAACCTTATGTATACCATATCTTCTAGTTCTGAAGGGCCATCTTCGGTACCAATAGTACGTGAGTTCTTGGACGTCTTTTGGGAAGTAACGGGACTTCCACCCCCATAGGGAATCTCTTTTCGTATTGACCTAGAGAAGGATGTTAGGCGAATATTTTTACCCTTAAGGCATATGGCGCCTAAGGAAATGAGAGAATTGGATAAACAGATTTCAGAATTACTACATAAAGACTTCATTCGACGAAGTATATCTAAATGAGGTGCACATGTTGTGTTTACCACCAAAACAGATAGATTTTTAAGACTTTGCATGGATTATAGGGAGCTTAATAAGCTAAACTAGAAGAATGAGCAACCCTTACCCAAAATTGATGATTTATTTGACCACTTGGGAGTATCCTAAGTATTTTATCAATTAGACCTTGCAATTGGATTTCACCAGCTCATAATTTCAGAAGACAGTAAGGATAAAACCGCATTTAGGACGTTGTATGGATTGTTCCAATGGGATGTTATGCGCTTTGTACATATGAATGTGTCTGTCTTCTTTGTTGATTTCATGAGTAGAGTTTTTAAGGGCATTTTGAACAAGAATGTGATAGTTTTCGTAGATGATATCCTTATATTTTCTAAGGACCATAAAGAGCATGAAAGCCACTTAAGGCAGGTCCTCGGGATATTAAGAGAAAACCAGTTGAAAGCCAAGTTTTCGAAGTGTCATTTCTAAAGAGAAGAAGCTAGGTTTCTTGGACATATCGTGACAAGCAAAGGCTTGGCTGTAGACCTCACAAAGATCGAGGCAATCAAGGAATGGAGAGTACCTTGAAATGCTACGAAGGTGAGAAGCTTCCTTGGATTATCAGGGTATTACCAAAATTTTATAAAAGATTTCGCAAAGATTGCTACCCCTTTAACTCAACTAACGAAGAACCTGGTTTTTTTGGAGTAATAAGTGCGACATGGCATTTAAGAAAGTAAAGGAAGCATTGACTAGTGCACTGGTTCTTATTATACCTAATGGCTCAAGGATGTTCACGATTTACGCTGATGCCTGCGGAACCGGTTTAGGAGCGGTTCTTATGAAAGAAGGAAGGTTTGTTGCTTATGCCAGTAAACCAATCAAAGATCCTGAGATAAGGTATCCAATCCACGATCTAGAGTTAGCCGCAGTAGAGTTCGCCTTAAAGATGCGGAGGCATTATCTTTTAGAGAGAAGTTCAAGCTTTTTACCGACCATAAATCCCTAAAATATTTATTCCCTCAACGAGATCTGAATTTAAGACAGCAACGATGGATGAAGTACATTACCTCCTTTTATTTTATGATCCAGTATACCCAAGGAAAGGGGAACATCGTAGCGCATTCATTGAGTAGAAAGCATGCATCTTTGAATGCAATTTTGGAATGGAAACAGTTGGAGTTTCTTTCTAACTTTAACTTGCAACCCCCGCCAGTAGCGTCTAGTTGTTTTCTTGTAGTTATGCTTGTTAGACTCGCTCTAAGAGAAAGAATTCAGAGTATGCAAGACCTTGACGAAGAAGTAACAAACTTGAAGGAGAATGTGGGGAAGAAGGAGACCTTTCCTCATTCAGTTGGACATTCATTGTGCGACTACTTAGGGATGGACGACTTTGCATCCCTAAAAACGAAGAGTTAAGAAAGGAAATTTAGAGGAGTGCCAAAGGTCGAGGATAACCATACATCCCGGTGGAGATAATATGTATAAGGATATGAAGAGAAATCTCCATTGGGAAGGGATAGAGAGGAAGATAGCTGAGTTTGTGGCCAAGTGTTTAACATGCCAAAAAGCAAAAGTGGAGCAAGGAAGTCCCAGAGGATTACTGTTATCTTTAGAAGTTCCCATGTGGAAGTGGGAACATATTTCCATGAATTTTGTGGGTGGGCTTTCTATAAGTTAGAAGGGAAATGAGGCTATTTGGGTTAGTAGACCATTTGACCAAGAGTGCTCACTTTACACCGATCACGAAGAATAGGATTACAGCTTCATTGGCCTAGCTGTATGTCCCCATATGAACCGTTACTTGTCTGTGCATACAAAATGGCTTATTTATATATTAAATAATGACACACAGACATGAGGTTAGTCATCATTTAGGGTAGAAGTCTACCCGGAACCAACCGGCAAATTCAACGACCACAAGTGAGTTTGGCTAATGTGAGAGGTATGGGTGCCATGGGCCATTTAATTTAGTATACTATGACACGAGGTTAAGCCCGCTTGTAGTAGAAGCCTTCCCGGAACCGCCCGGCATATCCAACATCTACAAGTGTACGGTTTAATATGAGAGGTCTAGTGTGTATATATGTACCTATTATGTGTGTAAATAGGTAAGCTTACTACGCCTTGGGAAGGTATTAAGGGGATGACCTCCTTCTTATCTAGTTTGGGTCTTAAGTGGTTAGGATTAGGACCATTCTGAAGGTTATTCCTTGGATTTGGACCAAATTCATGGGACCCTCTCTTAGTAGATTTAAAAATGGTTTATGGGTCCTCCTTCTCTAAAAGTGGTTTAGTCATGGCGATAACAGAGTAGGGTAGTTTGCCGGAATGTTCACTTCCTCTAGGAGCATTATGAGGGGCCAACCTAGGGACAAATTTGGTATACGCGGAACGTAGCATGCTACTTAACTAACCACCTGTCCAAGGGAAGTCTTAAATGGCATAGGTGTTTTATCGTAATACCAGTTAAGTAGTAACATAAGGCGTTTGCCGGAGGGGTCTTAAATGGCTATATGTAGGCCTACCCTAAACCAGTATTAAGAGGCAAGATACTACTTCTCATACCACTTATGAGAATATATATTTAATATTGTTGATGTGATAGGACGGGGTCTTAAGTGGCTGGGGTCCGCCTTAGGGTCTTAACAGATCACGGGATTGGACCCTTAATAAAAATACTAGAATGGGCTTTAAGTGACCAAGAATGTCCACCTCGTTGGGTCTTCACCCTAAATGCATCGACGGAGGTCTTAAATGATTGATTCAGATATCCACCTCACTGATTAAAATATTTCTTTGTATGTGTGTATCTATGTGTTTTGTAGACATACCTTGACATATATAACCTGCCAAATCTAAGGTATAATCTTTAAGCAAATATTGTTTTCAATCACACAAGACTTTATGTTTTGACCCCTCTCCTTAACATATCCAACAGGTCAATAGATGGGGTGGCAACTCAGTGGACGAAACGATGATGGAGCCCGAAGAAGGCAATGAGAATTTTATGTTATTATTAGCTATTATTGTTATTTTGCTAATGGAAACTCTAGATTATGAACAATGATGATGTATTGTTATGAATAAATATATTTGACAATTTATATCTGAATCTGTGGCTCTTTATAAATGGTGCGTCTTATTTTGGTGTTATACTTTTTGTTTCGTTATGCGAGATTCCATCATGTTATATTATCTATTATTCTACGCAAATGTAATTCCTTTTAGGAGTTGACAATTCGTTTAGAGTGACTCTAAGTTTCAATGGGCCTTTTACATTCTTTGCAACAATTCTCTCTGCTTATACTGCTTCTCAATCGGCTCCTCTTTCGAGTGTGAGTCTGATGTTGGCTATGCTGTTCTCCCTTGGGGAGTAGGTTTTGTCAAGAATGTCTTACAATTTCATTTACGGCTTTCGAGGGTTTTTCTTTGGATCTCGAATGGCTTTTAATGTTTTGTTAGAGGCGTTCTCTTCGATTTTCCTGGTGGTGGTTCAGGTGGATTCTGTAGCCTCTTTCTTGTCTCTGAATCGCCACCTGTTCTTGTTGGTATCTTATGTGTTCTTAGAGTTGTCTCCTATTTCGTCAGAGACTCTCACGATGCCGAATTTGATACCATCCCTTTGGGGATGTAGTCCTCTTCAGCTGTCAGATCCAAAGTCCTTGTCGTTTGACCTAAGCTCGCACAAAGGGGATTTCATCACCCCATTTGTGCCAAGCTTATCGTTTGTTGGTCTTGGTGGTCACTCTGCCGTGGCTCTAGATATGGGTTTTATGGTAGGCTATGTTTGTTATGGAGTTTCGGTTTTGGATGGGTAAGAGGCACACGACTTTAATGTGGATGTTGATGTGAGGGAAGCCATACCCCTTACTCAACGCTCACCAAAGAGTTTGCTCGCCAACTCTACCAGCGTCCCTTTTCGATCTCAGCTAGGTTAGGGTGTTGGCTCTTCTGCTCGTACTCGTCGTCATCACCGCTCTAGGCGCTCAAAGAGGGCAGCAGAGACAGCCTCGCCTTGTCCCTTTGCTGATGTGTTGTCTCAGGTTGATCGGTTTGGTTCTTCGAGAACAACTTGTTCAAGCTCCGTCCCCTATCGGTGTTCACAACAGCTTTGCTTCGTTGTTTGTGCGTGCTTCTTCGGCTTTCGAGGAAGTTAATGTTTGTGCACTGATGGGCATGGATGCGGTACGGGCTCTGTTTCTCCCCATTGTTGGCTTCGTAGGGCTGAGTTCAGGCATTCTCGAATGTCTTGCTTGATTGATGATGTTGTTGGGTAGGTTTTGCCCACGCGGTAGACTACTTGTTTGTAGCCCGAGCGTCAGGCTCGTGGCGAGGCAGTGATACTTGGCCATGCGGGCTTCGGTAAGCGTTTGGTTTTGGGTTCCGTAAGATTTTCTTCATTGGATCACCTACCTTACCAGGTTCGGTCTCTTCTTTTCTTTTACTGTGGATGGGAGTGCTTTTGTGTACTGCAATGCTTTTGGTTGGTATGTGTTGGGATTTCTATCCCTTGTGTTCACACGTTGGTTTTCTTTTACTGTGGTTTGGGTTCAGGTTCTAGACCTCTCCAAGTGTTGGTTTTCTTGTGGTTCTCTATTGTATTGTTGTGGTGAACTCCGTCTCTTGCTTTTCGGGCTGTATGGTTTGGTTTAGGCACAACGAGATTGTAAGTGTCTCGTTTGTGTCTTGTGCTGGTCGGTTGCAGTTTAGGGTTGTTTGTGGTCTTCTTAGGCTAATTGCTTGGTTTGGTTAAACAAGTGTGGGGTGGATTTTTGGTAAAGGCTGTATAGGCGCTCTATTGGCAGATCGCTATACAGACTTACCAAATGGTCACGAAACTTTGTTGAGCTACCCTTCGCTGTTAGCTTGGGAACTTTTGGTTTTACCTTATCAGACTCTCTTTTTGTCGCTCGTGTCCCCGGTTGGTCATCATACGATACCGCTTCTGCAGGTTTGTCAAGCTAATGACAACCCGTCATTGGTTACGTCCATACAAGAATCGGTGTTGTGCCTCTTGTGTGTCCCTACATTTTTTTTTGGGTGTTCTCTTATTTCTATTGTTCCTATCGTACATGTTGTTTTTCCACCAACCCCCGTCGCCGAAGAGGTCGCTTCCTATTTGGTCTTTTTTGCCCCCTCTTAGTAAGGAGGAGATAAAGATGATTAACGATCGACTATCTCGTCTTACTAAGAATTCATGTCCATCGCGGAATGGTGCTTCGCGATCTGTCGCTTATTCGGTTGTTTCTTCTTTCTCCTCTCGTCGTAGACCGAGAGCGCTTTCTCACACCCCCCGCACCATTCTCACACGCTCTATAGCGGTTTCCAAGCAGATTTCTAGGTCCCTTTTTTCTATGTTTTCTCAAAAGCTGAAGCGTCTTAAGGCTTGTCTGAAGTCCTGGAATGTGCAAGGTTTCAAGAGTATCTTCGATTGTGTCAGAGCAACAGAAGAGATTCTTATTCTAGCGGAAGCTTTGTTTGATGAAGATCCCTCTTCCTCTTACAAGGAGGCGTGGGTGCTAGTCCAGCTTGCCTTTTCTTCAGAGCTTCGAATCGAGAACGACCATCTTCGCCAGAAGGCGAGGATCAAGTGGGTGGTCGATGGTGATACGAACTCTAAGTTCTTCCACTCTTCTATTCATAAGAAGAAGAATCTTCTTACGGTTCTTCAGATTCAGCGCCCTGGTCTCTCTATGGCATCCACTCCCGTGGAGGTCAAAGAGATTATTCTAGCTCATTTCCAATCGTTCCTTGGCTCCCCTTCTGTGTCTGTTTCTAATCTGACCTTGCTAACCTTCATTCCTAGGTTAGTACTTCCTTTTGAGAGTGATGATCTTGATGTACCTCCTTCCTTGGAAGAAATACAAGCTTGCATCTTTTCTCTTAGTAAGGATAGTGTGAGTGGGCCTAATGGCTTTACTGAGGTCTTTTCAGGAGTGTCTGACCGATCATCCAGTTAGACTTCTGCCTGGCTATTCGTTTTTCCTTTTGGGGTGGAGTTCTGCCTCAAGGTTGGACTTCCACTAATTTTATTCTTATCCCTAAATGCAGAAATCCTTGTTTGTGCACGGCTTTTCGTCCGATCAGCTTGTGTTATTTCACTAATAAGGCTATCTCATAGGTTCTGACCATTAGGCTAGCAATGTTTCTTGAGTGTATCATCTCCTCTTTTCAGGATGGGTTTGTAAAAGGACGTCTGATTACAAATAACGTTCTTTTAGCTCAGGAGTTGGTTTCTCAGATCGATCGTAAAGTCAGAGGTTCTTATGTGGTCGTTAAGCTGGATATGGCAAAGGCTTACAATCGCATGTCCTGGTTTTTCATCATTAAGGTTCTGAGGGCTTTTGGTTTTCCAGAATACCCAATTGGTCTTATATGGAGGCTAATCTCCAACTGTTGTTTTTCCGCTCTCATTAACGGATCGACCAATGGTCATTTCAAGACTGGAAGGGGTCTTCGTCAGGGAGACCCTCTCTCTCCTTCTCTCTTTGTGATCGCTGCCAAGGCTTTCGTGCATGGATTACACTCACTCACAATAGAAAATCAGATTCAGAGGTTTGGCATTCCTACGGGCTGCCCTCTTATATCTTCTCTATCCTTCATTGACGACACTATCATTTGTATGAATGGTAGTTGCCATCTTGTTGGCTTCATTCAGCAGTACGAGAGATGCTCGGGCCAACTCGTTAATTTTGCTAAAAGTTGTTTTGTCCCGACGAAAGACTTGTCTCCTGCTAGATCCTTGTGGATTGAAACGTTCACCGGTGCTTCAAGGTTGCCTCCCTTCCCTTAACTTACCTCGGTATTGTGCTTTACAAAAGTCGGAAGCTTAACGCTGTTTTCGATTCCCTTACTAATAAAGCAATGGGAAATATCATCCATTGGAATGCATCTATTCTCTCTCAGATAGGTAGACTAGTTCTCATAAAGTCTATTCTGGACTCTATAGGATCGCATGTCTTTGTTGCTATGAATCCTACAACTTCTTTCTTCCATTCTTATCATTCGTTGGCTTCGTCCTTTTTCTAGGGTAAAAAGGACAATGCTAAACATCACCATTGGATTTCTTGGGACATCATTTGTCATCCTAAAAGTGAAGGGGTTTAGGTCTCCAAAATCCAAAGGACAATTGTACTGCCTATTCTTGCAAACTTTGGGCTAGGTTTGAAGCGAACGGTTCCTTATGGACGTCGTTACTTCATGCCAAGTACCACAGACTTTCGGCCACAAATTTTTCTGGAGAATCGTCTTACGCTAGTGAGACGTGAAAACAGATGCAATCCGTGAAGGCCTTTTCAGACTCACATGGTGGTTGTTTCGGATGGGATGGCAGTTCTTTCTCACTTAAAGCTGCGTGGAGCTCGGCTAGGATCCCGAATCCATGTCCTGAGCTATTTTCTTTCATATGGGATGTCCGACTCCCACCAAAGGTTTCTTTGTTTATGTGGAGAACTTTGCATGATGGGTTACCACTAGACTAGAACTTTCAGAGAATTCACATCCCAATTGTGTCTCGGTGCAGGTATTGTGGATCAGGTGAGCTGGAATCCATTACTCACTTGTTCTTCAGTAGCTATTTTGCTTCTGCTACTTGAATTACTTCGGGAATCTAGTTGGTCTTTGAGGTAATGAGTCTTCTCTATCTGATTTACTAAAATTATGGTGGGTTGGTATTTTAGGTAAATCTTTATGCTTGATCCTTTTTCATCCTATTCCTTGCTTTATCTATTGGCATTTATGGTGCTCGCGGAACAAGGCAATTTTTGATGAAATTCCTATGGATCCCCCTACAATTATTCAAAGGGTAAGGAATGATGTTTTCCTTACCTTTCGTGGTAGACCGTTCAGGGGAGAGATCGGCTCACGTTCGAGGAGGCTTGTGGATTTCTTGTTTGTCTCGACGGTACCGCGTGCCCCTCGGGTAGGGATCAGCTAAATCCCTCCTGGCTCTTTGGGAGATGGGGCGATTTAGCCACTATCCCCTTCACACCATTAGCTCTACCCCTTTTTTATATCTTATGCCATTTGTTACTACTGCAGGTCTTGGACTTATATGTTTCGTGTGTTTCTGGGCTCTGTATTATCTGGAGGAGCTAATCGGAAACTTTCTGGAGCTTTATGGAGTCGGGGCATTGGATATGGAGCTGGACCTAGCAGTTGGTTATCATTGTTAACCTGTTTTGGAGTTTTCAGCTACATGGCTTCGCTGTTTGTCCTATTTGAGAGGGTTGCCTTAGATCCCATCCCCGTCTCTTTGGATTTGTGGAGACTTTGGCGTCCTGCTAGTCGTTGGCGAGTGACTACTAATGGTCTACTTGATATTGGCACTTCCTTTTCTTTGCTTCAGGCTGTTTTTTATGTATTTGTCTTTTGTGCTTTTATTGTTTATGTTTGTGCACAGATCATGTAGTCTTTCTACATAATATGTTTTTGTGAGCCGTTGAAGAATGGCTAGATTTCCCCTTTTGTTATATATATTTTTCTTTTTGTTAATATATCTACTACCTATAATAGAAAGTAGAATAGATGAAATGGTGATGTGGAACCCTTTTTTTTTTTTTTTTTTTTTTAACAGATCCTACGTGTCTTGCTGTAGCAGCACATTCCGATTATTGAGAATTTTGAATTTTCTTTGCTAATACTCGCTAGCGTTAGAACTGTACCCCTCTCCAAAATCAAACCGTTTTTCCCCACTACCATACCTAAATACTTCTCTTTTATTCTCTATATCCCTAAATGGGCCAAATCGCACTTACGTTTAAATTACGTCTTCCATTCAGATTTCGTTTTCAAGAAATAATCCAACATGATTTTGCGCGCTGATGAACTAGCCGAGTAGATCTGCAAATCTATGGCAGTGTTCTTGAATCTATATCAATTTACTTCACCTATTTAGATTTGGATCTACATCAATTTAATAGTTGATGCTCCACAGATATTGGACGTTACGATTCAAGGTATCTAATTGATGTATGATATGCTTTTATTCAAACATATGAATTAGTATACTTCAGTTTTATGATTTGCTCATTTCTCCTCAAGTTGGGAAACCACCTGATTGATGTATTTATTGCTTGCTTAATATGAAAACTGCTGGTTACAACACTTGCAATAATAGGTAGTATTATTTTTTAATTTTGCAACAGTAATGTGTTTTTATTTTCAAAAAAGTAGTTTCTATAGTTTGTTGATCTAACAGATACAAATAATAGTTGCTATGACAATTAGAAATAGTAGTTGAAGCAGAACGGTGTTTTTGAGAAATCGACTTGGAAAATCATAAATGGTAGTGATTTGAATCAACATTTTTGTTTTCATTTAAAAAAAGGTTAAAAAAATCAAATTAATTTACATACATGTTGTACTCAATAATGGACATGAACTGCGGCTTTCGAGTAAAACATATTCACTAGAAGTAATTTTTGAAAACTGGCTTTCCATTTTGGCTTTCTGATAGAAAGCACTGAGTAAATTAGCTAATTCTTCAATATATATTTTATCATATAAGGAATCTAGCCTTCTCCTTTTCTTCATCATGTATAGTTTGATACCAGCACAGACCTTACGATACTGGTACAAAATTTTGCTTTCCTTGCATTAGCACTTTAGACATACACATCAATCTTCTACTTAATTTTGGATATTGAAAAAAAAGGATATCCCCATTAAGAGCCTACTGTGCTTTTGAGAAAGCACAGATAAATGCTTGCACTTCAACATGGTGATTCTGCCAAAGATGATCGATTCTGATGTTACTCATTACTAAACATCTTTGAAATATGCGAGGATTATAAAGGTCGGTTGGATTCTAAGTTTTTTCTACTTTGATATCACGCAAATCTATTATCCATTACTTCAATAGGAAAGTAGAAACCAAGTTGCTAATACAGTTACACTTGGAAAAATTTACTAAATTATAGGAATGCTCTAGATGGGAGTCGTTATATCGTATTCTTAATTTCTTCTCAAATAGAAATTGCATTTCTCATACAGTTTCAATTTCGCTCTACCTTCGATTATCCAACATCTATAACATCAATGATTTCTTTTCTTCTTCAAATTTATTATTCAACCTTTTCACTTAGTGACATACTCAATCGGGTAACTTGTAAGTTCTTATATAGCCCTTATCTTTTTTACCCCATTATGATTCTAAGGGTTTCAAATCCATAGTATAGAAAACCATTCCTTATATTTGTGAAATTTGTATTAGACTCACATGATGGTTGATAATCAATGTGATTTTTACATAAGTTCATGTTGTTAAACACTGGTTTTCCAAATTTGTTTAAGGCAATGTAATTATCGTAATATCAGTAACCTACTGTCGGTTGTCTTAAGAGAGTGACAAATTAAGTTAGTTCCTTTTGATCAAACATATTGTTATTGGAAGTAAATACAGTTTAATTAACTAGACAATTTTAAATATTGGGAATCGCAGGGACTGTTCAGACTAAATGTTCTGTGCACATATATTTCATGGGAGATATGTAGAGTCAACATTCAGATTATTATTTTAAGCAGTACTGACTTCGGATTCCACAATTTTCTTCTTATATTTTGGTCCCTGCTACAGTTTCATCCATACTTCAATACTTATGTTTTTATAAGTCTTCCGAGCGCTTACATTTTTTGGCTATCTTTCATTTGGCATTCACACACCAATTTCTGTGTATTAATTCTACTGAGGAAAAGTTAAAAGTTGAAACTGAACCATGTGCTTAATCTATACGTACAATGTGTTTGTAGAAGCCTTCTTTATTTACTTTAGTTCCCTTATTGCTCACTCGAGGTTCAGAAATCGGTTCATTTAATAGTTACAACCAAAATTGGTCCAACAAATATTGACATTGGCATCCATCATGTTTATGTGCTAATGTGATTTAAATAATTAAATAGAACTTTTTAAAATATCATGAAACTAAATTGATGCTATTAGAAAATAAAAAATTATTTTATACACTCTGTTTTTATCTATGTAATTGTCAGCATGGGTTTAGGTTTAACTAACTATTGACTAAAAATGATGTTGGTTGTCTTTGCGTTGGTAGTCTGAAATTTAGGCTAATGTATTATTTAGTCTTTGCTCTCTTTGTTTAAATTAGACTCTTTTTAGATGCAGGCATGCTTTGCCTTTAAAAAAGGCTGCTATGTCCAATAACCTACAATTCGTTCGATCCTACTGCAAATGAAATACAAAAAATACCAGGTGTCAGAACCATCTCTTACGCCTGAGACTCAGTTGTCATCCACAACACTGCTGCTAAGAAAGATGAGAAGGTGGAAGCTAATAGGCATAGACTAGCATGGAGATCCAAATTTTAAGAAAGCTATGGCTAGTACAAATAAAGCTTAATGTAGCAGTTTAACTTCGAACACGAGGAAGCTTCTAGACAAAATAAAACATCTTGTGAAAGAGTGCCAGCTCAGTCGAGTACTTTCATGAGATGTATTTCCTCGGCCAGTTCATGGATAACCCAGGAGGCTCTTGTGGATAAAAAGTTCACTTAGACACTACTTTTCTTTCTTACCAATGAAATAGCTCAGACTGTATGAAACTATGAAGCAAGGAATGCTATACCAAATAAGCAAATAACGATCAACCATGTGAGGGTGTTTAGAGTCAGACTCATAGGTAACATTTATTGAGGGATTACTGAAAATACATGTTCCTTGTGCACTTTGGTAAAGGATTTTAGTGCATAAATTTGGAAAAATATATTGCCTACCTGTACTGAAAACTTTGAGGTCAACTTAATTAAGTTTGGTGCTTTGTTTCGTGCACTTGGTTTATGTTTTAGTGCATGTCATAACAACATGAATGCCTTCAGATTAAGTATAATTGTTGCCAAACGCTTTTCCACTTTAGTGTTACGAATCTATCTATGATGGTCAATGGATTGAAAAAGTATTATATGGAGATCAAATGCATATATGATTTACTATAGGTTCCTATAGTTATAGTTGGATGATTATATAAACATCATATGTGCATAGCTTAATTTGTTCACCCTTATACATAGTTTATCCGCCACATTATTTTTTTGTATTGCAAGATAAATTAAAAGCATTTACAATTATCATTAGTGCTTTTCTCATAAGTGATATTTTTTATGCAGTTGAATACACAACAATTCTTCAAACATAATGACCACCACGTTTTTCGAGCTGGACTACAAAGGCTGTGCAGCAAAGGCATGGAATGTTTTGACAAAACTATCAACGTTAGAGATACATTATTCCCTTGAGGTGGAACAAAGTAGTATTGATGCATTTGACAATATGCTTATGCAGCTGTTAATGCTCGCTATGGTTATAATTGTAAAATAAAATTTAATACTCAGTGCCTTATTTGTTTTGCAGTTATTTTAGCTACATCATGATTATGATAAGAAATATGAGTTTTGGATATGACTATAGTCCAGTTATGAGTATAGCGCAACTTTATTTTGATGTTAAAACTACAATCTTTTTAAGTTCTCTTGGCTCCTTCCTACAGTAATAAAGTTGACCATGTTAATGATCATATATGTTCTGAATATTAGCATGGCTTGGTTTTGATTAATAAAAACTTTCAAAGTGCCAAACTTTTAAAATTAATTTTTATAACTGCTTACAAAATGGATGTGTTGACTTTTAGTTGTGGGTATATGTAGACCATTCACACTTTATGCTAATGCTCCAACTGATCAAACTGATGTTATCTTACGTTTTTTCTACCCATCTTCCAAATTTTTCCTTTACACTGCATACTTTAAGATATTAATCTGCAGTACATACATACCACAATTTAAACAAAGCTCATAAATTAAGAAGAAAAATTGTACAGCAGAACTCATAAACATAAGTAGGCAATTAGCCATATATACCACTACTTAAACTAACGGGGGAAAAAAATGCAACTAAGATTATGCATATCTAATTTTTTGTTTTATACTTCCTAACGCTGATATACTGGTTCTCATAAAAAGAACCGCATGGATCTCATGCGTTTTCCATATAGGTCATATCGTATCGAATTCCGGATATACAGAGATTAGCAAATATTGGGTTTTGGTTAGACGTGGTTGAATTATACAAAGTGTGAAAGGTCATCTTTATTTAATACAAAGGCTATCAAACATCAAAGGCATTTATGTAACTCCAAGAACATAGAGAAGTAGGGTTCTCTTATTTTAATACACAACTTTTTTCATACTACTGGACTTTTCGTAATCTAAATGTTCAGTTTGATGGCCTAAACAATCTTCTACCAAAAGCCTCCTTTCCAATAGAATTAACAAAATCATTTACCAAAAGTTTATAATTTTTTTGCAGTCATCTTGATTGTTTTGCCTAGGCCCGGGCCAGGTTATATATGATTATATTCTAACTTATATGTATAATAAAATGCATAATTTTATTCCATCAATATAAGTATATATATCTGCAAAGTAATAGTTATGATGATATTTTTAAATAAAAATTGTCATACTATTATATATAGGCGATTTTTACTACTTTATAGTATAACTATGATGTATGCTTTCTTACATAAATCCATGACATATATTTTTCCCATACTGCAGTCCAGAATATTATATGTTCATGAACTGAAGTTTCAAGTTAGAACAATTAAACGCCATAAGCAGATCTGTAACATACACATTTTCTTACGCTAAAAATAAGGGCATAAACATAGTTACTTATGGTAAGTTTCAAGACAGAACGGCGAAGTAGATGTACAAAGGAGAAAATAAATAAATTTTCTCATTGTATAAGTAGTGAATAGAAGAAAGAACGGGATAAAATGCAGAATGGTCACGTTCCAGTTTAATCAAATGGAACATCCTGCGCTATCAGAGCTTTGACACTATGTTTTACAATGTGTAAAAATTTAGCAAAACTTACCATTAGTAGCATAATAGTTACTAGATTATCGATATATCATCTATCGGTAACAATAAACAATTTCAGCATATCGGTGAAAATGGTACGGTATAATAACAACCTTACATTCTTCTAAAATTCACACTCTACCCATGTGCATAGTTGGGCCATGCACTGTCCGAAAGATTGAAGATCACCTCCAGTTCATATCTTAGTTTATTCTAAACTTCTTAAAAATATGCATAATAATGATCATTTAAAATGGTTTTAATTTTCGTTTGGATCTTCGACTAGATTATAAAATGACTAAGGCAATAGTAGTTTTCTTTCCGTACTATGACACCTGCATTAGCGCTCGATATAAACACCATTGTAACAATATCTCAATGACACACCAAACATGTTGCAATACTAAAACGATTATCCCATGTCACCCACCATGTGTGCGGTTCTTACGAAAACTTCAAATTCAACTTCTCCCAACACTCTCCGTGTGCAAAGCACGGGTTCCAATCTAGTACACACACATACACACACACATGGAACTCATCATGGCAGCAAGAGCATGCATGCAAGAAATGGATCAAGCATAAAACATGGGTTAGAAAACATGAAGAAGTAAACAAGTGAACATAGTGCAATACAGTATGCATATGATTCAAGGAACAAGTATACACAAATAGACAAACTCAAGAGATATGGTGCAGCATGCATATGAACCCAGAAATTCAATACAACAGCAAGCATGCGTGGATATGATAGCAACAAAAATGTCCGAAGGGTCATTTTAGAGCATAGTATGGTGCATTAACTTGATGCATGGTCAGGCTAGCCACAATCACAAGCCAAAGGTGCGCAAACAAGGAGGTCAGCAAGGAATTTACAAAGTGATGCATGCATATAGAGCAAACCAGTGGAGAAAAGAAAGCTTTTGCATGATCAAATGGTTTCAGCAAAGGCAGAATGTGTTTTGGTGCAAACCAGGCGAAAAGATATACAAGTTTATATCAGATGGAAGCACACAGTGACAAAGCAATTGGTTTCAGAAGCAAATGAGTACATATATGTGCACAATAATAATAGCATGCAAAGTGTACATAAATATGGACCGGTAAAAGAAAATGTACAAGGAGCACAAGCCAAGGGTTATAATAATGCTCAATGGGATCACACAGAATTGCTGAAGCTAAGTCAGTATTAATGTTGCATGGAGCATGGAAAAATATAGTGTACAAAATGGGAATTCTTGTGTTGCATGCAGGTACACTCAAGATACTACACGTATGCATAAAACTCAAACTCAAATGAAAGATCAGAGTGCACAAAATATGGCTCATTCTCATATACCCGACCCATTCCAAACTTTATCATAAAACATGGTTTCCTCACTTAATTAAATGGCTAATCAAGATGTGAAAATTGCATGTGATAGTGAACCAATACAACATGATTGCAACAACAAAGCAAGGATGCTGAACATGAAGCACAGTAGCAAGGATATGAAATTGAATACAAATCACATGGAAGTGTACACAAGTGTGTACAAAAATATATGCACACGGCATGTTTAAGTGAAGCAGTACAGTGAATATGGGATATACATCAACATAGTGCACAAAGTAATACACACACACACAACAATGTATATATGTATGTATATGTGTGTGTGTGTGTGTGTATATATATATATATATATATATATATATATATATATATATATATATATGTGTGTGTGTGTGTATGGACAGTGTACAAACTAAAGTACAAGGCAGATGTACAGCAAGGCAACGCATAAACATAAAGCAGTTCAAGTAAACAAGTCACAAGTGCTACAAGCTCAAGTTTAATGCAGAGGGGCGTTGCAACATGAAGATCAAACAAGTGCAGGTTTCATGGAGACAATGTCAACAAAATATCAAATGTGTTTGTCAACTAAACAGTGATGAACACAAATTGAATGGCTTGCAATCATTTCAGGCAAGTGTAAACGTTTGACAAGGATTTTTATTTTCATGCAATCATATTCGAAAAGATTCCTTTTTCTAGAAATCGAATGGACTATTATCTGCAAGTCTATTTCGGAAAGGAGCAATAATTTAAAATTTGGAATGTCATATTCAGCAAAAATGAATTCATGTTTTCAAAACATTCCATTTAATCGTAAGCACTATTTTGAAAATAAAAACTGACAAAATTTTACAGCAATTTATCAAGCATTATCGCATAATTTACAAAGCCAAGTCATCGCTAGAAATCAGAGACATAGAAGGATTCAAAAACCCTATACATAACATCGATCATCACAAGCATTAGGTATCAAAAAACAACAAGCAATTCATTCAAGCATCGAGAGAAATAAAATAAAATACCCACATCCGTTTTTTGAACGCAAGTACAAATCAAACAGTTAGGGAAGGGTAATTATTCGAAATAATCAGAATATCAATTGTGTCAAGCATCAAGCGTCACGATTTGGGGAAATCACAAAACCTTAATTTTTGTTAAGGCAACCATCAAAGAAAAAGGGAAGTTGACACAAGTGCAAAAATAATATTAAAAGAGGACGACTATTTTAAGGCAAATTCTATTTCAACCCAGAAACATGCTGAGTAGCCCCATTTTAACCTAAAAATACGAGGATGAAAATGCCCTTTTTATGTTATATTTTTTTTTTCCAGTTTTCTGAACACCTCGTAGTCCCCTTACGTGGTTTATCAGTGTACCTCGTAGCAGCACTACATGGTCTTTGAAAGAACCACGGAGAGCTACTACGAGGTACACTAAGTAACCACGTAGGGATTCTACGAGGTACACTGATAAACCACGCGTTCTCTCTACGTGGAAGGGTATTTTCGGATTTTTTTTAAATTAGCGGGGGGCTACTCAGCAAATTAGGGGGTATACCGGTTTTTTCATGCTTTGGGGGGCTACTCAGCATTTTTACGGGTTGAAATAGAATTTGCCCTATTTTAATTTATTCAAAGGCGGTTTTTGTTTTGGGTTTATTTTAAGTTGTTTAAATTTTGTAAACTCCTTGCATAGGTTTTCTAGTTTTTTCTAAACTACGGTTTATGAGTTATGGGTCTGTAATTTGAGAAACTCTGATCTTCGGGATAAAGATCAGCGCAGGGTTTTGAGTGCAGAATTAGAGCAGTTGGAAGTGAGTGTCACAAGTTTATAGGGAATTGAAAGCGTAGAGATTATTTTAATTCTAATAGAAACCTTAGGGAATGTAGCAGTAGGCAGGGGTTTGCCGAAGCTAGGTAAAATCTGTGTCATTTATTTTCTGCATTTATTTATCCTGTTGTGATCTGTGCTGAGATATTTTCATATTCCTCAAAACTACAATAAACCATATTCACTCCCTCTATGGTTAATCTATATACTACAAGTGGTATCAGAGCATGTATTTTTTAATTCTAGAGTATGGATCTCCCAAATGGTGATGGTTCTAGTTGTCAGTCTAGCGAGAGTCAGTCTAATAATTTTCCAACTATTTTCAATGGAATAGATTTTTTAAGTTGGAAATCAAAAATGGAATCTTATTTAAAATCTGTTGATATGAAATGTTGGGATATTGTTATCAATGGAGGTGATATGCTAGATAAGAATGATATTGTTATTAATTCTCGTGCTACGCATATTTTATATTCTAATATTAACGATGCTCAGTATAACCATATCTCCCATTGTAACGACCAGACTTTTTGACCGGTTTTCGCCGGTAATTAAACCAACTTAAACCGTTCATAAAGACGGATAGTTATGGGTACTTACATATTTGCACAAAAATAACAGAACTTTTCATTTCATTACTATAATATAATATCAGAGTTACAAGGAACATCAGAGTACTACATAAGCTCAGCGGACATAAACTCTTCAGCGGACTAAGAAAATCCAAAATATAACTCTAGCACCAAACCTGAATCCAACTCTTGAAAGCTAAACCAGCAAACTAAACTACTGATTGGCCGTGCAAAATTATGGGCACCCAGTGTTTAGGTGTGGGAATAATAAACTCCAGGTCAGTCGTGGGACTGGTGCGAGAACTCAAAACAACTGTTATTTAGGATTCATTTTAAAGTTGGGTAATTCAACAGACCACGCCGCTAACGTGGAATGAGTTTACTCCGTATGAATTCCCGAGCATAGAAATTCGCTATGACTTTTGAAAAATGAAACTACCATAAGGTCTTGCGGCACACACACAATGCGAAAATACACATGGGCGAGGTTTCTCCTTATGATAGTCAAAAATGCTTGATACGTGAAAATCCTCTGATATTATTATTAGTGCATAGTGTGAAAACAATTTCGCAAATAAATGTATTAATCATAGCCAGCATAATGCCTCATCCCATTATACTGACATAATCCAGCTAATAGCATGCTATACAACTAAAATCGTACAGGCTCGTAGTGGAAAATTGGATTTCCAACAAATGACCAGGCAAAGGAACTTCCTTACCGAAACGATGGGTACGCCTCTAGAGGGACGTCCCGAGAACCAAATCGGGCTCTCTGCCAACACGAGGCGGGGTTACCCCTTAACTGGGTAACTTAGAGCACGCCTGGGTATATCACTTCCCAGTCATTACCAACCTTTAAACCGAGGCCTCGCAACATCAACATCCATATAAATAGAAGTTATCTACATAGGTTAGTACCTGGGCTCCATACCTTAGTACACCTTTTATCTAGAAGGAAATGACTACCTTTAACCTCGCTGCATCTTTCCTGTTTTAGTCATTTATCGGGTTGTGAGGCTTGCCGAGGTCATGATATACACAAAGCTATGCTTAAACAAGCCATTCTTTGATCATCCATAGCTCATCGCATATCTTAAGTATGTCACATTGTCCTTTTACAATGCATCACTGAATTCCAATATATAACCTCTAAGCTTATACGTCTTAGAGAAAGGTGTGAAGCAAGAGAGTAATTCTCCACCACCAAACAGATATATATTGATAAAACAGTACTATGCAGTTAATTACAATGTCAGACACACAATCCGTATAATTCTGTTCTGGGTCTGAACGAAACACCAATCCGAAAATCTCCAAATATATTCGAACCTCATGCACTTATAACCTCGTATCGGGGGATCAGCCCAACCGAGACATTAGCAATAAATCCAAACAATTCAAAGAATTCTGGTCTTTATTCATCGTTTTTCAAGTCTTGAATTGCTTCATAACGTCGTATTATTACTCCGAATGGTTTTCAAACATTTATTCGATCCCGGTCTTTCCAAATAATAAGCGCAATTTAAAAAAAAATACAACTACGGAACACACCGGCTTTCAACAAATCTGCTTCCATCTTGGATTTTGGTAAATTAAACTTCTTTAAATCCATTCTAAAATTATAACAAAATCCATATTTAACCTTTCTCTTTTAAACGCTTCCCTTAAATCAAAGATAATTTAGCCTCAAAGCCTTAATTAATTTTCCATTTGATAACTCGTTATCAAAAACCCAGTTTCCTTTGAAAACCCTTGCCCCACATTTCATCCCTAGTTTCCAATTAAATTGGTTTTCGAACATTCAATTCTGTAATCTTAACTAAAAGATTATTCTTCATTCCCAATTCCTTATTTTTAATTTCCTTAAATCAAAGATTTGGTTAAATCCCCAAATTACGATATGAATTTCCATAACTCAATCACACTAGGTTTCAAGAATGAAATTATTGAAGATATGATTCACGACAAAACCCAAATCAACCAATATTGAACATAAGTTACACAAAAATTGTATCTACTTATATTCGATATCAATTCTCATAATCAGCGAATACTATAAGTGGAATAACGATATAATAATAATATCTTCAAAATTCCTCAAATAGTATACGTTTACACCAAAGAATTTCACATCAAATATCTAAAGATTATTTCTATCCAACTTATCCCAAACAAATTGGGAAACTCATATCTTAATTTAAAGATTTATCCAACTCTTTGACATTAGATCCAGATAGAAATATCATCCACTTATACTCAATATTAATCTTTGTATCCATCTCACATTATAAATGGAATAATGGTGAACTACCTTTTAAATTCCTCAAATAGTAAGAGTCATCATCTACCGGATTAATATCAAACATCCGAAGATTTATCTCCAACCATATCGATTATTTAAAACTGAAAACCCCGTTTTAGTATCAAAGTAAATAAATTTAATTTCCATGTAAAACATTTTCAATACTTTTAAATCTTTGAAAACATCCCACCAATCATTTACAAATGATTACTTATAGTTCGGGAAACAGCTCGCGGTTCCCCACTTCAAAATAGATTATTTTCAAAGAAAGAGTTAACATAGTGTTTCAAAAGCGTTACAAAAGCGTTACAAAACAGCTATCTTAACTACTTTGATCAAAATATCGTTTATCTTATTCAAAACTTAAACTTTATGATTCAGAACACTTTTACATAATTTATAATGATTTTACCATTTTTCCCATATTTTTAAACCATTTAAAATAGTTGTTATAGTTATGGTCGACAAGTGCTCTTACAGCGACCTTTTCCAAAACGGTTTTAAACATAACTTGAA
This sequence comes from Allium sativum, assembly GCA_030737875.1. Lineage (NCBI taxonomy): Eukaryota > Viridiplantae > Streptophyta > Magnoliopsida > Asparagales > Amaryllidaceae > Allium > Allium sativum. The sequence goes on along the minus strand of CM060924.1, from coordinate 460,689,885 downwards.
AATTATAACCCGAAATTAAAATCCGCTTTCACTCGTTTAAATGCTCTTGTTAATGGAAATCAAACGTTTTTCATTTTATGCAAATCCGATTTAGATTGCAAAAGTTATAAGCGTTTAAAGTTTGCATCTAAAATACGTAAATTGCCGTTATGCGACAAGCTCTATTTTGACCATAATAACTATTATTCTACGATACTTCAAAATACCTTAGAAAACCATTATGTCCTTATATAACCCTTTTAAAATCATTTAAATTTACTTTCCAAATTATTTTGGATCTAAAATTCAACTTTTTTTTACTTAATAAATCAAATTACAATTCATTTCTAAATTCAAATAATTTCAAATTAACCATCCCATTCGTCGGATTAGTTAGGGAGAGCAGAAAACTAAATTTTCCAAACCCAAGCCTAGACACTATCCTCTCTGTTATCTTAGAACGTTCCGATATTTATTTATTCATTTAAAGAACTTTATCAATGTATATGAATTCATACATATGGTATTTCCCAATTATTAACCTTCAACTTCAATAATGATATTGCTTCTAATTATGAAGGAGATTTGTCGATCACCAATGTGATACCATACTTGTGTCATAGCGTGTGCAAAACAAAAACCATTATAAACATCTATAGCAACCATCATCAACATAATTAAATAAATCATAACTATGCACAAGCGTTATAACACTAACGCACTTAATAGTGTGTGTGTTCTAAACTACGCATCCATCATCCATCACAACAAACATCAATCGTTATTAACCACTAATAATTCATCACTATATTTAAATTAGTCTAACTACTAATTAAATATATAAACCATGGTTAAAGAGTTCTCACCTAACAACTTTCTAAATCTTCATGGTAGGCAAGCCTAGCTAAGCGAACCGTCGGACAGTATTTCGGTGCAACGTCTTCTTCACCATTATATATATATAATATATAATATATAATATACACTAATCTCTCTCTCTCTCTCTTTATATTATAAGAGAAGGAGGAGGATGACGACGAACTTTGGCAAGGTAGTGGAGGAAAAGAGGAAGACTTATGCCATGGAATCCATGGCCATAAGCTTAAGAAGAAGATGAAAAGGAGAAAATGGAGTGGAATGGTAAAAAAAGTGGAGAAAATGACTCCTTATATAGGAATGGAGGGTTAAGGAGATAGTGACACATAAGGGGGCCAGTGTAAGGCATGCATGAAAGTAGGCATGCAAAAATACAAGTGTCCTTACACTTGTCTTAAGGAGTTAAAGTGATCTTTTGGTAGCATTTCCTTTAAAATGCTATGAAAACTAAGGACAATACTTAATTCTAGTACTACTAATTCATGTTTTGGTTTGACAAATCCGATCGAACGACAAATAATATCAATAAATCCAAACTTATTAATAATCATTCTTATTTATAATTCAAATAAAATCAATCATCTAACTTATCAAAATTATTAAATATTCCTAACCACAGTAGGATGTATCATCTAACTTATCAAAATTATTAAAACATAACCCTAATCGATTGGCTCCCTACTCCGTAGATACCCTGTGCCGGCCCCACGGTAGGATGTATCACTTCCTAAGGTGGCAACCCTTCGTTGGTGTGCACAACCATATCTACACGTGTCACGGTCCTCTTATCCCCCTCTGCCTGGACCATGCGCGCACATGGCCCCAGTTTGTTTGCGCCGCCCACACCGTCCTCCATGTTTGGACCTCTTACAATCAACCCAGTAAGCGTGTCCCGACTCCGACCTAGGGCGGAGTATTCATCTGATATTGTTCTATAAGGTACTGACTGAAATGGGTCCCCCACACAAGATGATACAAGCTCTCCCCTTTGTCTTGTATCCTTACTAGGATTTCCACAGGTTATGCTAACCTAACGGTGTCTTTAATTACCTAACCCCAACATTTCCATAGGTTATGCCTGCCTAACGGTGTCTTTATCTTTAATTACATAACCCCAACATTTCCATAGGTGATTCCTACCGAACGGTGTCTTTAATTACATAAACCCAACCGGTTAAGTTTGTGGGCCTATATATAAATATTACCCACCCCACCCAGATATACTTAACCCTCCCACTGTTTCAACCAAGTTTACTCAACCCCTACTCAAGTTAACATGTTCATACAATCCCTATTGATTCATCTAGGTTAAGTATTACAGACTAACAGGTTATCCCCAGTCACATTGACTTCTTTTCACTTGCCAAAATTCCACTTGCTTATTAATTTCATGTAAATATTACTTAATCCATTTAAATTTATTAATAAGCCCCATTACATATTAGTCTTTAGATTGTAATTAACGGAAGAAATCTTACAATCTTTCACCCCTGGATTGTAATTAATGGAATTAATCTTACAATCCCTTTGTATAATTCATTGTCTGATTCCATAGTTACAATAACATGTTTTACTTAATATGTAATTAAGTATACTTCATCTCAGTTCACCCGTTTTCCGTTTAACATGTCACTACAACTTGACATTTTTTACTTATTAACTTAGTTTTCTTAACTAAGGTTTGCTAATAAGCTTTCTTTCCTTTTATTATAACCTATGTTAAAATTTCCACTTGTCGCTAGGACAAGACTACCCATTATATACCATTCTCATTAAAGTAATTAATTATAATAGGTTACTATCATTCCCTATTTATTCCAATTCATTACCATATATCCATTTATAGTCGTAATGCACTAGACCTCCCACATTAAGCCTACAACTTGTGGATGTTGTATATGCCGGGCGGGTCCAGGAAAACTTATTCCACAAATCGGACTTAACCTTGTGTATTAGCACGTCACGTGTTTATGCACTTAGGCCCCTCACATTAGATTCACCACTTGTGGTCGCTGGTTATGCCGGGCGGTTTCGGGCAGACTTCCACCACAAGCGTAATCTAACCTCATGTCTAAGCACGATTACAATTTCAGGCATTTCCATTATTAATCAATTATACCTATGTCATTATAGGTTTTCATTCCCCTTTCCCAAGTTATGTTCATAATGAACTATATGCCCAAATTAAGGTCTTTAATCATGAGTTAATTTATGTCCCAAATTCACATTCTTATATTTCATTCAGGTTTTTCCCAAATTCCCAATTACAAGTTATGCCCAATTTCAATGTTTTTCCCCTCGTTCCCAACCTAACGTATTCGCATATTTCAGCGACATGCCTAGGCTTAAAGGTAGCCAGGCTATATAAAATAAAAAGGGAAAGATGAAAGGAAGATGGCAGAAATGATCATACTAACCAGATTGACATATAATGGCATAAACATAAAGTGGCATAATGACAAAATAGGCACATAGGGACAGATCTAATGAACATTGATAATAGAACTGATTCTAACATAATAGGGATGTCATAACAGGCATGATAAGATCTAAACAATGGTTTAGATATCCAACTATAACAGATCCAATTTAACCACAAACATGATAGGGATAAGTATAAGGTGATCTAATGTAACAACCCGGGTTTTCGCGACCTCGGTTATCGACATAAACTCAATGTCGACTATTCAAGCATCGGAAATACCGGATAGTTAGTAGAAAGAAGTTAGAGGGTGAGAATAGATAAGATAGAAAATTAGAATAGAAGAAGAAGAAGATCACAACAATAAAATCAGAGTAACACGAATCTCACAGCGGAATGAATAAAATATAACATAACTTTGAAATAAAACCAATACATGTATACAATAACATTTATCAGAGTACAACACTTACAACACAGCGGAAATAAACAATTGCTATAAAATCCTGAAGCCCCCTGCTCCAAGCTCTCAGTATCTGTAAAATCCTGACTACTTGACTGCCCGTACAGATTTGGGCACCTAAGAGTTTAGGGAAAACAAAACAAAATAAACTCCGGGTCAGTCATGCGACTGGTATGAGTAAACAATTTAAAACAACTTGATAAAATAAACGATATCTCATAAGACCACGTCGTATAACACGGAACTGGATTTTCCCTTAAGAGAATCCAAAACACTTGATTTAACATTTTAAAATCCTTTGGCAAGAACGGTAATCTTTATATCAAAACTCTTTTAATATTATAATAGTGCCTACTAACCACAACTAAATAATCATTTAGCAGAACGCTTTCATCTAACATTCCACATACATAATATATAATCAAAATCCACGGGCACTTATTGGTTAATGAATTCCAACTGGCAAGGTATGAGACCACCTTCCAACAGTGTATCTCTAGAGAGGAATACACCATGTTCAACAAGAACATCTTGTAACCCAGGCTAAACATGACCGATCACTCATTTCACTTGAGTGTACTGAATGTATTATCACCAACGGTTGGGATCAGCAACCGTTTCCCGAAAGGGACAACATCGAAATAGATTATAGAAGTAAATGGAATTTCTCTAGATCTGATGATAATACACCCTAATTGGCAGCTAACCACTTAGTCATGCGACCTACCCGATTTTATACCATTTCCTGGTGGTGAGGCCAGAGGCCATAACGTATCATTTACAAACCACATCTTCATTCACTTTGAATGTCACATTGTCATACCCGCTAAATCACAAATTGATTTCTCCAAACATATCATGGGTAAACAACCAAGAGAAACGAATTCCTCTGCTACCAAACGTAAATACGTTTGAAGAGATCAACTTACGTGATCTATTAAATATACTCCATCAGACATTCTTCCATACAGGTCGCCCTGGGACTGGACAGACCAAAGGCACTATTCTGTAAACAGGACGGCCCTTACATAACTTTGTCTTCAATTATCTTCATCATATTTGATCGCATCGCTAACGCCCATACAGAGTGGTTTTCAGATAGTGAATCTGATCTCGGTCTCTTCGTATTGATGATGGAAAAATGGTCAAAAACTTTGATAGTCGGTAGTTTAACTATTAAAGAATAACATGTGTGCAAACAACGATATTATTTCCAGATGGAAATTATATCGATCAATCATCAATCAACATTTATTCATTTCCCCATTTCTCGTTTCCATGTATTCATCAAATCCTTATTTTCTAATTTTAGAAAATATACGTTATTAACTTTGGAAAACGTTGCCATATCTGATTCACACATCATTATCTTCTCAGATATATTAGTCTCAAACTGTAGACTAGTAAGAGAATAACCCCGTACGTATTAACGCCGAAGGCCGAAACCAACATCAGATCAATACCCAGATAGCAGTTCAACTTAACTAATCTTCAGTCAGTTTCCAATTCCTTTAACTCCATTTTAAATTCCTATTTCAAACCCTATTTCCTTTATAAATATTTTATTAGCAAAATATCTACTTTAATCTAATTTTCACATAGAATGTGAAAAATATTTCTTTATAAAATCAAAACAGTTTGATTTCGTATTTAAAACCAAATATCCAAATTTTATTTATATTTTTATTTGCAGAATTTTTCATACAAAACTCCTTTTTCCTTCTAACACTTAAATCTCATTTATAATTCCCTTTATAAATGTTGAGTTCACATTCTATTTAAAATGTCGGTGTTAAAACTGATTTTTACTTCTTTATATAAGTTCAAACTTATATTTTCCATTTATCAAGAGATAAATATTTTATTTAATTTATAAACATTATTTATAAATTAAACTTCTCAATTTATCTGTTAAAACAGATTTCTATTTACAATTTACTTTAAATCCATCTCCTTATAGTTGTTTTATATCTTGCCAATTTCCTTTTATAATTCTATTTATTTTCTAAATAAATATTCCCTTTATAATTCTATTTATTTTCCAAATAAATATTTCCTTTATAATTCTATTTATTTTCCAAATAAATATTTCCTTTATAATTCTATTTATTTTCCAAATAAATATTCCTTTTATATTTTTCAATATTTGTTTTCCAAATATTTCCCTTTTTATATATTCCAATATTTGTTTTCCAAATATTACCCTTTTTATATATTTCTATTCATTTTATAAATACTTAAATTAAATATCGACTTAATTATTTCCTTTTATAAAATTCTATTCATTTTTCAAATAATTCTTTTCAATATACACTTTGAAAATTCCCATTTTACATCCCAGTATTACTTACGGTATTTTAGGAATACCAAATCACAGTGCCAGTGTCATCCTACATACATAATCAATCACATAAAATATATCACATCATATATCACGATATATGAAAACAAACAATAATAATATTTGAGGAATCTCGTTGGATCCCTCCAACTTGTTTCCCTGCATCCACAGATGTTAAACAATACCGATAACATCGATTTCATTTCAATATGAAATATTCTGATGAACAGACCCAATATTTGATTAACGATATATATATATATATATATATCATTATCTATAATTTCAACCAATAAATCAACAATTCAACCAAACAATCATCACACAACAATCATTCATCATTTATCAATGCTAGATTATATTTATAAAAATATAAAATGGTAGATTTAGTAAGTTTTACTCACATTGGACGGTCATCGTTAAACGATAACTGTCGGTTGATTCTGACAGACAATTTATTTCGCTATAAATTGTAACGAACTCCAATTCACTCCCAATTAGTTCCATTATGTAGCTGTCGTTCATAGATCCCAACGGATCTGACCATTCGTTAATCTGACACCGTATGGCCAAGATATTATAAATACAAGTTAAAACATTATTTAGATTTAAATAAAACTAAACATTTATTCATTAAACGGGCCCTTGCTCAATTTAAAAATTGCGGCCCATACCCAAGCCCATCAGCCGCTACTCCTTCTTCCCCGTCGCATTTCCTTGTAGAACTCGATGGCCATTTTCGCATATCCAAATCGCAAGTGCTCCTCCTCCTATTCATAAAAATTCAAACCAAATGTTCCACGGGTCTCCACATCTCGAGCTCCTCCACTTCATGCCCATCACATTCAACTCATTGTCATTCTCTCCACCGCGACTGGAGGACCCGTGCTACCTAGCAGAGAACCATCGCAATCCTTTTTCACCATTTCACCCCGAAATTTCACCAATCTCCATCTCTTCCATTCTACTTTCACCTCATATCCTATTCGTAGAACTCGACATCAATATACCCATCTGCGTCGAACTTCAATCCACGACATCTCAGTAAAACCACCGAACAAAATTCTCATCGTAAGCCTAAAACTTTGCAACAAACTCCTAATCAACCTCCTTAATCCAAAACCAACAACAAGTACATGAATCGAAGCTTAAATCCTCCCCAAATTAAAACCCTAGCTCGCGCTTGAAAATATAGGTCAAACAAAAATTGCGTCGAACTTCATGAAAGTGGTATGCGCATAAAGAGAAACACTTCCTGAGTCTAAGTATATATTTTATATGATTTTAGGAATTTTATTAGGTTTTATTTGAATTTTTGAAGATCAAAAATATTTTACTAGAAGAAACTTGCGGCGGAAATTGGTTGACCAGGGAATTGAAAAGTTTAGGGCTACGAGAAGTATGATGTCTATTTATAGGAATAGTTTGGCCTTCTTAATAAGCTTCATATTTATTTATTTTATTAATTTATATCCTATCGTTATTTTTATTTATCGTAAAAAAATTCCTATGATCACACATGATATCTAAAAATCACGAAAATGGACATGCAGCTTGTAACACCCCACCTCCGCTAGGGTCACTCTTTCGGGGGCACTAGCTTCTGGAGGGCGTTAGAACTGGGTAAGCATGCATAATGATATATCAAGGCAGAACAAGAACATAAATATATATGTAAAACAGAGTAAGTGAGAATAAAACAGCGGAATATCTCAAACCATCTCAAAACAAGTCTAGTACCTCATAAAGTCAACTGCCAAAATAAACATGTCTAGTACATCATAAACAGAAATACTGAAATACATAGTGCTATCCCCAAAATAAAGATGATAAACCATAGCGAGCTCAATGTCCAGACATACATGAGCTATCCAGCAAACAAGCAAGCGATCCAAGCTAAGCACCACTATTCCCTCCCTGAGAACCTGGGGGGGGGGGGGAACGGAAGAAAAGAAGCGAAAGAAAACAGGTCAGTCAAAAAGACTGGTAAGCCCTACTACGATCAGTCTATAAACTAATAAAGTTAACATCATGATGGAAACTGGGATGAACATACTGGCAATAGATAAAGGTGTCATCACATAAAGAAGATTAAGCTTTGCACCACAGTGTACTAGCAAACTAACATAACAGGTATTGATCCCTCAGCCCAAACTTTGGCCCAATAACATGAGGTGACCTTAATACAAGGTCCAACCCAACGGTCTAGTCGATCGGCTCCCTATAAACCTAACACGTCAAGTGTTGGTGTCCATACGGCCCACATGTGGTTGTAGTCAGACTGTGCTGGGTCCACCTTCGGGTGTATCAAGCCCTCGGGTGTCAACCCCAGACACTTAAGCAATAATGCACAGTCTAAACCTACTTGTACCCGTGCCTCGAGTTTGTCCAACACCGGACTACGTGCACGTCCGTAGCCCGCTTGGACCCGCACCGCTGTACCACTCAGCCGTCGCTTTGGTCGCTTACATCAGTCCAGTAATCGTGCCCCGCCCTAGCCTAGCCTCTAGGGTTGTGAATGATACCAAACTGGGATTACTGCTGGAACAGACCACGTTGCTAGGGTTTTCTAAGAGGGTTAAGTGTGGTTTAACCCCTCACTAATCATGGATTAAATTAGTTAAGTGTAACCAACAGTTCACCACTTAACCCCATTTAATCCCTCGTATCCCCAAAATTGGTTAAGTATTAGTGGGCCATGACTTAACCCTAATCATGAGGCATTAATTAATTTAATTGTGCCTTAACCTCTCACATTAGACTTTGTTGCGGTTACCTAGTTAAGCCGGTGGGTTCCGGGTAGATTTACACCACAACTTGGTCTAACCTCGGGTCTTGGCACCACATGACCAACTTCTCACATTGGATCCTATTGTATGTAGCCACTAGTTAAGCCGGTAGGTTCCGGGTAGAATTACGCTACAAACTCAACCCAACCTCGAGTTGGCCACGCTTATGTTTTCTAAGTGTCATGTCCACTTTATTTTCAAAACATAATTACAAGTTTAACAAATACTTGGGTAGACCTAACTTAATAGGTAAATTCCCAAGGGGTAGACCTAACTTAATAGGTAAATTCCCAATCTTATATTTTCATGTATTTTAAGTTTTACCCAACCCCCCCCCCCCCCCCCAACGTCATTCTATCGCTTACATATTCGTCATAACGCATAAAGGATAGAAAGAGGGAACTTGACACAACATACATGATGAATCTTACATATCATAATAAACATGCATAACATGTTGGACTTGCATAACTTAGCATAGTGAACTTGCATAAACATGCATAACTTGTTAAACTTGCAAATCATGGCATAGTGAACTTGCATAAACATGCATAACTTGTTAAACTTGCAAATCATGGCATAGTGAACTTGCATAAACATGCATAACTTGTTAAACTTGCAAATCATGGCATAGTGAACTTGCATAAACATGCATAACTTGTTAAACTTGCAAATCATGGCATAGTGAACTTGCATAAACATGCATAACTTATCAAACATGTGTAACATGACATAGTGAACTCGCATAAGCATGCATAACTTATTAAACATGCATAAATCCCAACTTTCATCACATATTAACTTTAGAGTTTCTAAAATGAAGGTAAGAGGGCTTACAATGCTTATGCGGACTCAAATGAGTATAGCAAATGTAAGAAACCCCTTATGCAACAAATTAAAACCCCAAAAATGCAAGCAAACTTGATCAAGACTCCTCCTTTATGATGCAAATATAAGAACTAGACTTTAATGCAAGCTAAAGAGGATCATACAAGCCTAAATACACTTGTATGCATGAAAATTTCTTAGAAATTTGTTTAGGAATTGTATGAAGAGAGTGGAGGCCATGAGAGGTTTGATTTTTCCATAGTTTAGTTGCTAGAATGAATAATGATGATTTAGGGTAGGTTAGGGTCTTATTTATAGATTAGGCTAGTGATTTAGACCATAGGATTAAACCCTAGTTGAATTAGGTCCATCAGATTTCGGAATTCTCCAGAACCAAGCCACACAACCAAGCCCAGATCAGAAATGGTGCGCCAGGCAAAACTGCCCGGCCACCCCGTGTCGACAGGGCTGTCGACAGGGCAGTCGACACCCTTAGACCCCTGTCGACATGCCTGTCGACTTGGGGGTCTTGGCGGGAGTTTTCCCGCCTGACGCCAGTTGTGCCCTAACCCTTGTTTTTAACTTAAAATTTAAATCTGTTTTTACTTAGGAATTTTCTGAAAACTTCGTCGGGCCTTAATCGGGTCATACGGACTCCGATTTTCGAAAACTCGGACTCTATTTCGCGTATTTTTCCGAGACGAACGCAATGGCATAGCCCGTTTCCCTTGATTCAGATTTTAGAATTAAATTCTGCCTCGATTTATGTTATAACAGGTTATTGAAAATACGGGTTATTACATTCTCCCCTCCTTAAAGGATTTCGTCCCCGAAATCTTCAAGTTAGGAAGAACGTATCCTACCATCCAATCACCCATCTACTCAAAGCATCATCCACGAGCAATCATTGTCCTTACAAGATTCTAAATGCTGGATGAACATATGCAGAGGTGTGTGTATATGTACTTATCTAATGCAAATATCATCAATGCGAATTATGTTAGTGAAATGAATCCATATGTATGCAATTCCTAACATAATGTATATCATCTATATGTGTGCACATAACATACACCCATATGCAACATCCATGTGATAACACACAATTTTCATCCATGAATAAGCATAAACACTCATGCATATGCAATATGAGGAGTGCGTGAGCCGATCTAGTGCCTAATGTGTATCATGCATCCACGAGTAACCACTTGCAAACACTTGCAACCACTTGCAACCATCAAACATAACATGTCTCAAACACATGTTTCATCCAAAGGATTCTACCTAAGGTTCTCATGATAAGATAGACACGATGAACTAGATAAACTAGATAGACATGGAAAGATAAAGAGATTGAGAGTGTACCCTCAAAAAGGAATGGATAAAGCCTACGCATCTTCTCTTCAGTTTCCCAAGTTGCGTCTTCCTCGGCTTCACCCCATTGAACCTTCACCAACTTGACCTCACGATTCCTTAGCTTCTTGATCTATGTCCCCAAGATACGAATCGGAGCTCTCCTCAAGGTAGCTTCTTTCTCTACTTCCACATCTTCTAGAACACTTGGCTCAACCACCTCTGCTGACTTATGCAAACACTTCCGGAGATGCGAAACATGAAAAACATTATGCACTCCAGCTAGCTTCTCGGGCAATTCCACTCTATAGGCCATCTGCCCGATCCTCTCTACAACTGGAAACGGTCCAACAAACCTTGGTGCTAACTTTCCTACTGCTCCAAACCGAACCACATTCCGCAAAGGAGAAACCTTCACGAAAACCATATCCCCAACATCAAACTCCAAATCAGTCCTTCGCCTATCAGCATAAGATTTCTGTCTGTCTTGGGCCGCCTTCATCCGTCTTCTAATCAACTCGACCTTCTCAGATGTATCTCTAATCATGTCAGGTCCAAGTATAAGCTTATCTGTAGTCTCCCACCAACATGTAGGTGACTTGCACGGTCTCCCATATAAAGCCTCAAATGGTGCCATCCCAATGCTCGCCTGATAACTGTTATTATAAGCAAATTCCACAAGAGGAAGATGGTCTTCCCAAGTACCACCAAAATCCAGAATGCAAAGCCTCAACAAGTCCTCAAGTACCCTATTCACCCTTTCTGTCTGACCGTCCGTTTGTGGGTGATAAGCCGTACTCAGGTTCAACCTCGTGCCCATAGCTTCCTGCAAACTGTTCCAGAACTGACTAGTAAAGATGGGGTCTCGGTCACTGACTATGTTAGAAGGGACTCCATGTAGTCGTACTATCTCACGAAGATATACTGATGCTAGTCCAGATGCGGTCCTTTTGCTCTTCACCGGAATGAAATGAGCACTCTTCGTAAGCCTATCCACAATGACCCATATGCTTGTATTCCCTTTTCTTGACCTTGGCAATCCGTCAACAAAGTCCATAGAAATACTCTCCCACTTCCATAGCGGGACCTCTAGAGGATGCAATAGCCCACCGGGCTTTTTCGACTCGGCTTTTACTCTCTGACAAACAACACATCTAGAGACAAACTCTGCCACATCCTTCTTCATTCCAGGCCAGAAGAAAATGCGCTTCATATCCTTGTACATCTTATCTCCACCCGGATGTATAGTCAACTTGGAGTGATGTGCTTCCTCAAGAACTTTCCTCACCAAGTCTTCCACCATCGGAACACAAAGCCTTCCGTCTCTCCTCAGCCAACCCTTATCATCTATAGAATATCGAGCAAGGTGACTAGATGTCTCCCCTCGAATCAGCTTATCCATAATCTCAATTATCTGAGGGTCTTCCTTCTGCGAAGCCCCAACTTGATCCAGAAGGGTAGGCCTGAGCTCAAGAGATGCTAAAGAACCGGTCATCGACTCAACTGCCAAAGAGAAATCAAAGGTTGCCAAGAACTCTAAATTCTTCATCTCAACAAATAGAGGACTTAGTGTCAACCTTTTTCTACTCAACGCATCCGCTACAACATTCCCCTTGCCAGGGGTATAGGCTATATCAAAATCGTAGGACGCCAAGAATTCCATCCACCTTTGCTGCCTCAAGTTCAGATCCTTCTGCGAAAAGAGATACTTCAAAGACTTATGATCAGTATACAGCTCAAATCTCTCTCCCAGAAGATAATGACGCCAAGCCTTGAGTGCATATACTATCGCTGCCAGCTCTAGATCATGAGTGGGATAATTCTTCTCATGCACCTTAAGTTGCCTACCACCAAAACATATAACTCTGCCTTCTTGCATCAGAACGGCGCCCAATCCCGTGCCACAAGCATCGGTGTACACGGTAAACATCTTACCACCATCGGGTAAAGCTAGAACTGGTGCTGAGGTAAGGGCTCTCTTGAGTCTCTGAAAAGCAAGCTCACAGTCCATATCCCAAGCAAAAACTAAGTTCTTCTTCGTCAACTTAGTAAGAGGAGCGGATATCTTCGCGGAGTCCTTGATGAACTTCCGGTAAAAACCTGCAAGACCTAGAAAACTTCTTACTTCGGTTGCATTCCTTGGAGTCTTCCAATCCTGCACAGTAACTACTTTAGCGGGATCCACCGCCAAGCCTTGCTTAGATACTATATGCCCAAGGAACCGAACTTCCCTTCACCAAAAGTGACACTTGGAGAACTTGGCCTTTAACTGATGCGCTCTAAGCGTATCCATCACCTCTACAAGATGCCTCGCGTGCTCTTCTTCATCCTTAGAGAAGATCAGAATATCATCCACAAAGACCACGACAAACTTGTTCAAGAACTCTCGAAACACCCTACTCATCAAGTCCACGAAATACGCGGGTGCATTCGTCAAACCGAACGGCATAACAAGCCATTCAAAGAATCCATCTGGAGTTCTGAATGCAGTCTTGTCTATACTATCTTCAGCCACTCTGAGCTGATGAAATCCAGTAGCAAGATCAAGCTGAGAGAAAACAGAAGCACCAACAAGCTGGTCAAAAAGATCATCAATCCTCGGTAATGGGTGTCTGTTCTTCTTAGTCAGCTTATTCAACTCTCTATAGTCCACACAAAGTCGAAGAGAACCATCTGCCTTAGTAGCAAACACCACAGGCGCTCCCCATTCGGATATACTTCGTCTGATGAAGTTCTTCTCAAGCAACTCCTTTACTTGCTTGTTGAGCTCCCGTCTCTCACGCGGAGCCATGTGCCGAACGGGCAAAGAAACAGGCTTAGCATCATCCACCAGATAAATGCGAAAATCAATCTCTCGTTTAGGGGGCAACCCCTTAACTTCTTCAAAAACATCTGGATAATCTCGGACCACCCTTACAGACTGAAGGGTTTCCTCTGACGAGTCGAGAGATTCAAGATAGCACAACATGACGGGATCCTTCGGATTGCATGAAATCTCTAAGGTGTTGCCAAGGCGAGTCACAAGCCTCACAACCCTATGCTCACAATCAAGAATGGCTCCATGTCTAGACAGCCAATCCATGCCCAAAATCAATCCGTATCCCCTGAAACCAAGAACATACGCACTACACAAGAACTCTACACTGAGTATAGAGATCCTCAGATCCTCACATATCATAGATAGATGAGCAGAACCCCCAATGGGATTCGAAACACAAACGGGATCATCCACTAAGCTAGTACTAAGGTGCAAACTATCAACAAGATCAGATGAAATAAAGCTATGTGATGCACCAGAATCAAACAAGGTACGAACTGGAAGATCGGAAACATAAACAAGGTTCTCAACAGAAACACTACCTCGATCGGGAACTGGAGCGGTATTGAGAGCATGAACTTGCCCTCCTGAAGGTCCAGCACGCTGAGTCTGACCCTGCCCTTTCTTCTTCGGGCATTCCTTGCTGAAGTGTCCAGTCTCACCACAGGAAAAACATCCACCACTAAGCTTCCTTTTCTTCTTCCTACAATCCTTAGCAAAGTGTCCAGGCACACCACAGTAATTGCACTTTCCCTTGCCTTTGTTGTTGTCCCCCTTCTTGTTCTTGTCCTGATTCCCCTGACTGCTTTGACCACCTTGATTGCCTTTACCCTGAGAATCAGTCTTCTTTGCTTGAGTATCACTCGACTTGACCTCTTTCTTTCCATCTCCCTGAAGTAGAGCCATACCGACCAAACTCTCAAAAGTAGCCCCATGCGGAATATGTGACATCGCCAAACCCTGCAGCGGCTCATTCAACCCTCTAGCAAATCGAAGAGCCTTCTTCTCAGGAGTGTTTACCATATCCAAACCAAAATGGGCCAGCTGATTAAACTTGTTCACATACTCCTTGACAGACATATCACCTTGCTTTAATGCAATGAACTTCTCCATCTGTAAATTCGCCTCAGCAGAAGATAGAAACTTGGCCACAAATCTAGCCCTCAAATCGGCCCAAGTCTCGACGGGCCTCGTCCCATTGGTGACCTCCCACCAATAGGCTGCTTCGTCCTTCAAAAGCCACACTGTCAATAAGATCTTCCTCTCGTCATCAATCCTAAAGATAGCAAACAAGTCCTCAGTGTCTTTCAGCCAATTCCTAGCTTCAACAAAAGATTCCGTGCCTAGGAAATTCTTGCCTCCCATCGCCTTGAAGTCTTTACAAACCTTCGTGAACTCAACCTGAGGATGCTGAGGGGGAGGAGGAGGAAGAGGAGCCTCAGTAACTGGAGGAGGAGGAACAGGAACCACCGGAGGAGGGACATTAGGGGGAGGATTCTCAACTACAGGAGGAGGAGTGGGAGTAGGGTTTGCGGGGCCAGCTGCCGCCCTAGCTTCTAGAAGTCTCCTATACCAGAGTGGTACGTTTACTCCATCCGGGATGGCAAGATTCTCAGCCATACTGAAACGAAAGATAAGATAAGATTAGGTCAAGGGAACGAAGGATAACGCTAACGGCTTTTTGGGGAATAGCCTTTTAAAATACTAGACTTTTCTTTGGAAAATACTTTATACTTGTTTTGAAAATAGTTTTTCAAAAGTCTTTTAAAAACTTTTTGTTCTTTCTTGTAAACCATATGCTCTGATACCAAATTTGTAACACCCCACCTCCGCTAGGGTCACTCTTTCGGGGGCACTAGCTTCTGGAGGGCGTTAGAACTGGGTAAGCATGCATAATGATATATCAAGGCAGAACAAGAACATAAATATATATGTAAAACAGAGTAAGTGAGAATAAAACAGCGGAATATCTCAAACCATCTCAAAACAAGTCTAGTACATCATAAAGTCAACTGCCAAAATAAACATGTCTAGTACATCATAAACAAAAATACTGAAATACATAGTGCTATCCCCAAAATAAAGATGATAAACCATAGCGAGCTCAATGTCCAGACATACATGTGCTATCCAGAAAACAAGCAAGCGATCCAAGCTAAGCACCACTATTCCCTCCCTGAGAACCTTGGGGGGGGGGGAACGGAAGAAAAGAAGCGAAAGAAAACAGGTCAGTCAAAAAGACTGGTAAGCCCTACTACGATCAGTCTATAAACTAATAAAGTTAACATCATGATGGAAACTGGGATGAACATACTGGCAATAGATAAAGGTGTCATCACATAAAGAAGATTAAGCTTTGCACCACAGTGTACTAGCAAACTAACATAACAGGTATTGATCCCTCAGCCCAAACTTTGGCCCAATAACATGAGGTGACCTTAATACAAGGTCCAGCCCAACGGTCTAGTCGATCGGCTCCCTATAAACCTAACACGTCAAGTGTTGGTGTCCATACGGCCCACATATGGTTGTAGTCAGACTGTGCTGGGTCCACCTTCGGGTGTATCAAGCCCTCGGGTGTCAACCCCAGACACTTAAGCAATAATGCACAGTCTAAACCTACTGGTACCCGTGCCTCGAGTTTGTCCAACACCGGACTACGTGCACGTCCGTAGCCCGCCTGGACCCGCACCGCTGTACCACTCAGCCGTCGCTTTGGTCGCTTACATCAGTCCAGTAATCGTGCCCCGCCCTAGCCTAGCCTCTAGGGTTGTGAATGATACCAAACTGGGATTACTGCTGGAACAGACCACGTTGCTAGGGTTTTCTAAGAGGGTTAAGTGTGGTTTAACCCCTCACTAATCATGGATTAAATTAGTTAAGTGTAACCAACAGTTCACCACTTAACCCCATTTAATCCCTCGTATCCCCAAAATTGGTTAAGTATTAGTGGGCCATGACTTAACCCTAATCATGAGGCATTAATTAATTTAATTGTGCCTTAACCTCTCACATTAGACTTTGTTGCGGTTACCTAGTTAAGCCGGTGGGTTCCGGGTAGATTTACACCACAACTTGGTCTAACCTCGGGTCTTGGCACCACATGACCAACTTCTCACATTGGATCCTATTGTATGTAGCCACTAGTTAAGCCGGTAGGTTCCGGGTAGAATTACGCTACAAACTCAACCCAACCTCGAGTTGGCCACGCTTATGTTTTCTAAGTGTCATGTCCACTTTATTTTCAAAACATAATTACAAGTTTAACAAATACTTGGGTAGACCTAACTTAATAGGTAAATTCCCAAGGGGTAGACCTAACTTAATAGGTAAATTCCCAATCTTATATTTTCATGTATTTTAAGTTTTACCCAACCCCCCCCCCCCCCCCCCAACGTCATTCTATCGCTTACATATTCGTCATAACGCATAAAGGATAGAAAGAGGGAACTTGACACAACATACATGATGAATCTTACATATCATAATAAACATGCATAACATGTTGGACTTGCATAACTTAGCATAGTGAACTTGCATAAACATGCATAACTTGTTAAACTTGCAAATCATGGCATAGTGAACTTGCATAAACATGCATAACTTGTTAAACTTGCAAATCATGGCATAGTGAACTTGCATAAACATGCATAACTTGTTAAACTTGCAAATCATGGCATAGTGAACTTGCATAAACATGCATAACTTATCAAACATGTGTAACATGACATAGTGAACTCGCATAAGCATGCATAACTTATTAAACATGCATAAATCCCAACTTTCATCACATATTAACTTTAGAGTTTCTAAAATGAAGGTAAGAGGGCTTACAATGCTTATGCGGACTCAAATGAGTATAGCAAATGTAAGAAACCCCTTATGCAACAAATTAAAACCCCAAAAATGCAAGCAAACTTGATCAAGACTCCTCCTTTATGATGCAAATATAAGAACTAGACTTTAATGCAAGCTAAAGAGGATCATACAAGCCTAAATACACTTGTATGCATGAAAATTTCTTAGAAATTTGTTTAGGAATTGTATGAAGAGAGTGGAGGCCATGAGAGGTTTGATTTTGCCATAGTTTAGTTGCTAGAATGAATAATGATGATTTAGGGTAGGTTAGGGTCTTATTTATAGATTAGGCTAGTGATTTAGACCATAGGATTAAACCCTAGTTGAATTAGGTCCATCAGATTTCGGAATTCTCCAGAACCAAGCCACACAACCAAGCCCAGATCAGAAATGGTGCGCCAGGCAAAACTGCCCGGCCACCCCGTGTCGACAGGGCTGTCGACAGGGCAGTCGACACCCTTAGACCCCTGTCGACATGCCTGTCGACTTGGGGGTCTTGGCGGGAGTTTTCCCGCCTGACGCCAGTTGTGCCCTAACCCTTGTTTTTAACTTAAAATTTAAATCTGTTTTTACTTAGGAATTTTCTGAAAACTTCGTTGGGCCTTAATCGGGTCATACGGACTCCGATTTTCGAAAACTCGGACTCTATTTCACGTATTTTTCCGAGACGAACGCAATGGCATAGCCCGTTTCCCTTGATTCAGATTTTAGAATTAAATTCTGCCTCGATTTATGTTATAACAGGTTATTGAAAATACGGGTTATTACACAGCTACAGTTCAACATTACAGACCCAAAGAAACTTGTTTCATCGAATTCCAAGTCCGTTTGCTCACACAGCATATTTTTAAAGTCAAATTATCAACTGTTTTTCATATTAAAATCACGTACGGCCACATACGGATTCCAAAAATCACGAAAATTGAAGTCTAACAATAATTTAATATTCTGGATCCAACAAAATTAGTTTCATCGAAAACGGAGGTCGTTTGCAAAACTGGCTATTTTTAAAGCTCTAAATAAACCCATTTAAATATTAATATATTTAAAAACAATTAAATTTAATATTAATAAATTAATATTATCGTATATATTCACATAGAATATAATACAGCTCCAAGATACTCCTATCTGAATTTATAACTCGACATTTCAAATCCAGATTAAATCAGTATTCAATTTATATTCAAAAAATCCATTTATAATATAAATAAATCGTTATAATTTATAAAGGAACTCCATAGCGACTTTTCAAAAATTTGATTTGGACACAACTCATAATATACACGACGAAATCTCGATTTTCTCTTCCATTAGAAAAATATACTTCACCAGCTCCGAACGTTTCTTGTTTCTCAGAAATCCGGCTTAAAACGGATTCTGTATATTCATTTAAAGTTTAAATCGCCAAATTACGAACTGCCGCGCCATTTCGAGCTCGATTATAATTATAATATAAATTATACATTCAACTGACATTTATAAAACAAATTCGTTAATATAATTCAATTCTAAACTGAATATATATATTTTAAATTGTCCAGTTCACAGAATATTGTCAATTCACTATTTCCGACTATTTCGGAATTAAATATATTATTCTATTAATTATATTAACTAAATATTCAATATAATTTAATTAAACGACCATTTAAATCTCTAAATCACTATTTAAATAATTAAATAAATTAACTATCATACCGTAAAAATATGGGACATTACATCTAAACAGTGAAACAATGGCAGATCTGACATGATAAATATGTGAAGTTTTAGACCTAAGTCATAATCATGTCATAATATCATAGATACATCGGTTATAGTAGATCGGATTTGATTCAAATGGTCATAGGCATAGATCCAAGTTAATGTCATATCAAGTTTTACTTTTAATTATTCAGATCTAAAATTAATGTGGACTCATAGTGTTTGGATCCAGAAAGAAAGATTGCAGATATCAGATCTACACTTGAATGACTTGATTGTTGAAGAAGAAAGAGACTTGGTTTAATCTGGGCAGAGGCAGCATCTAGTTCTCCATTATTTTCAGTGTGAAGAAACTAGAGAAATGAGGCCATATTTATTGCCAAAAACCCCCGAAACCCTAATTTGCCCAGTCTATCGTGGGGGGGTCGACCCCCTCCCCCCCATGGATCGACCCCCCATAAGGTCGAACCCATGGGTCGACACCCCCCTTGAGGGATCGACCCAGGGAGCCCCCTTGAGGGGTTGACACCCCTGAGGCGGGAAATTTGCCGCCTACGGAAATTCGATTTTTGTACTGAAATTTAATTTTTTGATTTAATTATATATACATATATATATATATAATTCTCTTGCAACGTATACAAACTTCAAACCTTCATAATTTCTTCATACGTTGTCCGTTTTACGCAAACTAAGTGTCTATTTTGATCAGAATTTCGAGACGGACACAATGGCGCAGTCAATTTCCCTTAATTCTGAATGTTATATTAATTATTCTTTAATGTGTCCTCTTTAGTGTTGTTAAAATTACGGGGTGTTACAGAGGGACTTCGTATATTTCTATGGAATTACGTCGGAGACCGTGCGAGTGGGGTACTATGGGGTGTACCTTAATGTTGAGGGTAGCTACATATATACTGTATTAGGCTAATCCATTAGGGAGTAAATGGGTACGACGTGTGTGTAAGCCTTGAGTGTTGTTATCCCAAGTAACCTAATAAACGAGAAATTATAACTGAACGACATATGTAGGGTTATCCAAAATGTGTAGTTTAAATCCAATCACCAGAACTTGTGTTCTAACCCTCTCCTCATAACATACTCGCAGGTTAGATTTGTGGCAGAGATATGATAGCTTTCGATACTAGTTAGGCAGTATTATTATCAGGGTAAGGCTGTGTTTTGATTAAATTATATTTTATCCATTTCGCTGTGAGATGTTTTCTGAGCTATGATATATTTTATATCTCTGTCTTTTCTGCAGGATACCAGACAAACCAACACGGCGGGTTCTACTCAAATATGCTTTCTAGTTGTTATAGATATTTAAAAAAAAATCGGTCTGTAGGGATTCGGGTTGTTATAGATATTCTTTCTAGTTGTTATGAAAGTTCAGATTCTACTCAAATATGCTTCACTATTATTGCTTGTTGTATATGTTATATTATATTTTATCCTTGCGCTATGAGTTATACGACAGGTTCCGCTTGTGTTATCCTACCTTGATGATCGTCCATAGCTGCCTGGTTCTTTCATCGTATTATTTCCCTTGTTAAGTGCAGGAGTTATGGGCAGTCATCACAATAAAAATCAATCAAAAGTTTCCAGTAATTTATCAAGCATTATCACGCAATTATCAAACCCAAGTCATTGTAAGAAATCGGAGACGTACAAGGGATTTGAGAACCCAATATATGACACCGATCATCACAGGCATTAGGTATCAAAAAACGACAAATAATTCATTCAAGCATCGAGAGAAAAAAATCACAATACTCATATCTGTTTTTCGATCGCAAGTCCAAATCAAATGACCATAGAAGAGCAATCATTTGAAGTAATTAGAGAATCAATTGTATCAAGCATTAGGCATCGCGATTGGGGAAATCACAAAAATCCAAATTTTTGTTAAGCTGGCCATAAAAAAGGGGAAGCCGACACAAGTGCAAAGAAAATAATAAAGGGGGACTACTATTTTAATTTATTCAAAGGGGTTTTTTTTTGTGTTTATTTTAAGTTGTTTAAATTTTGTAAACTTCCAGCATAGATTTTCTAGTTTTTTCTAACCTACGACTTATGATTTATGGGTGCGTAATTCGGGAAAATATGATCTTGGGGATAAAGATCAATGTAGGGTCTTGAGTGTAGAAATAAAATAAGTGGGAGCGAGTGTCGCAAGTTTGCAGGGAATTGTAAGCGTAGAGACTGTTTTAATTCTAATAGAAACCTTGGGGAATGCGGCAGTAGGCAGGCGTTTCCGAAGCTGGGTAAAATCTGTGTCATTTATTTTTTGCATTTATTATGTTGTGATCTGTGCTGAGATATTTTCATATTCCTCAAAACTGCAACAAACTCTATTCACGCCCCCCCCCCCCTCTTGGGTTAATCTAGATCCTACATGTCATACTTGACTTGAGGCGATAAACTTTATTTTTCAAAATTTCTTTTTATTTTGAAAAATCTATTTTCTTTTGAAAAGTATTTTACTTTTAAAACAAATTTTTAGGAATCCTTTAACCTTAGTCTCTGATACCAAATGTAACCCCACTTTAACATCACCCAAAATCGGGTTATACAAAAAGATGTGGAGCGTGCCAGGTATAAAGAACTATACAATAGAGATTAAGGTTCACAAGGCAATTATATATATATATATATATATATATATATATATATATATATATATATATATATATATATACGGTGAAACATTTTTAAATTGAAAACACAACTCTTATTTCAAAACCAATTATTCATTCCATATAAAATACCAAGTCATAAAAACCACATGTATCAATCAGTAATACACAGCCTCATAACCATTAGAGTACTACAACATGTTATCATCCCTTTCAAAAGTCAACAGCCCAACTAATCCCAATAAAGTAAGTTGAAAAAATTGAAGAGGAAAGCATCAACAACTATGATGAACTCCAAGAATGATCCTCTAAGAATTTTGAACTAATCACCTCAGCCCCAGTAGCCTGATAGGAGAGAGAGAAATGAAGAAAGACGAGTGGGTCATACATAAAGTATGGTGAATGAAGTAATTAATAGTGTGATTAAGCAAGATAGGTTTAAGAACAATTCGAGTGTCATAAAAAAATGTGTATGTGCAACACTAATAACCTTTATAAATGAGATAAAATTACATATATGATTTAAGATGATATAACTTTTTGATTGTTTGCACTTTACTACTATTCTGAAAATCTAATTAGGATGAGTTTTCCTAATTCTACCCTGATCAGATCCTACTCTCTTCCACGAAACTAGCATGGTTGTCGATGCCCCTTACATCAAATCACCCCTGCTTGAATGTGAGCTACATCATGTCCTTAACACAACTCGTCCGTGGATTATCCTTCAGATGGACATCTTTCTAGCGCATGATAGCCCCTAATCGATTCTGTATGCGCAGTGATCACCAAGTGCCCTACCCAAAAGTCTCACTAGTATCCAAATAGTATAGCGTGTTTCCAATCTTTCTGAGATCATCAGTCCTTGACCTGAATGGGAAATACAGCAGACATTTAACAACAAATATATTGGTTGCGCTCCCAACCCATACTCAATCCTTGTCTTGAGTTCTATTTCTTAACTTAATACAAGATCTAAGTTTCTTTTCTTGGCTCAGTCTCATATCTGAGCCTAACCTATTGATTTCGTCCCTAGCCTGTGCCTATGATATCCTATTCTACCATAATCGGTTTCTTTCTTTTCTTTTGTTATGATTTCTCAAACATGTCATTACAGTTATCATAATAATCTAATCCTCTTTTGCCTCTTCCCAATTATAACTCTTGTCATCAAAATTATAGTGCAAATTCTTACAAACTTATCTAATTCAATCTAACTTCTTTTTATTACAATTCTACAATTTTTACATGTGTTTACTATAAATTTAGTTTTTTCCTTAAATCCATATTCACGTAGTTTACACTTGTGTCTATTTTTCGTGTAAAAAGAGGATTAAGATCTGTGTCCACAAACTAACCTTATAGATCTAGGCATATATGGAAACAATTGCACATAATTGCGTAAAACTGTAAATACTACCTAGAACAAAATAAATAATAAGAAAAAAATATTGAATAACTAATAGAATTTTTCTAAAGAAACTGTAAGAAAAAGACAAAAATACTTGCAAGAGTTAGCTTATAGGAAATCTACTAAAACTGCAAGAAAAGCTAAAACGTACCTACAGAAATTAACTTACATAAAAATAACTAAAACTATAAGAAATTTTGCAAGAAACTACAATTATTAATAACCCTATAACTCTAAATTACATAATAATCTAAGTAATTATAACTCACGTGTAGTCTTAAGCTTTTGGAGTGCGCCAAGCCTTTCCTAATCCCGTCCTAAGGTTGATTAATAATATTTTTTATATATGTTCCCAAAGGAAAATTTAATTTGTTGTTTTTTTTCAATCAAGAAAGAAGGCGGAGGGAAAAAAATTGACTTGTGAATAAAGTGCTATTATTTAGAGCGAAGTCTGAGGATCTCAAGCTACGGGATTTTAAGATTCAATCCGGTCTAGACATGTCTAGGGTGGAACCAGAACCATTAAATCTCAAAATGAATGCATCAAATTATGCCATGTTAGTTTAAAATTAATAATGCTCTCTATAGGCTTGTACCCAGACGAAAATATCGTCCAGATTCGGGTGCGGTCGTCCTGGCTAATGGTCGGGTTGGGTCGACCCGACCGACGTGTAATTTTTCTTTTTCTTCTTGTTTAAAATATGATTTAAATTTATAACTTGTTTCTTTTATATCTTCTCCGTACTAATTCATATTCTAACAATTAATGTATGAAAATTGACCAGAAAATTGTCACGGATTCAATTGTTTAAATCTCATAGCAAATTTTGATAATTTTACATGGTTATTGTTTTATTAATTATTAGGGATGTTACAGACAATGTGTTGTCGAACTAGAACAAAGAACTTTATGAAGACCGAAAAAGCTAAGGGTGCTTATTTTATATAAACTAGTATTAGGCACGTCCGTTGGACGTGTGCGTAGATGTTTGAAATAAAGGTTGGGTTTGTGCAAAAGCAGGTGCAAACTAAAGATCCGCATACATGCAAAATCAACTGTTTATCAAATATGCATGAGAATAAGATATCTTAGGAAATCACCAATGTAATATATGATTTGTACTCAGTTTTGTGCCCAGTTCTTTATTATAATACTTGACGCATTTCATTGTCGCTTTATTGGATTATTACGGTGTTGATCTACCATTTATATTGCCAATCTGCACGTAATTTAAATACTAAAGATAGATATACATGTATAAGAAGATCCAATAAAGAAAAGATTAAACTATTAGTATACTGTAACACACAACAATTTCCTCAAAAATCAGACACCATAGTTTATTGAACAAAGTTCTTTAAAGTACATACATTTCTATCACACAATTTAGACCAACATCCTCAGAAATCAGGCAACGCTATAATTCAATAAATACACTGAAATAATATACAATGTTGCTTTGAATCTATTACAACTGAACCAAGAAACAAAAACCATGACAAATTAGCTAATCTAAATCTCTACCATTTTCATGTTTGCCCCACAGTGTCTACTACCTGTTGACCACATTGCAAAAGAATATAAGAATCCACCAAATTTTTGCTACCTACTAATGCTACTCTTCTTGCACCACTTTCTTCTCCCTTCCATCCATTGCTATAGTGCAGCCTCCCCTAAATGTACTGGTTTGTCAAAGCTCATTGGTCCACCCTCATGCCAATGTTGTAGCACTGGCTGGATATACTTCATTTCAAGGAACTGGTTTTAGTGATGCATGGGATTAGGACCCGTATCAATAGTTTTTCGTGCTCCTATTTCAAATCTTGCTCCAGTATCCCATTTGCGTCCAAGGCTTTAATTGCTCCCTCTTTTGCAGTTAGTTCCTTCTGAAGCTAACAAATACAAAATTTAAAGACCATATCGAATCCAACAAAAAAAGGTAAATGAAATACTGCGCAACAATTGAACAATAGAATATGAAGATACCATAATGATGGTAGAATGAGTCAAAAAAGTGAAATATATAAAAGTTGTAGGAGCCAAATATTTTTAAGGTATACCTTTATAAACTGGAAGCCTAGGCATGGTTTCTTTAGAGTTTCACCATACTCAAGTTCATTGGCCATCCACGAATAAATAAATCGAGCTTATTAATGTTATTCATTCATGTGTCATTAACATTAACTATTCGCATTAACATTCAAATACATGGGAAAAAAAAGAAAAAAAGAAAAAAATGGTAGAATGATTTCATTAAACATTTAGCGTTCAAGAAATTACTGCCAAACAAAAATAGCAACTGTCAATCCTTTTTCCACAGCATTAACCTTGAACATGCGCCGCTTCAATTCCTAAACACATACATACACCGATGTGGATTAAAAATGATTCAAGGTCCTAAAATCAGTGTTATAGCAATGTTACAACACAAATATATAACATGATTACGTGTTATAATATAAAGCCAAGTTCATCTTAAATTAAAAAGATTCTCAAATTAAACTGGTAGAAGATCCACAACGAAGGAAGCAAGCTTTTTGGCAGTAATACACCGACTGATCTAGGAAGTATGTGTTGTATCGACAATAGTGTACTTTGAGATTTCGGGAACATTGAGGAAGTTGTTAATGTCTTCACCATTAATATCCTTGAACTTTGTAGTGACATCCCGAGGCATCCCCGACAGCCTGAAGAGGAAAGAAGAACAAATGCTGCTTTTGCTTGATTTTCCGTCGATGCATTTTTTCAGGAGTTGCCATGACTAAAATAATTAGTGATCACATATACTAAAGCATTGCTAAAAATTTAGATATTCCATAGTGTTTAAAGTAGCAAAGATATACATCAAAATGCAAGCACCAAGGCGGCAAAGGGTTTTATGTATGTATGTGTGTATATATGTAGACACGCGTGCACTAAGGTACGCACTATAGAACCATTACCTATACTGCCTGCAGTTTAGTAGTGGGTCAGCATCCTTTCTACTGCAGCTTTTACATTGGCCGATAGCTTCACCATTTCAGCATTGTCTCACTCAGCTTCGGGTTTGCTTTCGTACGGAATCGATTTATGTGCTTTTAGCTTCCTTCCAGGTATCAAGTTCCTCCTAGGCATATCTAGTTTAATCACTATGTGTGCCTGTGTTAAGCCCATCATACTCTCTTCAACACTATTTGAATGCCCGGAGCATCCTTTACCACCCACTGGAAGTCTGAATCAGTTCATGTGCCCAATCTGAACATACAACAGCAAGAAAGAAAAATTATACTAATTAGTAGCAACAAAGAAATTATAAAACGATTTAACCTATGATCTCTTCGCCGAGGCGAAATAAGGGCTCGACCACAGCCATAGGTGAAGAGGAGTGCCAGATCTGAACATACAACAACAAGGAAAAAAATACTAATTAGCGGCAACAAGGAATTATAAAACGAATTAACCTATGATCTCTTCGTCGAGGCGGAATAAGGGCTCGTCCACGACCACAGCAAGAAAAAAAATACTAATTAGTAGCAATGAAGGAATTATAAAATGAATTAACTTATGATCTCGTCGTCGAAGCGGAATAAGGGTTCGTCCACTAGCAGAGGTGAGGAGTGACAAATTTGACGAAAACTGAAAAGGCGATCTAAAAGCACAATTTCTTGTCAGATGTGAAAAGGCGAAGGCGGTAAGAGGTGAGAAGTGAAGGAAGTAAATTCGAATCCACCAAAGGTTGAATAATTAGGAAATTTTGAGGTAGTTTAGGGTGGAGAGTAGGGAAGAAAACACGAGGAAGAGAGGAAACTGAAAGAACGTACTGAAGAAAGACGGAAAAAATATGAAATAATAAGAAGTAGATTGACTAACCGTAGACCGTAGTGTGTCAGTGGGTAAGAAGAAAGTGGGACGACCAAAGACACGTTTGCCCTGCATTATAATTTGTTTCGAAACTCTGTTGTAAAGAGATTAATTAATGGGCTTTTCTGGAAACGCATAAAAGCTTCACCATCCTAAAAGATTTGCTTTATTAGTAGAGATAACCATTGTCTGGCTCGACTCAATGCTTAAAAACGTCTATTCATGTTCATTCGTTTTTCATTTGAAACATGAACTATTATTTTATTAATTAATTGTTAGTATTTAAATTTTAGGATTGTTACCGACAATGTGCTGTCGTACTATAAAAAAGAACTTTATGTAGAGCAAAAAAGCTAAGGGTGCTTATTTTATACGAATATCCATTGTGTAGCTCGACTCAATGCTTGAAAATGTATATTCATGTCCGTTCATTTTTCATTTGGAACATGAACTACATAGAAAGAAATTTTATACAATATTTCGCCTATACAAATTATTCGACAAATTTTTTGCTATCTATACATCGTACATTCATTATCTGGCTTGTACGAAGAGTGTTCGAGCCAAAATCACACCCGGTTTATGCTCCTCCAAAATTCTTGTAGGATAGGACATGATCTGCGCTCTTTCCGATTCAGTCAATCTGATTAACACTTTTAGCAATAGCAAAACGAAGCATAATCAAATGAAAATATTTGATCTAGGTTGAAGTAGCAGAATTAAATGGATACAGGTTAAGCCCAAGCTAAAAATAACGTCAGAAGTCGATATGTAGTAGTTTGCTATTATTTTGGAAAGCAACGGCGCCGAATTCTGGGCTTTGGTTGTAATTACGAGCCTTGCAAACCAAAAGTGTATTGGGCTGTCAAAAAGATCCAATGTCACATTACGAAAGAAAAAAAGAAAGAAACAGAAAAAAGTGTGCCACGAAGATTCCGACTATTTTAAGATCTGAATCCAAAAGAATTAGTTCACAAAACTTGAATTTTTTTTCTTTTTTCTGGGTAAGGCCCGTTGTGAAGAATCATGCTATAGTTGAGATTTAACCCGTGGTAAATTGCCTGTAAAAAAATATGTCATTTAAACCCATAATAAGGTAAGTTTGTCTTTCATTCAAAAAATGAAAATTGGTGCTATTTATTTATTCATTTATTTATTTATTTACTATTATTTTAAGGTGTGTTCTCGGGCCTTTTTTTTCTTTCTTGTTTTTATAACTTTAAAGTAGAATGGTTCAACAAAATTTAGTACTAATACATATGGAAAATTTGAAACTTAAAGTAATGGAGAAAGTAAATTGTGGAAATTGGTTTTGCATAAAATCACATACAGTTTTTCAGATATACTAGCATTTTTGATTTATTTTACAACGAATAAGCATCCAACAACATCAAGGTTAGTATATAAGAATGGAAAACGAGCAAGTTAATAAATTAGCATTATTGGTTAGTATCTTTCTTTCATTGTAGTTGTTTCTTTCAGTTGAGTTGTCTAGACTATATTTTATAAAAAACGAAGCCAACTGTAACCAACAATCAACAGACAAAACAATATTTCCAGTGACAAAACAAAGCAGAAGCTGAACAAATTTGGCCTCAAGCTCAAAATCATAAGCGACTGCTAAGTAACAGACAACCTATCAGATACAAATTGACTTAAAACCTCAATTTTTAGCATTCTTACATCAAAAATCAACCTCAAGCTCTCATGAAATGAGATCTTCCAGCAACTGACACACAACCTAACCAAACCGGTATAAAAGTCTCAATATTTGACACTCACATACATACATTCATTCTAACATACAAATTAGCACTCATTACAGCTGATTAATGTCCAACAGTATATGTTATATGCAGATGACTAGATACATGGTACAACAACAAAAAGAAACCGCCCAATGAAATTCTGCCTCAACCAATTTGCAAAGATAACAAAGTTAACAACAACATGAAAAGCAACAGCTTGGTGGTAAATAGAAAATCATCCTCTGTAGACACCCGAGGGATCAGAATTTTGAATGATCCACGGATGCTCAAGTACCTTATGAAGTGGAAGACGGTGCGATGACTCCCTAACAAGCATCTGAAACAAATATACATTTTCATAGAAATTCAATCATGGTTACAAACTTATTTTGCCATCCTAAGAATATACAGAAATATATAACATTTGAAACTGTATTGCATTTTACCTGACTAATGAGGTCTTTTGCAGCTGAAGAAATGTAAGGTTTTGGAGGAAACTTCAGATCAACCTTTATTATCCTACATATATCAACAAGTTACATTAACCTTCATCTCTTGGAAAAGCTTAACAAAATAAAAACAAGTCGAGTCTGACTGCGTTTACCTTCTGTAAGTGTCTGAGTGTTCCTTTGCCTCAAATGGAGGGATACCATAAAGGAATTCATAGCACAAGACACCTAAACTCCATATATCTACACTGGCATCATGCTCTACACTCTCAACTAAAGGAACAATATGGCAATGCAAAGAGATAATTGAACATAATTAGGTACATAATTATGTTTTGAACGACAATGAGAGATAGACGGATATAGGGTTTGAGTTGTAGTACCCATTTCTGGTGGGAGATAATCAAGTGTACCACACATTGTTTTCCTCCTGTTAAACGTGTGCACTGACCATCCAAAATCCGCAATTTTCAACTCTCCCTGCAGTTGATTTAACAAATATCAATATCTATTCATCATTTTATTTTATTTTACTTTTGTACAGAATAAATAGGATTTTTCATGAATTAATTACAGAAGCATACTTCCTTGTAAATATGTTAAAACAAATTTTCGCCTTTGGCCAACTGGAAATACATTGGAGCAATTTCAGGTCAGCATTTTTTGGACCATTTTTATTTCTGGTCTATTTTTCTAAAAAGATTGAACTGTATGTAATATAATGAAAGCTTTTTACAACGTGATTTATACCACAAACCATAGAGTTCAAAATTCAAGGTATTCATGTTTCCCAAACCTACAAGTATGCACACACAGACGCACATGCTTGCTGACTTTTTTTTAATGCTCTGTATAGATTATTACTAAATAACATCTGTAAAGCATCCATTACCAATAGCGTCTGAGTACTAATTGACATTGAGTTACTACATTTAAACAAAAAACTTAGGAGCTGTTTGGTTTATTTTATGTTTTAGGTTTTGAATTTACAACATCAATTACAGAAGAAAAGAAAAAAAAGAGTGAAGGATGGCAAAAAGAGTGAAAGACAACGAAGGAATGAATTTGCATTATAAAACAACAAAAAGTTTTGGTTTTGTGAATTAAATTCATTTTCTAAAATGGTCGTTTCTGCATGATATATTGAAAGTTTTTTATAATGTTATTTATATCACAAACCATAGAGTTCAAAATTTCAGGTTGACATTGGAGTCAAATAATAAATTGTATATTCAAGGTATTCATATTCCCCAAACCTACAAGCATGCACACTCAGACACACATATACTTGCTTGCTGACTTTTCTTAAAGGGTCCGTTTGGGATACACCCCTAGAAAGTTTGAAAATAAGAACGACATCCACTGTAACTTTCATTTTCAAAGCAGGTCCCAATTTTCAGTGTTACGTGTTGAAGACTTTGAAGGAAAAAAAATTGCACACATGTATGAAGGAAAAAAAATTGCAACAATTCATGAAGCAGTTTACACTGAAAATCTGCATGAATTCTTGCATACATGTATGCAACAATTCGCGCAGATTTTATGTTGAAAAATCTGCACGAATATTAGCATACAAGTATGCAACTATTCTGTTTTATAGCATACATGTATGCAAATAAAGATGAACTAATATTTATGCCTGCGGATTGTTGCATACATATATGCATTTATTCTGAATACATGCACACATGTATGCAAATAAATATGAACTGATATGCATAGGCACGCGCAGATTTTATGTTGAAAAATCTGCACAAATATTAGCATATAAGTATACAACTGTTCTGTTTTATAGCATACATGCATGCAGATAAAGATGAACTAATATTTATGTTTGCGGATTGTTGCATACATATACATTTATTCTGAATACATGCATACATGTATGTAAATAAATATGAACTGATATGCATAGACACGAATATATGCATACATGTACGCATTTATTCTGTAATAAACGCATACATGTATGCATAAAAGTTAACATAAATGCATCACCAAAATAGTTCCATGCATGTATGTATGCAGGAATTTCAAATATATGCATGATTTGACGCAGAATATTGCAGTTTCGTTGTTTTTTCGTTTTTGATGTGTTTTTTGGTGGTTTTTTCATCTGAATTTTATTACGTTTTCGTGTTTAATTTAAATATGAATTTACATGATTTTTTTTATGAATTTTCAAAAAATAGGGATGTAATTTATAATAAGTTTAGGACCGGATGTGAGCTTAATTTTGAAACTTTATAGGGACCTGAGCCTAATTTTCACTTTTATAAAACTCTGTACAGATTATTACTAAATAACATTTGTAAAGCATCCATTACCAAGAGCGTCTGAGTACTAATCGACATTTGAGTTTCTAAATTTAAACCAAACAACTACTACATTTAAACCAAAAACTTAGCAGTTGTTAAGTTTATTTTATGTTTTACGTTTTGAATTTACAACATCAATTACAAAAACAAAAAACAAAAAACAAAAACAAAAAAAAGCTAAGGACAACGGAGAAGATGACGGGGCAACGAAGGAATGAATTTTCTCATGTTCTTCCATTAAACCAAAAACTAAAAATGCGAAACCGTACGCATCCTTAATTTTCTCAATCGTGGTTTAAGTTGAGCTTTGAATCAGAATTTGAGAACCCAATCACACAATAGGAGAGATTCAACTTGAAACCGGATTCAAATGATCAGATTTTAGTACTTTTGACAACAATGCAATACCTGAACCCCTAACAGAAGATTCTCCGGTTTGATATCTCTATGAATGACATGCTTCCCATGTAAGTATATCAGAGCTCTTGCTAATGATGCAATGTACTGAAAAATAACAGTGATTAAACTTAAAATAGCTATCCCATTGTATGAAAACTTGACAGTTAAGTCTCAAAAAAAGCAAATAACTTACGGTGGCAGTTCGTCTTTCGCTAAAATATTTACATTTCTGCAATTCCTTATAAAGCTCGCCTTTTGCAGCGTATTCCAAAATAAGATAAACTCGGGTCTACAGATGAGAAAATAGAACAAAATATTATATCCAAATCATTGTTTGTAAACGTTGTATGGTAAAAATCAGATGCGGAGGTTTAACCTGATCATAAAAGTAGCCATATAAGCGAAGTATGTTTGGATGACGAAGGTGACTTTGTATCTCTACTTCACGACGCAACTGGTGTTCAACTTGGGATTGTTTGAGTTGGCTTTTAAATAGAACTTTTAATGCCACTACATGGTTGCTCTGTTCACAGTAGAAAACAAAATCCCTAGTATTCAAATTTATGTGATAATCACTCTAATTGTATAGCTTAAATGTTTGTTATAAACTGAAGAGTTTATTACTAATCTTAGTATTCAAATTTCGAGTTCATCTCTGAACCAACCATATTTAATAGACAAACATCGTGCAGTCAATACTAAATAAGATATGTCCAGGTTGTTTCAATCAACTCAAATGCCACTTTGTTAAGATAACTGAAGCACATTTTCTATGCAAAGCGACTAATAGTTTTTGTATACAAACATATCTTGCAATGAAATTCACCTTCTTTTCTCTAGCCAAATATACATGACCAAACTTGCCTCTTCCTAGCGGTTTCCCAATGTCAAAATCGTTCAATTGCCAGCGCTTCTCTTCAACTGAAACCTTCGTTGTAACCTAAATATTACATGCGAGGGTAGAAACGAAGTCTTTAAAAATAGAAATAAAAAGGAAATTCCTGTAGATTTGACAGGTTGTATGAATAATCTGAATCGATGCAAAATAAGAACCTATGCCGACAAATCTATCATAAACCCTAGGTCGTGCTCCAATCGTTCTTTTTCTCAATTATTAGAGAAATCCAAAATTCACATGAATTTCAAGATACAACACAGCAACACTAGGTTCTTATACAATTTTACAACTAAAATCATATTAGAATGGAAGATTCGACAGATTAGGGCAAAGTATTTTTTTAAAAAAAGGAAAAAAGAGAAGGAAATAATTTTGTTGAATACCTTTTCTTCCTCTTTGGTTTCAGTTGAAATGGCCATGACGGAAAGAGAGATGGGTTCACTTCTCAGACAATCGTTTTTTTGGGAGAATGAAATATTATTAGAGAAACAAGAGAAGAACGAAGGAAGAAATAGTGAAAAGCTGAGTTTGGGATCCCAACGGTCAAATTACAAGATTACGGCATGTGGCATAATCGAAGGACTAGTTTGAATCGTCATTATGTTACTTGCTAAAATGCAGTTGGAGCGTATATGCTCTTAGAGTCTGCAAAATCGAGTTTAATGGTGCGTTCGGATGGACCAAACGGTCCATTTGCCCAACGGACGCATCTGACGTGTCGGACGCGTCCGTTGGACAACAGGTCATTTTGGTCCGTTTGCCCAACGACTCAAAATTGAGCTGTTGGACAACGACGCGTTCGATACGTCGTGTCCCAAACAACCCAATTTTGAGCTGTTGGGTATAATTTTTTATTTATTTAATCAATTAATTATTTTAAGTTTTTATAAACTTTAAAAATTAATAACTTGTGCATATGAGATCCGTTTAAGACCGGTTTTTTTGCATTGCAATCGTATCGAAGTGCTCTACGTAACTGAGTTGGTTTGAACTGAATTGGAGCAACTTGTAATTTATCAATTTTTTTATTTTTTTATTTATTTGTGTAAATTATTGATATATATTATTTATTAAAACAAATGATAAATTAATTAACCATTAATTAATTAAATTACAAAATAAAAATAAAATAGTCCGCTTAGATACTCCGTTTAATGCGCCAAACGCATTCTCCGCTAATTACAATTCTTCGCTTAAATTTCCCGCTTCCGCTTGCGCCAAACACACCCTAAATGCTCGTAGCAGTGGCTTGCACATCCCCTTTTTTTTAAAAAAAAAACTAAGAGAGTTTGTAAAACTTTTCATTTTTTTAGAATGTATTTGCGGTACGATAATGTAATACTTTAACGGCTACTTAAACGAGATTGAAAGTTAAACAGAATATGTATTTATAGTGTCATGTAGAACTTTTAAACGAGGCATTCAAACAAAGTATATTAGTCTGTAATTTATAATTTAATTGAATCAAAGGGTAGTAAGGAAGAATTAAGGAGAGTAATTAGAGGGGAAAGAGGCAAAAATAACCCGTAGGGATCGGACGTGTCCTGTGACAGCCGCTCCGTACCATCCAACATTTCGCTTGAAATGCGTTGTGCCAATGTCCGACTAGCACGAGACGATCGTCAAAAGGGTTGAAACGATGAATCACCAAGAACATGTAGTATATCTCACAACGCATGGAATAAAATATAATAATAACATAACCTGATATAGACATGCGAGACAGTACATAAACTGGAAACTAAACAATATCCATCAAGCGGAATTTAAAACACAGTTTCTTATCCAATTATTACAACTTTAAAATATTGTCTCTTAAAGGAAATAAAAGAGGTACTCTACTAATGCCCAAAGCAGTGACCAGCAACAACACAAGGAGAATATATATAGTACGTGGAAGCCTCCTGCTCATCTTCAGACATTTACTCGTGCATAACCACCTAACTTGTCTCTAGTCTACTCGTTTAGAAGCACCCAAAGTAATAAGAAGAGACATAAAACTCTGGGTCAGACGAAAGTCTGGTGCGAGCGATAGCAAATCTAAAACTGGATAAAGCAATAACAGGTATAAATAATCATACCTGACCTGGACCTGCAACCGAAGAGTTAGCACAACAAGATGTACAATACTCTAAGGTAACACTAACATATAGTGTAAAATGGGAGTGTGCGTGTCATGGTGATAGCAAACATCAAACATAGCAATCATCCTCACATCTCTCACTCAGTGCGTAAAACATACAATATCCATCGCTTTGATCACCAGATCCATTGGGGACATGACGGAGTCCAACTCCATACAACTATCGCTACAACCACTTTGCCCTTTGGGGCCATGACGGAGTCCAACTCCATACAACTATTACTCTGACCCCCACTGCACTGGTCCATAGTCAATAACCCTAACGGGTCAACCAGTCCACGCAGCCCTGGCTCTGGTTCGTCTAGATACCCCCCTCTCAATGGTGAACATAAGTTATAGATATCGATAACCCTTTTGCACACGTCCTGCAGCAAAGCCAAACTCTTGAAGTTCACTCGTTGGTTCTCATCTGGATCTTGAGCGATAACTTCTCATTTGGACTTCCTTTGCATCTCGGTTTTTTGGTCTCCTCTGGTTTGGTTCGGATTCAACTCCTCGGCTCGTGACTCTCCGTTCGTGGCTCGGGGTTGGTTCGTGGGGAAGCAGAGGCGGCTCATGGTTCGTGACAGCAAGTTCTCGGTTGTGGTGCTCTACTTGTGGTGTAAGCGGCTCGGCTCGTAACAACATCCGGTTCGTGGTACGTGAGTGGCGAGCATGAGCTGGTCGGTTCGTAGAGCTCGAATGTGAGTTGGTTCAAGGGGTGGGGGGGGGGAGGCGATCTGGTCCCATTTCCTGCACTTCTTTCGGCAAGCTATTTACGCCACACGACGGCGTTTTCTACCATTCTAACTCTTCATATGCAATCATAAACATACCAAACAGTAGTAATAACATGTAAAATCAACCAGAAACATCAAAACTACAACTTTACATGTTAATATAGAACAAGCATACCCAATACCATGATTTTCCCCTTAACCCCCTAAATTCCGGGATTAGAAAACTTAATCCAAATTAAACCAAATTTATACCAGTGATAGAAAATATGATTTTAGAATTTTTACATATTTTTCCATATATTTCTGAGTCATTAATTCGCTAATTATCACTAATCATCCCTAATTAGCTGTAATTAGTGAATAAAATGCTAATCATTCACCTTAGCCACAAATAAATGATAGATCTGAGACTTTAACTAATTTGGCTCGGATTTCTATGTAGTGCAGCAACTCTACCTCAAATTTGGTGCTAATCCGCCTTGAAGATTTGATTAATTTGGAATTAGAAAGTGATTAGAGAGATTTAGAAGATGGAGGCCAGTATTAGGGTTCAAGGAATGTTTGTGGCGGCTAGAAAATTAAAAGGGAACGTTTCTCCAAACCCTTTCAGCCCTCCCATAGCCCTAATCCCGAAATGGGTCATGGGCCTAGCTGCAAATCACCCTATTAAGCCCAATTAGGTTGTTTTTTCATCTTCAATTCTTATTTCAGCCATATCTCCCAAACCGTAAGTCCGTTTGATTAATGTAACCACTCTACGGAATGGCAAACCCTCATCTAAAAATAATGGAAGTGATTTCAGGTCAAAACTCCTTACCAATCAAAAGTTATAGGTGAAACAAGATCTGCCAGGGGCAAAACGGTCATTTAAAATTCGGCAAAAATCGTGAATGTGGGAAATGACCCCAATTGTCGTTTCCCAAAGTTACACGACCATATGACTTCGTATGGAAAAAAAATCTATGATCCTCTGATATGTAGAATGCGGGTCGTTACACTCTTCCCCCCTTAGGAAATTTCGCCCCTTATGCAAGAAAACATATAATGATGCCCCGCATGGTTATCAACCATTTACAAAGAATCAAACATGCAAAATAACACAACAAGCGTATCCTAGAATGTTGTTTACTAACAAGGAAATAACTGTATCGCGATTAAAATCTTACCAGGTAAAGAGCTCTGGATATGACTTTCTTATGCTCTCCTCGGTTTCCCAAGTACAGTCATTCTCGTTATCATCCCACTGGACCTTAAGCAGTTTCAACGTCTTCCTCCGAAGTTGCTTTGTATCGTGTCCGACAATACGAACCGGTTTGCGGTTTCCAACTGCCTTGGATTCTATCTCGATATCATCCAACAGTTCTGGTGACATAGTCATATCAGAATCGTGCACGAACTTCCTTAACTGGGAAACATGAAATACGTTGTGCACTCCGGCCATCTTGTCCGGTAATCCAGTTTTATACGCTAAATTCCCAATTTTTTTAGAACTGGAAATAGATCAACAAACCTTGGTGCTAACTTACCTCTCCTACCAAACCGAATCACACTCTTCAACGGAGAAATCTTGACGAACACCAAGTTGCCAACAAAGGATTTCAAATCTCTTCGTCTTTTATCGGCATGACTCTTCTACCTATCTTGGGCAGCCTTCATTCGCTGTTGAATAACCTTGATCTTATCTGAAGTTTCTCTTATTACATCCAGCCCAAGCACAAATTTCTCACCGGTTTCCAACCAACATGATGGTGAGTTGCACGGTCTTCCGTACAAAGTTTCAAATGGGGTCATACCAATACTGGACTGATAACTATTATTATATGCGAACTCAACCAGATGCAAATGGTCATCCCATGACCATCCAAAATCCAATATACAAGCTCTCAAGAGATCCTCTAATACACGATTCACCCTCTCTGTTTGACCATCGGTTTAAGGATGATATGCAGTACTGAGATGTAATTCTGACCCTAAAGCCTCTTGTAAGCTCTTCCAAAACCCACTAGTAAATAATGGATCTCGGTCACTCACAATACTTTTAGGTACTCTATGAAATCTCATTACCCACTTCATATATAATTCTGCTAACTTAGCTGCCATTATATTCGACCTGACCGGTATAAACCTTGCGCTTTTGGTCAATCGATCCACAATCATCCAAATACTATCATGACTTGATCTAGTCCTTGGTAAACC
Source organism: Allium sativum (assembly GCA_030737875.1). Taxonomy (NCBI): domain Eukaryota; kingdom Viridiplantae; phylum Streptophyta; class Magnoliopsida; order Asparagales; family Amaryllidaceae; genus Allium; species Allium sativum. The sequence goes on along the minus strand of CM060924.1, from coordinate 460,651,690 downwards.
ATCGATGAAATCCATTGAGACTTGTTCCCATTTCCATTCGGGAATTTACAACGGTTGTAACAAACCACTAGGCTTCTTTTGCTCGGCTTTAACTAACTGGCAGTTCATGCACTTGGATATAAACTTCCCAACGTCTCTCTTCATCCCTTCCCAGTAGTAGGTCTGCTTTATGTCTAGATACATTTTGTTACCACCGGGATGTATAGTCAGTTTCGAGTGATGACACTCTCTAAGCACTTCATCTCTCAATCCATTAACATTGGATACAACCGGTCTCCCATTCTTTCGAAGCCATCCCTCTCAATCAAGTCCATACTTGTTCATTCCCTCACCATCGATACCCATCTCTACCTTGGAGATGATTTCTAATAGATTAGGATCGTCCCTCTGACTGGAACCAATTCGCTCAATCAGAGCCGGTCTGATCGTCAAACTTGCTAGCATGTCTGGATCCAATTCGCACTTAGGTCTGAAATTATATCCCGCGATATACTCCAGTTGCTTCCATTCCAGAAACATAGCCCCCAAACTGGCATGTCTCCTACTCAATGCACTAGCTATCGCATTAACCTTTCCAGGTGTGTATGCGATATTGAAATCATATAAAGCCAAAAACTCTAACCATCTCTACTGATGAAGATTTAAATTCTTCTGAGAGAAAGATACTTTAATGATTTTTGATCGGTAAACAACTCAAATCTTTCTCCCAAGTGGTAATATCTCCACATCTTCAACGCAAACATGATCGCTGCCAATTCCAAATCGTGGTAGGGTATCTTTTCTCATGTGATTTCAATTGCCGACTAGCATAAGCCACAACCCAACCTCCTTGCATCAGTACAACACCTAGTCCAGTACCACATGCATCTGTGTATATCGTCATCTCTTCGTACCCCTTAGGAATAACTAATACTGGTGCGCACTTTAACTTCTCCTTTAGGCTCTTAAATGAATTCTCACACCTTTCGTTCAAAAAAAAGTTTGATTCTTCTTGGTGAACTGAGTTAACGGTGTCGCTATACTGGAAAAGTCTTGAATAAACTTACGATAATATCCAGCTAACCCCAAGAAACTTCTCATGTCTATTGCATTTTTGGGCATAGACCAATCTTGCACCGTAGCCACCTTCGTAGGATCCACGACAATACTATTATCTGAAACAACATGGCCCAAGAATCTCACTTCCCTCATCCAGAAGTGACACTTAGAAAATTTTGCTTTCTATTGGTGTCTCCTCAACACCTTCATCACTATCCTCAAATGTTTCTTGTGTTCTTCCTCTGTCCTCGAGTAAATCAAGATATCATGCATGAACACAAGAACAAGTTTATTTAATTGATCTTTGAAAACCCTATTCATAAGATCCACAAAATATGCGGGTGCATTGGTCAACCCGAGTGGCATGACCAACCACTCATAAAATCCAGACGGCGTCCGAAATGTCGTTTTAGGTATACTCTCAGCTGCTACTCGGAGCTGATGAAATCCTGTCGCGAGGTCCAATTGGGAGAACACTCTTGCTCCATTCAGTTGGTCAAACAAACCATCCATCCATAAAAGAGGATACTTATTCTTTCTAGTTACCTTGTTCAACTCACGATAGTCTACACATAATCGAAGGGAACCATCGGCCTTGGTAGCAAATACAACTGGTGCTCCCCACTCGGAAACACTTCTTCGGATAAATCCCTTCTTCAAAAGATCACCTACTTGCACTTCGAGCTCTCGCTGCTCCTTTGGCGCCATACGATGAAGTGGCATCAGTATAGGTCTGACATCTTTCATTAAATCAATCTGAAACTCGATCTCTCGGTGTGGTGGAAGTCCGGTCACTTCCCCGAAGATGTCCGGATACTCGCCAGCAATAGGAACATCTGATAACTCATCATGCGGGATATCGAGGGAATTCAGAAAACTAGCCATCACCTCATCACTAGGTAGGCAACCCAATACCACCCTCCTCCCATCATCCGCTCTAATGGTCACCGAAGACCCCTCACAGTCTACCACCACCCCATACTTTTGGAACCAGTCGACCCCCTAAATAATGCCAACCCCAATAAAGCCCAAAACAAAGCAATCACAAGCAAACATACATCCATGACTCGATATGACCAAATTTCAACAAATCATACTAAGGCTAGTCGAACCACCGATATGGTTTGTTACAGCCAAAGGTTTATCGACTATCCTGGGTTCCAATTCCAACCTACCTACTAGGTCACTAGATAAGAAGGAATGGGAAGCCCCATTATCAAACAACACTCAAACAGGAACATCATAAATGGAAAGCATACCTTAAATAACGACACCTTTTCCTTTCTCCGCCGCAGGTGCGGCATTCGACGAAGAAGCTGTGCAGTTAAAGCGGTTAGCAGATACAATGCGGTGAAGACACAAAAAGTTGTAGCGGAGATAAAGCGTGGAAATAGCGGGATATAGCGGATGAGTCTAAAATAGCATATAAAACTCATATTTAATGCTTTTTAGAAATATATAAATGAAAAATTAACATTCACCTAATTATAATTAATACATTCTTAATTTTAAATAAGAGAATAAGCAAATATATGTAAATAAGTGTAAATTTTTATTTAGCTTGACTAAATTTAATAGAACATTAGAGTGTTTTATATTCTGAAAAATATATATCAAAAAATGACATTTAAAAAATAATTTTATAATGCATAAATGACATTTTCAATTCATTTCTCTTATAGACTATATAGCGAAAATAGCAAAATATAGCTGAAATAATGGGATATATCGGGAATATCGGAATATAGCAGGGCTTAAAGCGGAAAGGCTATTTCAAAGGCTATTTGGAAATAGCGTAGCATTAGAAACCCGCTACCTGATATAGTGGGGATATGGCGGGGTAATAGCGGGGCATAAACTACACTGCAAAGAAGGAACAGCGTTGATAGCATATGCTTTCACGATCTGCTTCTCCTTAGGAGGTTGTGGATATTTGTCCTTGTGATGTCCCACTTAGCCACAATTGAAGCACTTCCTTTCCCTTGGCTTTGCTCGATAATCTCTGGCATAGTGACCCTTCTTGCCATAACTAAAGCACATGACATCTTTCTTATGCTTCTTTTTCTGACCATCCTTGGTTTGGTTCTGTTTCCTCTTGTTTTGGGAATTCTTCTTGCCTTCACCCCTTGCCTGTGGTTTTGGCTCTCATGCAGATGCAATAGCAACCTCAATCTTTGACTTAGGGTAAAGGCTCTCTGATCTCAATGCCTTTCCCACAATAGATTCAAAGGTCTCATCGATATGGTTTATAAGTCTTTCCCCCAAATACTCATCTAGGCCAGTTATGAACTTCTCGTTCTTCTTCTCGGCGGTATCAATAAGAGGTAATCCATATTTCAATAAGGTATCGAATTTAGCAATATATTCCGAGACCGCCCTACCATTCTGCTTAAGTTCCAAAAATTTCCTAAACAATTCTAATTTCTGAGCAATTGGAAACTTGTCACTGAAGCGAGTCTTAAACTATTCCAAGTAATTTGATCCTCGGGAGTAGCTGCTTTAATGGCATTCCACCAATTCACAGCCCGTCCTTGAAGCTAACGCGATGCTACTTTCTCTTCATTGCATCATCGATCCTCAAATCCTCGAAGATGCGCTCACAACTATCAAGCCAATCGTGAACCTCCGTAGCCGATTCCGTTCCATGGAACGGCTTCCCACCAAGACTAGTATAATCCTTGCTAAGCTTGACAATGTCGGCTCTAGGCGCCTGCACTACTGCACCACCATCGTTAGCAGTATTAGGAACTGCTCCCTGAGCATCCTTAAGCATCTCTCGCATGAAGGCAGTAAACATCATCCTTATATCAGGGACATTCCCATTGTTGGCCCTTGAACCAGATCCCTCTTACAAGTCGTTACCAAGTCACCCCAGAAAGGTCAAATTGTTCCTAAGTCGTACCGCCCTCGGTTCATAGCGTTAGAACCAAATTGAGTCAATTGGACACCATGTCGTCCTTGATCCATGGCGCAGCACGAAGTCAGAATCATGTCGCATGATCACAAGCCGCATCCTTGATCATGCCATTTAGACCGGGCTAACCATGTCGTCCTAAATTCGTGTCGTCCTTCGATAAGTCGTTTTCTGGATGTAACATATGAGCCAGACAACGGATCACCCATGTCGTTTCTCAGCATGGAGCCCAAGTCATACCGTCTCTCATTAAGCCGTTCTAGATATGTTAAGTCGCTCCTGAGTCATGGCGTCTCCTACCAAGTCACTAAAGTGGGTGCAAGCCGATGTTGAATCATGTCGTGTTCCAACATGTCGTAACCGACATGAGGTAGGCTGAGGCATTCATGCCACTGAAACCAGTCATGTCGTACCGCGTCCATCCATGTCGTGCCGCCCGAGTCATATCGTTCCGCTTAGCCTATCTTTTGCCAATCTGTTAACAACTGTCACCCGAACGCCATAAGTCATGTCGCCCAGCGACATAACTCCCTACACTACTTATCTTCACTCCTCTCACTCCTATAAATATTCCATGCACACCACTTTAGTGGGGACCGAATTTGATGACCCCGGAGGGCTGTCCAACCATTTACTCAACAATTCTAAGTAATTTCTACATCTTCAATCTCATTCAATCTAAGATCAGACGTGGAATTCTCCATCAAATCATGAAATCTACTCAAGAGCTTAGTGAATCATAGATCTACTTCTCAAATTGCTATATTTGGAGGATTTCTCTACTTCCTTTGGCTTTTTGGATTAAATCAAGGGAAGAGTGTGAGAGGATGAAAATCTACGTAATGAGAGAGTATACAAACCTGGTAAATTTGCATGTGATAATGAAAGTTTCTCTCAAAGTGGATGTAGATCTTTTCTAAGATCGAACAACTTTAAAAATCATTGACTATTTTACTTGCATTTATGATTATGGCTCCTTTTAATCTCTTACCATATTGGTGAAGTACATTTTTTGTACCTTTGGTGCTGAGATCCAATTTGGGTTTTAACATTTGGCGCCCACTGTGGGGCCGCTTTCACACTTCCTTCTTTCACACTCTCTCACAAGGCTGAAGACCTTGCATTGGGGTTCTAAACCTATCTCTACCATAGATCTTACAAGACTACAATCTGAGCCAATCGATGAACTTTCTTTCAAATTCAAGTCCTTGTCAGAAATCATGGGTAAACCATCGAGGAAGACTACAAGTAAAACTGTCGAAGAAATCAACAACGCTACTAACAACAAAACTGCTCCACTCACCAACCAATTTGAAGTTGGTGAAACTTCTAAGGTTGTAACGAGAAGAGAGTTGGATGAAGTTGTTGCTGGTCTAACAAGTCAAATGGATATTGCAAACAATGCTATGCTAAAGAAACTTGAATCTATGTTTGTGATGCAAGCCGCTATGGCAAAAGTTACGATAAATGCCGCTCGTGCTAAATATGCTCAGTCGGATCATACAGAAAATGCGGGTTCTTCCTCTTTAAGTCCAAATCGAGAAAATTCTGTCCAAGAGGTTGCAGATCCTAACGATCCTCGACAAGAAGCAATTTTTTTTACAAGCAACCACTCTGATAAAGCAACCTCTTGACAAGCGCTTAGAACCACCAAAGGGGCACCTCCCCAAGCGGGAGGCCCATGGTCCCGAAATCTGAACCATGGCCGTTTGCTTAGGCAAACATCCAATAAGGATGATGGAGTCCACCCCGTGGACCAGCTCAACGAAGAGGAACACATATCGGAAATGGTTCGCAAGATCATGGAGAAAATCTTGAAAAAGCAAGACGATGAGAAGGATTGAGGGTTTGCTCCTACCAAAACCCCACTCACGGAGAGGATCAAAATGGTTCCATAGCAAATAAGTTCAAATCTCCAACGATATAAGCCTATAATGGGTCTAGTGATCCCAACTTGTTCTTGTTCAAATATCATCAACATATGGGCAGAGCGCGCGCCACAAACGAGTTGAAATGCCTGTACTTTCCAACTTATTTCGAAGGGGTGGCATCACTTTGGTTCACAAAGTTACCACCCAAATCTGTGGATGATTTTGCTACTTTGGCCAAGCTATTCAGAGAGTAGTTTAGGCTCTAAGCTACGAAGGTGCAAGATGTCATGGAGTTGAACGAGCTCGAGCAAAGGCCAAGAGAACCCATCAAGGCTTTTCTTACCCGCTTCAACACTGCAGCAGCCGAGGTTGGAAATTATGAGCTTCGCTTGGTTTTAATGGCTTTAAAGGGAGCCATAAGTAAAAAGACTAAGCTTGGACAATGGATCAAGAAGAAAAAGCCAAGTACGCTTGAGGAACTGTTCGATAAAGCTAAGGAATATATTGGTGTGAATGAAGATCCTCCTGAAAGCAGTGCACAACTCGAGAAGAAAAGTAATAATGTAGAAGAGGGGCAGAAGAATCCTGGTGACCAGAAAAGGAGTAACGATGGATAAGATAATTGAGCCATTAAGAAATTCCGCTTCTTTAAAAATTCAGAATTGACTCCTTTGAACGACACTATAGAAAAAATCTTCATGGCAACTAAAGATACTGAGAAGTATCCATCACCAAAGCAGGCAAAAGTCAGTGATGCTGCAATAAAATCAGGAAGGTTCTGTCGGTTTCATAACCAACTGGGCCACAATACGAATGAGTGCAGACATCTAAAGAACCTTATTGAGAAATTAATAAGTAAGAATAGACTCCAATAGTATATAAAGAACCTACAAAATACTCAAACCGCTCAAAGGCAAGGGACATATGTGGGGACGCCTAGACAGAATGAGAGTGCTCGGTTGATGTCATTCCAAGACTGATCATCAATACCATTTCAGGCTGGCCTCACCCAGCCGGAAGAAGCTGGGGCGACATTGTGAAGTATACTAATGAAATGAAGAGCCTTCCGAGAGAAAAAGAACTCATGATCATGAACGAAGCATTTCCGACAAAGATGCCAAAGACTCCATGGGATGATATTGTGTTCAAGGAAAGATACTTGGACGAATTGCTAACACCAACGGTAGATCCAATGGTGATTACCATCGGTTTGGGTCTAGTCATAGTCAGGAGAGTCTTGGTTGACAATGGGCATCTGCAATGTCCTTTTCATTAATGCTTCAATATGATGAACCTTTCCATGGATGATGTGAGAGCTTGACAAAATAAGATCCATGGGTTCACAGGGCAACCCACTTAACCAATTGGCATCATCAACCTGCTCGTTGAATTCGGAGAAGGAAAATAGAAGGTTGCTATAAAACAAGATTTTGTCATAGTTGATGAGCTTTCGGCGTATAATGCCTTCCTTGGGAGATCAACCCTTGCAGCCTTTAGGATAACAATGGCTCCATGGTCCCTGACTATGAAATTCCCGACCGAAAATGGAGTCAGCGTGATTAATGGCGACCAACATGTGGCAAGGGAGTGTTATATTGCGGAACTTGTTGAAGCTAAGAAGAAGGATGTGGAGCCTCCGCTCCGCATTCGTGACTCCCCCTTATAGCAATTAGGGTGGGCCCCTTACACTGGCAAACACAGTGGAGCTCAGAAGGGGATTGATCCAAGGAAAGCCAGTGTGGGGGAAAACAGTGTGGTGCCAGCTGAAGCCACAATTTCTATTTCAGTTCACGATAGAGATCCTGACAGAGTCTTGAAAATAGGTTCTCAGCTGGGCCTGAAATTGCAGAAAGAATTAACTTTGTTTTTGAAAGCAAATTTAGATGTTTACACTTGGACACATTCCAATATATGCGGAATATCACCTGATGTAATTATGCCTAAGTTGAATATTAATCCAAGTTTAACTCTAGTAAAACAAAAAAGACAAATTCAAGGACTTGAAAAATCTATAGCATTAAAAGAAGAAGTAGATAGATTATTCAAGAATAACTTTATACAAGAATCTACATATCCTGATTGGATTTCCAATCCAGTCCTTGTTAAAAAGTCCAATGGCAAATGGAGGGTATGCATAGACTATTTAGACCTCAACGAAGCGTGTCCAAAAGACAGTATCCCATTACCTTGAATTGATCAACTTGTTGATGCAACAGCGGGGCATGAACTGCTATCTTTTATGGACGCGTACTCCGGATACAATCAGATTATAATGCATAAGCCAGATGAAGAGAACACAAGTTTCATAACAGATAGAGGCTTGTATTGCTATAAAGTTATGCCATTTGGACTAAAAAATGCAGGAGCGACATATCAGCGCCTTGTGAACTCTATGTTCAAATCTCGAATCAGGAATACAATGGAAGTCTATGTAGATGATATGCTGGTAAAGTCAAAGAAAGCCAATGATCATCTGGAGAATCTGGCAGAGTTGTTTCATATCGTCAGAAAGTATGGGATGAAACTAAATCCGCTTAAATGCTCAATTGGAGTCTCATCAGGAAAATTTCTCGGGTTCATAGTCAACGCCCGGGGCATTGAAGCAAATCCTTCTCAAATCACAGCCTTACGAGAAATGCGTGCTCCAAGGATGAAGAAAGAGCTTCAAAGCTTAAATGGGAAAGTAGCTGAACTTAATCAATTTATCTCTAAGGCAACGGATTGATGCATTCTGCTCTTTGATGCTTTGAAAAAAGGAAAGAAAGATTTCCAATGGACTCCTGAGTGCTAAACAGCCTTCGAAGAATTGATTAAGCACATGGAGTCGCCACCAACGCTCTCTAACCCCAAAGATGGAGAGGAGCTATTCCTATATTTAGCTGTCTCGTCTCATGCCTTAAGTGCTGCACTTGTCCGGGAGGATGCCAAGGTACAATGGCCAGTTTATTATATCAGTAAAAGGCTTGCTAGGGCAGAACTGAACTATCCAAAGTTAGAAAAACTTGCATACTGTCTACTTATCGTCTCAAAGAAGCTAAGACCATATTTCCAATCCCATCCTATAAAGGTTCCCACCGATTAACCGCTAAGACAAGTTCTCTTTCGCCCAGAAACTTTGGGAAGGTTATTGAAGTGGAACATAGAGCTCAATCAATATGACATCACTTATCACCCGTGAAGAGCTATTAATGGGTAGGCTTTAGCGTATTTCATCATCGAGTTCATGGATATGGGAGAGGAGACAAATAAACCAGTAGAAATGGTGGCTAGTTGGAAGCTGTACATCGATGGATCCAGAAATGATTACTGCTCACAAGCCAGAATTGTTCTAGAAACTCCAGATGGCCATTCACTATGCTACGCCTTAAGGTTGGAATTCCAATCGACCAATAATGAAGCCAAGTATGAAGCGTTGATAACAGGGCTGCAACTAGCAAAAGAGCTGAATCTGAAAAGCTTGCAAATTTTTAGTGACTCTCAGCTGGTAGTGTGTCAGGTCCGGAAGGAATTCCAAACCAAAGTAGGAAACCTTCCTACTTATCTTACCAAAGCTTTGTAACTTCTCAACGACCTTGACTATTACACTATATCTCATATTCGCAGGGAAGAAAATTCAAAGGCATATTCTCTCGCTAAATACGCCAGTTACTCAGTTGTGCAGTTACTTGGTCTAATAGCCGTCGAAGTCCTTTCAACCCCAACTATTGAAGAAGTGGATGTCGGTTGGATCATGGAGACCGTTGAAGAGCCTATATCCTGGATGACCCCGATCAAGGAATACATCCTTAATGGAATGCTTCCAAAAGAGCTGAAAAAGAGGAGGAAAATATTACACAAAGCTCCACTATACCTTATCCAAGATGGAAGGTTGTATAGGCGAGGATTTTCCATGCTACTGCTGCGATGTGTAACCAAAGAGGAGTCCAAAGCAATCTTGGCAGAACTACATGAAGGGGAATGCAGATGTTACACAGGCGGCCAAACACTGGCTAGGAAAATTCTGCGATATGGCTACTTTTGGCCCAATGTGAACCTGGATGCAATGACCTATGCTAAGAAATGTGATAGATGTGAATGATTTGCGAAGATTCCAAGAGCACCCCCCACAGAATTGACTCAGATGGTTAGTCCATGGCCATTCGCCGTCTGGGGCATAGATTTGATTGAAGCATTACTCACAGCTAAGTCAAGTATGAAATATGCAATTGTGGCTATGGACTACTTCACTAAATGGGCCGAAGCCGAACCATTGGCTACTATTACTTCAAAAAAGGTGATCAATTTTGTCCTAAAGAACATAATCTGCAGGTTTGGGGTACCTCAGAAGATAATCATCGATAATGGAACTCAATTCGAGAGCAGTGAATTCCTAGATTTATGTGCTAAATACAAGATTAAGAAGAGTTTTGCAGTCGTTGCTCATCCGTAGGCCAATGGGCAAGTTGAAGCAATCAACAAAATTCTGAAGTCAACCATCAAGAAGCGTCTCGAAAAAGCTAAAGGTGGTTGGGTAGATAAGCTTCCTCTTGCACTATGGGCATATCGTACAACTCATAAAACTGCAACTGGGCACACTCCATTCTCGCTCGCATTTGGATCCAAAGCTATGATCCCGGTGGAACTAGAAGTTCTCACTCACCGAAGAATCCATTTCAACCAAGAAGAGAATGAGAAACTGTAGATCGAAGCACTAGATTTTCTTGAAGGAAAAAAAAGAAAAGAAACAGAACTCAGATTCATTGCACATTAAAGAAGGATAGCTCGTCATTTTAATGCTAAAGTTAAACGGAGAACCTTCCAAGTTGGGGATCTTGTACAAAAAAGAATCATGACAGGAACTAGAGTATTTGGACCAAATTGGGAAGGGCCATATATGATAAGCCAAAAATTCTCAGATGGCACATTCGAGCCGAAAACGACATATGGGATCCGACTTTCGAGAGCAAGGAATAGCATACATCTTTGTCATTACTTCGTTTAGTAATTGTTTTATTTTGCAAGTTGTAAACATCATGCATTGTAAATACCATGCAACGTTGCATAAATCTTTGTACATATTAATGAAAGAAACTACTTTACTTGCCTAAATCGTACATTTGCAAACTCTTGTTTACAAGTTGCTTAAATTCGATTTTGATCGCTGGTCACCTAAAAGAGCATCGACGCATCCATAACCTAGTAAAGCCTAATGGCCATTACAGCACATCCCGTTTGGGATAGCTCAAACGTCCATTGCTCAGTGCCTAAAACATCATTCACAACAAATACGAAGGTGTGAAGCATAACATTGCAAATAAGGAACACAGGAACTGAACGGTCAAATGATGCGGTGTTCAAACAACAAGCGAAGTTGTAAGTTTCACCGAAGGGGCACTTTCTTAATTGAAAGGTCCAGGACCCTAGTCCTAACAAATCGTGATCAAACCGATAAATGGACTAGCATCCACCCTGTGAAACGATGCGCCTCTAAACCAAAGACCTCCCTTAGGGGCACCCAGTTAATCATTAGTTTCATTATTACATGACTCGATTACGACGAACTATGGGCCTTTGAACCAAAGACCTCCCTGAGGGGCACCTAGTCGATCGTTAGTGCCATTAATACATGGCCCGATTATGATAAACCCTGGGATTCAAAAGACCTCTTCGGCGGCATCCAATGTCTTCCAAATTCAGTAAATAAAGAACCCAAAGACCTTTTCGAAGGCGCCCTACAATTTCTACAAGTGGCTAAATCATTCAGCCACAACGAATAATGGGTTTACAAAAGACCTCTACGACGGCATGAAAACCTAGACCTCTCCGGGGGCACATGTTCAAATCTGGTCTCCAAAGGGCCTGGACTTCCAGGTTAGCAAGAAACATGATTGAACATGATACAATACAAGACCTCACAAGCAGGGGCACAGAAAAACAAAACATACAAAAATTCATGTTCGAAAAAAGGTATGAGCTGAATCGACTAAACTGAAGTCCCTTAGATCATGAGCAAACAATGAAATTTCAAATGTAATAGCAAAAACACATGCCCAAGAGACCCCAAATAAAATCGATCACAAATGTCATGCTAAACCTTTAGAGTATGTGACAAATTTTGGTATGGGGCATTACCACCGCATTAAAGAAATTTATTAATGCTCACTTAAACATAACATGGACTCGTCACAACTCTATGTTAAAGGTCTAGCATCTACAAGGATTACTTTAACCAACAAGTTGAACCTTGAAATGGCTAAGGCAAACCCGAAAACTTCGATACTGTGATAGGCACAAAGGTGATTATTCACAGAAAAGAAGTCTCAAAATTTGCCCCAATCAGAATCAAGGAAATTCAGTAAAATTGGTCAAATAAATCTAGCTAATAATGATTCGTGGCTGCAACTGAAAAACCAATTTACAAAATGTAACACGAGGTCATTATAATACCAAACATTGTAATAACGAATGACTTAATGTATTAAAATTTTTGTTGAAAGCATGAAAAAAAACAAGTGTGGAAGGCGAAACAGATTTTAGAATCACAAGTCACAGAGTCACGAATCTAATACATAAGTTTCAGACATAGAGTAACATAAAGCAGTACGCAGAGACCAACGCCCGCATATACAACCGATTTGAATACAACGTACAAAAGAGAATAGTCGATAGACAAAATAAACAGGTTCCAGGGACTACTTCTTCTTATCACTTGACCTTAGAGTTGGTTTGTTGAGAGGAGGAGGAGTCTCTGCTACATCACATGGATTTTCTTGAGAAGACAAAGTAATAGCTTCCATATTCTGAATAGCATGCTTTTTCTTCTCCTTGCACTTCTTAGATGATGAGGGATTGGCAACTTTCTTTCCCTTATCCTTAGCAGCATCTTTTGGGCTTTCATCTGCTTCTATGGCCTCGGGATCATCGCTAAGAGTATAATCGACATCCTCCAAATCAGAAAGCGCATCGATTTTGGCATTATGTGATCCGGGAGCTGTAATCACAAGTAAGGATGTGTCACTCGGGGGAGGGGGAGTGATAACGGAAGCAAGGGCAATAGTCATCAGGGGTGAATCAGTTATAGTGTCTTCAAATGTCGTTGCCTTGCCTATGGTAGGACAAGTTAGGGGTGAAATTAAACCTATATTATGGAAGCAATGAGCATACAAGGCAAGAGATCCAGGTCAATCAAAAATAGATTCTACGTATGGCACTGTATAGTCAATTACGATTTTACCTGCATCTAAAAGATTTTCCTAGGCATCTCTCTGCTCAATTCTCCAGTTGTCTATGTTTTCATCATCACCTTCGTCATCTCCATCATATTCCTCTGTAACATTCTCTGTAGAAATGCGCTTTTCAGTGCTTACGTCTTTCTCTGTTAAAGTGATAGGAGCATTCACATGAATCTGTGGACTAGAAGCTTCAATAGTTGCAGGATCGATGAGAGGACCAATATTGGTTTGACTCTGAACCTTCTCTCGTGAAGCACCAGCCCTATCATTTTCCAGCCGGGCTTTTCCCTCAGCTAGAGCCTTCTTGGACCTATCATCTAAAAGATCATTAACGAGATTGTCATCGCTATGATCACTACCATTAATTTCAAGAACTTGTTCCCTGACGAGTGCCAAGGTAGTTTGAAAGCTATCCCCTAAATAGTGCAAACTCCCACGGCTCATGATGCTGCAAACGTAAAATCGGAATATGTCAGCATCAGCCTCGTTCATAGCCTTTTTGTGAGTTTCCTCGGTAGTTTTCTTATCCTTCTCAAGAGATTCAACCTTAGCCGTCAACATATGATTAGAAGCTTTCAAGGAATTAAGGGTTTCTCTAAGTTGGGCAGCTTCGTCTCGATATTGTTTACAAAAATCCTTTTCCATAGATAATGTAACTTTAGCGTTGCATTTGGCGGTTATGGCTTTTTTCCTTCTTCTTAGTAGCTTTAAGTTCCTCTATGAGTATCTTATTCTCGGTATCTTATCCCTCCAGTTCTATAATTCTTTTAGTAAGGGAGGCAATGGTAGCATCATGGGAATCTAATACTTTCTCCCACTTGGCCTTATCACTCTCCAAAGATGCAATATTAGCAAAATTAATGTCATTACACTTTTGGAGATCGTTGCCAAATTTATTCCATCTGCGCAGTTGTCTTTTAGCATTGTCCCTGACCATACTCAGCTTCGTGTCGAGTTGGCTCTTAGCAGTGTCAAGCTGGGTATGCATTATCATTATTACGACTTCTACTTCCTTGGCAACGTCATCAGCATCAGTTGGATTTACACCATGATCAAAAAGTATCCCTTTCAAGTTCCAACCCTTGAATCGTCCAGCCAGATAGTGTTTGGTAGCTTGGGTTCATAACGGGGATTGTGAATAATTGAGTGGATTTCGGCAAAAGGTCCAGGAGAACTGGAAGATGGAACTAATCGGGGAACAATAGGAAGCTTCTCCATTCAATGGCGCTTATGTAAGCCATCCTTCCCTTGATTGTCTTTCGCTCGCTTCTCCCCGCAACCCTCTTCATCAGGATTATCATCTCTAAGCCAAGCACGTCTTCTCCATTCCTCGTCTTCTTTCCCACTTATCTTCCTCCTTTGCTTATCAGTCAATTCCAATTCTGATACATGTGAAGGCTTGTGAGGAGATTTTAGGGGTGGGGCAGGGTAAGACTGCTTAGAATGATGCGGCTATTGCGAATAGTCGGATTGTAGCAAATGCTTCGGATTGTATGTTGTACTTTTCTTCCTAAAATCTGACAAGGGTTTCCCATGCATATCTGAACCTGAAACAAGATAAAAAGGATTTTCAATACTTAAACTACAAAGTATTGGGGAAAATTGTGAAAACTGTGATGGAATTTTAAAGTATATGCACGTTAGATATGTTTTCTACGGCACTACTATTAACGAACCAGTTCTTCTAGTTGGTTCTAGGGAGATTCCTAGTGATGTGAGATATTTTCCTGGCCGAGTGATGGCAGCATCCATTATTTTGTTTCCTGTATTTATGGTTTGAGGCTTAATTAATTGGGAAACAGTATCTCCTTGGCTAAGATACTTAGCTGAGTTAAGATCACCCAAATTATCAAAGGTGCCTGTAAAACCTTCTTCAGTTAAATTTTGAACCAGAGGGTCCTCAGTCATCGTTTCAATATTTGGATCAATCTTTAATGCAATTTCACCTTCCCCAACATGTTCAATTTCTTGTGCAGATCCTAAAGCATTGCCCTCTCCTTCATCTCTCCCAATCTGCTCAGTTTCTGGTGTAGGGAGCGGGGTGGTATTTTCTTTCTCAACCTGTCCAGTTGATGTTAGAAGACCCTTACCCTCACGTTGGTTAAAAGTTTAATCCTCATTAGAAGCAATTTTAGACGGCGATTTTCTACCACCAACAGGTTGGAGCACTTTTTTCAGTGAGGAATCAATAGTTTGTCCTCGAGAATCATTACCGTCGCCAGAAGTACCAACATTTGGTTCTGAAGGCTTAAGTTTGGGGGTTGTTGGTGTTCCTTTGGAATAGAATTTCCTTGAAATATGGAGTAATCCGTGTTTGTGAAGATTATTCTTTGTTATCACATACTGGCTAAATCTATCCAATAGACCAACATCATGAAGGGAGTCATAAAGAGGTTTATAAGGAGCACTTTCTTTTTCTTTATAGGAGCTGAGAGAACTGGAAAATAAAGGAACATAGATTTCAAAAACTGAAATCAATATAAAGGTTAAAAGTAAATCTTCATAAAAAGATTATTTACCCCCTTCTGACCAATTCCCGTGAAAAGTTTCAAGGCATCGAACGAAGAAAAACCGATTTAAAAACCCTGAAACACTATCTGGCAAGTTATAAAGAAGCTTTCGATTCCGGGCATCTTTAGCATGCATGATTGAAGGAGTGTCTTTCCTAACTTTGAAAGAGCACAAGTAACGGATTTCGTCAAAAGTGGGCTCGCGCCCTTCTTTGTCCATGGCAAGGATATAAAGCCATAAGAGAACAATGTAGCCGTTAGGGTGGAGCTGAAAAGGAGCAAGGGATATACGATTCAGAATTCTCTCTAAGAAGGGGTTGAATGGAGGAATAGCACCGCTGGCTAACATATTTCTATTCACAGCTACATACCCTGGCGGGGGTGTCTATCCGAAAATACGTCCTTAGCTGACAGTATCGCATCTGTGATAGGGATCCCATATTGCCCACACGGTTGTTCGAATTGATCTTGATTTAGAATGGTATATTGCCTTTCCTAGTCACGGGCATTAACAAGTCGCAGTTCAGGAAAAGGTTGAGCGGGAATTTGTCTGGAGGCTATGGTCGTAGTAATTTAAAGGGCAGAAGAAGAAGTATCTTCAAAATGAAGGCAAGAACTCTTTCTAGAAGCCATTCTACACAACTACATCCATTTGTGAAGCATGTCACAAAAGATTTCTTAAAACTTCTAAGGAGAAAACATGAATTATTCAATGATTGGAATGCTCAAGAAAGTTGATCAACAATCTAGTCTAAAGATCTTATGTCAACTCAGCCATTAAGTCATCCAAAACTTAAGCTGCTCAAGAGTCAAGTCGTTCAGACTTAAGACGTTACAAGCTTAAGTTGCTAGGCATTCAACCATCTAGGTCCAAAGTCGCAGGGGACCCAAGTCATTGAGTGACTTATGCCGCAGTATGGCTCAAGCCGTTAACTAACTTGCAACATGAAAGATTCAGGTTGAATGTCATTTAGATCACAACAACCTCAAGTCATTGACGCTTAAGTAATCAAAGGCATAGTTCGTTTTAAGGTTTCAAGTCGCACAACGACATGATGACCAAGTCAGACCTTAAATTTTAATAGGTTCAAGTCGCTGGAAAGGCAAGTTGTTCGAGCACCCCTAGAATATCAATTCGTTCTGATGAATTAAGAACCAAAGGCATTCGAACGACATGACCTACCACGCGACTTAATTTTGGCCACGACTTAATGATCCATGTCATTACAGCAATTTAGGACCTCGATACGTGCTATAAGTTCAGATAATGACATACAATGTGCCCAATGTACTACGACATTTCTAAAATTAAGTTGTTTGCTTTATTTCTACAACTTGGAACCAGGTAAGTTATCCAATGTTATCGACTTGGGGTTTTTACATCATTTTTGTGACATGGGACCGTGATTTGCAAAACGACACAAACGATATATAAATAAAAAGACAGTTCAAATGTGATCAAAGCAAAAAGGTGGCATCATCATCTTGGGGTTTTTACATCATTTTTGTGACATGGGACCGTGATTTGCAAAACGACACAAACGATATATAAATAAAAAGACAGTTCAAATGTGATCAAAGCAAAAAGGTGGCATCATCATCAATAATAAAAGTTTAAAGCATTATCAGATCAAGTTTTAAAACCTAAGCAAATCAGTGGAAAATGCATAGGATTTCATGTTTCAAACATTTCAACAAACAATTAGTGAGTGTTACCAAAATCCAGTTTTCAAAGGACCGTGATACATCAGACTCCTCATACACAACATCAAATCCATTACAATCTAGTTCATCTCAATTTGCATCATTTCCATACAAAATCAAATCGAAATACCCAATATAGCCAAATATCTCGCAAGTATCATACAAATTCGAAAATTGGAAGAAATAAAATGATGCTTAGACCTGATTTTGGGCAGAAATTGCTTGCAATGATTCTCTGGTTGGTTAATGGCGAACACTTCAATTTAGGGCCATAAGTATGGAATTGATTGGATTAGGGTTGATTGTTGGAGCAATCGAGTTCGTCGAAGCAAGCCGGAGTCTGATCGGCAGTGTTGAGATCCGATTGAGTGATTTGATCGAAGAGAGCATAGTTTTTTATTCTCAGAACAGATCCGCCATTAAAATGGAAAAAGCTTCAGGTATAGGAAGAAAATGAATGGACAATATGGTCTATAAAACGATATAAAGGCATGAAAGTAAGTGGGCCAAATCATATTCTCTCGAAGGCCTAGAGCGACATGAAATATGAAACGACATTAAAAGCTAGGGAGACATAAGACATGCTAAAGGCGTATGACGACTTAAGACATAGAGACAAGGACGGTTTGATTTTCTTTAGAGCCATGGGCGACTAAACAAAGACCGAGTCTTGGGAAACATTAAATTTGTGATTCGAAGCTCGCATCATTTCGAATGATGCAAACTCCGAGGGGCAAATGTTAACCCATAAAAATACGGGTTTAATATGAGGTTGTTACCTAAGTCATGACGTTGCAAGTTAAGTCGCAAGGCTCATCTTGAAGCAAATTAGGACGCTCACAAAATGCCATGGCGTGTAGTTCCATGTCGCTAAAACCCCATGCCGTTTTCAACTCATGTCGGTGCTTACAAGTCGTTACCAAGTCATCCCAGAAAGGTCAAATTGTTCCTAAGTCGTACCGCCCTCGGTTCATAGCATTAAAACCAAATTGAGTCAATTGGACACCATGTCGTCCTTGATCCATGGCGCAACGCGAAGTCAGAATCATGTCGCATGATCACAAGCCACACCCTTGATCATACCGTTTAGAACGGGTTAACCATGCATCCTAAATCCATGTTGTTCTTCAATAAGTCATTTTTTGGATGTACCATAAGGGCCAGGCAATGGATCACCCATGTCGTTTCTCAGCATAGAGCCCAAGTCATACCGTCTCTCATTAAGCCGTTCTAGATATGTCAAGTAGCTCCTGAGTCATGACGTCTCCTACCGAGTCACTGAAGTGGGTACAAGCAGATGTTGAATCATGTCGTGTTCCAATATGCCATAACCGACATGAGGTATGCTGAGGCATTTGTGCTACTGAAACCAGTCATGTCGTACAGCAGTCATTCATGTCGTGTCGCCTGAGTCATATCGTTCCACTTCCAACTATCTTTTGCCAAGCTTTTGATAGCTATCACCCAAACGCCATAAGTCATGTCGCCCAACGACATAACTCCCTGCACTACTTATCTTCACTCCTCTCACTCCTATGAATACACCATGCACACCACTTTAATGGGGACTGAATTTGATGACCCCGAAGGGCTGTCCAACCATTTCCTCAATAGTTCTAAGTAATTTCTACATCTCCAATCTCCTTCAATCTAAGATCAAACGTGGAATTCTCCATCAAATCGTGGAATCTACTCAAGAGCTTGATGAATCATAGATCTACATCTCAAATTGCTATATTTGGAGGATTTCTCTACTTCCTCTGACTTTTTGGATCAAATTAAGAGAAGAGTGTGTGAGGATGAAAATCCATGTAATGAGAGAGTATGCTAACCTTGTAAATTTGCATGTGATAATGAAAGTTTCTCTCAAAGTGGATGTAGATATTTTCTAAGATCGAACCACTATAAAAATCATTATCTTTTTTACTTGCATTTACGGTTGTGGCTTCTTTTAATCTCTTACCATATTGGTGAAGTACAATTTTTGTACCTTTGGTGTTGAGATCCAATTTGGGTTTTAATAGTTTCTCAAACCCTTTCAGCCCTCCCGTAACCCTAATCCCGAAATGAGTTATGGGCCTAGCTGTTAATCACCCTATTAAGCCCAATTTGGCTGTTTTTCCATCTTCAAAACTTATTTCAGTCATATCTCCCAAATGGTAAGTCCGTTTGATTAATGCGACCACTCCACGGAATGGCAAACCCTCATCTGAATCCAATGGTAGTGGTTTCAGGTCAAAAAACCTTACCAATCAAAAGTTATAGGCAAAACAAGATTCTCTGGGGGCAAAACGGTCATTTAAAATTCGGGAAAAATCATGAATGTGAGAAATGACCCCAATCGTCGTTTCCTAAAGTTACATGACTATATGACTTCGTATGAAAAAAAATCTACGATCCTCTGATACGTAGAATGCTGGTCGTTACATGTCCTAAGTCTATGGGTTAAATTTGATCTGTTTAGAAAAGAGGCAATTTGCCTCGAACGCTACCTTAGCTATTCGGATCAAGTCCTCTCTAGTGAAAATAATTTGTAGTAAGGGCACTTACAATAAGGAGGTTTGCTTCCGATCGATTCGTTGGGGTCAACTAAAAGCAACCCCCTACGGTGGGGAAATATTTATATTGTCTTAACCGATTTATTTTAAGCCGACTAAGACAATCAGTGCAGATTGCAATCCAACACCGTTGGTGTTAACCGACACTTTCTTCTGGTTTCCACAAGCATACAAGACCCACCCGACTCTACGTTTCATCTAGCATGAAAGCTCGAAGTGTTGCCAAGTCACTGAAGGTTCAAACCAAGGAAGGATCGAGTAAGCAATGGCCCCACAACACCCCATAACATCCACATCTCATCACGCAAACACTCGCCTCACCACATGTGAATCGTACCATGCCTACCACAGATTCCCTCGCATCACATCCATCGAGATGCGGTGGCAATCGTATCCTCCAGGATGCGATGCTATCGCATCACCCGAGATGCGATGCCCTTACATCCATCGAGATCCGATGGTAATCACGTCCCCCGGTGCGATGGGCCCACATCCGATGGGATGCAAGGTCATCGCATCAACTAGATGCGATTTTGTCGCATCCACTCAATGCGACATCGTCGTATTCCGAGGATGCAGCATCCCCAGGTACACAGCGCATCCCACGAAGGAATACAATTTTCCTTCGATCAACCATATGCGATGTGATTTCCCGGTTCGTGCGAGCCCATGATGTGATTTTCTGCTGAGTGGTCCCCAAATCCTACATACTCTCACCTAACCACTTTACTATAAATACCCTCAAGCTCATTTGTTACAAGAGTTGAAAAATTGTTGATTTGACATCTCTCTAGAGCTCTAAGGAACCTCTTTAATGGCATCTTGGCTTTGAAGAAGAAGAAGAAGGACAAAATTGACTTTTTTCCCAACATTCACATATGATGAATATGACTTCAAATTATATGAAAATGCTTGTAATTAGACGCCTATAAGGAGCTCATAGCTTGTAACTCATTGTTGTCAATAAAATATCAGCAGCTCTTCCAAAGTGGACGTAGGCCTCTCACGAGACCGAACCACTATAAATCTCTAGTGCCATTTACTGTTTTCATGCTCTTCTACATTTACTTTCCTTACACAAAACTATATTTTTAAGTAATTAAGAATCTTGGGTGTTGATGACATTTTTTGGCGTCAACATTCTGGTGCTTTCACTGAGAATGTAGACTCGCTTCTTTGCCATGCATCTCCATCTCGACTCCGATGTGCTTTAGGTTCCTCCTTTAACCTGCCGCCAAGTCTACGTATGATGGCTAAGCGACCAAAGAGCACACTAATCGGATCCTCTACTACAGTTGAAGCTGAAGCATCACAGCAACCTCAGCCGGCGGATACCTCGGCCGAAATGGACATACTTCCTCCTACGGACCCCGAAGCCCCTACTACGCAAGCACAGATTTATGCGTTAAATAAGAAGTATGAAAATACAGCTCTTGAATTCAACCAAGCATTGAAAAACAACATTGACCTGATGAGCCAACTTTCATGAGAGTCAACGCATCGTTGCTCAACTTCGGCTAGCTCAGAACAACCTATGAGTGAGATGCACCATCTTAGAAACCTCTTCCTCCAAATCTCGGGGCCCACATCAGCGAAGGAAGTATAGCCTTAACAATAATGTCGTTGTCCGTTCAAATGCCCACACTAACAGTCATGGCCCCGAACATGGAAACGACAACGGAAACATAGATATGACAACTGTCACTTACAATAGGGGAGCGCATCACCGCATCTGTTCCTGTATGTTTATCAATGATGAACCGTGGTCGAGTAACTGACCCCTTCCTCGACAGAACCCAACTGTCGCTGCTCAGAACTTGTGGCCCACACCCCCAACAACCCAGTAGGCCCAAGTTCCTCTGGATCAGATAGAACGTTAGCCTGCTCAGCCTCACCAACCTTACCAAAACCAGGCCATCGATGTCGAAGACATGGAAGAGGATGGTCGGATGTACACCACAGAAGATGCCCACAGAACAGAACTCCCAAAGTTCAATGAAACCAGTGGTTTTCACCGGAAGATGTCCATCCAGCATATCTCCCTAACATGGTCCAGAGGATCATAGGGGATATGTGGGGAAACACCAACAACTCATGGGAAACCCACTTGAGGCATAACCCTTTCACTAGGATCGTACATGAAGCCTAGTGGCCTCGATGCTTCAACATGCCACAGATGGCATCCTATGATGGCATGACTAATCCTTGCGCTTTCCTGAATCGCTATAAGTGGCAGATGGACTCCAGCCGTGCCATTGACATGGTAAAATGCAAGTGTTTTTCAGTCTTCTTGTCAGGCACATCTCTGCTTTGGTTATCTCGCCTTCCACTCCATTCCATCAACACCTTCGGAAAGATAGCCACATAATTGGTCAGACAAATCAGAATGCACGTACCAACTCCAAAAAACGCACTCACTCTTTCCAACCTGTATCAAGGTCTTGCGGAATCTCTCAAAACTACCTTGAGATATTTAACACCGCCCTCATCGAGGTTGATGATACCGAACCTTGCACCGTACTCTTCCAGCTTGCAAAAGGTGTTTTTCCTACCTCCGGGTTCGGTGCCTGGATCGACAGAATGCAACCCAAGACCTTGGAAGCATTCTATGAAAAGGCGGGGCAATTCCTATGCCATGAGGAAGCAAGACGCAACAGGGTTTCACGGGTTAATCACTCCAACAACCCACATGCCGACATTGTCGACGATAGTGTCAAAGTAAAACAAGTCAGAGAATCCTCCGACAAGGGAAAAGGAGCGATCCCCTACAAGCCAAAGCCGAACAACGACAAACAGGGTGGTCGCCATAACAACCAGACTCCGCTGGATCCCAAGAAGCATGACTACTATCAATATTATAGGAACTACACTCCACTGAATCGAGACATGGAGACCATTTACTAAGAAACCTGCAATACTCTCCAATACTGAAAGCCCAACACGAGGGAATCCACTGACCGCGAGAAGAACTCCGACAAGTACTGCAGGTTCCACGACATTTATGGGAACAATACCCACAATCTCAAGGACATAATCGAAAAACTCATCCGTGAGAAACACCTAGAGCAGTATGTTCAGGATCCTGCTCCTCTCGAGGAAGCTATAGGCCCTCCAGTTCCCGCACTTCCGGCTCCTGCTAACGCGGCTCCAAGGTCTTCCAACCAAAGGTCATGTGGCATCGTGATCAACACTATCTGTGGTGGACCTCACCCTATGCATGACAGCTTCCGCAAAATGGAAGAATACGCCAACTCTATCAAGCATGCCACGCACGAAGCTTGTTCCACCCTAGACGAATCAGTCCTCGTCAAACTTCAGAAGATTTGCAGGATGATATCGTCTTCCGTGAGAAGGAGTCCACGGGAATCGAAATCCCAACCATAGATCCTCTCGTCATTTCTGCTCATATTGGCCCAACTTTTATCCAAAGGATCCTTATTGATTCAGGAAGCTCAGTCAATGTCATCTTCAAGGTGGCCTACGACAGATGAAATTGATAGCCAAAGACCTTAAGCCCTGCCATGAAATGATCCACGACTTTAATGTATCCTCCAATCACTCGGTTGGCATGGTGGACCTTTCCGTGGAACTTGGAGAACTGGATCGGAGCCGGGTCTGCATCCTCACTTTTATGGTCATTGACGTCATCTGTCTATACAATGTTTTCTTTGGACGACCTTTCCTTGCAGAATTCTGAGTTTGCATGTCACCGTGGTCCTTACTGATGAAATTTTCGATAGGAAATGGGATCCGCACGGTTAACGGTGATTAAGCCACAGCTAGAGATTGCTGCCTCATAGAGTGAAGGAGTGCGCGCAATAAGGATAAGGGCAAGACCATGCCTCTGCCTTCTTGTGCCAAGATCGTCTCTACATAGCAATCAATGGCGTTTGAGTCCTGGCTCAGGAACCACTGTTGTCTCTCCAACGATCTTGATCCAAGGGAGGACAAAGAGCCCGATTTCGAAAGGGATACCCCGGTAGAACCAATGGTGGATGTTACGATCAGCCCCGACGACTCGACAAAGATCTTAAAAGTTAGGTCGCAACTCCACCCCGCAATAAAGGAAGAGCTCATGGAATTCTTAAGGGCCAACCTCGACATGTTCACTTGGGCACACTCTAACATGTGTGGCATCGACCTAGGAGTCGCTTGTCGTAGGCTCGCCATCAACCCCTTGCAACTTGCAGTCAAACAGAAGCGCCAAATCTTGGGGATCGATAGGTCAACAACACTCAGAGAAGTGGCTGATAGACTAATCGACAACGGTTTTATCTGAGAAGCCTATTACCTTAAATGGGTCTCTTATCCAGTCTAGGTTAAGAAAGCAAATAGAAAGTGGCAAACGTATGTCGATTTCTCCGACTTGAACAAGGTATGTCCTAAAGACAGTTTCCCACTCCCGAAAATCGACCAGCTTGTCGATTCAACCACCAGTTACTAGCTCCTGTCCTCCATGGATGCTTACTCAGGTTATAACCAGATTCCGATGTACCTCCCTAACCAGGATCATACTTCTTTCATAACCGACCTTGGACTCTACTATTATCTCGTCATACCCTTTGGTCTCAAGAACGCCGAAGCCACCTACCAACGACTAGTCAATTTCATTTTCAAGAACCAGATTAGGATATCCATGGAGGTATACATGGACGATATGCTCGTAAAATTGAGGATATCGAACGATCACGTCCGTGACCTCTTCGAAATGTTCGGTGTCCTCCGCCAATATGGCATGAAACTTAATCAGTTGAAATGCTCTTTTGGTATTGCATAGGGAAAATTCTTGGGTTTCGTTGTCAATTCAAGAGGCATCGAAGCCAATCCAGATAAGATCAAAGCAATCTAGGACATCCAAACCCCTCGGAGTATCAAGGACGTTCACAGTTTAAACAGGAAGGTCGTCGTCCTAAGTCGATTCATCTCAAAAGCTACTGACAAGTGCATTCCCTTTTTCGACTTGCACAGAAAAGGGAACCGCAATTTTTGGACAACGGAATGTGTTGTTGCATTCCAGGACCTCCTGAATCACTTAGAGCGACCACTTATCCTGTCAAAACCTGTGGATCACGAGGAATTATATATTTATTTGGCTATCTCCTTGCAGGCGGTTAGCTCAGCACTCATGCACATTGAAGATCGTGTCTAGCGACCCGTTTACTACATCAGTAAGAGGCTGATGGGGAACAAAAGAACTACCTTAAGCTTGAAAATTTAGTCTATTGCCTGTTAGTTTCTTCCCGGAAGCTACGACCTTATTTCCAATCTCATCCCATCAAAGTTTACACTGACCAGCTGCTACATCAGGTCCTGCAGTGACCTGAGGCGTCTGGACGACTTCTGAAGTGGAACATAAAGCTAAGCTAGTTTGAGATCACTTTCATTCCTCGCTGGGCCATCCTCGGACAAACCCTCATCGACTTCTTAGTGGAGTTCACCCTTCCGGAAGACCCTCCGCCAGAGGACATCGAAACTCCAAAACCCAAATGGAAATTTTTTGTGGTCGAATCCTCCAACGATCAGTGTTCCGATGCTGGAGTCATGCTCATCACTCCTGAGGAACACCCGATATGCTATGCTCTAAAACCCTAATTTTCTGCTACCAATAATGACGCCGATACGAAGCCTTGATTGCTGGACTGAAAATTGCGATTGAACTTAACATCAAGGCAATCCAAATCTACTTGGACTCACTTCTCCTCATGTGTCAGGTACTGAGAGAGTATCAAGCCAAGGAGGCATGACTTGCTCACTACCTCGCTCGGGTTCGCGGGCTCCTCATTAACTTTTGACCACTACCTCATCATGCACATCCCTCAAGGACAAAATGATAAGGCCGACTCCTTATCCAAACTGGAAAGCTCCGGGGATGCATGGCTTATGGGACTTACCCCGTCGAAGTGCTCAACTCTCCAAGCATTGATTAGATGCAGACTGATACAGTAACAATGATGGAGACCAAGTCCGGGCTCGAGTCATGAATGACGCCAATCAGGAACTACTTGTTGAACGAAATCCTTCCTAAGCGCCGCAAATACAAATGAGGGCTCACCTGAAAATCACCACATCATACTAGACTGGGTGCTCTACCGCTGGGGATTCTCTATTACGTTACTCCGGTGTGTAGCCCACAACGATGCTGAGCGTGTGTTGCTAGACGTGCACGAAGGAGAGTGCGGCGACCACACCGGGTGGTAAACTCTAGCAAAGAAAGTTCTCAGATACGGTTACTTCTGGCCAACACTCGATCGAGACGCAGCGGACTATTCCTGCAAGTGCGACAAATGCCATAGATTTTCCAAGATTCCAAGAGCCTCGCCTAATGAGCTAACGCAAATAGTCAGTCCTTGGCCATTCTCCATGTGGGGAATATACATCATCGGGACTCTCCCAATGACCAGAGGGGGTACTAAGAAGGTAATCAACTTCTTCGTCTGTAACATCATCACTCGATATGGAGTTCCCTAGGCTATCATCTCCGACAACGGAACCCAGTTTGAGAGCGCTGAGTTGAAAACTTTCTACCGACTATATAACACCGAGAAGAGATTATCATCGATAGCTCATCCTCAAGCCGATGGGAAAGTCGAGGCTGTCAACAAAGTGATCAAGTTCATCATCAAGAAGATTCTGGAAAAGGCCGGAGGCTTGTGGGCTGAAGAGCTCCCTCTGGCCCTATGGGCCTACCGGATCACCCACAAATAAACAACTGGTCACACTCCTTTCGCTCTTGCCTACAAATATGAACCCATCATTCCCATTGAGCTGAAGCTCCAGTATCATCGAGTCACTTACTACGATCCCAAGATCTCCTCTTGGAGTCGCTTGACCCGCTCGAAGAGAAAAGGAACGAAGCTGAGCTCAAAGTTGTCGCTCAATGCCAATGAGTCGCCTGATAATTCAACTCTAGAGTTTGTCCCAAGGGCCTCAATGTCGGTGATCTCATCCTGAAGAGAATCTTTCCCACATTGACTGTCTTCAGTCCTCGATGGGAGGGTCTGTATGTCATACAACGAAAACTCGGAGATCAGACTTTCAAACTAGCGACCATCGATGGCGTCGAACTCCTGAGGGCATGGAATAGCGAACATATTCGCCGTTACTTTACATAACTGATTGTATAGATTTACCGCTTTCCAATAATGTTTTGTTTTCTTTCATTTCAAGGCATTGTAAAGGTTTTTACTGCCAAAGTTATTTGTAAATATTATAATCGGTTGTTTTTGAGTTAGTGACATGTTTGCTTCTCGCGTAGTATGCTAGAACAACTATGACAACCTTCTCGCATGCACAAGTACACAACATGGGATCGACACCTCGAGGATGGTAGCCGGTCCCCCCACTTATGTCTCGAATCTACGACGAGACCAACTGTGGACAACATACCGGACTAGCACCCCGACCACGGGGGCTGGTATCACCACTCAAGTCTTGAACCAACGACAGGACTGAGCATAAAAATCACCACTCGAATCTCAAATAAATGATGAGACCAAGTATAAATCATTCTGCACCCAAGTCTCTGGACTTGGAGGCATCCCATCGGCTAAGCAAGTGTGATACCAAACACTCCCACAGCTCTGTCTCACCCATTCCGGACTGAATCTGGGTACCTCTTGAATCTCGAATCAGTGAAGAGACCGAGCATAAATCGTTTCGCTCCCAAATTTCTGAACTTGGGGGCAGCCCGTCATCTAAGCGAGTGTGATACCGACCGTTGTCATGGCTCCATTCGGCCCATCGGGTCTGGATCCGTGTACCATTTAGCGAATAAACAACGCCCACGAGCTCTAGACCAAAACGAATGATTGAGGATCCAAAAAGGATGAATCCACGACATCCATTCCACCTCGCGACTTAGGACCAACGACTTCTGGGAAGTCTAAGGGAAAGGGCACCTAACCTGGACTTCGTGCGACTCAGGACTCCCGACTAAAGGAGGGTCCGAGAGAAGAACCAGCACACGACCCCTGCACGACCGGAGGCACCTCCCAAGGCAGAGTCTCCAATCACATTGGTTTGAGTGTAATAATGAGTACGCTTGTGCAAGTACATGATGTTGGAAAGCATAAGATGAACATTCGAACACTAACATAAATGCAATATAAGAAAGACTAACTACTGCTTTCATTCACATGACAAGAAAGCTACATATTTTTATATCTTTTTCCTTAACGACGAGGTGTATATGAAAACTACACCATGCCCCCAAAAGCCAAAATGCGAGGGTCGTACTCGTGTATAATGTTGGCCTGCATCACCAAAAGACAAATGTCACGGTCACTTGGGAAACTCTCCCTCCTCCTCTTCCTTGGACCCCTTCTCTCCTTTCTTCTTCTTTCCCGAGTCTCCGCTTGATGGATCGTCACCTCTCTTCCTCTGCCTCCTGGAGCTACTTCCTCCTTTCTCCTTCTTCCGTTTGGATAGGGAAGAGAACCTGAGAGACGCCAGCAGGATCTCCTCCTTGTCATCACCACCTGTAATCTCTGTGATCCCATCATCAGGCGGGATTTCTCTCAAAGGTGGAGGAATAACCACACTTGAAAGCGCGAGAATGGACGGTGTGCTCTCTTTCCTCTTTGGTCCGGTTTTCACGACCACCTTATCCAGGCCCATCTTCCTAGCCTTGAGTTTTCCAGTCTCTGCTTCTTATAAGTTGTCTGTATGTCTCCACAGCCCTTTTCTTAGAGGCCTCAGCATTGGCCTTTTCCTTTAAATTCGCCTGTTCCTTTGTTGCAGCTTCCCTGTCTCTTTGGACCTTAGCCGCGACAACTTTTTCAGCCTTCCTCTTAGCATCTACCAAAGTCATCTGCTAGGCTAGTTTGTCTTCTACCTTTTCTTCTCTTGTTCCTCGGCCGTGGCGCGTAAGCTAACCTACTGCTCTTCGAACATCCCTCACATTGTGTGCTCACTCACTTTGGCGGTCTCTGTCACTTGACCCTCCTGCCTATCTCTTCCCATAAAGGACTTAAAGTGTGCCAACTCCTCCTCAGAAAATGTAATCTCCGCTCCTACCCCCTCGCCAAGCTGACCCACAAAGCCCTCCATTCCAATCTCGGGCTGCCCAAACTCGGTCGGGTCTACTCTCACTATCACTCCTGCCCCGAAGGGACCTGCACAACCAAAAGAAGGCTTATTTTCGGCTCAGTTCCCTTGTGCCTATACTGCTAAGTACTGAAGAGGATGGGACTTTACCTACTCACACCTGAGGTGCAACTCCGATGGGTAGTGAGCTCTCGCCCGTTGGCTGGTTTGAACTCTCAAGTGCCAACCCCGGCTGATCAGGGTTGTGTTCAGGTATGATGGAGGATGAAACTTGCGGGCTGGTTATTGGAGCGGAAGGTGCAACCTATTGTTTAGAAGAGCTACTCCCACCAAACTCATGAGCCACCACCAAACTATCCGTTGCTACTTTTTCCCATTCGCGGTAATTCGCTCTGCCCCCCTTGTCGCCTCACCGTCATCCGTCAGCAGCTGCCTTCCCTCCAGCGACGTCAAGTGCTCTTTCTCATTCAGGTAAGAGAACACGAAATCAATTTCGTCTATAGCATCCACCTCATGCAGATCGGCCTCAAACTCCAACAACATGTCCCACACTTTGGCCAGTACCTTGGAGTAGTCATCGATCCACGAGAGATCACGGTACTTAAGCACTTTGACGTACATATCCCAAACATAGGGTTCCAGATCCAGCTCCTCTTGGGTCGCGATGTCCTCTGTTGCGAATTTGAGCTCCTTTTCCTCTCTCTCATGCTTATCCCTTACCCCATCCAGCTGACCTAGTGCATCCCGAGCTGTGTCCTCGGCCTTTTCCTTATCTTTCTTGGCCTCTTTAATCTGCCTCTTCAGTTCAGCATTCTCCTGCATTAGCCTCTGAGTTTCCGAGTTCTCAGCTCTTAACTACTCATTCTCCTTCCTTAGGGTCTCATTATCCATTTGGAGCTAGGTCGATACCCTTTTATTGTCCTTCTCCGGTCGGGAATTACTTGTACCAGATCGGCTTTATCATTTTTAAGGGTCATATTCTCAGTTGTTAACGAGGCAGTTGTATTCTTGAAAGTCGAAGTTGCGTGCTCTGCCTCCCTTTTTACCCTCTCATGTGCCTCCTTCAACTCCGCTATGTCAACAAAAAAAAATTAACTTCCGAGTGGGGTACTACGATCATAAAAATCGCTTACTGCACCTATTTCTTTCTCCATATTTCGGACGGTCCTTGCTCAACATCAATGGTTAAACCCCGATTCGGGATCTCCATACTCTTGGCCTGAATCAGGTTAGAGAGATGCCAGAGTACATGTTGAATTCTGCAGCCTGGTGGTAATTCTCATATACTTTTTTCCATACAAGAGCGGTGTCATCACGAGGAATCGGGTTAAGATCCGGTACCCACATCAACTCCTCGAAGTAATGCTTCAGAAACTTCTCTTTCAAGAGGGCCATCTTCTCCTCATTGGTTAGCTACACAACTTCTGACCCTTCCCTCTAAGTACCTATCATCGGTGGCTTGCAATCCACCGACTGTACATCATGTCTGGTAGATCTACGAACAGGCTCCACCGGTGGGGGGTGGGGTGTAGGAAGGGGGACTGTCGAAGCTTGCAGTCTGGTGCCTGCAGTCTCAAGCCTTGAATCCGCCCTTGACGATCGAAGTGGTGGTGGGGATTCTGTGTGTTTTGATATCGATGATCGCCACCGCGACCACGGGGGCAGAAGCACTGAGGTAGTTTGGCCCCTTTTTTGAAGCCACTCAAAACTAAGCTCGTTTGCGGTCGCCGAGCCTCCGATCCATGGCCTCGATACCTACCATTGCCACTTCTGCGAACCATTTCACCTACACAAAGAAGAGTCAGAGGTTATACCAAAGCACTTTGCGCACATAAGTAAATGCTATGTTATGTGATGTTTATGAGTGTGTTCTCTAAGTGCACTCTCCACATACCATATAGAGCCCCGCTTGGAGGAGTTATCTCCTCAACAGGTAAAGTAAAACTTCCAGAACTTGCACCACTAGGCCAAGACGGGGGAATATCGATTGGAACATCATCCAACCCTTTAAACTGATCCACTCTTTTCAACGTTATGGCGGTCCCGGAGGTGGTTATTGGAGGAACCGACCTTGCTGACACTCCCACTCCAACCTCAACGATCGTAGGCAGGACGGGAGTAGATGGCAGACCCTCTCCTCCCCTAATCGTTTCCTGGACATCAGCACCGCTCGCGCTAGCACCTTCCGGGATCTTTGCAACTTTGGGCCATTTAGTCATGGCAGAGGAGGTTTTCCTCTTACAGCCTGGAGAGCTCCTTTTTTCCTTGGGATCCTCGCCCCCCTTTCCAGAAGTAGCCGCCTTGAACATTGTTCGGTTTTTTGGGAGCAGACCTGTCCGGAAAAGGGCCTCTTCATCCAAAATCTTGTTCGTAGAGCGAACTTCCTTCGGAATAGCTTATAAATGCACTATACTCCCCTGGTATTCATCGCACTTCAGCACCGGTCGGATCCCTGTTACAGAAAACCGAGGTTAACACAGAGTCCGTAACTCGACCAACATCAAACTAGTGACAATGTAGGTACTTACTTCCCATCAACCATCGTCTCGCAAAGCCCGGAGGACAATGGATGAAGAATCACTCAGATTTAAACAATCCAAGTCTAGTCCATGACCCTTCAATGAACCGGGCACTATGTATTGCTTCTAGGAAATAAAGGGAAGGTGTGGTCTTGGGTCTCCTCTTGATCTGAAACAAGAATCGATGTCCATTCTGGTAGGCTCCTCATGCAGGTACTCTCTGAACAAATGGCAGGTACTGAGAAGGAAGGCATATTCGTTTGGATGAAGCTGTACAGGCGCTAAACGGAAGTAACTCAACATGTCGCGAATAAAATCGTAAGACAGGGGCACACACCCCACAATGCACAAGTGCCTATTCCATGTAGTGTATCCTTCTGGCGGAGTGTGCACCCGGTCTCCCTTCTAGGAACTATAACTGTGACTATGGTATGCTGAATCATGCGCAAATGCACCTTAGGGCAGGTTCATCCACACTCGAACGTCCCGAATCTGATGGGTTGTCAATAATGATGGGGCCAGCCATCACATTAGGAGCCTCGGGTACGTCATTCGTCTCAATATCTATGTCCTCCTCAGATCTCTCCTCAGCTATAGTGGCACCTCCCGGCACTGACAGATTGGACGAGCGCTAGACCGTCTGTTGTAAATCACGGTCGGGTGCTTTCGGCAGATCTGTGGACTGGGAAGGGGTTGACTCTGAAGTAGTCTCAAGCTTGATATCCCCAAGACTAGTGCTGTTAGTTGAGACGAACTGGGATGGTGAGTACTGAGAAGCTTCAGCTTCCAAGTGTCGTGTTTTGGATCGTGTCTCCATTGCTAGCTATACTTCAATATATTTACGTTAGGCATCGTATGTAAAGCCTGTACCCCTCGTGTTGGTGCGAACTAGTGTGCAAACGTGCAGTGTACTATGGTGACAATGCAGTTATAGTTAAGCAGGCTTGGAACATGGCGACGACCACTGCTTCTTAATGACAGTAATCATCATCGTCGTCGACCGATGTCCTTAAGATCGTACTGATTTGCGATCACATTGTGATCAAGATTAGGGGCAAGTTCTAAAGTCCAAATCTTTGTCCATGGTCCAAGTCATATGCTCTAAAACCTATGTGTGAAGTCCTATCCCCATCCAGTCACGATAAATCATGAAAACAACGCGAAGTTGAGGCCATCGCATCCTCCAGGTAACATGGGATATTGCAAGCCTTGGACACAACCTCGCATCACCGGAGTGATGCTAAGTCGCATCACCGGAGTGATGCGAAGTCGCATCACTCGGATGCGAATCCGCATCCAACTGGATGCGAAAAATCGCATCACTCGGATGCGAATATGCATCCTACTAGATGCGAAATCTCGCATCTCGGGAGTGATGCAAAATTGCATCACTCGGACGCGAAACCGCATCCATTTGGATGCGAGATCTCACATCACCAGAGTGATGTAAAATCACATCACTAGGATGTGGATTAGCATCCAATTGGATGCGAGATCTCGCACCATAAGAGTCGCCATCGAGAAGGCGATGAGCCCCTACCCTTCTCCTCCCTCCTCGCCTTCTCCTCTCCTCTCTTCCTCCATTAACTCTCAAACCAAGCTCCATCTGAGCCACGAATATTGACTCCATCAACTCAAAACTCATGGATTTGAGCGTAGATCAAGATTCAGATTCGCCTCTGTGTTATACATAATCAACACCCACCTTTACGTTCAACTTGTTGATTAAGTTTTCTAAGGGGAGAGATCCGGATGCATTTGCAAGGAATCACAAGGCCAGAAAAAAGTGTTGAAGAGGAGGGGGACCAGCTTATATAGAGACATAGGAAAGGTTGGCCTTGGCCCTCTTTACCTTGCCACACATCCTTCCAAGATGCGATATAACACTTCCTGTCAGGACGTGATATACCGTATCCCACTAGGATGTGATATATCGCATCCCATGTGGATGCGATACTATAAAAAACAATATATATATATACATATGTATATATATATAAACCATGAATATGTATACGTATGTATATATACATGTCTTCTTTCCTTTTAACATGTGTATATATGGGCGCATATCTACGAGATGTACATATGTATACCCATCCATACATATATGCCTCTGTATCGTTTTCTCTCCCAATGTTCCATTCCAAAATTGTGATCGCATCGCACAAAACCTTACAAAAATATGTGAGCGAACATGCTACATACGTCGACAACGACTCGCTTACACTAAAACGTAAGCAAGGATAGACGACTAACCTTTAAAACTCCTAAATAAAACAAGGATCAAATGTTCAGACAAACTGCCAGCGGAGCGACCGCATCTAGATTCTAAACAAAACCAAAGCTTCACTCATCCCCATAACTTCTTCCCAACACAAAGCACATTCTTCCAAGGCAAAACAAACTTTTGGGGGGGGGGGGGAATGTTAATCGGATTTTCGTCTAGTCACAAAAGCACACAAGATCCACCCGACTCTATGCGTTGTTTGGCACCAAAGCTCGAAGTGTTGCCAAGTCACTGAAGGTGAAAACAAAGGAAGGATAGAGAAACTGATGGCCTCGCAACACCTCATAACATCCACATCGCATCATGCAAATACTCACCTCACCACATGTGAATCGTATCACGCCTCTCACAGATTCCCTCGCATCGCATCCGTCTAGATGCAGTGGCAATCGCATCCCTCAGATGTGATGGAATCACAACCTCTAGGATGTGATGCCATCGCATCACCCGAGATGCGAAGCCCTCGCATCCATCGAGATTCGATGGCAATCACATTCCCCATGTGCGATGAGTCCATATATGATGGGATGCGAGGCCTTCGCATCAACTGGATGTGATTTCATCGCATCCACTCGATGCAAAGTCGTCGCATCACGAGGATGTGGTATCCCCGGGGTACACAACCCATCCCACTAGGATGCGATTTTCGCATTCTCTAAGATGCGAAAATCGTATCCCACGAAGGGATGCGACTTTCCTTCCATTAATCATATGCTATTGCGTGTGAGCCGATGATGCGATTTTCTGCTGAATGTTTCCCAAATCCTACCTACTCTCACCTAACCACTCCGCTATAAATACTCCAAGCTCATTTGTTACAAAGGTTGAAAATTGCTGATTTGACATCTCTCTTGAGATCTAAGGAACCTCTTTAATGAAATCATGGCTTTGAAGAAGAAGGACAAAATTGATTTTTTTCCCAACAATCACATATGATGAATATGACTTCAAATTATATGAAAATTCTTGTAATTAGACGCCTAGAAAAATCTCATGGCTAGTAAATCATTGTTGTCAATAAAATGTCTGGAGCTCTTCCAAAGTGGACATAGGCCCTCACGAGACCGAACCACTATAAATCTCTAGTGTCATTTACTGTTTTCCTGCTCTTCTACATTTACTTTCCTTACACGAAAATATATTCTTAAGTAATTAAGAATCTTGGGTGTTGACAACATTTTTTGGCATCAACAGTAGGATTGCAATCTTCTTGGTGGTCAGAAAAAAACATGAACAACTTTAGATGGCTTATTTTAAGCCGTCTAAGGAAATTCAAAAAGAAATTGTCTTAGCTGGCTAAGAGAATATACATATATATATATATGTATATGTACGTATATATGTATATATATGCCTCAACAGCCTCCTGCTGAGGTCCAAAAATAAAATTATTAGTCGACTTTAAATAAGTCGGCTAATGATGCATTTACAAGCAACCTGAATTAGACGTGCTGACCTTTGTTAAGGGTCAGTTAGTATCCAACCGTCCTTAGAATGATCTAACAAGATTTAGCATACAATTAACTAAATATTAACAAAAATTATACACAATGTTGGTATAAAATATTAAGGATTACTTGGTTTATTTCATATTCTGCGTTTTCTATTTTGTACATTAAATATAAAATATGAAGAAAAAAGGTGACGAAGGGGATTGAAGATGGAGGGAACGACAAAACCGATAGAGGGAAATAAATAATCTATCAATGGTTGTTTTCAAAACGTGGAAATAAAAATAAGTTGATTTCAACAAAATACATGCGCAAACTTCTATAAGGATGAAAACCCAAAATTAAATAAAGTAAACCAACCGCTGCCATAATTTTTCTACTTATCCTAATGTATAAACTTCTACTTGGACCAGGTATATCCAAAATACCCTTATATATATAAGGTTTTACATATTTTTATTAATAGTTGCCTCGAAAGCGCAAACTTTTGGTCTGATCATTAACTTTTGGTTTTAGAAGTGCAACCCATACATACATACATACATACATACATATATATATATATATATATATATATATATATATATATATAAGTTTTTAAATGTTAAATTGTTATTTCACATTATTTCCCCAATAAACTAAGGGATAAAATATCCCTACAATTACTTTTAACATATTCAAATTCATATGTTGATTCTAAATATAATGGTTTACATATATATAATATTTCTAGATAAGCCAACCAATATCTTTAATATTAATCACATTATCTTTACAGTCTCATTTTTTTGTATCATCGTAAATTACCAAAAATGATTTTTATATCATTTTGCAATATGATTTATCAAATAAACTTTAAAAAATCAAATCGAGTCTGTACAAATTTTATCAACTATAAATTTCTCTTAAAAATATGATCTAACAATTAAATTTTCTTTACAACATTGCTCTCCATTAATTAATAATACATCTACAATCAAAATGAAAAAAAATTGATATTGCAACTTATAAATAAGAACTAAAATTAACCACATGTGATTTCAATAAAACAAAAATATAATTAAAGGTAATACAAATCATTTTATCTTGAAAATTTTAAAATACATTCAATATGTAAAATAACAATTTAATGCAAGAAGCATGTGTGATGATTAAGCACGAAGTGCGTGCTTGCAATAATGCTTGTGTATATATATATATTAAGATAATCCTAATCAATACATTATTGAAGATCATTATAATTTATAATTCTAAATTCAGTATTCATTGGCAATTAATGGTCATGTTTTTTCTATTTGAGTAGAGGTTGTTATAAATATAACAACCTAAAGAAGATGATCACAAAATGATCATCTTTTTTAATAAAAACAACCTTTTCCCTTTGTCACATGTAGCTAACCTGCAATGACCTACCTTTTCGACATCTAAATGTCAACACTAATATATCCACGGTACAACTGCCATTATAAGATATATATATATAGTGTGTGTATACACACACACTATAAAAGCCGAGTTAAGTTTGCACAACTTTCAGGTGCCCAACCAAATTCTAAACTCTATTGTCACTCCCGCTATTACGATAATAATTTTTTTCTTTACACCTTTGCCTTATGTAACAACCCAAAATTTAATAAAGTTATTCAAATAAAATATTAATAAGATAAATATTAATCAAAAAATATTGGGAAATGGGCAACGGGGGTTGCACCATTGGGTTCATTATGAAATTTTGGCTAAGACAGATGTTTGGTTTTTTGAAATCGGACTTAAAACGAAGAAGATATGAAAGAAAGAAGTTTGAAATTCAAATTTGAAATTAGAATAAATAGCGAATTAATTGGAAATTAATTAAGCGCAAATCATGATCAACTGGGGCTCCTTAGCCTTTAGCTGGGTTCACCCGAGGGTCGATCCAGACCCTAAGTGGGTCGACCCAGGGGTTGACCTATCTATCTGATGGGTCAACCTATCTAGGCAGCGTGCATAACCTGGTGCGCATGTTTTTGGTCGATTCACCTGGATTTGAGTGCTGTCTTTTGGAGATTTCTTCTAATCTAAAGGTCTAAGTTTTTAACCTAAAATCCAATGATCCTAAATCCCCTAGCTCTATTATAAATATGGCTCCAAACCTAACATATTTCTTTGTACTCAATTTCCTCCATTCTCTGCCTCCAACTTAAACAACCTTCTTCTTAAATATTTTTAATGGAGCACTGAGGCTTAGGTTTGCACATATTGTGAAGAATATTCATAGATGGAGATTTCCTATCGAGGCTTAATTGGATTTGCTTAAAAGTTTGAGTAATTTCAATAATGTCAAGATTCAGTAAAAAAATAGGGTTTTTCTTAACAGTATAATAGTTGTGATTTCTTTAGATTTCAATTTTTTTCCTTTTTCTTTTTTTCGCATAGACGACCGGTTTTTAAGGTGACCGCAAACACCTTTTATTATAACTAATAATATTAAATACAATATAGTACAACAGTTTGCTAATACGGTTTTTAAGGTGGACCGTCCGCCGTCTACGACATTTAAAGTAGGTCATCCATTGTATCTAAGTTAGATTACATAACATGAGCTAGCTAATGCTTTAGACTACTATAAATTTCCACGTAGAGAGCAAATTACATACTGAAAGCCAGTAAATTACACACATAACGTAAAGTTAGCTAGTGTTGTAGCGACAACATCACATCAGAGCTATCTTGAGCCTTCCCCAAAAGAAAGAGAGTCAAGAGACATTGCAAAAGATCTCGAGCCACGCAAAGCAAAGTTTCATTT
The DNA here is from genome assembly GCA_030737875.1 of Allium sativum. NCBI lineage: Eukaryota > Viridiplantae > Streptophyta > Magnoliopsida > Asparagales > Amaryllidaceae > Allium > Allium sativum. The sequence continues at coordinate 460,613,794 of CM060924.1, read as the reverse complement.
AAACTTCCATACCTACTCATAATAGTACACGGTTGTGCCTATAAAAACAGGGAGTAGGGGTAAAGACATAGGTACAATTACATAAGCATAATCTAACATGCGGCCGTAGCCTAGAGAACATGTGTGAGAGGGGGAAAAGCTGATCTTCAGGTAACAACAAAGTCGAGAGTCGTTGGACTTCACCAGTATTACTGCTATACTAAAGAAAATATAGGGAACCAGAACACCAACCAGCACAATATGCCCAAACTAAACCACATCTGTGACATAATTTTCAATATCTGAGACATGTTCGACACAACTAGTAAGTGAAAGCACAAACAGTCAAAAATTCAAATCAAACAAAGAGCAACGATCAGTGCAATCACATCTCATGTGTTTCCAATGTTCAAACAGAGTAGACCATCCATACATAATCAAAAACAAACTTGTGTCAACCATAATATAGAGAAGAATAGCATTCGAAACAGATTTGAGCAGAATACCATAGGAGACAAGCTTCATCCCTGTGTAAACGAAACCAAATACCACACATAAACAAAGCAACAAGCAAAAACACTATACTGTCAACGTGAACTACCAGCAAGACGCGAACAAAAAGAACATTGAAGACCCAAATGAGTAAGGCATACCATCAAAGACCCAAGTCGAAATGCGAAACACTTCATCAATTTGGGAGTTGCTGCTCTGTAGGTAGGCTCTATGTTAGTGCCAACACCCACTAAAGTGAAGACAACCAGTTGAATATCTAGCCGAGGCAAGTAGTTGCCTGAAACGATCCACGCATGTGAGGTTAACGGTAACGGTATATGAGGTTGTGACAACCCCAATTTCGACAGACCGGATTTTTTTCAAAATTCCAATCTATCGAAACTCGGATTGGTTTGCTCTGGTATCCTGCAGAAAAGACAGAGACATAAAACATGTCAGAGCTCAGAAAAATATCTCACACCGGAAAGGATAAAATATAATATAATCAAAACATAGCCTTATAATATTATTAATACTGCCTAACCTGTTAGAGTTTGTGCCCTAGAGGCAATTCATTTGATGAGATTGATAACACTGCTGATGCTATTATTTTATTTAGAATAAAATATTATTCTATTATATTGTATTTACTGTGTAATATAAATAATAATATAATAGAAGTCCTTAGAATAATAATACGGAATTATATAGTTCGAGTAAGACTGAACTTGAGATTATATAATGTGATAAGTATTATAATTATTAAAAGTCCCTAGTCGAGTTTTATTGTTTATACAGGACAACAATAAAGCGTTGAGACTAGTATATTGATTGACTGATGATCACATCTCATTGATCATTAATATACGTGATATTAAAGTCAAAATATAAATACGTATTAGAGAATAACGTATTGGGCTGACCCACCGTGAGATAACTACATGGAATATAATCAACAGTATCATAAGTTGTTCTCATAGTGACAGTGATGTAATGGTCCTCAAACCTGAAATCATTATAATTTTATTCGAGGATATTTGTGTTTTGATATCATCTAAAGTTATTTCGTAACAGAGTAACGATAACGGTGATTATTGGATACATCTCGAGTCGAATGAAAATTATAAATAATCTAGATGGAATTTAACCTTACGATATATTCGTAGTGATATCCATGGGCCTCTTGATTGAGTGAGACTGTGAAATGCATGGCCGTGCTCAAATATTGATTTGTTTTAAACAGTCTACTCATCGATCAAGAAATACAGATTAAATCATAATGAGGATGATACAATCCATGCCTCTAGTTTAATCCTGGATATATTGGTTAAAAGGATTATATTACATTGATACATTGGTCACAGAAAGGTTGTATCGAATCGTTGATCTTATTATAACTTGGGTAGCAGCAATGTATTGCTAGATGCCAATCACTGTTTATGATTTTAAATACGATTTAAAATCATTGCCAACGTTGTAATAACCTATAGGGTCACACACTTAGAACAATGTAAGGAGAAGGCTAATTTTGTTTTTGGGTAAAATATCAACTGTTGATATCTTTGTTTGAATTGGTACGAGGAATTGTTCCTCGTTTGATGGAACACGTGTATATTTAAAAGGGGGTAATCATACATCTTTGAAGATATACATAATATACATTTTCGTGACCGACCTTTTCAATTAGAAAAGGAAAAACCCTAGAAACAAAACACAATGACGGCTAGCACCGATTACTACTCCTCCTCTTCGATATGTTTGATAATCGAAGATCCTTGTTCGTGTGGATACATATAGAGGGCCAGCACCATGTTGACCTAGACGATTCGATAACCGTCTTATTTCTTTTCTTCAAATTCATGGATCTGGACTACAAGGTATGAAATTCGAATCGATTTAGTTTAATATACCATTCTTGCAATAGATCTATGATTTTAATTGTTGAAATACTAGTTTGGAATGTCGATTTGATCACAATTTTTCCTTCAATGGTATCAGAACTAGGGCTTGCAAGATATAGTATATTAAAACTCTGATTTCAGCTTATGAATGAGGTTTTCGTGTAATTGATACACCGAGATAAATTAGGGCTTTTGAGTGTTCGAATTGAAACAAATTCCATAAAGTGTTATGGACACTAATATGAAATGATTGCAGCATAAAATTGGTTAATAAAATGAAATCACTTCATTATAAAATGTTATATGTGATATAAATTATGAAGTGTATTATGGATTTGCATTTACTTGTATACCATGGCAAACCGCTTGATTAAACAGATAAGAAATAGCTCTGTTTTGAATTGAAAACAAACTTTTGTTGTTAACTCAATGGGACACTCATGGGTAACAATTATGATTAAAGACCTTATCCACATCCATACTGTATGTAAACATATCCGATAATATGAATCCGCTGCGTTCTCTGTTTTAATGCTAGTCATGGGTTGTATTCAGAAAGATTGGTCTTTTGGAAAACCTGTTTGGTATTAGAATAATAGTCAAAGTGTTTGATTAATAAGTTTATATGTTAAGGTTTTATTATAGATTTTATTCTCTTGATGAAAATTGTCTTCACTGATTAAGGTATCAGTATGAAAGCCTTTTGATTAATTTTGATTTAATGAAATCATTCATATAGAAATATGATAAGACAAATTTTAGATTTGTTCTTTGTACCTGGAAATCTAATCAAAAACTGTTTGATTGCCATCAAAATTTGTGAAATGTTATATACATATATGTATATACTTATGCAAATACGATTTGTGTTAATGTATATATATATGTATATATATATATTATAAACTGAAGTATAATTCAAAATACATATATATATATATCCAAAACTGTTTTGGATACTGATGTATCACAATACATATTCACATCTGATATTAAAACTTGGTTAAACTACTAAAGAATACACCTGCTCTTGTACTCATACTGAAATTGTCATATCAAGCCAATAATTGTGAATATGTTGGATTATTAGAAGTTTAGAACTGCTCTGTTAAAAGGTGTGAAAATCATTTGAATTGTTTTGAACCAGATTAACTAATCATGCTTGCTTATTATACTGGTTTTAAAAGGTTATACAAATGATTGTATAACCCTTACGATATACCCATATTCTAATATATATATATATAGTATGGTTTTATATATGTATTAATACTACAAAAGATATTGTATCTCAAATAAGTTTGCATGTATTTGTAATTGTACAAACATGTACTGTTATGAACTATTAACGAGCATGATGTGAAAAACATTAAGCAAAGTATACATATATAAATTTAATTTTGATATGATCAAAATTTTATTTGGGTACTTTGTTTATCATTTGCATTTCTCTTAAAACTGTGCAAATATATGTTTCGGAACATTATTTCCTTAAATTGTTTAGGAAACAACAGATGAGATTTTCTGAATCACCATTTAAACTATTCTGGGTTAACATAGACTTATGAATACATATGTTAGCATATAATTGTTATGTACATGTATTTTATTGATAAAAATTATCTTATAAACTGATTGTATTCTAGTAAATTTCAAAATGCTGTTTTGAATAGATAATATATCATCATATTGATATTACAATCATTTTGGTCATAAGTCTGTATTTGCTGATGCATTTAAATATATATAAGGATATATATATAACATTGATAGCCAATATTATAATCCTGTCAGATATATATGTATAAATAAATTTTCCTGTAATGCTTCAAGATTAGTTACTGGTTAATTTGGAATTTAGCCACTTTTGTAAGCATATTAGCTATGTGGATATTAATGCAAACTGTTTGCATACATTTGCTAACCATTTGATTATGCATTTATAACCTGATTTATAAATTTAAAGTTTGATATGATCAAGCTTTATATAGGTTTAAGGTACAATCAAAGTAAAATCCTTTTATATGTAATTACATTAGTATCATTGTGATATAATGTTATAAACTGGCAAATAGTCTTTGATCAATATCCTAATCTATTGCAACTTCAAATCGGTGAGACCGTTTTGACCAATTTGTTAATGGAATACTAAATTGCACTATTCCTTGATGGCTATGATATATTGATTATATGTAAGTGCTCATGAATAGTATCTGAGATATAATCAATCTGGTTCTATTATATTTGTATATATAAATTACCATGATGATCACAAATGCAATATTCCTTTGATACTATGATACATAATGATTTATCAATCTTGTAAATATGATTTGCAGATGAATATGATTTGTGATTCCTTGTTTAATCAAAAAGGGGTTATGGGTTAAGTTTGTTTTCTATTAGTCAGAAAATGGAAATGCACGTTTAATCAATTTGATCATTTTAACATAGTTTGTAAACATGCATTCTTTTCTGTTTTATGGTTCAGTCTGGAATATCTACATATAATTTTATGTAAATCACTTGGACATGTTATACTTCTGGTCTAAACAATTAGTTCATGGTTCTGACATGAGTCGGACATAGAAACAAGTCATTTGAGCAGAATACATAAGAATGATATGCTGCTAATTTTGATAATGATCATCTGCTGTTAATATATACATGTTTATACTGATAAACATATACAGAAATTTATTATATATATACCAGTGTAGTATATATATATATATATATTTTGGAAATGGGTTTAGATTTTATTTAAGGCTTGGAAGCCCAAAAAGGAAAACGAAGCCCACGGCTTCGTTGCTGCAAAACACAAACCGACAACAAAATACTTTATTACAAAGCGAGAATATTCTCGAAAGTTTCAGATCTAATCCCTCACTCGCTTTCTCTTCCTCTCCGTCTTCTGTCATGGCGGTTGGAAAGCGAAGAAGCTCGTGCTTGTTCCTTGGAGCGGAACCGATGCCTGCAACAGATCCCCATCTCTATTATCGTCTTCTCCAAGTGCCGTTCTACTGGTATTCTCTTTGAACTTGCTTTTCCTCATCATCGCCAGTTTGATGTTTTGAATGGCCATCTTGCTAACTAATTCAACTGTTTTTTCTTGTTTCTGAAAAATTCTGCTATTTCTTTCCTTCCAAATGGACCACATAGCAACTGTAAGAGCGACGCCGTGCACTTCGGTTATCTGACTTACGCTCTGCCCGATGACTTCAAGGTGAGCCAGGATCTCTTGGATTTGCCTTTTATTTGTGTTGAATTTTACAAAGTTGCAGCAATTTTCCCACACGCGTCTTGAGAAAGGACACTCAAAAAATATGTGTTTGTGAGACTCAACCTCATTTTTACACAACGTGCATGTGTCTTCCTGTATGATATTCCACTTAAAAAGCCGATCTTTAGTTGATAATCTTCCCAAAATAGCTTTGTAAGTACAGCTGGCCATTTTAGGGACGTTACGTTTGCTCCACACAATTTTGCTTCAAGTTTTGGTGTCGAATTTAGGTCTGATGTCTTCCCACACCTGCTTGATGCTAAATTGACCCCCTGACCAGTTCCATGTATCAAGTCTATGATCATTATGTATGTGAGTGTTTTCAATGATTCTTCTTTGTTCCTGAGTACATGGTATGTCTGGGCTCCATCTGTTTTCGTCAATTATGTCACTCACTCTCCTGTCTGGGCATCCATAAGCAGAGAAAGTGTCCCACCCCAGCATGTCAATGAATGATTTACCATCCACCCAGGGGTCTTTCCACAAATCTGTTTCGTTGCCAGTTGCTATCTCTCTTCTGCAATGCCTTGCTAATACACCCCTTATACGCAGTATAGCTTTCCATGTAGTTGATGCATTGTTATCTTCTCTGATCGTCCAGAAATTATCTTTTTTGTATCTAGCATTCATCCATCTTGCCCAAAGCCCCTCATTATTTATCACTTTCCAGGCTTGCTTGAGTGTAAAAGCCTCTCTCATGACTTTGATGCTCCTGAGCCCTACTCCTCCTTCCTGTTTTGGTTTGCAAAGGTCTTCAAACTTGATTTTGTGTAATCCCCCTCTCCATATGAAGTCTGCACACACTCTTTCAATTTTCTCAATAGAGGCATCAGGCAGTTGAAAAGTTTGTAACCAAAAGTTGACCTTTTCATGGATGACAGTGTGAACCAGTTCAACTCTGCCAGCAAAGTTTAGCAGTCTTGAGCTCCACCCATAAAGTCTTTCCCTTATTTTTGTGATGAGTGTGCTGCATTCTCTGTCAGTAATTTTGTTTGAGGACAGTGGGACACCCAAGTATTTCACTGGGAGTTCACCCTCTTGAACTTGTAAAACCTCCAGCACATCAGCCTTACATCTGCAAGTTTTATTAAAGTAGCACTTAGTTTTCATTTCATTAACTTTAAGCCCACAGTATTTCTCCAGCCTGCCAAATATCTCCTTGATCTGCACAGCTGTCCCCCTGTTTGCCTTGACACAGATAAGCAAGTCATCAGCGTATAGTAAATGACTTATTCTGGGCTGAAAAGTGTGGATAGTCTGAATCATTTTATTATGTGTGGCTATCTCCATTTGTAAAGTGTAAAATTCCATGGCAACCGCAAATAAGTAGGGGGAGAGAGGGTCCCCTTGCCTAATACCTCTGTTGCTGCTAATAAATCCTTTAGGGACACCATTAATTAGAATAGAGAATGTTGGTGTATGTAAACACTCACTGATCAGCTTAATTGTTTGCTCTGGGAAAGCCATACACTTTAGCATGTGAATGATGAAGTGCCTATTGATTTTGTCATAAGCCTTTTGCAAGTCCACCTTTAGGCACATGCGATCTGCACCTTTTTTATTGAAGTTTCTGATCATCTCATGTGCAAGCAATGAGTTTTCTGATATGCTACGACCTTTAATAAAAGCACTCTGACATTCAGCTATTAGGTCAGGGAGGATCATTTTTAGCCTATTACATAGCACTTTGCTAATAATCTTGTAAATTACGTTGCAACACGCAATAGGCCTATAATCTGCAACACTAGTAGGTTTATCACATTTTGGTATAAGACATATAAAAGTATGATTAATTTCTTTAAGAAACAAACCTGCTCTGAAAGTTTCTTGGATGGCTAACGTGAGGTTATTCTTCAGGTGGTTCCAGTGGATTACGAAGAATTCAGATCCAAATCCGTCGGGACCCGGCGAAGAGTCAATATGGATGGATCTTATAGCGTCCCAAACTTCGTTCTCAGTGACGGCACTCAACAACATATGTCTGCCTCGAGCATTAACCAGTCTTCTCGTAACAATATGAGGTAAGTTGTCAGTCTCTGTGCTACCATTATATAAAGCTTGGAAGTATGTGATGGCCTCTTCTTCAAATTTGTGCATGTTAATGCAAGGGTTACCATCCTGATCGTACATTTGCATGTTGTAGTTGATATTTTTCCTGACTGACATCTTAGTGTAGAAGAATTTCGTACACTCATCTCCTTCAGTCAACCATTTCTCTTTAGCCTTTTGTTTTAGTTCAATGGCCTTTGTATGTAAGAGGTTTTTCAGCTTTGTCTGTGCTGCATAGTATTGGTTCCAAGTGTCATCAGTATTGTCCCCTTCATCAATCTTCTTTAGAAGCTCCTCATTAAGATTCTCTAGATTAGTGATTTCATCATGGGTCTTGGGCCTCAGTTTATTCCAATTTTTAAGTCTGTCCTTGACACCTTTGAGGAATTTCACTAGGTGAAAAAGGTGGCTGTCCTCAGAGTGTATCAGATCAGTCATGTTAGTAGCTGTATGGTATCCCTCTATTAGATGCCACTCATTTGAGTATCTGAATGGCTTCCCTTTCCCATTTTTCTCTGTTTCTTTAAGTAGTATGTGCAGGGGGCAATGGTCACTTGTCGAGTTTGGCAGTATATTTACTTTGATGTCTGCAAATTTGGTCATACATTGTACATTGACTAGTGCTCTGTCAAGTTTGCACATAATTTTCCTAACTTCACCACTCTTCCATGTAAACTTCAGGCTACCATGGACTGGTTCTATCAATCCAGCTGCCACAACACAGTTATTAAATTCTGACAGCTGCATTGCTCTTAAGGTAATACCTCCTTGTTTCTCTTCAGCTCCTAGCACGGCATTGAAGTCCCCCATAATAAGCCAGGGTTCAGTGATGCTTCTTGATAGTTGATTAATCTTTCCCATAGAGACTCTCTTTGACTTGCAAGGTTACTGGCATAAACTGTAGTGATGTAAGTGCAAAGTCCCCCTGCATTTGACGCTTTAACAGTTAGTTGCTGGTCATCCATGTCAGTCATCTTCATGCTCCAGATTGTTTTTACCCAGGCAATAATAATTCTGCCTTTAGTTCCAGCACTGTTGTTTCTCATGAGTTCCCATTCCCCTCCTAGCTGTTCTTTAAAATAGTTAATGTTATCATCATTCATCTTACTCTCAAGTATACCCATAATTGAAGGAGACAGGGTCCTTCTAAGATTATAGAGGTCTAAAGCAATGACATCGCATTGTTGAGTTTATATACATTCGATGTATTTGACTTAAACCCAATACACAATGCATATTTGATGTATTATAGCACTCTAACCATGTGATAAAAATTGTTTTAATACAGGGGAGGAGCAATGCCAAAATAGCCTGAAATTGTTTCAGGATGAAATGGAAATTCGAAAGGATAATGGGTAAAAGGCAGCTTCTAAAATCATTCTGGGCCTTGAAAAATTCAAAAAGTGTTGACTTGTTTTCCAATTTCAGAATGTAACTGTATATATACGATATAAACAGTGTTACAATGTTTTGTCTGATTTGTATTTTGTGAATGTACCACGCATTTATTTATAAATACTGATGGACTTAATTTTATTGTCTGAATCCATACTGATTACGTTGGTGATTGTGTAAATGCATCAAACCATGTTAAGGTCAATCTGGTCCCTTAAACTGATTTATTTACTTTAGTGTTTGTGTATATGATGCAAACCAAATTAAGGACAAACTGTTGCCTTAAATTGTTTATCTAGACCTATATGTATTGCCCTAAACTATTACTGGACCTTACAATATTATTAACACAATTATGTAATTGTCTAAACCCATATGATACAAACCGAATTAAGGGAAAATTGTTTGTCTTGACCTGCATGTAAATGTTAATAAGTTCAAATTGCATTTTGAATATTTTGGGGTTCAATTACATGATTTTGGATAATTACAGATTCATTATATTTTAAGTTATGAATATAATATATGAATTTAGTTATGTGAAATGTTATTCGATATTTCGGTTTTGATCCTCATGTTTTGAAACGTTCAAAATAACTGACATGCTTTATGTTTATATATGACATTGAATTTTAACGAATATATTTTCATATATTCTAAATTCAATTTATGTTATGAATATAAAATGCATATATTTTGATATGTAAATAACTCTGATATTGTTCGCCACTACGAATTATAAATTCCCTTTAAAGCATATTATTTTGTTATATTAAGTCATGGTGAAGTCTTCCAATAATATACTCATCACTGTCCAAGATAATCGGCTGTAACTAACGCCAAAGCGTTGTGCACCTTTTATTTTGGTTATATGCGATGGAGTAAAATGTGGTGCTCCAACCTATTATTGGGTCTGACTTAACTAGGCTGCATAATACGATTATGGCCTTAGAGACAAAAGCATGAATTATTCTAAATTTTGAGCTAATGAATAATGCTGAACAAAATGTTCAACATGCGATTCAAGAGTTATATAGACGATATAATTGACATAAGATGTCTACCTAAAAGGTTGTGTTTTGAGTTTAGCCAAAGTTAGGTCAAGGCATGATTAGATATGGATCTTGGAACACCGTTATATATATATACCAATATATATATATATATAAACAGAGGGATGTTAATTTGAGTGGGAGCGAATTTAGTTTAAATAATACATTTATATTAATATAAATTTTGATTGTCAAAATTTTATATTAAGAATCAGTTATTATTTATTATTTACTGTAGATATTAATTTAAATTAATCCTTAAGAAGGATAAATTGAATTAAATTAAATTTCTTGACTAACATTAAAATTTGAGGATTGTCCTCAAACAAATTAAAATGTAATTGTTCTAACAAATATAGAGGATCTAAAATAAAAGTTATAGTGTGACTTCAACTGAATAAGATATAATTGTTATGATAATCTACTTATACATTTCTGGTATTAGATACTAGATATAAATCACATAAATGTATGTTGATTTACAGAAATTCTAGAATAAGTAGAATTATGATAAAAAGGACAAGTGGACTTACTATTGGAAATGAAGCAAATGTTGCTGGATTATCCATAGGAAGTTGATTCTTGTTGAATATACTGGCTTAATTAAATAAATAAATTATTATTATGAAATTCCACTTAAAATAAATGTTATAATAGATCTTGTTAAGACAAGTTTGAATTTCATTTGTAATAAAAGGAATAATTGTTATTCATTTTATTTAAATGAAATATCTATGGAATTTCACAAGTAGTTAATGAATATTATAAATCGTTAACTATTATGTACTTGACATTAATAATGAATGGATTAAATTTAGTCATTTAAATCCAACATACTTTTAGCATTACCAGTCAGCCCTTATAAACAAGAAAGTATATCAAAACTCCATAGTGATGGAATTTTGAAATCATTTGATTTCGAATCATATGAAGTATGCAAATCTTGTTTATTAGTCGAAATAACTGAATCACCTTTCACTTGACACGATGAATAAGTGATAAGTATTGGGACTTATACATAATGATGTATATGGAACAATGAATACATAAGCTAGAGGTAGGTTTTATTACTTCATTATATTTACTGATGATATCAGTAGATACAGATATGTGTATCTTATATAACATACCAGAATCCTTTGAGAAGTTCAAAGAATTCAAAGTGAAGTTAGAAAACAATTTTGATAGAAAATAAATTCTCTTTGAAAAGATCAAAGAGAATATTTAAGCCAATTAATTAATGACTGTCCATATGAGTTTGGAATTATTTCATAACTTACTCCATCTAGAAGACCATATTGAAATGGTATGTTTGAAAGGAGATATCGTACATTATAAGATAAAATACGATCAATGATAAGTCATATAGATCTTCCAATAAATTAAATTTAGAGCAATCGAATTAAATCCCACTAAAACGATCTAAAGACGCCATATAAGATATGGACTAGGAAATGTCCTAGTGTGTCTAATGCTAAGATTTGGGATGTAAGGCGTTAGTTAAACGTCCTTCCTCTGATAAGATCGAACCCAAATCAGATAACTATTTTGTGTAATATCCACAAGAAACAAATGGATATTATTTCTATAAATCCTCAGAATAAAACGTTTATTGCTCGAATTGGTATCTATTTAAAAGAGAGTAATCTCTAAGATACCAATAGGAATGAAATAGAAATTGAAATATTTCGAAAATCATAGAATGCCATTGAATCTTGTATATACAAGAAGTTGAGTGGGAGTGTCACAATAATTCTAATGTTCTTTGATAACACATCAATTATTGTAAATTATGTTAGTTTTAAAACAAGAAATAAATACTGATTCTAAGAAAGAAAATGTTTGGATTAAGAAGTTCATAACTGAACCTAAATCATTGTTGATCCAATGATATACATTGCGACAACAATATGGTTGTTGCTCAGGCCTAAAACATTAGACTTATTATCAATCCAAACATATATTTAAGAAATATAATTCCTATGTGAAATTGCTCACAGAAGAAATAAACATATCTGCAAAGTTACAAAAGTTGTAATGTTGCAGACCTACTGAATTAAACTCTGTCGCAGCAGAAGTTTAATAGTCACACTAGTTTCATAAGTATACGATACGTAAATGATTGACTCTAGTGCAAGTGGGAGATTGTTAGAGTTTGTGCCCTAGAGGCAATTCATTTGATGAGATTAATAACACTGCTGATGTTATTATTTTATTTAGAATAAAATATTATTCTATTATATTGTATTTACTGTGTAATATAAATAATAATATAATAGAAGTCCTTAGAATAATAATACGGAATTATATAGTTCGAGTAAGACTGAACTTGAGATTATATAATGTGATAAGTATTATAATTCTTAAAAGTCCCTAGTCGAGTTTTATTGTTTATACAGGACAACAATAAAGCGTTGAGACTAGTATATTGATTGACTGATGATCACATCTCATTGATCATTAATATACGTGATATTAAAGTCAAAATATAAATACGTATTAGAGAATAACGTATTGGGCTGACCCACCGTGAGATAACTACATGGAATATAATCAACAGTATCATAAGTTGTTCTCATAGTGACAGTGATGTAATGGTCCTCAAACCTGAAATCATTATAATTTTATTCGAGGATATTTGTGTTTTGATATCATCTAAAGTTATTTCGTAACAGAGTAACGATAACGGTGATTATTGGATACATCTCGAGTCGAATGGAAATTATAAATAATCTAGATGGAATTTAACCTTACGATATATTCGTAGTGATATCCATGGGCCTCTTGATTGAGTGAGACTGTGAAATGCATGGCCGTGCTCAAATATTGATTTGTTTTAAACAGTCTACTCATCGATCAAGAAATACAGATTAAATCGTAATGAGGATGATACAATCCATGCCTCTAGTTTAATCCTGGATATATTGGTTAAAAGGATTATATTACATTGATACATTGGTCACAGAAAGGTTGTATCGAATCGTTGATCTTATTATATCTTGGGTAGCAGCAATGTATTGCTAGATGCCAATCACTGTTTATGATTTTAAATACGATTTAAAATCATTGCCAACGTTGTAATAACCTATAGGGTCACACGCTTAGAACAATGTAAGGAGAAGGCTGATTTTGTTTTTGGGTAAAATATCAACTGTTGATATCTTTGTTTGAATTGGTACGAGGAATTGTTCCTCGTTTGATGGAACACGTGTATATTTAAAAGGGGGTAATCATACATCTTTGAAGATATACATAATATACATTTTCGTGACCGACCTTTTCAATTAGAAAAGGAAAAACCCTAGAAACAAAACACAATGGCGGCTAGCACCGATTACTACTCCTCCTCTTCGATATGTTTGATAATCGAAGATCCTTGTTCGTGTGGATACATATAGAGGGCCAGCGCCATGTTGACCTAGACGATTCGATAACCGTCTTATTTCTTTTCTTCAAATTCATGGATCTGGACTACAAGGTATGAAATTCGAATCGATTTAGTTTAATATACCATTCTTGCAATAGATCTATGATTTTAATTGTTGAAATACTAGTTTGGAATGTCGATTTGATCACAATTTTTCCTTCATAACCAGTATCCAAAGCTACCATGTCTCTGCCACAATCTAACCTGCGAGTGTGTTATGAGGAGGGGGTCAGAACACAAGTTCTGGTGACTAGATTTAAACTATATACTTTGAATAATCTTACACATACCGTTCAATCATATTTTCCTATTTATTAGGTTACTTGGGTTAACAACACCCAAGGCTTACACACACGTCGTACCCATTTACTTTCCAGTGAATTAACCTAATACAGTATATGTAGCTATCTCTCAATATTGAGATACACCCCAGGTACCCCACTCGCACGGTCTCCACTGTATCATTGCAAGAATATAGCAGTCCCTAATCCTACGCCTGAATGTCGTACAGATTTCTGTATATATGTCAACGCTACATCTGCAAAGAACCACTATTTCTATATTACGTAAGCATTCAGACTGCCATCTTTAAACCATTCGATCGAATTAGGTTCCATCCTCGAATAATGCCCTTTAGTCGTATGATACACCACCAAGAGCAACATGAGTGTACCTAGACTTTCTCACGTACGTATCGTCAATCGTTCTCACTGTCTATTGCACATGTTCTCTATATGTGCACCCGAGTCCCGTGGCAGGGCTAATCAAGAAACGCGGAACTCGGTCGGGAGCTTTCAGATATCTGCCGATTCCAGATGCTAAGGCCTGCTTTTACAGCGGCTATGGTCCCACTAGACCCCTCCCTCAACTAATGAAAGGCACCCAAAAATATCAAGAATGAGAACTTTACCCTGGCACCCTCTTCCCTTCAAACCTATTGGACAACCTCACCGATAACTAGATAGCAAAGTATATGGTCTTTTGGAGTTCTCCGCCTTTCCGCTTTACGTACTAACTGAAGATGGTAGGTAGACGACGAGTTGCTATCACAGGGCACTAACTGGTCTCGCTGAATCACGCTAGTCCATCTTAGTCTTTTGATTGCTCCTTATTATTGCAATCAAGGCATACTCATTGGTTCACCTACGCAAACCTAACCTTTGTGAGTACAGGCGGATCATCTGCCAGTCACAGAGGAATACCAAGAGTACCCTACATCCTCGGAAGTCGCGTGCTTCCCCCTCCAGTCCTTTGGAGCCGTCAAACAATCAGATGGATGTGCGCTCCCCTCGTGCCTTATAACACCACGATGATCTACCCTATTGGATTATTCACCCTCCACCGTACAGACTGGTCTAAGCGCCTTACTTTTGCATATTGTTAGATCCTATGTCTAAACATTCTTTTACGCGCTTGTCTCACCTCACCAGGTTTCCAGTTAACTTGGTTATTCCAATTCATATTGAATTCTTATTCAAATTACCAAGTTTCTCTTACTTATTAATTTCAGTCATACAACTTAATTCATTTAAGTTTATTAATAAGCTCACAACATGTTATTCTCTAGATCATGGCCCAAGGTCTGTGATCCACAATCCCTTTTATATTCTTATTTGATTTCAATAATATGTTTTACTTAACATGTAATTAAGTATATCTAATTCACATGTTCCCAATTAACATGTCACTTACCATTTATGATTATATATAACTTATTTCATTTCATAAGTTTTCCTCATCCTCTCTCATTTAATCATAATTCCACTTTACGTCGTCAATACGACTTATCGTTGTTTACTTATTAACTTAGTTCTATTAACTAAGGCCCATTAATAAGTTTATCTACCCATTTATTATAACCTATGTTATACTTTTCCCTTGTCCCTAGGACAAGTTTAAACATGTTATTCTTACCAACGGGTTTCAGACTCCCAAACTACTTAATTTATAATTAAGTACAATATATTTCCCCCCTTTTCTGAACTGGTTTTAGGTTTCCCCCTTTTTTGATTACTTAATTTACAATTAAGTGTCACTTAACTTAATTCACCAGTTATCCCATTCCCTTACTAGTTTATTATAACTTAAGTTATAATATTCACTTGTCCCTAGGACAAGTCTACCTATTATACAACATTTTCATTAATTTTATTTATTTATAATAGGTTATTATCATTCCCCTTTTAAACCATTTACTATTGTAAACCAATATTCTTTATTCTCTGTAACATATGTTCCTTATTATATTAAGAAAAACACTTCATGCACCTTATCAGTTTGATAGAAGGAACCAATGATTTATTTTCGTAATGTTTTCCTATCTAAATCCGTGGTAGCAAGTAATTTCTTTACTTTTCTATATTTATTGTGGCTTACTTGCAAAAATGTTTTCAGAAATAAGTCATTTAGGGAAATACATCACTTTTCCCTCTTATCACACAAACTCAGTTCATTACATCCCTTCCTTTCTTATTTTCTGAGTTAGACATTTAATTACCATCCTTGCCATTTATTTATATCTTGTTATATACATATATTTATTTATATATATATATATATAAGCACTAGACCTCTCACATTAAGCCTACACTTGTGGATGCTGGATTTCTCGGGCGAATCCGGGCAGACTTCTACCACAAGCTGACTTAACCTCGTGTCTTAGCACATGTTGTTAATTCTTACACTTAGGCCTCTCACATTAGGTTCAACATTAGTGGTTGCTGGATATGCCGGTCGGGTCCGGGTAAACTTCCGCCACTAATGCAACCTAGCCTTGTGCCATAAGTGTAACATTTTCATTCAATCACTTATGTTCATATCAAATTGCGCTTCCAAATTAAAATCTCAAAACATAATATATGTTATGTTCATTACATGAAAATTTTAGACATATTATCCTTTTACTGTAATATAGTTTGTAGTAATCTAATTTACATGTCGTCCAATTTTTGCCTATATTTTGTCGCATTTCATTTTCAACATATGTTTAATTCTACTAGGACATGTAAACATTCAATCGGGTAATTATTTTAACATGTCGTTCAATCAATAATATATCCCAAGTAAAGCATGTAATTACAATCAATGAATTGGCTATTCATATACTAACAAGTTTATTTTCTCCAACATGTAAACATTCAATAACTTAGCCAATTCAACATAGGAATTTCCTGATATATTCATATCAACATTTCAATTCGTTACAACAGCAATTTATAATTAAACTGGCCATTTCAAAATTTATTAAAAAGGGGAATGCTAAACGATAGTCATAACATTATCTAAAGGCTATAGCTTAAACCCACTCACCTTTAAGCTTTCCCCAAATTTTGGATCCGATCCATTATATCATCCATGGTTTTCCTTTTCCCTTTAATTTGATTCACGACCTAACGACCATGGATTTATTATTTCATGAAAAGAGAAGTGAAAGAGAAATAATTTAAATAGATTAGTTCTTAGAGGTTTACCTTGCTTTCATGATTCAATAATTTTTTTATTAACGTTGATTCCCTCTTCCAAATCTGAATTCATAGTTCTCCTAGGCTAACATTTTAATTTCTGAATAGATTTGAGAAGAGAGAGAGAGAGAGGGAGTCATGGCAGAGCTCCAGCGCAGCCGCCGAATTATGATGTTTAGGGTTAGGTCTAGGGTCTTATTTATAGGTGCTCAAAACCTTATCGTACATGCAGCGCTAAGTCAGCAATGGACCCAGTTAAGAAAATAATCCAGGTTCGCAGATGAATCTAGCCAAATCTTATCGTGCACGCAGTGCTGAGTCAGCATTGGGTACTGCAAGCTGTTTTGGCGCAGAAATTTGAATTTCGAATGTTTGAATTGTTTTTGGTGCAGAAATTTGATTTTTGAACTTTTGAATTTCTGGAATTAATTTAACTGTTTATTCACATAAAATATTCTTATATGTATACAATTCCTCTACCGGCCATTTTACGTGTATATATATGCAACAATTTTCGTTTTATTTTCAAAATTCAAACGATGTTGCACCGTTATTTGATTCTTGCCATATTTCATTAACTGTAGCCTTATCTTGAATTTTATATTTTGTATACATATATTTATGCATATATATATATTCTTATATACATACATATATTTTCTTTATTTCCTTATATGTACGTTCTTATCCTTTCAAAATTTGAATTTGCATACGTGCATATATTTGCATGTTCAGTTGGCCCTATCTAAAACAAAGATAAAAATTATGCCACCGCCGGGATTCGAACCTTCTGACCTCCATGTTACAAATTCAATGCCTTAACCAACTGAGCTATAAAGTCTTTTGTTAATAAGTCTTAGAGCAATGATAATTATTGTTCTATCCTTACTTCTCTTTTCATGTTAGTTACAATACTTAAATTAAACCATTGCATGAATCTTTTTCTTTTAATGTTAATGCATTATGTTTGCAAACTAGTTCATGCAACATATTTACATGCATGCAACCAATCCTTTCTTTCTTTCAATGCATGCATTACGTTTTTTTTCAGTGCATGTATTTATTACATGCAATCCTTATTTTATTTTTTATTTTTTATTTTAATTTGTTTATATATATACACATATATAAATACATGTTTCACTTGTGCGTATACAAACTTCTAGGCTTAATAACTTATTCATATGATGTATGTTTTACGCAAACCAGGTGTCTATATTGACCAGAATTCCGAGACGGACGCAATGGCGCAGTTCGTTTTACTTAATTCTCATTATTTAATTAAGTTATTCTTATTTTGTTATATTAAAAATATGGGGTGTTATAGAGGTTGTAAGTTAATGGTGATGAGGCAAAGATAGTAGGGGAGAAGAACTCAGATCTGGAGGCACGAAGCTTAGATGTGAAATTGACGAAGGAGAAAAGGGGGAAAACAACGTGTGGCGAAATCAGGGTCGAGAGTGGAAGAGAAAAGCAGTCTGAAGTGGGAAAGGAGAGAGAATGAGGGGTGAAAATGAAGAAAAGAGGATTGACCCTGTCGCCATTTATGGTCTTCCTCTAAGACTCAAGCTTCTTTTTTATTTCAGTTTTCTTTTCAATTAGTAATCTATGTAATCTGATTTCTACATTTATCCTTATGTAATCTGATTTCTACCTCTATCCTTTCTTCTGTTTATTTCAGTAATTTATAATGTTACTGTAATTTTATTCAGTTAATCTTTATCACTTTTTCTTCGTATGTAATTTTATTATAGTTCAGATTCAACCTTATTTTATTTCAGATCTGTTCTTATTTATCTAAGCCTAGGCCATGCGAGAGTCTATGACACTGTCCTTTTTATTTTTATGTTGAGTTTAGGCCTTCATGAGCCTAAACCATTATTCTTTTATTTATGTGCAATTTGGGATAAAAATATGAATTTGACAATAAAAGCGCATTTAGGGAAATTAAGAATTATGTATAAAAATGATAAATTGGGCTTATTGAAATTGTGCAGTAAAGGATAATTTTTTTTAGCATAACGGTTGTGTAGAGCGACTCTACACATCCGATTAGATAATATTACTAATAACATATTCGGTCAACAAGCCTGACCGATAGCAAACAGTACTAATAATGCATGCAAATTGCATGCAAAGTGTTTGTAGCGCATAGCGCAGTTAGTTACATATGAGGCTAATGAACATGCAAAACATTTGGATAGACACTAATAGCGGGGGTTGGGTTGTACAATGAAATTAAACAAAAGTGATGTTTATAGAATACCTGTAAATTGAAGTTTGCATGCAACCTAGTATAAAGAAAAGTTTCATGAAGAAAGCAGACTTATTAACAAACTTAAGATTGACACGAAGTTTAAAATAAACAAATTAACAAGCATAAGTAGTAGTGGTCTGTTCCGGCAATATAAGCTGATTAGGGAAAATAAATGGTCTATTAATAAAAAGTGTAGTTTAAAATAAACAAATCAATAAGCAAAAGCTGAGTTTAGGCCTTCATGAGCCTAATCGTAGTAATGGTCCGTTTTGGCAGCAGGGGTATTTTGATAAGGAAAATAAAAGGCTAACTAAAATAATTAATTTATAGTGACCTAGGCATTTGTTGACAACTTTATGAGGGTCCGGGGTAGCTAGGCGGTCAACAATAACTCTATGGTGGCCTTGGTGCTACTAAATTAAATTGGGGACTAAATCTAGGAGATACTTATGTCAAATTGCATTTTTGGTTGGGGATCCAAATCAGACAATATTGCTTTTATCACACTACACCGGGGTCTCACGAGGAGGCAAAGGCATGCTTATACTGCACTGGGTGGTAAGAGGTCCAAACGAGGTGGGTATGGGCACATTCCAGTGGGGCGGTGAGCATGCATCGCATCAATTAGGGAAGATAAGACGACATTGTGACGTCGGTAATTTACGCTATGTCCTTAGAGCTAATGGATCAGGTCTGATAAACCTGCGACCATAGTCGGCATAGATTATGATAATTGTGGTTTAGGAGCCGATCAATGTGTATAATTAGGTTATATCCTAATTATGAGTTGCGGTAAATGGTGCAGAAATCGAATGATTTGACAATCGACTACAGTCTTTCTTATCTTCATGTTCTTATTTTCTGATTTGTGCTTTACACTATTATTCTATTTAGATTTCCTCTTTTACCACCCATCTAGTAATTATTGGACTCACCGAGCTTTATGTTTGACTAGTTTTATTTCTCCCCTCCTCCCCCTAGGTTTTCACGGTGGAGGATCTAGTGCTTGAGAGAGCTTTGGCCCAGCTCAGTCCATCAGAGATTCTCATTTGTCTTATTCTCTGTCTTTACGTGTATTGTTCCACGTTCTATTTATTTCTGTATTTGGCATTGAGGATTTTTATTATGATACCCTGATTATGTTGTTTTACGAGACAACTATGGTTTTTATGTTATGTGATATAATGACACTTTTATTCTGCTTTAGGGAAAAAAATTAAAGTTCCGCTGTGATTTCCATATATTATCTTGTGAATTTTAGTCTCTGTGATGTTACTTTATACCTATACGCTTCATAATTCTTTACGAAATCCTCATATGGGTGGCATTAAGAAATGTAGCGTGTTCACCTTTCCTCCTCCATTGTCCAACCGCAAATATTTTCTTCTCCAAAATCATGCCTTTTCCCATCGGTTGACATCCGCTTCTTCTCTGATGCCCATCGTGTACCTCTACAACTTGCAAACTCAGCATCCGCTCGCATTGTTGTTTTCGTCACTACAACAGAACTAGATTTTATAGTGGCCTACAGCCGCTATGGATAAAAATTATAGCAGTTCGATAACTGTTGTATATCGACATGTTATAAAAAAAACTGCTACTTAGTTATAACGCTTAACTAGCCGCTATAAAAGATATGGTTTTATAGCGCATTCTGGCCGCTATGTTATTTTATTACAGTAGCTTATGATCACCGCTATAATACATCTAAACCTCATTGAATGCGAGAATATTTATAACACAGTGTTGCCGCTATAATATAATTATTCAATAACAAATATATGATGCTATTAATTGAACATGTTATAGTTTTACTAAACCCTTTGACAGCTCAAATTTACCGGTATTATACATCTAAATCTCAATAAGATTGAGATTATTAATAACACAGTTTTACTGCTATAACATATATCTTCAAAGCTTCTATATAACATTATTAAATTAACATGTTATAGTATTGCAACATCCTTTCGCAGCTCATGCATTTTAATAATACCAATCAAAATTAATCTTCATGATAAGTTAAATATGAACACGCACAAAAAGAATCAACTAACAAACACAATTCAATCTGTGAGTTACCAAATTCAATACATATTTTTTCAATTTCCATTGATGTCAACTTGAGTACACAAAATACAAAACATAGTTCATATTTGTTCGGTTAACACACAAAAGACAAGACAAAACATAGTACACAAAAGACAACACCCCAAACCTGATAGACAGACAAAACACCCGAAATAGCTTAGCACCTCCGTCTTACTTTCATTTTCCTCATCACCATTTATCGGCCTGTATACAACAAAAACGAATCATTGATGAGGAGTAAAATATAAGAACTATGTTAATTACATGACGATGCTTATAAACCAGATATATATTAAATTATTAGAACAAAATAAAATAAACCATATATATCTTAAATTTCCAAGGTACTAATTGTTTCACGCCAGAGAAATTTAAGTGGACAGTCTACTCAGTTGTCCAGCTGACTGGCTGCTACATTACATATCCATCTACAGTAATGTCTATACATGATTATGAGCTATATAATAGACATGCCATGTAATTCAGTTATGCAACATATAACTTGCATATGCTACATTACGTACATGTTCAGTTACATAGTTTTCAAGCACTAGACAACATATAATTTACTGTACCAGCTTGAACTCACTGAAGTAATATTAACTATCACACATGAATTAAGAAGCTTTCAATAAAGAAAAACCAACATGTAGTTTATTTTCTTTAAGGGCTTAACTAACTACTGACCTTATTTTTGTCAAAAACAAAGGTTTTACTGCCGACTTTAAAATTGCTTCCATCAGACAATTTCCAGAAATCGCGGCCATCCTCACCATTGTCACGGTGTAATGTACCAGAAAAATAAGAGAGATCGATATCATCTGAGAGGTGTTCATCAGGAACTGTGGCTGCAAGATAATAATACAATACTATCTGCATAAAATATTTCTTCTTTTAGGAATTACCTGAGAAGATTACTGTTTAACATTATCAGTCTATAAAGAACATAAATATATGAAAAGTGCAAGCTTCGCTTCACTGTACATTAGTAGTTGTGTAATTAACATTACTGTCTAAATTGAAATTAGAAGATCAAATCAGCTACAAATACCAAAAAGGAACCAAACTCACTACTCATATATTAGTGCACGAATTAAGATTAACATACCTATATGGGTGAGGTAACATGCAATTTAAATTTCTATTGAATAGTTTTGCCCCTTGGTATTTTTGCAAAAATCAGTTATGTCAAGATAATACATATGAATATTTTTATACTGTTAATTCAGATTATAACTTTGTGTATTTTTTGGTATTCTTCAGTAATTTAGAGAAACAAAATTATATTATCTTAACTGAAATTCAAATTAGTAATTTTTCTATCCAAAATATTATTACTTGGTCAAATTGATATGTCTAAGATTCCCCTATTCGAGTGATGTTTGGCTCTAAGTCCACAGGTTGATTACAACTATGAAAACTGCATGATAAATCTCCCAATGATCCAAAAATGGCTACAATGATAACTTTACAACTGATTATAATTAGCATATACCTATTCGCATTAATTATTTACTAACATTTTGGTTACACTTGCCATGATTTACATTTATGTATAAGCATGTTGACTAGCAAGATCTACTTCATATTTCTACCAGATTTTTTTTCTAGTTTTCTTATTTAGTTTCTTTTTTATAATACAATATTGGTACTGCACATATAAATTTCCAATATTAATTATCAGAATACAGTTGTATATTAGACTTCTTGATCACAATGTAAACTCCTCTAATGAATACAGAACAGGACAGCAGAAATTTATTTAGTTCGTGTTAATGTAGTAATGCTGGTTAATTTAGTATATGCTTTATAGTTTCTGACATAAACTTTAGTTAAAATCATAATTGTTAGCTTTGGATTGTTAGTTAATACATTGTGATCATGACTAAACTTCTTTGTTTTTTCCTTCTTGTAATTTAAATGAGTGGACACATTTATATGCATGGAACTTAGGAAATTAGTCCATGGCCCCAATTTCTCCCTTCATAGTTTTTTTGATGGACCTTCGAAATTAAGAAAATTATTGGAATATAACATGAATCAAACTTGTGTTCGAATCATCTTTGCACACTACCAAGATTTACCATTTTTAATGATATCATTACTCCTCATATTGATTCATTAAATGAATCATTCTTATGAGCAATAGCATTAATATGTATAAAAGCCTAGGTAATCATTTTTTTAAGGAAATGAAGCATCATCAAACTCAAACAAACCATAATATATACCATCCTTCTCATTTTTAGAAGTTATATATATCGAAAGACACCCAATGAGAAAATTGAAGTATTAAGCCATTAGATGTATTAGCCCATGAGAGTATGAACACGGTTATCCTCGCCATAAAAAAATGTTAACAATGTTAAGATATTATTATTGAACATGACATTAACACAACTGGTTGCATTCATCTTTATTTAGAAGTAGGTACCGACAGTAAGAAACAAATTCAAAATTCGTTAAAAATGGCATGGATGGAAAATAAGCGATGCCTTTAAAAATCTGCACCCCAAGTACAATGACCCGTGACAAAATTATATACAAACCTTAATATGGCAGAATGCTCTACTTTTATACTTACGAATTAGATGCCAGTTGATGAAAAGGTAATTGACAAATAAATGCATGAATGTACCTTCTAGGGTATTATGTTGGACTAAAAATAAATAAATTAAAGCGAAAATATTGTCCTGAAGACTAAACTAAGACTAAGACAGTAGCATACATGAATACATTGTTTTGAGAACATGATAGTTTAATTTGTTTTAAATCTAAAGTGGCTAATTAGAAAACATTGTGTAACACCCCACCTCCGCCAGGGTGTCTCTTGCAAGCACTCTGACTTTGGAGGGGCGTTTGAATCGGGTAAACATGCATAATGATATATCAAGGCAGAACAAGAACATATGTATATATGTAAACAGAGTAAATAACATAGATAAAACAGCGGAAGATTTCAAACCATTTCAAAACAAGTCTGGTACAACATAATGTCAACTTTCCAAATAAACAAGTCTAGATAAAAACAACATCAACTGAAAAACTGAAATACATAAGTACTATCCCCAAAATAAGTGATAACCATAGCTAGCTTCATGTCAAACCGTACATGAGCTAAATCCCACAAGCAAGCGATCAGAAATCCAAGCTAAGCTCCAATATTCCCACCCTGAGAACCTGGGGGGGAGGGGGGGAAACGGAAGAAAAGAGGCGAAAGAAAACGGGTCAGTCAAAAAGACTGAGTAAGCCCTACTACAATCAATGTAAACTGATAAAGTTAACTGACATGAGAAGCAGGGATGAACATAAGGATAACAACATACTAGCATGATGATTAACTAACAAGGTAGACAAAGGTGTCATCGCATAATCAGGTTTAAGGTTTTTGCACCATAGGTGTACTAGCAAACTAACATGACTTGAATAAACAAGTATTGATCCCTTGGCCCAAGCTTTGGCCCAATAACATAAAATGACCCTAATACGAGGTCCAACCAAACGGTCTAATCGATCGGCTCCCTAAGCCTAACTCGTCACGTGTTGGTGTCAATACGGCCCAAACATAATTGTAGTCGGACTGTGCTGGGTCTCCCGTCGGGTGTATCAAGCCCTAGGGTGTCAACCCCTGGACACCATAAACATAAGTGCACAGTCTCGATCTACTGGTACCCATGCTTGACTTCTCCAAATACGGACTACGTGCACGACCATAGTCCGTCCGGAACTACATCGGCGTACCACTCGACCGTCGTTTTGGTCACTTATACCAGTCCAGTAATCGTGCCCCCACCCTAGCCTAGTCCCTAGGGTCTTAATGATACAAACTTGGGATTACTGCTGGAGTGGACCCCCATTGCTAGGATTTTCTAGTGGGTTAAGTACGGTTTAATTACTAATCATGGATTAGCTTGGTTAAGTGTAACGATGAGTTCACGACTTAACCCTGATTAATTTACCAAGCCCAAATTGGTTAAGTATTAAGTGGACCATGACTTAACCCTAATCATGAGGCATTAATTAATTAATGTGCCTTAACCTCTCACATTGGACTTTGTTGCGGTTACTAGTTAAGCCGGTCGGTTCCGGGTAGCTTTACACCACAACTTGGTCTAACCTCGGGTTCAAGGTACAACATGACCAACTTCTCACATTGGGTCCTATTGTTTGTAGCAACTAGTTAAGCCGGTCGGTTCCGGGTAGATTTACGCTACAAACTCAACCCAACCTCGAGTTGGTCACACTTATATTTTCTAAGTGTCATGTCCATTATGTTTACAAAACATATTACAAGTTTTCAAGCAATTGGGTAGACCTAACTTAATAGGTAAATTCCCAATGGGTAGACCTAACTTAATAGGTAAATTCCCAATCTTATGTTTTTATGTCTTTTAAGTTTATCCAACCCCAAATGCAATCCCATCGCTTACATATCGCAATAGCGCATAAAGGATAGAAAGAGGGAACTTGGCATAATCATGACATAAAGGTGTTGAAGCCACAAGTTTAACATGGTGGCATATGAAATGTACATATGTTCATATACTTGCATATTACATTTTTAGGCCTCAAAAGCATGCATAAAACCAAACTTAGCATATTGGTGATACATGGTGATAAATGACATGTAGGAATGGCCATAAGTTCGCATTTAGCCTCACATGCAAGTTATCATAAGAGATATGATAACTTACATGTTGCCAAAATGCAACCTTTAGCATAAAGCTTGAAGCTTTATGTTCATATACTCAAGGTAAGCTTGCATAACATGATAACATGGCAAACTTGCATATCATAACATATCAAACTTGCATAACATGACATGGTAAACTTGCATATCATGGCAAACTTGCATATCATAATGATCGACCAAACTTGCATCATTCATTTAACTTTAGAGTTTAAATATGAAAGTAGAAAAGGGCTTACAATGCTTATGAAGACACAAAAATATATATAGATTGAGACAAAGCCCTTATGCAATCAAATAAACCCAAAATGCAAGCTCCAATAGAAAAACCCTTGAGCCAAAATGATCAAAACCCTTGCTTTATGATATAAATATGGAAACTTGACTTGAATGCAAGCTAATGACACTCATACAAGCTTGAAAACACTTGTATGCATGGAAAATCTCTCATAGAAATAACTTAGAATTTTATGAAAAGAGTGGAGGCCATGAGAGGAATGATTTTGCCATAGTTTAGTTACTTGAATGAATAATGATGATTTAGGGTTAGGTTAGGGGCTTATTTATAGAGATTAGGATTAGTTTCAACCTTAGGATTAAACCCTAATTCCAATCTCAGCCCTTAAAACCGAATCTGGCCCCAAAACCTAACCAAAACCCCAAAATGGTGCACCAGGCAAAACTGCCCGGCTGAACCAAGTCGACAAGGCTGTCGACTTGGGTCCAACCAAGTCGACTGCCAAGTCGACAGGCCTGTCGACTTGGTTGGCTTGGCGGGAAATTTCCCGCCTAGCCTTCCAGGCCCGAAATCCGAAATTTGAACTTGAAATTCAAATCTGTTTTGAACTCGAAATTTTCTGAAAATTTCATTGGGCCTTAATCGGGTCATACGGACTCCGATTTTCGAAAACTCGGACTCTATTTCGCGTATTTTTCCGAGACGAACGCAATGGCATAGCCCGTTTCCCTTGATTCTGATTTATAAATTAAATTCTGCCTCGATTTACGTTATAACAGATTATTGAAAATACGGGTTGTTACACATTGCTTTATTGTATTCTAGCTTCCATGATAAAGCAATTAAAGCGGGGTAGTAACTCTAACCAAAACATATAGCAATTTCCAGATCCAAGGCTTTTGTTTCAAGGAAATATTATAGAAATAATGTATTAGTATTTGACAATAAAAAAAACATTGAAGCATTAATTTAGTTTTGTTGTCTATATATGATGGAAATTTAATGTTTACAATATTAGTTTGACAGATATCAAAATTCTTAGGCACTCAAATCCAGCAATCTTTGGAGAAAAACCCATCTCATAAAACGTGAAGAGATACTGAAAACCACCATGAATCAAAGACGTTGCAAAGGACTTTATCCTAAATCAGTGAACTTGCCATCCTTCCAAATAATTCCTACAGTTTACAAAACATTCCATATTTCAAATATCAATTTTAATGTTTGCATATAATTCAGATGTTCAATGTTTCTGAAGTAAATACCATGCCATTTATGAATTTCTGATATATATTATTATTATATCTGTTTTTTTAATATACATACTGCCTTTCCTTTGGTTCCCCTTTTGCCTACAGATTTGGTTCTCCTTTTGTCAAGCTTTATAGAGAGAGGGTTGCCTCACAATTTTTCGCATTTATTTCATATAGAGTTTATCTTTGCTTTTGAAGCTTCATACATGCTTAAAAATGGGTAAATTAGAGAGAAATAATGTATTAAGAGATGTTTACAACGTTCCTTGATTTTGACACCGAAGCTATATCATTGTGCGATGAATGGTAAACTCTTAGATTACTGCATGTTTATATTCTTAGATTACTGCATTTTTTACATAAAAATTATTACTGGGGTTACTTTTTGCTAATTTACCAATACCAAGCTAACACAAGCAGAATATACAAAGATGTACGTATTCTTAATTGTTTAATCCCCTGAAACAAAAACTATAAAACTACATATTGATAAACTGTGTCTAAATACAGGAAATGGTTGCAAGCAAGAATCAAAATCACTTAAGAATTAAGATTGGCTTAATCATATCAATAAAGAAATTAACCTTAGGTTGAAGCCTCATTATTGTAGATACTAGCAGTTTATCTCCGACTATCTGCCTCAACTTTATGACCAAGTCCACGTGGGTCATCCTTTTTTCTGATGCAAATACCATGTGTCTTAAATTATGATGTCAAATGCAGTAAAACGAAACGAATATATACATGAATACTACATACCTTAAATTCCTCATAATGGATGTTAATCAAGTCCATATTATGGGCAGATACCTTGGTTGAAACGACATCAAACAACATGCATGGAAAAGGGCATCCATGGAGAAGATTGGGCTTTCGGTTCTATACCATAGGTAGGAGCTTTTTCACATTGTGGAGCTGCTTTTTTTTCAAACGAATTAGGAAAAGCTGGATCTTACTCTCTTCATACACATACTTATTAGCTGATATTAAGAATGCTCCTAAGTTAATCAAGCTCAGAACGGCTAACAACCAGTAGAAATCGCACACCTTACCTTTGTCTAAGTCATCCGGCAGCTAAGCCCCAGGTCCGCTCTCACCGGTAATTTTGTGTACAATCGTGACAATAACAGAGCTAAAGAAACATCCAAGCGATATAGTTCTCAGAAATATTCCAGTTCTTATTGTCTTCATCCCCTTTGGGCACTCTGTTAAGAAGAAACTGAGTTGTCCCATGTAACATAACGTTTCTTCTGTGCCAACAAATAAAAACTGTGGAACTAGCCAGAACACACTCATTTGTAGTGTTTTGAGTGGACCTGTTAAATTTGCTATACCCATCACATTTCTTGGTACAAAGAAAATGAAGGTTGATTATTGTATTTATGTATTCAATTTTTTTGAATGAGTTGCTGTAGTAGTTTTTGAGAATACCTCATGCAGGCGAAGAATCTCAATCAAAGCAGTAAAAACCATTGCAACCAACGAAAGTATAAGCCCTATAGAAATTTGCTGAAGAGGACTGGTTCCTTGAGGATGTTTCGTGCTTCGGTGACATAACAGTGTCATAACACGATCATAAAACGGAACAATTACAAGGATTAAAATAACAAAAATGGGAGCCAGAGAACCAGAAGTTATTTGAAATGATCCTATACTCCATCTTCGTCGCTTGAGATACTAAAAATGTTGACATTTGAGCATATACATTCCAAAAGAGTATAGTTGTTGCCCAAATTGGAAGCATGCGTATGAACATTTTTATTTCTTCTATATCGGTGACTGTAGATAGTTCCCATTTTGTTTGTTGTTCAGGCGAGCTGTTGGCTATTGCTGCATGGTCCAAAAAACTGAAGAAAAATATGCAGAAATTGATGATTATAAGTTATAATAACCTTTTCCAGTGCTTATTGTAAAATTTAAATAATGGAGAAAATATTTTACAGCAGGTTAATTATTAATTTGTTTGTCGGAACATTTTACTACTGACCATTCTTCCATTTTTTGTCAAGTTTGTTTAACTATGCACACATACATGCATAAACACACAAATACACGCTAGAAAAAATTAAGATAAAATGTGTTCGGTGCCAACGACTAATCCTACTGCGTCTACCGTGGTGCAAACAGATAAAATTGGACATAACAGGACAGATAGTTACCATAATTGGTTGGTGTGAGGAAGCCTTTGTTTGCCTTTACCATCTAATTTATCATCATCATACAACAAAGATGAATCTGACAGGTAGTTCATCGTTTCTCTTTCTCCATGCTGCAGTTACTACTGTGGCAATTTGAGTTAACGGACTTCCGATTAACTTGTTAAATCGATACTCCGTTGTGCCTGCCAAGAACATAAGCAGCACCAAAACAATGGCAAGTGCACATATTCCATAAGCCCAAACTCTACCTTTAGTATCTTGTATGTAGACTAGTATAGTTACCGCTAGCAGCAAACCAACAGTGATGAAAAATATGAACCAATTAAAGAACTCGTGCAAATTGGTCTGAACCGAAACCGGAAATACTGGATTTCAGACTACCAGTGCCTAAAGCTGTCACATATAGGGTTGTGTATAGAATTCCCATTTGCATTCCATTTGTAGGAGCATAGTTGGAATTGTTTGCGCAGCTTGGTGGCCGTAGACCTCGTACTTTTATTGACATTGCCAAGATCGTCATTCCCTGTAAATTTTACTATAATAAATTAGTGGATGGCTAGATTAAGTGTTAGTGACTTTTCATTGTGAAAGCATAGTTGACTAACGATGAGATTTTAACCGGTTTTGATGCACAATGATTACTAGATATTGCTTTAACATACGATTGTATTCCAATAGTTGTTAATTAGTATGTGTTCTACTTTGGAAAGTAAGATTTGAACCCAAAATTTTGATAAATGTCGTATAATCTTCATCAATATCATAACTCGGACGCTTTATAAACATAATAAACTAAATAACATATGTCCATGCAAAATCAAAATACATATCAGAAACTTACAATAGCTTGAATGCTAGTGAAGATACCAATGGTAAGATATCGACCTAGATAAGCATCAGCAACGAACCCTCCCAATAAACATAACTAAAAGAAGGTCCCAAAAAGTTGGTCACGGTGTTAGCCGCTACAGAGCTGCCCAAGTGCATGGTGCCCGTTATGTACGTAACTAAATTGACTGCTACACCCAGTGTAGTTAGCCTCTCACACAGCTCACCTCCTAAAACAGTTCAATATTAGAAAACAATAATGCATATATTAATCAGTAGGATTTCTAGAAGAAAATATGTAGGAAGTAACAACGATTAAAGCAACACATGACCAGCCTCCGCTTTTGGAGCATTTCGTTGGTCTGCCTTTGAACTCGCATGTATAGGAAACGGAATCGGGATAACCTTATGCAATATTGTTCTAACTGCTAAAAAAGACAATATGGTATATAAAAGATGTGGCAAGAAAAGTTACTTGCAATAGGTTGTTTGATGCCCTAGAAATAGTAATGCCGATTCATTTGACAAGTTTCTTTTTCCAGTTAGAGTTTCTGTAAAACATAATGATGAGTTGAAGCCTTGCATTGTAAACAATAACAAGGGTAAACATTAAAGATCAATGAGCCTGCACCATATTTTTGTGTATTACAGGGTCTTGGACAGAATCGTCCATGATTACATTAGATTCAATGGGAATAGTAGGGTCAATGGTGCCCAAGACTGTCACACACGCCCAAAAGAATGGGGAAAAACTAGGAAAATGGTGTAAATTAGATTTTATACTATCATATTCACCTGCTTTCTTGGGAGCTTTTATTGAAACATAGATTTCTAGGTAAATATGAGTGTCTTTATTTCTTTTCCAGATTACATAATTATCTAGAGAATGAGGATCATCAACCCCCGGAATCATAATCGCACTGATTGGATCCTTTTTGGACAACCTCTACATTTCCTAATATCACTCGACATAACATCATATGGATTAAGCCATTTTCATCAGCAACAGAACTACTAGCATAGAACGGAAGTAACCAAAAACTAATTCTTATTAATAAACCTGCGTACACTAAGCCAACTACTTACAAAGATATACAGAAATAACGAATAAAAAGTTGGTCGTAGAAACATTCGGGATGACAAGACACAAGCTGGACCTAGGGCGAAAGATGGACAATTCAACAACTTTAGTAGAACGAGGCTCTCTATTCAATCTCAAAAATTAAGGTTTCAAAATTCTCTACCTCGATTCCCGAAAAATGAAACAAGAGCAATATATAGGTATCACATAACTAATATGACTTTAAATCACAGCTATTTACCATAACCAATACACTTGCATATCCATAGTATAGTTATAGAATTTTCTTACTAGAATTGAAATCGAAGACTAGGGTTTCAAAACATAAAGGAGTGAACTGCCACGACTTCGATAGATTGGGTAAGGAGATTGGAGACGGAAGGAGATTTATTTCTTCGATTAGGTGAGGAGATTGGAGAGATGCTTTTTGGAGGGAGCGAAATCATTTGGAGGGAGAGGGAAAAGAATTCATGAAGTTGGAGGGAGACCGAATAATTTGGTGAGGGGTTAGGGAGCGTTACATGATGGTCAAAACGAAAAGACTTGGGAAGCAAACAATTAAGTATAAATTATAACGCTTCAGCAAAACATGTTATTAAATGGTGTTATTAATATTACATTTTGTTGTAGTGGGTTTCAATCAGATAATCTCCTCTTCTTTTCTATCTTCCTCGAATTTTCCTGTTTAGCCTTCAATTATCATTATCAAGTATTTTGTTTCAGATCTCATCTTAATACTCTCGGATATATTTAACCTACTTGAAGGTGGGTGCAATTTCCAAGCCTCTCAAGCCTTCTTCCGTTTCAACCATTCTATGTTGCCCTACGTAATCTAAAATGGAAACATCACGCCCTTTCTTCCCGCATTGCTCTTTGTTACCCGTTTACCCAAATTGTTTTCCTAAACCCTTAATCAACGTACTCCCCAATTTCCTACTATAGCCTTATCCAATTCTCGATGACAACAAAACTTCTTGCCTAAGCTAAAGCGTGGATTTACTTTCGTAATAATATCAAAGAGAGAGTGATCTGCTATTAGCATGGCATTGGACGCCGCTGCCTACAAGTCGGTTCTTGATCTCAGGCTAGCTAATTAATGATGAAGGTAATCTAGCTTAACCCAAAATATGTCAGATATTTCTTGCATAATATTAGTTATATCTATGTTATGTTATGAATATATGTATATATATATATATCCAAATTCATATATGAGATTAATTGCCACTATTCCTCCTCATATGGATATGATGATTCTATGATAGTTATTGCCATTTAATTTTTGGAAATGAGTTGAACATTTTAATTTACTGGTTCATTTTAATTAATTGATTCAGAATTATGAAGTTTGGAATTTGCAATCAAAGTGGATGTAACGACCCGCATTTTACATGTCGGAGGATCGCAAAATATTTTTATTTAGTTCTACAAGGGTCGGACTATTCTCATATTTTGATATGTTATTCATGGGGATGTGGGACATGTCCATGATATTTACCAATTTAGTTTGTGACCATTTTGCCTCTGTTATTTTTGTTTACGGAATAACTTTTGAATGAGATCGAATCAGGTGCTGGGAACGATTTCATTGGATCAAAAATGATGTTTTCAATTTCGTAGAGTGGTAACATTAAAGTTTTGGCTAAGTGGTTTGGGAGAAATCGCCGTTTTAGTGTTGCTAGTTTTCTGGACAGACTAATTAGTCGTTAGTGGGCTGATTAGTGAGGCTCATTGAGGCTAGGGGCTATTGTATATAAATAGGAGGGTAGGGGTAAAGGGAATTGTTTAGTCTCTTCATTTCTCATTTTGTTGTGTGCTTGTGAATCTCCGGCTCAACCAAATACACCTCCACTTCATTTCAATTCATAGATAAATAACTAGGATTGAAGATCAACATCGATGTGACACCCCACGTCCATTAATATAACACATTAAGAGAATGCATTAAGTTTCATGAAGCATTATAGGTAAACAGAAACAAAAACATTACAAGACAGATGTAAAAGCAACAGCGGAATTCAAATTTTCATTTCAAACATAAATCATAACATTATGGTCCAAAATATCACAAGTCTGAAACAACATAAAAGCCATTAAAAAACATAAAACTTTCTATCTTGTTCCATCATAGTACATAAAAATCGTAATTCCCCAAAAAGAGACAAAGCCATAGTAGAGATAAGAACTTAAGCGATACTTCAAAAGCAGCACCTAGCAAGATAAAAGAAGAATCACGATTAAGCCTGAGTGTTCGCGCCCTGAGAACTTTGGGGGAAGGGGGGACGGAAGAAAGAAGAGGAAACAAAAATGTCCAGACATAAAGTCTGGCGAGTCCAGTTACTTTTAGCAAGTAAATAAATAAAATAGCATGACAGGCATATAAAGTGGATAAGAAAGATGACATCACAAAAAGTAAGTCTTGTGGGCCCACACAATATGATACAAGCTCTCCCCTTTGTCTTGTATCCCCCACTAGGTTTTCCACAGGTTATATTTACCCTAAAAGGTGTCTTTAATTATATAACCCCAATCTTTCTACTGGTTATGCTTACCTATAGGTCTCTTTAATACATAACCCCCAATTGGTTAAGTTTTGTGGGCCTATATTTAAATATTACCCACCCATCTCAGATATACATAACTTAACCCTCCCATTGTTCAACCAAGTTTACTTAACCCTTATTCATGTTTTTTTTTCACCCAATCCCTGTGGATTTAACTAGGTTAAGTATTTCAATTTCTTGGCATGTCAATTTATGCTTTATAATGGGCTAGACCTCCCACATTAGGCCTACAGCTTATTGATGTTGGATATGCCAGTCGGATCCGGACAAACTTCTTCCACAAGTTGGGCCTAACCTCGTGCCTTAGACCGTCTCGTATTTGTGCACTTAGACCACTCACATTAGATTCAACATTTGCGGTTGCTGGATATGCCGGTCGGGTCATAAGTGCAGTTGCAGTTTCTAATTATTGTAGTCCTAGGCATTTCATTATTATCCATTTTTCACCTATGTCTTTATAGGTTATAGGCTCCATGCCCCTTTTTCCCCTAATTATATTCATAGTGAAATATATTTCCAAATTCATATTCATTATACGAATTATGCCAATTCTAATATTTTCCCATGTTCCCTAACTAATGCATTCGCATGTATTTGGCGGCATGCCTAGGCTAGAAAGTAGCCTGGCCGTAAACAATAAAAGGAAAAGATGATGGGAGGATGACAATAGCGATTATTCAAACATAACTGGCATATATATTGACATAGTGATAAGGTGGACATACAAGAATGGATCTGGTGAACTTGTGATATTTAAGCTAGTCCTAACATAGTAGGAATGTCACAATAAGTACAACAAGATCTAAATAATAATTTAGATGTCCAACTAGTTCAGATCTAATATGATAGGCACAAGGTGATCTAAATGATAAGCCAGATCTATAATCAAAAGTAGATCTGTCCTGATAAAGATTTAGATCCAAGTCATAATAAGTCATAACATCATAAATCCACAAGTTGCAATAGATCCGATATGATAAAGATTGAGATTCAAGCCATAACTAATTCAGAATGTCATAGATTCATAATTTACAATAGATCTGATATAATTCAGTCATAGGCATAGATCGAATTTAATAGTCATATCATATTTTATTTTTAGTTATTTAAATCTAAAAATAACTAAAACTCACAATGTTTGGATTAAGAAAATAGAACTAGAAGAGAAGATTGTTGAGTTACAGATCTACACTTGAATCTCTTAATCTTTGATTGCAGAAGAAGAAAAGAATCTGATTCAGTCCAGGCACTGACAGCATTTGGCCTCCAATCATTTCCAGTGAAGAGAACAAGAGAAATTAGCTGTATATATAGCTGCCAGCCCCCAAAATTCGACCTGCCACCTTAGCCTTAGGGGGTCGACCCATGGGTCGACTCCCCTGGGGCGGGAAAATTGTCGCCTCTTTATTTTCGGATTTCAAACTATTTTTTGATTTATTGTATATATATAATTCTTCTGCGCGTATACAAACTTCAAACCCTCATAATTTCTTTATATGGTGTCCATTTTACGCAACCCAAAAGTTTATCTTGATCAAAATTTCGAGAGGGACGCAATGGCGCAGTCCTTTTCCCTTAATTATGAATATTAAATTAATTTTCCTTTAATTTGTTCTCTTTAGTGTTGTTAAAATTACGGGGTTTTACGTTCTCCCCTACTCAAAGGATTTCATCCCTGAATTCTCTAATTTGAGAAGAATGTATATCCTACCATCCATCATCCATCTACTCATCACAAACATCTGTTGTCCTTAAAGACTTCTAATGCTTATATGAACATATGCAAAGATGTGTGTATATGTCCCAATACTAATGCGAAGATTAGGCGGTCTACTGATTCAGTCGACCTCCTCAATGTAATGTATGTTAGTGCCATGAATCCAATATGTATGCAAATAATCCTATTATAACATGTAAGTTCCATATGTTTGCACACTCATTTGTCCAAATGCGACATCCATATGCTAATACATCCATTTTCACCCACTAAAAGAAAAGAAAATTGCACACACATCCATATGCAGTATGAGATTGATTGAGCCGATCTAGTGCCTAATGTGTGTGTATATGCAACCACTAGCAAACACTTGCATCCATCAAACATAACATGTCTCAAACACATGTTTACATCCATAGGATTCCTCTCTAAAGGTCGAAAATACTATTGATAGGACATACTCAAATGATAGAAACAAACATAGATAAAACTTTAGAAATTGAGTTAAGAACATACCCTCAAAAAGCAAAGGGTACGAAGCACGATTTGTGTTCGGTCTCCCAAGTCTCATCCTCTGGGTTATCTCCCCATTGAACCTTCATCAACTTGATTTCTTTATTGCATATCTTCTTAGCTTCCGATCCAAGAATACGGGAAGGAACTCTTCTGACTGTTGCCACCCGTTCTGCCTCTATTTCCTCCAATACACTCGGCTCAACAACTTCTGCTGTATCATGTAACCACTTTCGCAAGTGAGAAACGTGGAACGCTGGATAATCTTTCTGGCAACTTTACTCTGTAGTCCATTTGGCCAATCCTTTCTATTATGGGAAATGGTCCTATAAATCTTGAAGCCAATTTCCCTACAGATCCAAAGCGAACCACGTTCCTCAGAGGTGATACTTTAATGAAAACCATATCTCCTACTTCAAATTCAATATCAGTCTTTATCTTGTTAGCATAGGATTTCTGCCTATCTTGAGCGGTCTTCATTCGCTGTCTAATAAGATCTATCTTCTCAGACGTTTCTCTAACCATATCCGGTCCAAACAATAGTCTTTCTGTAGATTCCCACTAACAAGTCGGTGATCTACATGGTCATTCGTATAAGGCTTCAAAAGGTTCCATGCCAACGCTAGCTTGATAACCATTGTTATAGGCAAACTCTACCAAAGGAAGATGCTCTTCCCAAGTCCCTCGAAGTTTAGGAGACACAGCCTCAAAAGATCTTCTAGAACTCCGTTCACCCTCTCCATCTGCCCATTGGTCGGCGGATGATAAGCGGTGCTCAAAAGTAACTATGTAAATAATGCTTCTTGCAAACTCCTCCAAAACTCACTAGTCAAAATGGGGTCACGATCTCTTACGATGCCGAAAGGTACTCCATGAAGACGGACTGTCTCTCGAGCTTATACTGCCGCTAACCAAGCCGTCGTCCTCTTACTCTTAACTGGAATAAAATGAGCGCTCTTGGTAAGTCTATCTACTACCACCCAAATACTGGTGTTGCCTATCTTTGATCTAGGCAAACAATCTATGAAGTCCATAGAGACGCTCTCCCACTTCCACTGTGGAATCTCCAAAGGATGAAGTAAACCACCGGGATTCTTTTGCTCAGCTTTGACTTGCTGACAAACTAAACATTGAGAAACATACTCTGCCACATCCTTCTTCATCCCAGCCCAAAAGGAAACCCTCTTCATGTCCTTATACATCTTATCACCGCCTGGATGAATAGTCATCTTAGAATGATGGGCTTCTTCTAGGACTGATTTTAGCAAACTTCCAGTTTGAGGAACACAAAGCCTTCGATATCGTCACAACCATCTTTATCGTCGATAGAATATCTATTGAGGTGAC
Organism: Allium sativum; assembly: GCA_030737875.1. Taxonomy (NCBI): domain Eukaryota; kingdom Viridiplantae; phylum Streptophyta; class Magnoliopsida; order Asparagales; family Amaryllidaceae; genus Allium; species Allium sativum. The sequence continues at coordinate 460,576,017 of CM060924.1, read as the reverse complement.
TAGAAGTCTCCCCTTTACCGAGCCTACCCAAGATGTCTGAAATATGTGGATGATCTCGCTGCGAATCTCCTATCTGATCCATAAGAGTAGGTCGTATAACCAGGCAAGATCTCGGTGGAGGGTCTAAAGTCAAAGGCTGATATAAACTCCAGTCTTTTCCTCTCTACAAACAAAGGACTTAAGACCATCCTCTGTCTGCTCAATGCGTCTGCCACTGCATTACCCTTGCCAGGGGTATAAGCAATCTCAAAATCATAAGAAGCTAGAAACTCTATCCACCTTTATTGCCTTAAATTGAGTTCCTTCTGCGAGAACAAATACTTGAGAGATTTATGATCGGTTTACAACTCGAACCTCTCTCCAAGAAAATAATGACGCCACATCTTAAGCGCGAATACTATGGCAGCTAGCTCTAAATCATGGGTAGGGTAGTTCTTCTCATGAACTCGTAATTGTCTACCGCCATAACACACTACCTTCCCTTCTTGCATCAAAACCGCACCAAGCTTTGTACCACATGCATCAGTGTAAATTATAAACAACTTGCTCCCATCGGGCAAGTTTAAGACTGGGGCTGTTGTCAAAGCCTTCTTCAGTCGTTGGAAAGCAACATCACAATCTATATCCCATGAAAACGCCAAGTTATTCTTCGTTGGCCTGGTGAGTGCGGCTGATATCTTTGCGAAGTCCTTAATGGAATTCCTATAATAACCTGTCGACCCCAAAAAGCTTCTCACCTCTGTTGCATTCTTTGGAATCTGCCAGTCCTGAACTGCAACCACCCTTGCAGGATCCACTGCTATCCCATCTTTGGAAAACACATGCCCTATAAATCTCACCTCTTTTATTTAAAAATGGCATTTGGAGAACTTTGCCTTAAGCTGATGTGCACGAAGGGTTTTCAAAACTTCCCTCAAATGTTGGGCATGCTCTTCTTCGCTCTTTGAGAAGATCAAGATGTCATCACCAAAGACCACGACAAATTTATTTAGAAACTCCCGAAACACCCCACTCATTAGATCGATGAAATAGGCGGGTGCATTCGTCAACCCAAAAGGCATTACAAGCCATTCAAAGAAACCATCCGGAGTCCTAAAAGCGGTCTTTTCAGTACTGTCTTCAGCCACCCTTAACTAATGAAACCCCGTGGCTAAGTCTAACTAAGAAAATACTGAGGCACCAACAAGTTGGTCAAACAAATCGTCTATCCTTAGAAATGGGTGCCTATTCTTCTTTGTGAGTTTGATCAACTCTCTATAGTCCACACACAAACGAAGCGAACCACCCGCCATAGTTGCGAATACAACTGGAGCACCCCATTTAGATATACTTCGTCTGATAAATCCTTTCTCAAGTAGCTCCCCTACTTTCTTACTCAGCTCCCTCCTTTCCCTCGGAGCCATATGGCGCAGTGGTAATGCAACTGGCTTTGCACTGTCCACCTGATATATATATATGAAAATCGATCTCGCGCCTCGGAGGTAAACCCCATACCTCATCAAAAACATCAGAATAATCTCGGATTACTGAAACAGATTGCAAATCATAGATAGATGCATCAAGAGACTCTAGGAAACTAATCATAATGGACCCTTGTGGGTCATAAGAAATCTCGAGGTTCCTCCCATAACAAGTCAGAAGCCTAATGACCCTCCTCTTACAATCCAGAATGGCACCATATGTGGTAAGCCAATCCATCCCTAGAATCAACCCATAGCCCATAAACCCGAGCACATACGCGTCGCACTCAAACTTGACGCCTAAGATAGATATTCTCAAACCTTGACAAATCATAGATAAATGAGCCGAACCACCAATAGGGTTTGAGATAACAACGGGATCCACTACCATACTAGTATTTATGTGCAGAGGTCCAACCACAGAACTAGATATAAATGAATGTGAAGTACCAGAATCAGAAAGTGTTCTAATAGGATGACTGGAAAGAGAAATCAAACCTTCCACGAAAATTTTCCTACCTCTATCTAGAGCACTAGTTGCAAGATCATTCACCTTCCCTCCAGAATCTCCTGCCCTTTGACCTTGTCCCTGTTTCTTCGGGCACTCCCTAGCAAAGTGTCCGACCTCTCCATAATTGAAGCAAGAATTCTTCCTCATTTTACAGTCCTTCACCAAGTGACCTTCTCGCCCACAACTGTGACACTTCCTCTTATCCTTAGCATTGTAATTCTTTCCGCCTCTCTTTTGTTGTTATTGTTGCTGTTGCCCTTTCTTGGGCCATATCTTCTTGTTTTGCATTGCTTCATCAGCCTTTACTTCCTTCTTTTCTCCCTTGTCTTCCTCATGCATCAAGGCCACATCAAAAAGCCTTTAAAAAGTAGCTCCCATTAGAATATGGGACATAGCTAACCCATGAAGGGGTTCATTCATCCCTTTAGCAAACCACAAAGTCTTCTTATGCGGAGTATCTACCAGTTCCAATACAAACCTTGCTAGCTAGTTGAATTTGTTCGCATACTCTTTAATAGTCATGCTTTCTTGTTTGAGCGCCAAGAACCTCTCCATTTGCATGCTTCTCTCAGCTTGAGAAAGAAAATTCATTTCGAACCTCTGTCTAAAATCATCCTATGTCTCCATCGGACGTCCAGCTTGGGTAACTTCCCACCAAAAAGAAGCTTCATCTTTCAGTAGCCAGGCACCTAACTGAATCTTCCTTTGATCCTCCACTTCAAAGATTTCGAACAAGTCCTAGGTCTCCTTGAGCCAATTCCTTGCCTCTATGAACGTTTCGGTTCCACTGAATGGCTTCCCTCCCATAACACAGAAATCTTTGCAGATCTTTGCGAAATTATCTGCTCTTGGAGGAGGAGGTGGAACGATGGGTGCTGCCGCGGGAGGAACGTCAGCTTGACCTCCGGCAGGCGTCGTGGCCTCTAGATACCTACGGAATCAGTCGGGTATCGTGACGCCCTTTGGAATATTAGGTTCCCCAAACATGCCGAAAAGAAAAGAAAAGAGATTTTAACAAAGGATCAAAGGGTGTTACATATGATTTTGGGAAATATTTTTTTTCAAAATAGACTGTTTCTCTTTGAAAAATGCTTTCTTACAATCTTTTTGAAAATAATTTTCAAAAACTTTTATCTAATCTGGTAACCTTCAGCTCTGATACCAAGTGTGACACCCCACGTCCATTAATGTCACTCATTAAGAGAATGCATTAAGTTTCGTGAAGCGTTATAGGTAAACAGAAACATTACAAGACAGATGTAAAAGCAACAGCGAAATTCAAATTTTTTTTCAAACTAAATCATAACATCGTGGTCCAAAATATCACAAGTCTGAAACTACAAAAAAGCCATTATAAAAACATAAAACTTTCTGTCTTGTTCCATCAAAGTACATAAAAAGCATAATTCCTCAAAAAGAGACAAAGCCATTGTAGAGATAAGAACTTAAGCAATACTTCAAGAGCAGCTCCTAGCAAAATAAAAGCAGAATCACAGTCAAGCCTGAGGGTTCCCGCCCTGAGAACCTTGGGGGGGACGAAAGAAAGAAGAGGAAACAAAAAGGGTCAGACATAAAGTCTGGCGAGTCCAGTTACTTTTAGCAAGTAAATAAATAAAAGTAGCATGACAGGCATATAAAGTGGATAAGAAAGATGACATCACAAAAGGTACCATGATTACTCTGCACTATTACTAGTATAACTAGAATGAGATGATCCCTTCCACTATAAGGTGGTAGACTTAGGCATATGTCCAAATGTACCCTAGTTACTACAATAATTGATTGGCTCTTTAATCAGCGTAGAAACTGTGTGTCGGCCCCACCGTAGGATGTATCACATCCTTAAGTGGCAACCCTTCGCTGATATGCACAGCCCCATATCTACTAGTGTTACAGTCGTCTTATCCCCCTTTGCCCGACCCATGCACGCACATGACCCAGTATGTTTGCGCCGTCCACACCGTCCTCTACGTTTGGATCTCTTACAATCAGTTCAGTAAGTGTGCCCCTTCTCCGACCTAGTTCGGAGTACTTTGTTTGATACCTACTCCGGGTTACTAACTGAAACGGGTCCTACACAATATGATGCAAGCTCTCCCCTTTGTCTTATATCCCCCACTAGGTTTTCCACAGGTTATATTTACCCTAAAAGGTGTCTTTAATTATATAACCCCAATCTTTCTACCGGTTATGCTTACCTATAGGCGTCTTTAATACATAATCCCCAATTGGTGAAGTTTTGTGGGCCTATATTTAAATATTACCTACCCATCTCAGATATACTTAACTTAACCCTCCCATTGTTCAACAAAGTTTACTTAACCCCTATTCACCAATCCCTGTGGATTCAACTAGGTTAAGTATTTCAATTTCTTACTATGTCCATTTATGGTTTATAATGTGCTAGACCTCCCACATTAGGCCTACAACTTATGGATGCTGGATACGCCGGTCAGGTCCGGGCAGACTTCTTCCACAAGTTGGGCCTAACCTCGTGTCTTAGCCCATCTCGTATTTGTGCACTTAGACTCCTCACATTAGATTCAACATTTGCTGTTGCTGGATATGCTGGTCGGGTCCGGGCAGACTTCCACCACAAATGCAATCTAACCTCGTGTCATTAGTGCAGTTCCAGTTTCTAATTACCATAGACCTAAGCATTTCATTATTATCCAATTTTCACCTATGTCTTTATAGGTTATAAGTTCCATGCCCTTTTTCCCCCAATTATGTTCATAGTGAATTATATGTCCAAATTCATATTCATTATACAAATTATGCCAATTCTAATATTTTCCCCCGTTCCCTAACTAACACAATCGCATATATTTGGTGGCATGCCTAGTCTAGAAAGTCGCCTGGCCATAAACAGTAAAAGGGAAAGGTGATAGGAAGATGACAATAGTGATTATTTTAACATAACTGGCATATATATTGACATAGTGATAAAATGGACATACAAGAATGGATCTGGTGAACTTGTGATATTTAAAATAGTCCTAACATAGTAGGAATGTCATAATAAGTATAACAAGATCTAAATAACTATTTAGATGTCCAACTAGTTCAGATCCAATATGGTAGGCACAAGGTGATCTAAATGATAAGCTAGATCTAAAATCAAAAGTAGATCTGTCCTGATAAAGATTTAGATCCAAGTCATAATATGTCATAACATCATAAATCCACAAGTTGCAATAGATCTGATATGATAAAGATTGAGATTCAAGTCATAATTAATTCAGAATGTCATAGATTCATAATTTCCAATAGATCTGGTATAATTCAGTCATAGGCATAAATTTAACAGTCGTATCATGTTTTACTTTTAGTTGTTTAAATCTAAAAATAACTGAAACTCACAATGTTTGGATTAAGAAAATAGAACTAGAAGAGAATATTGTTGACTCACAGATCTACACTTGAATCTCTTAATCTTTGATTGTAGAAGAAGAAAAGAATCTGTTTCAGTCCAGGTACTGATAGCATTTGGCCTCCATTGATTTCCAATGAAGAAAACAAGAGAAATTAGCCTGTATATATAGCTGCTACCCCCAAAAATCGACCTGCCACCTCAGCCCTAGGGGGTCGACCCCACCTTAGGGGGTCGACACCCCCCTTGAGGGGTCAACCCCGGGGTCGACTCCCCTGGGGCGGGAAAATTTCCGCCTCTTTATTTTTGGATTTCAAACTGTTTTATGATTTTTCTGATTTATTATATACATATATAATTCTTCTACGCGTATACAAACTTCAAAACGTCATAACTTCTTCATAGGGTGTTCGTTTTACGCAAACCAAATGTCTATCTTGACCAGAATTTCGAGATAGATGCAATGGCATAGTCTTTTTCCCTTAATTCTGAATATTAAATTAATTATCCTTTAGTTTGTTCTCTTTATTGTTGTTAAAATTATAGGGTTACAATCTAAGAATGTTAGATCGCATCAATTGAGTTGATTCGGAGGTCGTTCTTCGCTGTCCGGATTAGAGATTTGTTGATTTAAAGCTATTTTTTGGATTTGGTGAGTGATAAGCATCTCTCACACGGATTCAATCGAGTATATAGGTTTGTTTGATCTTAATTTCATCATTTCAAGTTATTTTCACCTAGATCTAATCGAGGTAAGTACATTTTGAATTTGGATCACACCATATGATCTAATTTAGCAAGTTATAGTAGATAATTCATATGTTTATGCAAGTTTAGATCCAATTGTTGATTTATTCATTGTTTTGTCAAGTTTTGGTGGATTTCATATGATTGTATGATGATTAATTATTTTTCTAATGTTTGTTGATGATTGTTTGTTGTGTTATTGACCGTTTGGTTGAATATGGTCTATTTGGATGATATAGATGCATAGATGTTCGTCATTAAGGCATAGATCGATCGAGATTTGGCTCGTGTTGAAGGATCTGGCCATTCGCCTCAAGCATGGATCGTTCGCATGGATCAGTTTAAGAAGAGAGTATGGATCAGATCGTGTGTATGTCGATGGATCGTAGGTGATCCATGGATGGATCGTTCGGATTGGTGGCAATGATGGATCGTGGATCGTGCATCGATGGGTCAGGCTCATCAAAACAAAAGTAAAGCAAGACAAATATATGGGTCGTGGATCGCTTGGCTTGGGTTGAGATGCCTGGGTCATTCAGACTTTGCAAAGTGCCTCGGGTGATGGATCGACTGAATGGATTGATCGGGTCGATTATAAGCTAAGGGAAGAGGTACGGGGTATGGATCACATGTTGATGGATCATGTGGGATGCGATCCATGATGGATTCGTTGTGCATGGGCATGAGGAGTTATGTGCATGTGTATGGATCAACAAGGAGATGGACTGCATGGCATGGTTGATGGATCGGTCGTAGCGTGCATGGATTGACCAAGTGTTGAAAAAGGAAAAGTGATAAGGGGTCATTTGCATGGATCAGTGCGATCCATGGAGAGATGATCTAGGATGATGGATCGGTTTGCGATCCAGATGATGGATAGTAAACAATCCATTAATTATTGGCCAGAATAAGTTTATTTTTTTGGTTTGATGATGGGCATAGCTTCGAAGTGAATTCAAATGGGATGTTTGGAGCATGGTTATGTGTTTGTTGGTCACGATGTGATGCAACGAAGTTGTGAAGACGAATCAAAATGATTTGATCTTTTGGATAATGGTTTCTCAAGAAGGCGCTTGAGCTTATGGATAGTCGCTGATGACGATGACTAGTGTTAATGATGTGCCAAGGGAATCATCCTTAGTCGGAGGTTCTAGCAGAATCAAAGTAGGGGTTTAATTGGGGAACCCAAAGACTAGAGATTAGTTGAATACCCTGGGCAATCACGACGGGCCTAGATACGAGTCATGATGGCTTATGGGTTTTTGCTAGAACTGGGGTTACCATTAGTCCTTGACGGATGGCAAGATGGGTCAGTCATATGATTAACGATGGATTCAAGGCAAGGCAGACGGTGATAGCCAGAGTCATGGATGTTATTGTTTACTTGTATCGTCTTATGTGGATTATTCGACGTCGAGGGAGATATTTCTTAGGTGCTTATTTGATGTTGGTTTAGGCCTTCGAGGTTTGTGCTTGGGAGGTATTGAACTCGATTAGGATGGTCAATGCTCGATAATAGGTTGCTATGGATATACTGTTTATTTCTTCTATAATTTTCTGGGAAGGCTATCATCTTAGGTTAAGGAGGAGAAGTGGGTTTGGGTATTTCTTCTCTGTTGAAGTGTTGGCAGATCAGATGATTGAGCTGCCTAGTTCCTATATAATTTATTGATGATGTTGTTAGCTGTTTTATCGCTCATTAATACTATTGTCTGACTCAAGGTTTTGTTTCCCTCTTATTACCTTGGGTTGTTCAACCATGTTGTGGGTGGGCAGACTAGGTAGCATGTAGTAGATCTTGATACGGACGATGCTGCTGAGCGAGGACGAGTTGGAAGCTGTCATATTACTTTCTTCTGTACATATATGTTCTTTCTACTGATAGTGATGATGTATGATACTATGAGTGAACCTGTAGAGAGAATTATTGTGTATACTCTGATGTAATCCAGATGTTATGTGGATAGTTTCATGATGACATGAAAAGTATAAGATTCTTCTCAATTGTGATTCACTATTAATTCCTGTTGTATATGTTCTATTATACCTTATCCATGCGCTGTGAGTTATACGACGGGTTTCGTGTGTGATATTCTACCTTTGTGATCGTCCCGTATCGGCCTGGCATGTCATACAGTGCATCATTTCCTTGGTTTGTGCAGGAGGTATGGGGAGGTCATCACATTTGGTATCAGAGATTTGGTTAATAGATTTTATCCAAAGTTCATGGGCATAATGATGTATGAGAGACGTATTTGTACTTTTCTAATGGATGAATACTATATTGTAGTGTATGGTATAGTAGCGCTTGAACTCCATTGCAGTTTTTCTCATGTGTTGACTAATCATTCTATTTTCAGATTTAGAATGAGTCGTCGATCTTAGAGGCATACCCCTAGGGAAGAGCCTGTTCCTAGAGGGGGAGATGGTGGTTTACCTGATTACCCAACTACGTTAGAGAACATGGTGGCAGCAATCATGAGGAGGTACCCGCTCCAGAAGCAGCTGCGGTAGATGTTGGAGTTCAGGTGCAGGTGCATAGGGTGGTTGATTTCGCTAAGCTGTGTAAGGACTTCACTATCTTGGTAGGAAGTTTTTCAAAGAGACAGAGCCGACTGTAGAGATTCAAGGGTGGATTGATACTAGTGTTCGGATATTCAGAGATTTGGGTATTGACGATGCGACTAAGAGGAAGCTTGCATTAAGGCAGAGCTATGGATTGGTGGAATTCTGTCACTTTAGAGACTCCTGAGGATGAGATCACTTGGGATCGGTTCCGAGTCAAGTTTGAGACGAAGTTCATTTCCACCGCCCAGAAGTCCGTTCTGTTTAAAAAGTTTGTTGAGCTAAAGCAGAATGGTCGCCCAGTGTTGGAGTATGTTTTGGAGTTTGAAGCTTTCTCCAAAAATACTCGATCGTATATTGAGACTTTGTCAGAAGAACGAGAAATTCGTCATGGGCTTGATACGTATCTTGGGAAGTAGTTGATTGATCATCTTGATGACCCTTATGAGAATATTGTAGAGAAAGATTTGAGGCATGAGAGTTTGTTTCCCATGGAAGAAATTGTTGTTGCAACCAAAGATGATCTAAAACCACAACAAGGTGGCAAAAAGAAGAAGAGGAATAAAAAAGGAAGCAACAACAGCAGCAAGGGAACGATGGTCAGAAGAAGCAGAAAAGCGAAGCGACTTGCTTCAGCTATCAGCAGAAGGGCCATTATTCTGAGGATTGTAAGAATCCAAAGGCCGAGAGGAAGTGCTATAATTGTGGTAAGCCTGGGCATAATAAGAAGGATTGTCCACAACCATCTATGGGTAAGAATATAGTGAAAGTGTATGCTTGGAGGCTGTTCCAACTTCTTCGAGAGCTTCTACATCAGAGGAGAAAGGGAAAAGTGTTGTTGTTAAAGGCACGCTTTCTATCGAGGATGTTTCAGTTCGAGTGTTGCTTGATACTCGAGCATAGTATTCTTTCATTTGCAATGATCTTGTGCGCCATTTGGGTTTGGTACCCGAGATTTGTGATAGACCATTGGTTGTGGCTAATCTAGTAGGGGGTTCGTCTAGTCTTTGTATGCTTTGTCTTGGTCTAATGTTGTCGAGTCATGGTTGCTCTTTTGTGTGTGATTACTTTATTTTGAACTTTGTTGGGTTTGGTATCATTTTGCGTGTGGACTGGCTCAGTAGGTATGCGGCTAAAGTGGATTGCGAGAAGCTCGAGGTGATAGTCGGGAATGTGGAAGGGCGAATGGTTGTGATTCGATGTAGGCCAGAAGATGGTGTCTACGTAAGCTTTTTATACTCGCTTTTCCACAGGAAGAATTTCCATCTGTGTCGATCACTAGTGAGTTTGATGATGTCTTTGAAGAAGTCAAAGATTCGTCGCCGCATCACAAGATTGAGTTTAGGATCGATTTGATCGAAGGAGCTAGACCCATCGTTATGCCCCTTAGGCAGATGGCGCCTAGAAAACAGCAAGAGTTAGAGGTGCAAGTAAGTTACCTTTTAGGAAAAGGATTCACTCGAAGGAGTATGTCCGAGGTGCACCAGTTGTGTTTGCAACAAAAAAATTAACAGGAAAGAGGAAAAACAAAATAGATTGTTAGAATTTCACAATGGAAGGAATAAAATGTAATATATCAATGCTGTTAAAAAAATAGGAAACTATATAAATATATACATGAATAATCAAAGTACATTTTTTTTAGTAGGACAGATGTGTAGTGCGAAACTACACAGCCGATTAAACATAATATTAAATATATATAGCCCAGTTGACAAGCCCAACTAGTGGCCCATTTACCGATTACACGAGAGTGATAATTATACAATAGTTCAAGCCAAAACAAACATTACAACAGAAGCTAGATCACCCCAAAACACAGATAGAGAAATATGCAGATTATACTTAAGCCAAAAGAAGACATAGCAGAATAACATGCTAACACAGACGACCATATACAAATTACTGCAAATCTGGACTTGAATCGCCATGGTTAGAACCCACTGACTCCTCTGGAGTATTGTTTGCTGGCAGAGCAAGCATGAAGCTGGCAGAGGAAGAAGCCAAACCTGACCATGAGTTACAACAGAATATTATGAGATTGCACAATCCCTTAAATCGCTTCAGAGGTTTATTAAATATCACTGCATTCCTTTCTTTCCAAATACACCAACAAAATATTGCTAAAAAGGAGTCCTGTGCAGCATTTGCATCATTAAACTCCCAATGATCAAACACTGAATAAATTTCAGGCACAAAACAAAGCAGATAGGAACCAGTGGCTGCAAGAACAGGGAAAGAGTATTCACAATCAAAGAAAAGATGATCAATAGTCTCCATATGGTTAGAGCAAATAGCACAACGGAAACCCTCGATCAAGTTAAGTATATACAATTTAGCTCTTGTATTGATTTTTCCATGAATCAAACACCAACTGGAGAAGAGAACCTTTAGGGGAAGAGGAATTTTCCAGATTCTGGAAAAAGAGAATAACCTTCCAGAGAAATTCAAATAATTATACACTGAAGCAACAGAAAAACCTCTTTTTGGTGATAGCCCAAAAATAATAATCAGGGGAGAGGGAAGGTTGTGTGTGAGTGATCAGGTTAGCAGCAAGTAGAAAATTGTCTAAAACTCTTGGATTAAAAAAGGTGGAAGGGCATAGAGATGAGGGACCAATATGCAACAAATTAGCTATAGAGGAAAATTCATTGGAAATGAAAGGTAAAAGGGAGGAAAAAGCTTGAAAAAGGGGAATTTGTCCATGCCATATATCAAACCAGAATAAACAAGATTCTCCATTTCCCAGATTGACATTAAACAGATTTTTAATGCGAGGAATACAAGATAAAACCCCAGACCAGAAGGGAGAAAGCTTAACAAAAGGAAGAGAATGCAAGATTAAATGAGTATTATTGGAATGGTAGAGAGTAAGCACCCAATCTTTCCATAAGAAAGAACTAGGAGTAACTGCACGCCATAACCATTTTGATAAAAGAGCCATATTGAAGTTAGAAAGGTTAATAATGCCCAAACCCCCCTGATTAGTGTTTAAGCAAACAGTTTGCCAGTTGACCAATTTCTTGACGTTATTGCCATTCCAAAGAAAAGAACTCCTAATTGAATCAATTTTTGAAATTACCCATTTAGGGAATTTGTGAATAGTCATCCAATATGTTGGTAAAGCAGATAAAACAGCTTTAACCAACACTAAACGACCAGCAGAGGATAAGGTATTAACTTTCCAGGAAGATAATCTCTGCTCAAATTTATGAAGGAGAGGCAACCAATCAGATTTATGAAGTTTAGTGGGTCTTAGGGGAATTCCCAAATACTGAATGGGAAACTTGTGAATCGAGCAATTTAAAATGGATGAAATTGAAGGGCCAAGATGATCAGCATTTCCTAACATTATGATTGAACTTTTGGAAAAATTAATAGACAAACCAAAAATGAGCTCAAAAATATAAAGCATAACTTTAAGACAATGAATATGATTCAAATCAGGAGAGGAAAAGATAATTGTGTCATCTGCAAATTGGAGATTGGAAGTAGCTAAGGAGGAATTTGGAAGATGAATCCTATCAAAGAAATTGTTAGCTATTACTCTTTTGATCATTTGATTGAATACATCTGCAACTAACACAAATATGAGAGGAGATAAGGGATCTCCCTGCCTCAAACCCCTGTTGGATTTAAATAAACTGTCAATATTGTCGTTGATCGAAATTGATGAATGACTTGTCCTAAGAATACAATCAATCCAATTACACCAACACTGTGAGAATCCTCTATGTTTGAACATTTGCAAGATAAATTCCCAATTAACAAAGTCAAATGCTTTTGAAAAATCTAACTTGAGGAGTACACCGGGTATTTTAGAATTGTTGCAATAAGAGATTACCTCCTGAGTAGCTGCAATACAATCGAAAATGTTGCGTCCAAGAATGAAAGCTGATTGCTCAGCTCCAACAAGATCAGAGATAGCGGATTGAAGGCGATTCGCAAGAATTTTGGTGATAATCTTAAAAGTGGTGTTGAGCAAACTGATGGGACAGAAATCAGAAAGAGAGTTAGCACCGGAGAATTTAGGAAGAAGCACAATATTAGCATAATTTAGACGAGATATGAGGCTAGGGTTTTCATAAAAATCATTGCACATGGCCATGATATCTTTTCTCACAATGGCCCAAAAAGATTTAAAGAATGAAGGCCCAAATCCATCAGGCCCAGGGGCTTTGTCATCGTTCATGTCACTTAAAGCAACCCAAACTTCATTTTCAGAGAAAGGTTGGTCGATAGAAATAGATGCAGGAGAAGGGTAAAGAGAATACGAATCAATAAGAGGGGTCTCAGAGGATGATCGACCAAGGATGGATCGATAGTAGTTTGAAAAAAGGAGAAGGATATCATCAAGATTCGAATAGATTTGATTTTCATGAGATATTTCCAGAATGCAGGAAGCATGTCTTCTTCCATTTGCAATTCTATGAAAGTAAGATGAATTTCTATCTCCTTCTTTTAACCATTTAGCCTTAGATCTCTGTTTCCAACCAATTTCTTCTTGTTTAAACAATCTATCCAATTCAAACTCAAGATTTTTCAAAGAGTCAGATTCCTCCTCATTGAGAGGACGAGATTCTTCTAGGATATTGAGATCTAGAATAGCATCTTGAATATTAGAAATGCGGGTATGAATTGACCCCCAAACTGTTTTGGCCCATGGTTTTATCAGTTTTCTCAAAGATCTCAATTTAAGGACAACTTTATGGATAGCTGTTTGAGATTGAATAGGATAATCCCAAGACTTTTGAATGAACTCCTTAAAAGTTGGTTCCAGCAACCATAATCTCTCAAATCTAAATGAATGCTTGGAATTAGGGAGGGAACCCGAATCAAGAACAATAGGGCAATGGTCAGAGATGATTGAAGTAAGACCAAAAACAAAGGATAAGGGATGAATTTCTTCCTAAGTAGCAATAAACAGAAATCTGTCAAGTTTAGCAAGAGAAGGATACATTTTGTGACTTGACCAAGTAAAAGATCGATTACATATAGGAGAATCGAAAAGGCAACAATTGAAAATAAAAGAATTGAAAGCATCAGAGTCTGATGATAAGGAACAATATTTTCTCTCATTAAAGTATCTAACAGTGTTGAAATCCCCCCAATCACCCAAGGACCCAGGAAACTGTTAGCCATCTGACTACAATGCTCCCAAAGAGCAATTCTTTCATTTGAGTTCTGAGGACCATAAATATTAGAAAAGAAGTAGATAGTGTTAGAAGCAATGTGTCTGAGAGCAACATGTAAAGCAGATTGAGAGGGAAAAGTTTGGTATAATGACCATATAGAATCATTCCATGCAGTAATAAGGCCACCTTTGGTTTCAATAGCATTAACATAAGCCCACCCCCTCAAAAGGGAGCCACCAATTAAACTAAAGTGATAATTAAAAGGTTCAAAGAGTTTGGTTTCTTGAAGGAAAAGAATATCTAATTTAAGTGGGGACAAAACTAAATTAATAGCATGACATTTTGAATGGTCCCCCAAACCCCGTACATTCCATGTGACAAATTTCAATGATGTCTATTAATACGCTCTTGTTCTAATGCCTGCATGGCTTTATAATGTGTGTCACATAAATTCACTCCCATGCAGCTAGATATCTTTTTGTTTAAACGTTTATTAGAAGAGGAAAAAATAATAGGAGTAAGGAAACTACCTGTTACTTTAGGATTATTGTGTCTCCCACTACGACGAACAAAAATGGGAGAGAGAAATTGAGGCCAATCATTGTCATCAGTCCATGGTTGATGAGGAGAAGATTGCGTTGGCGGAATAGAGCTGATGTCAAAAGGGATAGATTGAATGGCTAGCATAGAAAAATCATTACCATAAGGGATGATCTGGTTAAAAGGTGGATTCTGGTCATCCTGCAAATTCTTATTCTGATCATCATGAAAATCTTGATTCACTTCGTCATGTTCATTATAATCCATCTCTTGATCATCGAATTCTGGAAAGTTAGGGTTCTTGTTTATCTCCCTATAAACATAGGGAAATGGGGTAGCATCACTGCCTCTTCTATTATGTCATCTACTCGATTCTCCGTACTTGAATCTTGATAATTATGGATACATGGAACCACTTGCTCCTCGTCATTACCAATAAAGGTAAGTTCTGGTCTTGTGCCTGGGTGTTCATGCTTATAGCGCTGAACTTTAATAATATGCACTTTGTTGTTGAATCGGGCTGCAAATTCATTTCTTGAGCCAATTCATTCGAAAAATTGTAGCTTTACCAAGAAATCTCTATGATTGAAGTGACACCAGTCACAATCATCAACTGCTAAGACTCTACCCATAGGTTTAAGGATTTCCTTTACAGCTTCATTGTTATACTTTAAAAATTCCGGGAATCCTTCCACCTTAGCCCATGATTCATGCTCCAACATAGGTTCTGGTTCAAACATCTCTTCTTCCCATGCCTCTAAACTAATTGCAGCTCCTGGTTTGGTTAGGATTTTAAGGTGTAATGCATGATCCCTTTTGCCATAAGTAGGACAGTGTATCAAGAAGGAGTTGTTTGAGATGATCGACATCGGCCACATGTCATATTCAAGGTAGACTTCTAGGGCATGATGCAAAGTTTCTATACTCCATTTTCCAGTAAGAGTTTTGGCAATAATACATTTCGTAGAATCCATTTTACTGAATTTTTTTTTGAATAAGAACACTGAGGAGATTGAGTTGGAGAGTGAAGTGAATTAGGCTCAGATGATTTATTAATATTGGATTTTCCACGGTAATTCTCTTGACGGCTGGCATTGCGAGGCGATGGGTGAAAATCAGTATTGCAGAGTAATTGATTTGTTTTGGGACCCAGAGCGCGTGATAATTACTTTTATTACTGTTGGCTGTATTAACAGAAGACGAGGAGCTTCCAACATAATAGTTTTTCCTTAGGCAACGTTGCACTGAGTGACCAAACGAACCGCATTTGAGACAAATTTTTGGGTCCCTGCATGCGTTTGCCACGTGACCCTTGCATGCACATTTCAAACATCTCTTCTCTTTTTTTAATTGAGCCACAGTTTGAAAAACCGAGACAAACTCCAACAAAGATGGCTTAAATTTCTTTTTGGGCGGAGGATTGGGTGGCGATGACAGTGGCAATGCTGCCACTTGAGCGTAGGACATCGATGGAGTTACAGTTTGATGATCAGAAAGAACTGAAAAACGATTAGTTGAGGACCGCAAGGAAGAGCGAGATAGAGGAGGACGAGGACGAGCTGACACAGGACCTTTATCCGATTGGGGAAAATCAACACGAGAAGAAATATGGTTATGGGAAGAAGGAGCACGAAAGAAGGAGGACGAAAAGATGAGGCACGAGAGGACGAACGAGGAACATCAAAGCGAACGAAACAAGGATTAGATGACCAAGCATGCTTGAGCGAAGGGTTAATGGAAGAAGTAGCAAAAGATGGACGACGAGGAGAAGAAGACGAAGCAGGAACAGAACGAGGAAAGAGAAAGGACCTATATCTAGAAGGATATTTAGAAAGAAGCGGAGGAGAAGAAGGAAGGGAGGATGCCATTAACGATTGATTACTTCGAGGGGGTAAAATGTTAATCTGCTTGGGTTCGATTCGAAGATTAAAGGAGAATTCTGAAGTTTTGGGAATTAGGGTTTTGTTTTTCACTTTTGTGCGAGCTCTGAGAAAGATAGAAACGAAAGGAAGAATAATCAAAGTATATTATAATTGAATCAGACTAGATAGTTATAATAACCTATCCCAAAATTGATAATGCGTAAAACACATCACCGCGGAATACATACACAACAACATACTATAGTACAACGGAAAAATAGATACATAATACAGGAATATGTCTCGAGCCCAATCTCCTCTCATGAAGCCCCAAGCTATCTGAATATATCGATTAGAAAGAAGCATTATAAAAAAAATAACATCTAGATCAGTCTCAAATATCAAAATGAGAAAACTCACATCACAAACAAATTAATTAGTTTTAGAAAATAATTTGGAAAAGGATATCTCGTAAGACCGTGACCACATATAAATATGGTAAGGATTTTCACCATACAATAACCAAATCATTTTATAGGAAAATTTAGTTATATTATTATAATGTCTATTCTTGAAAATATAAATTTTAATCGTAATTGATATACTTGAATCTCACATTCCAAATATTATATACATAACTAAACCGCTAAGGTACGTTTGCTATGGATTTTCAACAAAGACCTTCTTGGTAAACTAAGACTGATCTCTTATGGCAAGGATCAGAAAATACCTTATGAGCGTCGTATATCTCTAGAGAAAATATACCATAAGGTAAGCACAATGGCCCCATGTTCAAAGAAGCAAACAATAATCATTTGGAAACTCTGCGTGACAACTCCTACCAGCCAATCTATAGAAAATCATACTCTAGATATTAGAGATACTCATATGGGTTTGCAAAACCCCTGGATTGGGCATCCTAATCGGTATTTAGTCATTTCTCGATGTTAAACCTACATTTGACATCTTCAAACAACCATTACTATTGTCTAAATGACCAAAACCTAAGGCTGTGATGGTCTAAAGAAATATCAATCAAATAGAAAATATGGTGGAAATCACATAAATACGATATCTTCAACTCAACTAAGAGTTCGCTGTGCTCTACCAAAAAAAAGAGTTCGCCACATAGTGATTTAATCACCATGAAGTAAATATCAAATAGCACACAGTTATGTATAAAACTAAATAACATAAGATGGTGAAACATCGTAAAATTTTAGAAATCAAATGTAACACCCCACGTCCATTAATGTCACTCACAAAGGGAATGCATTAACTTCCATAGAGGTTTTAAGTGAATATAGAACAGAAAAATTACAACAAGACAGATAATAAGTAGTACTTGGAAATCTAAAACTTTATTTCATTGCAGCGGAAATTAAACATGTTTGTTACATCATAAAACCATAAATCAGAGTCAAGTACAATATCCATCTTAATAAAACAAAATACATAACCCATTACATAAATAGCCATTAAAGAAGATAACAAGCTGGACTTTACTTCAGCGGTCCAAGCTTTCCAAAAGAGAGATAAAGCAATCCAATCAAACTCCGCTAGAGCTGGGCCCACCCTGAGGACCTGGAGGGAAAAAAAGATAGAAATGGAGGGGGTCAGACATAAAGTCTGGTGAGTATGATAATTCCAACAATACTATTATCAAAATAACTAGACTAAGGCATAAGCTGGAAAACAAGGAAATGTCTATGAACTATTGGGTATGGAAGAGCAGATAAAGATAACGTTAAAGGCACACCTAATTACTAACGAATAATTACTACACTGCACCACACCAGTCACCCTAAAGGTTGATCCCACTTGCTTCACTTAGAAATTATATAAACAGCTTTGTGTAACCCTAGCTGACTACATAGGTGCCGCCTGCTCCTATCTCCGCTAGGTGTACCCCACTACCCACTTTCGATCGGCTCCCTACTCGTAGATACCTGTGCTGGCCCCACAGTGGGGTGTATCACTCCCCTAAAGTGGCAACCCGATACAACTTGAGAATGCACGGCTTATACCTACACGATGCAACAACGTCTTACCTACCAGCCCGGGTCCACACACGCATATGAAACCCGTTGGACTTGCGTTGCCACCGCTAACCCGTTTGGCCTCCTATAGTCAAGCCCAATATGCGTGTCCCGTCCTCGACTTGGGTCGAGCCCACAAAGATACGTTTGGGTTACTGGTTGAAATGGGCCCCCAATTACTTACCACAAGCTATCCACCTAAGCTTGTCCCCACTATTACATCTCACTTAACCCTCTTAGTCATGTTCGTTTACATGTGTGTTTGGTTAAGTCTTACTAATCGTTTTTCAAATGCCACTTAAAGGCACTCACTAGATTCCTTATGCCACCCAAGGCACCTACTTAACCTCCATGTCCCACTTCACATGTTTATCTGGTTAAGTATTTCTTAATTCATTCAGGCCATAACCTCATAAAGACCTCTCACATTAGACTGACATTTATGGCAGCTGGATTCGTCGGGCGGGTCCGGGCAGTCTTACACCATAAAAGAGTCTAACCTCGTGTCTTTAAAACTGTTATGCTTTAATTTGGGCCTAGGACCTCTCACATTGGGCTAACATTTGTGACTACTGGATTCGCCGGGCGGGTCCGGGCAGTTTTACGTCACAAACGAGTCCAACCTCGTGTCCTAAGCATTGATTAACACTTATAATCTTTTACCCCAGTTTTAAATATATCCCTATTCAAATCATTAATTAATTCCAATTTTAATGATGTCCATAATTGACTTAATTATGGCCATCCACTTACGGTATGCAAAATCATATCAATTGCACCCCAATTTCTTAATATTAAATCCTTAATATTACCCCTACCCCACATTATACGTTCGCTTATTCAACGCAAAATATACGTTAGACTCGAATAGTCTAACTCATAGCACAAAGATAAATTATCACAACATATAGACAAATAAAACAGATCTAATCATAATAGGGGTGAAACTTGCATAAAACTACACATGTCATGGATCTAAAGGTGTCAACTTGTTTGGTAAAAATGTCACAATTTGCATAATATGATCATAATCCAAATTCATGTATAAACTTGCATATGTGGTTTATGCAACATAATGATGGTGTGAACTAGCATCTAACGCAAAGAACTCACACATGTCATAGCATAATTCTAGATCTAAATAGATGTCATAGGATATGCGAGATTATACATACTAATCAATCTAAACTTGCATAGGTACATGTGATTTATCATGTGAATCATCATAGCCCAAACATATATATAATCAACATCATGATTTGATCAAGCATAAGCATAAATAATAACATCATGACTTTGTAACATCGCAACTTAGCATAGAAACTTGCAACATATATAATATCATCATAGCATGATTTACAACATATAGGATATCATCATCACATAACATAGGATTTACAACATACATGATAGCATAAGGTTTACAACAACATATATGACAATTCACATCATTTTCTTATGATCCATATCACATCTTAATCTAAATAGTTTGCTAATAATCTTGTTAAGATCATCATACTCACAATTAGAAAAGAAAGAGAGTCTTGATTTGCTTTAGAGTTGAGTAGAATTAGAGTTTTGATTAGCTTTCTTCCTTCTTAGTTGGCGGCGGCTACACTGAGTTCCATGGCGATGGTATGACGGCGGCTATTCTATTTTTCATGTGAATTTAGAGTGAGAGACTACCTAGGTATATATAGAGTTTAGGATTTATTTAGACTGTCAGATCAACTCAGAACTAACCTGAACCGTTAAATTTGCCAACTCAGCCCTAAAGACACATCAGCAGCTCAAGATTGGGCTCAGCCAAAACCTGGCCGACTGGGCCAGGTCGACACCCAGGTCGACTGCGCAGTCGACCTGGTCCTGGAGGTGTCGATTGTCCAGTCGACTCCCGAGTCGACCTGGGTGCTGGACAGGAAATTTCCCGCCTAGCCTGTTTGACTTCGAATTTTGAATTTTCTGAAACTTCTGATGGCCATAACTTCTTTATACGAAGTCCAATTCACGCAAACTCGGACTCTATCTCAACCAGAATTCCAAGACGAACACAATGGCGCAACCCGTTTCTCTTAATTTTCACATCTGAATTTAGTTATTCTTTAATTTGTGAATATTAATATTAACAGAATTACGGGGTGTTACATTCTCCCCTCCTTAAAGGATTTCGACCCCGAAATCTTCAAGTCAAGAAGAATGTATATCTTAACATCCAATCGTCCATCTACTCAACCATCAAACACAGGCATCCATTGTCCTTATAGACTTCTAATGCTTTCATGTTTAAATGCACAGTGTGTGTATATGTCCATATCTAATGCAAAATCAGGCGGTCCACTGATTCAGTTGACCTCCTTAATGCAAACCATGATAGTGCCATGCGTCCATTATGTATGCAAAAGTTCCTTAATGCTACATATTATCTCTATATGCGTGCACAATCATCATCTGAATGCAGCATCCATATGATAAAAAAATCCTCATACATCCATTTTACTAAATACATCCATATATATGCAATATGCAATATGAAGTGACTGAGTCGATCTAGTGCCTAATAGTGTGTGTATATGCGTTCACGAGCAACCACTAGCAAATACTTGCATCCACTTTGCATCCATCATACATAACATGTCTCAAACACATGTTTCAACCATAGGATTATCCTAACTAAAGGTCAAGGATACTAGCGAGAGGATACTCTAAAGGTAAGATAAGTACAAGATAAGCGATAAAGGAGAAATTAAAAGACATACCCTAAAAAAGAAAAGGGTACAACGAACGCATCTTCGCTTCTGTCTCCCAAGTAGCGTTGCTCTCATCATCTCCCCATTGCACTTTGACTAGTCTGACCTCTCGATTTCTCAGCTTCTTAATCTCTGACCCAAGAATGCGCGTAGGAGCTCGTCGAATCGTCGCATCATGCTCTATCTCCACCTCTCTAAGCAAGTTCGGCTCTACCACCTCCGCGGTCTCGTGTAGGCACTTCCTCAAATGTGATACATGGAATACGTCGTGTACACCACTAAGTCTCTCAGACAACCCCACTCTATACGCCATCTGTCCAATCTTCTCCTTAATAGGAAACGGCCCTACAAACCTTGGTGCTAATTTCCCAATGGACCCAAAGAGAACAACATTCCGTAATGGAGACACTTTGATAAAGACCATGTCCCCAACATCAAACTCAAGATCTTTCCTCCTTTTGTCTGCATAAGATTTCTGCCTATCTTGCGCCGTCTTCATCCTCCTTCGAATCAAGTCGATCTTTTCCGAAGTCTCTCTAATCATATCGGGCCCAAGTAAGATCTTATCCGTAGATTCCCACCAACATGTAGGTGAACGACAAGGTCGTCCATAAAGAGCTTCGAAAGGTTCCATGCGAATGCTAGATTGAAAGCTGTTATTATATGCGAACTCTACCAATGGAAGATGCTCTTCCCACGTACCCCCAAAGTCTAGGATACATAGCTTCAAAAGGTCCTCTAGAATACGATTCACCCTCTCGGTCTGGCCGTCTGTCTGAGGATGATACGCGGTGCTCAAACATAACTGAGTCCCTACCGCCTCTTGCAAGCTCTTCCAAAATTCGCTAGTGAAGATAAGATCACGGTCGCTTACTATGTTAGAAGGAACACCATGCAAACGAACTATCTCTCGAATGTACACAGAAGCTAACCATGGAGCTGTCCTCATACTCTTCACGCGAATAAAATGGGCGCTCTTAGTAAGTCTGTCTACTATAACCCAAATCCCCGTATTACCCTTCCTTGATCTTGGTAATCCATCCACAAAATCCATCGAGACACTATCCCACTTCCATTGCGGAACCTCCAATGGTTGAAGCAACCCACCGGGTTTCTTTTGCTCCGCTTTTACTTGTTGTCACACCAAGCATCTAGCGACATACTCGGCCACATCCCTCTTCATACCGGCCCAAAAGAAAACTCGCTTCATGTCTTTGTACATCTTGTCCCCGCCGGGATGAATGGTCATCTTCGAACGATGTGCATCATCAAGAATAATCTTCCTCAAGTCCTCGTCTCGTGGTACACAAAGTCTACTATCCCTACGTAACCATCCCTTATCATCCAGGGTATACCTACGGAGATGGCTTGATGACTCCCCTCTTTTGAGCTTTTCTACTAACTCAACCAATTGTGGGTCGTCTCGCTGTGCCTCACCAATCTGTCCCAAAAGCGTAGGTCTGACCTCCAAGGATGCTAGCAAACCAGGTACAAAGTCAACAGAAGGTCTAAAGTCAAACATCGAAATGAATTCTAAGCTTCGCCGCTCAACAAACAACGGACTCAAGGACAACCTTTTTCTACTTAAGGCATCTGCCACCACGTTACATGCTATTTCGAAATTGTAGGACGCTACGAACTCCATCCACCTTTGCTGCCTTATGTTCAAGTCCTTCTGAGAGAACAAGTATTTTAAAGATTTGTGGTCAGTGAACAATTCGAATTTCTCGCCAAGAAGATAATGGCGCCAAGACTTAAGCGCAAAAACAATAGCGGCCAACTCTAGGTCATGCGTGGGGTAATTCTTCTCATGCACCCTTAACTGCCTTCCACCATAGGCTATTACCCTACCCTCTTGCATTAAGACTGCGCCTAGACCTGTCCCACAAGCATCGGTATAAACAGTAAATGGCTTACTCCCGTCTGGCAGCACTAAGACTGGAGCTGAGGTCAAAGCTCTCTTTAAACGTTGGAACGCATCATCACAATCTACGTCCCACGCGAAGACTAGGTTCTTCTTCGTCAGGCATGTCAATGGAGCTGATATTTTTGCGAAGTCTTTGATAAACTTCCTATAGTAGCCAGCCAACCCCAAGAAACTCCTTACTTCGGTAGCATTTTTAGGGACCTTCCAATCTTGGAAGGCCACCACCTTCGCGGGATCCACAGCTATCCCTTCTTTGGAAACCACGTGCCCTAAGAATCGCACTTCCTCTCTCCAGAAGTGACACTTAGTAAATTTAGCTTTAAGGTTATGCGCTCGTAGAGTCTCCAACACTTCCCTAAGAAGTAGGGCATGCTCTTCTTCATTCTTAGAAAAGATCAAGATGTCGTCTACAAAGACCACCACGAATTTATTAAGGTACTCCCTAAACACCCTACTCATCAAATCAACAAAGTATGCGGGGGCGTTTGTCAAACCGAAGGGCATCACTAGCCATTCATAGAAACCGTCCGGAATCCTAAAGCCAGTTTTGTCTATGCTATCCTCAACCACTCTCAACTGATGGAAACCAATGGCTAAGTCCAACTGCGAAAACATTGAGGTGCCAACTAACTGATCGAAGAGATCGTTAATCCTCGGCAGTGGGTGTCTGTTCTTCTTAGTAAGCTTATTAAGTTCTCTATAGTCCACACAAAGTCTAAGGGACCCATCCGCCTTCGTGGCAAATACTACTGGAGCACCCCACTCCGATATACTATGTCTTATGAACCCCTTCTCAAGCAACTCCTTCACTTGCTTATTGAGTTCCCTCCTTTCACGAGGAGCCATGTGGCGTACTGGCAAAGATACTGGTTTTGCATTATCCACAAGATATATTCGAAAATCTATCTCCCGCTTCGGACAAGCCCTTCACCTCCTCAAACACATCCGAGTATTCTCAGACCACTCTAACAGATCGTAGATTCTCCGCAGACGCGTCAAGCTATTCTAAATAACTTAGCATAACGGAATTTATGGGATTACAAAAGATTTCGAGAGTGTTTCCAAGGCGAGTCATGAGCCTAACTACTCTCCTTTCACAATCAAGAACGGCCCCATTTCTGGATAACCAATCCATTCCTAAAGTTAGCCCATAGCCCATGAAGCCCAAAACATAAGCATCACATCTAAACTCAACGCTAAGTATAGAAATTTTCAAATCCAAACACATCATGGACAAATAAGCTAAGCCCCCAATTGGATTCGAAACAACTAACGGATCCTCTATTAAACTGGTGTTTAAGTGCAGTGATTCAACTAATGATGTAGAGATAAACGAATGCGCAGCGCCCGAATCGAATAAGGTACGGACAGGATGATCAAACAGAAAAACTAAGCTTTCAACAAAAATGGTTCTACCTCGTTCTTGCAGCGGTGGGACCGCGAGAGCCTGAACTTGTCCCCTTGCCTGCCCTGGTGCCATAAGAGCCTGCACCTGTCCTCCCGAGGTAGACCCTGCCCTCTGCCCCTTCTTTGGGCAGTCCTTCACTAGATGTCCCGCTTCACCACAGTGAAAACAGCCAGTCTTCTCCTGCGTTTTCACTAAGTCCAAGCCAAACCTTGCTAACTGGTTAAATTTGTTGACATATTCTTTCACTGATGAGCTTCCTTGCTTCAATGTCAAGAACCTTTCCATGTATAGATTCTATTCTGCCCATGAGAGAAACTTTGCCTCAAACCTACGTCTGAAATCCGCCCAAGAATCAACATGACGCTCCCCATTAGTGACCTCCCACCAAAACGAGGCCTCTCCCTTCATTAACCAAGCTGCTAATTTGACTTTCCTCCCTTTTTCTACTTCAAAGATTTCTAGCAATTCTTCCACCTCCTTAAGCCAATCTCTAGCTTCCACAAACGTTTCTGACCCTTGAAAAGGTTTTCCACCCATAGCCTTAAATTCTTTGCATGTCTTTGCAAAAGTATCAGCGCGAGGAGGGGGAGGAGGAGCGGGTGCAACTGGTGGTGGAGGAACATTGGCTGGACCTGCAGCGGACCTAGCCTCTAATAACCTCCTCTACCATCCTGGTATCGTTCCACCATCCGGAAGGTTAAGATCTTCAACCATGCTGAAACAAAAAAGGAAAGATTCAAAATGGAGAATTCGAAAGATAAAGATATATGGCTATTGGGGATTATGTTTTTCATAAAAACTTTCCTCTTTAAATTACTCATCAAGACATGTTTTTGAAAACACTTCTTCCAAAAATACTTTAGAAAAATAGTTTTTCTAAAAAATTTATCTTTTCTGGTAACCTTAAGCTCTGATACCACGTGTAACACCCCACGTCCATTAATGTCACTCACAAAGGGAATGCATTAACTTCCATGGAGGTTTTAAGTGAATATAGAACAGAAAAATTACAACAAGACAGATATAAGTAGTACTTGGAAATCTAAAACTTTATTTCATTGCAGCGGAAATTAAACATGTTTGTTACATCATAAAACCATAAATCAGAGTCAAGTACAATATCCATCTTGATAAAACAAAATACATAACCCCATTACATAAATAGCCATTAAAGAAGATAACAAGCTGGACTTTACTTCAACGGTCCAAGCTTTCCAAAAGAGAGATAAAGCAATCCAATCAAACTCCGCTAGAGCTGGGCCCACCCTGAGGACCTGGAGGGGGGAAAAGATAGAAATGGAGTGGGTCAGACATAAAGTCTGGCGAGTATGATAATTCTAACAATACTATTATCAAAATAACTAGACTAAGGCATAAACTGGAAAACAAGGAAATGTCTATGAACTATTGGGTATGGAAGAGAAGATAAAGATAACGTTAAAGGCACACCTAATTACTAACGAATAATTACTACACTACACCACACCAGTCACCCTAAAGGTTGATCCCACTTGCTTCACTTAGAAATTATATAAATAGCTTTGTATACCCCTAGCTGACTACATAGGTGTCGCCTGCTCCTATCTCCGCTAGGTGTACCCCACTACCCACTTTCGATCGGCTCCCTACTCGTAGATACCCGTGCTGGCCCCACAGTGGGGTGTATCACTCCCCTAAAGTGGCAACCCGATACAACTTGAGAATGCACGGCTTATACCTACACGATGCAACAACGTCTTACCTACCAGCCCGAGTCCACACACGCATATGAAACCCGTTGGACTTGCGTTGCCACCGCTAACCCGTTTGGCCTCTTATAGTCAAGCCCAATATGCGTGTACCGTCCTCGACTTGGGTCGAGCCCACAAAGATACATTTGGGTTACTGGTTGAAATGGGCCCCCAATTACTTACCACAAGCTATCCACCTAAACTTGTCCCCACTAGTACATCCCACTTTACCCTCTTAGTCATGTTCGTTTACATGTGTGTTTGGTTAAGTCTTACTAATCGTATTTCAAATGCCACTAAAAGGCACTCACTAGATTCCTCATGCCACCCAAGGCACCTACTTAACCCCCATGTCCCACTTCACATGTTTATCTGGTTAAGTATTTCTTAATTCATTCAGGCCATAACCTCATAAAGACCTCTCACATTAGACTGGCATTTATGGCAGCTGGATTCGCCGGGCGGGTCCGGGCAGTCTTACACCATAAAAGAGTCTAACCTCGTGTCTTTACAACTGTTATGCTTTAATTTGGGCCTAGGACCTCTCACATTGGGCTGACATTTGTGACTACTGGATTCGTCGGGCGGGTCCGGGCAGTTTTACGTCACAAACGAGTCCAACCTCGTGTCCTAAGCATTGATTAACACTTATAATCTTTTACCCCAGTTTTAAATATATCCCTATTCAAATCATTAATTAATTCCAATTTTAATGATGTCCATAATTGACTCAATTATGGCCATCCACTTACGGTATGCAAAATCATATCAATTGCACCCTAATTTCTTAATATTAAATCCTTAATATTACCCCTACCCCACGTTATACGTTCGCTTATTCAACGCAAAATATACGTTAGACTCGAATAGTCTAACTCATAGCACAAAGATAAATTATCACAACATATAGACAAATAAAATAGATCTAATCATAATAGGGGTGAAACTTGTATAAAACTACACATGTCATGGATCTAAAGGTGTCAACTTGTTTGGTAAAAATGTCACAATTTGCATAATATGATCATAATCCAAATTCATGTATAAACTTGCATATGTGGTTTATGCAACATAATGATGGTGTGAACTAGCATCTAACACAAAGAACTCACACATGTCATAGCATAATTCTAGATCTAAATAGATGTCATAGGATATGCGAGATTATACATACTAATCAATCTAAACTTGCATAGGTACATGTGATTTATCATGTGAATCATCATAGCCCAAACATATATATAATCAACATCATGATTTGATCAAGCATAAGCATAAATAATAACATCATGACTTTGTAACATCGCAACTTAGCATAGAAACTTGCAACATATATAATATCATCATAGCATGATTTACAACATATAGGATATCATCATCACATAACATAGGATTTACAACATACATGATAGCATAAGGTTTACAACAACATATATGACAATTCACATCATTTTCTTATGATCCATATCACATCTTAATCTAAATAGTTTGCAAATAATCCTGTTAAGATCATCATACTCACAATTAGAAAAGAAAGAGAGTCATGATTTGCTTTAGAGTTGAGTAGAATTAGAGTTTTGATTAGCTTTCTTCCTTCTTAGTTGGCGGCGGCTACACTGAGTTTCATGGCGATGGCATGACGGCGGCTATTCTATTTTTCATGTGAATTTAGAGTGAGAGACTACCTAGGTATATATAGAGTTTAGGATTTACTTAGACCTTCAGATCAACTCAGAACTAACCTGAACCGTTAAATTTGCCAACTCAGCCCTAAAGACACATTAGCAGCTCAAGATTGGGCCCAGCCAAAACCTGGCCGACTGGGCCAGGTCGACACCCGGGACGACTGCGCAGTCGACCTGGTCCTGGGGGTGTCGACTGGCCAGTCGACTCCCCAGTCGACCTGGGTGCTGGGCGGGAAATTTCCCGCCTAGCCTGTTTGACTTCGAATTTTGAATTTTCTGAAATCTGTTTTGAATTTTCTGAAACTTCTGATGGCCATAACTTCTTCATACGAAGTCCAATTCACGCAAACTCAAACTCTATCTCAACCAGAATTCCGAGACGAACACAATGGCGCAACCCGTTTCCCTTAATTTTCACATCTGAATTTAGTTATTCTTTAATTTGTGAATATTAATATTAACAGAATTACGGGGTGTTACATCAAAGACACTTGAAATCTATAAAATATTGCACTACACAGTCATCATACCAAACAGTTCTCGAGGAAATTAGAGAACATTAAATCACCTAGTTCTAGATCCAAAAAGGCGAGACTCAGCTACGCCTGCAATGCACCACACAATCAGTCAAAACCAATCAATACTAACCACACAGTTTTGGCGCTATACACAGTTCTCCACATAAGTTTATTTGGCTTATAAGCTCCACACAGTACCCCATGTAGGTAGACTCTCAAGTTTACATAAGATAAACTCTCATGCCAAATATAATTGGATAGTTCAAGCTTAGTACTAGTAAACAATAAACATCAAGATATAGTTCCCCGAGTATGTGTCATAGACTTCCCAATAGTAACCCGAATAGTGGAAACAATACATCTCATACCGTACGTTCTCACTTGTCAGTTTACTCCGAGTCAGCTGATTCCACAATATTGCTTGAATCGACAAATTTGGAATTAACCGATATAATATACCTTCATGTCTCATACCATAAGATGCACTACAACGTTTAATTTGCTTCCTCATTCTATTGAAGGGTGCAAAAATATGTATTTATATAGAAAATACTTTATCGAAAAACGGGTTATTAAAAATACTTAGAAAGCGTATATAATTAGGAATTTATACAACAACTTTAGAAAATAACTACATATATATGTATATATAAGTCAAAAATCCTTTAGAAATTAGTTTTATAAAACTTGTGTACAAATTCAACAAAGTTCACAGAAAACTCATCAAACTCAATAAAACAACAAATCAGAGTTTACACAGGACTAACCAATTCGTAGTATGAATTGGTATAAGTATTGGCTTTTTCGATAAGTCGGAAATAGCCATTAGGAAACAATATAACGAAGCATCAAGTATCACCAAAATATTGCACATAAATTATTAAAAAGAATAACACTTAATAATCTAAAAATAGATTATTTGGAATCAATAACTAAAGCATTAAATAAAGGAGAAAAAGAGCTCAAACACCAGAAAATAGATGTGTAGGAAATAAAATAGATAGGTTGACACTTACATAGCTTAGGTCAAACTATTTATGGCTTAGGTCGACCCCTAAGTCGACCTAAGAGGAGGCATACTCGGCCCCAATTACGCAATCCATTACAGGTTCTTAACCTGCGTCGTATTCAATTTCAAAGCATGTATTGGACTGGTTATAGACAATATTTTTGCACCGAATTCAAGATGCAAATAGAAGAATAAGTAAACTACAAATTAAAAGAATTAATTCATTAAAACCATATAGAATAGAGGAAGAAACAGGACCCCAAATTTCAATATAGACATGCATATACATCGTAAACTTATGAATCACAGATTCAGCTTACAGCAAATTGATTTCAACATATAACTCAAGAAAACCAACAAAAAATTGTATGCAAAGCTACAAGAGTGAGTTTCAAAAACTCACCTTGATTGAATTTTAAGAAATTAACTCAAATATGACAATAAAGGGAGAGCTTTGGGCAACCATAGCTTATAAAAAGGAGAAATACAAGCATGTGAAGCAGTTGAGCCTTCACTGTAAATTTCTTTCCTCTAATTTATGAAATTAATTGATTTGATCTCTATTTTGCAGCTTGATATGTAGTAGGCTAGAGATAAATAAACACACTTCTGATTTCAATATGAAAATGGATTGGATTTGGCATAAATTGGAGGAGGAATTTTGTAATACCCCAGAATTTGACATTAGTTAATTTAGTTATTTAATTTGTTTCCAAAATGGAAAAATGGAATTTGACCATGAAACTTGTTCCTTTGCATTCGTGACAGAAGTTTGGTCAACTTTCCTATCTGAAACTTCACGAATGTAGTTCATATGAAAAAGTTGTGGACAAAATACAAAAAAGACAAAAGATAATTAATCAGAATATACATAATAATGGTAATTAAAATTTTACATCTAACACCTTGCCTCCCAAGGGATGCAGGTCGACCTAGGGGCCGACATCCCTTCGACCTGCAGGTTGAACTCCACCTGTGGGGGCTAGAATTTTATATTCTAAAGTTTTGTATTAATGGATGGATTTTTATGAAATTAAATCTAATGGTCCAAGGTTATTTTAATGTTTATAAATAAACACCTAGACCGCCACTCTTTTGCTCACATTTTCTAGAGGCAGCGATGAAGCTCTACCATTTCCATTTCTCCAGTCTCTTCTAAGATTCAAGAATATATATATATATATATATATATATATATTCAAATCAATAAACAGGGGTTGGAAATAATAAATCTAGAATTGTGAACAAGGATTGGTTCTGTGCATAGGTAATTTATATTATTATTTTTCTCTTGTTTCCAATTCTTTTCTCAGATCTACAAATTTTAATGTGTAAACATATCCCCTTCTTTATTAATATTATAGATCTGTAAGATTTGGAATTATAGGCCTAAAAGTTGTATTCAGATTTGGATTTGGAATTTCAGGTGGGTGGGAAAATATTCATTGTTAAAAGTATCAGATTTATTTCATTTGTGTCAAATGTTGATTTGCAACCTAAAAGTATCAAATTTATTTAGTTTGTGTCAAATCTAAAATTATAATTCTGATATGGATTTGTAGGCCTTTTAGTTATAGTATTCCCGTCTTACCTGCAAACCTTTAATATATCTTATGGTTATTGTAAACACCATAAATCTTGAATTCAGTTCCTAAATATTGTCAGATTTGTGAAGTTGTTATTCCATATTTATAGGATATGGGTGTAAATTATATGATTTGTGCAGTTTATTGCTTTAGAATTATAAACCTAATTGTGTTTGGTATTTTTTGGAATTTTTACTTAATTGTTGTAAATCTTCCATTTTTTCTCTTTTGAATGAAAAGCCATCATTTTAAATCTACAATAAATATTAACGAATCATATAGAAAGAGAGGTGTAAATTAACGTATTATGTACGTAGTTTTGCATCATCTATTCAAATAAAATATTAGTAATTTATTATGATTTGAAATATGTCAGTATTCCCTCTTTTATATAGTTTAGGCATAATTTACAAAAAATATAGTAAATAGCCCTTTTAAGAGATTTTGAATCTCTACAGGACTAAACACAAAGGGGTTGTTCTAGTCATTAGTTTGGAATAGAATGTGAAATAACAATTAAAAATAATTAGTAACTACGTAAATATCGTGCTAAATATATATAATATTATAGCCTTATCCATCCAAAACTCACGTAAACGACGATGTTAATATTACTATTAAGTAAATGTATGCTGTATGGTTGAATTTGAATAGTTTCCAATATGATGGGTATATAGTAATGTTTCCCATAATAAATGAGAATTAATATTTGTAATCGTTATGTTTGTTTGCAATAAATGTGGAGTTAATTGCTATACAAAAAGGTTACAAGTAAATTTGAAAATAGATAAATATTGTAACCACGAATATTGTGGGAAAGTGAATGAATGAATAAATGTCAATTAGTTACAATTCAAAATAAATAGGAATAAATGTTTGACACCAAATAAGGAAATTAATATAATATATATACTTACATAAGGACTAATAAAATTAAATAACAATAGTAAAATTATGGGAGTTACAATAATTAAAATTAAAATGGGACTGATATAAATGACAATTAATAGGTTGTCCATTGATTTTGGAAATATGAGTATTATGGTCATTAATGGCATGTGACAATTGTTTGGGATTGCAGAATGGATCGTTAAGGCAAAACAAACACTAGAGGGGGTGAATAGTGTTTTTGAGAATTTAATCAAAATCTAAAACTTATGTGGACTACTATATGAATCAAACACCACAAACACAATCACAAACATAAAAATAAACAGAAATAAAAATGCAACAAAGGAAAGAACACATCGAATTTTATACTGGTTCGGAATTGCTCCTACGTCCTGTCCTACGCAACATTGGATTGCGCAAAGTTTTATTACTATATCAATATCCAATTACAACCCTCCTTGATTTCACGACCACAAGGGATACCACCGTTTCCGCCCACACACTTGATCAAGTATACCTTCCTTGATTTCATAGCTACAAGGGGTACCACCGATTACCGGTCTTTGATTTCATGGCTACAAGGGATACCACCGATTCCTTTACATAACCCAAACTATTACAAACAGCCCTATAACTCTTCAATAGCACTTGATTCAGAGAGTAATGAGTAAAGAGTGTAGAGAGAAGAAGATTAGTGAAAACAGAATTGAATTTGGCAGAGTATAGGTGTAGAAATCATAAAAATGATAAGAAATAATTGTGTAATGAAAGAAAGTGAAAGCGGAGAAGAAGTAGTGATTAAAAAATTCAAATTCAATCCGTTTTTATAGCGTGTGAAAGGTTGCAACGCTTCGAACCGTCACAATTACTGAAATAACACTTTCTTTCAAAATTGGAAAACGATAGTTATATGTCGACATAGTGTTTTTCTTATATCGACATACACCCAGTGTAAAATTAATTTTTGAGCATTTTTCAAGTGTTTTGATATAAATATAATTATAGAAATTCTTGAATTAAAATTAGTGTTATAAATTAATATTATAAAGTAGAAAATGATATGAAAACATAAATATAAACTATATAAACATATTTACAAAATTATAAAGTATAAAACTATATAAATATAAAATATAAAATTATAAATATATAAAAATTATAATCCTTGAGTTTAAAAACAAAAGTAAAGTAAGAAAAATAGAAAAGATAGAAAATAAAATAGAGAAGATTGAAGAAAGAATCTGAAAACAGAATTTGAAAAACAGAATCTGAATTTGAGTTTGAACTTGGAGTGCTATTTAGAGTCTTAATAATCTAGACTTTATAACTATATTAGTCTTTAACTCTTGAAATCTTGAATACTCATGAGTCTTGAAATATCTCTGAATTTTGAATCTCTAACATCTTTAAACTGCACAGTCTTCAGTGATATTTCCTGTATATAAATCCTGCATATGTGTGTGTATATATATAGATATATATATTCTATACAAAAGTGCTATTGCATATTTTATAATCAATTAATATTGAAATAAGGTTGTTGTCATCAAAACTCCATTCTCCAACAATCTCTCCCCTTTTGATGATGACAACCTTAGTTTCTAAATTATCATACCTGTATATACCTGTTGATGATGATTCTTCAAATACTCCCCCTGTCTTTATGAATCCTATAAACTATGTCTATATTTTACAATTTCCCCCCCTTTGGCATTATCAAAAAGAAATTCTAAAACAACTCCCACTAAATCGTATAATTATAAATTATATAATACATTAAGTAACCAACTTAATGATATTCCCCTTTGATCTATTACTAATTCAAAGTAGAATACTCCTCCTAAGTAAAATAATCGTTCATTAACATATACTTCTCCTTAATCTTATATCCTTATTATTTTATGTTTATAAATTCATAACTAATTATAACACTTATCTTACAAACATAAATAATTTTTGCATTAAACTTGAGTTTGTACAAATTATGGTACATGAATATATACAAACACGATTTATCGTAAGAATGCAAGGAAACGAAAACCTAAGAAAACCTTATGTTCTCATTATTCTTGTTAATGGGAGATTTGTGAATTGGGCAATTTAGATAATGGAGAAAAAAATTCTCCATTCCTTTCAATCACATTTCCATTTTGGTCGAATAAGACCTCTCCTACACATACAACTTTATCATCATCTTCCGTAATCGTTGGTTGAGTCTCTTTGAGGTTCTTCTTCCTCCATCAATTTTTCTTCTTCTAGTTCTTGCTCTTGCTCTTCCTCCTCATTCATGGCTTGATTATCATCGTCGATGATAATTGGATTAGTCTCAGTATTCATTATAAACTTTAGGAGGCTTCTTATTATTTTCCCTTGCCTATTCTGCTCCTGACTCATTCTAATCTAGAAAACTTGTATCTCAGCCATCATTTGTAGAGCATACTCATTTTTTTCTTCGTTTTTGATGACTTGAGAGGGCGTAGATCGTTGAAATGGACCCTCTGATGGTCCAACGGACGAATCAGAATTGGTTTGGTTATTTAAATTAATGGAGGCCATTGCTTATTTCAGTTTTGAATTTTTACAGAGAAGAGAAATGAAAATGAAGAAGAAAAGTTGAAGTAGAAGATTTAAATAATTAATATAACTAAATTTTGGTGGGAATTAAATTTAAAATTTTGGCAGTTATATATCGACATATAAAAAAGTGCATGTTGACATACTTTAGTTTTAAATTTTATTTTTCTAATTTCTTATGTTATTTTTTATATAATATAGTATATTTAATTATTCTAACTCACTTAATGAACATATGCCTAATTCTCTTCTAAATTTAGTAAATGTTGCTTCGTTTAATGGTTTTGCTAATATATCTGCTATTTGTTTGTCTGTTTTTATAAATTCAAGTGAAATCTTTTCTTTACTTATGTTATCTCTTAGAAAATGATGAGTTGTATTTAATCCAAAATCATTTAAAGTTTGTTGCATATGCATTACTTGTGAACAAGCCAAAGCAACAGAGATATATTCTGCTTCAATTGTTGACAAAGATACAATATTTTGCTTTTTACCGAACCACGAGAGTAGTTAATGTCCTAAGAAGTGAAATGTTCCACTAGTACTTTTACGATCTTATTTACATCCCGCATAGTCAGTGTCACAGTAAGAAACTAATTCGAATGAATCATCCTAAGGGTAAAACAATCCAAAATCTGATGTATGCTTTACATACCTTAGAATATGCTTTACGGCTTTTAAATGTGTTTCCTTAGGTTACGATTGATAGCTTGCACAAAGACATACACTATGCATTATATCTGGTCTACTAGCGGTTATATATAATAATGATCATATCATTCCTCTACATAGTTTTTTGTCAACGTCTTTTGATGTATCATCTTTACTTAAAGCTATATTAGTTGCCATAGATGTTGTTCTCCCATTCATTTTCATTAGATTATATTTATTAATTACATCTCTTGCATATTTTTCTTGATTAATAAATATTCCATTCTTTATTTGTCGAATTTACAATCCTATAAAGAATGATAGTTCTCCCATATGGCTCATTTCAAATTCTTTAGTCATAATATCTGAAAATTCTTTATTCATCTTATAGTTTGTCAATTCGAAAATTATATCATCAACGTATATTTTTACTAATCGAATATCATTATTGTTTCTCTTGATAAACAAAGTATTATCTAATTTACCTATTTCAAAACTTGATTGTAACAAATAATTTCTTAGTCTATCATACCAAGCTCTAGGAGCCTGTTTTAATCCGTATAACGCTTTCTTTAACTTATATACATGATTTGGTAATTTTTCATCTTCAAATAGAGGTGTTTACTCTACATATATGTCTTCCTTAACAAATCCATTTAGAAAAGCACTTTTGATGTCCATTTGATATAATTTGAAATTATTATGGTTTTCAAAAGCTAGTAAAATCTTAATAGCTTTTAGTCTTGCTACAGGGGAAAATTTTCATCAAAGTCCATTCCTTCTTCTTGAGTATAACCTTGTGCTACTAATCGTGCTTTATTTCTTACGACCTCACTGTGTTCATTCATTTTATTTTTGTAGACCCATTTAGTACATATTATAGTTTTATCCTCTGGTCTAGGAACAAGTTCCCATACATCATTCCTAGTAAACTGATTCGGTTCTTCTTGCATAACAAGTATCCATGAATCCTCAGAAGATGCTTCCTTTGAATTTTTAGGTTCAATAGTAGAAATAAATGCAGTGTTACTCATATTATTTAATTGATTACGAGTTATCACAATGGATTCAATATCTCCTAACATGTTTTCTATAGGATGGTCTCTAAGTAATCTAATTCTTTTATTTGGTTGATTATCTTCATGATATATTTCTTTATTCTCATTTTCAAAATCATCTTCACTATTTTGAATTATACTTTTATAGTTTTCATCGAAAGATACGTTTAATGTTTCTTCTATGGTATTGTTTCGAGTATTGAAAACTCTGTATGCCTTACTTCTTTCCAAATATCCAATAAACATTCCTTTATCGGATTTTCGAATCAAACTTGTCTAAATTATCTTTTATATTTAGTATAAAACATTTACTTCCAAATATTTTAAAATATGATACTTTTTGAAACACCATACATCCGTTAATGTCACTCACTAAGGGAATGCATTAAGTTTCGTGAAGCGTTATAGGTAAACAGACACAGAATAATTACAAGACAGAAATATGTAAGGCAGCAGCGGAAAATTTAAATTTTTATTTCAACCATAAAACATAATACCGTGGTTCATAATTTCATAAGTCACAAAAACCATTACAATAAAATAACTTCTGTCTTGCTTCATCAGAGTACATAAGTAAATAAAAAGCATCATTCCCCCAATTAAAAGAGTTAAGCCATAGTAGAGACAAGAACTTGAGCCATACTTTAGAAGTAGCTCCTAGCAAGATGATATCTGATTCCTGATTAAGTCTGAGTGTTTCGTCCCTGAGAACCTTGGGAGGGGGGAATGGAAGAAAAAAGGAGAAACAACAGGGTCAGACATAAAGTCTGGCGAGTCTGGTTACTTTTAGCCAGTAGATAAATAAAAGCAACATGATAGGCATATAAAGTGGATAAGAGAGATCACTACATAAATGGAAGGTATGACAAGGTAAGCAAGTTAAGGCGTATGCGCCTCACTAATGATTACTCTACATTATTACTAGTATAATTGAGATGAGATGATCCCTTCCACTGTGAGTTGGTAGGCTTAGGTCATACGTCCAATTATACCCTAATACCCTAATCGATCGGCTCCCTACCCTGTAGATATCTTGTGTTGGCCCCACAGTAGGAGGTATCACTTCCTAAAGTGGCAACCCATGGTGTGCACAACCATATCTACTGGTGTCATGGTCGTCTTAGCCCCTCTACCCGACCCATGCACGCTCATGTTCCGGTCGGTTTGTGCCGCCCACACCATCCGCCTCGTTTGGATCTCTTACAATCAATCAGTAAACATGCCCCTTCTCCGCCTATTACAGAGTTCTTTACTTGATACCAACTCCGGATTACTGACTGAAATGGGTCCCACACAATATAATACAAGCTCTCCCCTTGTCTTGTATCCCCACTAGGTTATCCCCTGACTATGTATACCCTTAGGTGTCTTTAATTACATAGCCCTATACCAGTTATACTTACCCTAAAGGGTGTCTTTAATTACATAACTTCATTACATTATCTGTAGGTTATGTATACCACTTGGTGTCTTTAATTACATAACCTTATTACATTATCTACCGGTTATGTATACCACTAGGTGTCTTTAATTACATAACCTTACTGGGTTAAGTTCATGGGCCTGTATGTAAATATTACCCACTCCCTCTAATTTACTTAACCCACCCACTACCCATCCAATTTTTACTTAACCCTAACTTATGTTCATAGTCATACAATCTTTATGGGTTAAATTAGTTTAAGCAGTCCAATTCTTTACTATGTCCATTTTTGGTTTTATAATAGGCTAGACTTCCCATATTAGGCCTACAACATGTGGATGCTGGATATGCCGGTCGGGTCTGGGCAGTCTTATTCCACAGTTGGGCCTAACCTCGTGTCTTAGCCATATTCGTATTTGCATACTTAGCCCTCCCAAATCAGGTACAACATTAGTGGCTGTTGGATATGCCGGTCGGGTCCGGGCAGACTGCCACCACTAATGTAACCTAACCTCGTGTCATAAGTACAATTTACAATTCCTAATTGTAAATTACCAAAAATTCCAAATTACTCCAAAACTACCTATGTCATTATAGGTAACTATTTCTATGTTTTCCCTATTTAAATTACTTGTCCCATTTCATATAAATATTACATAAATTATGCCAATTATAATCCCTTTTTCCCTGTTTCCTCTCTAACGTATTCGTACATATTTTAGCGGCATCTAGGCTATAAAGTAGTCTAGCTACAACAATAAAAAGGGAATATAACGAAGGTGATAGTTTCAACATATCTTGGCATAAACATAAACATTAACCGGTATGATAATAATATGAATGGTCATGTAATCATCATGGCAAGGTAGACATAAAAGTGATGAACTTGTAGCAACTACGAGGTCAACGCAACATAATGACATTTAATTAACCATAAGGTGTCCAATTATTTAGATCTAGCATAGTTAGGGTGACAAAGTATCATGTTTAGATCAAAAGATGGATTCACATGTCAAGTTTACAACATATCTCAATGGATCACAATATGACAGGTGAAAGTTGATTAAGATAAAGATCTAGATCTAAGTAATGTTACAACTGTCCAAATTAATAGATGTACATCTACAATAACATGGTTACAAATCAAGATCCACATAAGCAACATAATCGAATAACGACTATTTTATTAGATCTAGGAAAATAGATCTGTCATGACATAGTATAGGATTTCACATTAACACAGAATCATACTTTACAACATATCCAATTCATAGTCTTTCAAAATATACTTTTATTTATCTAAACCTAAAAACAACTAGAACTCACAACGTTAGGTTTAGAGAATAGAGGAAGAACGGATCTAGAATTTCTGAATTGGATTTGTAGAATATGTTGTAGAAAATGGTTCAGTTCGCACTCCAGCAGCATATGGCCTCCATGACTTCCAATGAAGAAAATATGAGAAATAGGACATGTATATAGCTGTCAGACCCCCCTGAAACCGAGTGCACGTCAGCCCTAGGGGTGTCGATACCCCTATGGGTGGGTCGACCCCTAGGTTGACACCCCTTCAGGGAGGTCGACCCCCTAAAGCGGGAATTTTGCCGCTGAGAGTAATTTTTCAAATTTGAATCCACTGGATAGAATTCTGACTCATCTCTGACTCACCCTTGACTCATGCATATATATAAAATATTTTTGTGCGTATACAAACTTAAAACCCTCGTAACTTCTTCATACGGTGTCCGTTTTACGCAAACCAAATGTCTATCTTGACCAGAATTTCAAGACGGGCGCAATGGTGCAGTCTGTTTCCTCTAATTATGAATATTAAATTAATCATTATTTAATTTATTCTTTTTAATGTTGTTAAAAATTTGGGGTGTTACATTCTCCCCTACTCAAAGGACTTCCTCCCCGGAATCTCTAAGTTGAGAAGAATGCATATCCTACCATCCATCACCTATCTACTCACTCACCAATCACTGGCATCCATTGTCCTTAAAGATTTCTAATGCTTATATGAATATATGAAATGGTGTGTGTATATTTCCCAACACTAATGCGAAGATTAGGCGGTCAACTGATTCAGTTGATCTCCTTAATGCAATGTGTGTTAGTGCCATGAATCCAATATGTATGCGAATAAACCTATTGTATCATATAAGTTCTATATGTGTACACATTCATTCGTCCAAAATGCAACATCCATATGCTAACTCACCAATTCCATTCATAAAAGAAAAGAAAATGCACACACATCCATATGCAGTATGAGAGTGATTGAGCCGATCTTAGTGCCTAATGTGCGTGTATATGCGTCCACAGGCAACCACTAGCAAACATTTGCATCCACTTGCATCCATCAAACATAACATGTTTCAAACACATGTTTACATTCATATGATTCCTGTCTAAAGGTCGAAAATACAATGGATAAGATATATTATATTGACAGAAACAAGAACGGATAAAACTTAGGAAAGGAGTTAAGAATATAACCTCGAAAAGAAAAGGGTACGAAGCACAAATCTTGGCTTCGGTCTCCCAAGTCGCATCTTCTGGGTTATCTCCCCATTGAACCTTTAGTAACTTGATCTCCTTATTGCACAACTTCTTAACCTCTGACCCAAGAATACGGGTAGGGACTCGTCTGACTGTCGCCTCCCATTCCACTTCGACTTCCTCCAACATGCTCGGCTCAACAACTTCTATGGTGTCATGCAGGCACTTCCGCAGATGAGAGACATGGAGAATGTCATGAACACCAGATAGATTTTCTGGGAGTTTTACTCTGTAGGCCATTTGGCCAATCCTCTCGGTTATGGGGAATGGTCCTACAAACCTAGGTGCCAACTTCCCTACTGATCCGAAGCGAACCACATTCCTTAGAGGTGATACTTTGATAAAAACTAAGCCTCCCACTTCGAATTCGATGTCGTCCTTCTCTTGTTTGCATAGGACTTCTGCTTATCTTGAGATGTTTTCATCCGCCGTCGAATAAGGTCAATCTTTTCGGACGTTTCTCTAACCGTATCTGGTCCATGTAATAATCTTTCTGTAGATTCCCACCAACAATTTGGCAATCTACAGGGTCATCCGTACAATGCTTAGAAGGCTGCCATGCCGATGCTAGCTTGATAACTGTTATTATATGCAAACTTTACTAAAGGAAGATGCTCTTCCCAAGTCCTCTGAAGTCAAGGATACACAACCTTAAAAGATCTTCTAGAATTATGTTCACCCTCTCCATCTGCCCATCGGTCTGAGGATGATAAACGGCACTCAAACACAACTGTGTACCTAATGCTTCTTGCAAGCACCTCCAAAATTCACTAGTAAAGATGGGGTCACGATCGCTCATGATGCTGGAAGGTACTCCGTGAAGATGAACTATCTCTCGGACATAAATTGCAGCTAACCGTGATGTCGTCCTCTTACTCTTAACTGGAATAAAGTGAGCGCTCTTAGTGAGTCTATCCACTATCACCCAAATACTGATATTACCTTTCTTCGATCTAGGCAAACCATCTATGAAATCCATAGAGACGCTTTCCCATTTCCACTGCGGAACCTCCAGCAGATGAAGTAATCCATCGAGCTTCTTTTGCTCAGCTTTGACTTATTGGCAAACAAAGCATTGATAAACAAATTCAGCCACATTGTTCTTCATCCCAGCCCAAAAGAAAACCCTCTTCATGTCCGTGTACATTTTATCACCGCCTGGATGAATGGTCATCTTAGAATGGTGGGCTTCTGCTAGGACTGCCTTTATCAAGCTTCCAGTTTGAGAAACACAAAGCCTTCCATCTCGTCGCAACCACCCCTTTTCATCTATGGCATACCCACTGAGGTGACTAGAAGTCTCCCCTCTTCTAAGCTTATCCATGATGTCTATAATCTATGGGTCACCTTGTTATGAAGCTCCTACCTAATCCATAAGAGTCGGTCGTATCTCTAATGATGCAAATAAATCAGGCAAAACCTCGATGGAGGGTCTAAAATCAAAAGCTGATATGAACTTCAGGTTCTTTCTTTCCACAAACAGAGGACTCAGGGTCACCTTCTGCCTATTTAGTGCATCTGCCACCACATTACCCTTGCCAGGGGTATAAGCAATTTCAAAATTATATGAAGCTAAGAATTCCATCCACCATTGTTTCCTTAAGTTGAGATCCTTCTATAAGAATAGATACTTGAGAGATTTATGATCGGTGTATAATTCGAACTTTTCTCCAAGTAAATAATGATGCCACGTCTTTAACGCGAATACTATCGCAACTAGCTCTAGATCGTGGGTGGGGTAGTTCTTCTCATGAACTCTCAACTGT
Organism: Allium sativum; assembly: GCA_030737875.1. Classification (NCBI taxonomy): domain Eukaryota; kingdom Viridiplantae; phylum Streptophyta; class Magnoliopsida; order Asparagales; family Amaryllidaceae; genus Allium; species Allium sativum. Next base: position 460,534,247 of record CM060924.1, on the reverse strand, counting down.
CTACCCCCATAACATATTACTTTACCTTATTGCATCAGAACTACACCAAGCCCTGTACCGCACGCATTAGTGTAAATAGTAAACACTTTACTCCCATCGGGTAAGGTCAAGACTGGGGCTGTTGTCAGAGCCCTTTTTAGTCGTTGGAAAGCAACGTCACAGTCTATATCCCATGAAAATGCCAAATTCTTCTTTGTCATCCTTGTGAGAGGGGCTGATATCTTCGCGAAGTCCTTAATGAACTTCCTATAATAACCTGCTAACCCAAGAAAGCTTCTCACCTCAGTTGCATTTTTAGGAATCTGCCAATCTTGCACTGCAACCACCTTCGCGGGGTCTACAGCTATCCCTTCTTTGGAGACTACATGCCCCAAGAATCTCACCTCCTTTCTCCAGAAATGCCATTTGGAGAACTTTGCTTTTAGCTGATGGTCACGGAGAGTTTTAAAAACTTCTCCCAAATGCTGGGCAAGCTCTTCTTCACTCTTGGAGAAGATCAAAATATCATCAACGAAGACTACGACGAATTTGTTTAGGAACTCCCGAAACACCCTACTCATCAAATAAACAAAATAGGCGGGTGCATTCGTCAACCCAAAAGGCATAATTAGCCATTCAAAGAAGCCGTTCGGAGTCCTGAAAGCAGTCTTATCTATACTGTCCTCAGCCACCCTCAACTGATGGAACCCCGTAGCCAAGTCCAACTGAGAAAATACCAAGGCACCAACAAGCTGATCGAATAAATCATCAATCCTCGGAAGCGGATGCCTATTCTTCTTGGTGAGCTTATTTAACTCTCTATAGTCAACATACAAATGAAGTGAACCATCCGCTTTAGTTGAGAATACTACTGGAGCACCCCACTCATATATACTTCGTCTGATAAACCCTTTTTCAAGTATCTCCCCTACTTGCTTACTCAGCTCCCTCCTTTCTCTTGGAGCCATGTGGCGCACCGGGAATGCAACTGGCTTTGCACTGTCCACCAGATATATGCGAAAGTCGATCTCGCGCCTTAGAGGTAAACCCTATACCTCATCAAAAACATTGGGATAATCTCGAACCACCGGAACAGATTGCAAATCATTTATGGATGCATGTAGACACTCTAGGAAGCTAAGCATAACAGACCCTTGAGGGTCACAAGAAACATCGAGGGTCTTCCCATGAAAAGTCAGGAGTGTAACAGCCCTCCTCACACAATCCAGAATGGCCCCATACATGGTAAGCCAATCCATTCCTATAATCAACCCATAGCCCATAAACCCGAGCACATACTCGTCGCATTCAAACTCAACGCCTAACAAAAATACTTTCAAACCCCGACAAATCATCGACAAATGAGATGAACCACCAATGGAGTTTGAAACAACTACGGGATCTACTAACATACTAGTAATCAAGTGCAGAGATTCGATCATAGAACTAGATATAAACTAGTGTGAAGCACCAGAATCAAAAAGTGTTCTAACTGGATGGTTTGAAAGAGAAACTAAACTTTCTACGGAAATTTTTCTACCTCTTTCAGGAGCACTGATCGTGAGAGCATGCACCTTCCCTTCAGAAGTCCCTGCTGTTTGCCCTTGTCCTTGCGATCCCTGTTTCTTCGGGCACTCTTTAGAGAAGTGTCCGACCTCTCCGCAATTAAAGCAATTGGCCTTCCTTCTCTTACAATCTTCAAGTGACCCTCCTTTCCACAATTGTGACACTTTCTCTTATCCCTGTCTTTGTCATCTTCCCCTCCTTTCTTCTGTTGTTACCGTTGTTGCCCCTTCTTGGGCTACACCTTCTTATTCTGCGATGTCCCCTCAGTCTTTGCTTCCTTCTTCTTTCCCTTGTCCTCCACATGCATTAGGTCCATATCTACAAGCTTTTCAAAAGTGGCCCCCATTGGAATATAGGACATGGATAAACTATGCAGAGGCTTATTCAGCCCTTTAGCAAACCGCAAAGCCCTTTTGTGTGGTGTGTCTACCAACTCTAACCCGAACCTTGCCAGCTGGTTAAACTTGTTCACATACTCCTCCAACGTCAAATTTCCTTGTTTGAGAGTTAAGAACCTCTCCATCTGTATGCTTCTCTCCGCTTGGGAAAGTAATTTCATTTCGAATCTCTGTCTAAGGTCTTCCCAAGTTTCTACCGGGCGTCCAGCTTGGGTGACTTCCCACCAAAATGAGGCTTCGCCCTTTAACAGCCAAGCAACTAATTGAATTTTTCTTCGGTCCTCCACTTCAAATATTACAAATAAGTCCTCTATCTTCTTAAGCCAATTCCGAGCTTCTACGAATGTCTCATTCCCATGGAATGGCAAAGTTATCAGCTCTTGGAGGGGGGGAGGAGGAATGAATGGTGTAGCTAGGGGAGGAACGTTTTCTTGGCCTTCGGCAGGCGCCATGGCCTCCAAATACCAACGGAACCATCCGGGTATTGTGACGCCCTCCAGGATATTAGGGATGTTCTATTCCCCAGACATGCTGAAAAAGGGAAAAGGAAGAAATTTAGATAAAGGACCGAAGGATACAGCATATGGCTTTTTGGGGAATATTTTTCAAAATAGACTTTTCTTTTGAAAATGCTTTTCTTTTAAAACCTTTTTGAAAATAATTTCCAAAAACTTTTATCTAATCTAGTAACCTTCAGCTCTGATACCAAGTGTGACACCCCACGTCCGTTAATGTCACTCACTAAGGGAAAGCATTAAGTTTCGTGAAGCAATATAGGTAAACAGACACAGAATAATTACAAGAAAGATATAAATAAGGCAGCAGCGGAATTTTTTATTTCAACCATAAAACATTATACCGTGGTTCACAATTTCATAAGTCACAAAAACCATTACAATAAAATAACTTCTGTCTTGCTTCATTAGAGTACATAAGCAAATAAAAACCATCATTCCCCCTATTAAAAGAGTTAAGCCATAGTAGAGATAAGAACTTGAGCCATACTTCAGAAGTAGCTCCTAGCAAGATGATATCTGATTCCTGATTAAGTCTGAGTGTTTCCTCTATGAGAACCTAGGGGGTGAAATGGAAGAAAGAAGGAGAAACAACAGGGTCAGACATAAAGTCTGGCGAGTCTAGTTACTTTTAGCCAGTAGATAAATAAAAGAAACATGATAGGCATATAAAGTGGATAAGTGTGATAACCCGGAAAATACGAGCCAATTTAAAATTTTTAAATTGATGATTTCATAAGGATTTGAACAATTGAAATAGAATATTTCAATAAAATAGGGAATTAGAAATAGTGAGTCGGTTTGAAAATTTGAATTCAAACTTTGACTGACTGTGCAGGGTGGAAAATATAACGGATTTTAGCGAACCCAAAAATATTTAAATCTGTTAGTCAATACCTTTCTAACGAATCTGAAAAATCGAAGCTTCATAACGGGAATCAAAAGTTATGGCCGAATGAATTTTCAGAAGGGTCGGTATATAGAATATATGGCCCTGGAAAATTGATATTTTGCATACGACCTCGGAATTCGACGAAACCACTTTTGTTGGGTCCGGGATGTCAAACTATTGCTAGGTTTCAAATTTATAATTTTTGAGGCTAGTATGTGAGCGTGGCAAAAGAAAATGTGATTGGTCAATTTCTGTTAAATTGGATCGACCAGAAAATGGCCATTTTTCAAACGACCTCAAAATTCGATGAAACTAGTTTTGTTGGGACCGTAGCGTCAAAACATAGCTAGATTTATTTTTCTGGAATTTTTCGAATCAGTTTGCGGCCCTGGCAAATTGAAATGTGCGTTCAGAGTTAAAAATTAAATGTTTTATACTTTAATTTGAAAAATAACTGACAGTAACAGTCGAATTGGCCTACGAAACATATCCCATTGTGTCCGGAATGGGGGTATTTAGCTAGGGGCGACAGTCGTTGGGTTTAAAAAGGAGTCCGTTTGAGAAAACACTATTTAAAAACTTAATATAGTCCTCGGCCAATCAGAATTTTCCTTTCATAAATTTAAAAAAAAAAAGAGAAAATCCCCTCGAATGAACGGCGACCCGAGCTCCTGACCTTCTCTCCTCCGCCGCCGCAGCTACAGCCACCTACAGCCTTCGCCACCGCCACCATTCGAAGCGCCTCCGCCCCCTCGTCAGATCCGACCCCAACATCGCCACCCTCGTCGCCTGTGCCGCCGGAATCGAAGCCCCAAAGTCCTGACCTTCCCAGCGCCGCCGCCGCTCCGATCTGCCACTGCACCCCCTCAAACCACCAGCGCCGTGAAGCCCTCGCCGTCCTCTTCCACGTCCAACTCGCCGATCGTCCCCACGTGCCACTGATTTCGCGAAAACTGTAAACCTAGTTTTGAAGCTTCGTGAAAGTGAGTTTTTCTTTGATCTTTACACTTTGAAAAATCATATCTTTTTGGTGTGTTGACGAAATTCGATGAAACAGGAAACATCGGGACCGCAAGGAAGCTCTCTACCCAATAGAAGAAGCCGCGGATTTTTCTGACATCGTATCGATTTTTAGTGCTCCGAAAACCAATGTGAGAAATCTAAATTAACATGAAATTGAATGGAAAATGTCGTGTATAATTTATATTAGCGAAATATAAATTACATACGTGTCGTATACCTCATGTACATGCGTAGTGTAAGCTATATAAGCGAAGTATGAATTTTACATGCATAGAATAATTGATATATGTGTTGAAATGCAAGTGAAATATAGCAATTATATATATATATATATACTCCCCTCATCCACAAACCATGGACGATATTTATTGTTGTGAATTGGTGTGAAATATTGGATGAAAAATACGAATGGTTGAATAATTGTTTGTGGTTGATATTGTTTGGTTGTGGTTGAAAAATACCCATTGGTGATTGAAATGAATTGGAAATATTTGTGGAAATAAAAATAAACATGCCGCCTGCATGCGAATTAGATGCATGAATCCCCATTGTCAAAAACCGCGAGGTTTTAAGGTAGAGCGAGGAGCCGTACTAGGGACGGTGCCGGTTTAACTACCCTGCCGTTATGCTGCCGAAATTTTGAATAATCTTTGTGTGTTAGAATTATTTTCATATGTTGAAATTATTTTCATGCGTTGAAATTAAAGCCATATGTTGAAACTATATCCATGTGTGGAAATGTTTGTGTGTTGAAAAGTGACGTGTGAAAATTAAATTCATTTGTGAATGAACGAAGTGTTTAAACAATAAAAATCACATTTTTATATATATATGAAGTATGAAAAATATTCGCCTTATATAAATAGTTTCAACAATAAAAAAATCCCATCTTTCTAATATGAACAACATAAATAAAATGTCCATGTGTGGATATGCTCATTTGTTGAGAAGTGTGTGTAGTGGAAAAGTTCATGTGTTGAATAAAAAGATCGAACAATAAAAATTACATTTTTATTGAAACTATGAAGTGTTGAAACATCCATTTGTCGAATAAATATTTTAAATGATTAAAATATCAATTTTATCATATATGTGATATGCTAAAGATATGCGGACGTTGAAATAAATATTTGTGAAAGAAATATCCTTTTTAACATGCATAGGAACCAAATAAAATAGTCATGTGTTGAAATCCATTTTAGTTCGCCAAAATTATCATCTTTGAAATGTGAAGTGTTAAAAATAGCCACTTATTCAAATAAACGTGCATGAGTTGAAATATACATTAATTAGCTAATGATATGATTTTAGCCTATGCATGCAACATTAGAATGAATGCTGTTTTTAAACCAAAGTAAATCAAATATGAAATTGAATGGAAAATGATAAATGTTAGAAATTGTATATATGTACATGCATATCTATTGAACAGGTTAAAGAAAAGGGGCTAGAGAGGAGAAATAAAATTTTGTGCCCGACAAATTGGTACACATTTACCGCTTTGTTTGGGTGATGATTTTATGAGCCTGTTGGCTAGCCGCTTGGCTTTTTCTTTTTCTTTTGATATGAGACGCCCGTGCGGCTATTTGGGAATTTTCCCAGACCCTCCCGTACAAAGGAGGTTATGGCGAAATTTTCCGAAATTTAAAGGCGTTAGTGAAATAATTGAAGTGGAAACGATATAGGAATTTTTGAATGAACTATATTTATATAAATATATAAATATAATTAAATTAAATCGAATAACGACGCTGCAGTTCGTAAATTGAAATCATAACTTCAAATGGCTAGTGTGGAAGATCCGACCGTCGGATTTTCCCAAAACTGAAACCGTTGGATTCGTTTTGAAATGACCTTCCTAATGATGTAAAATTTGTGAAGATCCAACGGTTAGATTTTCAGATATGTGTAAAACAAAATTAGTGGAAAGCAGCGCCAGTGCATCGACACGACCCGAAACGTCGTTTAATTAAATATGGCCGTTTTAAATTAAATAAAAATGGCGATATATCGTTATAAAGTACTATAGACGATATAGAGTGGAAATAAACCAATTTTGTTGTGTTTGCTTGATATGTGATGGTTGAATGCATTTGACATGAAAATTATAAATAAATAACTGAAATGTGAATGTTGAATAGTCCAACCATGTGATTAATTGATTTGAAAAACTAAATATACGTGGGTTATTTGAAAAGGCCGAGTTTATCTCATTTCAAATAATCGATCGACGTTGAGAATTCGAAGAGTCGAAGACGGCTGAAGACCGACGATCTCCACATTGGATGGATGGGCGCTACTGATACTCGTGACTGGAGTAGCTACCATGAAGGAATTGAAGTAGTAGCCGTCCAAACATACTGTTGATTGTACGGATATGCGAGAAATTGGTGCCTCCGGTTTCGTTCAGACCCAGAACGGACTTGTAAATGGACTGTGTGTCTGACATTGGATTTTGTTCTGTGTTGATTGATCTCTGTTAAATATATATCTGTTTGGCGGCGGAGAATTTATTCTCTTGCTTAACGCCCTTCTCTGAGACGTACGAGCTCAGAGGTTATGTATTGACAGAAATCAGTCGCATGGAGTGGATTGCCTGTGTGGCACGCCTGAGTGGCATATGATCAAGGCTTCTGTTGCAAAGCAAAGTCTTGTGGGTGATGATCAAAGCATGGTCTGTGTGACGTAGCTTTGTGTATAACGTGAATTCGCGAGCCTCACATCCCGGTATGAGTCAAAAACGGGAGACGGACCGCTGGGAGAGCACGACGTTTCTTTCTAGCTATGGTGGTGTCAGTGACCTACCAGCCCTGACATTATATATACTTTTCACCTGTGTGGTTGTTGGAATGCGAGGCGCCTCGATTATAGGTCTGTAAGGACCGGGAAACGTGTGCTCAGGAATAACTAATCCTCAAAAGTAAGAGAGGACCGGCCCAGCCGATTCCAAGGATCATAGTGGGGTCCTGGGAAATTTGATAGAGTGTCTCGAACGGAGAGGAGCTTGCCCCTTGCCTCGACTCATGAAGGAATCCAATTTCCAATACGAAATATGCGGATGTGATTGTATTACTAGTATGGCGACATAGTAGATGGTAGCTATGCCGCCTAGGATTAATATTTATGATTGAATTTGCTTTTGAAGCATATATACACTAGTAATAATATCAAGCACTTTTGTTTTATTCGTATGAAGCATTTTTGGCCATTATAAGGTAAAAACTCTATCCTCCGGCTTGCGTTGCATTGTGTGATGGGGCCTGAGTCTTATAATGGCTTCATTTTATAAAAAGCATTGCGATGATTTAATCATTTACTTTATTTCATGCACTAGCACTCATTGGAGTAAACCCGTTCCGCGAAAGTGGCGTGGTCCTTTGATTTGCCTTATTATTGTTGTTAATAAGTTGAGTAGATTTCTCATACCAGTCCCATGACTGACTCGTAGTTTGTTTCACCTTGCAAACTCGGGTGCCCTCATTTTCACACGGGCAGCCTAATTACAGGTTTCGGACGCACCTTTTGGCTCATGGCGAGGCTTGACTACACCGTGCTGACTTGGATTTTCTCCGCCATTAATGTATCTATATTATGATTCCGCCACTGGCGATGTAGACTGATATTCCTTTTGTGTACTCTTTATGTATGATTCCGCCTCAGGCGATGGTGACTGATTATGTATCATTATGCACTAAGTTGTATCCTGTACTGTGCTTCTCTGATGTGATGATATCTATATGATTCTGCTGTCATATGTGTGTAAATTATTCTATTTTCTGTTTATGCTATTATCTGTGATTTGCTAATGATGATTAATGTGTTATATTCCAATGATTATCCTTAACACCGTGTCACGGGGTTTTGGGATCGTCACAATAAGGGTGATCACTACATAAATGGCAGGTATGACAAGGTACGCAAGTTAAGGTGTATGTGCCTCACTAGTGATTACTCTGCATTATTACTAGTATAACTGAAATGAGATGATCCCTTCCACTATGAGTTGGTAGGCTTAGGTCATACGTCCAAGTATACCCTAACTACTACCTAATCGATTGGCTCCCTACCCAGTAGATATCCTGGGCTGGCCCCATAGTAGGAGGTATCACTTCCTAAAGTGGCAACCCATGGTGTGCACGACCATGTCTACTGGTGTCACGGTCGTCTTAGCCCCCTCTGCCTGACCCATGTACGCACATGTTCCCCGTCAGTTTGCGCCACCCACACCATCCGCCTCGTTTGGATCTCTTACAATCAATCAGTTAGCATGCCCATTCTCCGCCTAGTACGAAGTTCTTTACTTGATACCAACTCTGGGTTACAGATTGAAATGGGTCCCACACAACATGATAGAAGCTCTCCCCCTTGTCTTATATCCCCACTAGGTTTTCCACTGACTATGTATACCTTTAGGTTTCTTTAACTGCATAGCCAAAGACCAATTACGCTTACCTTAAAGGGTGTCTTTAATTACATAACTTCATTACATTATCTATCGGTTACGTATACCACTAGGTGTCTTTAATTACATAACCTTATTACATTATATACCGGTTATGTATACCACTAGGTGTCTTTAATTATATAACCTTATTGGGTTAAGTTTGCAGGCCTAATTGTAAATATTAATCACTCCCTCTAATTTACTTAACCCACCCACTACCCATCCAGTTTTTACTTAACCCTAACTTAAGTTCATAGCCATACAATCTTTATGGATTAAATTAGGTTACGTAGTCCAATTCTTTACCATGTCCATTTATGGTTTTATAATGGGCTAGACCTCCCACATCAGGCCTACAACATGTGGATACTGGATATGCCGGTCGGGTCCAGGAAGTCTTATTCCACAGTTGGGCCTAACCTCGTATCTTAGCCCGATTCGTATTTGCGTACTGAAACCTCCCACATTAGGTTCAACATTAGTGGCTGCTGGATTTGCTGGTCGGGTCCGGGCAGACTTCCACCAGTAATGTAACCTAACCTCGTGTCATAAGTACAATTTACAATTTCAAATTGTAAATTACTAAACATTCCAAATTACTCCAAATCTACCTATGTCATTATAGGTAACCATTTCTATGTTTTCCCCATTTGAATTACATGTCCCATTTCATATAAATATTACATAAATTATGCCAATTATTATCCTTTTTCTCCGTTTTCTCTCTAACATATTTGTACGTATTTAAGTGGCATCTAGGCTATAAAGTAGCCTAGCTACAACAATAAAAAGGGAATATGACGAAGGTGATAGTTTCAACATATCTTGGCATAAACATAAACATAAACCGGTATGATAACAAGGTGAATGGTCATGTAATCATCATGGCAAGGTAGGCATAAAAGTGATGAACTTGTAGCAACTACGATGTCAACGCAACATAATGAGATCTAAATTAACCATAAGATGTCCAATTATTTAGATCTAGCATAGTTAGAGTGACATAGTAACATGTTTAGATCTAAAGATGGATTCACATGTCAAGCTTACAACATATATAATTGGATCACAATATGATAGGTGAAAGGTAATTGAGATAAAGATCTAAATATAAGTAATGTTACACCTGTAAAAATTAATAGATGTACATCCACCATAACATGGTTACAATTGAAGATCCACATAAGCAACATAATCGAATAAACACAATTTTATTAGATCTAGGAAAATAGATCTGTCATGACATAGTATAGGATTTCACATTAACACAAAATCATACTTTACAACATATCCAATTCATAGTCTTTTAAAATATACTTTTATTTATCTAAGCCTAAAAACAACTAGAACTCACAACGTTAGGTTTAGAGAATTGAGGAAGAACAGATCTAGAATTTCTGAATTGGATTTGTAGAATATGTTGTTGTAGAAAACGGTTCAGTTCACACTCCAGCAGCATATGGCCTCCATGATTTCCAATAAAGAAAATATGACAAATAGGACACGTATATATAGCTGCCAGACCCCCTGAAACCAAGTGCCACTCAGCCCTAGGGGTATCGACACCCTTTGGGTGGGTCGACCCCTAGGTCGACACCCCTCTTGGGGGGTCGACCATCTAGAGTGGGAATTTCGCTGCTCAGAGGAATTTTTCGAATTTGAATCCTTTGGATAGAATTCTGACTTATCTCTGTCTCATCTCTGACTCATGCGTATATATAAAATTAAAAGCCTCATAACTTCTTCATACGATGTCTGTTTTATGCGAACCAAATGTGCAGTCCATTTCTTCTAATTCTGAATATTAAATTAATTATTATTTAATTTATTCTCTTTAATGTCATTAAAAATTTGGGGTGGTACACTTTTGGTTTCTTGTTATATAGAAGTTCATATGGGGTTTTATGAGTTAAAGGTCTAATTGAAATTCTATTAATAATATAGCAAGCTATTGCGACTGCCTCAGCCAAAAAATTCCTTGGTAAGTTACTATCGGATAACATAGTTCTCGCACATTCTTGTATCGTCCTACTTTTATCTTTAACTACTCCGTTTTGTTGAGGGGTTCCCGAAATTGAAAAATTATGGGTTATTACCTTCTTATTTCAAAATTTTCATTTTTGAATTATCCGCCATGATCACTACGTATTGTTTTAATTTTAGTGATAATAAATTTTGAATACTTTTAGAAAAAGTTTTAAATTGATCAAAAGCATCACTTTTATTTTTAAGAAACAAAGTCCAAATAAATCTAGAAAAATCATCGACTATTATGTAAACATATCTATTATGGTTTATTGATTGAACTTGAGATGGACCAAATAAATCCATGTGAATTAACTCTAATGGTTTTGATGTAGTGATTTCCTCTTTTGATTTAAATGAACTTTTCTTTAATTTTCCGAGTTGACAAGCATTGCATAAGTTATTGACTCTAAATTTCATTTTGGGTAATCCTCTAGCTGAATCTTGCTTAGAAATCCTAGAAATGTGTTTGAAGTAATATGACCAAATCTTTTATGCCAAATCCAGGGGTCACTTGTATTAGCCATAAGACATAGGTTATCGCTGGAGATTTTCATACTCAATATATAGATAATTTTCTTTCTATCTCCTTCGAATATAACTTTTGAATTCCTATCTTCTATAAAACATTTATTCTTTTCAAAATTTATTTTATAACCCTTATCGCAAAGTTGACTTATACTAAGCAAGTTATGTTTTAAATTCCTAACTAATAAAACATCAAAAATAGTAGGAGTTTCAGAATACCGACATTGCCGATTCCAATAATGTATCCTTTTGAGTTATCTACGAAGTTCACCATTCCACTATCTTCATATTTAAGATTATTGAGTAGCTCTGGATTTCCCGTCATATGTCTTAAACAGCCACTATCCAGTACCCATTTGTCCTTTTTCATTTCCACCATTTGCTTTCCATAATTTGAATTCTCAACATCGATATAGCACACCAATTTGGGATTTGAATTTCCAACAGCCACCTTTTTAGAATTTGAATTGCCAACTGCCACTTTACCTATCTTTTCAACTTTTGAATTTTCAAAAGTCATAAACAAATCTTTTCCTAAATTGAACAATAATTTAGTAGACCATATGCCTTTTCATCATGATTACATGCAGACTCTTCCAACATTGATACTATGCATGAATTGATACTAGTGTTAACAAAATTCCAAAATTTTCTATTTAAATTTTTTCAAAAATCAGATTATGAACTTTTTGAAAGACCTGCTCTGATACCAATTATTAGGTATTGCGGAATGGATCGTTAAGGCAAAACAAACACTAGAGGGAGGTGAATAGTGGTTTTGAAAATTTAATCAAAATCTAAAATTTATGTGAGCTACTATATGAATAAAACACCACAAACATAATCGCAGACACAGATTCAAACACAAACATAAAAACAAACAGAAATAAAAATGCAGCAAAGGAAAGAACACCCCGGATTTTATACTAGTTTGGAATTGCTACTATATCCAGTCCCACGCAACGCAGGATTGCGCAGAGTTTTATTACTATATCAATATCCAATTACAACCCTCCTTGATTTCACGCTATAAGGGATACCACTGTTTCCACCCACATAATTGATCAAGTTTACCTTCCTTGATTTCACGGCTACTAGGGATACCACCGATTACCCGTCCTTGATTTCAGGGCTACAAGGTATACCACCGATTCCTTTACACAACCCAAACTATTACAGACAGCCCTATAACTCTTCAATAGAACTTGATTCAAAGAGTATTGAGTAGAGAGTGTAGAGAGAAGAAGATTAGTGAAAATAGAATTGAATTTGGTAGAGTATAGGTGTAGAAATCATGAAAATGATAAGAAATAATGGTGTAATGAAAGAAAGTGAAACTGGTGAAGAAAGAGTGATAAAAATTCAAATTCAAGCCCATTTTATAGTGTATGAAAGGTTGCAACATTCCAGAACTGTCACAATTAGTGAAAAGACACTTCCTTTTAAAATTGAAAAAATGACAGTTATATGTCGACATAGTGTTTTTCTTATGTCGACATACACCTAGTGTAAAATTAATTTTTGAGCATTTTTCAAGTGTTTTGATATAAATATAATTCTGGAAATTCTTGAGTTAAAAACAGTGCTATAAATTAATATTATAAAGTAGGAAATAATATGAAAACATAAATATAAACATATTTATAAAATTATAAAGTTTAGAACTATATAAGTATAAAATATAAAAATATAAATATATAAAACTTGTATAAAACTTATAATCCTTGAGTTTGAAAACAAACATAAAGTAAGAAAAATAGAAAAGATAGAAAATAAAATAGAGAAGATTGAAGATAGAATTTAAAAACAGAATTTGAATTTGAATTTGAACTTGGAGTGCTATTTAGAGTCTTACATAATCTAAACTCTATAATTATATTAGTCTTGAACTCTTGAAATCTTGAAATCTTGAATACTCATGAGTCTTGAAATATCTCTAAATTCTGAATCTCTAATATCTTTAAACTGTACAGTCTTCAGTGATATTTCCTGTATATAAATCTTGCATATGTGTATATAATTCTATACAAAAGTGTTAGTACATATTCTATAATCAATTAATATTGAAATAAGGTTGTTGTCATCAAAACTCCAATCTCCAACAACAATTACAAAATTTAATTGATTTACTATCCATTTCCTTAGGCAATATGACCTTTATGGACATTAATGGCATGTGACTGTTATATAAATTAATTAAAATAGGAAATCAACCTGATCTTGTGTATCGTTTAATTCTAGAATTAATACCTTTAATTAAAATAAGGTTTGGACTTAACAGGTTAATGATGCGAGGTTAGTTGCCTTATCTGATAGATTTCTGCATTTTTCAACAGTCGGATATATGTATAACTGATGTGGAATATCACTGACTGTAGAAAACTGTGATGATAAGAAATTACGTAAAATGAATTTATCCTAAAAGTTTACTTCGACTGTTAAGGTGTTATGTGGTTGTAGGGATCAACGCCCTTTTGAAAGAAGAAACCAAAAAGGAAATAATTCATAGCATAGCCTACTTTGGGATTAGAGGTATTAAGTAGTGGGATCGGCCTATTGGGTATTAAGTGATTGGATTCACTCTTATCCATAAGGGTAGACTCATAGGGTCCACCTTAACAGGTATTATGCGATGGGATAGCTCACCTCCCCATAAATAAGAAGTATTAAATGGCTAATTAGGGTAAGATTAGTAATCTCTACGATATTCCGCTTCATCTAGGTAGTAAATGACTGGCTTAGAGTCCGCCTTGGGATAATGTATTAAATGACCACTAAGAGGTACTATAGTTCTGCCTATCCTGCGAGAAGTATTTAGTGACTATGGGATTATCAAATAAGGTTAGTTAGATAGTAACACAAGGGACCACCGAGGGAAGGTCACAAATGACGATTAGATGTCTACCTGGCATATAGGTAATAAGTGGATGTCTACTATCTCTTGCCTAATGTGGGGTTATGAATATGCATGGATGACAGAACCTTTAAATAAGTAGGACTTAATAGATAGTGTCCTTTAATTTATAACAGCGTGTAGTAAACCATCTTGTAAGGTATTAAGTAATCGATGTATCTGACCTCGGCCTTAAGTGGTCTTAGGAATCTGCCTTATATGTTATATTGTGAGTGAGGCCCTAAGTGGCTATAAAACCTACCTCCTTTATTAGTAGGGTCTTGCGCAGTTGGAAGCCAACCTTTTAGTTCTGGTATTGATTTATGTGGTGGTTTAAAGACTTCATACTAATGCGCAAAAGTTCAATCTCAGTATATTACGATAATTTATCTTTGGGAAGTGCTACCCTAGGTATAGTAGTTAATCATCATGCATAACCCTTGCAAGGTTAGGTTAGAATCACTAGCCTTATTAGACATATGTTTTGGGTGAAACCAAACTGGATACATTTGTATATTGTAGAAAGTGTTATACATTTTCCACTCACCAGGATTTGTTGTTCTTACCCCCTCTTCATAACAACTCTCAAATTCATATTGGGGAAGATGGGTCTTTGCAAGTATTCAAGTTTGGATTTCTATTTTCGTTCTCTCATGCTTGGTATTGACATGGTGATTCGCTATTAAGGTAGTTTCCTTAGTCGATACTTGTTATACTATCTTGTTTACCCCGTGAATTAGTATTATTGTACTCTGATTATACTCATTCTCATTATATGCAGGCACCAGATTCACACTATCCATTTTTGGATAGGTTTGAGTTTCGATTTCTATCTAAATTAGGGCTCAAAAAAGTATGGGCATTACATTTTGTATCGGATCAAGGTTTAGTTGGTCTGAGGAATTAACAAATTAGGATTTAGTGAGAGAACATATTTGAACTTGTTTTCTATTTTTTTCTTTCTCTTTTGATTCTAAACAAGTTCGAAGATGAGATAATTGTTAGCCTATTTACTAAAGATGGGTTTAAAATGGCTAGGTGTCAGAAATATTTTTGAATTCGAATTTCTTGCCAACTCCGACTTCCCCATGGTGTGTTTGACGATTTGTCTTAAAGATCATCAGGATAATATATGGTGAATCTTATGGATTTGAGCTTAATGACTGGATAAAAAGATAGCTAAAACTCAAATAGTCATGATTTGTCGTTTTTATTTCATTTCAGAGTTCTAGTCGAAAACCTTTTCTTGGTTTTTGGAGTTTAACGGGAAATTAGTGTTAATATGTCATAGTCAGAAATCAAAATTATGAGGTATGTCCATCTGATACTTCATTATGGAAATCTGGACAATCCTTTTGAAACTATTCCTTTGAGTTCTTGGTTTTATATTCAGGAGAAAATTCATTTTAGTAACTATTTTGGAAAAGAAAAGGGTTTTCAAGGTTTTAAATTATAATTTTCAAAGAAAATAAATTTATAATAATAACATTTGGGTAAGTTGGTAAAGTTGAAATTATAAATCTATCCATGTTTTGGATTGTCTGGGGTTTTGTGTATTTTTTAGTAAATGATCCTTTTATGTAAAAATAAGGAATTCAGAAATTATGACGAATATAACTAAAACATATGAGAAGAGATGTATAAAGTTACATATTATTTACATAGTTTATGTTGCCTGTTACAATCGAAATTATTACTCTTTCTTTGTGATTTTTAAGTACTCCTCATTTAGGATGTTTTGGATAATTTATGGAAATTATCACAAATAACCTTGATGAGATCTGAAATCTTGACAATTCAAAACCTGGAAGGATTGTTTTAGTCAGTAGCATAGGATGGAATGTAAATTAATTAAAATAATAAAACAGAATTATAATATGAGACCCTTAGTTTATAAATAAAGTTGAATTTCGAATTGTTTTCCAAAACTATTTCTTGATTGGACAAAAGGAAAATTCTTTTCAGCTTTGGGCATTTTATTTCTTAAAATCATTCAATTTGTTTGTTAGTTAGGTAAGTTGATAAATTCGATTTAAATTTTATAACGGATTTCTAGTTGAATTTATTTTGGTTATTCTTGACTACGGTCTATGATACCTCCGTGATTAGGATAAGTATTTTCTGGGTCGCGTCAAATCTTAAGAGATGACGTAGGACGATTAATATTTTAATTTGATCTTAATTGGGTCAAGATTCAACCTTTTTCCAAGTCTCGTTTCGTAGTTAACTATCTAGTTTTATACCTAGAGTGGTCAGCTAGTTAATGAGTTTTGGTACAACTTCACTATAGGACTCAACCATAAAATTCTCATCTATATTCCCCTTCTTAAACTTCTTTCCTTTGTTTCTCTTTACTATCTAGCCTAAACATACCTTTATTCTTTTTCTTTTTCTCTTTCTTTACAAATCGCCTTGTTCCCTCTTTTCCCGTGCTAGTTTGCACATTAGATTTTTCCCCACTATTACTCCAAGGTCTAAATTCAATTTCTTCCCTCCGTTCGATTGTTAGCCTATAACACTTATTTGCGCTATCTTATCTTTCTCATTCCATTAAGTTCTCATCTTACAGAGAACATTTGGTTGGATCGGGATGAGCATGAGGTTCAATTGTTTTAGGGCTAAATGAATTAGTCGTAGCGGTATGATTTGCACCGGTCCTTCGCTTCGAGATTTTTAAATGGGAATGTTTCTCATGCTGCAATCACTTTTGCTATATCTCGTTGTAGTAGATATTGTTCATAGAAATTATTGCTTCGGGGTTGAAGATTTAGCTATCTTTGGATGGTCTTTCTGAGGAGAATCTTGATGAGATTTTAAAGGCATTTGTGTTGTACGCGGACTTGAATGATTTTTGGTTTGGTCAACTTTGCAAATTTTATAATAGATCTCTTTTTCCTAAATGTCGGGTTTTTAGTTGGGTAATTCATGTCTAAACTGCCCATGCAGTTGTGTGACTCATTTAACACATTGTGATATGAAATTACGACTAGATTTGTCTCATGATGCGGAAACTAATCTTTGCTTTGATCGATGGCGTAAGCATCATTTAGTACTGCATCACCTTTGATTCAGCTTGTTTTTCTTGTGTGTTAAATTATGGAGTTAATTATTTCTATATTTTCACCTATCCACTTTTGTATTTAGGTAATGTCAAATGAATCTCCATGAAAAGCAGTTTTGCGATAGGGTTTTTGCCATCGTTATTCTATTTTAGAAGAGACGGTGAAGCCGAAACCTCCAACAACACCGATAGTGTCTACAAAATGGGATTGAGCATTTTGCTACCATGATATGACTAGTCAAAGGTCATGGAAATGGTTCAAGATCCACCCATGGAGAAATATGTCTTGTTATTTGTAGGTAACGTTTTGGAGTTTCATTGTTGTTATCTTTGTTCTTGTCACTTTCTAGCATTTGCTTCTTGGCTTTGTGGTAGTTCTTGCTTGTAACTATTAGTGTTTGTTGTCATTGTAAAATCACACGATGATGTGATGGGACTTCTACCATTTGAGAATATTCTGTGTCATTCACGCTTATCTATAAGTGTAATCGGAAATGAAATCTCGTTTTTCTTTATTTAACTAACAGTTATTTTAGAGATGGAAATAATATATTTCTATAGTAGATAAATTTTAGCGAAGGACAGATTTTGCATTGTTTCGTCACGAAATAATTGTCTTCCTCCTATTCCTTATTAGCTAAAATCTATATTTGGGTTAGACATTTTTAATAAATGTTCCATTTTTGAGTTTTGTGTGTGGTTTCAGTTTGCATATTTTCATGTGTAACCGACTTCCTTCTACGCTGAAATGCGACCTGTATCGTTTAAGTTTCCACCAAATAATCTCTAAACTTTTTGTAAATGTTATTTGAAAAAAATAAAAGAAAGAGAGCTTTTAAAAGATTCAAAATTTTCAAATTTAAAATTTTGTTGTAAAAGAATGCACGTTTGTGCATTTAACATTTTTTTTAATGAAATTAACATGAATTTTACGAAGTAGAAATTTATTTTATTGGAAATTATGATTTTATGGGCACGTGTAAAGGATACGAAAGATTTTGGATAGTTAGTTTTGCGATTTTAGCAGTGCATTAGAAGCGGAGATGCATTTAAAACGTTTTCTATACGAGGGAAAAGTTATTTTATCCTTAGAGACAATATTTCCATACCTTGACAATGATGTGCACAAGTCATTATTTAACTCATTTATGTTTTAGCGCTTATTTTAAGATTCCTCTGCAGTTTATATATAGGAAACTCTGGAGTAATTTGGGGCAAGTGAGGTAAACTTCCATTATAGGACGGGGATTGGAAGAATTATAAGCAGTAAGAACGTTGAATTCTACGCTTTAATTTTTTTCCAACATAGGAGAAATTTATAGGAAACGATTTTAGATGCATTGGTATGCTGGGAGTTAGGATATGGATGCAAAATTGGTTGCTTCACACTTCTATTCGTAGTCATGTGACAGTTTTGGATGAAAAATATTTTATAAAACCTGCATTCGCGTAGAACTACCAGTATATTAGAGGATGTTTTCATCATGTTTTCAGAAATGTTTTTCAAAATAAAAGGCATGCATATAGGAGGATCCAATTTAGAATCATTTTGTATTAATATTTTGTGGTTATGACTCATTGTGTACACTATGGATATGCGCATGTTCGGTTGCAAAATTGGATGTATACAAATTGGTTGTGTGGTATAGGATAATTAGGTGCCAGCACCATGACTTAGGAATTGGTAAAATTTCGGGATGAAATTCCTTCTAATGAAGGAAGAATGTAATACCGCAAAAAAAAAATTAAATATTTACATTCAAAAAAATGGAATTTGACCATGGAACTTACATAGTTGCGCTCGCGATGGAATTCTTGTCAAATTTCATGTTTGGAACTTCGTGAACGGGGTCCTTATGTAAAGTTACAGATGAAATACGAAAAAGGATGAAAAATAATTAATCATAATATATATAATGGTTGTAATTAAAAAATTACCATTTACCGTCACCCCTCCCACAAGAGGTAGGTCAACTAGGGTTCGAGCAAGGGTTGACCTTGCAGTTGACCGCCCTTCGGCCTGCAGTTTGAACTCCCCTTCTGGCGGCTTGGGTTTTATATATTAAAGTTTTTATATAATGGACGGATTTTTCTGAAACTAAATCTAATGGTCCAGGTCATTTTAATGCCTAAAAATAAAGTCCTAGACCCCCACACTTTTGCTCACATTTCTGGAAGCAGTAACAAAGCTTTGCCATTTCCATTTCTTAAGTATATTCTAAAATTATAGAGTATGTGCGTATATATATCCAAATCAAACAAACAAGGATTAGAGATAATGAATCTAGAATTGTGAATAAGGATTGGTTCTACGAGTAGGTAATTTATAATTTTAGTTTTATCTCCTTTTCTGAATCTTTTCTACAAATTTAAATGCGTATGCATATCCCCTTTTTATACATATTATGGATCTGTAAGAGTTGGATATATAGGCCTAAAAGCTATGTTCAAATTTGGATTTGGAATGACTTTCAGGTCAGTGGGAAATACATTCATTGTCAAAATTATCAGATTTATTTCGTTTATGTCAAACCTAGAGTTGTATGCCTAAAAGTATCAGATTAATTATTTTGTGCCAAATCTAAAATTGTAAATTGAAATGGATTTGTAGGCCTTTTAGTTACGGTGTTCTCATCTTGCTTGTAATTCTTTAATATATCTTTTTGTAAGTGTAAACACCCTAAATCTGGAAATCATACCTAAATATTGTTAGTTTGCGAAGTTATCATCTGGATTTGTAGGATTTGGGTGTAAATTATATTATTTTTGTAGTTTATTGCTTTATTATTAGAAACCTAATTGTGTTTCATATTATTTGGGATTTTTACTTGATTGTTGTAAATTTGCCTTTTTTGCTCTTTTAAATAAAAAGGAACCATTCGAAATCCACAAGAAATATTAACAAACCATATGAGAAGAGATGTGCAAACTTATGTACTATGTACGTAGTTCACATCATCTATTCCAGATAAAATATTATATATTTCTTGTGATTTGAAATATGTCATTATTCCCTCTTTTAAATAGTTTGGGCAGAATTTACAAGAATTATAGTAAATAAATCTTAGAGATTTTGAAATTCGACAAGACAAAACACAAAATGAATTGAATAATTTCCAATATGATGGGTATATAGTAATGTTTCCCATAATAAATGGAAATAAATATTTGAAACTGTAACAACCTTGATTTTCGGAACCAATTTAAAATTTATTTTTAATTGATTTTAATATAAATTAAAGATTTTAAATGACTTATTTTGAGAATTAACAATTTAAAATTAATTTAAATTGAAGTTTGAATGTATATCTTTATATTAATTATAAAACGAACTCATAATGGCATGATAGTTTGAAAATTTGGTTTTGAACTTTAAATGAATGTACAAAATTCAAAATAAGTCAAAATTTGATAAAACAAGAAACATTATGATCTATTTAATTATATCTTTCTAATAAATGTGAAATTTTGATTTTTCGTACTATAGATTATAAGTTATGTCCAAATTAAAATTTAAAATAGTCGCTATGGAATTTGTATATACTTCAATTATTATATATATCCCTTAAAAATGGTCATTTTGCAAACACCTCCGTTTCAACGATATTAATTTTGTTGGATCCAGAACCTCAAATAATTATCAGGTTTAAAATTTCAAATCAATTGGAATTAACATGTGTGCATGGTAAATTTTAATGTGTATTGAATTTCCATTGTAACTTTAATAAGCTAGTTAAAATGTCTTTTTTTCAAACGGTCTCCAAATTCGACGAAATTATTTTTGTTAGGACAGTAATTGTAAAACGTAGCCATATTTCATAATTTTTGGAGTCAGTATGTGATGGTGGCAAATTAAAATGTACATTTAAATTTAATATTTAAAGTTATGTTTTAATTTTAATGAAAACTAATCAAAACAGTCGAATCAACTTACGAAACATACTCCATTGTGTCCGTAAGAGGGGTATTTGGTAAGGGGTCACTGTCGTTGGGTATAATTTGAAGTTCGGGACGTTAAATTTCATTGTTAAGTAATAAATGGAATTAAATAATAAAAAAATATAGGGTGTATATATATATAATTTTACACGCCCCAAACCCTAATCACTTCATAAAATAAAATTCAATAGCCAGAACTGCTCCATCCTTTCCTCCCATTTTTCTCTAAATCCAATCCTCTATTTCAAAAACTCATTATTACAAAATCGAAGAGCTCTCTGAGATGTACAAGTTGAACAGCGGTGATGAGATTTAATACAGTGTTTTGCGTGATTTCTGGGATGGAAGTGCTCGCATTTGAGCTTGATTTTCAAGCACGGATGGCCATCGAACCGGGTGGTGTGCCAGGCGTAGGGGTAGTGGTGAATGGCGGTCGTCGTGGTCACCCACGATCAGATTCTGGTGGCTTCATAGTGGCTCGGCAATTGATAAAGAGGATCGACGTTGGGTTTTTTTGGCACCTGGGGATGTAATCGGGAAGGAAGAGAAACTAACAGGGGTTTAGATTCTTAATTAAAGATTAGTTAGTTGATTAATTTCGTTCCTTTAATGTAAATAATAGACAACATATAAAAATTAATATCTTGCTTTTATGTAATCAAAATTCAGTAAAACGATTCGCGTTGGAACCATGACAACAAACTCTATGCAATGGGACTGGAAGACAAATGGAGCTGTCTGGAATTTTGAAATAAATTAAACGAGTTGTATAATTTGATTAAATAAATCGTTTTTAAATGATTTCAAACAAATCAAGGTGAGAAACCGAAATTCACTAAAAAGGGCTAGATTAAAAATTAACTGCTTATTAGTTAATTGTTGAATATTGTTGTGAAATATTTGAGTTATATATTGATGTTATGAAATTGAATTTAACCTTGAAAGGTTATTTATTGAGAAAATTTAACTAGTTATTGGTTATTGTGATTGAATATGATCACCATTATTATTGAACGATAATGTTGAGTTGAATGAATTGATTATTGATGATTGACTGTGCGGTTAATCTATTGATTGACGAACCTATACAAGCGTTAATATTTTAATGCTTGTATGGTATATACCACAATATGTGGTTGGTTGTTATAATTGAATGCGATGTGTGATATGAAATTAATAAACAATTTGGAATTATATTCCATTTTAATTATAATCAAATTTGGTTTGAATAGGACGAGTCGCACAGCGGCCATTCGCGAATTTCAACTGTTAACTTCGAACTGATCATATGTGCGAATTGCTGATGTGAAGTACTATAGTTTGAAAGTACTTGTGATTATTATGTTTCAAAATGGCATTCCCTACTTTGGGATATAAAATGATTTAGTATGTGGCTAAAGGTTCGGGTAACCCTGACGATTAAAAGTATGGGTAAGAGACCCAGGTCCTTAAGAATTGGTTAGTGGTTAGTGTCGCCTGCTCCATTGTGGGAGGTTCCCTTTGCCTTGTTAGCGAGAAAAACCTTCTGATATTTGGTTGCGTACTATTTGTATGCATTGTGATATTTTGGAATTCATTTTCTAAAGATTTTGGTTTGAGATCCCCAAGTGAAATCTACTTTTCTATGAAAGCTAGATATGTATTTCAAATGATTTGAAGTAAGAAATTGGAAATAAATTCCAAAGGAATAATTTTTGTAAAGAAAATTTGATTTGGAAAATCTAAATTTGGGGATTAAGCCTAAATGGGTAGATTGAGGAATTGCAAGTTATCCGATGCATTGTAGATCCATAAGTTTATTATTTATGGTAGTGGTATGTGCAAGAGCAATCTAATGGAGTAAACCCGTTCCGTTTTATACGACGTGGTCCCGTGATATGCCTCACTTTTAAATAAGTTAATTATAACTGTAGAGTTTCTCATACCAGTCCCATGACTGACTCGTAGTTTTTTTTCCCTTGCAAACTGAGGTGCCCATTTTTCCACACGGGCAGTCAAGTAGTTTGTTTTGCAAATTATTTATTGAGCAGGATTCTGGATTGAAGCTTAAAGCTGTGTCAATAGCATTGATAGTCTTCCACCGTGCTAGTTTATACCTTTCCATTGTGCATTGTTTTTCGTTTTTGTAAATTTATTTTTTGCTGTATTATTTTTGATGTACTATGATATTCTATACACTGATGTAACATTTATATGATGTTAATAAAAGTATTCTGTTGTTTGATCAGATGTGTTGTGCACCTAAAGTTAGCATATCCTCCTTTTTGGTTCGATTTGAGTCGGTTTAACGAAAGATTTGGATCGCCCCGAAAAGGAGGGTCACTACAGTAACTGTTTTGTGTATTAGCAATAAATGTTTATTTAATTGCTATAAAATAAAAGGTTTAAAAATAAATTTAAAAGGAGATAAATATTATAACCATGAATATTTTGGGGAAGTAAATGATTAAATAAATGACTATTGGTTACAATACAAAATAAGTAGGAATAAATGTAGCGACTCTAGTTAATGAAATTAATATAATAAATTTATATATATATACTTATATAAGAACTAATAATATTAAATAACTATAACAAAATTATGGAAGTTACAACAAGTATAATTAAAATGGGACTGATATAAATGATATTTAATATGTTGTCTGTTGCCATAGGAAATGACCATTAGGGTCATTAATGGCATATAACAATTACAGAATTTATTGATTTAGTGTAAATTGACTTTTGGAATATAGCCGTTATGGCCATTAGTGGCATGTGACTGTTATAGTAATTAATTGAATTAAATGGGATTTAATGATAATTCAGGTATTAATGGTCGTAGTAAATACTAAGTCCAATAAGGAAATAAATAAATAAATATCCTAGAGTTGTGAGATAGGAAATCATCTTTATCTTATTTCTAGTTTAATTCGAGAAATCATACTTTTAATTAAAATAAGGATTGGACTTAGTAGGTTAATTATGCGAGGTTAGTTGACTTATTCGACAAAAGTTTGCGCTTTCCAGTAGTCGGATATACGTGCAACGGATGTGAGATATCATTGACTATAGTAACTCGTGATGACAAGAAATTATGCAATGTGAATTTATCATAAAGTTTTACTTTGAGTGTCAAGGTATTAAGTGGTTGTAGGGCCTGCCTCCCTTCCGAAAGAAAAAACCAAAAAGGAAATAATTCATAGCATAGCCTACTTCAGGATTAGAGATATTAAGGAGTAGGATTCACCTATTGGGTATTAAGTGATTGGATTAACCTTTACTATAAGGGTACAACTTTAGGATCCTCTCTTAACATGTATTAAGTGGCTGAATAGCTCACCTCCCTATAAATAAGAAGTATTAAATGGCTAATTAGGTGTGAGATCGATAATCTCTATGATAGTCTGCTTACTCTAGGTAGTAAGTGACTGGGTTAGAGCCCGCCTTGGGATAAAGTATTAAATGACCGCTATGAGGTACCATAGGTCTGCCTATCCTATGAGAAGTATTAAATGAATAGGGGATTATCTAATAAGGCCAGCTGGATAGTAACACCGGGACCCACCGGTGGAAGGCCATAAACGACGATTAGTCATTTACCCAGCTTGTAGGTTATAAGTGGCTTCTTATTATCTCTGGTCTTATGTGGCATTGGGAATATGTGTGAATGACAGAAGCCTTAAATTAGTAGAGCTTGGTAGCTAGTGTCCTTTAATTTGTAACAACATGTAGTAAACCAACTGATAAGGTATTAAGTGATCAACGGGTCTGCCTTAGGCCTTAAATAGTTGGATATTGAGTGGTTGGAAGCCTGCCTCTTAGTTTTTGTATCGATTTGTGGTGGTTTAAAGGCTTTATACTTATGTGTAAAATTTGTATCTAAGTATATTACAATAATGTATATTTAGGCTGTGCTACCTTGGTCATGATAGTGTATCATCGTGCATAACCCTTATAAGGTTAGGTTAGAATCACTAGCCTTATTAGACATATGTTTTGAATGAAACCAAACGAGATGCATTTGTATATTGTAGACAGTGTTATACATTTCCTACTCACAAGGACTTGTTGTTCTGATTCCCTCCTCATAACAACTCTCGGCTCTGTCTTGGGAAAGATGGGTATTTACAAGTATTTAAGTTTGGTTTTCTGTTCTCGTTCTCTCATGCTTGGTATTGATGTGGCGATTCATTATTAATGTAGTTTCCTTAGTCGATACTTGTTATCCTATCTTGTTTTTGTTATGTGTTAGTTTTATTATACTTTGATTTTGCTCATGCTCATTATTTGCAAGTACCAAATTCACACTATCCATGCTTGGACGGGTTTAGCTCTGATTTTTGTCGAAATTCCAGTTCATAAATGTATGGGGTGTTAAAAAATTTATTTTTCAAGCTATGGATATTTTTCTACAGTAGAGAAAATAGGAGTAGGAAAGAAAAGTGAACGTATTATTTTCTTCTACTTTCTTACCAGATTCTTAAAAAAACCTGATGGGCTTGGTTTTAATTCAAACCCGTCCATTAACTCATTAAAGTAAGTGTTGCTAATTTATTGTGGTTACTAAGTGTCACAAATTACAATATGTTAAACTAGCACATATTTACACGCTTAAGCATTCTGACACCATATTATATAGATACTCTTAGTTCTATTTCTACAAAATATGATAACACTACACAAAATTTATTTACACTTGCTTAACATAAATTTCTACTTATATACACATTTTTATTTCACATTACGTTTTCTTAAAAACATATATTTCTAAAATATATATTTTTTTCACAACTTTTTAGTTTAAAAAAATGAATTTACTTACTATTTAAAAATATTTCTAACATTCAAATATTGATTCACAATCAATATTTAAACCTTTATATTTTAATTGCAACCCTAACAAATTTTCAAACATATTTATATTATCAAAATTCACAATCGTTTGTTATTTACATTTATTACATTCTTAATTCAACAAAATATTACACAACCATTCGATATACTTATTTAACCAATTTCAAACATGATCTTTAATTGTAACCACAACTGTTCATTTCACGCTTCTAGTTACTTTAAAATTTCACATTCCATTAACAAAATTGTCTAACACTTGTAGTATTATTTAGCACAACTTAATAAATCATGCATTAAAATTAAGCCACATTTTAAATATTGATTTTTAATCAATATTTCATATTTTTAATATTCACATTTACAACTAAAATTAATTTTTAGTAATAATATACAAATATTGTTGCATTTGCTATTTTTTTTAAGATTTACAATTTCATTTCCTACATATTTAAATTTATTCAACAAACACATGTTGAATTAAATCTTCTTATTGCATTATATAAATTGAACATATTCACGGTTCACACAATCTCCTGTAAATTCCCAAATCTTCCATGTTTTAAGGTTACAAATAACATTATAATTTGTTTACCTAGGTACCCCAAATCAAGAATTATTATAATCAACTTATGGATTCGACCGCTGTCATGAGCTTCTCTCCTTCATGGATGCCTATTATGTTAGCAATCAGATTCCAATGCATGTTCCTTATCAGGAAAGTACTAGTTTTATAACCAGTTTAGGGTTTTACTATTATGTTGTAATACACTTTGGACTAAAGAATACCGACGCTACATTCCAACGGCCAGTTAATCAGATGTTCAGGAACCAAATTGGAAAATCCAGGGAGGTATACATGGATGATATGCTTGTGAAATCATGACTATTGGAAGATAATGTTGCCAACTTAGTGGGAATGTTTGGCATTCTCCACAAATTTAGGATGAAACTCAATCCTTTGAAGGGTACCTTTGGGGTTGAATCCACAAAAAAAATTAGGCTTCATAATTCAACCCCATGGGATTGAGGCCAAATGTGAGAAAATCACCACCATCAAGAATATCAAGTTATCCATAAAAATTAAAGACAAAATTAAATACGTGCAATGCTTAAATGGAAAGGTAGTAGGCCTGAACCATTTCATATCCAGAGCCATTGACTAGTACATCCCTTACTTTTATCTGATCAAAAGAGGGAAGAATGATTTTTCCTGGACACTAAATTGCATAGAACCTTTCCACAATCTGATAGACCACCTGGAGTGGCCCTGAATTTTATCACGGGCAGTTGATCACTAAGTCCTTTTCATTTACTTGGCCATGTGGTTACATGCTATAAATTCTGCATTGTACTCGATGATTGACATGTCCAAAGGCCTTTTTGTTATGTGAACAAAAGGCTGATAGAAGCAGAGCACCAAAGATCGAGAAGCTGGCCTACTGTCTTCTTATCACTTCCAGGAAACTCTGCTGTTACTTTCAAGCTCATCTGATAAAGTTTATATGATCAATCACTGCGAAAAGAGTTATAACGACATAAAAAATCTGGGAGGCTACTTAAGTGGAACATTATGATGAGCTAGTTCGATATAACCTACGTCTCTCGGAGGGCCATCCAGGGACAAGCTTTAGTAGATTTCTTCGTAGAATTCACAACATCAGAGGATCATGACGAACAAGATAGTTCGTCGCCCATCCAATGGAAGGAGTGTATAGACAAAGGGCTTAATGATATATATTATGGTGTTAGGAACATAATTGTACCTCCTGAAAAAAGATCGATTTGATATGCCTTAAGACTCCACTTTCCAACAACTAATAACAAGGTAGAGTGCGTGGCTTTAATCCTCGAGCTCAAGCTTGCCAAAGAATTAGAAGTAAAATCAATCTAGATCTTTCACTATTCCCAAACAATGGTCTTCCAGGTAAGGAGGAATTTCAAACGAAGGGAGAAAGACTAGCTCTCTATCTTAACCGAGTCTAAGAATTATTAACTGGTTGTAGAAATTTAACTGTATAATTATTCCTCTTGAGAAAAATGAAAAGGCAATTCCTTTAGCCAAGTTAGCCAGTTCTGGAGATGCACAGTTGATTGGTCTGGTAATGGTGGAAGTTATTGGTATCCCGAGTATTGATTAGATGAAATTGAACCAGGTACAGTAAATGAAGCCGGAGAAGGAGCACTGGTTGAATCCAATCAAAAGCTTCCTACCAAACAGAACTCTTCCCGAAAGAAAGAGCGCAAAGAGATATGTCCTCTAACAAGCGACACGTTATATCATTCAGGAGGGTGTGATGTCCAGAAAGGGTTTTTTGATTCCGTTGCTTGGGTGTGCGGCCCACGATGATGCAAATCAAGTGTTGCACAAAGTTCATGTAGGTAAGCATGGAGAATACACTAGCCAGTAGCCATTGGCAAAGAAAATACTCTGTCATGGGTATTTATGGCCAATTGTTAAATGGGATGCAGCTGATTACTCAAGACGACGTGATAAAACAATAGAAATTGACTAAGATCCCAAAATCCACTCCAGCAGAGCTAAAAATCATGGTCAGTCCTTGAACGTTCGCTATTTGGGGGTGTTGATATCATTGGTTCTTTGCCAATTTCTAACGATGGTTCCAAATACACTATTGTCGCAATTGATTACTTCACTAAATAGGAAAAAAATTAGCCATTTATGACTATTTCGACTAAGTAAGTTATCTAATTTATCATACAAAAAATTATTTGTCACTTCTTAGACTATTATAACTGATAATGGAACCCATTTTTGGATCTCGATATTTCTATCCACGTCAATACATCGATAAGCGACACTCGACGGTCTTTCATCCCAAATAGAGTGGATAAGTCGTAACCATCAAGAAGATTATAAAATCCATTCTAAAGAAAATATTGGAGAAAGACAGAGGCAAAAAGGTGGATGAGCTACACTGGTTTTATGAGCATAAAGAACTACCCACAAATCAAAAATCTAGCATGCTCCATTTGGTTTAACGTATCGATCAGAGGTAGTCATCCCAATTGAATTGGAGATCCCTTCTCGTTGAACCACATATTATGACCCCTTCATGCAATAAGAAGCTTCTTTTGAAATCCGTGGACATAATCAATCAGAAGCGTGAAGAGGTAGGCCTATGGGCTGTGGTGCATAGAAAATGAGTCACCCGATACTACAATTCCAAGGTTAGACCTAGAACCTTTAAATAGCCAACCTTGTCTTTAAACGAATCTTTCATGGCCTCGTGCATTTCAGCCCAAATGGGTAGGACCATATGTCATCCAACGTAAGCTTGAAAATAGAACCTTCAACCTAACGACCGTTGATGGCATTGAATTGTCTAGAGCTTAGAATAATGAGCACTTTACGTGACAACCGCCCCATACCTCCTGCATCAAAACTATAGGAAAGTGTGTTGCATGACGTGCTTGGTTGGTATGGGACAATCATCAAGGAAAGTAAACAGAAAATAGAACTTATCATTCAACTCACATCGTATGGGTAATATGTAATAATATAATATACAATAAGATATAGTAGTGAAGCATGATAAGTATAAAATCTCATCGCCTTAAAATCTCTGAAATTATGTACAATGCATCTCAATACCTAAATACATCAAGCCTTACTACATCCCGCATCAGAGTATATAATAATCAACAACGAAATTCATCCAAATAGCTAGATAGTAAGGTAGTAATACATAAGCCTCTAGCTCGTCATCGCACTGCTGCATCGTCACTATACTTGCCACTCGGTCTACTCAACAACATCAGTGATGAGTATCCTAAGGTTATAAGAGGAAACACACTTCCTTGAGTCATAAAATAGTCTGGTGTGAGCGATAAATAACTATCAACAACAATATAGGAAAATATAATACCAGACAGTTCAAGTCTCACCTGACCAGTCCCTGCAACAAAAGAGTTAGCACATAATAATCACATAACTATGCTTCTCAAACACACATAAATAGACACCAGATAGAACATGATTCCCAATCCACACTTATCTTTAGTATCCTGCAGTGATAACCTACCCAGAGAAAATTAGAAAAGAACACATAAGCAACTGTAGCGCCCATAATAAACAATGACCTAGCTATCACCGAATAAAATCTTGAATACATTGATATCAAATGACTAGCCACTTCCATTCATCAAGGGTTAATGGAGAATCCCAATTCTAGTCGGGCTACCGTATGTCCCACATATGTTTGTCTCCCTAAGACAACTAGTTCACTTCCTAAGCGATCCAAGGTACACGATCTTTCAGATCCTGATAGGCTTCCCCACGATACCTATGCCTTGAGCCTGCTAGAATCCTCCAAAATATCAATAATTCCTTGGTACTTCCAATAATATGAGCTATCCATAAGTCTATATTTAACTTTATTCATATATGAGTCAGTCCATTACTCGCAGTCTCATTCCACCTCGAGTTGCCTACACATTTGTGTTTGACCAATCCTGCTTAAGTTCACAATCAAAGAACCATTACCACTTTGATGATAACTTCCACTTTGAAATAAGAGATGCCAAGGTCATGCTTATGATGACCCAAGCTTCTTACACTAGGACCCTTGACCTCAAACACCTTCATTTAATGGACCGGTGCAGGCCATAGGCTATGAACCAGTATCATTCCATCTACTTAGTCAAAAATGACTAAGTTTCTTCACTTCCTTCTTCTAGGCCTCAAGTACATCCCTTTGATCCATTCACATAGCCTAACTCTTCCCCAAAACCTTATATGCCCGTCCATCCTTATGTACTCAAGTTTTCGCACTTCGATCCATCTAATTCCACCTGAACTTTGAACATAGCCTCCGTAAGTCCTTATGATGCCTCGCACCAATTTGCACGCTGATCCTCTCTAATTTGATGGACTGGTGTTGGTTCATAGGCTATGAACTGGTACCAGTTAACGTACCTAGCGAATTTTGAATGAAAATTCTTGTGTTTCTTTTTGACAACCTCGAAAGCTTCTCCATCAAGATTCATCTATGTCCAATCATTTAAGACTCTGATTTGTTCTGATCATTGATTCTAAGCCCCAATACACATAGTTCTAAATGAATGAATCAATCATAACATAAAATTAAGTAATAAAACTAGTAATTCATGCAGTTTATACTTATGAAATAATATTTACACATACAAACATGAATCATATCGCAACATTCATAAATCTATAACATTTTGAGACCAATTTCATATTAAATGTGATCTAAGTTAACAATTGTCAAATTAGATTATCCTCGGTAGTCTATATATGAAAATAACATGCATGATACAATTTTAGAGTAGGTTTAATATATGAGATGATCTAATCAACCTAATTATATATATATATATATATATATATATATATATAATCCACAATAACCATGTGAGAGATCTCTATCACTTACCAAAGTCTAGATCCAATGCAAATATCATGAAATTAAATTTGGACAGCAAAGAATTTCCCTAATTATGATGTTATATGAGGAGATCCAGTCCTTTTTGACATAGATCTTGCCTCTAAATGCTATGTATGATGATTTGATGAAGAAAAAGATTAGGTATTTGGTTGAACCAGAGAATCACAAACGCCCAACCAAATATTTGAAATAAGGAGAAAAGCTATAATTCTCTTCTCACGCCCTCTATTTATAGCTATAGGATATTAGCTTAATAAGCTTACTAATCTTCCCATAAGCTGTTAATTAACTTGTCCTGTAAAAATGAAAACTTAAAACATAGATTTCTCCCAGACTACCGTACCTAATCTTTAGTGGGAACACTCTAGGGAATGACCAACCACCATCCTATTCCAATGAGACCAATTAGGACATTTAATTCAATCTCTAGCAAAAGTTCTGGCTAAAATAGTAAATTAGGGAGGCAAAATAATCACAAATAGATCCAATAAAAATCATGGACATATATCACATCACCATGAATTACATACAAAAATATAAGAATTATACAACCACTAGGGATTAAATAGAATTATTTTACGATCTCCCAATACATAAATATGGGTTGTTGGATTCTCTCCTCCTTTAGGAATTTCGCCCCCGAGATCCTAATCAAACATGAGAAAACACAACAACCCACATGCATACCATTCACGAGTAGCCAATCTACCATCCAATAATCCTTGCAAACAAAATCCTATCATAACATGTCAAACTCTAATAGTACAAGACACAATGATAGTAGCAAGATATGATATATACAGGACATACCACTTAAAGAGTTATGGAAAGGTCGACTTCATTTTCTCTTCAGTTTCCCATGTGCAACTGTCACATTCTCTCTCCATTATACCTTGATTAGCTTAACAAACTTCCTCCTAAGCTGTATTGTGTTATTCCCAACCATGAAAAATGACTTACGAGGTCTAAAAACATGTTGTTTTATCTCTAAGTCTTCCATCTATTTTGGAGATACTACCACACTCGAGCCATCCACAAACTTCTGTAGATATGGGACATGAGATAAGTTATGCACACCCTCTATCTTCTCAGGTAAATCAAATATATAAGAAAGCTTCCCAATACGCTTCATAATCGGAAACATCCCAATTAAACTTAGAGCTAACTTCCCTTTCCTTCTAAATCGAACAACAATATGAAAAGTAGAAACCTTTACAAATATCAAGTCTCTAATTGATAGTTCTAAAGCCTTTCTCCTCTTATTCGCATGACTCTTTTGGCGATCTTGGGTTGTCTTCATTTATTGTCGAGTGTTTCAATCTTACTTTATCGTTTCCCTTATCATTTCTGGCTCAAGTACCAACTTCTCTCTAGTCTCTATCCAACAAGAGGGTGAATTGCATGGTCTACCATACAATGCCCCATACAATGCCATACAATATTCAAATGATAGTTATTGTTGTTAGGGACTGCGGAATGGATCGTTCAGGCAAAGCAAACACTTAAGGGGGGTGAATAGTGTTTGTGAGAATTTAAGCAAAACTAAAAACTAGAGAGAACTATGGGATGAATCAAACACCACAAATACAAAACACAGATGCAAAATAAACATAAATAAAAGTGCAGAAAAGGAAAGAACACACCGGATTTGATACTGGTTCGGATCACTCCTACGTTCAGTCCCATACAACGCTGGATTGTGCAGAGTTTTATTACTATTTTCAAATAGCAAAATACAACCTCCTTTATTTCACGGCTCAGCAAGGAGAACCGACTCCTATCCCTTGATTCACGGCTCAAAAAGGGCATACTGACTCCTATTCCTTGATTTCACGACTACAAGGATATAGTGATTACTCTTTAACTTACAAACAGGGTTTATTCAACCCAAGAATTTACAAAACAACCTTATAACTCTTCAATAGCACGTGATTTAGAGAGTAGAGAGTGTAGAGAGAAGAAGCTTGGTCAAATCAAAAGTGAATTCGGCAGAGTATAAGTGTAAAAATCATAAAAATGATTAACAATAATGGTAGGATGAAAGAGGATGAAGATTGTAGTGTCCTAAATTTCCGGTACCATTTGCGCTGACCAAATAACACAAGTCCAACCCAAATTGCATTGGAAACCAGAAAACTAATAGAAAGAAAACAGAGGGTGAGAATAGATAAGATAGAAACTTAGAATATAAGAAGAAGAAGAAGAACATACATCATCATTAGAGTAACACGAAACTCACAGCGGAACGAATAATATATAATAGATACATAATTTAGAAATAAAACTAATATACGTATACAGTGACATTATCAGAGTACAACGCTTACAACACAACGGAAATAACAATAGCTATATAATCCTGAAGCCTCCTTCTCCAAGCTATCAGTATCTGTAAATCCCGACGACTTGACTGCCCATACAAAATTGGGCACCCAAGAGTTTAGGGAAAATAAAACAAAATAAACTCTGGGTTAGTCATGTGACTTGTGTGAGTAAACTCAAATCATTTGATTTAACTTTCATAAATCATTTGACCCAAAGGATAATCGTAAGACCGATCCACACATAAACACGGATGGTTTTTACCTTACGATAACCCAAAAATATTTTTCTAAAATGATACTTGTCGAATATTATAATAATGTCTAGATCAAGTAAATAAAAATCTAGCAGAAACGCTTTCATCTCACGCTCTACATATATAGTATACAATCAAAACCGCAGGCTCTTATTGGGTTATTGATTTCCAACTATGACAAGGTATGGAACCACCTTCCGATCAATGTACTCTAGAAGTGATACACTGGAGTTCAACAAGAACATCTTGTAACTCGGCCACACATGATCGGCCATTCATTTCGCTCGAATGTTCTGAAAATATTATCACCTTATAATTGGTATACCAACATAACCGTTCCTAGGAGATACAGTAGCGAAAGTAGTAACAAATATGAATATTCTCTAAATGGTGACAATATACACTACTTGGGTGCGACCCACTTAGCCATGCTACCCGCCCGATTTCTGTCATTTCCCAGTTGATGAGGCTTGAGGTCAAAACGTATCTTTTAATAGATCACTCTTTTAATTACTTTAAATGCCACATCGTCATACCCGTCAAATCACAAATTGATTTCCCCAAAAATACCATGTTTATAAGCTAAGAGAAACGAATTCCTCCGCCACCAACGTAAATACGTTTGAAACAATCAACTTACGCAATCTACCAGATATACTCTGTCAGACATTCATCCATTCAAGTTGTCCTGGGACTGGACAACCCGAAGGCACTATTCTATAAATCCATCTTAGGAAATTTCTACCTAAGATTTACTGAATAGCACTTGCATAACTCCATCTTCAATTATCTTCATCATATTTGATTCGTAACGCTAATGCCATACAGAATGGTTTTCAGATAATATATCTGATCCCGGTCTCTCCGTATTGACAATGGAAAAATGGTCAAGAACTTTGATAGTCGGTGATTTAACTATCAAAGAAAAACATGTGTGCAAACAACGATATTATTTCCAGATGGAAATTCTATCGATCAATCATCAATCAAAATTTATTCATTTCCCCACTTCTTGTTTCAATATATTCATCAAATCCTTATTTTCTAATTTTAGAAAATATACGTTATTAACTTTGGAAAACGTTTCCATTTCTGATTCATGCATCACTATCTTCCCACCTCTATCAGTCTCTAATAGTAAACTAGTAAGAGAACAACCCCCAGCGTATTAACACCGAAGGCCGAAATCAACATCAGATCGATACCCAGAAAGTCATTCAATTCAACTAATTTTCAGTTAGTTTCTAATTTCAATACTTCCATTTTAAATTCCTATTTCAAACCCCAAATTCCTTTATAATATTTTATTTGCAAAATATTTACTTTAAATCGATATCATGTCAGCCCCGCGTGCGAAGCACGGGTCTAAACCTTCCTAACATAAAATTCTCTTTTTATAAAACTCTATTCATTTTCCAAATATTTCCCTTTTATAATTCTATTTACTTTCTAAATCAACATTCCTTTTATAATTCTATTTATTTTATAAATATTTCCTTTTATAAAATCCTTTGATTTTATAATTATTTTCTTTTCAATATACACTTTGAAACTTCCCATTATACATTTCAGTATTTCTTATGGTATTTAATATACCAAATAACCATGATCAATATCATCCAAATATACATAATCAACAACAGATTATATATCACATCATATATTACAATATATGAAAATGTTGAGGAATCCAGTTGGATTCCTCCAACCTGTTTCCCTGCATCCACAGATGTTAAACAATATAATAACATCGATTTCTTTTTGATATGAAATATTCTGATAAATAGAATCAATATTTGATTAACGATTTATATATATCGTTATCTATAATTTCAACCAATACATAAGCAATCCAACCAAACAATCATCATACAACAATCAATCAGCATTTATCATTAGGGGATTTTTGCCACAAGGACAAAGTCACCAAAAAAATTGTTCAAAAGGACAAGAGGCAAAAAACTTGCCCAAAAGGACAACTTTTAGTGCAAATGGTGAAACTCAGGGGATCCCATGTTTTTCCACTTTGCACTACAAATTGTCCTTTTGGGCAAATTTTTTGCCTCTTGTCCTTTTGGGCAATTTTTTTTGGTTTTTTTGTCCTTCACACTATATCCCTGTTATCATTACTAGATTATATTTATTAAAATATAAACTGATAGAGTTAGTGAGTTTTACTCACATCGGACGATCATCGTTAAATAACGATAACAGTCGGTTGATTCAGACAGACAATTTATTTCAGTATAAATTGTAACGAGCTCTAATTCACTCCTAGTCAGTTAATTGTGAAGTCGTCATCCGTACGATCCTCACAGATCCAGTTTCGCTGAATTCGATTAACGTATGACAAAGTTATGATATTTACAAGTTTGAATATATCACGAGTGATTTACTAGACTAATTTTATATATTAACTAACACTAATATACCATTATCCACTTAAAAGTCCACGTCATTATCTTTAATTGGCCTACTCATTTACTCTCTTCCCCAAATGAAGAAACCCGTTTCCAGTGGAAAACTCCAACTCGTAGCCAACATCCTTCCCTACCATTCTCCTTCTCCAATGCCTTTAAATTCTTACAAAAATCACAATCAAGATCCCCTTCAAAAACCGCATCCATTCACCCCATTTTCATAGAACTCGATCCTCCTTCTGCTTCTCGAATACACTCTACAGGACTCCACCCCATAGCCGCATACTTTAGCTCCACCATACCTCCTCAACTCTTCACGAATTCGCAATCCAACTCCGCCATCTCATTCCTCTTCGAAAACTACATCTCCTCATCCCCAAAAATCACAACTCGCACGCCCTCTCTGTCGCAACATTTCTCCAGGTATCATAGTACCGCATCACTTTTTGTTCCAACATTCCACTAAAACCCCATAAACCAATGCGTCTTGGGCTCCTCAACATCACGCCCTCCCCAGAAAACCCTCCGGTCACTCTTATCATTGCCGTATAGCAGCCCTAGGTGGCGCTGCCTCACATCGAACGACAGATAACACAATCAAACTGAGTGAAATAAGTACAGGGCTCAAGGAAATTCTTCAAGGAATTGAAATATATAGGCTTTGTGATTTATGAGATTTTATTTCCATTTTCTATGGATTTTCGAAGTTGGGTTTTCACGTTTCATGAAGAAATGTTGACGACTAAAGGAAAAGAGATGCGTGGACTTTTGATCAGGTTTTGGTTAGGATGACACTGTATTTATAAGTAGAGGTAATAATATTTTATTCATTATTATATTTATTTATAAGCAGCCGTTATATGTATTTGTCTTCAAAAAATCCGTACGACCACATATAATACCCAAAAATCATAAAAATGGGCATGCAGCTACAGTTCGACATTACGGACCCAACGAAAATGGTTTCGTCAAATTCCGACTTCGTTTGCTCACGCAACGTATTTTTAAAGTCAAATTATCGACTGCATTTTACATTAAAATTCGGCACGGCCACATACTGACTTCAAAAATCATGGAAATTGAAATCTTGCAATAATTTAATATTGCGGATCCAACAAAATTAGTTTCGTCGAAAACGGAGGTCGTTTGCAAAACTGGCTATTTTTAAAGCTCTAAATAAACCCTTTAAATATTAATATATTTAAAAATAATTAAATTTAATATTTATAAATAAATATTATTGTATATATTCACAATAGACTATCATACAGCTCCAATTTGATTTATAACTTGATATTCAAATCCCGGTTGAATCGATATTCAGTTTATATTGAAAAATTCATTTATAACATAAATAAATCGTTATAAATTATAAAGGAATTTCATAGCGACTTTTCGAAAATTTGATTTGGATATAAATCAAAATCTACATGATGAAATCCCGATTTTTCTCTTCCATTAGAAAGATATAATTCACCAGCTCCGAACGTTTCTTGTTTCATAGAAATCTGATTTAAAACGGATTTTGTATATTCATTTAAAGTTCGAATCGCCAAATAGCGAACTACCATGCCATTTCGAGCTCGATTATAATTATAATATAAATTATACGTTCAAACTTCGTTTAAATAATATATTCATTAATATAATTCAACTCTAAACTGAATTAAATATTATAAACAATCTAATTCACACAATATTGTGAATTCTACTATTTTCGACTATTCTGGAATTTAAATATATTATTTAACTATTTATATTAATTAAATATTCAATATTATTTAATTAAACAACCATTTAATTCTCTAAACCATTATTTAAATAATTAAACAAATAAATTATTTGATCGTACAAATACGGGACATTACATTCTTCCCCTCTTAAAATAATTTCGTCCTCGAAATTGCTAAGGTAGAAAACAAACCCTGTTGACTCGTTAGAACTTATTTGTTCACTTCTTATCTTCAATTTAAACTGAACTAAATTAATTTCAATTAAATTATTAATTTATTTCTACTAACGAAAATTTTCAAAAATCCTGAAAATTTTCTAACATCTTAACTTTTCGAAAAAATTCGCCAGCACCTCCTTTGTACTGGTCAATAGCTCAAACTCCAACTCGCCTCTCTAGGCCTTCTTGAACCCAAAAGAAAATCAAATAGCCAAGTCACTTGCCAATTCGGCTCATCAAAATCTCAAACCCATATAAAATATAAATTGGTACCTTTTTGTCGGGCATATCAATATATCCTTTCCATGTGCTACCAATTCTGCATATACCAATGTCATCCCAATCATTCGGTTATACCCGAGCCAAATTCTGTTCTTAACTCGGATTCCTTTTTTAATTTCAACTCTTAACTTACCAGTCCAATTTCATTTCGGATTATCTCCAAATTCGATATTTTTCTATCTCAATTCATCTTCCAGTTAACTGGTTTCAATTCAATTTCTATTTTTGTTTGCTTTTACAAATTTTAATTTAATTTGTTTTAATTCAAAAAAATCTTCCCCAGGGATTTTCAAACAGTTTAGCTTTTCTAAAGCTAGATATCCCTTTTCAGGATTCAAAACAACTTGCTTTCCACAGAACAATTCAAAAACAAAATCTTTGGTAGTAATCCGTCACTTAGCAACTCGAAAATGAACATTAATGATGTGGCCATCTTCATCAGGGTTATTTTCTAGCTATCAAAATGAGTTCAATACTATAACAATTTCAAAACTCAAGTTTAAACATTTCCATTTGGAAATCATTTTCGAAATATCATTCACAATGCTTGTAAACAAATTAAAATCTCCCAGGATTTTAAAATTCTCATATACTTAATTCGATTCCATTTACAAACACTTCTCCAACTTTTAATTCCAATTCTGATTCTAAATTCAGATTTACTTCATCTTATTTCATATATTATATTCATATGAATTCTGATTGGTTATTTACATAACCATTCCACTTATAATCTTATTCGATTATAATTACAACTAACACATTCAATAATAATATCAATATAAATGATTTGTTTATATCAAAATATATGTTCGATAAAATTATATCATTTACCGTCTTTTTAAAACATATCATGTCGGTTCATCGTATTCGAGTGTTTATAAACTCCTACCGATACAGTGGATCAAACTGATCTACCAGAACTCATAAACAACTCAACCAACAAAACTCCACAATATAAAACAATTTTTATAAAATATACAAATACGTTCTCTCGTATATATACATTCAACTCAATTTGGAGTATTACTAACCCCATCTCTACTGAGTTACGCCACAGAGCCAAGGTAATTACTTAACCTTAAGCTCTGATACCAACTGTAGTGTCCCAAATTTCCAATACCATTTGAGCTGACCAAATAACACAAGTCCAACCCAAATTGCACTGGAAACCAGAAAACTAATAGAAAGAAAACAAAGGGTGAGAATAGATAAGATAGAAACTTAGAATAGAAGAAGAAGAAGAACATACATCATCATCAGAGTAACAAGAAACTCACAGCGGAACGAAGAATATATAATAGATACATAACTTTTAAATAAAACTAGTATATGTATATAGTAACATTATCAGAGTACAACACTTACAACACAGCGGAAATAACAATAGCTTTATAATCCTGAAGCCTCCTGCTCTAAGCTCTCAGTATCTGTAAATCTCGGCTACTTGACTGCCCGTACAAAAGTAGGCACCCAAGAGTTTAGGGAAAACAAAACAAAATAAACTCTGGGTCAGTCATGTGACTGGTGTGAGTAAACTCAAATCATTTGATTTAACTTTCGAAAATATTTTGAACCAAAGGATAATCGTAAGACCGATCCACACATAAACACGGAGGGTTTTTACCTTACGATAACCCAAAAATATTTTTCTAAAATGATACTTGTCTAATATTATAATAATGTCTAGATCAAGTAAATAAAAATCTAGCAGAAATGCTTTCATCTCATGTTCTACATATATAATATACAATCAAAACCGCGGGCTCTTATTGGGTAATTGATTTCCAACTATGACAAGGTATGGAACCACCTTCCAATCAATGTACTCTAGAAGTGATACACTAGAGTTCAACAAGAACATCTTGTAACTCGGCCACACATTACCGGCCATTCATTTCGCTTGAATGTTCCAAATATATTATCACCTTATGGTTGGTATACCAACATAACCGTTCCTGGGAGATACAGAAGCGAAAGAAGTAGTAAATATGAATATTCTCTAATTGGTGACAATATACCCTACTTGGGTGCGACCCACTTAGCTATGTTGCTCGCCTGATTTCTGTCATTTCCCAGTTGATGAGGCTTGAGGTCAAAACATATCTTTTAACAGATCACTCTTTTAATTTCTTTGAATGCCACATTGTCATACCCGTCAAATCACAAATTGATTTCACCAAAAATACCACGGGTATAAGCTAAGAGAAACGAATTCCTCCGCCACCAACGTAAATACGTTTGAAACAATCAACTTACGCGATCTACCAGATATACTCTGTCAGACATTCTTCTATTCAAGTTGTCCTGGGATTGGACAACCCGAAGGCACTATTCTATAAATCCATCTTAGGCAATTTCTACCTAGGATTTACTGAATTACCCTTTCATAACTCCATCTTCAATTATCTTCATCATATTTGATTCGCAACGCTAATGCCATACGGAGTGGTTTTCAGAAAATATATCTGATCTCGGTCTCTCCATATTGACAACGGAAAAATGGTCAAGAACTTTGATAGTCGGTGATTTAACTATCAAAGAAAAACATGTGTGCAAACAACGATATTATTTCCAGATGGAAATTCCATCGATCAATCATCAGTCAAAATTTATTCATTTCCCCATTTCTTGTTTCCATATATTCATCAAATCCTTATTTTCTAATTTTATAAAATATACGTTATTAACTTTGGAAAACGTTTCCATTTCTGATTCACGCATCACTATCTTCCCACCTCTATCAGTCTCTAACAGTAAACTAGTAAGAGAACAACCCCCTGCATATTAATCCCGAAGGCCGAAACCAACATCAGATCGATACCCAGAAAGTCATTCAATTCAACTAATTTTTAGTTAGTTTCTAATTTCAGTACTTCCATTTTAAATTCCTATTTCAAACCCCAAATTCCTTTATAATATTTTATTTGCAAAATATTTACTTTAAATCAATATCATGTTAGCCCCGTGTGCAAAGCACGGGTCTAAACCTTCCTAACATAAAATTTTCTTTTAATAAAACTCTATTCATTTTCCATATATTTCCCTTTTATAATTCTATTTACTTTCCAAATCAACATTCCTTTTATAATTCTATTTATTTTATAAATATTTCCTTTTATAAAATCCTTTGATTTTATAATTATTATTTTTTCAATATACACTTTGAAAATTCCCATTATACATTCCAGTATTTCTTATGGTATTTAAAATACCAAATAACCATGATCAATATCATCCAAATACACATAATCAACAACAGATTATATATCACATCATATATTACAATATATGAAAAACAATAATATAAATGTTGAGGAATCCAGTTGGATTCCTCCGACTTGTTTCCCTGCATCCACAGATGTTAAACAATATAATAACATCGATTTCATTTCGATATGAAATATTATAATAAACAGAATCTATATCTGATTAACGATTTATATATATATATATATATGTATATATATATATATATATATATCTTTATCTATAATTTCAACCAATACATAAGCAATCCAACCAAACAATCATCATACAACAGTCAATCAGCATTTATCATTACTAGATTATATTTATAAAAATATAAACTGATAGAGTTAGTGAGTTTTACTCACATTGGACGATCATTGTTAAATTACGATAACGGTCGGTTGATTCAGACAGACAATTTATTTCGCTATAAATTGTAACGAGCTCTGATTCACTCCCAGTCAGTTCCATTTCGGAGTCGTCGCCCATACGATCCTAACGAATCCAGTTTCGCTGAATTCGATTAACCTATGATAAAGGTATGATATTTATAAGTTTGAATATATCACGAGTGATTTACTAGACTAATTTTATATATTAACTAACATTAATATACCATTATCCACTTAAAAGTCCACGTCATTACATCTAATTGGCCTACTCATTTACTTTCTTCCCCAAATGAAGAAACCCGTTTCCAGTGGAAAACCCCAACTCATAGGCAACATCCTTCCCTACCATTCTCCTTCTCCAATGCCTTTAAATTCAAACAAAAATCACAATCAAGAT
Organism: Allium sativum; assembly: GCA_030737875.1. Taxonomy (NCBI): domain Eukaryota; kingdom Viridiplantae; phylum Streptophyta; class Magnoliopsida; order Asparagales; family Amaryllidaceae; genus Allium; species Allium sativum. Next base: position 460,491,444 of record CM060924.1, on the reverse strand, counting down.
CCTCTTCAAAAACCGCATCCATTCATCCATTCGACCCTTTTTCATAGAACTCGATCCTCTTTCTGCTTCTCTAATACATCCTACAGGACTCCACCCCATAGCCACATACTTTAGCTCCACCATACCTCCTCAACTCTTCACAAATTCGCAATCCGAGTCCACCATCTCATTCCTCTTCGAAAACTACATCTCCTCATCCCCAAAAATCACAACTCGCACGCCCTCTCTGTCGTGACATTTCTCCGGGTATCACAGTACTGCGTCACTTTTTGTTCCAACATTCCACTAAAACCCCATCAACCAATGCGTCTTGGGCTCCTCAACATCACGCCCTCCCCAGAAAACCCTCCGGTCACTCTTATCATTGCAGAATAGCAGCCCTAGGTGGCACTACCTCACATCGAACGGTAGATAACACAATCGAACTGAGTGAAATAAGTACTGGGCTCAAGGAAATTCTTTAAGGAATTGAAATATATAGGCTTTGTGATTTATAAGATTTTATTTCCATTTTCTATAGACTTTCAAAGTTGGATTTTCATGTTTCATGAAGAAATGTTGACAGCTGAAGGAAAAGAGATGCGTGGACTTTTGATTAGGTTTAGGTTAGGATGGCACTGTATTTATAAGTAGAGGTAATAATATTTTATTCATTATTATATTTATTTATAAGAAACTGTTATATGTATTTGTCTTCTAAAAATCCGTATGACCACATATTATACCCAAAAATCATGAAAATGGGCATGCAGCTATAGTTCGACATTACAGACCCAACGAAACTGGTTTCGTCGAATTCCGACTTCGTTTGCTCATGCAGCGTATTTTTAAAGTCAAATTATTGACTGTATTTTACATTAAAATTCGGCAAAACCACATACTGACTTAAAAAATCACGAAAATTGAAATCTAGCAATAATTTAATATTGCGAATCCAACAAAATTAGTTTCGTCGAAAACGGAGGTCGGTTGCAAAACTGGCTATTTTTAAAGCTCTAAATAAACCCTTTTAAATATTAATATACTTAAAAATAATTAAATTTAATATTTATAAATAAATATTATCGTATATATTCACAATAGAATATCATACAACTCCAATTGGATTTATAAGTCGATATTCAAATCCCTGTTGAATTGATTTTCAATTTATATTGAAAAATTCATTTATAACATAAATAAATCGTTATAAATTATAAAGGAATTTCATAATGACTTTTTGAAAATTTGATTTGGACATAAATCAAAATCTACATGATGGAATCCCGATTTTTCTCTTCCATTAGAAAGATATACTTCACCAGCTCCGAACGTTTCTTGTTTCACAGGAATCCGATTTAAAACGGATTCTATATATTCATTTAAAGTCCGAATCGCCAAATAGCGAACTACCGTGCCATTTCGAGCTCGATTATAATTATAATATAAATTATACATTCAAACTTCGTATAAATAACATATTAGTTAATATAATTCAACTCTAAACTGAATTAAATATTATAAACAATCTAATTCACACAATATTGTGAATTCTGCTATTTCCGACTATTCTGGAATTTAAATATATTATTTAATTATTTATATTAATTAAATATTCAATATTATTTGATTAAACAACCATTTAATTCTCTAAACCATTATTTAAATAATTAAATAAATAAATTATTTGATCGTACAAATGCAGGACATTACAAAGATGGAGAAGAAGAGATGTAAAAAGATTTGGTTTTGACCTCTTTTTATAGAGTATGAAGGGTTGCAACGGTTCTGAAGCGTTTCAAATAGTGAAAAGACACTTCCCTTCAAAATTAGAAAAATAGTTGTTATATGTCAGCATACATATTTTGCTATGTTGACATAGTCATGTGTAATTTTCGTTTTCAAAGCATTTTTCAAGTATTTTGATTTAAAATTAATTTTGAAAATTCTTCAGTAAAATTCTAATGTTGTAAATCAATATTATATGATAGAAAAACATATGAAAACATATTTTTAAACTATATAAATATATTTATAAAATTATAAGGTTTTAAACTATATAAAATATAAATAAAGTATATATAAAAACTTAAGTTTGAAAAACAATGAAGAATAATAATAGAAACAAATATAAAAACAAAATTGAGAGGATTGAAATAAAATAGAAAAACAAAATAGAGAGGATAGAGAAAAGAATTGAAAAATCAGAATTTGAATTTGGATTTGTACCTAGAGTTTTATTTAGAGTCTTAAAAAATCTAGACTCTATGATTATATTAATCTTGAACTCTTGAAATCTTGATTACTCATGGGTCTTGAATTTACTCTGAATTCTGAATCTCTAAAAGCTCGTAAACTGTACAATCTTCAGTATTAATTCCTGTATACAAATCATGCATATGTGTGTGTATATATATATATATATTCTAGATAAAGATGCTAGTATATATTTTATAATCAATGATAATTGAAATAAGGTTGTCATCATCAAAACTCTCCATTCTCCAACAATCTCCCCCTTTTTGATGATGACAACCTTAGTTTATGAAATATCATATCTGTATATACCTGTTTGATGATGATCCTCTTATACTCCCCCTGTCTATAAGAATTCTATAGAACTATGCCTATATTTTATAATTTCTCCCCCTTTGGCATTATTAAAAAGAAAGATTAAAGATACTCCGCCTAAGTTAAACAACTGTAGAATCTAAGTAATATTCCTAAAAATACCCCCCTCCCTAAATTTAATAACTATTTCTAATAAGATTACTCCCCCTTAATCTGATAATCATATATTTATGTTATAGAAGCTTAGAACAATATTAATCATAAATGACAATTTTATTAAAGAAAGACATGTACATATACATGGATTTATACATATACGACACACCATAAGAATGTAATAAAGCGAAATCTGGACAACCCTTAAACACTAAATTATTTGACAATGGGAGACTTGTGAATTGGACAATTTGGATAATGGAGACAGAATTCTCCATTCTTTTCAATCACATTCCCATTTTCGTCAAACATGACTTCTCCAAAGCACTTAACATTATCGTCTTCGTCTGCAATCGTTGGTTGAGTCTCTTATTATTCTTCCTCCTCCATTATTTCTTCCTCTTCTGGTTCTTATTCTGGATCTTCATCTGGTTCTTCCTCTTCTTCATTGGTTGATTATCATCATTGATGATAATTGGATTAGTTTCGTTATCCATTATAAACTTTAAGAGACTTCTCATCACTTTTCCTTGTTTGTTTTGCTCTTAACTTAGTCTAATTTGAAGCACTTGTATCTCAGCCACAATTTGCAGTAAATACTCCATTTTATCTTCAATTTTGATCAATCTAGAGAGCGTAGATCGTTGAAATGGACCCTCGGATGGTCCAGCGTATGAATCGGAATTGTTTTGAGTATTTGGACTAGTGGAAACCATTGTAATTTTTAGTTTAGAGTTTTTACAGAGAAGAAGTATGAGAATGAAGAAAAAATTCAAATTAAAGGATTTATATAGATGGAATAACTAACTTTTGGTGGGAATTAATTTTAAAAAAATTCAATTATATGTCGACATAGCATAAAATTCATGTTGACATAGTGTTGTTTTAAATTTTATTATTTTAATTCCTTATATTATATATATATATATATGTGTGTGTGTGTGTGTGTGTATTATTACTTCAATTATTCTAATTCACTTAATCAACATATACCTAATTCTCTCCTAAATTTAGTGAATGTTGCTTCATTTAATGGTTTGGTTAATATGTCTGCTATTTGTTTATCTGTTTCTATGAACTCAAGTGAAATTTTTTCGTTACTTACATTATCTCTTATAAAATGATGTCGCACATAAATGTGTTTAGTTTTCGAATGATGGGTAGGATTTTTAGAAATATTTATAGCACTTGTATTATAGCAGTATATAGGTGATTTACTTATGTTTAAACCAAAATCGTTTAAAGTTTGTTGCATATAAATTACTTGTGAACACGCCAAAGCAGCAGATATATATTCTGCTTCAGTTGTTGACAAAGATACAGTATTTTGTTTCTTACTAAATCAAGATACAAGGGAATGTCCTAGAAAATGACAGGTTCCACTAGTACTTTTCCGATCAGATTTACATCCTGCGTAATCAGTGTCACAGTACGAAACTAGATCAAACGAATCATTTTTAGAATAAAACAATCCAAAATATGATGTATGCTTCACATATCTCAGAATACATTTTATGGTTGTTAAATGAGTTTCCTTAGGTTGTGATTGATATCTTGCTCAGAGACATACACTATGCATTATATCTGGTCTACTGGCGGTTATATATAATAATGATCCTATCATTCCTCTATATAGTTTTTGATCAACGTCTTTTGATATATCATCTTTACTTAAAGCAATATTAGTTGCCATAGGTGTTAGTCTACCATTAGTTGTTGTTAAATTATACTTATTAATTAAATCTCTCGCATATTTTTCTTGATTAATAAATATTCCATTCTTTAGTTATCAAATTTGTAAACCTAAAAAGAATGATAATTCTCCCATATGACTCATTTCAAATTCTTTTGTCATAATATCTGAAAATTCTTTGTTCATTTTTTCATTTGTTGACCCAAAGATTATGTCATCAACATATATTTGTACTAATTGTATATCTTTGTTATTTTTCTTAATAAACAATGTATTATCTAGTTTTCCAATTTCAAAGTTTTATTGTAATAAATAATTTTGTAATATATCATACCAAGCTCTAGGAGCCTGTTTTAATCCATATAATGCTTTCTTTAGTTTATATACGTGATCTGGTAATTTCTCATCTTCAAATAGGGGTGGTTGCTCGACATATACGTCTTCTTTGATAAATCCATTTAGAAATACACTTTTGACATCCATTTGATATAATTTAAAATTATTATAATTTGCACAAGCTAGTAAAACTATAATAGCATCTAGTCTTGCTACGGGGGAAAAAGTTTCATCATAATCTATTCCTTCTTCTTGAATATATCCTTGTGCTACTAGTCGTGCCTTATTTCTTACTTTCTCACCGTGTTCATTCATTTTATTTTTATAGACCCATTTGGTTCCTATAATTGTTTTATCCTCTGGTCTAGGAACAAGTTCCCATACTTCATTCCTAGTAAATTAATTCAATTCTTCTTGCATAACAAGTTTCCATGAATCATCGGAAGAAGCTTCCATTTGATTTTTGGGTTCTATAGTTGATATAAATACAGTATTACTCATATTATTAAATTGATTACGAGTTCTAACAACAAATTCAATATCCCTTAAGATAATTTCTACAGGATGATCTCTAAGCAATCTAGTTCTTTTATTTGGTTGGTTATTTTCATTATTTATTTCATTAATTTCATCCTCGCAATCGTCTTTATCATTTTGAGTTATACTTTTATAGTTTTCATCGAAAGATACGTTTAATGTTTCTTCTATAGTGTTGGTTCGTGTATTAGAAACTCTATAAGCCTTGCTTCTTTCTGAATATCTTATAAAAATTCCTTTATCTGATTTTGAATCAAATTTGTCTAAATTATCCTTTGTATTAAGTATAAAACATTTACTTCCAAATATTTTAAAATATGATACTTTTGGTTTCTTGTTATATAAAAGTTCATAAGGAGTTTTATGAGTCAAAGGTCTAATTGAAATTCTATTAATAATATAACAAACTGTTGCTACTGCCTCAAACCAAAAATTCCTTGGTAAGTTACTATCAGATAACGTAGTTCTTGCATATTCATGTATCATTCTATTTTTTCATTCAACTACTCCGTTTTGTTGAGTAATTCTTGGAATTGAAAAATTGTGGGTTATTCCCTTTTTATTACAATATTTTTCAAAATTTTCATTTTCGAATTCTCAAACATGGTCGCTACGTATTATTTTAGTTTTTAGTGATAATAAATTTTGAATCCTTTTAGTAAATGTTTTGAATTGATCTAAAGCATCACTTTTACTTTTAAGAAACAAAGTCCAAGTGTATCTAGAAAAATCATCAACTATTACAAATACATATCTGTTATGATTTATTGATTGAGTATGAGATGGACCAAATAAATCCATGTGTATTAACTCTAATTGTTTTGAAGTAGTGATTTCTTCTTTTGATTTAAATGAACTCTTCTTTAATTTTCCGAATTGACAAGCATCGCATAAGTTATTAACTTTGAATTTTATTTTCGGTAATCGTCTAACCGAATCTAATTTAGAAATTCTAGAGATTTGTTTGAAATTTGTATGACCGAATCTCTTATGTCAAATCCACGGATCACTTGTATTAGCCATAAGACATAAATTATCATTGGAAATTTTCGTAGTTAATATATATTTTTCTTTCTATCTCCTTCGAATATAACTTTTGAATTCCTATCTTCTATGAAACATTTATTCTTTTCAAAATTTATTTTATATCTTTTATCGCAAAGTTGACTTATACTTAGTAAATTGTGTTTTAAATTCCTAACTAATAAAACATCAGAAATAGTAAGAGTTTCAGAATTACCGACATTGCCGATTCCAATGATGTATCCTTTAGAATTATCTCCAATGTTTACCAATCCACCATCTTCATACTTAAGATTATTCAGTAGTTCTGGATTTCCAATCATATGTTTCGAACAACCACTATCCAGTATCCATTTGTCCTTTTTCATTTCCACCAGTTGCTTTCCAGAATTTGAATTTTCAATAGCCATGTAACACAACAGTTCAAGCTTTGAATTTCCAATAGCCACCTTTTCAGAGTTTGAATTGCCAATAGCCACTTCACCCATATTTTCAACTTTTGAGTTTCAAAAGTCATAGAACTCATCCTTTTCTATATTGAACAACATTTCAGTAGATCATATGCTTCTTTAACATTAACATATGCAGACTCTTTTAACATTGATGAAATGCATGAATTGACACTAGTATTATTAGAGATTCCAAAATTTTCCATTTTACCAAATTTAAAAAAATCATATTATGAACTTTTTGAAAGACCTTGCTCTGATACCAATTGTTAGGGACTGTGGAATGGATCATTCAGGCAAAGCAAACACTAGAGGGTAGGTGAATAGTGTTTGTGAGAATTTAAACAAAACTAAAAACTAGAGAGAACTATGGGATGAATCAAACACCACAAACACAATTACAAACACAGATTCAAACACAAATGCAAAATAAACATAAATAAAAGTATAGAAAAGGAAAGCACACTGGATTTTATACTAGTTTGGATCACTCCTACGTCCAGTCCCGCATAACACTGGATTGTGTAGAGTTTTATTACTATTTTCAAATATCCAAATACAACCTCCTTGATTTCATGACTCAACAAGGAGACACCGACTCCTTTCTCTTGATTCACGGCTCAACAAGGGCACACCGACTCCTATTCCTTGATTTCATGGCTACAAGGATACACCGATTACTCTTTGACTTACAAACAGGGTTTATTCAACCCAAGCAATTACAAAACAATCCTATAACTCTTCAATAGCACTTGACTAAGAGAGTAGAGTGTAAAGAGAAGAAGTTTGATCAAATCAGAAGTGAATTCGGCAGAGTATAAGTGTAAAAACCATAAAAATGATTAAGAATAATGGTAGGATGAAAGAGGATGAAGATGGAGAAGAAAAGATGTTAAAAAATTTGGTTTTAACCTCTTTTTATAGAGTATGAAGGGTTGCAATGATTCTGAAGCGTTTCAAATAGTGAAAAGACACTTTCCTTCAAAATTAGAAAAATAGCTGTTATATGTCGATATACATATTTTGCTATGTCGACATAGTCATGTATAATTTTCATTTTCAAAGCATTTTTCAAGTATTTTGATATAAAATTAATTCTGAAATTCTTGATTAAAATTCTAATGTTGTAAATCAATATTATATGATAGAAAAACATATTTTTAAACTATATAAATATATTTATAAAATTATAAGGTTTTAAATTATATAGAATATAAATAAAGTATATATAAAAACTTAAGTTTGAAAAACCAAGAATAATAATAATAGAAACAAATATGAAAACAAAATAGAGAGGATTGAGAATAAAATAGAAAAACAAAATAGAAAAAATTAGAGAAACAAAACAGAGAGGATTGAGAAAAGAATTGAAAAAAAATCAGAATTTGAATTTGAATTTGAATTTGAACCTGGAGTGCTATTTAGAGTCTTAGAAAATCTAGACTCTATAATTATATTAATCTTAAACTCTTGAAACCTTGATTACTCATGAGTCTTGAATCTACTCTGAATTCTAAATCTCGAAAAGTTCTTAAACTGTACAGTCTTCGGTATTAATTCATGTATACAAATCATGCATATGTATATATATATTCTAGAAAAAGATGTTAGTATATATTTTATAATCAATGATAATTGAATAAGGTTGTTGTCATCAAAACTCCATTCTCCAACAATTGTTGTACTCAAACCCAACCAAATGGAGATGGCATTCGCATGATCCTCGAAAATCCAATACATTGGCGTTTAGAAGTTCTTCCAGTACTACAGTTAACTCTCTCTATCTGGCCATAGCTTTGGATATGATAAACGATACTCATGTGTTGCTCGGTTCCCAATGCCTCTTATAAACTCTTCCATAATCCACTGGCACTAAAAGGATCTTGATTACTTACTATACTCTTAGGTATTCCATGAACTTGAATTATCCATTTAATATAAAACTCAACCAACTTAGACGTAGCCCTTATAGAATTGATAGGAATGAACCTTACGCTTTTGGTCAAGCAATCCATAATATCATGCCCTGATCTCCTTGGAAATCCAACAATGAAATCTATCGATATGTGCTCCCATTTCCATGTAGGAACTTCTAAAGACTGCAATAACCCACTCGACTTCTTCTGTTCGGCTTTCACCAACTGATAATTCATACACTTCCAAATGAATCTTCCAACATCCCCTTTCATACCCTCCTAGTTGTAAGCACTTCTCTTATCACAATACATCGGGATGAATAGTCAACTTAGAGTGATGATATTGTCTCAGAACTTCACCACTCAATCCATATATTAGGAACAACTGGTTTTCCTTTCTTATGAAGCCAACTATCTTGATCAACTTCGTAATCCTTCATTTCCTCGGATTCAACTATCAATTCCAATTTCTAACGATCTCGACAAGATTGGCGCTGTAACACCCCGTATTTTCTGTAAACATTAAGGTTACGAATTAAGGAATAATTAATTACAAATGTGAGAATTAAGGGAAATAGGTTACGCCATTGCATTCGTCTCGGAATTCTGCTTGAGGTAGAGTCCAAGTTTGCGTAAATCGGACTCCGTATGAAGGATATATGACTTTCAGAAGATTCAAGAATTTAAATAAATAGCTCAGAATAAAGATCAGAAAATTCAAAATTCAAAATCAGAAGCACAAGCGGGCTGGGCGGGAAATTTCCCGCCCAAGGCCAGGTCGACCAGGGGGTCGACCTTCCCCCTATACAGGTCGACTTGGGGATCGACCTGGGGGTCGACCTCCCTCTCGGGTCAAATCTGAAATCTGACATGTTTTCTCCTGTGATGAATTGCTGTGTCATTAGGGCTTGCGTGGCAAGTTCTGATTGGTTCTGTTAGGATTGAATGGCTTTGATTTGCTCTAGGTTAATCTGACGGCTCCTATTAATTCGAACTTTTATATAAGCAGCCTAAATCCAAACCCTAAAGCCACACAAAAATATTCCTAAGACCGTCATGCTGTCAGTACTTAGCCTAGAGTAGCCGCCATTCTCATTCAACTAGGAAGCAAGTAGGAATTGCAATCAAATCTAATTCAACTAAGAGAATTCAACATCTACAACAAACGAGAGCTATTCAAATTCAGAATACAAATTCCAGAACTCAAGAATAGCCTCCTCCAGTTATCATTTAGACCTAAACGATATTAGAATTGTGACTAAATAACTGGATGTAGAACATTACCTAATGTAAATCTATGCCTATCCTTTTTGTTGAAACTGAATTGATTAAGACTATTACTCTTATCATGTTTGTGATCATGTTGTATGTAATTTAATGATAAATGTTAAATGCTTTGGATCCATATGTTGTATAATTTGCCAATGACATATATGTTGTGTAATTTAGCGATGACATATTATACTTTGGCAATGACATATCATGTTGAATAAATTGGAGATGACATATTTTGTTGTATACTTTGCAATGACATAAATTGGCGATGACATATTACAATTTGGCATTGGATATAATATTGTATAATTTGGCGATGGATACCATATTGTGTAATTTGGCGATGGATTTCATGTCGCATGATTTGGTAATGACACTTATATGTTGTATGTCAATTTGGGAATTTTATGCAAGTTCAACCATGTTCACATATATGACCAAAACCACATGCTAATATGATTAGGTTCATGTTAGATTTGATCCAACCAATTTGCAAAGTTCACAACTACATGCCTAATTTTAAGTTTATGTAGTTCTATGCAAAACCCCTATTTCATGATTCATGTTGAGTAGATCTAAATTTGCAAGTTCATGTATATTGTTCTATGCCAAGTTCATAGGATGCACGTGTAGTTAGATCCATATTTTTATGATGCTGGAATTATTATGTGTTCCTCTTTTTCCCCTTTTGTGTATAAGTTAGGCTATGTATTGAGCCTAACATTTTGTGTGATTTATGCGCACGTTTAACGAGGGTAACGTTGGGGGAAAACATGAAATTACATATAATTGACATATTTGGCTCATAAACATGTAAATGGCATAAAAGTGGTATAAATTTTCATACCTAAAATTATGAACTTGATTTAAAAGAGAAAGTGGGGCTTGACTTGAATGACAATAATTTACATATAAATATAAAGAGGTAAATATGTAAATTTAGAAAAGACAAATATGCCTAACCCGAGGTTAGAGAGTTACGGTGTAAGACTGCTTGGAACCTCCCGGCACATCCAGCAACCGTAACAATATATATCTAATGTGGCAGGTTAGCGCATCAAGCCTAGAAGGAACCCGAGGTTAGACAGAGTTGCAGTATAAAACTGCCCGGACCCGACCGGCACATCCAGTAACCGCAACAATACCTGTCTAATGTGAGTGGGTGGTGCTTTAATAAATGAATTAAAGCTAAGTCGGGAATGGTAGGGTTAAGTTAATTAAAGCAACATTTAACCAACGAAACATGTTAACTAAACTGATGGGTGGGGTTAGGTTAACTTAGACACTTAACCAATTTAACATGTTGACTGGGAAACCCTAGTAACGGGGACCCATTTAACCCACATAGATGCATCATGGTACCCTGACTAGGAAGGGTAGGGCACGATTACTGGGCTGATTATAAGCGGTCTAAACAACATTGGTTCTTGCGTCAGTGTAGGTTCTAATGGAGTACGGGCGTGCACGTACTCCGTCGTGGAAAAAGCAGGCACTGGGCATCAGTAGTTATATATTGTGCATATTGAATCGTGTCAGGTTTCCACTATAGGATTTGATACACCCCATGGTGGGACTAGCACAGGTATCTACAATCGAGGGGGGCCGTAGGACATAAGTAGTAAATGCATGCGAGTAGGAGCCGATCAATGAAAAGGGATCACTGGGTTTTGAGATCACGATAATGGTTGAATATCTAGTAGGTGCAGAGAATATGGATATGAGTGCGATAGTATGATTAGTTTATCTTTCCCTGTTTATCTTACCTTATCCTATGTTACCTTATTTCCTTGTTATAGTCATGTGTCCAGCTTATTCAAGTCATGGTTCTCTTATCAGTTTACATGCTAGATAATCACTGGACTTACCATACTTATGTCTGACCCATTTTCTTTCGATCTCTTTTCTTCCGTTCCCCCCCAGGTACCCAAGAAGAGAATAGCTCAGCTTAATTTGGACCGTTCACCTTTCCAAGCTTGAAGACTCTGTGATGTATAGCTTGGGACCTCTTACCTTTGGCTATGGCTTTGGATACACTAATACTTGGGGATTTATTTTATTTTGTTTTATGCTTCTTTATGTAATAATCTAGACAGAGATTTTGTAATGATTTGGAAGTTGGTTTGAAACTGTTTGCTGAAATGTTTTGTTATGAACTACGTTTGAAATAAAGTTAGTTTTTCCGCTGCTTATATATATCTGTCTTGTAAATTATCTGTGTCTTTTACCTATAATGCTCCACCAAAGTTAAGGCATTCCCTTTGTGAGTGACCTTAACGGAGGTGGGGTGTTTCACTTGGTATCAGAGCCAAGGTTTACCAGATCAGATAAAATTTTTGAAAATTGTTTATCAAAAAGAAGTTTAAAGAAGCAATTTTCAAGAAAAAGTGTTTTAGTTTTAAAAAAAAGCATAATCCCCCAAAGCCATATGCACTATCTTTCTATCCTTTGTTTTGAATCTTTCCTTTTTCGTTACATCATGTCTGGGGATCTTAACCTTCCACAGGGCGTGCCGGTACCTGGCTGATTCAGAAGGTACTTAGAGGCTAGGGCTAATGCCGCAGGCCCAGCCGACGTTCCTCCTCCCCCAGCTGCTGCGGTTCCTCCTCCTCCTTCGCGTGCAAATGCTTTCTCAAAAATACGTAAGGACTTTCGAGCCATGGGTGGAAAGAACTTCAATGGAAATGAATCCTTCGTGGAAGCAAGAAACTGGCTCAAAGAAACTGAGGATTTGTTCGATATCTTCGAAGTGGATGATAAGCAGAAGATACAGTTGGCGGTATGGTTGCTCAAGGACTAAGCTTCCTATTGGTGGGAAGTCACTAACGCTGAAAGACCAGTTGAAACTTGGATGGATTTTAGAATGAGGTTTGAAATGAAATTCCTCTCACAAGCTGAACGAAGCCTACAGATGGAGAAGTTCTTAGCTCTCAAACAGGGGAGTATGTCAGTCAAGGAATATGTTAACCAATTCAATCAGCTGGCTAGGTTCGGATTGGAGTTAGTGAACACTCCACATAAGAAGGCTCTCCGTTTTGTTAAAGGATTGAATGAGCCACTGCACAACGTAGCTATGTCCCATATACCTATGGGTGCAACTTATGGGAGACTGGTAGACATGACACTGTTACAAGAAGAAGATACGGCCGACAAGAAGGAGACAAAGGTGAAAGCATCTCAAGATAAGTAAGGGGAAGGATCACAAAGCAAGAAGACAGATTCCAAGAAGGGCGGGAAGAACAACAAACCCCGTGACAAAAGGAAGTGTAATTTTTGTGGCATTCCTGGACATCTGGTTAAGGACTGCAGAAAGAAGAAAAGGAAGATGGGTGGTTGTTTCCATTGTGGCGAGACAGGACACATGGCTAGGGGCTGCCCAAGAAAGCAAGGGCAAGGGCAGAAAGCTGGATCTACTTCTGGAGGGCAAGTTCATGCTCTCATGGTACCTCCGCAAGAACGAGGTAGAAATGTTTCTGTTGAGAGTTTAATTTATCTTTTTGATCATCCTGTTCGTACACTCTTTGATTCTGGCGCATCGCACTCTTTTATATCTACTGCTTTAGTTGAATCTCTGCACTTAGATACTAGTTTAGTAGAGGATCTCTTGGTTGTTTCAAATCCAATTAGGGGCTCAACTTATTTATCAATGATTTGTTTGGATTTGGAAATTTCTATACTAAGTGTGGGGTTTAGATGCAATGCCTAGGTTTTGGGCTTCACGGGCTATGGGTTGATTCTAGGCATGGATTGGCTATCCAGTAATGGTGCCATCCTCGATTGTGAAAGGAGAGTGGTTAGACACATGACTTGCCTCGGTAACACTCTCGAAATTTCTCGTAATCCCATGAAATTTTTTATGCTTAGCTATCTAGAATATCCTGATGCGTCTATTGAGAATTTGCAGTCAGTTAGAGTAGTCCGTGAATACTTGGATGTCTTTGAAGAGGTGAAGGGGTTACCTCCGAAGTGGGAGATAGACTTCCGCATATACCTCGTTGATAATGCAAAACCCGTTGCTTTACCCGTTAGACACATGGCTCCAAGGGAGAGGAAAGAAATCAGTAAGAAAGTTAAATAGTTGCTTGAGAAGGGGTTTATAAGGCAGAGTATTTCTGAATGGGGTGCTCCAGTAGTGTTCGCAACTAAAGCGGATGGTTCGCTTCGCCTATGCGTTGACTATCGAGAGCTAAACAAGCTGACCAAGAAGAATAGGCACCCAATTCCAAGAATAGATGACTTGTTTAATCAGCTAAGAGTGGATGAAGACAGTATTGATAAGACTGCGTTCAGAACTCCGGATGGTTTCTTCGAGTGGCTTGTCATGCCTTTCGGCCTGACAAACGCACCCGCTTACTTCGTTGATTTGATGAGCAGGGTGTTTAGGGAGTTCCTCAATAAGTTTGTGGTGGTCTTCGTAGATGACATTTTGATTTTCTCAAAGAGTGAGGAAGAGCATGCTCAGCATTTAAAAGAAGTCATGGATACTCTTCGAGCACATCAGTTGAAAGCCAAATTCTCCAAATGCCATTTTTGGAGAGAATAAGTGAGATTTCTTGGACATGTGGTATCCAAGGAAGGGTTAGTTGTGGACCCTGCAAAAGTAGTTGCGGTGCAAGATTGGAAGGTTCCACGGAATGCGACCGAAGCCCGAAGCTTCCTCGAGCTAGCGGTCTTTTACCGAAAGTTCATCAAAGACTTTGCGAAAATCTCAGCTCTGCTTACAAAGTTGACGAAGAAGAACCTAACCTTCAATTGATATTTGGATTGCAATATTGCTTTCCAACGATTAAAGAGGGCTCTAACAACAGCCCCAGTTCTGACATTGCTGGATGGGAGCAAGATGTTTACCGTATACACGGAAGCATGTGGTACGGGACTAGGTGTTGTCTTGATGCAAGAAGGGAAGGTAGTAGCTTATGAAGGCAGACAGTTGAAAGTACATGAGAAAAACTACCCAACCCATGATCTAGAGTTGGCTGCCATCATCTTTGCGCTTAAGTCTTGGCGCCATTATCTCCTATACTGACCATAAATCATTTAAGTACCTTTTCTTGTAGAAAGATCTTAACTTGAGGCAACAAATGTGGATGGAATTCTTGGCATCCTATGATTTTGAGATTTCCTATACCCTTGGCAAGGGAAATGTAGTAGTAGACGCCTTGAGTAGAAAGAAGCTGACCTTAAGCCCTCTCTTTGTAGAAAGGCAGAGCTTGGAATACATAGCCAACTTTGACTTTAGACCCTCCATCGATCATGTGACTGGTTTTTTTAGCATCGCTAGAGGTGCAACCTACTCTTTTGGACTCAATAGGAGCCTTGCAACGTGAAGACCCTCAGCTAGTTGATGTGATGGATAAGCTAATTAGGGGTGAGACTTCTAGTCACCTCAATAGGTACTCCATCGATGATAAAGGTTGGTTAAGGCGGGATGGAAGGCTATGTGTCCCACAAGCAAGGGATTTGGTGAAGAAGGTTCTCGAAGAGGCACACCATTCCAAGCTGGCCATACACCCAGGTGGAGACAAGATGTATAAAGACATAAAAAGGGTTTTCTTTTGGAATGGCATGAAGAGTGATGTAGCCGAGTTCGTCGCTAAGTGCTTGATATGCCAGCAAGTCAAGGTGGAGCAAAAGAAGCTTGGTGGTTTGCTTCATCCTCTAGAGGTCCCACAGTGGAATTGGGATAGCATTTCAATGGACTTTATTGATGGGCTGCCTAGGTCAAGAAGGGGCAATACCAGTATTTGGGTAATAGTAGGCAGGCTCACAAAAGAGCTCACTTTATACCCGTTAAGAGTAGAAGGACTGCCTCATCTTTAGCATCCATTTATCTTAAAGAGATAGTTCGACTCCATGGGATACCCTCTAGCATTGTAAGTGACCAAGATCCTATCTTTACGAGCGAGTTTTGGAAGAGCTTGCAAGAGGCTGTAGGCACACAGCTATGCTTAAGCACGGCCTATCACCCCCAAACCGATGGTCAGACGGAGAGGGTGAACAGAGTATTAGAAGACCTCTTGAGATTATGCATTCTTGACTACGGAGGAACATGGGAGGATCATCTTCCGTTGGTGGAGTTTGCCTACAACAATAGCTACCAAGCCACCATAGGCATGGTACCCTTCGAAGCTTTATATGGAAGACCGTGCCGATCACCAACTTGTTGGTGGGAATCTACAGACAAGCTCATACTTAGACCAGATATTATTAGAGAAACTTCAGAGAAAGTGGACTTGATACGAAGAAGAATGAAGACTGCCCAAGATAGACAGAAGTCCTACGCAGTCAAAAGAAGGACCGACCTTGAGTTTGAGGTTGGAGACAGGGTTTTCCTTAAAGTATCTCCTTTGAGGAACGTCGTTCGCTTCAGATCCGCAGGAAAGTTGGCACCAAGATTTGTAGGGCCATTTCCTATCATTGAAATGATTGGGAAGATGGCTTACAGAGTAGAGCTGCCCAAAAGATTGGCTGGAGTTCATAATGTCTTTCACGTTTCTCACCTACGAAAGTGCTTACATGAGTCTGCGGAAGTGGTGGAACCAAGCATATTAGAGGAAGTAGAAGTAGAACGAGAGGCAACTGTGAGAAGAGTTCCAACTCGTATCTTGGGTACAGAAGTCAAAAAGCTACGCAACCGCGAAGTCAAACTTGTAAAAGTTCAATGGAGTGACGTTGAGGAAGACGTGACTTTGGAGACTGAGGCCAAGATACACGCAGCCTACCCTTTTCTTTTTGAGGGTACATCTTTGATCTCTTTTTCCTTAAGTTTGTTCATGCTCGTATCTAATTTTTTTTAGTATTTTCCTAAGTGTTGTTCTCGATCCTTAGGTAGAAACCAATGGATGTAAACATGTATTTGAAACATGTTATGATTGATGGTTGCAAGTGGTTGCAAGCGATTGCTAGTGGTTGCTCGTGGATGCATATACACACACATTAGGTATTAGATCGGCTCAGTCACTTTCATATTGCATATGCATATATGTACTTGTATATGATTGAAACTTGATGGGTTATCATATGGATGTTGCATTTGTATGAATGATTGTGCACTCATGTAGAATTATGATTAGGGAAGATTGCATACATAATGGACGCATGACACTGACATAATTTGCATTAAGAAGGTCAACTGAATTAGTAGACCACCTGATTTTGCATTAGATAAGGACATGTACGCACACTATGCATATGATCATGAAGCATTAGAAGTCTTTTAAGGACAATGAACGCCTATGTAGGATATACGTTCTTCTTGATTGAAGATTTCAGGATGAAATCCTTTAAGGAGGGGAGAATGTAACACCCATATTTTTTGTAAACATTAAGGTTACGAATTAAAGAATAATTAATTACAAATGTGAGAATTAAGGGAAACGGGTTACGCCATTGCATTCGTCTCGGAATTCTACTTGAGGTAGAGTCAGAGTTTGCATAAATCGTACTCCGTATTAAGGAGATATGACTTTCAGAAGATTCAAGAATTTAAAGAATAAAGATCAGAAAATTCATAATTCAAAATCAGAAGCAGAAGCGGACTGGGCGGGAAATTTCCCGCCCAAGGCCAGGTCTACTAGGGGGTTGACCTCCCCCCCATATAGGTCGACCTGGGGGCCAACCTCCCCCTCAGGTCAGATCTAAAATCTGACATGTTTTCTCCTGTGATAAATTGCTATGTCATTAGGGCTTGCGTGGCAAGTTCTGATTGGTTCTCTTAGGATTGAATGGCTTTGATTTTCTCTAGGTTAATCTGCCGGCTCCTATTAAATCAAACATATATATAAGCAACCGAAATCCAAACCCTAAAGCCACACAAAAATATTCCTAAGACCGTCATGCTGTCAGTACTTAGCCTAGAGTAGCCGCCATTCTCATTCAACTAGGAAGCAAGTAGGAATTGCAATCAAATCTAATTCAACTAAGATAATTCAACGTCTACAACAAAGGAGAGCTATTCAAATTCAGAATACAGATCCCAGAACTCAAGACTAGCCTCCTTTTTGTAAGTCCAGTTATCATTTAGACCTAAACGATATTAGAATTGTGACTAAATAACTGGATGTAGAATATCGCCTAATGTAAATCTATGCCTATCTTTTTTGTTAAAACTGAATTGATTAAGACTATGACTCTTATCATGTTTGTGATCATGTCGTATGTAATTTAATGATAAATGTTAAATGCTTTGAATCCACATGTTGTATAATTTGCCAATGACATATATGTTGTGTAATTTAGCGATGACATATTATACTTTGGCAATGACATGTCATGTTGAATAAATTGGAGATGATATATTATGTTGTATACTTTAGCGATGACATAAATTGGCGATGACATATTACAATTTGGCGATGGATATCATATTGTATAATTTGGCGATGGATACCATATTTTGTAATTTGGCGATGGATTTCATGTCGCATGATTTGGTAATGACACCTATATGTTGTATGTAAATTTGGGAATTTTATGCAAGTTCAACCATGTTCACATATATGACCAAAACCACATGCTAATATGATTAGGTTCATGTTAGATTTGATCCAACCAATTTGCAAAGTTCACAACTACATGCCTAATTTTAAGTTTATGTAGTTCTATGTAAAACCCCTATTTCATGATTCATGTTGAGTAGATCTAAATTTGCAAGTTCATGTATATTGTTCTGGGCCAAGTTCATATGATACATGTGTAGTTAGATCCATATTTTTATGATGTTGGAATTATTACATGTTCCTCTTTTTCCCCTTTTGTGTATAAGTTAGGCTATGTATCGAGCCTAAAATTTTATGTGATTTATGCGCATGTTTAACGGGGGTAATGTTGGGGAAAAACATGAAATTACATATAATTAACATATTTGGCTCATAAACATGTAAATATTTTATGGCATAAAACTGTTTTAAATTTTCATACCTAAAATTATGAACTTGATTTAAAAGAGAAAGCGAGGCTTGACTTGAATGAAAATAATTTACATATAAATATAAAGAGGTATATATATAATTTTAGAAAAGACAAATATGCCTAACCCGAGGTTAGATTGAGTTACGGTGTAAGACTGCCCGGAACCGCCCGGAACATCCAGCAACCGTAACAATATATATCTAATGTGGGAGGTTTGTGCATCAAGCCCAGAAGGAACCTGAGGTTAGACTAAGTTGCGGTGTAAAACTGCCCGGACCCGACCGGCACATCCAGTAACCGCAACAATACATGTTTAATGTGAGTGGTTGGTGCTTTAATAAATGAATTAAAGCTAAGTTAGGAATGGTAGGGTTAAGTTAATTAAGGATACACTTAACCAATGCAACATGTTAACTAAACTGATGGTTGGGGTTAGGTTAACTTGGACACTTAACCAATTTAACATGTTGACCAGGAAACCCTAGTAACGAGGACCCATTTCAGCAGTAACCCACGTAGATGTATCATGGTACCCTGAACAAGGCAGGGTGTGGCACGATTACTGGACTGATTATAAGCGGTCAAAACAACGGCGGTTGGTGCGTCAGTGTAGGTTCCGACGGAGTACGGCCGTGCACGTTCTCCGGAGTGGAAAAAGAAAGCGCTGGGCATCAATAGTTATACACTATGCATCTTGAATCGTGTCAGGTTGCCACTTTAGGTTTTGATACCCCTCATGGTGGGACCAGCACAGGTATCTACAATCGAGTGGGGCCGTAGGACACAACTAGTAAATGCATGCGAGTAGGAGCCGATCAATGAAAAGGGATTACTGGGTCTTGAACTCACGATAATGGTTGAAATATCTAGTAGGTGCAGAGAATATGGATATGAGTGTGATAGTATGATTAGTTTATTTTGCCTTGTTTATCTTGCCCTGTTTATCTTACCTTATCCTATGTTACCTTGTTTCCTTTTTATTGTCCTATGTCCAGCTTATTCAAGTCATGGTTCTCTTATCAGTTTACATGCTGAATAATCATTGGACTTACCAGACTTATGTCTGACCCATTTTCTTTCACTCTCTTTTCTTTCGTCCCCCCCTCAGGTACCCAGGGAGGGAGTAGCTCAGCTTAATTTGGACCGTTCAACTTTCCAAGCTTGAAGACTCTGTGATGTATAGCTTGGAACCTCTTACCTTTGGCTATGACTTTGGATACACTACTACTTGGGGATTTATGCAGTTTTGTTTTGTTTTATGCTTCTTTATGTAATAATCAAGATAGAGATTATGATGTAATGATTTGGAAGTTGGTTTGAAACTATTTGCTTAAATGTTTTGTTATGAACCACGTTTGAAATAAAGTTAGTTTTTCCGCTGCTTATATATATATATATATCTATCTTGTAAATTATCTGTGTCTTTTACCTATAATGCTCCACCAAAGTTAAGGCATTCCCTTTGTGAGTGACCTTAACGGAGGTAGGGTGTTTCAGGCGCCTTGGTTCTGACTTTCGCCAATCCTTTCAATAAGAGTAGATCTAGTAGATAAGCTTGCCAACATCTCAGGATTTAACTCACAGTACGTCCAGAAATCAATCCCAACCAAATACTCAAGGTGTTTTGATTTGACAAACATATATAGATCCCAAACTAGCATGCCTTCTACTCAATGCATTGGCTATTGTGTTTCCTTCCCCAGGAGGAGAGGTAATACCAAAATCATAAGAATCTAGAAACTTTAACCATCTTCATTGCCGAAGATTCAAATACTTTTGGGAGAAAAGAAAATTCAATGACCTATGATCCGTGAATAGCTTGAATCTAACTCCAAACAAATAATGCCTCTACATCTTCAAAGCAAACACTATTGTAACACCCTGCATTTTTATAAATATTAAATAAGAAATGGTACATATGTGTATATATATGCATGAACATTAATAAATAAAAAACGCAAATTAAATAAAGAAATTGATGCAATAAAATAAAAGTAATGTATGAATGCATACAAATAAATAATGCAATTCATGCGTTAAAAAGAAGGAAGAAACCGATTGCATGCAAAGTAACTAATTTGCATGCAATAATTTAAACGTAATGCGTTAAAGAGAGTAACATATCGATGCATGCAGAATAAAAAGAGGAAGATTATTAATAGATTAATAATCAAGATAACGCATGCTTAAATATGTAAAAAAAAAAAGAGCAACTAATTAACATTCAAATCAGATATGCATGCAACAAGAAGAGAAAACAATGCAATAATAAACGGTGCATTAATTACATTAACTGGAGTTTGCAAAAAGGAAGATTATTAATAGATAGATAGTCCAGATGATGCACGCATGAGCAAGCGATTCAAATAATCAGAGGTTGTATGTATTTATACATATGTAGAATTGAAATTCAAATTTAATGAATTAATTGCATTAAAAGGCATGCAGTAATGAATTAATAACAAGGATAAGGCACACATATATAATCATGCAATTCAGACCTGATTGAGATGTATAACGCGCACAAAATAAATCAAGGGAAGGAAAATAAGAAAGTAATCAACATTTTAATTTAAAAACATTACAAACATTAAACATAGCACCACATTTCGGCTCGCTGGACCCAAATGGGTCGACCCACACTTGCCTGGGTCGACCTAGGTGGTAGGTGGGTCAACCTAAGCATGGTTCAATGCGCATATGTGACGTTTTTCTGCTAGTGTGTGCGGTTCAGATTTTATTTAATTTAAATCCGATGGTTCAAACTCTTCTAGTTCGCCTATATAAAAACTAGCAGGGCCTAGCTTTATTCTCATATTTGCATAGGTGTTTCCTAGGCTCTTCCATTCTCTTTTTTCCCCAAACCTTTTCAGAAAGTAAAATATTAGTTCTTAGGGGTTCTGATTCAAGGTTTGAAGATAAGAGCTATATATCTACAACATATGTGTCTAGAATTCTGATTTACGTGAGGTAAGTTCTTGAATCTGGTCTGTTTAGGTTTCTTCCTTTCTTTCCCTCTTCTTTTAGAATCAGATTTGTGAATCGTGGTTGTTTAAATATTAGATCCAGTTAGGGAAACTAAGAAACAACAAATCTGGATCAAATTCAAGGATTGGAAAGCTGTCAGGTGAGTGGATTTAAGTTATACCTTTTGATAATGTTATATTTATCGTTTTCACCCTCCGTTAATCTGTATAATTAACCTGTTCAACAATTGGTAATAGTGACAATTGACTGTAAACCCATTGAAATGTTTAATCTACTGAAGTGATAAACCTACAGAAATGTGTAACCAGCTAAAAAGTTTAACTCGTTGAATCGTTTAACCTGCTGAAATGTATAACCTACCGAAATATGTTTAAATCATTACTGTTGTATTAAATCTGAGTTGTGTCCTTCGTCTAAATTATGAAACTTCTACAATACTATAATCCTGAAACCTGAACTAAGAAAATTTATGTTGTATAAAGCCTATTTCCATTAGTCACCTGTCTGAATTGGGAATTACTGTAAACACTGTAGTTATGAAATTTACATTGAACATGAAAATTTTCTTAATAGAATTACAATAAAATTAGGGAACAATGAGAAAGAACGTACATACCTAATTTGTATGAAAAAATTAAATTAATTAAGAAATTACAAATAATTGCACTAAGACACTAGGTTAAGTTCAACTTGTGGTAGAAGCATGTCCGGAACCGCTTGACAAATCCAGCATCCACAGTTGGTCAACTTAATGTGGGTGGTCGGGTGCATTAACATACATGAATATATGTATATAATAGGAAAGAAATAAATGGCATTAATTGTAATTAATGGAAATGAATGAATCTTACAACAGTACGAGAATTGGATAGAACGGGGAATGATAATAACCTACTATGAATAAACCTGAATATGAAAATGAAAGATAATAGGTAGGCTTGTCCTAGGAAAAGTGGAAATTATAACGTAAGTTATAATAAACGATAGAAAACCTATTGATAAACCTCAGTTAAAGAAAACTACGTAAATAAGCAAGTAACAAGAAGAGGATGTAACAAGTGGAGAAAATAAGGAAAACTTATGAAATGAAATAAGTTGTACTTAATTATAAATTAAGTAATCTGAAACCTGCTAATTTAAAGAATATGAAACCTGTTGATTGTGATAAGAATAACATATAATTATAACTTGAAAACCATAGAACTTAAAAACCAGTAAACCTGAAGTTAGATTATGAATGATAGGATAATAGTATAATAAAATTTTAGATTTTAAATCTTGAATTAGAATCTAGGGAATAACATGTTAAAGGCTTATTAATGAACTTAAATAGGTTAAGTTATATAACTGAAATTAATAAGCGAGAGGGGAAATTCCTTAGAGATATAAGGGACTCGGAGAGAACTTGGTAACTTGAGTAAGAAGTTGATATAGTAGGAAATAACCAAGTTAACTGGAAATCTAATGATGTAGGGCAAGTGCGTAATTAAATGTTTATACATAGGGTCTAATAACACATTAACGTGAAGCACTTAGACCAGTCCACAAGTCTAAAGGTGAAGAACCCAAAGGGGTAGATCATAGTGGTATCTTTAGACACAAGGGGAGCGCACGTCCATTTGATTATTTTGCCCGTTATTCTACTGATATCCTGCTTGCTGGCTCCGAGGGAGTAGAAGGAAGCACGCGGCTTTCGAGGGACGTGGTAGGGTACTCCATGGTGGTCCTCTGTTGCGGTACATGCTCAGGCTGTACGCGTAGAGGTTAGGTCTGCGCGTTACCACCCAGTGAGTATACCTTGACTGCAACGTAGTTGGCGTTCAGAAGGTTTTGGAGGTATGACATTAGGTGATCTGATGATTTTGCCTAGGGATAGGCTAGGCCATGACCATTTGAAGGATAGTAATCGTCGCGTACCTGTCATCGACAGCCAGCATAAAGCAGAAAGACTAGAGTTAAAACCAAGAGGCAATGATCTTCAATATCGGGTTATTGGATGAGGAACCACATGTATGTTTAGACTGGTTGTCAGGACGGTCACTTAGCTCTCATATGTAGTCTTTCACTAGTTGAGGAAGGGGTCAGGTGGGACCATAGCCACCATAGAAATGCAGACCATAATATATGTACTCTAGGCCGCTTACTCGACCTGTATAGATAAAGAGAAAAGCTCCCGATCGAGTTCCATACATTAGATACAGCCCTATTACGGAACTCGATGCACAGTAGAACGTATGTGTGAAATACATGCATGTCGCTGCAGGTGGTGTATCATAGATGTTAAGGCATCAAGTACGGTTGACAATACGTACAAGGGTCTAGATACATGCAGCTGCTCTAGGTGGTGTGTCTTAGACGCAAGGGCATTAATCCGTGTTGATATTTCATTCGATCGAATGACTCGAGTATACCAGTACGTACGCTTACGTAGCATGGCGATAACGCTTCTATGCGAAACATGGCGTTGTTATATGAGGATCCGTACATCACTCCGGCGTAGGATAAGTGATTGCGTATGTTTCTGTGGCGTGACGGAGGAGACTGTACGAGAGGGGTACCATGGGAGGTACCTTGATATTGGGGGTAGCTACATATATACTATACTAGGTTAATTTACTGGGAAGTAGATGGGTATTACGTATGTGTAAGCCTTGAGTGCTATTAATGCAAGTAACCTATTAAATAGGAAAATGTAACTGAACGTTATATGTAGGGTTATCCAGAATGTGTAATTTAAGTCAGTCACCAGAACTTGTGTTCTGACCCCCTTCTCATAACATACTCGCAGGTTAGGTTTGTAACAGAGATATGATAACTTTGGACACTAGTTAGATAGTATTATTACCTTGGTAAGGCTATATTTGATTATATTATATTTTATCCATTCCGTTGTGAGATGTTTTCTGAGCTCTGGTATATTCTTTATCTCTGTCTTTTCTATAGGATACCAGACAAGCCAACTCGAGTTTCAGTAGATTGGAATTTAAAAAAAAAACGGTCTTTCGGAATTTGGGTTGTTACATCATGTATCAGAGCCTAGGTTCAGCATTCCTGTATAGAAAGTGAGTGAACGTATTTGTATTTTTAAAAAATATAAATATATTATATATACACCTAGATCCATAGAGGAACCCACTAAAAAGGAAAAGAAAAATATGGAAAGAGTTGGGATATTTGTTTTGTACACTAAAGGAATGATTATGGAAACTTGAGACCCTTAGGTGGTTTGGGTAGAAAGTGTATAATGTGCTTTGTATCGTAGAAAGAAGCATCTCATATGCTAGTATCTGAAATCTTAGTATTTTAGATTAGTGGGTTTAGCAATAGAGCCTTAAATTGGAAAAGTAAAAGAGGAGAATGGATTAGGAACATATATATAATTGAGAGAATTGACTTTGTGGCAATATCTTGGAGAGTCTAGGTAAATTGGTAACTCTTTTTGAGTCTAACCCTATTGTTAACTTTTAAGAACTTGAAATTGTAAAAGCTTTTGGAAAATAGTTTATGGTGTTTTTCAAGTTTTGATCTTAAAAGTTACAATTTTAAAATATGTACTAGCTAAATTGTAAAAAAAAGAAGGTGTTTTTGATGTTTGAAAAAAATATGTAAAGAACATTTTTGAAAAGTACATATTGGGTTTTGTAATAAAATGCGGTATATTTTGGGAATAGTGATTTCTTGTGAATTTTTTTTCTAAAAAGAATTCTCTGAGAACAAGGTGCACATTATAGAGCATGTATAGCTCGCTATTTTTCATTTTATATTGTATGAAAGGATTAAAAAGCAAAGCATAGAAAAGATTGCATTTTTGTTGAAAACTAAAAATTTTGGTAAAGAAAATTTTGAAATCTCTATTCTTTTGAAAATCAGTTTTTATAATTGTTTTGATATAAATTTTTTTGGATGGACAAAATAAGTTATAAAAATTAAGAATAGAGTAAATGTTTGCACCTAGTTGTAAGTAACTGAACTGACATTGTATGCAAGAATAGTTATCAACCCGATTGAGAAATAGTTACCCTTGTCTACTCCAATTTTTATGATTTGAGAAAAAAAAAGCGTTTTTCATTTTTATTAAATGGCATATTTTTATGTTTGGCAAAAATAAGTTTTCATTAGGAAATTAAAGTTTTGACACTTTTAACTTTTGAAAGAAAAATGAAATGAGTAAGCCAAACCAAGTTTTTAAAATCATGGAGCAGGTAAGGATTAGTACCGAGGAAAGATGGGAAAAGTTTTGAGGCTATAAACCAGATAGCGAGAATTATCTTGGAATAATGGTAAGTTCCTGTAGAATTCATAAGTATTGTGAAGCCTAGATTGTTGCTTGGAAAAGAGTGTTAGTACACAGCAAGGACTAGCGGTGACTACTAGATAGTGGAGGGCAAGTAAGTGTTTATATCCTGTGGATTGAACTTATTTTGTTAGAGGGGACATAGTCCTAAGATTCTTGGCCCTTAGTAGTACCTTTGTATAGTGTTTGTTTTTCGGTTTTAGTTGAAGGGTCAGAAGGCTTGTTTAAAAACAAAACTTAGATTAGAGGATTAAGTTAAATAAGCTAAGAAATGAGTAATGGCATAAATAAAAAGGAAACAACAAATTCAGTAAAGCAACAAACTTGACAATTAAGAAAATGGAAAATTTTGAGAAAGGTGGATAAAAATGATTTTTTCCAAGATAAGTTGAAGAAGAAAATCTATAACAAAGAAACTTTTCTTATGTGAACTGTACTTGGATGGGAAGATAGGGAATCTTTATATAATAGCTTTATAAAACTCCAAGGGCAGATAGAAAAGGTACATAAAAGAAAAGCAGAAGAGGTGAAATTTTCCATTTTACACGTTTTTGTAACATAAGAAATCGAATTTAGAAAATCAGAGTTTTTCTGAAGTTCGAAAATTTAAAGATGTTTGGTAGGATCTTGGATGCAATAATTGGATGAACTACGCTCTTGCTCTGTAAGAGTGGACAAAAATTTGGATAAAAACGTATTTTGATTTCTAAAATATTGCATTCATGTAGCAGTTGCCAGTATATTTAGGGTGTATGCATCATGTTCTCAAAGGATTTTTGAGAAAAATTTGCA
This sequence comes from Allium sativum, assembly GCA_030737875.1. NCBI lineage: Eukaryota > Viridiplantae > Streptophyta > Magnoliopsida > Asparagales > Amaryllidaceae > Allium > Allium sativum. Next base: position 460,464,528 of record CM060924.1, on the reverse strand, counting down.
TTCATATAGAAGGTACCGCCTAGACATTCAGTACATTCATATATTATTATGTTGTATCACACTTTGCGCAAGTGCATAAATGGTTGTAAAAGCCAGATGCACACATGATGGATGTACATTATGCGAGGGATTATTTTGATTTCACCCTTACCAAATTTCAAGGACGAAATTTCCTAAGGATGGGAGAGTGTAACACCCTGCCTTTTTATAAATATTAAATAAGAAATGGTGTATATATGTGTGTGTGTGTATATATACACACACACACATGCATGAACATTAATAAATAAAAGATGCAAATTAAAGAAAGAAATTGATGCAATAAAATAAAATTAATGTATGAATGCATACAAACAAATAATGCATGCATTAAGAAGAAGGAAGAAATTGATTAAATGCAAAGTAATTAGGTTACATCCAATAATTTAAACGTGATGCGTTAAAGAGAGCAACATATCGGTGCATGCAGAATAAAAAGACGAAGATTATTAATAGATTAATAATCAAGATAACACATGCATAAACATACAATAAAATGAGCAGCAAATTAGCATTCAAATCAAATATGCATGCAATAAGAAGAATAAAACAATGCAATAATAAATGGTGCATTAATTACATTGATTGGAGCTTGCAAAAAGGAAGATTATTAATAAATTAATAATCCAGGTGATGCACGCATAAGCAAGCAATTCAAATAATCAGAGGTTGTATGTATTTATACATATGTAGAACTGAAATTCAAATTTAATGAATTAATTGCATTAAAAGGCATGTAGTAATGAACTAATAAAAAGGATAAGGCATCCATATATAATCATGCAATTCAAACCTGATTGATATGTACAATGCACACAAAATAAATCAAGGAAAGCAAAATAAGAAAGTAATCAATGTTTTAAATAAAAAAGGTACAAACATTAAACATAGCGCCACATTTCTGCTCGTTGGACCCGAATGGATCGACCACACTTGCCTAGGTCAACCTATGGGTCGACCTAAGTATGGTTCAGCGTGCATATGTGACGTTTTCTGTTGATGTTTGCAGTTTATACTTTATTTAATTTAAATCCGATTGTTCAGACTCTTTTAGTGCGCCTATATATAGACTAGCAGGGCCTGGCTTTATTCTTATATTTTCTGAGGTGCTGCCTAGATTCTGTCATTCTTTTCCTACTCCAAATCTTTTCAGAAAATAAAATATTAGTTCTTAGGGGTTCTGATTCAAGGTCTGAAGATAAAAGATATAAAACTACAACATAGGAGTCTAGAGTTATGATCTACGTGAGGTAAGTTCTTGAATCTGATCTGTTTAGGTTTCTTCCTTTCTTTCCCTCTTCTTTTAGAATCAAATTTGTGAATCCATGGTTGTTTTGATATTAGATTCAGTTAGGGAAACCACGAAACAGTAAATTTGGATCAGATTCAAGGATTGGAAAGCTGTCAGGTGAGTGGATTTAAGTTATACCTTTTGATAACGGTATATCTATCATTTGCATTCGGCATTAATCTGTATAATTAACCTATTGAACAATTGGTAATTGTGACAATTGACTGTAAACCTGCTGAAATGTTTAAACCTACTGAAATGATAAACCTACTGAACTGTGTAACCAGTGAAAAGTTTTACCCGCTGAATCGTTTAACCTGTTGAAATATGAAACCTTCTGAAATGTATAACTTACTGAAATATGTTTAAATCATTATTGTTGTATATTAAATCTGAATTGTATCCTTTTTCTAAATTATGAAACTTCTGTAATACTATAATCCTGAAACCTGAAATGAGAACATTTCTGTTGTATAAAGCCTATTTCCATTAGTCATTTGTCTGAATTGGGAATTACTGTAACACTGTAATTATGAAATTTACAATGAACATGAATATTTTCTTAATAGAATTACAGTAAAATTTGAGAATAATGAGAAATAACAGACATACCTAATTTGTATGCAATAATTAAGAAATTGCAAATAACCGCACTGAGACATGAGGTTAAATTCAACTTGTGGTAGAAGTCTGTCTGGAACCGCCCAGCAATTACAACACTCATAAGTGGTCAACTTATTGCGAGGGGTCTAGTGCATTAACATACAAGAATATATGTATATAAAAGGAAAGAAATAAATGGCATTAATTTTAATTAATGGAAATGAATGAATCTTACAATAGTATGAGAACTGGAATGAACGAGGAATGGAAATAACCTATTATGAATAAACCTGAATATGAGAATGAAAGATAATAGCTAGGCTTGTCCTAGGGACAAGTGGAAATTATAACGCAAGTTATAATAAAAGATAGAAAACTTATTGATAAACCTTAGTTAAAGAGAACTAAGTAAATAAGTAAGTAACAACAAGATGTTGTAATAGGTGGAGAAAATAAGGAAAACTTATAAAATGAAATAAGTTATACTTAATTTTAAATTAAGTAATCTGAAACCTGCTGATTGAAAGAACATGAAACATGCTGATTGTGATAGAAGAACATGTTATGTAACTGAAAACCTGAGAACCTGTATACCTGAAGTTAAACGACAAATGACAGGACAATATTATAAGAAGATTGTAGATTTCGGATCTTGAATTACAATCTAGAGAATAACATGTTAAAGGCTTATTAATGAACATAAATGGGTTAAGTTATATAACTGAAATTAATAAGCGAGAGGGGTCTATTCCTTAGAGATACAAGGGGCTCAGAGAGAACTTGGTAACTTTAGTAAGAAGTTAATATAATAGGAAATAAACAAGTTAACTCGAAATCTGTTGAGGTAGGGCAAGAGCATAACTAAACGTTTTGACATAGGGTCTAATAACACGTTAACGTGATGCACTTGGACCGGTACACACGTCTGAACGTGAAGAACCCAACGTGGTATATCACAGTGATATCTTGAGACACAAGGGGAGTGCACGTCCATCTAATTATTCTTCCTATTATTCTACTGATATCCTGCTTGCTGGCTCCGAGGGACTGGAAGGAAGCACGCGGCTTCTGAGGGATGTGGTAGGGTACTCTGTGGTTGTCCTCTGTTGCGATGTATGCTCAGGCTGTACTCATAGAGGTTAGGTCTGTGTGTTACCACCCAGTGAGTATACCTTGACTACAACGTAGTCGGCAGTCAGAAGGCTATGGTGGTATGATGTTAGGTGATTCGACGATTTTGCCTGGGGATAGGCTAGGTCATGACTATCTAAAGGATGGTAATCATTGGGAACTTGCCATCGAAATTCAGCGTGATGCAGAAAGACTAGAGCTAAAACCAAGAGGCCAGCGATCTTCACTATCGAGTCATTGGACGAGAGACCACATGTATGTTTAGATTTCTTATCAGGACGGTCTCTTAGCTCTCATCTGTAATCTTTCACTAGTTGAGGGAGGGGTCAGGTGGGACCATATCCACCATAGAAACGCAGACCATAGTATATGTACTCTTGGTCGCTTAGTCGACCTATACAGATAAAGAGAAAGGCTCCCGACCGAGTTCTGTACATTGGATACAACCCTATTACGGGACTCGATGCACAGTAAATAGTACATGCGAGATACATGCATGTCACTCCGGGTGGTGTATCGTAGAGTTTAACGCATCGAGTATGGTTGACAGTACGTATGAGGGTCTAGATACATGCATGACTGCTCCGAGTGGTGTGTCGTACACGCAATGGCATTAATCCGTGTTGAGATTTGATTCAGTCGAATGACTCGAATATGGCAGTTTGTACATAGCATGGCGATAGCAGTTTTATGAGAAACGTAGCATTGTTATATGAGGATCCGTATGTCGCACTAGCGTAGGATGAGTGATTGTGTATGTTTATATGGCGTGATGGAGGAGACCGTGCGAGAGTGGTACCATAGGAGGTACCTTGATATTGGGGGTAGCTACATATATTCTATATTAGGTTAATTTACTGGGAAGTAGATCGGTAAGATGTGTGTGTAAGAGCTGAGTGCTATTAAACCAAGTAACCTAATAAATAAGAAATGTAACTGAATGATATATGTAGGGTTATCCAGAATGTGTAATTTAAGTCGAGTCACCAGAACTTGTGTTCTAACCCCCTCCTCATAACATACTTGCAGGTTTGGTTTATGACAGAGATATGATATCTTTGGATACTGGCTAGATAGTATTATTACCTTGGTAAGACTATATTTGATTATATTATATTTTATCCATTCTGCTGTGATATGTTTTCTGAGCTCTAATATATTCTATATCTCTTTCTTTTTTGCAGGATACCAAACAAGCCAACTCGAGTTTCGAGAGATTGGAATATTGAAACAAAAATCGGTTGTCGGAATTCGGGTTGTTACAACTATCGCATTGTCCGCGAAGACCTGATTCTTCTTTGTCGGTCCAGTAAATGCTGCAACTATCTTTGAAAAGTGCTTAATAAACCATTGATAATATTTAGCTAAACCAAGGAAACTTCTATCATCCATAGTATTCTTAGATCGGCCCCAATGTTGGATTGCTGCCAGCTTAGCAGGACCCACAACCATTCCTTGTCTCGATATGGCATGACATAAGGATCTCACTTATTCATTTTAGAAGTGACACTTTTTGATGATGACAACCTCGGTTTATAAAATATTCATACGTGATATTATCTGTTGATTTGATTCCGTGAATACTCCCCCTTTCACCATGGCTTCCTTTTGACACCCCCTTAAACTATGCCTATCTTAACTATATCCTCTTTTATTATTTCTCCACCTTTGTCATTATCAAAAACTATCCTATACTGAACTATAGTATCCTATATTAAAATTAACTATATTATACTAAACTAGACTAAACTAAATTATACTCCCCCTAAATTTATGCGTAACTTATTATAAATGACCATATCTAATTAACTATATGATAATACTCAAGAAACAAGTGTATAACCAGATATTTATAAATAATTTATTCAGTGTTTACAATCAATCAGTCCAAGCATATCAAACCAAACAATATACACAATTTTCTCAAAACAAACAAATTCAACCAAATTCAAACAAAGCATACCCATCAATTCAAACATATTCAAACATCTCTTGGAACTTCCACCCATCCATCCCCTCCAAAGATTGGATCCTTCTTAATGACTTCCCAGTCTTTGTCTTCTTTGGTAAGTGGTGCTTTAGCGAGGTTGTTGTCTTCTATCTGAAAAGAGAAGAGATTAACCAATGAATGATATCAAAGTATTTCTCTTGATATTCAACCATCTTTATCAGATTTAACTCTAGGTGACGCTGATTGCGAAGTATTATAGAAAGTATATTCTTAAATGAATTGAGTGTTTCTTCAAGATTCTCACTAAAACTGTGAATAGGATTGGCCATTATTTGATTACATGGATAAGGAATGATTAGAGAAGAAGGAGAGAGTTTAAAATAATTTTTTCTAGAAGAAAAGGGTATTTATAGAGGCTGGAATTCGTCTAAAATGAAGAGACAAAAGGTAGTTATTTAAAAATTCAATGTAACACCCCGTAGTTTTAAAGAACATTATTGACAATAAACTAAGGGATACTTAATTAAACATTGGGAATAAAGTAAAACGGACTATACCATTGTGTTCGTTTCGGAATTCTAGTTCAGATAGACTCCGAGTTTGCGTAAAACAGTTATCGTATGAGAAAGATATAAAGGCTAGAAGTTTGTATCCATATAAGTAGGATATATGTAAATATAAATCAAACCAGTTCAAAATAAATGAAAAGAATGAAGTGGGAAACGAAGGCAGCAAGGGCGGGAACCAAACCCGTTGTGGGACGACCCACGCCTGGTCTAGGTCGAACCAGGTGTAGGTGGGTCAACCCACACACGATCTGGCGAGGTTAATTCTTCTATTTCTGGAATGCTTTGTTAACCAGGTTCATTATTTTATTGAGCGGTTGGATTTAAAAACAAGGATCTGACAATTAAGGATTGTCTTGTGAACTCTATATAAAGGCATGCACTTATATCAAATCAATTACACTTCTTCATACTTCTTCCTCAAAATTCTATTCTAAAAATTTGAGATGAAGATAGGGAGATGCTGCTGAAACTTGGATTGAATCAAGACAATTCTTATCTAACTTATACAAGATTCCCTTCTGCAACAACAACATATTATCCTCTGTTCTTTAGATCCAATCTCTATGAGTTCATGTTATTTTTAGATATAAAATTTAACAGTAATCCTTACCTATTAATAAACTTGGATCCCAGCCTATGCCTGTTAATAAACTGATTCATATCTAAACAGTTCTGCTACGATTACATGTATTTTTATGTATACTTGTTCTGCTGTTCAGTTGTTATTATATGCCTATTTCTATTCTTCTCCCTCTCTTTTTCCTTTTTTATTTTATAAGTCTTGGTTACCTTCTATCTAGGCTAATCTCGCTGAGACATGCATACGAACGAAATTGGGATAATTTTGGAATGTCTGGGAATGACAATACTAGAGGAAATTTGGGGGTATATCTTTAACTATGGAATATGACTAAAATTTGGGGTTGTAAAAATCTGTAGGCTTAATTCAAAAATTAAGTGGAACATGTTAATGAAACTGTAAGTAACATGTGGAATCTGATAAATTTGTGGGGTTAAGTAAATCTGTTAAAACTATGAGGATAAGTAGACCAGTTTAATCTGTTGGGGTTATATGAACCTGTTAACCCGTAATACTTAACATGTTTGGGTTATATAAACCTGTTAATCTGTAAGACTTAACCCGTTAAATCTGTAACGTCCTGTATTTTTATGGTATAATAATTTATTTATTTAATTATTAAATAGTGATTCAGAGAATTAAATGATTGTTTAATTAAATAATATTTAATATTTAATTAATATTTATAATATAATAACATATTATAACTTCGTAATAGTCAGAAATAGTAGAATTCACAATACTGTGTGAATTGGATCATTTAAAATATTTAATTCAGTTTATAATTTGATTAGAATAACGAATATATTATTTGAATGATATTTGAACGTATAAATTATAATTTATTTAGAATCAAGCCAGTAACAGCTCGGCCGTTCGTAATTTGGCGATTCGAACTTGAAAAGAATATACAAAATCCGTTTTAAACCAGATTTCTGTGCAACAAGAAACATTCGGAGCTGGTGAAGGATATTTTCCTAATGGAAGAGAAAAATCGAGATTTCGTCGTGTAGATTGTGAGTTGTGTCCAAATCAAATTTTCAGAAAGTCGCAGTGGAATTCCTTTATAATTTATAACAATTTATTTGTATTATAAATGGATTTTTAATATAAATTAAATACGGATTTAATATTGGATTTGAAATGTCGAGTTATAAATTCAGACATGAATGTTTTAGAGCTATATGATATTCTATGTGAATATATACAATAATATTAGTTTCTTAATATTAAATTTATTTTTTAAAATATATTAATATTTAAAATGGGTTTATTTAGAGCTTTAAAATATCCAGTTTTGAAAATGACCTCCGTTTTCAACGAAACTAATTTTTTTGGATCTGTAATATTAAATTATTGTTAGATTTCAAGTTTCGTGATTTTTGGAGTCAGTATGTGGCCGTACGGAATTTTAATGTGAAAAACAGTCGATAATTTGACTTTAAAAATACGTTGTGTGAGCAAACGGACTCGGAATTCAGCGAAAAAAGTTTCGTTGGGTTTGTAATATCGAACTGTTGCTGCGTGTACATTTTCATCAAATTTGGATATGGTATTTGATCATAGAAATTTTTAAATGATAAATAATGGTAACGATTCAATATAAATTAATATAATAATTGAATATAAAAATAATATAGCTATCCTATAAATACCCCTAACCCCCTCCTTTAACCCTAAGCAATTTTCTCTTCAGTCAAAACCATTTTCTGCCATCACCATTTTTTCCTTACAAAAATAATCGCTAGTTTTAAAAATCCATAGAAAATGAAATTAAATAAATTTAGATTCCTTGAACTCTACAAATCAGGAGCTTCAAGTGGATATCCCTATTATTGGGTACGATTCATTTTAACGGTTGATGGTTTTTGTGAGCAGCACCTAGGGCTGAAGCCTACCGGCTAAGGGGAGGAAATAATACTTTTCGATATGGTGTTCGCATTACTGATGTCGAGGAGTTCCAGGTGGGAAATTCTGGGTGGTTTCCGCTTGAGTTTGTGTCGTGATGAATAGTATACTGGCAGTGTAAAGGCAGAGGTCGCGATCTTAAGGGGATGTGCGAGTCGATTATTAAGGGTATGGAGTGGGAGCTGTCGAGGAAGAGAATGTTTTGGTGAAATTGTCTTTGGTTTTCACAAAGAATTCTGGGAGAAAGGAGGATGAGGTGTGATTGAAATGTTGAGAGCTTGTACAAGGAGTTCGGGAATCATTTGTTGAGGAAGGATCTGAAATTATACAACGCAGATTTGTGGTATTGTTTGTATTTTGTTTTGTTTTGAATTTCTAGGTGGGTTGGAGTTGTTCTGTGTATTATGATAAGGCATGTCAGTGAAGTTGTAAGGGGCATACACGTTTTCAATTGTAATTTCGAGAGAGATGATTTTGGTACTGGTTGGCAGTGGATTCAAAGAGGGAAAAATTAGAGTGAATCCGTGTGAAGAAACTGTCGTTGTTGAGTAACATCTTGGGTGTGTGCGTTCACTGGAACCGCAAGGGAGGAACAAGAGTGCGAGTTGGGAGATAAGAACCGGAAGTTGAAGAGGAGATGTTTGCATGATTCACGGTTTAATTAGTTTGAATTTTTGTAAAGAGGAGTGGAAGAATGCGATGGATGAAGGCGCTGAAATGGCCATGAATTTCTACAGGAGGCCGCACCATGTAGAAGAGGAAGAAGGGTGCGATTATAAATGGAGCAGGTTTGATTTGGTTAGTGGGCCAAGTTTGGAAAATGGTAAGCCCAATTGAGAAATAAATTAGACTAGTTAATTTAAAAATCCATTTAAAGATTGCATAAACTTGTAACAATAATAACGTGCTCATATATTATCGGAATTCAGCAAAACAAGATCCATTGGGATCGTATGGACGAGAGATGCACAATGAAACTGATTGGGAGTGAATTGGAGCTAGTTACAATTTATAGCAAAATAAATTGTCCGATCTAAACCAATTTAACAATCGCTTATCATTATTTAACGATAACCGTCCAATATGAGTAAATCTCACTAACTCTATACAGTTTATATTTTTATAAATATAATTTAGAATTGATAAATGATGGTTGATTGCTGTGTATTACTGTTTGGTTGAATTGCTGATTTATTAGTTGAAATTATAGATAATGATATATATAAATCGTTAATCAAATATTGATTTTGTTTATCAAAATATTTCATATTGAAATGAAATTGATGTTATTTATATTATTTAACATCTGCGGATGCAGGGAAACAGGTTGGAGGGATCCAGCTGGATTCCTCAATATTTATAATATTGTTTGTTTCCATATATTGTGATATATGATGTGATATATAATCTGTGATTTATTATGATGACATTGGTCATGTTATTTGGTATTTTAAATACCATATGAGATACTGGAATGTAAAAAGGTAATTTTCAAAGTGAATATTGAAAATGACATATTATATAAAATGAATAGAATTATATAAAAGGATTTATATAAAATGAATAGAATTATGTAAAAGGATTTATATAAAATAAATAGAATTATATAAAAGGAATTGTATAGAATAAATAGAATTATATAAAGGGAATTATAAATGAGATTTAAGTGTTAGAAATAAAAAGGAGATTTGTATGAATAATTCTGCAAATAAAAATATAAATAGAATTTGGATATTTGGTTTTAAATACGAAATCAAACTGTTTTAATTATATAAAGAATTATTATTCACATTCTATGTGAAAAATTAGATTAAAGTAAATATTTTACAAATAAGATATTATAAAGGAATTTGGGGTTTGAATTAGGAATTTAAATGGAATTATTGAAGAAACTGACTGGAAATTAGTTGAGTTGAATGGCTTTCTGGGTATTGATCTGATATTGGTTTCGGCCTTCGGGGTTTATGCTTGGGAAGTTGTTCTCTTACTAGTTTATAGTTAGAGACTGATAGAGGTGGGAAGATATTGATGGATGAATCAGAAATGGAAACGTTTTCCAAATTTAATAACGTATATTTTCTAATTTTAGAAAATAATGAATTTATGAATATATGGAAACGATGAAATGGGAAATTAGGAAATGAAATGATGATTGATCGGTACGATTTCCATTTGGGAATACGACCATTGTTTGTACACATGTTTTCCTTTGATAGTTAAATCACCGACTATCAAAGATTTTGTCCATTTCCATTGTCAATACGGAGAGACCGGGATCAGATATATTATCTGAAAACCACTCAGTATGGCATTAGCAATGCGAATCAAATATGATGAAGATAATTGAAGACGGAATTATGCAAGGGCTGTTCAGTGAATCCTAGGTAGAAATTGCCTAAGATGTATTTACAGAATAGTACCTTTGGTCTGTTCAGTCCCAGGACGACCTGTATTGAAGAATGTCTGACAGAGTATATTTAATATATCGCGTGAATTGATCTCTTAAAACGTATTTACATTTGGTGGCGGAGGAATTCATTTCTCTTAGCTGTATACCCGTTGTATTTTTGAGGAAATCAATTTGTGATTTGAAGGGTATGACGGTGTGACATTCAAAGTAAATAAAGGTGTGATCTATACGTTATGGCCCCTAGCCTCACAACCAGGAAATGGTATAAAATCGGGTAGGTCGCATGGCTAAGTGGTTAGCTGCCAATTAGGGTGTATTGTCACCTATCTAGAGAAATTCCATTTTACTTCTATAGTCTATTTCGATGTTGTCCCTTTCGGGAAACGGTTACTGATCCCAACTGTTGATGATAATACATTCGGCACACTCAAGTGAAATGAGAGACCGGTCATGTTTAGCCTAAGTTACAAGATGTTCTTGTTTAACCCGGTGTATTCCTCTCTAGAGATACACTGTCGGTAGGTGGTCCCATACCTTGCCAGTTGGAATTCATTAACCAATAAGTGCACACGGTTTTTGATTATATATTATGTATGTGGAACGTGAGATGAAAGCATTCTGCTAGATGATTATTATATTATGGTTGATAGACACTATTGTAATATCAAAAAGGGTTTTTATATAAAGATTATCGGTTCTTCCAAAAGGATTTTTGAAATGTTGAATTAAGTGTTTTGGATTCTCATAAGGGAAAAACCCGTTCCGTGTTATACGGCGTGGTCTTATGAGATATCATTTATTTTCTCAAGCTATTTTAAATTGTTTACTCACACATGTCCTATGACTGACCCAGAGTTTGTTTTGTTTTGCTTTACCCTAAACTCTTGGGTGCCCAATTTTGTACGGGCAGTCAAGTAGTCAGGATTTTACAGTCCATTTGGAGAGCTTGGAGCAGGGGGCTTCAGGATTATATAGCTATTGTTATTTGTGACGACCCCAAACACCGTACTGACGGTGTTAGGGGTAATCTTTGGAATATAACACATAAACAGATAACAGCAGAACAGAAATAAATAAATAAACTAGATAAAGTACAAATAATACACTGGATAAACATAATCATCAGAGTTACACAGTAAACAGGATCTTACTTAGTACAAATACAGTTCAACTATACATAAATGTCTACAGTGGAAAACAAACATAATATGTACAATAGGAGCTGAACAGCATAAAAGAGATAAATGATAGAATCCATCTTCAGCTCCAGCTATCCGGAAAGTGCCTGCTAAAACCTGAACACAAGGCTGCCCGTGTAGAAAGAGGGCACCCGAGTTTGCAAGTGAAACAAACTACGAGTCAGTCATGGGACTGGTATGAGAAATCTACTTAACACACTATACAATTGGCTAATCACAGGACCACGCCACTTTCGCAGAACGGGTTTACTCCATGGGATTGCCAGTGCTTTAAAACAAATAAATCTTTTAGACATCGCAATGCTTTTTATAAAAATGAAGCCATTATAAGACTCAGTTCCCATCACACAATGCTACACAAACCGGAGGATAGAGTTTTACCTTATAATGGCCAAAATATGCTTGATACGAATAAAACAAAAGAATTTGATATTATTGCTAGTGTTTATATATTTCAAAAACAACTTCGAATCATAACTATAAATCATAGACGGCATGGGTACCATATATCATGTCGCCTTATATATATATATATATATATATATATATATATATATATATACACACACACAATCAATACCGCACAGTCACGTATTTGGAAATTGGATTTCCATCATGAACCAAGGCAAAAGATAGTCCTTACCGAATTCGAGATGCTCTAGCCCGTGTCTTAGGCACAGCCGCAACCGTACCTTGGATCGTCAGGGCCGATCCACACGGAGTGGATTATAATGCCTGAATAATGCGTTTCCCCGCCCTATGGTGCGTCAATGAGCCAACGAATGACTCCATCGGTCCCGGATGGACCGATATATCTGAGGCGCCTCGCAACAGCAACAACCACACAGGTGAAAATAATATGAATGTCAGCCAGTTTAAGCACTGACACCACCTCCAGCTAGAAAGAAACGCACGTCCCCCCCCCCCCCCCCCGAGGTCCTCTCCCGTTTCTGGTTCATACCGGGGTGTGAAGCTTGCGAATTCACGTTATACACAAAGCTACGCCACACAGGCGGTGCTTTGATCATCACCACAAGACTTTGCTTTTCAACAGAAGCCTTGATCACTGCATCTTAGCATGCCACACAGGCAATTCACACCATGCAACTAATGGCTATCAATCACACAGAATGAATTCCAATGTCAGACACATAGTCCATTTAAAAGTCCGTTCTGGGTCTGAACGAAACCGGAGGCACTATATACCTCGCATACCCATCGATCTCCACGTACGTCTGGACGATCACCACTCATTATCCATATTTCAGGATGCCTCCCAATCAGGACATCAGTTACCATCCAAACGAGGTGAAGATTTCCGGTCTTCAACCACTGTCTTCATCTTCGATTTCTTATCGTCGATTTAGTTATTCAAAATGTGATAAAACTGGTCTTTCTAAGCAACTCGCGTATATATTAAACTAGTGCTACACAGACACAACATACGCCTTATCCCAATTCATTAGTCACTAACCGTCAATCAGTAAGAGAACGATTTCCCAAATATTAACCCCGAAGGCCGAAACCAACATCAGATCAAAACCCAGGAAACCATTCGACTTAGCCAATCTTCAGTTAGTTTCTAAATTTCACATCCATATCGTTTATAATATTTTGTAACAATTTATCGCTATTTTTATTTATTTTAAAATAGCCAATTTTTTCAAATGACGCTTTAGGCCATAACGCGACCGCGGCGCTGTTTTTCTTCAGATTTGATTTACACATATCTGAAAATCTAACCATTGGATCTTCACAAAATTTATATCATTAGAAAGATCTTTTCAAAACGAATCCAACGGTTCCAGTTTTGGGAAAATCCGACGGTCGGATCTCCCGGTACAATCGTTTGAAGTTTAGATTTCAAAATACGAACTACAGCGTCGTTATTCGATTTAATTTAATTATACTTATATATATATATAAATATAATCGACTCTGGCGCTGTTTTTCTTCAGATTTGAATTAAACATTCCAGAAAATCCAACCGTTGGATCTTTACAAAGTTAGTGTCGTTGGAAAGATATTTCCAAAGCGAACCCAACGATTTTGGTTACGGGAAAATCCGATGGTCGGATCTCCCGCACTAATCGTTTGAAATCACGGTTTCAAAACACGAACTGCAGCTTCGTTATTCGATATATTTTAATTATATTTGTATATATATATAAATATAATCGATTCTTCGATTTCAAAACTATATGCTTTTCATATCTATGATAAAAATGATATTTTTATCCAACTGTCTTCTATTTCAACACTTCACTATTTTTAACAATTCTTGTATATAATAAAAATGTGATTTTTAATGTAAAACAATTTATTTCAAAACACGACTATTTTATATAGTTCATATAGATGATAAAAATACGATTTTTATTATAAAACAATTTCTTTCAAAACACGACTATTTTATATAGATCATATAGATGATAAAAATACGATTTTTATTATAAAACAATTTCTTTCAAAACATGACTATTTTATATAGTTCATATAGATGATAAAAATATGATTTTTATTATAAAACAATTTCTTTCAAAATACGACTACCATTCAACACATGAAAATTATTCAACGAATGAATTTCTATTCAACACATGAACGGTTTCTATAGTTAGTGTATATATATAATAAAAATGTGATTTTTATTGTTAAAACAATTTATTTAAAACACGAATACCATTCAACACATGAATATTATTCAACAAATGAATTTCTATTCAACACATGAAGGTTTTCTATAATTTGTATATATATAGAATAAAAATGTGATTTTTATTGCAAAACAATTTATTTCAAAACAAGACTATTTTATATAGTTCATATAGATGATAAAAATAAGATTTTTATTATAAAACAATTTCTTTCAAAACACGACTACCATTCAACACATGAATATTATTCAACGAATGAATTTCTATTCAACACATGAACGGTTTCAACATATGAAAATAATTTCAACAAATGAAAGTAATTCTAACACATGAATATTTCAGAAAATTTCGGCAGCACAATGGCAGGGTAGTTAAAACCAGGGCCGTCCCTAGTACGGCTCCTCGCTGTACCTTAAAGCCTCGCAGCTTTTGACAATGGGGATTTCATGCATCTAGTTCGCACGCAGGCGACATGTATATTTTTTTCATTTCCACAAACTAATCCTATGTGGTTTCAACCTAATAATTCTCAACCACAAACGGGTATTTTTCAACCACAATCAATCAATTTCAACCACAAACAATTCTAATCAACCATTCGTAATCAACCAATTTTCACACCAATCACAATCAATAAATATCGTCCATGGTTTGTGGACGAGGGGCATATATATATATAAGCATTTCACTTCTATTTCAACTTATATATAATTTTTGCAATGCATATATAACTTATATATCTAACGTACAACTTATACAACGCTTAAACAAGAGGTGTACAACGCTTATATAACTCATACATCGCCTATATAATTTATACATCGTCGTTTTCCATATCGTTTATAAATTAGAAATCTCACATTGAGTTCCACTCCACCAAAAAATAGCAGAAGGCTCAGAAAAATATGCGGTCTCTTCTAGAATGTAAAAGACGTCCACACGAGTCCACTATCTCTTGTTTCACTGAATTTCGACAAGAAATGAGAACGATATCATTTTTAAACGTTGAATAACTTAAAACGTAATTAATTAAATTTACAGCGCTTAAAAACTGGTACCTTTTCCTGTTAATTATCTTCCTCTTTAAACCCTTTCAGACCGCTACCCAACCCGTCAATCCCAACTAGGGTCCCCATTTTCACGAAAACCGAGGCATTGAAGCATGATCAGATGGTACCACGTGGAGCGCCACCGAGAACCGCGCCTGTGCCCGCAACCGCGACGAACTCGCGCGCCGGAGGTAACCAGAAAACGCCTGGAAACAGCGTGACTTCGAGCTGACGATTTGAACAATCTACACACCCAAATCTGACGAGGGTGGTATGGATTTAACGATGAAGAGGAGATCTACGAAATACTCCAAAGGAGCAATGGATTTTGTTGAGCAGATTGGCCAGAATCTGAGCTAGAAGCTGGTGAAGCTTTTCCGCCTTCGATCGGGTTACGGGGAGAGAGAAAAAGGAATTTCCGGAAATTTAAAAATAATAAAGGAAATATTCTATTGGCCCGTGTATATTTAAATTGGAAAATATCACTTTGACCATACGAACTTCAATTCAAACCCAACGACTGTCGTCCCTAACGTTTTACCCCCATTCCAAACACAATGGGATGTGTTTCGTAGGCCCATTCGACTGTTTCAGTCAGTTTTCCTTCAAATTAAAATATAAAACATTCAATATTTAATTTGAACGTACATTTCAATTTGCCGGGGCCACATACTGATTCTAAAAATTCCCGAAAAATAAATCTAGCTATGTTTTGATGATACGGTCTCAACAAAACTAGTTTCATCGAATTCTGAGACCGTTTGAAAAATGGCCTTTTTCTGGTCGATCCAATTTAATAGAAATCGACCAAACACATTTTCCTTTGCCACGCTCACATATTAATTTCAAAAATTATGAAATTTGAAACCTAGCAATAATTTGACCTCCTGGATCCAACAAAAGAGGTTTCATCGAATTCCGAGGTCGTTTGCAAAATGGCCATTTTCACGGGCTATATAAACTCTATAGCGACCTTTCTGAAAATTCATTTGGCCATAACTTTTGCTTTCCGCTATGAAACTTCGATTTTTCAGATTCGTTAGAAAGATATTTACTAACAGATTTAAATATTTTTTGTTTCACTAAAATCCGTTTTGTTTTGCACCCGATACAGGCAGTCAAAGTTTGAATTCAAATTTTGAAGTTACCGCGCCTTTTCAGGCCTTGTTTATAATTCAAAGTAATTATATTTATTTTCAATGTCGATTCAAACTTACTTTTCATCGTTATTATTCAAAATATTTATTTTAAATATTTAAAATCCACTAAAATAGCCAATTTAAAATTTTTAAATTGGTTCAGATTTTCCTGGGTCGTTACATTATTTCCGATGTGTTGTAAGTGTTGTTCTCTGATAATGTTACTGTATACATATACTAGTTTTATTTCAAAGTTATGTATCTATTATATATTGTTCGTTCCGTTGTGAGATTCGTGTTACTCTGATGATGTTGTATGTTCTTCTTCTTCTGTTCTAACTTTCTATCTTATATATTCTCACCCTCTAACTTCTTTCTATTAACTATCTGGTATTTCCGATGCTTGGATAGTCGACAATGAGTTTATGTTGATAACCAGGATCGCAAATCCCCCGGGTCATTACAGTGGTATCAGAGCTTAAGGCTAAGTAATTACCTTGGCTCTGTGGCATGACTCAGTAGAGATGGGGATAGTAATACCCCAGAATGTGTTTAGTGTATTTATATGAGTGAACGTATTTGTTATTTGATATAAAATGGTTTTATACTGTAGAGATTTATTGGTCGAGTTGTTTATGGGTTCCGATCGATCGGTTTGATCCACTATATCGGTAGGATTTTCAAAACACTCGAATACAATAAACCGACATGGTATGTTTTGAAAAGAGGGTAAATGAAATAATTTTACCCAAAATTTATTTTGATATAAAAAAGTATAGATATTGGAATTATTATATTATATTGGATATATTGGTTGTTATTAGAATCGATAAGATTATAAAAGTGAAATGTTTATGTAAATAACCAATCAAAATTTGTATAAGTGTTGCAAAATGAATTAAATTTGAATTTAAATTAGAATTGAAATTAAAACTCTAGAAATTTGTATAAGTGTTTGTAAATGAATATGGATTAAATATATGAGAATTTTAAAATCTTGGGAGATTTTAAATTTGTTTTACAAGCATTGTGAATGATATTTTGAAATGTATTTCAAAATGAAATGTTTAAATATGGTTTTTAAAGGAATATAGTATTGAACTCACTTCAATCGCTGGAAAATAAATTCCGTTGATGACAGCTGCATCATCGGTGTTCATTTTCGAGTTTCTAAGTGACGAATTACTACCAAAGATTTTGTTTTTGAATTGTTTTAAGAAAACTAAGTTGTTTGATACTCCGAAATGAATATTTTGATTTTTGAAAAGGGTATGTTCTTTAAAACTCCCAGAACCAGATTGTTTGAATTGAAAACAAATTTAAATTGGAAAGTATGAAAGCAAATTGAAATTGAATTGAAGCCAGTTAAGTGAAAATTGTATTTAAATAGAAGGGTATCAAATAAAATTAGAATATGGAATAGGAATATGGAATTATGTTGGAATGATAAGTAAAGATTTGGAATCAAGGAAGGAACTTGAGTTGGATTGGAATTTGGTTTGGGTTTAAAACCAATAACTGTGGTTAGGATAAATTGATTGGAGTTTGATTGGATGACATTGGTATATGCTGGATGGGTAGCAGATGGAAATGATATAATGATATGCCCAACAAAAAAGTACAAGTTCAATTTTGTATGAATTTGGTGATTTTATGAGCTGATTTGGCAAGCCGCTTGGCTGTTTGGTTTTCTTTTGGGTTGGAAAAGGCCTAGAGAGGCTAGTCGTAGTTGTACCGATTGACCCGTACAAAGGAGGTGCTAGCGAAATTTTTCGAAAGAATAAGATGTTAGAAAACTTAAATAATTTTAGAAAATTTTCGTCAGCAGGAATGAATAAATATTTAATTGAAACTAAATTGGTTCGGTTGAAACTGAAGTTAAGTAGTGAACAAACAAATTTTAACCAGTAAATAGGGTTTGTTTTCTACCTTAGCAATTTTGAGGACGAAATTATTTTAAGGAGGGAAGAATGTAACATCCCGTATTTTTATGGTATAATAATTAATTTATTTAATTATTTAAATAGTGATTCAGAGAATTAAATGGTTGTTTAATTAAATAATATTGAATATTTAATTAATATTTATAATATAATAATATACTATAACTTCATAATAGTCGGAAATAGTAGAATTCACAATATTGTGTGAGTTGGATCATTTAAAATATTTAATTCAGTTTAGAATTTGATTAGAATAACGAATATATTATTTGCACAATAGTTGAACATACAAATTATAATTTATTTATAATCGAGCCCGTAAGGGTAAGACAATTCGTAATTTGGCGATTCGAACTTTAAACGAATATACAGAATCTGTTTTAAATCGGATTTCTGTGCAACAAGAAACGTTCGAAGCTGGTAAAGGATATTTTGCTAATGAAGGAGAAAAATCGAGATTTCGTCGTGTAGATTTTGAGTTGTGTCCAAATCAAATTTTCAGAAAGTCGCTATGGAATTCCTTTATAATTTATAACGATTTATTTATATTATAAATGGATTTTTAATATAAATTGAATACGGATTTAATACTGGATTTGAAATGTCAAGTTATAAATCTAGATATGAACATTTTGGAGCTGTATGATATTCTATGTGAATATATACGATATTATTAATTTCTTAATATTAAATTTATTTATTCTTAAACATATTAATATTTAAAATGGGCTTATTTAGAGCTTTAAAAATAGCTAGTTTGCAAAAGACCTCTGTTTTCCACGAAACTAATTTTTTTGGATCCGTAATATTAAATTATTGTTAGATTTCAAGTTTCGTGATTTTTGGAGTCAGTATGTGGCCGTACGTAATTTTAATGTGAAAAACAGTCGATAATTTGACTTTGAAAATATGTTGTGTGAGCAAACGGACTCGAAATTCGGCGAAACACGTTTCGTTGGGTCCGTAATATCGAACTGTAGCTGTGTGTCCATTTTCATCAAATTTGGATATGGTATGTGATCATAGAAATTCTTAAACGATAAATAGGGGTATTGATTCAGTATAAATTAATATAATAATTGAATATGAAAATAATATAGCTATCCTATAAATACCCCTAACCCTCCTTTAACCCTAAACAATTTTCTCTTCGATCAAAACCATTTTCCGCCGTCACCATTTTCTCCTTACAAAAATAATCGCTATTTTTAAAAATCCATAGAAATGAAATTAAATAAATTTAGATTCCTTGAACTCTACAAATTAGGAGCTTCAAGTGGATATCCCTATTATTGGGTATGATTCATTTTCACGGGTGATGGTTTTTGTGAGCAACACCTAGGGCTGAAGCCTACCGGCGAAGGAGGAGGAATTAATACTTTTCGATGTGGTGTTCACATTACTGATGTCGAGGAGTTTTCGATGGGAAATTCTGGGGGGGTTTCCGTTTGAGTTTGTGTCGCGATGAACACTGTACTGGCAAAGTGAAAGCAGAGGTCGCGATCTTAAAGGGATGTGTGAGTCGATTATAAAGGGTATGGAGTGGGAGCTCTCGAGGACGAGAATGTTTTAGTGAATCTGTCTTTGGTGTTTACGAAGAATTCTGGGAGAAAGGAGGCTGAGGTGCGATCAAAATGGTGAGAGCTTGTACACGGAGTTCGGGAATCATTCATTGAGGATGGATTTGAAATTGTACGATGTAGATTTGTGGTATAGTTTGTATTTTGTTTTGTTTTGAATTTCTGGGAGAGTTGGGGTCGTTCTGTATATTATGATAAGGCATGTCAGTGAAGTTGTAAAGGGCAGACGCGTTCTCAATTCTGATGTCGAGAAAGATGATTTTGGTACTAGTTGGCAGTGGATTCAAAGAGGGAAAAATTAGAGTGAATCCGTATGAAAAAACTGTTGATGTTGAGTAGCATCTTGGGTGTGTGCATTCACTGGAACCGCAAGGGAGGAACAAGAGTGCGAGTTGGGAGATAAGAACAGGAAGTTGAAGAGGAGATGTTTGCATGATTCACGGTTTAATTTGTTTGAATTTTTGTAAAGAGGAGTGGAAGAATGCAGTGGATGAAGGCGCTGAAATGGCCATGAATTTCTACAGGAGGTCTCGACATGTAGAAGAGGAAGAAGGGTGCGATTATAAATGGAGCAGGTCTAATTTGGTTAGTGGGCCAAATTTGGAAAATGGTAAGCCCAATTGAGAAATAAATTAGCCTAGTTAATTTAAAAATCCATTTAAAGATTGTATAAACTTGTAACAATAATAACGTGCTCATGTATTATCGGAATTCAACAAAACAATATCCATTGGGATCGTATGGACGAGAGCTACATAATAGAACTGATTGGGAGTGAATTGGAGCTAGTTACAATTTATAGCACAATAAATTGTCCGATCTAAATCAAATCGACGATCGCTTATCGTTATTTAATGATAACCGTCCAATGTGAGTAAATCTCACTAACTTTGTATAGTTTATATTTTTATAAATATAATTTAGAATTGATAAATGATGGTTGATTGTTGTGTATTGTTGTTTGGTTGAATTGCTGATTTATTGGTTGAAATTATAGATAACGATATATATAAATCGTTAATCAAATATTGATTCTGTTTATCAAAATATTTCATATTGAAATGAAATCGATGTTATTTATATTGTTTAACATCTGTGGATGCAGGGAAACAGGTTGAAGTGATCTAACTCGATTCCTCAATATTTACAATATTGTGTTTCCATATATTGTGATATATGATGTGATATATAATCTGTGATTGATTATAATGACACTGGTCATGTTATTTGATATTTTAAATACCATATCATATACTGGAATGTAAAAAGGAATTTTTCAAAGTGAATATTGAAAATGACATATTTGTATAAAATGAATAGAATTATATAAAAGGATTTATATAAAATGAACAGAATTATATAAAAGGATTTATATAAAATAAATAGAATTATATAAAAGGATTTGTATAAAATAAATAGAATTATATAAAGGGAATTATAAATGAGATTTAAGTGTTAGAAATAAAAAGGAGATTTGTATGAATAATTCTACAAATAAAAATATAAAATAGAATTTGGATATTTGGTTTTAAATACGAAATCAAACTGTTTTGGTTATATAAAGAAATATTATTCACATTCCATGTGAAAAATTAGATTAAAGTAAGTATTTTGCAAATAAAATATTATAAAGGAATTTGGGGTTTGAATTAGGAATTTAAATGGAATTACTGAAATTAGAAACTGAGTGGAAATTAGTTGAGTTGAATGGCTTTCTGGGTATTGATCTGATGTTGGTTTCGGCCTTCGGGGTTTATGCCTGGGAAGTTGTTCTCTTACTAATTTACAGTTAGAGACTGATAGAGGTAGGAAGATATTGATACGTGAATCAAAAATGGAAACGTTTTCCAAAGTTAATAATGTATATTTTCTAATTTTAGAAAATAAGGAATTTATGAGTATTTGGAAATGATAAAATGGGAAATTGGGATATGAAATGATGATTGATCGGTAAGATTTCCATTTGGGAATACGACCGTTGTTTGTACACGTGTTTTCCTTTGATAGCTAAAATCATCGACTATCAAAGATTTTGACCATTTCCATTGTCAATACGGAGAGATCGGGATCAGATATATCATCTGAAAACCACTCCATATGGCATTTGCGATGCGAATCAAATATGATGAAGATAATTGAAGATAGAGTTATGTAAGGGCTATTCAGTAAATTCTAGGTAGAAATTGCCTAAGATTGATTTATAGAATAGTACCTTCGGTCTGTCCAGTCCCAGGACGACCTGTATGGAAGAACGTCTAACAGAGTATATTTAATATATCGTGTAAATTGATCTCTTTGAACGTATTTACGTTTGGTGGCGGAGGAATTCGTTTCTCTTAGCTACATACCCGTTTTATTTTTGAGGAAATCAATTTGTGATTTGATGGGTATGACGATGTGACATTCAAAGTAAATAAAGGTGTTATCTATACGTTATTGCCTCTAGCCTCACAACCAGGAAATGGTATAAAATCGGGTAGGTCGCATGGCTAAGTGGTTAGCTGCCAATTAGGGTGTATTGTCACTTGATCTCGAGAAATTCCATTTTACTTCTATAATCTATTTCGATGTTGTCCCTTTCGGGAAACGGTTGTTGATCCCAACCGTTGGTGATAATACATTCGATACACTCAAGCGAAATGAGTGACCGGTCATGTTTAGCCTGGGTTATAAGATGTTCTTGTTGAACCCGGTGTATTCCTCTCTAGAGATGCACAGTCGGAAGGTGGTCCCATACCTTGCCAGTTGGAATTCGTTAACCAATAAGCGCGCATGGTTTTTGATTATATATTATGTATGTGGAACGTGAGATGAAAGCGTTCTGCTAGATGATTATTATATTGTGATTGATAGACACTATTATAATATCAAAAAGGGTTTTGATATAAAGATTATTGGTTCTTCCAAAAGGATTTTTGAAATGTTGAATCAACTGTTTTGGATTCTCATAAGGGAAAAACCTGTTCTGTGTTATACGACGTGGTCTTATGAGATATTATTTATTTTCTCAAGCTGTTTTAAATTGTTTACTTACACCAGCCACATGACTGACCCAGAGTTTGTTTTGTTTTGCTTTACCCTAAACTCTTGGGTGCCCAATTTTGTACGGGCAGTCAAGTAGTCAGGATTTTACATATCTACTTAGAGAGATTGGAGCAGGAGGCTTCAGGATTATATAGCTATTGTTATTTCCGCTGTGTTGTAAGTGTTGTACTCTGACAATGATACTGTATACATATACTAGTTTTATTTCAAAATTATGTATCTATTATATATTATTCGTTCCGTTGTAAGGTTCGTGTTACTCTGATGATGTTGTATGTTCTTCTTCTTCTATTCTAACTTTCTTTCTTATCGATTCTCACCCTCTAACTTCTTTCTATTAACTAACCCGTGTTTCCGATGCTTAGATAGTCAACATTGAGTTTATGTCGATAATCAGGATCGCAAATCCTCGGGTCATTACAAAATCTGTGGGGGTTATGCGAACTTGTTAATCTATAAGGCTTAACTTGTTAAAAATCCTAGTTAATTGGGGGACACAAGCTTAAGGGTTTGGCTTGTGACATCTGCTGTGTGGACCCATATCAGTCAGTAACCCTTTCTGGTATTAAACGAGGACCCCACATTAGGTAAGGGTCAGGGAACACATACTAAACTGATAGTAAAAGGTTCATCTGAAAGGGGGTGTATACGGGAGCGTTCCAACAGAGTCATAAGCGTGCATGGTTTTGGTTTGTAGGGGAAATTAAGCCGTCTTAGTTCTAGTAAATATGTCTGTGTCCTTCTCTAGGTTGCCACTTTAAGGAGTAGTACACCCTACTGTGAGGCCGATACCGGGTATTTACACAATAGGGAGCCGATCGCTTGGGGTGGTAATTAGGGTACATCTACTCTTGCATGTTTTCTGTTTAGGTACCCGTTATTTCTTTTTGGAGTAACACCCATTATTTCTGTTGAAGTACATGTTATTTCTGTTTGAGGTAAAACGCATTACGTAACTAGAGTACACCTAATCCTACCATTATATTTTTCTTGGGATCATTTTATTTCTTTTACGTAATTAAGGAACACCTAATCCTATCGTAAATCCTGTTATACTAGTATTTGTGCAGAGAAAAATAAATGAGAAGCATAGCTTGGTCCATATTATCTTGTTTATTCTGCTTACCTTGTTTGTCTTATTTATACCCGTTATATGATATTATTATCTCTCATCCAGTTTTATTTACCTGTCTTGATTCTTTTATTTCTTTATATGCTAAAAGCCACTGGACTCACCAGACTTTATGTTTGACCCTTTTTGTTTCCCGTTTCTCTCCCTTCCTTTCCCCTCCTCCCCCAACTTCTCAAGCTGGGAACGCGCAGTCGTGATTAGGAATTCCTCTCTCTTATGTTTCAGCTTGGATCTGGATATACTTTGATGTATCGCTTCGATTACTTGTCTACTTTGTTATTGCTACTTAAGGGGATTGTGACTTTATATTTATGTACTCTAATGGTTTTTAGCGCGAGACAGATGTTTTGGTTTGATGTATTTGGTTTCAGTATTTTAGCCTGATATTATAACTGGTTTTGAGACTACAATGATTTTCTATTAAATAATGAAGTTTTAAATTTTCACTGCTATTTTTATATCCGTCTTGTGAGATTCTGTTTCTATTTACCTATAATGCTTCACGAAAATTAGTGCATTCTAATAAAGAGTGACATTAACGGACGTGGGGTGTCATATTTGGTATCAGAGATGAAGGTAACAAGATCGGATAAAAGTTTTGAAAATTGTTTTCAAAAGCAAAGTATTTTCAAATGAAAACCTGTTTTTGAAAAACATATTCCGTAAGGCCATATAAAATATCTTTAGATTATCTATTTAAACCATTTTCCTTTTCTTTTCAGCATGTTAGGGGAATCTAATCTTCCCGAGGACATTTAGATACCGGCTTGGTTCCGTAGATATCTTGAGGCTACGACACCTGCCAGAGGCCAAGGAGATGCCCCTCACCCAGCTGCAGCTGCTGTTCCTCCACCTCCGCGAGTAGATAATTTCCCTAAGATATGCAAGGACTTCTATGCTATGGGAGGAAAACCATTCTGTGGAATTGAGAGCCTTGTGGAAGCATGGAATTGGCTACAAGGGACAAAGAACTTGTTTGGACTTTTTGAGTTCGATGACCGTAGGAAGATATAGTTGGTCGCATGGCAGCTTAAGGACGAGGCTTCGTTTTGGTGGGAGGTGACACAAGTAGGACGTGCAGTAGATACTTGGGTTGATTTCTGATAGAGATTGGAGACAGAGTTTCTCTCTCAGGCAGAAGAGAGTATGCAGATGGAGAAATTCTTGGCACTTAAGCAAGGAAGCATGTATGTTAAAGAGTATGTCAATAAGTTCATCAGTTGGCAAGGTTTGGTCTGGAACTGGTGAACACCACACAAAAGAAACTTTAAGGTTTGCGAGAGGATTAAATCAACCTCTTCAAGCATTGGCATTGTCTCATATACCGATAGGGGAAACTTTTGAGAGACTTGTTGACATGGCATTGATGCACGAAGATGGTAAGGATGAGAAGAAAGAGGTTAAGACCGATGAGACGCAAAACCAGAAAGTGTGGACCAAGAAAGAAACACAAAAGATAGGTGGAAATAATGACAAGGCACAGAGCAAGAAAAAATGTTATGATTGTGGGAGCTTGGGTCATCTGGTCAAGGATTGCAGATAAAGGAAAATTGCCTGTTTCAACTATGGTGAAGTTGGACATTATACTAGGGAGTGTTCGAAGAAGCAAGGATAGGGAAAGAGTGGAGGATCTTATGAAGGGCAGGTGCATGCTCTTGAGGCTAGTGGACCAGACAAAGGTAGGAAAGTTTCTGTTGAAGGTTTGATTTCCCTTTCCGATCATCCAGTTAGGGCTCTTTTTAATTCTGGCGCTTCTCATTCTTTTATATCTGATTCTATGGTTGAGTCTCTACACCTTAGTACTAGTATTGTTTCTGATCCCATTATCGTCTTAAACCCCATTGGGGGTACGGCTCATCTGTCTATAATATGTCGGGGTTTGAGGATATCTGTGTTGGGCGTCGAGTTTGAGTGTGACGCGTATGTGCTAGGCTTTATGGGTTATGGTATGATTCTAGGGATGGATCGGCTAGCCATGTATGGTTCCATCTAGACTATGAGAGGAGGGTCATTAGACTTTCAACTTGCCAAGGAAGGACTCTCGAGATTTCCTGTGACCCGAAGGGGTCTGTCATGCTTAGTTTCCAAGAATCACTTGATGCTTCTACCGAAAATTTGTGATATGTACCCATAGTCTGCGAGTATCAAGAAGTTTTTGAGGAGGTTAGGATCTTACCTTAGAGGCATGAGATTGATTTTCGGATATACTTGGTGGATAATGTGAAGCCAGTCGCATTTCCTGTGCGCCACATGGCTCCTAAAGTGAGGAGGGAGATTAGCAAGAAAGTAGAGGATCTACTTGAAAATGGATTTATTAGGCGAAGTATACCAGAATAGGGTGCACCAGTCGTCTTCGCAACCAAGGCGGAAGGCTCTTTTCATCTATGTGTGGATTATAAGGATTTTAATAAGCTCACTAAGAAGAATAAGCACCCACTCCCGAGGATTGACAATTTGTTTGACTATCATGTCGGCGCATCTGTTTTCTCACAGTTAGATTTGGCCATGGGATTTCATCAGTTGAGGGTGGCCAAAGATAGTATAGATAAGACCGCTTTCAGAACTCCGGATGGCTTCTTTGAGTGGCTAGTCATGTCTTTTGGATTGACAAATGCACCCCGCGTATTTTGTGGATTTGATGAGTAGGGTGTTTAGGGAGTTTCTGAATAAATTCGTTGTGGTCCTAGTGGATGACATCCTGATCTTCTAAAAGAACGAGGAAGAGAATGTCCTACATTTAGGGGAGGTTTGAAGGACTCTCAGAGTACATCAGCTTAAGGAGAAATTCTCCAAGTGTCACTTTTAGGGAAAAGAGGTAAGATTCCTAGGGCATGTGGCCTCCAAGGTGGAATAGCAGTGGATCCCGCGAAAATGGTTGCAGTTCGAGATTGGAAGGTTCCAAAGAATGCAACGTGGGTGAGAAGCTTTCTTGGTTTAGCGGGCTACTATAGGAAGTTTATCAAGGACTTTGCAAAGATATCATCCCCACTCACCAGATTGACAAAGAAGAATCTGACCTTTTCTTGGTGTATTGACTGTGAGGATGCTTTTCAACGGTTGAAGAAGGCTATGACAACAACCACTGTTTTGACATTGCCTAATAGGAACATGGTGTTAACATTGTATACTGATGCTTGTGTTACAGGGCTTGGTGTTGTCTTGATGTAAGAGGGAAGAGTAGTATGCTACGGTAGTAGGCAGCTGAGAGTTCATGAGAGGAACTACACTACCCATGATTTGGAGTTGGCTGCTATAGTGTTCGCACTTAAGACTTGGCGACATTATCTACTTGGAAAAAGATTCGAGTTGTACACGGACCATAAACCGCTTAAGTAATTGTTCTCTCAAAAGGATCTCAATTTGAGACAGTAAAGATGGATGGAGTTCCTAGCATCCAATGACTTTGAGATTGCTTAATGTAATGGCGGATGCACTGATTAGGCAGAGGATGACCTTGAGTCTTCTATTCGCATAGAGGTGGAGTTTGAAGTACATATCGGCCTTCGATTTTAGACCATCTACGGATCTTACACCTGGTTTGTTGGCATCTTTAGAGGTGCGACCTACTCTTATGGATCAAATAGGATCCTCGCAGTAAGAGGACCCGCAAATAGCAGACATCTTGGATAGGCTCGGTAGAGGGGAGATTTCTAGTCACCTTGATAGATTCCACGGATGATAAAGGATGACTACGATGAGATGGGAGGCCTTGTGTTCCCCAAGTTGGAGAATTTTTGAAGACAGTCCTTGTGGAAGCCTATCATTCTAGGATGACTATCCATCCGGGTGGCGATAAGATGTATCAAGATATGAAGAGGGTTTTCTTTTGGGCTGGGATGAATAAAGATGTAGCGAAGTTTGTAGCTCGATGTTTAGTTTGCTAGCATGTAAAAGCTGAACGAAGGAAGCCTAGCGGTTTGCTTCATCCTTTGGATGTCCTACAATAGAAGTGGGAGAGTGTCTCTATGGATTTCATCGATGGTTTGCCTAGATCGAGGAGTGGCAACTTCAATATTTGGGTTATAGTGGACAGGCTTACCAAGAGAGCTCATTTCATTCCTATTAAGAGCAAAAGAACAGCGAACAACTAAAAGACCGCTTTTAGAACTATAGATGGTTTCTTCGAGTGGCTCGTCATGCCTTTTGGGTTGACGAATGCACCCGCCTATTTTGTTGATTTAATGAATTTGGTGTTTCGGGAGTTCCTAAATAATTTTGTTGTGGTTTTGGTTGATGACATCTTGATTTTCTCAAAGAGCAAGGAAGAGCATTCCCGACATTTGAGGGAGGTTATGAAAATTCTCCGTGCGCACCAGCTTAAGTCAAAATTCTCCAAATGTCATTTTTGGAGAAAAGAAGTGAGATTTCTAGGGCATGTGGTCTCTAAAGATGGGATAGCAGTAGATTCAACGAAGGTAATTGCAGTTCAAGATTGGCAGATCCCAAAGAATGCAACTAGGTAAGGAGTTTTCTTGGGTTAACAAGCTATTATAGAAAGTTCATTGAGGACTTCGCAAAGATATCAGCCCCACTCACCAGACTGATGAAGAAGAATCTGACATTTTCTTGGGATATAGATTGTGACGATGCTTTTCAGCGATTGAAGAGGGCTTTGACAACAACCCCAGTCATGAATTTTCCAGATGGGAATAAAGTGTTCACAATATACTCTGATGCATGTGGTACAGGGCTTGGTGAGGTTCTGATGCAAGAGAGAAGGGTAGTATGTTATGGAGGTAAACAGCTAAGAGTTCATGAGAAGAAACTACCCTACCCATGACTTAGAGTTAGCTGCCATAGTATTCACGCTTAAGACTTGGCGCTATTAACTACTAGGAGAGAGGTTCGAGTTGTACACCGATCATAAATCTCTCAAGTACTTTTTCCCTTAAAAGGATCTCAATTTGAGGCAACAAACATGGACGGAGTTCCTAGCGTCCTATGACTTTGAGATTGCTTACACCCCTAGCAAGGGTGTGGCGGCGGATGCATTAAGTAGGCAGAGGATGACCTTGAGTCCTTTGTTTGCGGATAAGAAAAGCTTGGAGTTTATATCGACTTTTGATCACCGTTAGAGGTGCAACCTACTCTGTTGGACAAGATAGGGACTTCGTAGTGAGAGGACCCACAGCTAGCAAATATATTGGATAGGATCAGTAAAGGAGAGACTTCTGGTTACCTCAGTAGATATTCCACGGACGATAGAGGGTGGTTGCGACGATGGAAGGCTTTGTGTTCCCTGAGTTAGGAGTTTGTTGAAGACAATCCTTGAGGAAGCCCATCATTCTAAGATGACTATTCATCCTAGTGGTGATAAGATGTATAAGGATACGAAGAGGGTTTTCTTTTGGGCTGGAATGAAGAAAGATGTAGCAGAATTTGTTTCTCGATGTTTGATTTGTTAGCAAGTCAAGGCTGAGCAAAGGAAGCCCGCTGGTTTACTTCATCCTTTGAAAGTCCCATAGTGGAAGTGGGAGAGCGTCTCTATGGATTTCATTGATGGTTGCCTTGATCAAGGAAAGATAACACCAGTATTTGGATTGTAGTTGACAGGCATACTAAGAGCGCTCATTTCATCCCCGTTAAGAGTAATAGGACAGCATCATGGTTAGCAGCAATTTATCTTCATGAGATAGTCCGTCTGCATGGAGTACCTTCCAGTATTGTGAGTGATCATGACCCCATATTCACCAGTGAGTTTTGGAGGAGCTTGCAAGAAGCATTAGGTACACAGTTATGTTTGAACACCGCTTATCACCCTCAGACTGATAGGCAAACGGAAGGGTGAATAGAATTCTTGAGGAACTTTTAAGACTGTGTATCCTCGAATTCGAAGGGACTTGGGAAGAGCATCTTCCTTTAGTAGAATTCGCCTACAACAACAGTTATCAGACTAGTATTGGCATGGCACCCTTTGAAGCATTGTACGGACGATCCTGTAGATCAATGATTTGTTAGTGGGAGTCCACAGAAAGACTTCTACTTGGATCTGAGATGGTTAAAGAAACTTCAGAAAAGATTGATCTAATCCAAAGGCGCATAAAGACAGGTCAAGATAGGCAGAAGTCCTACGCAGGAAAGAGAAGGACTGACATTGAGTTCGAGGTAGGAAACATGGTTTTCATCAAGGTATCACCTTTGAGGAATGTGGTTCGTTTTGGATCTGTAGGAAAATTGGCACCAATGTTTGTAGGGCCATTTCCCATAACAGAAAGCATTGGCCAAATGGTCTATAGTGTAAAGATACTAGAGAGCCTGTCCAGTGTTCATGATGTTTTCTACGTTTCTCATTTATGTAAGTTCTTGCATGATACCGCAGAAGTAGTTGAGCCGAGTATGCTTAAGGAAGTAGAGGTGGAACGGGAGGCGACAATTAGACGAGTTCCTACCCGTATTCTTAGATCAAAGGTTAAGAAGCTATGCAATCGAGAGGTCAAAATGATGAAAGTTCAGGGGGAGATAACTAAGAGGATGCAATTTGGGAAGACAGAAGACTAGATTCGTGCTTCGTACCCTTTTCTTTTCAAGGGTATGTTCTTAACTTCTTTTTCCAAAGCTTCCACTCATGCTTGTTTCTATCGTTTAAGTATATCTTGTTGATCAAATCTTCGACCTTTAGGTAGGAAACTCATGGATGCGAACATGTGTTTGAGACATGTTATGTTTGGTGGATGCAAGCGGATGCAAGTCGTTGCTTGTGGAGGCATATACACACACATTAGGCACTAGATCGGCTCAATCACTCTCATGCTTCATATGAATGGTTGTGCATTTTTTTTCTTTTAATGGATGAAAGTGGGTGTATCATCATATGAATGTTGCAGTTGGATGAATGACTGCATATATTTTGGATTCATGGCACTAACATACATTGCATTAAGAAGGTCAACTGAATCGGCAGACCGCCTGATATTTCACATTAGTATAGGGACATATACACACACCTTTGCATATGTTCATATAAGCATTAGAAATCTTTTAAGGACAGTGGATGCCTATGGTTGGTGGATGAGTTGATGGATGATGGATGTTAGGATATATATTCTTCTTAACTTGGAGATTTCGGGGACAAAATCCTTTAAGTAGGGGAGAATGTAACACCCGTAATTTTAAAGAACACTACAATGATAAATTAAAAAATACTTAATTAAATATTTGGAATTAAGTAAAATGAACTGTACCATTTCATTCGTCTTGGAATTCTACTGCAGATCCCTAGTTTGTGTAAAACTGACATCGTGTGAAGATGTTATTAAGCCTAGAAGTTTGTATACGTATAAGAGAAATATATGTAAACATACATTATCCAGAATTAGAAATCAAACGACGTGGGGAAGAGGGGAAATCAACCAGTTAGGGGTCGACCCTGTTCCCTATGGGTGTCGACCCATGGGTCGACCCCCCAACAGGGGTGTCGTCACCCATGTCGACCCCCCCTCGATCTGGGCAGAATTCAGTTTCTAAACGTAGACTCATTTCTTGACTAGATTCGTTGACCCTAGGCTATAAATAGACCTCAATCTCATTGTTTTTATTCACCAAAAATAATGGAGACAACGAGGTGCTGCCCAATTCAGTTTGATCTAGCCTATTCTTCTTCAACAACAAGTTATATGTATTCAAGGATTTGTGCTACAACATCTAAAATCAATCTTCTGTTCCTTAGATCCAATCATGGTGAGTTTATGTTGTTTTTAGATATAAACACCTAAAATGTAATCTTGATATGTTTATAAGTTTGGATCAATCCTATGCCTGTTAATAACCTGAATCATAACAGATCTTCCATTACTTGTACACTTGATCTTTTGATTAGTGCCTATATGCTTATTCATGATATCCTTATTCTGTTAGTTTGCCTAATCATGTCACCTTATGCCTATTATGTTAGTTTGCCTAATTATGTCATCTTATGCCAGTTTTATTTACTATGCATATTCTTGTTCTCTTCTCTCCATTTTTCCCTTTTTGTTTTTATAGCTAGGCTACCTTCGAGCCTAGGCCTATCGCTGAAATACACGAAAGCACGAAATTGGGAATGATTAATTTGGGGCATAATTCATATTGCAAAACATAATTGGGAATTTTGGGCATAATTTGTACCTTGAGCCAAGACTTGGGATTTGGGGGGCATAATCTATATCTTCATTTAAACCTTTATCTAAGGCATAACTTGTTTCGTAGATCGGACGGGAATTTGGGGCATAATGAATATGAAAATTGGTTAGTAATGGAAATGCCTAGATTACAGTAATTAGAAACTATAACTGCACTTAGGCACGTGGTTAGATTACACTTGTTGTAGAAGTCTGCCCGGAACCGTCTGGCATATCCAACGCCCACAAGTGGTGAATCTAATGTGAGGGGACTAAGTGCATAAACGTACACGTAACGGTGCTGAGACACGAGGTTAAGTCCAACTTATGGAAGAAGTCTGCCCGGACCCAACCGGCATATCCAGCATCCACAATTGGTAGACTTAATGCGGGAGGCCTAGCGCATTATAACGATAAATGAATGAATAATGATGAACTTGTAACACTTAACCTATTTGAACCTATAAGGATTACGTGAGTCTGTTAACTTGAGTAGGGGTCAAGTAAACTTGCTTGAATCAGTGGAGGGTTAATTTAATCTTGTTAAATATGTGAGGACGGGTTATACATATGAACCCGACAAACTTAACCTATCGGGGTTATGCAATCTTGTTAAAAGGTAGGGATAACTTGTTGAAATCCTAGTAGTGTGGATGCAAGCCTGGGGGAAGCTTGTATCATCTATTGGGTGGGACCCATTTCAGTCAGTAACCGATCTTGGTATCAAACGGGATCTCCCGAACTAGGTCGGGG